>OW388082.2:121390807-122749534 GCA_936449025.2 Sarcophaga subvicina | reverse complement strand
GGTGGTTTCGAATTTGGTCCCCCTCCTCCCCCCATAAAGTATGCTGCAGATTTTTATTTTATTTAATTTTAAAAATATATAATATATAGCATACTTTTAGGGTGGTTTCGAATTTGGCCCCCCGGAAAGTATGCTGCAGATTTTTATTTAAAAAATATAGAATGTTTAGCATACTTTTAGGGTGGTTTCGAATTTCGCCCCCCGAAAAGTATGCTGCAGATTTGTAATTTATTTGAAAAAATATATATAGAATATATAGCATACTTTTAGGGTCGTTTCGAATTTGGCCCCCATAAAGTATGCTGCAGATTTTTATTTTATTTTAAAAATATAAAATATGTAGCATACTTTTAGGACGGTTTCGAATTTTGACCCCTAAAGTATGCTGCAGATTTTTATTTTATTTTAAAAAAATATATAGAATGCTTAACATACTTTTAGGGTGATTTCGAATTTCGCCCCATAAAGTATGCTGCAGATTTTTATTTTAATTTAAAAATATAGAATGTTTAGCATACTTTTGGGGTGGTATAGAACGCACCTTTCCCGTTTCCGCCTTTTCATGTGTGTGGAACGTATGTGGATCGTATGTGGAACTTTTATTTAGCCTCTCTCCCTCGGGGTATGCTTGAAAAAATGCGGGCTTTTCGAAATTCGAAACACTTAGGCATACTTTTAGGATCGTATGTAAAGTGGGCACCGCAAAGTATGCTGCAGATTTTTATTTTATTTTAAAAATATAAAACTTTTTTCACCACACTTTTAGGGTACTTTCGAATTTCGCCACCCCCCCCCCCCGAACCCGAAAAGTATGCTGCAGATTTTGATTTTATTTTATTTTAAAAAATATATATTGAATATATAGCATACTTTTAGGGTGGTTTCGAATTTGGTCCCCCTCCTCCCCCCATAAAGTATGCTGCAGATTTTTATTTAATTTAATTTTAAAAATATATAATATATAGCATACTTTTAGGGTGGTTTCGAATTTGGCCCCCGGAAAGTATGCTGGAGATTTTTATTTAAAAAATATAGAATGTTTAGCATACTTTTAGGGTGGTTTCGAATTTCGCCCCCCGAAAAGTATGCTGCAGATTTTTAATTTATTTGAAAAAATATATATAGAATATATAGCATACTTTTAGGGTCGTTTCGAATTTGGCCCCCATAAAGTATGCTGCAGATTTTTATTTTATTTTAAAAATATAAAATATGTAGCATACTTTTAGGACGGTTTCGAATTTTGACCCCTAAAGTATGCTGCAGATTTTTATTTTATTTTAAAAAAATATATAGAATGCTTAACATACTTTTAGGGTGATTTCGAATTTCGCCCCATAAAGTATGCTGCAGATTTTTATTTTAATTTAAAAATATAGAATGTTTAGCATACTTTTGGGGTGGTATAGAACGCACCTTTCCCGTTTCCGCCTTTTCATGTGTGTGGAACGTATGTGGATCGTATGTGGAACTTTTATTTAGCCTCTCTCCCTCGGGGTATGCTTGAAAAAATGCGGGCTTTTCGAAATTCGAAACACTTAGGCATACTTTTAGGATCGTATGTAAAGTGGGCACCGCAAAGTATGTTGCAGATTTTTATTTTATTTTAAAAATATAAAACTTTTTTCACCACACTTTTAGGGTACTTTCGAATTTCGCCACCCCCCCCCCTTCCCCCGAAAAGTATGCTGCAGATTTTTATTTTATTTTATTTTAAAAAATATATATTGAATATATAGCATACTTTTAGGGTGGTTTCGAATTTGGTCCCCCTCCTCCCCCCATAAAGTATGCTGCAGATTTTTATTTTATTTAATTTTAAAAATATATAATATATAGCATACTTTTAGGGTGGTTTCGAATTTGGCCCCCCGGAAAGTATGCTGCAGATTTTTATTTAAAAAATATAGAATGTTTAGCATACTTTTAGGGTGGTTTCGAATTTCGCCCCCCGAAAAGTATGCTGCAGATTTGTAATTTATTTGAAAAAATATATATAGAATATATAGCATACTTTTAGGGTCGTTTCGAATTTGGCCCCCATAAAGTATGCTGCAGATTTTTATTTTATTTTAAAAATATAAAATATGTAGCATACTTTTAGGACGGTTTCGAATTTTGACCCCTAAAGTATGCTGCAGATTTTTATTTTATTTTAAAAAAATATATAGAATGCTTAACATACTTTTAGGGTGATTTCGAATTTCGCCCCATAAAGTATGCTGCAGATTTTTATTTTAATTTAAAAATATAGAATGTTTAGCATACTTTTGGGGTGGTATAGAACGCACCTTTCCCGTTTCCGCCTTTTCATGTGTGTGGAACGTATGTGGATCGTATGTGGAACTTTTATTTAGCCTCTCTCCCTCGGGGTATGCTTGAAAAAATGCGGGCTTTTCGAAATTCGAAACACTTAGGCATACTTTTAGGATCGTATGTAAAGTGGGCACCGCAAAGTATGCTGCAGATTTTTATTTTATTTTAAAAATATAAAACTTTTTTCACCACACTTTTAGGGTACTTTCGAATTTCGCCACCCCCCCCCCCTTCCCCCGAAAAGTATGCTGCAGATTTTTATTTTATTTTATTTTAAAAAATATATATTGAATATATAGCATACTTTTAGGGTGGTTTCGAATTTGGTCCCCTCCTCCCCCCATAAAGTATGCTGCAGATTTTTATTTAATTTAATTTAAAAAATATATAATATATAGCATACTTTTAGGGTGGTTTCGAATTTGGCCCCCCGGAAAGTATGCTGCAGATTTTTATTTAAAAAATATAGAATGTTTAGCATACTTTTAGGGTGGTTTCGAATTTCGCCCCCCGAAAAGTATGCTGCAGATTTTTAATTTATTTGAAAAAATATATATAGAATATATAGCATACTTTTAGGGTCGTTTCGAATTTGGCCCCCATAAAGTATGCTGCAGATTTTTATTTTATTTTAAAAATATAAAATATGTAGCATACTTTTAGGACGGTTTCGAATTTTGACCCCTAAAGTATGCTGCAGATTTTTATTTTATTTTAAAAAAATATATAGAATGCTTAACATACTTTTAGGGTGATTTCGAATTTCGCCCCATAAAGTATGCTGCAGATTTTTATTTTAATTTAAAAATATAGAATGTTTAGCATACTTTTGGGGTGGTATAGAACGCACCTTTCCCGTTTCCGCCTTTTCATGTGTGTGGAACGTATGTGGATCGTATGTGGAACTTTTATTTAGCCTCTCTCCCTCGGGGTATGCTTGAAAAAATGCGGGCTTTTCGAAATTCGAAACACTTAGGCATACTTTTAGGATCGTATGTAAAGTGGGCACCGCAAAGTATGCTGCAGATTTTTATTTTATTTTAAAAATATAAAACTTTTTTCACCACACTTTTAGGGTACTTTCGAATTTCGCCACCCCCCCCCCCCGAACCCGAAAAGTATGCTGCAGATTTTGATTTTATTTTATTTTAAAAAATATATATTGAATATATAGCATACTTTTAGGGTGGTTTCGAATTTGGTCCCCCTCCTCCCCCCATAAAGTATGCTGCAGATTTTTATTTAATTTAATTTTAAAAATATATAATATATAGCATACTTTTAGGGTGGTTTCGAATTTGGCCCCCCGGAAAGTATGCTGCAGATTTTTATTTTAAAAATATAGAATGTTTAGCATACTTTTAGGGTGGTTTCGAATTTCGCCCCCCGAAAAGTATGCTGCAGATTTGTAATTTATTTGAAAAAATATATATAGAATATATAGCATACTTTTAGGGTCGTTTCGAATTTGGCCCCCATAAAGTATGCTGCAGATTTTTATTTTATTTTAAAAATATAAAATATGTAGCATACTTTTAGGACGGTTTCGAATTTTGACCCCTAAAGTATGCTGCAGATTTTTATTTTATTTTAAAAAAATATATAGAATGCTTAACATACTTTTAGGGTGATTTCGAATTTCGCCCCATAAAGTATGCTGCAGATTTTTATTTTAATTTAAAAATATAGAATGTTTAGCATACTTTTGGGGTGGTATAGAACGCACCTTTCCCGTTTCCGCCTTTTCATGTGTGTGGAACGTATGTGGATCGTATGTGGAACTTTTATTTAGCCTCTCTCCCTCGGGGTATGCTTGAAAAAATGCGGGCTTTTCGAAATTCGAAACACTTAGGCATACTTTTAGGATCGTATGTAAAGTGGGCACCGCAAAGTATGCTGCAGATTTTTATTTTATTTTAAAAATATAAAACTTTTTTCACCACACTTTTAGGGTACTTTCGAATTTCGCCACCCCCCCCCCCTTCCCGCCGAAAAGTATGCTGCAGATTTTTATTTTATTTTATTTTAAAAAATATATATTGAATATATAGCATACTTTTAGGGTGGTTTCGAATTTGGTCCCCCTCCTCCCCCCATAAAGTATGCTGCAGATTTTTATTTTATTTAATTTTAAAAATATATAATATATAGCATACTTTTAGGGTGGTTTCGAATTTGGCCCCCCGGAAAGTATGCTGCAGATTTTTATTTAAAAAATATAGAATGTTTAGCATACTTTTAGGGTGGTTTCGAATTTCGCCCCCCGAAAAGTATGCTGCAGATTTGTAATTTATTTGAAAAAATATATATAGAATATATAGCATACTTTTAGGGTCGTTTCGAATTTGGCCCCCATAAAGTATGCTGCAGATTTTGATTTTATTTTAAAAATATAAAATATGTAGCATACTTTTAGGACGGTTTCGAATTTTGACCCCTAAAGTATGCTGCAGATTTTTATTTTATTTTAAAAAAATATATAGAATGCTTAACATACTTTTAGGGTGATTTCGAATTTCGCCCCATAAAGTATGCTGCAGATTTTTATTTTAATTTAAAAATATAGAATGTTTAGCATACTTTTGGGGTGGTATAGAACGCACCTTTCCCGTTTCCGCCTTTTCATGTGTGTGGAACGTATGTGGATCGTATGTGGAACTTTTATTTAGCCTCTCTCCCTCGGGGTATGCTTGAAAAAATGCGGGCTTTTCGAAATTCGAAACACTTAGGCATACTTTTAGGATCGTATGTAAAGTGGGCACCGCAAAGTATGCTGCAGATTTTTATTTTATTTTAAAAATATAAAACTTTTTTCACCACACTTTTAGGGTACTTTCGAATTTCGCCACCCCCCCCCCCCCGAACCCGAAAAGTATGCTGCAGATTTTGATTTTATTTTATTTTAAAAAATATATATTGAATATATAGCATACTTTTAGGGTGGTTTCGAATTTGGTCCCCCTCCTCCCCCCATAAAGTATGCTGCAGATTTTTATTTAATTTAATTTTAAAAATATATAATATATAGCATACTTTTAGGGTGGTTTCGAATTTGGCCCCCGGAAAGTATGCTGGAGATTTTTATTTAAAAAATATAGAATGTTTAGCATACTTTTAGGGTGGTTTCGAATTTCGCCCCCCGAAAAGTATGCTGCAGATTTTTAATTTATTTGAAAAAATATATATAGAATATATAGCATACTTTTAGGGTCGTTTCGAATTTGGCCCCCATAAAGTATGCTGCAGATTTTTATTTTATTTTAAAAATATAAAATATGTAGCATACTTTTAGGACGGTTTCGAATTTTGACCCCTAAAGTATGCTGCAGATTTTTATTTTATTTTAAAAAAATATATAGAATGCTTAACATACTTTTAGGGTGATTTCGAATTTCGCCCCATAAAGTATGCTGCAGATTTTTATTTTAATTTAAAAATATAGAATGTTTAGCATACTTTTGGGGTGGTATAGAACGCACCTTTCCCGTTTCCGCCTTTTCATGTGTGTGGAACGTATGTGGATCGTATGTGGAACTTTTATTTAGCCTCTCTCCCTCGGGGTATGCTTGAAAAAATGCGGGCTTTTCGAAATTCGAAACACTTAGGCATACTTTTAGGATCGTATGTAAAGTGGGCACCGCAAAGTATGTTGCAGATTTTTATTTTATTTTAAAAATATAAAACTTTTTTCACCACACTTTTAGGGTACTTTCGAATTTCGCCACCCCCCCCCCCCTTCCCCCGAAAAGTATGCTGCAGATTTTTATTTTATTTTATTTTAAAAAATATATATTGAATATATAGCATACTTTTAGGGTGGTTTCGAATTTGGTCCCCCTCCTCCCCCCATAAAGTATGCTGCAGATTTTTATTTTATTTAATTTTAAAAATATATAATATATAGCATACTTTTAGGGTGGTTTCGAATTTGGCCCCCCGGAAAGTATGCTGCAGATTTTTATTTAAAAAATATAGAATGTTTAGCATACTTTTAGGGTGGTTTCGAATTTCGCCCCCCGAAAAGTATGCTGCAGATTTGTAATTTATTTGAAAAAATATATATAGAATATATAGCATACTTTTAGGGTCGTTTCGAATTTGGCCCCCATAAAGTATGCTGCAGATTTTTATTTTATTTTAAAAATATAAAATATGTAGCATACTTTTAGGACGGTTTCGAATTTTGACCCCTAAAGTATGCTGCAGATTTTTATTTTATTTTAAAAAAATATATAGAATGCTTAACATACTTTTAGGGTGATTTCGAATTTCGCCCCATAAAGTATGCTGCAGATTTTTATTTTAATTTAAAAATATAGAATGTTTAGCATACTTTTGGGGTGGTATAGAACGCACCTTTCCCGTTTCCGCCTTTTCATGTGTGTGGAACGTATGTGGATCGTATGTGGAACTTTTATTTAGCCTCTCTCCCTCGGGGTATGCTTGAAAAAATGCGGGCTTTTCGAAATTCGAAACACTTAGGCATACTTTTAGGATCGTATGTAAAGTGGGCACCGCAAAGTATGCTGCAGATTTTTATT
The DNA here is from genome assembly GCA_936449025.2 of Sarcophaga subvicina. Lineage (NCBI taxonomy): Eukaryota > Metazoa > Arthropoda > Insecta > Diptera > Sarcophagidae > Sarcophaga > Sarcophaga subvicina. The sequence goes on along the minus strand of OW388082.2, from coordinate 122,742,677 downwards.
TTATTTTAAAAATATAAAACTTTTTTCACCACACTTTTAGGGTACTTTCGAATTTCGCCACCCCCCCCCCCCTTCCCCCGAAAAGTATGCTGCAGATTTTTATTTTATTTTATTTTAAAAAATATATATTGAATATATAGCATACTTTTAGGGTGGTTTCGAATTTGGTCCCCTCCTCCCCCCATAAAGTATGCTGCAGATTTTTATTTAATTTAATTTAAAAAATATATAATATATAGCATACTTTTAGGGTGGTTTCGAATTTGGCCCCCCGGAAAGTATGCTGCAGATTTTTATTTAAAAAATATAGAATGTTTAGCATACTTTTAGGGTGGTTTCGAATTTCGCCCCCCGAAAAGTATGCTGCAGATTTTTAATTTATTTGAAAAAATATATATAGAATATATAGCATACTTTTAGGGTCGTTTCGAATTTGGCCCCCATAAAGTATGCTGCAGATTTTTATTTTATTTTAAAAATATAAAATATGTAGCATACTTTTAGGACGGTTTCGAATTTTGACCCCTAAAGTATGCTGCAGATTTTTATTTTATTTTAAAAAAATATATAGAATGCTTAACATACTTTTAGGGTGATTTCGAATTTCGCCCCATAAAGTATGCTGCAGATTTTTATTTTAATTTAAAAATATAGAATGTTTAGCATACTTTTGGGGTGGTATAGAACGCACCTTTCCCGTTTCCGCCTTTTCATGTGTGTGGAACGTATGTGGATCGTATGTGGAACTTTTATTTAGCCTCTCTCCCTCGGGGTATGCTTGAAAAAATGCGGGCTTTTCGAAATTCGAAACACTTAGGCATACTTTTAGGATCGTATGTAAAGTGGGCACCGCAAAGTATGCTGCAGATTTTTATTTTATTTTAAAAATATAAAACTTTTTTCACCACACTTTTAGGGTACTTTCGAATTTCGCCACCCCCCCCCCCCCGAACCCGAAAAGTATGCTGCAGATTTTGATTTTATTTTATTTTAAAAAATATATATTGAATATATAGCATACTTTTAGGGTGGTTTCGAATTTGGTCCCCCTCCTCCCCCCATAAAGTATGCTGCAGATTTTTATTTAATTTAATTTTAAAAATATATAATATATAGCATACTTTTAGGGTGGTTTCGAATTTGGCCCCCCGGAAAGTATGCTGCAGATTTTTATTTTAAAAATATAGAATGTTTAGCATACTTTTAGGGTGGTTTCGAATTTCGCCCCCCGAAAAGTATGCTGCAGATTTGTAATTTATTTGAAAAAATATATATAGAATATATAGCATACTTTTAGGGTCGTTTCGAATTTGGCCCCCATAAAGTATGCTGCAGATTTTTATTTTATTTTAAAAATATAAAATATGTAGCATACTTTTAGGACGGTTTCGAATTTTGACCCCTAAAGTATGCTGCAGATTTTTATTTTATTTTAAAAAAATATATAGAATGCTTAACATACTTTTAGGGTGATTTCGAATTTCGCCCCATAAAGTATGCTGCAGATTTTTATTTTAATTTAAAAATATAGAATGTTTAGCATACTTTTGGGGTGGTATAGAACGCACCTTTCCCGTTTCCGCCTTTTCATGTGTGTGGAACGTATGTGGATCGTATGTGGAACTTTTATTTAGCCTCTCTCCCTCGGGGTATGCTTGAAAAAATGCGGGCTTTTCGAAATTCGAAACACTTAGGCATACTTTTAGGATCGTATGTAAAGTGGGCACCGCAAAGTATGCTGCAGATTTTTATTTTATTTTAAAAATATAAAACTTTTTTCACCACACTTTTAGGGTACTTTCGAATTTCGCCACCCCCCCCCCCCTTCCCGCCGAAAAGTATGCTGCAGATTTTTATTTTATTTTATTTTAAAAAATATATATTGAATATATAGCATACTTTTAGGGTGGTTTCGAATTTGGTCCCCCTCCTCCCCCCATAAAGTATGCTGCAGATTTTTATTTTATTTAATTTTAAAAATATATAATATATAGCATACTTTTAGGGTGGTTTCGAATTTGGCCCCCCGGAAAGTATGCTGCAGATTTTTATTTAAAAAATATAGAATGTTTAGCATACTTTTAGGGTGGTTTCGAATTTCGCCCCCCGAAAAGTATGCTGCAGATTTGTAATTTATTTGAAAAAATATATATAGAATATATAGCATACTTTTAGGGTCGTTTCGAATTTGGCCCCCATAAAGTATGCTGCAGATTTTGATTTTATTTTAAAAATATAAAATATGTAGCATACTTTTAGGACGGTTTCGAATTTTGACCCCTAAAGTATGCTGCAGATTTTTATTTTATTTTAAAAAAATATATAGAATGCTTAACATACTTTTAGGGTGATTTCGAATTTCGCCCCATAAAGTATGCTGCAGATTTTTATTTTAATTTAAAAATATAGAATGTTTAGCATACTTTTGGGGTGGTATAGAACGCACCTTTCCCGTTTCCGCCTTTTCATGTGTGTGGAACGTATGTGGATCGTATGTGGAACTTTTATTTAGCCTCTCTCCCTCGGGGTATGCTTGAAAAAATGCGGGCTTTTCGAAATTCGAAACACTTAGGCATACTTTTAGGATCGTATGTAAAGTGGGCACCGCAAAGTATGCTGCAGATTTTTATTTTATTTTAAAAATATAAAACTTTTTTCACCACACTTTTAGGGTACTTTCGAATTTCGCCACCCCCCCCCCCCGAACCCGAAAAGTATGCTGCAGATTTTGATTTTATTTTATTTTAAAAAATATATATTGAATATATAGCATACTTTTAGGGTGGTTTCGAATTTGGTCCCCCTCCTCCCCCCATAAAGTATGCTGCAGATTTTTATTTAATTTAATTTTAAAAATATATAATATATAGCATACTTTTAGGGTGGTTTCGAATTTGGCCCCCCGGAAAGTATGCTGCAGATTTTTATTTTAAAAATATAGAATGTTTAGCATACTTTTAGGGTGGTTTCGAATTTCGCCCCCCGAAAAGTATGCTGCAGATTTGTAATTTATTTGAAAAAATATATATAGAATATATAGCATACTTTTAGGGTCGTTTCGAATTTGGCCCCCATAAAGTATGCTGCAGATTTTTATTTTATTTTAAAAATATAAAATATGTAGCATACTTTTAGGACGGTTTCGAATTTTGACCCCTAAAGTATGCTGCAGATTTTTATTTTATTTTAAAAAAATATATAGAATGCTTAACATACTTTTAGGGTGATTTCGAATTTCGCCCCATAAAGTATGCTGCAGATTTTTATTTTAATTTAAAAATATAGAATGTTTAGCATACTTTTGGGGTGGTATAGAACGCACCTTTCCCGTTTCCGCCTTTTCATGTGTGTGGAACGTATGTGGATCGTATGTGGAACTTTTATTTAGCCTCTCTCCCTCGGGGTATGCTTGAAAAAATGCGGGCTTTTCGAAATTCGAAACACTTAGGCATACTTTTAGGATCGTATGTAAAGTGGGCACCGCAAAGTATGCTGCAGATTTTTATTTTATTTTAAAAATATAAAACTTTTTTCACCACACTTTTAGGGTACTTTCGAATTTCGCCACCCCCCCCCCCTTCCCGCCGAAAAGTATGCTGCAGATTTTTATTTTATTTTATTTTAAAAAATATATATTGAATATATAGCATACTTTTAGGGTGGTTTCGAATTTGGTCCCCCTCCTCCCCCCATAAAGTATGCTGCAGATTTTTATTTTATTTAATTTTAAAAATATATAATATATAGCATACTTTTAGGGTGGTTTCGAATTTGGCCCCCCGGAAAGTATGCTGCAGATTTTTATTTAAAAAATATAGAATGTTTAGCATACTTTTAGGGTGGTTTCGAATTTCGCCCCCCGAAAAGTATGCTGCAGATTTGTAATTTATTTGAAAAAATATATATAGAATATATAGCATACTTTTAGGGTCGTTTCGAATTTGGCCCCCATAAAGTATGCTGCAGATTTTTATTTTATTTTAAAAATATAAAATATGTAGCATACTTTTAGGACGGTTTCGAATTTTGACCCCTAAAGTATGCTGCAGATTTTTATTTTATTTTAAAAAAATATATAGAATGCTTAACATACTTTTAGGGTGATTTCGAATTTCGCCCCATAAAGTATGCTGCAGATTTTTATTTTAATTTAAAAATATAGAATGTTTAGCATACTTTTGGGGTGGTATAGAACGCACCTTTCCCGTTTCCGCCTTTTCATGTGTGTGGAACGTATGTGGATCGTATGTGGAACTTTTATTTAGCCTCTCTCCCTCGGGGTATGCTTGAAAAAATGCGGGCTTTTCGAAATTCGAAACACTTAGGCATACTTTTAGGATCGTATGTAAAGTGGGCACCGCAAAGTATGCTGCAGATTTTTATTTTATTTTAAAAATATAAAACTTTTTTCACCACACTTTTAGGGTACTTTCGAATTTCGCCACCCCCCCCCCCTTCCCCCGAAAAGTATGCTGCAGATTTTTATTTTATTTTATTTTAAAAAATATATATTGAATATATAGCATACTTTTAGGGTGGTTTCGAATTTGGTCCCCTCCTCCCCCCATAAAGTATGCTGCAGATTTTTATTTAATTTAATTTAAAAAATATATAATATATAGCATACTTTTAGGGTGGTTTCGAATTTGGCCCCCCGGAAAGTATGCTGCAGATTTTTATTTAAAAAATATAGAATGTTTAGCATACTTTTAGGGTGGTTTCGAATTTCGCCCCCCGAAAAGTATGCTGCAGATTTTTAATTTATTTGAAAAAATATATATAGAATATATAGCATACTTTTAGGGTCGTTTCGAATTTGGCCCCCATAAAGTATGCTGCAGATTTTTATTTTATTTTAAAAATATAAAATATGTAGCATACTTTTAGGACGGTTTCGAATTTTGACCCCTAAAGTATGCTGCAGATTTTTATTTTATTTTAAAAAAATATATAGAATGCTTAACATACTTTTAGGGTGATTTCGAATTTCGCCCCATAAAGTATGCTGCAGATTTTTATTTTAATTTAAAAATATAGAATGTTTAGCATACTTTTGGGGTGGTATAGAACGCACCTTTCCCGTTTCCGCCTTTTCATGTGTGTGGAACGTATGTGGATCGTATGTGGAACTTTTATTTAGCCTCTCTCCCTCGGGGTATGCTTGAAAAAATGCGGGCTTTTCGAAATTCGAAACACTTAGGCATACTTTTAGGATCGTATGTAAAGTGGGCACCGCAAAGTATGCTGCAGATTTTTATTTTATTTTAAAAATATAAAACTTTTTTCACCACACTTTTAGGGTACTTTCGAATTTCGCCACCCCCCCCCCACTCACCGAAAAGTATGCTGCAGATTTTTATTTTATTTTATTTTAAAAAATATATATTGAATATATAGCATACTTTTAGGGTGGTTTCGAATTTGGTCCCCTCCTCCCCCCATAAAGTATGCTGCAGATTTTTATTTTATTTAATTTTAAAAATATATAATATATAGCATACTTTTAGGGTGGTTTCGAATTTGGCCCCCGGAAAGTATGCTGGAGATTTTTATTTAAAAAATATAGAATGTTTAGCATACTTTTAGGGTGGTTTCGAATTTCGCCCCCCGAAAAGTATGCTGCAGATTTTTAATTTATTTGAAAAAATATATATAGAATATATAGCATACTTTTAGGGTCGTTTCGAATTTGGCCCCCATAAAGTATGCTGCAGATTTTTATTTTATTTTAAAAATATAAAATATGTAGCATACTTTTAGGACGGTTTCGAATTTTGACCCCTAAAGTATGCTGCAGATTTTTATTTTATTTTAAAAAAATATATAGAATGCTTAACATACTTTTAGGGTGATTTCGAATTTCGCCCCATAAAGTATGCTGCAGATTTTTATTTTAATTTAAAAATATAGAATGTTTAGCATACTTTTGGGGTGGTATAGAACGCACCTTTCCCGTTTCCGCCTTTTCATGTGTGTGGAACGTATGTGGATCGTATGTGGAACTTTTATTTAGCCTCTCTCCCTCGGGGTATGCTTGAAAAAATGCGGGCTTTTCGAAATTCGAAACACTTAGGCATACTTTTAGGATCGTATGTAAAGTGGGCACCGCAAAGTATGTTGCAGATTTTTATTTTATTTTAAAAATATAAAACTTTTTTCACCACACTTTTAGGGTACTTTCGAATTTCGCCACCCCCCCCCCCCTTCCCCCGAAAAGTATGCTGCAGATTTTTATTTTATTTTATTTTAAAAAATATATATTGAATATATAGCATACTTTTAGGGTGGTTTCGAATTTGGTCCCCCTCCTCCCCCCATAAAGTATGCTGCAGATTTTTATTTTATTTAATTTTAAAAATATATAATATATAGCATACTTTTAGGGTGGTTTCGAATTTGGCCCCCCGGAAAGTATGCTGCAGATTTTTATTTAAAAAATATAGAATGTTTAGCATACTTTTAGGGTGGTTTCGAATTTCGCCCCCCGAAAAGTATGCTGCAGATTTGTAATTTATTTGAAAAAATATATATAGAATATATAGCATACTTTTAGGGTCGTTTCGAATTTGGCCCCCATAAAGTATGCTGCAGATTTTTATTTTATTTTAAAAATATAAAATATGTAGCATACTTTTAGGACGGTTTCGAATTTTGACCCCTAAAGTATGCTGCAGATTTTTATTTTATTTTAAAAAAATATATAGAATGCTTAACATACTTTTAGGGTGATTTCGAATTTCGCCCCATAAAGTATGCTGCAGATTTTTATTTTAATTTAAAAATATAGAATGTTTAGCATACTTTTGGGGTGGTATAGAACGCACCTTTCCCGTTTCCGCCTTTTCATGTGTGTGGAACGTATGTGGATCGTATGTGGAACTTTTATTTAGCCTCTCTCCCTCGGGGTATGCTTGAAAAAATGCGGGCTTTTCGAAATTCGAAACACTTAGGCATACTTTTAGGATCGTATGTAAAGTGGGCACCGCAAAGTATGCTGCAGATTTTTATTTTATTTTAAAAATATAAAACTTTTTTCACCACACTTTTAGGGTACTTTCGAATTTCGCCACCCCCCCCCCCTTCCCCCGAAAAGTATGCTGCAGATTTTTATTTTATTTTATTTTAAAAAATATATATTGAATATATAGCATACTTTTAGGGTGGTTTCGAATTTGGTCCCCTCCTCCCCCCATAAAGTATGCTGCAGATTTTTATTTAATTTAATTTAAAAAATATATAATATATAGCATACTTTTAGGGTGGTTTCGAATTTGGCCCCCCGGAAAGTATGCTGCAGATTTTTATTTAAAAAATATAGAATGTTTAGCATACTTTTAGGGTGGTTTCGAATTTCGCCCCCCGAAAAGTATGCTGCAGATTTTTAATTTATTTGAAAAAATATATATAGAATATATAGCATACTTTTAGGGTCGTTTCGAATTTGGCCCCCATAAAGTATGCTGCAGATTTTTATTTTATTTTAAAAATATAAAATATGTAGCATACTTTTAGGACGGTTTCGAATTTTGACCCCTAAAGTATGCTGCAGATTTTTATTTTATTTTAAAAAAATATATAGAATGCTTAACATACTTTTAGGGTGATTTCGAATTTCGCCCCATAAAGTATGCTGCAGATTTTTATTTTAATTTAAAAATATAGAATGTTTAGCATACTTTTGGGGTGGTATAGAACGCACCTTTCCCGTTTCCGCCTTTTCATGTGTGTGGAACGTATGTGGATCGTATGTGGAACTTTTATTTAGCCTCTCTCCCTCGGGGTATGCTTGAAAAAATGCGGGCTTTTCGAAATTCGAAACACTTAGGCATACTTTTAGGATCGTATGTAAAGTGGGCACCGCAAAGTATGCTGCAGATTTTTATTTTATTTTAAAAATATAAAACTTTTTTCAGCACACTTTTAGGGTACTTTCGAATTTCGCCACCCCCCCCCCCCCTTCCCCCGAAAAGTATGCTGCAGATTTTTATTTTATTTTATTTTAAAAAATATATATTGAATATATAGCATACTTTTAGGGTGGTTTCGAATTTGGTCCCCCTCCTCCCCCCATAAAGTATGCTGCAGATTTTTATTTTATTTAATTTTAAAAATATATAATATATAGCATACTTTTAGGGTGGTTTCGAATTTGGCCCCCCGGAAAGTATGCTGCAGATTTTTATTTAAAAAATATAGAATGTTTAGCATACTTTTAGGGTGGTTTCGAATTTCGCCCCCCGAAAAGTATGCTGCAGATTTTAAATTTATTTGAAAAAATATATATAGAATATATAGCATACTTTTAGGGTCGTTTCGAATTTGGCCCCCATAAAGTATGCTGCAGATTTTTATTTTATTTTAAAAATATAAAATATGTAGCATACTTTTAGGACGGTTTCGAATTTTGACCCCTAAAGTATGCTGCAGATTTTTATTTTATTTTAAAAAAATATATAGAATGCTTAACATACTTTTAGGGTGATTTCGAATTTCGCCCCATAAAGTATGCTGCAGATTTTTATTTTAATTTAAAAATATAGAATGTTTAGCATACTTTTGGGGTGGTATAGAACGCACCTTTCCCGTTTCCGCCTTTTCATGTGTGTGGAACGTATGTGGATCGTATGTGGAACTTTTATTTAGCCTCTCTCCCTCGGGGTATGCTTGAAAAAATGCGGGCTTTTCGAAATTCGAAACACTTAGGCATACTTTTAGGATCGTATGTAAAGTGGGCACCGCAAAGTATGCTGCAGATTTTTATTTTATTTTAAAAATATAAAACTTTTTTCACCACACTTTTAGGGTACTTTCGAATTTCGCCACCCCCCCCCCACTCACCGAAAAGTATGCTGCAGATTTTTATTTTATTTTATTTTAAAAAATATATATTGAATATATAGCATACTTTTAGGGTGGTTTCGAATTTGGTCCCCTCCTCCCCCCATAAAGTATGCTGCAGATTTTTATTTTATTTAATTTTAAAAATATATAATATATAGCATACTTTTAGGGTGGTTTCGAATTTGGCCCCCGGAAAGTATGCTGGAGATTTTTATTTAAAAAATATAGAATGTTTAGCATACTTTTAGGGTGGTTTCGAATTTCGCCCCCCGAAAAGTATGCTGCAGATTTTTAATTTATTTGAAAAAATATATATAGAATATATAGCATACTTTTAGGGTCGTTTCGAATTTGGCCCCCATAAAGTATGCTGCAGATTTTTATTTTATTTTAAAAATATAAAATATGTAGCATACTTTTAGGACGGTTTCGAATTTTGACCCCTAAAGTATGCTGCAGATTTTTATTTTATTTTAAAAAAATATATAGAATGCTTAACATACTTTTAGGGTGATTTCGAATTTCGCCCCATAAAGTATGCTGCAGATTTTTATTTTAATTTAAAAATATAGAATGTTTAGCATACTTTTGGGGTGGTATAGAACGCACCTTTCCCGTTTCCGCCTTTTCATGTGTGTGGAACGTATGTGGATCGTATGTGGAACGTATGTGGAACGTATGTGGAACGTATGTGGAACGTATGTGGAACGTATGTGGATAGTATGTGGATCGTATGTGGAACGTATGTGGAACGTATGTGGAACGTATGTGGAACGTATGTGGAACGTATGTGGAACGTATGTGGAACGTATGTGGATTGTATGTGGAACGTATGTGGATTGTATGTGGAATGTATGTGGAATGTATGTGGAATGTATGTGGAACGTATGTGGAATGTGTAGATTTGGAATGGGTAGACCCTGGAGACATAGTGATGTCAATTTGGTGGGCCTAGGTTGAGGGGTAAGTCTTTTTGCCCCCTTGGACACACTGACACACGTCGCATATGCCTCTTTCTTTGCCCAAGCTGCGCCTCCCGCCTTCTTTTCCTTTCCATGCGCCCCTTGCCACACACCAAACCCCCCCCCCCCCACCACCCTTGTCACACTCCAGCATCCTCCACTGTGCTCCCCGCCTTAGCCCCACTTTGTCCCGTCCGCTGTACGTTGAACCTGCTGTGCACCCGCGTCCCCTTCGTGCCTTTCCTTCCGCTCAAATGCATCGTTTTTTTGCATCCAGTGTTGGTCCACCTCTTCTTTATTTCCCAAGCAGCTCCCCTCTCCACCCCAGCCACCCTCTTCTCTTCTCTTCTCTCCACTCCTCTCACACACCCAGCTCCACCGCCCCTTGTACTTTACCTTCGCCTTTATTCCCCCGCTGTTCTGTTCTGTTCTGTTCTGTCCCAAGCTGCGCCTTTCCCCGCTTCTGCCTTTTCATCCACACACACTCACTGACACACGTCGCATATGCCTCTTCTATATATATATATATAGGCCCCACATCCCGCCACCCTTTTATTTAGCCTCTCTCCCTCGGGGTAAAAATGAACATTTTGCAATTAAATTTATACTAATAACTCGATAAATTATTAGTTAACAAAGAAAGTATTAGTTTTACAAAGTTTTGTATATTATTAGAAAAACTTTGATAGAAATTTGAGCGCAATGCAGAAATGCTATTCGTTGTGTTTCTTATTGGCGCAAATGAGTGGAGAAAGAGTTTAATGGAAAATCTACCGTGAAAATATTTAAGTTTTAATTAGAAGTAAAAAGCTTTCATGAAATATATCCAAAGTGTATGAAAATGAAGGAGAGTTTGTAGATGTAGATTCTTTAGAGTTATATTTATTAAAGAAAGTTATGGTATCGGACCGAAGGTTGTTCCATGAGTTGTAGGCGTTGTAGAGACTTATCGATCACCGTTTACCCGAGATCGATTGGCTTCGGCGTTACGGAGTTATGGCAGATTAAGTATGTTGTAAAGGGGAAGAATAAAGCCACTGCTGTTTACTGTTGATTGGTTTGTTTATATAGCTTTTGGTTGTGATGGCTGCTTTTGTTTGTGACGTGTATGTGTCTATGCTTGTATAGTAATATGCTACGCCGCCATTTTGAAGTAATGTTAAATGTGGATAATGGTGTGTTTGTTGCACAATAGGGGTAATGAATGGTGTGTTGTGGTGGAAAATTATTTTTATTGTAGAAACTATGTGGAGAATATAAATTGAACTAATGGTGGTGTGTGTGGAATGTCTGTGGAATATGTGTTGTACAGGGATATTGATGAAATAGTGGAAGCCGTCTGAAATGGAAATGAATTTTGGATACAAATTAATAAAATTAGGCTGTATTATAGTAATATTGTAGATTTTAGCATTATGGTAAAAATGGTTTATAGCGTTAAAATGTTTAAAATTAAAAGAAAAATTATAGTAAAATATATAAATATGAATATGATAAAAATAGAGGTTAATGTGTTTATATTTATTTGAAAAATATATGTATGGGGTTCAAGTAGGAAAATAAATTAGAAATAATATAGCAAAATTGCAATGATGGAAATACGAGAATTTTTGATGTAAAAATGAGGGGATGGGAGTAAAAATGGTAGTAGGACTAGGTAGAATCGTAGACGGACCCTTTCGGAATATGGTGGCCTTATAGGGAGACGACGTTTCGGGAGGACCACACTAAACGACAGAACCTTTGGTCGGCACAGAAAATAATGGGAATTTAGCATTGTGTGGCTTTTATTGACAGAGTGGGGTGGCAAGTAGAAACTGTTTGGAGAATAAGTAAATGTGCACACGCACACAATGTGTATGGAATATGGGCTGTGCGGGATTTTCGATGGAAATTGTATGCCGTTTGGGCTGGATGAAATTAATTCTGATATGAATTAATGAAGTTTGGTAGTATTTTTGGTAATATAGTTGAGGAATAAGTTGCATATGATGATTGTGCAGTAATGAGCGACGATATTGAATTTTTTGGAAAAAAGGGTCAAAAAATATTTTTTTTTGGTTAAAGTAGATTTGGAATGGGTAGACCCTGGACACATAGTGATGTCAATTTGGCGGGCCTAAGTTGAGGGGAAAGTGTTTTTCCCCCTTGGACTTTCGGCGGGTCAATATCAGACCGGAAGTTGTTCCATGAGTTGTAGGTGTTGTGGAGACCTATCGAACACCGTTTACCCGAAATCAATCCGTTTCAGCGTTACGGAGTTATGGCAGTTTAAGTATGTTGTAAAGTGGAGGAATAAATCCACTACTGTTCACTGCTGAGTGTTTTGCTTATATAGCTTCTGGTTATGAAGGCTTTTGTTTGTGTTGATGTTGGTAGCTTTTATTTAGATCGCTTTGTGTTGCTTTTGAATATGAATGTTAATGATGACTGCTGTTAGGAGAGGCTAGTACTGAATAATAATGGAAAAAAGGAATCAAAGATGGAAATTGGGGTAAGGATGGGCATGGATAGGGTATGGGGTGGAGACAGAGTGATGTCAATTTGTTGTGCCTAGATTGAGGGGAAATAGTTTTTCCTCCTTGGAGTGTCGGCGGGTCACCTCTGTGAATGAAGTTGTTCCATGAGTTTTAGTCCTCCGAAAGCCCTGTCAGTAGCCGTTTACCGTATTAAATTCGGTTAATCCAGTCAAGAGATGTGGCAATTTATACCTTTTTTATTTCCCGTTTATAGCTATTGAAGTACAAGTGCTGTTTGATTTGGTAGACAAAATCTGAAATAGGTCTCTTTTGCTTTGGAAAAGCTTTTCCGTAGGTTGAAGGTCCCGTTGACATGTACTTGTAACCGTTTACCGCTTCCAAATAGATGAATGCGTTCAGATGTTATGGGTATGAATGCAGTTTGTTTACTGATATATTGGTCCTTTGTTGGTAGTGTTGCATATGCAAATGTCAAACGGTTGGAAAAAGTATTGGCGGGTCACTTGTATGGAAAAGTTTGTTCTAGGAGTTTTAGCTGGCGATAAATACTATTAGAACCCGTTTATTTGATGGAAATCGGTTAAGGGGTTAAGGAATTATGACTCTGTCAATTTTTTATTTTTACTGTTTTTGTGCCGTATGAAACCAATAATGGTAGGTTAGAAGCAGAAAATTATTTTTTAAAAATACTTATATGTAGTTTAGGGATAAAAATGAAGTATGTTCTGGTAGTTTATAGTATTTTCTAATTTAGGTTTTTGTTTTTTGGCCAATTTTTGCTTTTGTTTAGAATTTAGAAATGTTTTCATAGGTGCGCTGTTGGTTAATATATTGTGAATATGACAATGGGTTTAAAATATTTTTTAAAAGTGAAGATTGAGGAATGGTGTGAAAAGGTTGTTCTAGGAGTTTTAGCTGTCGATAAATGCTATTAGAAGCCGTTTATTTGATTGAAATCGGTTAAGGGGTTAAGGAATTATGGCTCTGTCAATTTTTTATTTTTACTGTTTTTGTGCCGTATGAAACTAATAATGGTAGGTTAGAAGCAGAAAAATATTTTTTAAAAATACTTATATGTAGTTTAGGGATAAAAATGATGTATATTCTGGTAGTTTATAGTATTTTCTAATTTAGGTTTTTGTTTTTTGGCCAATTTTTGCTTTTGTTTAGAATTTAGAAATGTTTTCATAGGTGCGCTGTTGGTTAATATATTGTGCAAATGACAATGGGTTTAAAATATTTTTTAAAAGTGAAGATTGAGGAATGGTGTGAAAAGGTTGTTCTAGGAGTTTTAGCTGTCGATAAATGCTATTAGAAGCCGTTTATTTGATGGAAATCGGTTAAGGGGTTAAGGAATTATGGCTCTGTCAATTTTTTATTTTTACTGTTTTTGTGCCGTATGAAACTAATAATGGTAGGTTAGAAGCAGAAAAATATTTTTTAAAAATACTTATATGTAGTTTAGGGATAAAAATGATGTATATTCTGGTAGTTTATAGTATTTTCTAATTTAGGTTTTTGTTTTTTGGCCAATTTTTGCTTTTGTTTAGAATTTAGAAATGTTTTCATAGGTGCGCTGTTGGTTAATATATTGTGCAAATGACAATGGGTTTAAAATATTTTTTAAAAGTGAAGATTGAGGAATGGTGTGAAAAGGTTGTTCTAGGAGTTTTAGCTGTAGATAAATGCTATCAGAAGCCGTTTATTTGATGGAAATCGGTTAAGGGGTTAAGGAATTATGGCTCTGTCAATTTTTTATTTTTACTGTTTTTGTGCCGTATGAAACTAATAATGGTAGGTTAGAAGCAGAAAAATATTTTTTAAAAATACTTATATGTAGTTTAGGGATAAAAATGATGTATATTCTGGTAGTTTATAGTATTTTCTAATTTAGGTTTTTGTTTTTTGGCCAATTTTTGCTTTTGTTTAGAATTTAGAAATGTTTTCATAGGTGCGCTGTTGGTTAATATATTGTGCAAATGACAATGGGTTTAAAATATTTTTTAAAAGTGAAGATTGAGGAATGGTGTGAAAAGGTTGTTCTAGGAGTTTTAGCTGTCGATAAATGCTATTAGAAGCCGTTTATTTGATGGAAATCGGTTAAGGGGTTAAGGAATTATGGCTCTGTCAATTTTTTATTTTTACTGTTTTTGTGCCGTATGAAACTAATAATGGTAGGTTAGAAGCAGAAAAATATTTTTTAAAAATACTTATATGTAGTTTAGGGATAAAAATGATGTATATTCTGGTAGTTTATAGTATTTTCTAATTTAGGTTTTTGTTTTTTGGCCAATTTTTGCTTTTGTTTAGAATTTAGAAATGTTTTCATAGGTGCGCTGTTGGTTAATATATTGTGCAAATGACAATGGGTTTAAAATATTTTTTAAAAGTGAAGATTGAGGAATGGTGTGAAAAGGTTGTTCTAGGAGTTTTAGCTGTCGATAAATGCTATTAGAAGCCGTTTATTTGATGGAAATCGGTTAAGGGGTTAAGGAATTATGGCTCTGTCAATTTTTTATTTTTACTGTTTTTGTGCCGTATGAAACTAATAATGGTAGGTTAGAAGCAGAAAAATATTTTTTAAAAATACTTATATGTAGTTTAGGGATAAAAATGATGTATATTCTGGTAGTTTATAGTATTTTCTAATTTAGGTTTTTGTTTTTTGGCCAATTTTTGCTTTTGTTTAGAATTTAGAAATGTTTTCATAGGTGCGCTGTTGGTTAATATATTGTGCAAATGACAATGGGTTTAAAATATTTTTTAAAAGTGAAGATTGAGGAATGGTGTGAAAAGGTTGTTCTAGGAGTTTTAGCTGTCGATAAATGCTATTAGAAGCCGTTTATTTGATGGAAATCGGTTAAGGGGTTAAGGAATTATGGCTCTGTCAATTTTTTATTTTTACTGTTTTTGTGCCGTATGAAACTAATAATGGTAGGTTAGAAGCAGAAAAATATTTTTTAAAAATACTTATATGTAGTTTAGGGATAAAAATGATGTATATTCTGGTAGTTTATAGTATTTTCTAATTTAGGTTTTTGTTTTTTGGCCAATTTTTGCTTTTGTTTAGAATTTAGAAATGTTTTCATAGGTGCGCTGTTGGTTAATATATTGTGCAAATGACAATGGGTTTAAAATATTTTTTAAAAGTGAAGATTGAGGAATGGTGTGAAAAGGTTGTTCTAGGAGTTTTAGCTGTCGATAAATGCTATTAGAAGCCGTTTATTTGATGGAAATCGGTTAAGGGGTTAAGGAATTATGGCTCTGTCAATTTTTTATTTTTACTGTTTATGTGCCGTATGAAACCAATAATGGTAGGTTAGAAGCAGAAAAATATTTTTTAAAAATACTTATATGTAGTTTAGGGATAAAAGTGAAGTATATTCTGGTAGTTTATAGTATTTTCTAATTTAGGTTTTTGTTTTTTGGCCAATTATTGCTTTTGTTTAGAATTTAGAAATGTTTTCATAGGTGCGCTGTTGGTTAATATATTTTGAAAATGACAGTGGGTTTAAAATATTTTTTAAAAGTGAAGATTGAGGAATGGTGTGAAAAGGTTGTTCTAGGAGTTTTAGCTGTCGATAAATGCTATTAGAAGCCGTTTATTTGATGGAAATCGGTTAAGGGGTTAAGGAATTATGACTCTGTCAATTTTTTATTTTTACTGTTTATGTGCCGTATGAAACCAATAATGGTAGGTTAGAAGCAGAAAAATTTTTTTTAAAAATACTTATATGTAGTTTAGGGATAAAAATGATGTATGTTTTGGTAGTTTATAGTATTTTCTAATTTAGGTTTTTGTTTTTTGGCCAATTTTTGCTTTTGTTTAGAATTTAGAAATGTTTTCATAGGTGCGCTGTTGGTTAATATATTGTGAATATGACAATGGGTTAAAAATATTTTTTAAAAGTGAAGATTGAGGAATGGTGTGAAAAGGTTGTTCTATGAGTTTTAGCTGTCGATAAATGCTATTAGAAGCCGTTTATTTGATGGAAATCGGATACGGGGTTAAGGAATTATGGCTCTGTCAATTTTTTATTTTTACTGTTTATGTGCCGTATGAAACCAATAATGGTAGGTTAGAAGCAGAAAAAAAATTTTTAAAAATACCTATATGTAGTTTAGGGATAAAAATGATGTATATTCTGGTAGTTTATAGTATTTTCTAATTTAGGTTTTTGTTTTTTGGCCAATTTTTGCTTTTGTTTAGAATTTAGAAATGTTTTCATAGGTGCGCTGTTGTTTAATATATTGTGAATATGACAATGGGTTTAAAATATTTTTTAAAAGTGAAGATTGAGGAATGGTGTGAAAAGGTTGTTCTAGGAGTTTTAGCTGTCGATAAATGCTATTAGAAGCCGTTTACTTGATGGAAATCGGTTAATTGGTTAAGGAATTATGGCTCTGTCAATTTTTAATTTTTACTGTTTTTGTGCCGTATGAAACTAATAATGGTAGGTTAGAAGCAGAAAAATATTTTTTAAAAATACTTATATGTAGTTTAGGGATAAAAATGATGTATATTCTGGTAGTTTATAGTATTTTCTAATTTAGGTTTTTGTTTTTTGGCCAATTTTTGCTTTTGTTTAGAATTTAGAAATATTTTCATAGGTGCGCTGTTGGTTAATATATTGTGAATATGACAATGGGTTAAAAATATTTTTTAAAAGTGAAGATTGAGGAATGGTGTAAAAAGGTTGTTCTAGGCGTTTTAGCTGTCGATAAATGCTATTAGAAGCCGTTTATTTGATGGAAATCGGTTAAGGGGTTAAGGAATTATGACTCTGTCAATTTTTTATTTTTACTGTTTATGTGCCGTATGAAACCAATAATGGTAGGTTAGAAGCAGAAAAATTTTTTTTAAAAATACTTATATGTAGTTTAGGGATAAAAATGATGTATGTTCTGGTAGTTTATAGTATTTTCTAATTTAGGTTTTTGTTTTTTGGCCAATTTTTGCTTTTGTTTAGAATTTAGAAATGTTTTCATAGGTGCGCTGTTGGTTAATATATTGTGAATATGACAATGGGTTAAAAATATTTTTTAAAAGTGAAGATTGAGGAATGGTGTGAAAAGGTTGTTCTATGAGTTTTAGCTGTCGATAAATGCTATTAGAAGCCGTTTATTTGATGGAAATCGGATACGGGGTTAAGGAATTATGGCTCTGTCAATTTTTTATTTTTACTGTTTATGTGCCGTATGAAACCAATAATGGTAGGTTAGAAGCAGAAAAAAAATTTTTAAAAATACCTATATGTAGTTTAGGGATAAAAATGATGTATATTCTGGTAGTTTATAGTATTTTCTAATTTAGGTTTTTGTTTTTTGGCCAATTTTTGCTTTTGTTTAGAATTTAGAAATGTTTTCATAGGTGCGCTGTTGGTTAATATATTGTGAATATGACAATGGGTTTAAAATATTTTTTAAAAGTGAAGATTGAGGAATGGTGTGAAAAGGTTGTTCTAGGAGTTTTAGCTGTCGATAAATGCTATTAGAAGCCGTTTACTTGATGGAAATCGGTTAATTGGTTAAGGAATTATGGCTCTGTCAATTTTTTATTTTTACTGTTTTTGTGCCGTATGAAACTAATAATGGTAGGTTAGAAGCAGAAAAATATTTTTTAAAAATACTTATATGTAGTTTAGGGATAAAAATGATGTATATTCTGGTAGTTTATAGTATTTTCTAATTTAGGTTTTTGTTTTTTGGCCAATTTTTGCTTTTGTTTAGAATTTAGAAATGTTTTCATAGGTGCGCTGTTGGTTAATATATTGTGAATATGACAATGGGTTAAAAATATTTTTTAAAAGTGAAGATTGAGGAATGGTGTAAAAAGGTTGTTCTAGGAGTTTTAGCTGTCGATAAATGCTATTAAAAGCCGTTTATTTGATGGAAATCGGTTAAGGGGTTAAGGAATTATGGCTCTGTCAATTTTTTATTTTTTACTGTTTTTGTGCCGTATGAAACTAATAATGGTAGGTTAGAAGCAGAAAAATATTTTTTAAAAATACTTATATGTAGTTTAGGTATAAAAATGATGTATATTCTGGTAGTTTATAGTATTTTCTAATTTAGGTTTTTGTTTCTTGGCCAATTTTTGCTTTTGTTTAGAATTTAGAAATGTTTTCATAGGTGCGCTGTTGGTTAATATATTGTGAAAATGACAATGGGTTTAAAATATTTTTTAAAAGTGAAGATTGAGGAATGGTGTCAAAAGGTTGTTCTAGGAGTTTTAGCTGTCGATAAATGCTATTAGAAGCCGTTTATTTGATGGAAATCGGTTAAGGGGTTAAGGAATTATGGCTCTGTCAATTTTTTATGTTTACTGATTATGTGCCGTATGAAACCAATAATGGTAGGTTAGAAGCAGAAAAATATTTTTTAAAAATACTTATATGTAGTTTAGGGATAAAAATGATGTATATTCTGGTAGTTTATAGTATTTTCTAATTTAGGTTTTTGTTTTTTGGCCAATTTTTGCTTTTGTTTAGAATTTAGAAATGTTTTCATAGGTGCGCTGTTGGTTAATATATTGTGAATATGACAATGGGTTAAAAATATTTTTTAAAAGTGAAGATTGAGGAATGGTGTAAAAAGGTTGTTCTAGGAGTTTTAGCTGTCGATAAATGCTATTAAAAGCCGTTTATTTGATGGAAATCGGTTAAGGGGTTAAGGAATTATGGCTCTGTCAATTTTTTATTTTTACTGTTTTTGTGCCGTATGAAACTAATAATGGTAGGTTAGAAGCAGAAAAATATTTTTTAAAAATACTTATATGTAGTTTAGGTATAAAAATGATGTATATTCTGGTAGTTTATAGTATTTTCTAATTTAGGTTTTTGTTTCTTGGCCAATTTTTGCTTTTGTTTAGAATTTAGAAATGTTTTCATAGGTGCGCTGTTGGTTAATATATTGTGAATATGACAATGGGTTAAAAATATTTTTTAAAAGTGAAGATTGAGGAATGGTGTAAAAAGGTTGTTCTAGGAGTTTTAGCTGTCGATAAATGCTATTAAAAGCCGTTTATTTGATGGAAATCGGTTAAGGGGTTAAGGAATTATGGCTCTGTCAATTTTTTATTTTTACTGTTTTTGTGCCGTATGAAACTAATAATGGTAGGTTAGAAGCAGAAAAATATTTTTTAAAAATACTTATATGTAGTTTAGGTATAAAAATGATGTATATTCTGGTAGTTTATAGTATTTTCTAATTTAGGTTTTTGTTTCTTGGCCAATTTTTGCTTTTGTTTAGAATTTAGAAATGTTTTCATAGGTGCGCTGTTGGTTAATATATTGTGAATATGACAATGGGTTAAAAATATTTTTTAAAAGTGAAGATTGAGGAATGGTGTGAAAAGGTTGTTCTAGGAGTTTTAGCTGTCGATAAATGCTATTAGAAGCCGTTTATTTGATGGAAATCGGTTAAGGGGTTAAGGAATTATGGCTCTGTCAATTTTTTATTTTTACTGTTTTTGTGCCGTATGAAACCAATAATGGTAGGTTAGAAGCAGAAAAATATTTTTTAAAAATACTTATATGTAGTTTAGGGATAAAAATGAAGTATGTTCTGGTAGTTTATAGTATTTTCTAATTTAGGTTTTGGTTTTTTTGGCCAATTATTGCTTTTGTTTAGAATTTAGAAATGTTTTCATAGGTGCGCTGTTGGTTAATATATTGTGAATATGACAATGGGTTAAAAATATTTTTTAAAAGTGAAGATTGAGGAATGGTGTGAAAAGGTTGTTCTAGGAGTTTTAGCTGTCGATAAATGCTATTAGAAGCCGTTTATTTGATGGAAATTGGTTAAGGGGTTAAGGAATTATGGCTCTGTCAATTTTTTATTTTTACTGTTTTTGTGCCGTATGAAACCAATAATGGTAGGTTAGAAGCAGAAAAATATTTTTTAAAAATACTTATATGTAGTTTAGGGATAAAAATGAAGTATGTTCTGGTAGTTTATAGTATTTTCTAATTTAGGTTTTTGTTTTTTGGCCAATTTTTGCTTTTATTTAGAATTTAGAAATGTTTTCATAGGTGCGCTGTTGGTTAATATATTGTGAATATGACAATGGGTTAAAAATATTTTTTAAAAGTGAAGATTGAGGAATGGTGTGAAAAGGTTGTTCTAGGAGTTTTAGCTGTCGATAAATGCTATTAGAAGCCGTTTATTTGATCGAAATCGGTTAAGGGGTTAAGGAATTATGGGTCTGTCAATTTTTTATTTTTACTGTTTTTGTGCCGTATGAAACCAATAATGGTAGGTTAGAAGCAGAAAAATATTTTTTAAAAATACTTATATGTAGTTTAGGGATAAAAATGAAGTATGTTCTGGTAGTTTATAGTATTTTCTAATTTAGGTTTTTGTTTTTTGGCCAATTATTGCTTTTGTTTAGAATTTAGAAATGTTTTCATAGGTGCGCTGTTGGTTAATATATTGTGAATATGACAATGGGTTAAAAATATTTTTTAAAAGTGAAGATTGAGGTATGGTGTGAAAAGGTTGTTCAAGGAGTTTTAGCTGTCGATAAATGCTATTAGAAGCCGTTTATTTGATCGAAATCGGTTAAGGGGTTAAGGAATTATGGGTCTGTCAATTTTTTATTTTTACTGTTTTTGTGCCGTATGAAACCAATAATGGTAGGTTAGAAGCAGAAAAATATTTTTTAAAAATACTTATATGTAGTTTAGGGATAAAAATGAAGTATGTTCTGGTAGTTTATAGTATTTTCTAATTTAGGTTTTGGTTTTTTTGGCCAATTATTGCTTTTGTTTAGAATTTAGAAATGTTTTCATAGGTGCGCTGTTGGTTAATATATTGTGAATATGACAATGGGTTAAAAATATTTTTTAAAAGTGAAGATTGAGGAATGGTGTGAAAAGGTTGTTCTAGGAGTTTTAGCTGTCGATAAATGCTATTAGAAGCCGTTTATTTGATGGAAATTGGTTAAGGGGTTAAGGAATTATGGCTCTGTCAATTTTTTATTTTTACTGTTTTTGTGCCGTATGAAACCAATAATGGTAGGTTAGAGGCAGAAAAATATTTTTTAAAAATACTTATATGTAGTTTAGGGATAAAAATGAAGTATGTTCTGGTAGTTTATAGTATTTTCTAATTTAGGTTTTTGTTTTTTGGCCAAATTTTGCTTTTATTTAGAATTTAGAAATGTTTTCATAGGTGCGCTGTTGGTTAATATATTGTGAATATGACAATGGGTTAAAAATATTTTTTAAAAGTGAAGATTGAGGAATGGTGTGAAAAGGTTGTTCTAGGAGTTTTAGCTGTCGATAAATGCTATTAGAAGCCGTTTATTTGATCGAAATCGGTTAAGGGGTTAAGGAATTATGGGTCTGTCAATTTTTTATTTTTACTGTTTTTGTGCCGTATGAAACCAATAATGGTAGGTTAGAAGCAGAAAAATATTTTTTAAAAATACTTATATGTAGTTTAGGGATAAAAATGAAGTATGTTCTGGTAGTTTATAGTATTTTCTAATTTAGGTTTTTGTTTTTTGGCCAATTATTGCTTTTGTTTAGAATTTAGAAATGTTTTCATAGGTGCGCTGTTGGTTAATATATTGTGAATATGACAATGGGTTAAAAATATTTTTTAAAAGTGAAGATTGAGGTATGGTGTGAAAAGGTTGTTCAAGGAGTTTTAGCTGTCGATAAATGCTATTAGAAGCCGTTTATTTGATCGAAATCGGTTAAGGGGTTAAGGAATTATGGGTCTGTCAATTTTTTATTTTTACTGTTTTTGTGCCGTATGAAACCAATAATGGTAGGTTAGAAGCAGAAAAATATTTTTTAAAAATACTTATATGTAGTTTAGGGATAAAAATGAAGTATGTTCTGGTAGTTTATAGTATTTTCTAATTTAGGTTTTGGTTTTTTTGGCCAATTATTGCTTTTGTTTAGAATTTAGAAATGTTTTCATAGGTGCGCTGTTGGTTAATATATTGTGAATATGACAATGGGTTAAAAATATTTTTTAAAAGTGAAGATTGAGGAATGGTGTGAAAAGGTTGTTCTAGGAGTTTTAGCTGTCGATAAATGCTATTAGAAGCCGTTTATTTGATGGAAATTGGTTAAGGGGTTAAGGAATTATGGCTCTGTCAATTTTTTATTTTTACTGTTTTTGTGCCGTATGAAACCAATAATGGTAGGTTAGAAGCAGAAAAATATTTTTTAAAAATACTTATATGTAGTTTAGGGATAAAAATGAAGTATGTTCTGGTAGTTTATAGTATTTTCTAATTTAGGTTTTTGTTTTTTGGCCAAATTTTGCTTTTATTTAGAATTTAGAAATGTTTTCATAGGTGCGCTGTTGGTTAATATATTGTGAATATGACAATGGGTTAAAAATATTTTTTAAAAGTGAAGATTGAGGAATGGTGTGAAAAGGTTGTTCTAGGAGTTTTAGCTGTCGATAAATGCTATTAGAAGCCGTTTATTTGATCGAAATCGGTTAAGGGGTTAAGGAATTATGGGTCTGTCAATTTTTTATTTTTACTGTTTTTGTGCCGTATGAAACCAATAATGGTAGGTTAGAAGCAGAAAAATATTTTTTAAAAATACTTATATGTAGTTTAGGGATAAAAATGAAGTATGTTCTGGTAGTTTATAGTATTTTCTAATTTAGGTTTTTGTTTTTTGGCCAATTATTGCTTTTGTTTAGAATTTAGAAATGTTTTCATAGGTGCGCTGTTGGTTAATATATTGTGAATATGACAATGGGTTAAAAATATTTTTTAAAAGTGAAGATTGAGGTATGGTGTGAAAAGGTTGTTTTAGGAGTTTTAGCTGTCGATAAATGCTATTAGAAGCCGTTTATTTGATCGAAATCGGTTAAGGGGTTAAGGAATTATGGGTCTGTCAATTTTTTATTTTTACTGTTTTTGTGCCGTATGAAACCAATAATGGTAGGTTAGAAGCAGAAAAATATTTTTTAAAAATACTTATATGTAGTTTAGGGATAAAAATGAAGTATGTTCTGGTAGTTTATAGTATTTTCTAATTTAGGTTTATTGTGAATATGACAATGGGTTAAAAATATTTTTTAAAAGTGAAGATTGAGGTATGGTGTGAAAAGGTTGTTCTAGGAGTTTTAGCTGTCGATAAATGCTGTTAGAAGCCGTTTATTTGATCGAAATCGGTTAAGGGGTTAAGGAATTATGGGTCTGTCAATTTTTTATTTTTACTGTTTTTGTGCCGTATGAAACCAATAATGGTAGGTTAGAAGCAGAAAAATATTTTTTAAAAATACTTATATGTAGTTTAGGGATAAAAATGAAGTATGTTCTGGTAGTTTATAGTATTTTCTAATTTAGGTTTTTGTTTTTTGGCCAATTATTGCTTTTGTTTAGAATTTAGAAATGTTTTCATAGGTGCGCTGTTGGTTAATATATTGTGAATATGACAATGGGTTAAAAATATTTTTTAAAAGTGAAGATTGAGGAATGGTGTGAAAAGGTTGTTCTATGAGTTTTAGATGTCGATAAATGCTATTAGAAGCCGTTTATTTGATGGAAATCGGTTAAGGGGTTAAGGAATTATGGCTCTGTCAATTTTTTATTTTTACTGTTTTTGTGCCGTATGAAACCAATAATGGTAGGTTAGAAGCAGAAAAATATTTTTTAAAAATACTTATATGTAGTTTAGGGATAAAAATGAAGTATGTTCTGGTAGTTTATAGTATTTTCTAATTTAGGTTTTGGTTTTTTTGGCCAATTATTGCTTTTGTTTAGAATTTAGAAATGTTTTCCTAGGTGCGCTGTTGGTTAATATATTGTGAATATGACAATGGGTTAAAAATATTTTTTAAAAGTGAAGATTGAGGAATGGTGTGAAAAGGTTGTTCTAGGAGTTTTAGCTGTCGATAAATGCTATTAGAAGCCGTTTATTTGATGGAAATTGGTTAAGGGGTTAAGGAATTATGGCTCTGTCAATTTTTTATTTTTACTGTTTTTGTGCCGTATGAAACCAATAATGGTAGGTTAGAAGCAGAAAAATATTTTTTAAAAATACTTATATGTAGTTTAGGGATAAAAATGAAGTATGTTCTGGTAGTTTATAGTATTTTCTAATTTAGGTTTTTGTTTTTTGTCCAATTTTTGCTTTTATTTAGAATTTAGAAATGTTTTCATAGGTGCGCTGTTGGTTAATATATTGTGAATATGACAATGGGTTAAAAATATTTTTTAAAAGTGAAGATTGAGGAATGGTGTGAAAAGGTTGTTCTAGGAGTTTTAGCTGTCGATAAATGCTATTAGAAGCCGTTTATTTGATCGAAATCGGTTAAGGGGTTAAGGAATTATGGGTCTGTCAATTTTTTATTTTTACTGTTTTTGTGCCGTATGAAACCAATAATGGTAGGTTAGAAGCAGAAAAATATTTTTTAAAAATACTTATATGTAGTTTAGGGATAAAAATGAAGTATGTTCTGGTAGTTTATAGTATTTTCTAATTTAGGTTTTTGTTTTTTGGCCAATTATTGCTTTTGTTTAGAATTTAGAAATGTTTTCATAGGTGCGCTGTTGGTTAATATATTGTGAATATGACAATGGGTTAAAAATATTTTTTAAAAGTGAAGATTGAGGAACGGTGTGAAAAGGTTGTTCTATGAGTTTTAGCTGTCGATAAATGCTATTAGGAGCCGTTTATTTGATGGAAATCGGTTAAGGGGTTAAGGAATTATGGCTCTGTCAATTTTTTATTTTTACTGTTTTTGTGCCGTATGAAACCAATGGTAGGTTAGAAGCAGAAAAATATTTTTTAAAAATACTTATATGTAGTTTAGGGATAAAAATGATGTATGTTCTGGTAGTTTATAGTATTTTCTAATTTAGGTTTTTGTTTTTTGGCCAATTTTTGCTTTTATTTAGAATTTAGAAATGTTTTCATAGGTGCGCTGTTGGTTAATATATTGTGAATATGACAATGGGTTAAAAATATTTTTTAAAAGTGAAGATTGAGGAATGGTGTGAAAAGGTTGTTCTATGAGTTTTAGCTGTCGATGAATGCTATTAGAAGCCGTTTATTTGATGGAAATCGGTTAAGGGGTTAAGGAATTATGGCTCTGTCAATTTTTTATTTTTACTGTTTTTGTGCCGTATGAAACCAATAATGGTAGGTTAGAAGCAGAAAAATATTTTTTAAAAATACTTATATGTAGTTTAGGGATAAAAATGAAGTATGTTCTGGTAGTTTATAGTATTTTCTAATTTAGGTTTTTGTTTTTTGGCCAATTATTGCTTTTGTTTAGAATTTAGAAATGTTTTCATAGGTGCGCTGTTGGTTAATATATTGTGAATATTACAATGGGTTAAAAATATTTTTTAAAAGTGAAGATTGAGGAATGGTGTGAAAAGGTTGTTCTATGAGTTTTAGCTGTCGATAAATGCTATTAGAAGCCGTTTATTTGATGGCAATCGGTGAAGGGGTTAAGGAATTATGGCTCTGTCAATTTTTTATTTTTACTGTTTATGTGCCGTATGAAACCAATAATGGTAGGTTAGAAGCAGAAAAATATTTTTTAAAAATACTTATATGTAGTTTAGGGATAAAAATGAAGTATGTTCTGGTAGTTTATAGTATTTTCTAATTTAGGTTTTTGTTTTTTGGCCAATTTTTGCTTTTGTTTAGAATTTAGAAATGTTTTCATAGGTGCGCTGTTGGTTAATATATTGTGAAAATGACAATGGGTTAAAAATATTTTTTAAAAGTGAAGATTGAGGAATGGTGTGAAAAGGTTGTTCTATGAGTTTTAGCTGTCGATAAATGCTATTAGAAGCCGTTTATTTGATGGAAATCGGTTAAGGGGTTAAGGAATTATGGCTCTGTCAATTTTTTATTTTTACTGTTTTTGTGCCGTATGAAACCAATAATGGTAGGTTAGAAGCAGAAAAATATTTTTTAAAAATACTTATATGTAGTTTAGGGATAAAAATGAAGTATGTTCTGGTAGTTTATAGTATTTTCTAATTTAGGTTTTTGTTTTTTGGCCAATTTTTGCTTTTGTTTAGAATTTAGAAATGTTTTCATAGGTGCGCTGTTGGTTAATATATTGTGAAAATGACAATGGGTTAAAAATATTTTTTAAAAGTGAAGATTGAGGAATGGTGTGAAAAGGTTGTTCTATGAGTTTTAGCTGTCGATAAATGCTATTAGAAGCCGTTTATTTGATGGAAATCGGTTAAGGGGTTAAGGAATTATGGCTCTGTCAATTTTTTATTTTTACTGTTTTTGTGCCGTATGAAACCAATAATGGTAGGTTAGAAGCAGAAAAATATTTTTTAAAAATACTTATATGTAGTTTAGGGATAAAAATGAAGTATGTTCTGGTAGTTTATAGTATTTTCTAATTTAGGTTTTTGTTTTTTGGCCAATTATTGCTTTTGTTTAGAATTTAGAAATGTTTTCATAGGTGCGCTGTTGGTTAATATATTGTGAATATTACAATGGGTTAAAAATATTTTTTAAAAGTGAAGATTGAGGAATGGTGTGAAAAGGTTGTTCTATGAGTTTTAGCTGTCGATAAATGCTATTAGAAGCCGTTTATTTGATGGAAATCGGTGAAGGGGTTAAGGAATTATGGCTCTGTCAATTTTTTATTTTTACTGTTTATGTGCCGTATGAAACCAATAATGGTAGGTTAGAAGCAGAAAAATATTTTTTAAAAATACTTATATGTAGTTTAGGGATAAAAATGAAGTATGTTCTGGTAGTTTATAGTATTTTCTAATTTAGGTTTTTGTTTTTTGGCCAATTATTGCTTTTGTTTAGAATTTAGAAATGTTTTCATAGGTGCGCTGTTGGTTAATATATTGTGAAAATGACAATGGGTTAAAAATATTTTTTAAAAGTGAAGATTGAGGAATGGTGTGAAAAGGTTGTTCTATGAGTTTTAGCTGTCGATAAATGCTATTAGAAGCCGTTTATTTGATGGAAATCGGTGAAGGGGTTAAGGAATTATGGCTCTGTCAATTTTTTATTTTTACTGTTTATGTGCCGTATGAAACCAATAATGGTAGGTTAGAAGCAGAAAAATATTTTTTAAAAATACTTATATGTAGTTTAGGGATAAAAATGAAGTATGTTCTGGTAGTTTATAGTATTTTCTAATTTAGGTTTTTGTTTTTTGGCCAATTATTGCTTTTGTTTAGAATTTAGAGATGTTTTCATAGGTGTGCTGTTGGTTAATATATTGTGAATATTACAATGGGTTAAAAATATTTTTTAAAAGTGAAGATTGAGGAATGGTGTGAAAAGGTTGTTCTATGAGTTTTAGCTGTCGATAAGGGCTATTAGAAGCCGTTTATTTGATGGAAATCGGTTAAGGGGTTAAGGAATTATGGCTCTGTCAATTTTTTATTTTTACTGTTTTTGTGCCGTATGAAACCAATAATGGTAGGTTAGAAGCAGAAAAATATTTTTTAAAAATACTTATATGTAGTTTAGGGATAAAAATGAAGTATGTTCTGGTAGTTTATAGTATTTTCTAATTTAGGTTTTTGTTTTTTGGCCAATTATTGCTTTTGTTTAGAATTTAGAAATGTTTTCATAGGTGCGCTGTTGGTTAATATATTGTGAATATTACAATGGGTTAAAAATATTTTTTAAAAGTGAAGATTGAGGAATGGTGTGAAAAGGTTGTTCTATGAGTTTTAGCTGTCGATAAATGCTATTAGAAGCCGTTTATTTGATGGAAATCGGTTAAGGGGTTAAGGAATTATGGCTCTGTCAATTTTTTATTTTTACTGTTTTTGTGCCGTATGAAACCAATAATGGTAGGTTAGAAGCAGAAAAATATTTTTTAAAAATACTTATATGTAGTTTAGGGATAAAAATGAAGTATGTTCTGGTAGTTTATAGTATTTTCTAATTTAGGTTTTTGTTTTTTGGCCAATTATTGCTTTTGTTTAGAATTTAGAGATGTTTTCATAGGTGCGCTGTTGGTTAATATATTGTGAATATTACAATGGGTTAAAAATATTTTTTAAAAGTGAAGATTGAGGAATGGTGTGAAAAGGTTGTTCTATGAGTTTTAGCTGTCGATAAGGGCTATTAGAAGCCGTTTATTTGATGGAAATCGGTTAAGGGGTTAAGGAATTATGGCTCTGTCAATTTTTTATTTTTACTGTTTTTGTGCCGTATGAAACCAATAATGGTAGGTTAGAAGCAGAAAAATATTTTTTAAAAATACTTATATGTAGTTTAGGGATAAAAATGAAGTATGTTCTGGTAGTTTATAGTATTTTCTAATTTAGGTTTTTGTTTTTTGGCCAATTATTGCTTTTGTTTAGAATTTAGAAATGTTTTCATAGGTGCGCTGTTGGTTAATATATTGTGAATATTACAATGGGTTAAAAATATTTTTTAAAAGTGAAGATTGAGGAATGGTGTGAAAAGGTTGTTCTATGAGTTTTAGCTGTCGATAAATGCTATTAGAAGCCGTTTATATGATGGAAATCGGTGAAGGGGTTAAGGAATTATGGCTCTGTCAATTTTTTATTTTTACTGTTTATGTGCCGTATGAAACCAATAATGGTAGGTTAGAAGCAGAAAAATATTTTTTAAAAATACTTATATGTAGTTTAGGGATAAAAATGAAGTATGTTCTGGTAGTTTATAGTATTTTCTAATTTAGGTTTTTGTTTTTTGGCCAATTTTTGCTTTTGTTTAGAATTTAGAAATGTTTTCATAGGTGCGCTGTTGGTTAATATATTGTGAAAATGACAATGGGTTAAAAATATTTTTTAAAAGTGAAGATTGAGGAATGGTGTGAAAAGGTTGTTCTATGAGTTTTAGCTGTCGATAAATGCTATTAGAAGCCGTTTATTTGATGGAAATCGGTTAAGGGGTTAAGGAATTATGGCTCTGTCAATTTTTTATTTTTACTGTTTTTGTGCCGTATGAAACCAATAATGGTAGGTTAGAAGCAGAAAAATATTTTTTAAAAATACTTATATGTAGTTTAGGGATAAAAATGAAGTATGTTCTGGTAGTTTATAGTATTTTCTAATTTAGGTTTTTGTTTTTTGGCCAATTATTGCTTTTGTTTAGAATTTAGAAATGTTTTCATAGGTGCGCTGTTGGTTAATATATTGTGAATATTACAATGGGTTAAAAATATTTTTTAAAAGTGAAGATTGAGGAATGGTGTGAAAAGGTTGTTCTATGAGTTTTAGCTGTCGATAAATGCTATTAGAAGCCGTTTATTTGATGGCAATCGGTGAAGGGGTTAAGGAATTATGGCTCTGTCAATTTTTTATTTTTACTGTTTTTGTGCCGTATGAAACCAATAATGGTAGGTTAGAAGCAGAAAAATATTTTTTAAAAATACTTATATGTAGTTTAGGGATAAAAATGAAGTATGTTCTGGTAGTTTATAGTATTTTCTAATTTAGGTTTTTGTTTTTTGGCCAATTATTGCTTTTGTTTAGAATTTAGAAATGTTTTCATAGGTGCGCTGTTGGTTAATATATTGTGAATATTACAATGGGTTAAAAATATTTTTTAAAAGTGAAGATTGAGGAATGGTGTGAAAAGGTTGTTCTATGAGTTTTAGCTGTCGATAAATGCTATTAGAAGCCGTTTATTTGATGGAAATCGGTTAAGGGGTTAAGGAATTATGGCTCTGTCAATTTTTTATTTTTACTGTTTTTGTGCCGTATGAAACCAATAATGGTAGGTTAGAAGCAGAAAAATATTTTTTAAAAATACTTATATGTAGTTTAGGGATAAAAATGAAGTATGTTCTGGTAGTTTATAGTATTTTCTAATTTAGGTTTTTGTTTTTTGGCCAATTATTGCTTTTGTTTAGAATTTAGAAATGTTTTCATAGGTGCGCTGTTGGTTAATATATTGTGAATATTACAATGGGTTAAAAATATTTTTTAAAAGTGAAGATTGAGGAATGGTGTGAAAAGGTTGTTCTATGAGTTTTAGCTGTCGATAAATGCTATTAGAAGCCGTTTATTTGATGGCAATCGGTGAAGGGGTTAAGGAATTATGGCTCTGTCAATTTTTTATTTTTACTGTTTTTGTGCCGTATGAAACCAATAATGGTAGGTTAGAAGCAGAAAAATATTTTTTAAAAATACTTATATGTAGTTTAGGGATAAAAATGAAGTATGTTCTGGTAGTTTATAGTATTTTCTAATTTAGGTTTTTGTTTTTTGGCCAATTATTGCTTTTGTTTAGAATTTAGAAATGTTTTCATAGGTGCGCTGTTGGTTAATATATTGTGAATATTACAATGGGTTAAAAATATTTTTTAAAAGTGAAGATTGAGGAATGGTGTGAAAAGGTTGTTCTATGAGTTTTAGCTGTCGATAAATGCTATTAGAAGCCGTTTATTTGATGGCAATCGGTGAAGGGGTTAAGGAATTATGGCTCTGTCAATTTTTTATTTTTACTGTTTATGTGCCGTATGAAACCAATAATGGTAGGTTAGAAGCAGAAAAATATTTTTTAAAAATACTTATATGTAGTTTAGGGATAAAAATGAAGTATGTTCTGGTAGTTTATAGTATTTTCTAATTTAGGTTTTTGTTTTTTGGCCAATTTTTGCTTTTGTTTAGAATTTAGAAATGTTTTCATAGGTGCGCTGTTGGTTAATATATTGTGAAAATGACAATGGGTTAAAAATATTTTTTAAAAGTGAAGATTGAGGAATGGTGTGAAAAGCTTGTTCTATGAGTTTTAGCTGTCGATAAATGCTATTAGAAGCCGTTTATTTGATGGAAATCGGTGAAGGGGTTAAGGAATTATGGCTCTGTCAATTTTTTATTTTTACTGTTTTTGTGCCGTATGAAACCAATAATGGTAGGTTAGAAGCAGAAAAATATTTTTTAAAAATACTTATATGTAGTTTAGGGATAAAAATGAAGTATGTTCTGGTAGTTTATAGTATTTTCTAATTTAGGTTTTTGTTTTTTGGCCAATTATTGCTTTTGTTTAGAATTTAGAAATGTTTTCATAGGTGCGCTGTTGGTTAATATATTGTGAATATTACAATGGGTTAAAAATATTTTTTAAAAGTGAAGATTGAGGAATGGTGTGAAAAGGTTGTTCTATGAGTTTTAGCTGTCGATAAATGCTATTAGAAGCCGTTTATTTGATGGAAATCGGTGAAGGGGTTAAGGAATTATGGCTCTGTCAATTTTTTATTTTTACTGTTTATGTGCCGTATGAAACCAATAATGGTAGGTTAGAAGCAGAAAAATATTTTTTAAAAATACTTATATGTAGTTTAGGGATAAAAATGAAGTATGTTCTGGTAGTTTATAGTATTTTCTAATTTAGGTTTTTGTTTTTTGGCCAATTATTGCTTTTGTTTAGAATTTAGAAATGTTTTCATAGGTGCGCTGTTGGTTAATATATTGTGAAAATGACAATGGGTTAAAAATATTTTTTAAAAGTGAAGATTGAGGAATGGTGTGAAAAGGTTGTTCTATGAGTTTTAGCTGTCGATAAATGCTATTAGAAGCCGTTTATTTGATGGAAATCGGTGAAGGGGTTAAGGAATTATGGCTCTGTCAATTTTTTATTTTTACTGTTTATGTGCCGTATGAAACCAATAATGGTAGGTTAGAAGCAGAAAAATATTTTTTAAAAATACTTATATGTAGTTTAGGGATAAAAATGAAGTATGTTCTGGTAGTTTATAGTATTTTCTAATTTAGGTTTTTGTTTTTTGGCCAATTATTGCTTTTGTTTAGAATTTAGAAATGTTTTCATAGGTGCGCTGTTGGTTAATATATTGTGAATATTACAATGGGTTAAAAATATTTTTTAAAAGTGAAGATTGAGGAATGGTGTGAAAAGGTTGTTCTATGAGTTTTAGTTGTCGATAAATGCTATTAGAAGCCGTTTATTTGATGGAAATCGGTGAAGGGGTTAAGGAATTATGGCTCTGTCAATTTTTTATTTTTACTGTTTATGTGCCGTATGAAACCAATAATGGTAGGTTAGAAGCAGAAAAATATTTTTTAAAAATACTTATATGTAGTTTAGGGATAAAAATGAAGTATGTTCTGGTAGTTTATAGTATTTTCTAATTTAGGTTTTTGTTTTTTGGCCAATTATTGCTTTTGTTTAGAATTTAGAGATGTTTTCATAGGTGCGCTGTTGGTTAATATATTGTGAATATTACAATGGGTTAAAAATATTTTTTAAAAGTGAAGATTGAGGAATGGTGTGAAAAGGTTGTTCTATGAGTTTTAGCTGTCGATAAGGGCTATTAGAAGCCGTTTATTTGATGGAAATCGGTTAAGGGGTTAAGGAATTATGGCTCTGTCAATTTTTTATTTTTACTGTTTTTGTGCCGTATGAAACCAATAATGGTAGGTTAGAAGCAGAAAAATATTTTTTAAAAATACTTATATGTAGTTTAGGGATAAAAATGAAGTATGTTCTGGTAGTTTATAGTATTTTCTAATTTAGGTTTTTGTTTTTTGGCCAATTATTGCTTTTGTTTAGAATTTAGAAATGTTTTCATAGGTGCGCTGTTGGTTAATATATTGTGAATATTACAATGGGTTAAAAATATTTTTTAAAAGTGAAGATTGAGGAATGGTGTGAAAAGGTTGTTCTATGAGTTTTAGCTGTCGATAAATGCTATTAGAAGCCGTTTATTTGATGGAAATCGGTGAAGGGGTTAAGGAATTATGGCTCTGTCAATTTTTTATTTTTACTGTTTATGTGCCGTATGAAACCAATAATGGTAGGTTAGAAGCAGAAAAATATTTTTTAAAAATACTTATATGTAGTTTAGGGATAAAAATGAAGTATGTTCTGGTAGTTTATAGTATTTTCTAATTTAGGTTTTTGTTTTTTGGCCAATTTTTGCTTTTGTTTAGAATTTAGAAATGTTTTCATAGGTGCGCTGTTGGTTAATATATTGTGAAAATGACAATGGGTTAAAAATATTTTTTAAAAGTGAAGATTGAGGAATGGTGTGAAAAGGTTGTTCTATGAGTTTTAGCTGTCGATAAATGCTATTAGAAGCCGTTTATTTGATGGAAATCGGTTAAGGGGTTAAGGAATTATGGCTCTGTCAATTTTTTATTTTTACTGTTTTTGTGCCGTATGAAACCAATAATGGTAGGTTAGAAGCAGAAAAATATTTTTTAAAAATACTTATATGTAGTTTAGGGATAAAAATGAAGTACGTTCTGGTAGTTTATAGTATTTTCTAATTTAGGTTTTTGTTTTTTGGCCAATTATTGCTTTTGTTTAGAATTTAGAAATGTTTTCATAGGTGCGCTGTTGGTTAATATATTGTGAATATTACAATGGGTTAAAAATATTTTTTAAAAGTGAAGATTGAGGAATGGTGTGAAAAGGTTGTTCTATGAGTTTTAGCTGTTGATAAATGCTATTAGAAGCCGTTTATTTGATGGCAATCGGTGAAGGGGTTAAGGAATTATGGCTCTGTCAATTTTTTATTTTTACTGTTTTTGTGCCGTATGAAACCAATAATGGTAGGTTAGAAGCAGAAAAATATTTTTTAAAAATACTTATATGTAGTTTAGGGATAAAAATGAAGTATGTTCTGGTAGTTTATAGTATTTTATAATTTAGGTTTTTGTTTTTTGGCCAATTATTGCTTTTGTTTAGAATTTAGAAATGTTTTCATAGGTGCGCTGTTGGTTAATATATTGTGAATATTACAATGGGTTAAAAATATTTTTTAAAAGTGAAGATTGAGGAATGGTGTGAAAAGGTTGTTCTATGAGTTTTAGCTGTCGATAAATGCTATTAGAAGCCGTTTATTTGATGGCAATCGGTGAAGGGGTTAAGGAATTATGGCTCTGTCAATTTTTTATTTTTACTGTTTATGTGCCGTATGAAACCAATAATGGTAGGTTAGAAGCAGAAAAATATTTTTTAAAAATACTTATATGTAGTTTAGGGATAAAAATGAAGTATGTTCTGGTAGTTTATAGTATTTTCTAATTTAGGTTTTTGTTTTTTGGCCAATTTTTGCTTTTGTTTAGAATTTAGAAATGTTTTCATAGGTGCGCTGTTGGTTAATATATTGTGAATATTACAATGGGTTAAAAATATTTTTTAAAAGTGAAGATTGAGGAATGGTGTGAAAAGGTTGTTCTATGAGTTTTAGCTGTCGATGAATGCTATTAGAAGCCGTTTATTTGATGGAAATCGGTTAAGGGGTTAAGGAATTATGGCTCTGTCAATTTTTTATTTTTACTGTTTTTGTGCCGTATGAAACCAATAATGGTAGGTTAGAAGCAGAAAAATATTTTTTAAAAATACTTATATGTAGTTTAGGGATAAAAATGAAGTATGTTCTGGTAGTTTATAGTATTTTCTAATTTAGGTTTTTGTTTTTTGGCCAATTATTGCTTTTGTTTAGAATTTAGAAATGTTTTCATAGGTGCGCTGTTGGTTAATATATTGTGAATATTACAATGGGTTAAAAATATTTTTTAAAAGTGAAGATTGAGGAATGGTGTGAAAAGGTTGTTCTATGAGTTTTAGCTGTCGATAAATGCTATTAGAAGCCGTTTATTTGATGGCAATCGGTGAAGGGGTTAAGGAATTATGGCTCTGTCAATTTTTTATTTTTACTGTTTTTGTGCCGTATGAAACCAATAATGGTAGGTTAGAAGCAGAAAAATATTTTTTAAAAATACTTATATGTAGTTTAGGGATAAAAATGAAGTATGTTCTGGTAGTTTATAGTATTTTCTAATTTAGGTTTTTGTTTTTTGGCCAATTATTGCTTTTGTTTAGAATTTAGAAATGTTTTCATAGGTGCGCTGTTGGTTAATATATTGTGAATATTACAATGGGTTAAAAATATTTTTTAAAAGTGAAGATTGAGGAATGGTGTGAAAAGGTTGTTCTATGAGTTTTAGCTGTCGATAAATGCTATTAGAAGCCGTTTATTTGATGGAAATCGGTGAAGGGGTTAAGGAATTATGGCTCTGTCAATTTTTTATTTTTACTGTTTATGTGCCGTATGAAACCAATAATGGTAGGTTAGAAGCAGAAAAATATTTTTTAAAAATACTTATATGTAGTTTAGGGATAAAAATGAAGTATGTTCTGGTAGTTTATAGTATTTTCTAATTTAGGTTTTTGTTTTTTGGCCAATTATTGCTTTTGTTTAGAATTTAGAAATGTTTTCATAGGTGCGCTGTTGGTTAATATATTGTGAATATTACAATGGGTTAAAAATATTTTTTAAAAGTGAAGATTGAGGAATGGTGTGAAAAGGTTGTTCTATGAGTTTTAGCTGTCGATAAATGCTATTAGAAGCCGTTTATTTGATGGAAATCGGTGAAGGGGTTAAGGAATTATGGCTCTGTCAATTTTTTATTTTTACTGTTTATGTGCCGTATGAAACCAATAATGGTAGGTTAGAAGCAGAAAAATATTTTTTAAAAATACTTATATGTAGTTTAGGGATAAAAATGAAGTATGTTCTGGTAGTTTATAGTATTTTCTAATTTAGGTTTTTGTTTTTTGGCCAATTATTGCTTTTGTTTAGAATTTAGAGATGTTTTCATAGGTGTGCTGTTGGTTAATATATTGTGAATATTACAATGGGTTAAAAATATTTTTTAAAAGTGAAGATTGAGGAATGGTGTGAAAAGGTTGTTCTATGAGTTTTAGCTGTCGATAAGGGCTATTAGAAGCCGTTTATTTGATGGAAATCGGTTAAGGGGTTAAGGAATTATGGCTCTGTCAATTTTTTATTTTTACTGTTTTTGTGCCGTATGAAACCAATAATGGTAGGTTAGAAGCAGAAAAATATTTTTTAAAAATACTTATATGTAGTTTAGGGATAAAAATGAAGTATGTTCTGGTAGTTTATAGTATTTTCTAATTTAGGTTTTTGTTTTTTGGCCAATTATTGCTTTTGTTTAGAATTTAGAAATGTTTTCATAGGTGCGCTGTTGGTTAATATATTGTGAATATTACAATGGGTTAAAAATATTTTTTAAAAGTGAAGATTGAGGAATGGTGTGAAAAGGTTGTTCTATGAGTTTTAGCTGTCGATAAATGCTATTAGAAGCCGTTTATTTGATGGAAATCGGTTAAGGGGTTAAGGAATTATGGCTCTGTCAATTTTTTATTTTTACTGTTTTTGTGCCGTATGAAACCAATAATGGTAGGTTAGAAGCAGAAAAATATTTTTTAAAAATACTTATATGTAGTTTAGGGATAAAAATGAAGTATGTTCTGGTAGTTTATAGTATTTTCTAATTTAGGTTTTTGTTTTTGGCCAATTATTGCTTTTGTTTAGAATTTAGAAATGTTTTCATAGGTGCGCTGTTGGTTAATATATTGTGAATATTACAATGGGTTAAAAATATTTTTTAAAAGTGAAGATTGAGGAATGGTGTGAAAAGGTTGTTCTATGAGTTTTAGCTGTCGATAAATGCTATTAGAAGCCGTTTATTTGATGGCAATCGGTGAAGGGGTTAAGGAATTATGGCTCTGTCAATTTTTTATTTTTACTGTTTTTGTGCCGTATGAAACCAATAATGGTAGGTTAGAAGCAGAAAAATATTTTTTAAAAATACTTATATGTAGTTTAGGGATAAAAATGAAGTATGTTCTGGTAGTTTATAGTATTTTCTAATTTAGGTTTTTGTTTTTTGGCCAATTATTGCTTTTGTTTAGAATTTAGAAATGTTTTCATAGGTGCGCTGTTGGTTAATATATTGTGAATATTACAATGGGTTAAAAATATTTTTTAAAAGTGAAGATTGAGGAATGGTGTGAAAAGGTTGTTCTATGAGTTTTAGCTGTCGATAAATGCTATTAGAAGCCGTTTATTTGATGGCAATCGGTGAAGGGGTTAAGGAATTATGGCTCTGTCAATTTTTTATTTTTACTGTTTATGTGCCGTATGAAACCAATAATGGTAGGTTAGAAGCAGAAAAATATTTTTTAAAAATACTTATATGTAGTTTAGGGATAAAAATGAAGTATGTTCTGGTAGTTTATAGTATTTTCTAATTTAGGTTTTTGTTTTTTGGCCAATTTTTGCTTTTGTTTAGAATTTAGAAATGTTTTCATAGGTGCGCTGTTGGTTAATATATTGTGAAAATGACAATGGGTTAAAAATATTTTTTAAAAGTGAAGATTGAGGAATGGTGTGAAAAGGTTGTTCTATGAGTTTTAGCTGTCGATAAATGCTATTAGAAGCCGTTTATTTGATGGAAATCGGTGAAGGGGTTAAGGAATTATGGCTCTGTCAATTTTTTATTTTTACTGTTTATGTGCCGTATGAAACCAATAATGGTAGGTTAGAAGCAGAAAAATATTTTTTAAAAATACTTATATGTAGTTTAGGGATAAAAATGAAGTATGTTCTGGTAGTTTATAGTATTTTCTAATTTAGGTTTTTGTTTTTTGGCCAATTATTGCTTTTGTTTAGAATTTAGAAATGTTTTCATAGGTGCGCTGTTGGTTAATATATTGTGAAAATGACAATGGGTTAAAAATATTTTTTAAAAGTGAAGATTGAGGAATGGTGTGAAAAGGTTGTTCTATGAGTTTTAGCTGTCGATAAATGCTATTAGAAGCCGTTTATTTGATGGAAATCGGTGAAGGGGTTAAGGAATTATGGCTCTGTCAATTTTTTATTTTTACTGTTTATGTGCCGTATGAAACCAATAATGGTAGGTTAGAAGCAGAAAAATATTTTTTAAAAATACTTATATGTAGTTTAGGGATAAAAATGAAGTATGTTCTGGTAGTTTATAGTATTTTCTAATTTAGGTTTTTGTTTTTTGGCCAATTATTGCTTTTGTTTAGAATTTAGAAATGTTTTCATAGGTGCGCTGTTGGTTAATATATTGTGAATATTACAATGGGTTAAAAATATTTTTTAAAAGTGAAGATTGAGGAATGGTGTGAAAAGGTTGTTCTATGAGTTTTAGCTGTCGATAAATGCTTTTAGAAGCCGTTTATTTGATGGAAATCGGTGAAGGGGTTAAGGAATTATGGCTCTGTCAATTTTTTATTTTTACTGTTTATGTGCCGTATGAAACCAATAATGGTAGGTTAGAAGCAGAAAAATATTTTTTAAAAATACTTATATGTAGTTTAGGGATAAAAATGAAGTATGTTCTGGTAGTTTATAGTATTTTCTAATTTAGGTTTTTGTTTTTTGGCCAATTATTGCTTTTGTTTAGAATTTAGAAATGTTTTCATAGGTGCGCTGTTGGTTAATATATTGTGAATATTACAATGGGTTAAAAATATTTTTTTAAAAGTGAAGATTGAGGAATGGTGTGAAAAGGTTGTTCTATGAGTTTTAGCTGTCGATAAATGCTATTAGAAGCCGTTTATTTGATGGCAATCGGTGAAGGGGTTAAGGAATTATGGCTCTGTCAATTTTTTATTTTTACTGTTTATGTGCCGTATGAAACCAATAATGGTAGGTTAGAAGCAGAAAAATATTTTTTAAAAATACTTATATGTAGTTTAGGGATAAAAATGAAGTATGTTCTGGTAGTTTATAGTATTTTCTAATTTAGGTTTTTGTTTTTTGGCCAATTATTGCTTTTGTTTAGAATTTAGAGATGTTTTCATAGGTGCGCTGTTGGTTAATATATTGTGAATATTACAATGGGTTAAAAATATTTTTTAAAAGTGAAGATTGAGGAATGGTGTGAAAAGGTTGTTCTATGAGTTTTAGCTGTCGATAAATGCTATTAGAAGCCGTTTATTTGATGGAAATCGGTTAAGGGGTTAAGGAATTATGGCTCTGTCAATTTTTTATTTTTACTGTTTTTGTGCCGTATGAAACCAATAATGGTAGGTTAGAAGCAGAAAAATATTTTTTAAAAATACTTATATGTAGTTTAGGGATAAAAATGAAGTATGTTCTGGTAGTTTATAGTATTTTCTAATTTAGGTTTTTGTTTTTTGGCCAATTATTGCTTTTGTTTAGAATTTAGAGATGTTTTCATAGGTGCGCTGTTGGTTAATATATTGTGAATATTACAATGGGTTAAAAATATTTTTTAAAAGTGAAGATTGAGGAATGGTGTGAAAAGGTTGTTCTATGAGTTTTAGCTGTCGATAAGGGCTATTAGAAGCCGTTTATTTGATGGAAATCGGTTAAGGGGTTAAGGAATTATGGCTCTGTCAATTTTTTATTTTTACTGTTTTTGTGCCGTATGAAACCAATAATGGTAGGTTAGAAGCAGAAAAATATTTTTTAAAAATACTTATATGTAGTTTAGGGATAAAAATTAAGTATGTTCTGGTAGTTTATAGTATTTTCTAATTTAGGTTTTTGTTTTTTGGCCAATTATTGCTTTTGTTTAGAATTTAGAAATGTTTTCATAGGTGCGCTGTTGGTTAATATATTGTGAATATTACAATGGGTTAAAAATATTTTTTAAAAGTGAAGATTGAGGAATGGTGTGAAAAGGTTGTTCTATGAGTTTTAGCTGTCGATAAATGCTATTAGAAGCCGTTTATTTGATGGAAATCGGTTAAGGGGTTAAGGAATTATGGCTCTGTCAATTTTTTATTTTTACTGTTTTTGTGCCGTATGAAACCAATAATGGTAGGTTAGAAGCAGAAAAATATTTTTTAAAAATACTTATATGTAGTTTAGGGATAAAAATGAAGTATGTTCTGGTAGTTTATAGTATTTTCTAATTTAGGTTTTTGTTTTTTGGCCAATTATTGCTTTTGTTTAGAATTTAGAAATGTTTTCATAGGTGCGCTGTTGGTTAATATATTGTGAATATTACAATGGGTTAAAAATATTTTTTAAAAGTGAAGATTGAGGAATGGTGTGAAAAGGTTGTTCTATGAGTTTTAGCTGTCGATAAATGCTATTAGAAGCCGTTTATTTGATGGAAATCGGTGAAGGGGTTAAGGAATTATGGCTCTGTCAATTTTTTATTTTTACTGTTTATGTGCCGTATGAAACCAATAATGGTAGGTTAGAAGCAGAAAAATATTTTTTAAAAATACTTATATGTAGTTTAGGGATAAAAATGAAGTATGTTCTGGTAGTTTATAGTATTTTCTAATTTAGGTTTTTGTTTTTTGGCCAATTTTTGCTTTTGTTTAGAATTTAGAAATGTTTTCATAGGTGCGCTGTTGGTTAATATATTGTGAAAATGACAATGGGTTAAAAATATTTTTTAAAAGTGAAGATTGAGGAATGGTGTGAAAAGGTTGTTCTATGAGTTTTAGCTGTCGATAAATGCTATTAGAAGCCGTTTATTTGATGGAAATCGGTTAAGGGGTTAAGGAATTATGGCTCTGTCAATTTTTTATTTTTACTGTTTTTGTGCCGTATGAAACCAATAATGGTAGGTTAGAAGCAGAAAAATATTTTTTAAAAATACTTATATGTAGTTTAGGGATAAAAATGAAGTATGTTCTGGTAGTTTATAGTATTTTCTAATTTAGGTTTTTGTTTTTTGGCCAATTATTGCTTTTGTTTAGAATTTAGAAATGTTTTCATAGGTGCGCTGTTGGTTAATATATTGTGAATATTACAATGGGTTAAAAATATTTTTTAAAAGTGAAGATTGAGGAATGGTGTGAAAAGGTTGTTCTATGAGTTTTAGCTGTCGATAAATGCTATTAGAAGCCGTTTATTTGATGGCAATCGGTGAAGGGGTTAAGGAATTATGGCTCTGTCAATTTTTTATTTTTACTGTTTTTGTGCCGTATGAAACCAATAATGGTAGGTTAGAAGCAGAAAAATATTTTTTAAAAATACTTATATGTAGTTTAGGGATAAAAATGAAGTATGTTCTGGTAGTTTATAGTATTTTATAATTTAGGTTTTTGTTTTTTGGCCAATTATTGCTTTTGTTTAGAATTTAGAAATGTTTTCATAGGTGCGCTGTTGGTTAATATATTGTGAATATTACAATGGGTTAAAAATATTTTTTAAAAGTGAAGATTGAGGAATGGTGTGAAAAGGTTGTTCTATGAGTTTTAGCTGTCGATAAATGCTATTAGAAGCCGTTTATTTGATGGCAATCGGTGAAGGGGTTAAGGAATTATGGCTCTGTCAATTTTTTATTTTTACTGTTTATGTGCCGTATGAAACCAATAATGGTAGGTTAGAAGCAGAAAAATATTTTTTAAAAATACTTATATGTAGTTTAGGGATAAAAATGAAGTATGTTCTGGTAGTTTATAGTATTTTCTAATTTAGGTTTTTGTTTTTTGGCCAATTATTGCTTTTGTTTAGAATTTAGAAATGTTTTCATAGGTGCGCTGTTGGTTAATATATTGTGAATATTACAATGGGTTAAAAATATTTTTTAAAAGTGAAGATTGAGGAATGGTGTGAAAAGGTTGTTCTATGAGTTTTAGCTGTCGATGAATGCTATTAGAAGCCGTTTATTTGATGGAAATCGGTTAAGGGGTTAAGGAATTATGGCTCTGTCAATTTTTTATTTTTACTGTTTTTGTGCCGTATGAAACCAATAATGGTAGGTTAGAAGCAGAAAAATATTTTTTAAAAATACTTATATGTAGTTTAGGGATAAAAATGAAGTATGTTCTGGTAGTTTATAGTATTTTCTAATTTAGGTTTTTGTTTTTTGGCCAATTATTGCTTTTGTTTAGAATTTAGAAATGTTTTCATAGGTGCGCTGTTGGTTAATATATTGTGAATATTACAATGGGTTAAAAATATTTTTTAAAAGTGAAGATTGAGGAATGGTGTGAAAAGGTTGTTCTATGAGTTTTAGCTGTCGATAAATGCTATTAGAAGCCGTTTATTTGATGGCAATCGGTGAAGGGGTTAAGGAATTATGGCTCTGTCAATTTTTTATTTTTACTGTTTTTGTGCCGTATGAAACCAATAATGGTAGGTTAGAAGCAGAAAAATATTTTTTAAAAATACTTATATGTAGTTTAGGGATAAAAATGAAGTATGTTCTGGTAGTTTATAGTATTTTCTAATTTAGGTTTTTGTTTTTTGGCCAATTATTGCTTTTGTTTAGAATTTAGAAATGTTTTCATAGGTGCGCTGTTGGTTAATATATTGTGAATATTACAATGGGTTAAAAATATTTTTTAAAAGTGAAGATTGAGGAATGGTGTGAAAAGGTTGTTCTATGAGTTTTAGCTGTCGATAAATGCTATTAGAAGCCGTTTATTTGATGGCAATCGGTGAAGGGGTTAAGGAATTATGGCTCTGTCAATTTTTTATTTTTACTGTTTATGTGCCGTATGAAACCAATAATGGTAGGTTAGAAGCAGAAAAATATTTTTTAAAAATACTTATATGTAGTTTAGGGATAAAAATGAAGTATGTTCTGGTAGTTTATAGTATTTTCTAATTTAGGTTTTTGTTTTTTGGCCAATTTTTGCTTTTGTTTAGAATTTAGAAATGTTTTCATAGGTGCGCTGTTGGTTAATATATTGTGAAAATGACAATGGGTTAAAAATATTTTTTAAAAGTGAAGATTGAGGAATGGTGTGAAAAGGTTGTTCTATGAGTTTTAGCTGTCGATAAATGCTATTAGAAGCCGTTTATTTGATGGAAATCGGTTAAGGGGTTAAGGAATTATGGCTCTGTCAATTTTTTATTTTTACTGTTTTTGTGCCGTATGAAACCAATAATGGTAGGTTAGAAGCAGAAAAATATTTTTTAAAAATACTTATATGTAGTTTAGGGATAAAAATGAAGTATGTTCTGGTAGTTTATAGTATTTTCTAATTTAGGTTTTTGTTTTTTGGCCAATTATTGCTTTTGTTTAGAATTTAGAAATGTTTTCATAGGTGCGCTGTTGGTTAATATATTGTGAATATTACAATGGGTTAAAAATATTTTTTAAAAGTGAAGATTGAGGAATGGTGTGAAAAGGTTGTTCTATGAGTTTTAGCTGTCGATAAATGCTATTAGAAGCCGTTTATTTGATGGAAATCGGTGAAGGGGTTAAGGAATTATGGCTCTGTCAATTTTTTATTTTTACTGTTTATGTGCCGTATGAAACCAATAATGGTAGGTTAGAAGCAGAAAAATATTTTTTAAAAATACTTATATGTAGTTTAGGGATAAAAATGAAGTATGTTCTGGTAGTTTATAGTATTTTCTAATTTAGGTTTTTGTTTTTTGGCCAATTATTGCTTTTGTTTAGAATTTAGAAATGTTTTCATAGGTGCGCTGTTGGTTAATATATTGTGAAAATGACAATGGGTTAAAAATATTTTTTAAAAGTGAAGATTGAGGAATGGTGTGAAAAGGTTGTTCTATGAGTTTTAGCTGTCGATAAATGCTATTAGAAGCCGTTTATTTGATGGAAATCGGTGAAGGGGTTAAGGAATTATGGCTCTGTCAATTTTTTATTTTTACTGTTTATGTGCCGTATGAAACCAATAATGGTAGGTTAGAAGCAGAAAAATATTTTTTAAAAATACTTATATGTAGTTTAGGGATAAAAATGAAGTATGTTCTGGTAGTTTATAGTATTTTCTAATTTAGGTTTTTGTTTTTTGGCCAATTATTGCTTTTGTTTAGAATTTAGAAATGTTTTCATAGGTGCGCTGTTGGTTAATATATTGTGAATATTACAATGGGTTAAAAATATTTTTTAAAAGTGAAGATTGAGGAATGGTGTGAAAAGGTTGTTCTATGAGTTTTAGCTGTCGATAAATGCTATTAGAAGCCGTTTATTTGATGGAAATCGGTGAAGGGGTTAAGGAATTATGGCTCTGTCAATTTTTTATTTTTACTGTTTATGTGCCGTATGAAACCAATAAT
Source organism: Sarcophaga subvicina (assembly GCA_936449025.2). Classification (NCBI taxonomy): domain Eukaryota; kingdom Metazoa; phylum Arthropoda; class Insecta; order Diptera; family Sarcophagidae; genus Sarcophaga; species Sarcophaga subvicina. Next base: position 122,698,651 of record OW388082.2, on the reverse strand, counting down.
GGTAGGTTAGAAGCAGAAAAATATTTTTTAAAAATACTTATATGTAGTTTAGGGATAAAAATGAAGTATGTTCTGGTAGTTTATAGTATTTTCTAATTTAGGTTTTTGTTTTTTGGCCAATTATTGCTTTTGTTTAGAATTTAGAAATGTTTTCATAGGTGCGCTGTTGGTTAATATATTGTGAATATTACAATGGGTTAAAAATATTTTTTAAAAGTGAAGATTGAGGAATGGTGTGAAAAGGTTGTTCTATGAGTTTTAGCTGTCGATAAATGCTATTAGAAGCCGTTTATTTGATGGAAATCGGTGAAGGGGTTAAGGAATTATGGCTCTGTCAATTTTTTATTTTTACTGTTTATGTGCCGTATGAAACCAATAATGGTAGGTTAGAAGCAGAAAAATATTTTTTAAAAATACTTATATGTAGTTTAGGGATAAAAATGAAGTATGTTCTGGTAGTTTATAGTATTTTCTAATTTAGGTTTTTGTTTTTTGGCCAATTATTGCTTTTGTTTAGAATTTAGAGATGTTTTCATAGGTGCGCTGTTGGTTAATATATTGTGAATATTACAATGGGTTAAAAATATTTTTTAAAAGTGAAGATTGAGGAATGGTGTGAAAAGGTTGTTCTATGAGTTTTAGCTGTCGATAAGGGCTATTAGAAGCCGTTTATTTGATGGAAATCGGTTAAGGGGTTAAGGAATTATGGCTCTGTCAATTTTTTATTTTTACTGTTTTTGTGCCGTATGAAACCAATAATGGTAGGTTAGAAGCAGAAAAATATTTTTTAAAAATACTTATATGTAGTTTAGGGATAAAAATGAAGTATGTTCTGGTAGTTTATAGTATTTACTAATTTAGGTTTTTGTTTTTTGGCCAATTATTGCTTTTGTTTAGAATTTAGAAATGTTTTCATAGGTGCGCTGTTGGTTAATATATTGTGAATATTACAATGGGTTAAAAATATTTTTTAAAAGTGAAGATTGAGGAATGGTGTGAAAAGGTTGTTCTATGAGTTTTAGCTGTCGATAAATGCTATTAGAAGCCGTTTATTTGATGGCAATCGGTGAAGGGGTTAAGGAATTATGGCTCTGTCAATTTTTTATTTTTACTGTTTATGTGCCGTATGAAACCAATAATGGTAGGTTAGAAGCAGAAAAATATTTTTTAAAAATACTTATATGTAGTTTAGGGATAAAAATGAAGTATGTTCTGGTAGTTTATAGTATTTTCTAATTTAGGTTTTTGTTTTTTGGCCAATTATTGCTTTTGTTTAGAATTTAGAAATGTTTTCATAGGTGCGCTGTTGGTTAATATATTGTGAATATTACAATGGGTTAAAAATATTTTTTAAAAGTGAAGATTGAGGAATGGTGTGAAAAGGTTGTTCTATGAGTTTTAGCTGTCGATAAATGCTATTAGAAGCCGTTTATTTGATGGAAATCGGTGAAGGGGTTAAGGAATTATGGCTCTGTCAATTTTTTATTTTTACTGTTTATGTGCCGTATGAAACCAATAATGGTAGGTTAGAAGCAGAAAAATATTTTTTAAAAATACTTATATGTAGTTTAGGGATAAAAATGAAGTATGTTCTGGTAGTTTATAGTATTTTCTAATTTAGGTTTTTGTTTTTTGGCCAATTTTTGCTTTTGTTTAGAATTTAGAAATGTTTTCATAGGTGCGCTGTTGGTTAATATATTGTGAAAATGACAATGGGTTAAAAATATTTTTTAAAAGTGAAGATTGAGGAATGGTGTGAAAAGGTTGTTCTATGAGTTTTAGCTGTCGATAAATGCTATTAGAAGCCGTTTATTTGATGGAAATCGGTTAAGGGGTTAAGGAATTATGGCTCTGTCAATTTTTTATTTTTACTGTTTTTGTGCCGTATGAAACCAATAATGGTAGGTTAGAAGCAGAAAAATATTTTTTAAAAATACTTATATGTAGTTTAGGGATAAAAATGAAGTATGTTCTGGTAGTTTATAGTATTTTCTAATTTAGGTTTTTGTTTTTTGGCCAATTATTGCTTTTGTTTAGAATTTAGAAATGTTTTCATAGGTGCGCTGTTGGTTAATATATTGTGAATATTACAATGGGTTAAAAATATTTTTTAAAAGTGAAGATTGAGGAATGGTGTGAAAAGGTTGTTCTATGAGTTTTAGCTGTCGATAAATGCTATTAGAAGCCGTTTATTTGATGGCAATCGGTGAAGGGGTTAAGGAATTATGGCTCTGTCAATTTTTTATTTTTACTGTTTTTGTGCCGTATGAAACCAATAATGGTAGGTTAGAAGCAGAAAAATATTTTTTAAAAATACTTATATGTAGTTTAGGGATAAAAATGAAGTATGTTCTGGTAGTTTATAGTATTTTCTAATTTAGGTTTTTGTTTTTTGGCCAATTATTGCTTTTGTTTAGAATTTAGAAATGTTTTCATAGGTGCGCTGTTGGTTAATATATTGTGAATATTACAATGGGTTAAAAATATTTTTTAAAAGTGAAGATTGAGGAATGGTGTGAAAAGGTTGTTCTATGAGTTTTAGCTGTCGATAAATGCTATTAGAAGCCGTTTATTTGATGGCAATCGGTGAAGGGGTTAAGGAATTATGGCTCTGTCAATTTTTTATTTTTACTGTTTATGTGCCGTATGAAACCAATAATGGTAGGTTAGAAGCAGAAAAATATTTTTTAAAAATACTTATATGTAGTTTAGGGATAAAAATGAAGTATGTTCTGGTAGTTTATAGTATTTTCTAATTTAGGTTTTTGTTTTTTGGCCAATTATTGCTTTTGTTTAGAATTTAGAAATGTTTTCATAGGTGCGCTGTTGGTTAATATATTGTGAATATTACAATGGGTTAAAAATATTTTTTAAAAGTGAAGATTGAGGAATGGTGTGAAAAGGTTGTTCTATGAGTTTTAGCTGTCGATAAATGCTATTAGAAGCCGTTTATTTGATGGCAATCGGTGAAGGGGTTAAGGAATTATGGCTCTGTCAATTTTTTATTTTTACTGTTTATGTGCCGTATGAAACCAATAATGGTAGGTTAGAAGCAGAAAAATATTTTTTAAAAATACTTATATGTAGTTTAGGGATAAAAATGAAGTATGTTCTGGTAGTTTATAGTATTTTCTAATTTAGGTTTTTGTTTTTTGGCCAATTATTGCTTTTGTTTAGAATTTAGAAATGTTTTCATAGGTGCGCTGTTGGTTAATATATTGTGAATATTACAATGGGTTAAAAATATTTTTTAAAAGTGAAGATTGAGGAATGGTGTGAAAAGGTTGTTCTATGAGTTTTAGCTGTCGATAAATGCTATTAGAAGCCGTTTATTTGATGGAAATCGGTGAAGGGGTTAAGGAATTATGGCTCTGTCAATTTTTTATTTTTACTGTTTATGTGCCGTATGAAACCAATAATGGTAGGTTAGAAGCAGAAAAATATTTTTTAAAAATACTTATATGTAGTTTAGGGATAAAAATGAAGTATGTTCTGGTAGTTTATAGTATTTTCTAATTTAGGTTTTTGTTTTTTGGCCAATTATTGCTTTTGTTTAGAATTTAGAGATGTTTTCATAGGTGTGCTGTTGGTTAATATATTGTGAATATTACAATGGGTTAAAAATATTTTTTAAAAGTGAAGATTGAGGAATGGTGTGAAAAGGTTGTTCTATGAGTTTTAGCTGTCGATAAGGGCTATTAGAAGCCGTTTATTTGATGGAAATCGGTTAAGGGGTTAAGGAATTATGGCTCTGTCAATTTTTTATTTTTACTGTTTTTGTGCCGTATGAAACCAATAATGGTAGGTTAGAAGCAGAAAAATATTTTTTAAAAATACTTATATGTAGTTTAGGGATAAAAATGAAGTATGTTCTGGTAGTTTATAGTATTTTCTAATTTAGGTTTTTGTTTTTTGGCCAATTATTGCTTTTGTTTAGAATTTAGAAATGTTTTCATAGGTGCGCTGTTGGTTAATATATTGTGAATATTACAATGGGTTAAAAATATTTTTTAAAAGTGAAGATTGAGGAATGGTGTGAAAAGGTTGTTCTATGAGTTTTAGCTGTCGATAAATGCTATTAGAAGCCGTTTATTTGATGGAAATCGGTTAAGGGGTTAAGGAATTATGGCTCTGTCAATTTTTTATTTTTACTGTTTTTGTGCCGTATGAAACCAATAATGGTAGGTTAGAAGCAGAAAAATATTTTTTAAAAATACTTATATGTAGTTTAGGGATAAAAATGAAGTATGTTCTGGTAGTTTATAGTATTTTCTAATTTAGGTTTTTGTTTTTTGGCCAATTATTGCTTTTGTTTAGAATTTAGAGATGTTTTCATAGGTGCGCTGTTGGTTAATATATTGTGAATATTACAATGGGTTAAAAATATTTTTTAAAAGTGAAGATTGAGGAATGGTGTGAAAAGGTTGTTCTATGAGTTTTAGCTGTCGATAAATGCTATTAGAAGCCGTTTATTTGATGGAAATCGGTGAAGGGGTTAAGGAATTATGGCTCTGTCAATTTTTTATTTTTACTGTTTATGTGCCGTATGAAACCAATAATGGTAGGTTAGAAGCAGAAAAATATTTTTTAAAAATACTTATATGTAGTTTAGGGATAAAAATGAAGTATGTTCTGGTAGTTTATAGTATTTTCTAATTTAGGTTTTTGTTTTTTGGCCAATTTTTGCTTTTGTTTAGAATTTAGAAATGTTTTCATAGGTGCGCTGTTGGTTAATATATTGTGAAAATGACAATGGGTTAAATGAGTTTTAGCTGTCGATAAATGCTATTAGAAGCCGTTTATTTGATGGAAATCGGTGAAGGGGTTAAGGAATTATGGCTCTGTCAATTTTTTATTTTTACTGTTTATGTGCCGTATGAAACCAATAATGGTAGGTTAGAAGCAGAAAAATATTTTTTAAAAATACTTATATGTAGTTTAGGGATAAAAATGAAGTATGTTCTGGTAGTTTATAGTATTTTCTAATTTAGGTTTTTGTTTTTTGGCCAATTATTGCTTTTGTTTAGAATTTAGAAATGTTTTCATAGGTGCGCTGTTGGTTAATATATTGTGAAAATGACAATGGGTTAAAAATATTTTTTAAAAGTGAAGATTGAGGAATGGTGTGAAAAGGTTGTTCTATGAGTTTTAGCTGTCGATAAATGCTATTAGAAGCCGTTTATTTGATGGAAATCGGTGAAGGGGTTAAGGAATTATGGCTCTGTCAATTTTTTATTTTTACTGTTTATGTGCCGTATGAAACCAATAATGGTAGGTTAGAAGCAGAAAAATATTTTTTAAAAATACTTATATGTAGTTTAGGGATAAAAATGAAGTATGTTCTGGTAGTTTATAGTATTTTCTAATTTAGGTTTTTGTTTTTTGGCCAATTATTGCTTTTGTTTAGAATTTAGAAATGTTTTCATAGGTGCGCTGTTGGTTAATATATTGTGAATATTACAATGGGTTAAAAATATTTTTTAAAAGTGAAGATTGAGGAATGGTGTGAAAAGGTTGTTCTATGAGTTTTAGCTGTCGATAAATGCTATTAGAAGCCGTTTATTTGATGGAAATCGGTGAAGGGGTTAAGGAATTATGGCTCTGTCAATTTTTTATTTTTACTGTTTATGTGCCGTATGAAACCAATAATGGTAGGTTAGAAGCAGAAAAATATTTTTTAAAAATACTTATATGTAGTTTAGGGATAAAAATGAAGTATGTTCTGGTAGTTTATAGTATTTTCTAATTTAGGTTTTTGTTTTTTGGCCAATTATTGCTTTTGTTTAGAATTTAGAGATGTTTTCATAGGTGCGCTGTTGGTTAATATATTGTGAATATTACAATGGGTTAAAAATATTTTTTAAAAGTGAAGATTGAGGAATGGTGTGAAAAGGTTGTTCTATGAGTTTTAGCTGTCGATAAGGGCTATTAGAAGCCGTTTATTTGATGGAAATCGGTTAAGGGGTTAAGGAATTATGGCTCTGTCAATTTTTTATTTTTACTGTTTTTGTGCCGTATGAAACCAATAATGGTAGGTTAGAAGCAGAAAAATATTTTTTAAAAATACTTATATGTAGTTTAGGGATAAAAATGAAGTATGTTCTGGTAGTTTATAGTATTTTCTAATTTAGGTTTTTGTTTTTTGGCCAATTATTGCTTTTGTTTAGAATTTAGAAATGTTTTCATAGGTGCGCTGTTGGTTAATATATTGTGAATATTACAATGGGTTAAAAATATTTTTTAAAAGTGAAGATTGAGGAATGGTGTGAAAAGGTTGTTCTATGAGTTTTAGCTGTCGATAAATGCTATTAGAAGCCGTTTATTTGATGGAAATCGGTGAAGGGGTTAAGGAATTATGGCTCTGTCAATTTTTTATTTTTACTGTTTATGTGCCGTATGAAACCAATAATGGTAGGTTAGAAGCAGAAAAATATTTTTTAAAAATACTTATATGTAGTTTAGGGATAAAAATGAAGTATGTTCTGGTAGTTTATAGTATTTTCTAATTTAGGTTTTTGTTTTTTGGCCAATTTTTGCTTTTGTTTAGAATTTAGAAATGTTTTCATAGGTGCGCTGTTGGTTAATATATTGTGAAAATGACAATGGGTTAAATGAGTTTTAGCTGTCGATAAATGCTATTAGAAGCCGTTTATTTGATGGAAATCGGTGAAGGGGTTAAGGAATTATGGCTCTGTCAATTTTTTATTTTTACTGTTTATGTGCCGTATGAAACCAATAATGGTAGGTTAGAAGCAGAAAAATATTTTTTAAAAATACTTATATGTAGTTTAGGGATAAAAATGAAGTATGTTCTGGTAGTTTATAGTATTTTCTAATTTAGGTTTTTGTTTTTTGGCCAATTATTGCTTTTGTTTAGAATTTAGAAATGTTTTCATAGGTGCGCTGTTGGTTAATATATTGTGAAAATGACAATGGGTTAAAAATATTTTTTAAAAGTGAAGATTGAGGAATGGTGTGAAAAGGTTGTTCTATGAGTTTTAGCTGTCGATAAATGCTATTAGAAGCCGTTTATTTGATGGAAATCGGTGAAGGGGTTAAGGAATTATGGCTCTGTCAATTTTTTATTTTTACTGTTTATGTGCCGTATGAAACCAATAATGGTAGGTTAGAAGCAGAAAAATATTTTTTAAAAATACTTATATGTAGTTTAGGGATAAAAATGAAGTATGTTCTGGTAGTTTATAGTATTTTCTAATTTAGGTTTTTGTTTTTTGGCCAATTATTGCTTTTGTTTAGAATTTAGAAATGTTTTCATAGGTGCGCTGTTGGTTAATATATTGTGAATATTACAATGGGTTAAAAATATTTTTTAAAAGTGAAGATTGAGGAATGGTGTGAAAAGGTTGTTCTATGAGTTTTAGCTGTCGATAAATGCTATTAGAAGCCGTTTATTTGATGGAAATCGGTGAAGGGGTTAAGGAATTATGGCTCTGTCAATTTTTTATTTTTACTGTTTATGTGCCGTATGAAACCAATAATGGTAGGTTAGAAGCAGAAAAATATTTTTTAAAAATACTTATATGTAGTTTAGGGATAAAAATGAAGTATGTTCTGGTAGTTTATAGTATTTTCTAATTTAGGTTTTTGTTTTTTGGCCAATTTTTGCTTTTGTTTAGAATTTAGAAATGTTTTCATAGGTGCGCTGTTGGTTAATATATTGTGAAAATGACAATGGGTTAAAAATATTTTTTAAAAGTGAAGATTGAGGAATGGTGTGAAAAGGTTGTTCTATGAGTTTTAGCTGTCGATAAATGCTATTAGAAGCCGTTTATTTGATGGAAATCGGTTAAGGGGTTAAGGAATTATGGCTCTGTCAATTTTTTATTTTTACTGTTTTTGTGCCGTATGAAACCAATAATGGTAGGTTAGAAGCAGAAAAATATTTTTTAAAAATACTTATATGTAGTTTAGGGATAAAAATGAAGTATGTTCTGGTAGTTTATAGTATTTTCTAATTTAGGTTTTTGTTTTTTGGCCAATTATTGCTTTTGTTTAGAATTTAGAGATGTTTTCATAGGTGCGCTGTTGGTTAATATATTGTGAATATTACAATGGGTTAAAAATATTTTTTAAAAGTGAAGATTGAGGAATGGTGTGAAAAGGTTGTTCTATGAGTTTTAGCTGTCGATAAATGCTATTAGAAGCCGTTTATTTGATGGAAATCGGTTAAGGGGTTAAGGAATTATGGCTCTGTCAATTTTTTATTTTTACTGTTTTTGTGCCGTATGAAACCAATAATGGTAGGTTAGAAGCAGAAAAATATTTTTTAAAAATACTTATATGTAGTTTAGGGATAAAAATGAAGTATGTTCTGGTAGTTTATAGTATTTTCTAATTTAGGTTTTTGTTTTTTGGCCAATTTTTGCTTTTGTTTAGAATTTAGAAATGTTTTCATAGGTGCGCTGTTGGTTAATATATTGTGAATATTACAATGGGTTAAAAATATTTTTTAAAAGTGAAGATTGAGGAATGGTGTGAAAAGGTTGTTCTATGAGTTTTAGCTGTCGATAAATGCTATTAGAAGCCGTTTATTTGATGGAAATCGGTTAAGGGGTTAAGGAATTATGGCTCTGTCAATTTTTTATTTTTACTGTTTTTGTGCCGTATGAAACCAATAATGGTAGGTTAGAAGCAGAAAAATATTTTTTAAAAATACTTATATGTAGTTTAGGGATAAAAATGAAGTATGTTCTGGTAGTTTATAGTATTTTCTAATTTAGGTTTTTGTTTTTTGGCCAATTATTGCTTTTGTTTAGAATTTAGAAATGTTTTCATAGGTGCGCTGTTGGTTAATATATTGTGAATATTACAATGGGTTAAAAATATTTTTTAAAAGTGAAGATTGAGGAATGGTGTGAAAAGGTTGTTCTATGAGTTTTAGCTGTCGATAAATGCTATTAGAAGCCGTTTATTTGATGGAAATCGGTTAAGGGGTTAAGGAATTATGGCTCTGTCAATTTTTTATTTTTACTGTTTTTGTGCCGTATGAAACCAATAATGGTAGGTTAGAAGCAGAAAAATATTTTTTAAAAATACTTATATGTAGTTTAGGGATAAAAATGAAGTATGTTCTGGTAGTTTATAGTATTTTCTAATTTAGGTTTTTGTTTTTTGGCCAATTATTGCTTTTGTTTAGAATTTAGAAATGTTTTCATAGGTGCGCTGTTGGTTAATATATTGTGAATATTACAATGGGTTAAAAATATTTTTTAAAAGTGAAGATTGAGGAATGGTGTGAAAAGGTTGTTCTATGAGTTTTAGCTGTCGATAAATGCTATTAGAAGCCGTTTATTTGATGGCAATCGGTGAAGGGGTTAAGGAATTATGGCTCTGTCAATTTTTTATTTTTACTGTTTTTGTGCCGTATGAAACCAATAATGGTAGGTTAGAAGCAGAAAAATATTTTTTAAAAATACTTATATGTAGTTTAGGGATAAAAATGAAGTATGTTCTGGTAGTTTATAGTATTTTCTAATTTAGGTTTTTGTTTTTTGGCCAATTATTGCTTTTGTTTAGAATTTAGAAATGTTTTCATAGGTGCGCTGTTGGTTAATATATTGTGAATATTACAATGGGTTAAAAATATTTTTTAAAAGTGAAGATTGAGGAATGGTGTGAAAAGGTTGTTCTATGAGTTTTAGCTGTCGATAAATGCTATTAGAAGCCGTTTATTTGATGGAAATCGGTTAAGGGGTTAAGGAATTATGGCTCTGTCAATTTTTTATTTTTACTGTTTTTGTGCCGTATGAAACCAATAATGGTAGGTTAGAAGCAGAAAAATATTTTTTAAAAATACTTATATGTAGTTTAGGGATAAAAATGAAGTATGTTCTGGTAGTTTATAGTATTTTCTAATTTAGGTTTTTGTTTTTTGGCCAATTATTGCTTTTGTTTAGAATTTAGAGATGTTTTCATAGGTGCGCTGTTGGTTAATATATTGTGAATATTACAATGGGTTAAAAATATTTTTTAAAAGTGAAGATTGAGGAATGGTGTGAAAAGGTTGTTCTATGAGTTTTAGCTGTCGATAAATGCTATTAGAAGCCGTTTATTTGATGGAAATCGGTTAAGGGGTTAAGGAATTATGGCTCTGTCAATTTTTTATTTTTACTGTTTTTGTGCCGTATGAAACCAATAATGGTAGGTTAGAAGCAGAAAAATATTTTTTAAAAATACTTATATGTAGTTTAGGGATAAAAATGAAGTATGTTCTAGTAGTTTATAGTATTTTCTAATTTAGGTTTTTGTTTTTTGGCCAATTTTTGCTTTTGTTTAGAATTTAGAAATGTTTTCATAGGTGCGCTGTTGGTTAATATATTGTGAATATTACAATGGGTTAAAAATATTTTTTAAAAGTGAAGATTGAGGAATGGTGTGAAAAGGTTGTTCTATGAGTTTTAGCTGTCGATAAATGCTATTAGAAGCCGTTTATTTGATGGAAATCGGTTAAGGGGTTAAGGAATTATGGCTCTGTCAATTTTTTATTTTTACTGTTTTTGTGCCGTATGAAACCAATAATGGTAGGTTAGAAGCAGAAAAATATTTTTTAAAAATACTTATATGTAGTTTAGGGATAAAAATGAAGTATGTTCTGGTAGTTTATAGTATTTTCTAATTTAGGTTTTTGTTTTTTGGCAAATTATTGCTTTTGTTTAGAATTTAGAAATGTTTTCATAGGTGCGCTGTTGGTTAATATATTGTGAATATTACAATGGGGTAAAAATATTTTTTAAAAGTGAAGATTGAGGAATGGTGTGAAAAGGTTGTTCTATGAGTTTTAGCTGTCGATAAATGCTATTAGAAGCCGTTTATTTGATGGAAATCGGTTAAGGGGTTAAGGAATTATGGCTCTGTCAATTTTTTATTTTTACTGTTTTTGTGCCGTATGAAACCAATAATGGTAGGTTAGAAGCAGAAAAATATTTTTTAAAAATACTTATATGTAGTTTAGGGATAAAAATGAAGTATGTTCTGGTAGTTTATAGTATTTTCTAATTTAGGTTTTTGTTTTTTGGCCAATTATTGCTTTTGTTTAGAATTTAGAAATGTTTTCATAGGTGCGCTGTTGGTTAATATATTGTGAATATTACAATGGGTTAAAAATATTTTTTAAAAGTGAAGATTGAGGAATGGTGTGAAAAGGTTGTTCTATGAGTTTTAGCTGTCGATAAATGCTATTAGAAGCCGTTTATTTGATGGAAATCGGTTAAGGGGTTAAGGAATTATGGCTCTGTCAATTTTTTATTTTTACTGTTTTTGTGCCGTATGAAACCAATAATGGTAGGTTAGAAGCAGAAAAATATTTTTTAAAAATACTTATATGTAGTTTAGGGATAAAAATGAAGTATGTTCTGGTAGTTTATAGTATTTTCTAATTTAGGTTTTTGTTTTTTGGCCAATTATTGCTTTTGTTTAGAATTTAGAAATGTTTTCATAGGTGCGCTGTTGGTTAATATATTGTGAATATTACAATGGGTTAAAAATATTTTTTAAAAGTGAAGATTGAGGAATGGTGTGAAAAGGTTGTTCTATGAGTTTTAGCTGTCGATAAATGCTATTAGAAGCCGTTTATTTGATGGAAATCGGTGAAGGGGTTAAGGAATTATGGCTCTGTCAATTTTTTATTTTTACTGTTTATGTGCCGTATGAAACCAATAATGGTAGGTTAGAAGCAGAAAAATATTTTTTAAAAATACTTATATGTAGTTTAGGGATAAAAATGAAGTATGTTCTGGTAGTTTATAGTATTTTCTAATTTAGGTTTTTGTTTTTTGGCCAATTATTGCTTTTGTTTAGAATTTAGAAATGTTTTCATAGGTGCGCTGTTGGTTAATATATTGTGAAAATGACAATGGGTTAAAAATATTTTTTAAAAGTGAAGATTGAGGAATGGTGTGAAAAGGTTGTTCTATGAGTTTTAGCTGTCGATAAATGCTATTAGAAGCCGTTTATTTGATGGAAATCGGTGAAGGGGTTAAGGAATTATGGCTCTGTCAATTTTTTATTTTTACTGTTTATGTGCCGTATGAAACCAATAATGGTAGGTTAGAAGCAGAAAAATATTTTTTAAAAATACTTATATGTAGTTTAGGGATAAAAATGAAGTATGTTCTGGTAGTTTATAGTATTTTCTAATTTAGGTTTTTGTTTTTTGGCCAATTATTGCTTTTGTTTAGAATTTAGAAATGTTTTCATAGGTGCGCTGTTGGTTAATATATTGTGAATATTAAAATGGGTTAAAAATATTTTTTAAAAGTGAAGATTGAGGAATGGTGTGAAAAGGTTGTTCTATGAGTTTTAGCTGTCGATAAATGCTATTAGAAGCCGTTTATTTGATGGAAATCGGTGAAGGGGTTAAGGAATTATGGCTCTGTCAATTTTTTATTTTTACTGTTTATGTGCCGTATGAAACCAATAATGGTAGGTTAGAAGCAGAAAAATATTTTTTAAAAATACTTATATGTAGTTTAGGGATAAAAATGAAGTATGTTCTGGTAGTTTATAGTATTTTCTAATTTAGGTTTTTGTTTTTTGGCCAATTATTGCTTTTGTTTAGAATTTAGAGATGTTTTCATAGGTGCGCTGTTGGTTAATATATTGTGAATATTACAATGGGTTAAAAATATTTTTTAAAAGTGAAGATTGAGGAATGGTGTGAAAAGGTTGTTCTATGAGTTTTAGCTGTCGATAAGGGCTATTAGAAGCCGTTTATTTGATGGAAATCGGTTAAGGGGTTAAGGAATTATGGCTCTGTCAATTTTTTATTTTTACTGTTTTTGTGCCGTATGAAACCAATAATGGTAGGTTAGAAGCAGAAAAATATTTTTTAAAAATACTTATATGTAGTTTAGGGATAAAAATGAAGTATGTTCTGGTAGTTTATAGTATTTTCTAATTTAGGTTTTTGTTTTTTGGCCAATTATTGCTTTTGTTTAGAATTTAGAAATGTTTTCATAGGTGCGCTGTTGGTTAATATATTGTGAATATTACAATGGGTTAAAAATATTTTTTAAAAGTGAAGATTGAGGAATGGTGTGAAAAGGTTGTTCTATGAGTTTTAGCTGTCGATAAATGCTATTAGAAGCCGTTTATTTGATGGAAATCGGTTAAGGGGTTAAGGAATTATGGCTCTGTCAATTTTTTATTTTTACTGTTTTTGTGCCGTATGAAACCAATAATGGTAGGTTAGAAGCAGAAAAATATTTTTTAAAAATACTTATATGTAGTTTAGGGATAAAAATGAAGTATGTTCTGGTAGTTTATAGTATTTTCTAATTTAGGTTTTTGTTTTTTGGCCAATTATTGCTTTTGTTTAGAATTTAGAGATGTTTTCATAGGTGCGCTGTTGGTTAATATATTGTGAAAATGACAATGGGTTAAAAATATTTTTTAAAAGTGAAGATTGAGGAATGGTGTGAAAAGGTTGTTCTATGAGTTTTAGCTGTCGATAAATGCTATTAGAAGCCGTTTATTTGATGGAAATCGGTTAAGGGGTTAAGGAATTATGGCTCTGTCAATTTTTTATTTTTACTGTTTTTGTGCCGTATGAAACCAATAATGGTAGGTTAGAAGCAGAAAAATATTTTTTAAAAATACTTATATGTAGTTTAGGGATAAAAATGAAGTATGTTCTGGTAGTTTATAGTATTTTCTAATTTAGGTTTTTGTTTTTTGGCCAATTATTGCTTTTGTTTAGAATTTAGAAATGTTTTCATAGGTGCGCTGTTGGTTAATATATTGTGAATATTACAATGGGTTAAAAATATTTTTTAAAAGTGAAGATTGAGGAATGGTGTGAAAAGGTTGTTCTATGAGTTTTAGCTGTCGATAAATGCTATTAGAAGCCGTTTATTTGATGGCAATCGGTGAAGGGGTTAAGGAATTATGGCTCTGTCAATTTTTTATTTTTACTGTTTTTGTGCCGTATGAAACCAATAATGGTAGGTTAGAAGCAGAAAAATATTTTTTAAAAATACTTATATGTAGTTTAGGGATAAAAATGAAGTATGTTCTGGTAGTTTATAGTATTTTCTAATTTAGGTTTTTGTTTTTTGGCCAATTATTGCTTTTGTTTAGAATTTAGAAATGTTTTCATAGGTGCGCTGTTGGTTAATATATTGTGAATATTACAATGGGTTAAAAATATTTTTTAAAAGTGAAGATTGAGGAATGGTGTGAAAAGGTTGTTCTATGAGTTTTAGCTGTCGATAAATGCTATTAGAAGCCGTTTATTTGATGGCAATCGGTGAAGGGGTTAAGGAATTATGGCTCTGTCAATTTTTTATTTTTACTGTTTATGTGCCGTATGAAACCAATAATGGTAGGTTAGAAGCAGAAAAATATTTTTTAAAAATACTTATATGTAGTTTAGGGATAAAAATGAAGTATGTTCTGGTAGTTTATAGTATTTTCTAATTTAGGTTTTTGTTTTTTGGCCAATTTTTGCTTTTGTTTAGAATTTAGAAATGTTTTCATAGGTGCGCTGTTGGTTAATATATTGTGAAAATGACAATGGGTTAAAAATATTTTTTAAAAGTGAAGATTGAGGAATGGTGTGAAAAGGTTGTTCTATGAGTTTTAGCTGTCGATAAATGCTATTAGAAGCCGTTTATTTGATGGAAATCGGTTAAGGGGTTAAGGAATTATGGCTCTGTCAATTTTTTATTTTTACTGTTTTTGTGCCGTATGAAACCAATAATGGTAGGTTAGAAGCAGAAAAATATTTTTTAAAAATACTTATATGTAGTTTAGGGATAAAAATGAAGTATGTTCTGGTAGTTTATAGTATTTTCTAATTTAGGTTTTTGTTTTTTGGCCAATTATTGCTTTTGTTTAGAATTTAGAAATGTTTTCATAGGTGCGCTGTTGGTTAATATATTGTGAATATTACAATGGGTTAAAAATATTTTTTAAAAGTGAAGATTGAGGAATGGTGTGAAAAGGTTGTTCTATGAGTTTTAGCTGTCGATAAATGCTATTAGAAGCCGTTTATTTGATGGCAATCGGTGAAGGGGTTAAGGAATTATGGCTCTGTCAATTTTTTATTTTTACTGTTTATGTGCCGTATGAAACCAATAATGGTAGGTTAGAAGCAGAAAAATATTTTTTAAAAATACTTATATGTAGTTTAGGGATAAAAATGAAGTATGTTCTGGTAGTTTATAGTATTTTCTAATTTAGGTTTTTGTTTTTTGGCCAATTATTGCTTTTGTTTAGAATTTAGAAATGTTTTCATAGGTGCGCTGTTGGTTAATATATTGTGAATATTACAATGGGTTAAAAATATTTTTTAAAAGTGAAGATTGAGGAATGGTGTGAAAAGGTTGTTCTATGAGTTTTAGCTGTCGATAAATGCTATTAGAAGCCGTTTATTTGATGGCAATCGGTGAAGGGGTTAAGGAATTATGGCTCTGTCAATTTTTTATTTTTACTGTTTATGTGCCGTATGAAACCAATAATGGTAGGTTAGAAGCAGAAAAATATTTTTTAAAAATACTTATATGTAGTTTAGGGATAAAAATGAAGTATGTTCTGGTAGTTTATAGTATTTTCTAATTTAGGTTTTTGTTTTTTGGCCAATTATTGCTTTTGTTTAGAATTTAGAAATGTTTTCATAGGTGCGCTGTTGGTTAATATATTGTGAATATTAGAATGGGTTAAAAATATTTTTTAAAAGTGAAGATTGAGGAATGGTGTGAAAAGGTTGTTCTATGAGTTTTAGCTGTCGATAAATGCTATTAGAAGCCGTTTATTTGATGGCAATCGGTGAAGGGGTTAAGGAATTATGGCTCTGTCAATTTTTTATTTTTACTGTTTTTGTGCCGTATGAAACCAATAATGGTAGGTTAGAAGCAGAAAAATATTTTTTAAAAATACTTATATGTAGTTTAGGGATAAAAATGAAGTATGTTCTGGTAGTTTATAGTATTTTCTAATTTAGGTTTTTGTTTTTTGGCCAATTATTGCTTTTGTTTAGAATTTAGAGATGTTTTCATAGGTGCGCTGTTGGTTAATATATTGTGAATATTACAATGGGTTAAAAATATTTTTTAAAAGTGAAGATTGAGGAATGGTGTGAAAAGGTTGTTCTATGAGTTTTAGCTGTCGATAAGGGCTATTAGAAGCCGTTTATTTGATGGAAATCGGTTAAGGGGTTAAGGAATTATGGCTCTGTCAATTTTTTATTTTTACTGTTTTTGTGCCGTATGAAACCAATAATGGTAGGTTAGAAGCAGAAAAATATTTTTTAAAAATACTTATATGTAGTTTAGGGATAAAAATGAAGTATGTTCTGGTAGTTTATAGTATTTTCTAATTTAGGTTTTTGTTTTTTGGCCAATTATTGCTTTTGTTTAGAATTTAGAAATGTTTTCATAGGTGCGCTGTTGGTTAATATATTGTGAATATTACAATGGGTTAAAAATATTTTTTAAAAGTGAAGATTGAGGAATGGTGTGAAAAGGTTGTTCTATGAGTTTTAGCTGTCGATAAATGCTATTAGAAGCCGTTTATTTGATGGAAATCGGTTAAGGGGTTAAGGAATTATGGCTCTGTCAATTTTTTATTTTTACTGTTTTTGTGCCGTATGAAACCAATAATGGTAGGTTAGAAGCAGAAAAATATTTTTTAAAAATACTTATATGTAGTTTAGGGATAAAAATGAAGTATGTTCTGGTAGTTTATAGTATTTACTAATTTAGGTTTTTGTTTTTTGGCCAATTATTGCTTTTGTTTAGAATTTAGAAATGTTTTCATAGGTGCGCTGTTGGTTAATATATTGTGAATATTACAATGGGTTAAAAATATTTTTTAAAAGTGAAGATTGAGGAATGGTGTGAAAAGGTTGTTCTATGAGTTTTAGCTGTCGATAAATGCTATTAGAAGCCGTTTATTTGATGGCAATCGGTGAAGGGGTTAAGGAATTATGGCTCTGTCAATTTTTTATTTTTACTGTTTTTGTGCCGTATGAAACCAATAATGGTAGGTTAGAAGCAGAAAAATATTTTTTAAAAATACTTATATGTAGTTTAGGGATAAAAATGAAGTATGTTCTGGTAGTTTATAGTATTTTCTAATTTAGGTTTTTGTTTTTTGGCCAATTATTGCTTTTGTTTAGAATTTAGAAATGTTTTCATAGGTGCGCTGTTGGTTAATATATTGTGAATATTACAATGGGTTAAAAATATTTTTTAAAAGTGAAGATTGAGGAATGGTGTGAAAAGGTTGTTCTATGAGTTTTAGCTGTCGATAAATGCTATTAGAAGCCGTTTATTTGATGGCAATCGGTGAAGGGGTTAAGGAATTATGGCTCTGTCAATTTTTTATTTTTACTGTTTTTGTGCCGTATGAAACCAATAATGGTAGGTTAGAAGCAGAAAAATATTTTTTAAAAATACTTATATGTAGTTTAGGGATAAAAATGAAGTATGTTCTGGTAGTTTATAGTATTTTCTAATTTAGGTTTTTGTTTTTTGGCCAATTATTGCTTTTGTTTAGAATTTAGAAATGTTTTCATAGGTGCGCTGTTGGTTAATATATTGTGAATATTACAATGGGTTAAAAATATTTTTTAAAAGTGAAGATTGAGGAATGGTGTGAAAAGGTTGTTCTATGAGTTTTAGCTGTCGATAAATGCTATTAGAAGCCGTTTATTTGATGGAAATCGGTGAAGGGGTTAAGGAATTATGGCTCTGTCAATTTTTTATTTTTACTGTTTATGTGCCGTATGAAACCAATAATGGTAGGTTAGAAGCAGAAAAATATTTTTTAAAAATACTTATATGTAGTTTAGGGATAAAAATGAAGTATGTTCTGGTAGTTTATAGTATTTTCTAATTTAGGTTTTTGTTTTTTGGCCAATTTTTGCTTTTGTTTAGAATTTAGAAATGTTTTCATAGGTGCGCTGTTGGTTAATATATTGTGAAAATGACAATGGGTTAAAAATATTTTTTAAAAGTGAAGATTGAGGAATGGTGTGAAAAGGTTGTTCTATGAGTTTTAGCTGTCGATAAATGCTATTAGAAGCCGTTTATTTGATGGAAATCGGTTAAGGGGTTAAGGAATTATGGCTCTGTCAATTTTTTATTTTTACTGTTTATGTGCCGTATGAAACCAATAATGGTAGGTTAGAAGCAGAAAAATATTTTTTAAAAATACTTATATGTAGTTTAGGGATAAAAATGAAGTATGTTCTGGTAGTTTATAGTATTTTCTAATTTAGGTTTTTGTTTTTTGGCCAATTATTGCTTTTGTTTAGAATTTAGAAATGTTTTCATAGGTGCGCTGTTGGTTAATATATTGTGAATATTACAATGGGTTAAAAATATTTTTTAAAAGTGAGGATTGAGGAATGGTGTGAAAAGGTTGTTCTATGAGTTTTAGCTGTCGATAAATGCTATTAGAAGCCGTTTATTTGATGGCAATCGGTGAAGGGGTTAAGGAATTATGGCTCTGTCAATTTTTTATTTTTACTGTTTATGTGCCGTATGAAACCAATAATGGTAGGTTAGAAGCAGAAAAATATTTTTTAAAAATACTTATATGTAGTTTAGGGATAAAAATGAAGTATGTTCTGGTAGTTTATAGTATTTTCTAATTTAGGTTTTTGTTTTTTGGCCAATTATTGCTTTTGTTTAGAATTTAGAAATGTTTTCATAGGTGCGCTGTTGGTTAATATATTGTGAATATTACAATGGGTTAAAAATATTTTTTAAAAGTGAAGATTGAGGAATGGTGTGAAAAGGTTGTTCTATGAGTTTTAGCTGTCGATAAATGCTATTAGAAGCCGTTTATTTGATGGCAATCGGTGAAGGGGTTAAGGAATTATGGCTCTGTCAATTTTTTATTTTTACTGTTTTTGTGCCGTATGAAACCAATAATGGTAGGTTAGAAGCAGAAAAATATTTTTTAAAAATACTTATATGTAGTTTAGGGATAAAAATGAAGTATGTTCTGGTAGTTTATAGTATTTTCTAATTTAGGTTTTTGTTTTTTGGCCAATTATTGCTTTTGTTTAGAATTTAGAAATGTTTTCATAGGTGCGCTGTTGGTTAATATATTGTGAATATTACAATGGGTTAAAAATATTTTTTAAAAGTGAAGATTGAGGAATGGTGTGAAAAGGTTGTTCTATGAGTTTTAGCTGTCGATAAATGCTATTAGAAGCCGTTTATTTGATGGAAATCGGTGAAGGGGTTAAGGAATTATGGCTCTGTCAATTTTTTATTTTTACTGTTTATGTGCCGTATGAAACCAATAATGGTAGGTTAGAAGCAGAAAAATATTTTTTAAAAATACTTATATGTAGTTTAGGGATAAAAATGAAGTATGTTCTGGTAGTTTATAGTATTTTCTAATTTAGGTTTTTGTTTTTTGGCCAATTTTTGCTTTTGTTTAGAATTTAGAAATGTTTTCATAGGTGCGCTGTTGGTTAATATATTGTGAAAATGACAATGGGTTAAAAATATTTTTTAAAAGTGAAGATTGAGGAATGGTGTGAAAAGGTTGTTCTATGAGTTTTAGCTGTCGATAAATGCTATTAGAAGCCGTTTATTTGATGGAAATCGGTTAAGGGGTTAAGGAATTATGGCTCTGTCAATTTTTTATTTTTACTGTTTATGTGCCGTATGAAACCAATAATGGTAGGTTAGAAGCAGAAAAATATTTTTTAAAAATACTTATATGTAGTTTAGGGATAAAAATGAAGTATGTTCTGGTAGTTTATAGTATTTTCTAATTTAGGTTTTTGTTTTTTGGCCAATTATTGCTTTTGTTTAGAATTTAGAAATGTTTTCATAGGTGCGCTGTTGGTTAATATATTGTGAATATTACAATGGGTTAAAAATATTTTTTAAAAGTGAGGATTGAGGAATGGTGTGAAAAGGTTGTTCTATGAGTTTTAGCTGTCGATAAATGCTATTAGAAGCCGTTTATTTGATGGCAATCGGTGAAGGGGTTAAGGAATTATGGCTCTGTCAATTTTTTATTTTTACTGTTTATGTGCCGTATGAAACCAATAATGGTAGGTTAGAAGCAGAAAAATATTTTTTAAAAATACTTATATGTAGTTTAGGGATAAAAATGAAGTATGTTCTGGTAGTTTATAGTATTTTCTAATTTAGGTTTTTGTTTTTTGGCCAATTATTGCTTTTGTTTAGAATTTAGAAATGTTTTCATAGGTGCGCTGTTGGTTAATATATTGTGAATATTACAATGGGTTAAAAATATTTTTTAAAAGTGAGGATTGAGGAATGGTGTGAAAAGGTTGTTCTATGAGTTTTAGCTGTCGATAAATGCTATTAGAAGCCGTTTATTTGATGGCAATCGGTGAAGGGGTTAAGGAATTATGGCTCTGTCAATTTTTTATTTTTACTGTTTATGTGCCGTATGAAACCAATAATGGTAGGTTAGAAGCAGAAAAATATTTTTTAAAAATACTTATATGTAGTTTAGGGATAAAAATGAAGTATGTTCTGGTAGTTTATAGTATTTTCTAATTTAGGTTTTTGTTTTTTGGCCAATTATTGCTTTTGTTTAGAATTTAGAAATGTTTTCATAGGTGCGCTGTTGGTTAATATATTGTGAATATTACAATGGGTTAAAAATATTTTTTAAAAGTGAAGATTGAGGAATGGTGTGAAAAGGTTGTTCTATGAGTTTTAGCTGTCGATAAATGCTATTAGAAGCCGTTTATTTGATGGCAATCGGTGAAGGGGTTAAGGAATTATGGCTCTGTCAATTTTTTATTTTTACTGTTTTTGTGCCGTATGAAACCAATAATGGTAGGTTAGAAGCAGAAAAATATTTTTTAAAAATACTTATATGTAGTTTAGGGATAAAAATGAAATATGTTCTGGTAGTTTATAGTATTTTCTAATTTAGGTTTTTGTTTTTTGGCCAATTATTGCTTTTGTTTAGAATTTAGAAATGTTTTCATAGGTGCGCTGTTGGTTAATATATTGTGAATATTACAATGGGTTAAAAATATTTTTTAAAAGTGAAGATTGAGGAATGGTGTGAAAAGGTTGTTCTATGAGTTTTAGCTGTCGATAAATGCTATTAGAAGCCGTTTATTTGATGGAAATCGGTGAAGGGGTTAAGGAATTATGGCTCTGTCAATTTTTTATTTTTACTGTTTATGTGCCGTATGAAACCAATAATGGTAGGTTAGAAGCAGAAAAATATTTTTTAAAAATACTTATATGTAGTTTAGGGATAAAAATGAAGTATGTTCTGGTAGTTTATAGTATTTTCTAATTTAGGTTTTTGTTTTTTGGCCAATTATTGCTTTTGTTTAGAATTTAGAAATGTTTTCATAGGTGCGCTGTTGGTTAATATATTGTGAATATTACAATGGGTTAAAAATATTTTTTAAAAGTGAAGATTGAGGAATGGTGTGAAAAGGTTGTTCTATGAGTTTTAGCTGTCGATAAATGCTATTAGAAGCCGTTTATTTGATGGCAATCGGTGAAGGGGTTAAGGAATTATGGCTCTGTCAATTTTTTATTTTTACTGTTTTTGTGCCGTATGAAACCAATAATGGTAGGTTAGAAGCAGAAAAATATTTTTTAAAAATACTTATATGTAGTTTAGGGATAAAAATGAAGTATGTTCTGGTAGTTTATAGTATTTTCTAATTTAGGTTTTTGTTTTTTGGCCAATTATTGCTTTTGTTTAGAATTTAGAAATGTTTTCATAGGTGCGCTGTTGGTTAATATATTGTGAATATTACAATGGGTTAAAAATATTTTTTAAAAGTGAAGATTGAGGAATGGTGTGAAAAGGTTGTTCTATGAGTTTTAGCTGTCGATAAATGCTATTAGAAGCCGTTTATTTGATGGAAATCGGTGAAGGGGTTAAGGAATTATGGCTCTGTCAATTGTTTATTTTTACTGTTTATGTGCCGTATGAAACCAATAATGGTAGGTTAGAAGCAGAAAAATATTTTTTAAAAATACTTATATGTAGTTTAGGGATAAAAATGAAGTATGTTCTGGTAGTTTATAGTATTTTCTAATTTAGGTTTTTGTTTTTTGGCCAATTTTTGCTTTTGTTTAGAATTTAGAAATGTTTTCATAGGTGCGCTGTTGGTTAATATATTGTGAAAATGACAATGGGTTAAAAATATTTTTTAAAAGTGAAGATTGAGGAATGGTGTGAAAAGGTTGTTCTATGAGTTTTAGCTGTCGATAAATGCTATTAGAAGCCGTTTATTTGATGGAAATCGGTTAAGGGGTTAAGGAATTATGGCTCTGTCAATTTTTTATTTTTACTGTTTATGTGCCGTATGAAACCAATAATGGTAGGTTAGAAGCAGAAAAATATTTTTTAAAAATACTTATATGTAGTTTAGGGATAAAAATGAAGTATGTTCTGGTAGTTTATAGTATTTTCTAATTTAGGTTTTTGTTTTTTGGCCAATTATTGCTTTTGTTTAGAATTTAGAAATGTTTTCATAGGTGCGCTGTTGGTTAATATATTGTGAATATTACAATGGGTTAAAAATATTTTTTAAAAGTGAGGATTGAGGAATGGTGTGAAAAGGTTGTTCTATGAGTTTTAGCTGTCGATAAATGCTATTAGAAGCCGTTTATTTGATGGCAATCGGTGAAGGGGTTAAGGAATTATGGCTCTGTCAATTTTTTATTTTTACTGTTTATGTGCCGTATGAAACCAATAATGGTAGGTTAGAAGCAGAAAAATATTTTTTAAAAATACTTATATGTAGTTTAGGGATAAAAATGAAGTATGTTCTGGTAGTTTATAGTATTTTCTAATTTAGGTTTTTGTTTTTTGGCCAATTATTGCTTTTGTTTAGAATTTAGAAATGTTTTCATAGGTGCGCTGTTGGTTAATATATTGTGAATATTACAATGGGTTAAAAATATTTTTTAAAAGTGAAGATTGAGGAATGGTGTGAAAAGGTTGTTCTATGAGTTTTAGCTGTCGATAAATGCTATTAGAAGCCGTTTATTTGATGGAAATCGGTGAAGGGGTTAAGGAATTATGGCTCTGTCAATTTTTTATTTTTACTGTTTATGTGCCGTATGAAACCAATAATGGTAGGTTAGAAGCAGAAAAATATTTTTTAAAAATACTTATATGTAGTTTAGGGATAAAAATGAAGTATGTTCTGGTAGTTTATAGTATTTTCTAATTTAGGTTTTTGTTTTTTGGCCAATTATTGCTTTTGTTTAGAATTTAGAAATGTTTTCATAGGTGCGCTGTTGGTTAATATATTGTGAATATTACAATGGGTTAAAAATATTTTTTAAAAGTGAGGATTGAGGAATGGTGTGAAAAGGTTGTTCTATGAGTTTTAGCTGTCGATAAATGCTATTAGAAGCCGTTTATTTGATGGCAATCGGTGAAGGGGTTAAGGAATTATGGCTCTGTCAATTTTTTATTTTTACTGTTTATGTGCCGTATGAAACCAATAATGGTAGGTTAGAAGCAGAAAAATATTTTTTAAAAATACTTATATGTAGTTTAGGGATAAAAATGAAGTATGTTCTGGTAGTTTATAGTATTTTCTAATTTAGGTTTTTGTTTTTTGGCCAATTATTGCTTTTGTTTAGAATTTAGAAATGTTTTCATAGGTGCGCTGTTGGTTAATATATTGTGAATATTACAATGGGTTAAAAATATTTTTTAAAAGTGAAGATTGAGGAATGGTGTGAAAAGGTTGTTCTATGAGTTTTAGCTGTCGATAAATGCTATTAGAAGCCGTTTATTTGATGGCAATCGGTGAAGGGGTTAAGGAATTATGGCTCTGTCAATTTTTTATTTTTACTGTTTTTGTGCCGTATGAAACCAATAATGGTAGGTTAGAAGCAGAAAAATATTTTTTAAAAATACTTATATGTAGTTTAGGGATAAAAATGAAGTATGTTCTGGTAGTTTATAGTATTTTCTAATTTAGGTTTTTGTTTTTTGGCCAATTATTGCTTTTGTTTAGAATTTAGAAATGTTTTCATAGGTGCGCTGTTGGTTAATATATTGTGAATATTACAATGGGTTAAAAATATTTTTTAAAAGTGAAGATTGAGGAATGGTGTGAAAAGGTTGTTCTATGAGTTTTAGCTGTCGATAAATGCTATTAGAAGCCGTTTATTTGATGGAAATCGGTGAAGGGGTTAAGGAATTATGGCTCTGTCAATTTTTTATTTTTACTGTTTATGTGCCGTATGAAACCAATAATGGTAGGTTAGAAGCAGAAAAATATTTTTTAAAAATACTTATATGTAGTTTAGGGATAAAAATGAAGTATGTTCTGGTAGTTTATAGTATTTTCTAATTTAGGTTTTTGTTTTTTGGCCAATTATTGCTTTTGTTTAGAATTTAGAAATGTTTTCATAGGTGCGCTGTTGGTTAATATATTGTGAATATTACAATGGGTTAAAAATATTTTTTAAAAGTGAAGATTGAGGAATGGTGTGAAAAGGTTGTTCTATGAGTTTTAGCTGTCGATAAATGCTATTAGAAGCCGTTTATTTGATGGCAATCGGTGAAGGGGTTAAGGAATTATGGCTCTGTCAATTTTTTATTTTTACTGTTTTTGTGCCGTATGAAACCAATAATGGTAGGTTAGAAGCAGAAAAATATTTTTTAAAAATACTTATATGTAGTTTAGGGATAAAAATGAAGTATGTTCTGGTAGTTTATAGTATTTTCTAATTTAGGTTTTTGTTTTTTGGCCAATTATTGCTTTTGTTTAGAATTTAGAAATGTTTTCATAGGTGCGCTGTTGGTTAATATATTGTGAATATTACAATGGGTTAAAAATATTTTTTAAAAGTGAAGATTGAGGAATGGTGTGAAAAGGTTGTTCTATGAGTTTTAGCTGTCGATAAATGCTATTAGAAGCCGTTTATTTGATGGAAATCGGTGAAGGGGTTAAGGAATTATGGCTCTGTCAATTTTTTATTTTTACTGTTTATGTGCCGTATGAAACCAATAATGGTAGGTTAGAAGCAGAAAAATATTTTTTAAAAATACTTATATGTAGTTTAGGGATAAAAATGAAGTATGTTCTGGTAGTTTATAGTATTTTCTAATTTAGGTTTTTGTTTTTTGGCCAATTTTTGCTTTTGTTTAGAATTTAGAAATGTTTTCATAGGTGCGCTGTTGGTTAATATATTGTGAAAATGACAATGGGTTAAAAATATTTTTTAAAAGTGAAGATTGAGGAATGGTGTGAAAAGGTTGTTCTATGAGTTTTAGCTGTCGATAAATGCTATTAGAAGCCGTTTATTTGATGGAAATCGGTTAAGGGGTTAAGGAATTATGACTCTGTCAATTTTTTATTTTTACTGTTTATGTGCCGTATGAAACCAATAATGGTAGGTTAGAAGCAGAAAAATATTTTTTAAAAATACTTATATGTAGTTTAGGGATAAAAATGAAGTATGTTCTGGTAGTTTATAGTATTTTCTAATTTAGGTTTTTGTTTTTTGGCCAATTATTGCTTTTGTTTAGAATTTAGAAATGTTTTCATAGGTGCGCTGTTGGTTAATATATTGTGAATATTACAATGGGTTAAAAATATTTTTTAAAAGTGAGGATTGAGGAATGGTGTGAAAAGGTTGTTCTATGAGTTTTAGCTGTCGATAAATGCTATTAGAAGCCGTTTATTTGATGGCAATCGGTGAAGGGGTTAAGGAATTATGGCTCTGTCAATTTTTTATTTTTACTGTTTATGTGCCGTATGAAACCAATAATGGTAGGTTAGAAGCAGAAAAATATTTTTTAAAAATACTTATATGTAGTTTAGGGATAAAAATGAAGTATGTTCTGGTAGTTTATAGTATTTTCTAATTTAGGTTTTTGTTTTTTGGCCAATTATTGCTTTTGTTTAGAATTTAGAAATGTTTTCATAGGTGCGCTGTTGGTTAATATATTGTGAATATTACAATGGGTTAAAAATATTTTTTAAAAGTGAAGATTGAGGAATGGTGTGAAAAGGTTGTTCTATGAGTTTTAGCTGTCGATAAATGCTATTAGAAGCCGTTTATTTGATGGCAATCGGTGAAGGGGTTAAGGAATTATGGCTCTGTCAATTTTTTATTTTTACTGTTTTTGTGCCGTATGAAACCAATAATGGTAGGTTAGAAGCAGAAAAATATTTTTTAAAAATACTTATATGTAGTTTAGGGATAAAAATGAAGTATGTTCTGGTAGTTTATAGTATTTTCTAATTTAGGTTTTTGTTTTTTGGCCAATTATTGCTTTTGTTTAGAATTTAGAAATGTTTTCATAGGTGCGCTGTTGGTTAATATATTGTGAATATTACAATGGGTTAAAAATATTTTTTAAAAGTGAAGATTGAGGAATGGTGTGAAAAGGTTGTTCTATGAGTTTTAGCTGTCGATAAATGCTATTAGAAGCCGTTTATTTGATGGAAATCGGTGAAGGGGTTAAGGAATTATGGCTCTGTCAATTTTTTATTTTTACTGTTTATGTGCCGTATGAAACCAATAATGGTAGGTTAGAAGCAGAAAAATATTTTTTAAAAATACTTATATGTAGTTTAGGGATAAAAATGAAGTATGTTCTGGTAGTTTATAGTATTTTCTAATTTAGGTTTTTGTTTTTTGGCCAATTATTGCTTTTGTTTAGAATTTAGAAATGTTTTCATAGGTGCGCTGTTGGTTAATATATTGTGAATATTACAATGGGTTAAAAATATTTTTTAAAAGTGAAGATTGAGGAATGGTGTGAAAAGGTTGTTCTATGAGTTTTAGCTGTCGATAAATGCTATTAGAAGCCGTTTATTTGATGGCAATCGGTGAAGGGGTTAAGGAATTATGGCTCTGTCAATTTTTTATTTTTACTGTTTTTGTGCCGTATGAAACCAATAATGGTAGGTTAGAAGCAGAAAAATATTTTTTAAAAATACTTATATGTAGTTTAGGGATAAAAATGAAGTATGTTCTGGTAGTTTATAGTATTTTCTAATTTAGGTTTTTGTTTTTTGGCCAATTATTGCTTTTGTTTAGAATTTAGAAATGTTTTCATAGGTGCGCTGTTGGTTAATATATTGTGAATATTACAATGGGTTAAAAATATTTTTTAAAAGTGAAGATTGAGGAATGGTGTGAAAAGGTTGTTCTATGAGTTTTAGCTGTCGATAAATGCTATTAGAAGCCGTTTATTTGATGGAAATCGGTGAAGGGGTTAAGGAATTATGGCTCTGTCAATTTTTTATTTTTACTGTTTATGTGCCGTATGAAACCAATAATGGTAGGTTAGAAGCAGAAAAATATTTTTTAAAAATACTTATATGTAGTTTAGGGATAAAAATGAAGTATGTTCTGGTAGTTTATAGTATTTTCTAATTTAGGTTTTTGTTTTTTGGCCAATTTTTGCTTTTGTTTAGAATTTAGAAATGTTTTCATAGGTGCGCTGTTGGTTAATATATTGTGAAAATGACAATGGGTTAAAAATATTTTTTAAAAGTGAAGATTGAGGAATGGTGTGAAAAGGTTGTTCTATGAGTTTTAGCTGTCGATAAATGCTATTAGAAGCCGTTTATTTGATGGAAATCGGTTAAGGGGTTAAGGAATTATGGCTCTGTCAATTTTTTATTTTTACTGTTTATGTGCCGTATGAAACCAATAATGGTAGGTTAGAAGCAGAAAAATATTTTTTAAAAATACTTATATGTAGTTTAGGGATAAAAATGAAGTATGTTCTGGTAGTTTATAGTATTTTCTAATTTAGGTTTTTGTTTTTTGGCCAATTATTGCTTTTGTTTAGAATTTAGAAATGTTTTCATAGGTGCGCTGTTGGTTAATATATTGTGAATATTACAATGGGTTAAAAATATTTTTTAAAAGTGAGGATTGAGGAATGGTGTGAAAAGGTTGTTCTATGAGTTTTAGCTGTCGATAAATGCTATTAGAAGCCGTTTATTTGATGGCAATCGGTGAAGGGGTTAAGGAATTATGGCTCTGTCAATTTTTTATTTTTACTGTTTATGTGCCGTATGAAACCAATAATGGTAGGTTAGAAGCAGAAAAATATTTTTTAAAAATACTTATATGTAGTTTAGGGATAAAAATGAAGTATGTTCTGGTAGTTTATAGTATTTTCTAATTTAGGTTTTTGTTTTTTGGCCAATTATTGCTTTTGTTTAGAATTTAGAAATGTTTTCATAGGTGCGCTGTTGGTTAATATATTGTGAATATTACAATGGGTTAAAAATATTTTTTAAAAGTGAAGATTGAGGAATGGTGTGAAAAGGTTGTTCTATGAGTTTTAGCTGTCGATAAATGCTATTAGAAGCCGTTTATTTGATGGAAATCGGTGAAGGGGTTAAGGAATTATGGCTCTGTCAATTTTTTATTTTTACTGTTTATGTGCCGTATGAAACCAATAATGGTAGGTTAGAAGCAGAAAAATATTTTTTAAAAATACTTATATGTAGTTTAGGGATAAAAATGAAGTATGTTCTGGTAGTTTATAGTATTTTCTAATTTAGGTTTTTGTTTTTTGGCCAATTATTGCTTTTGTTTAGAATTTAGAAATGTTTTCATAGGTGCGCTGTTGGTTAATATATTGTGAATATTACAATGGGTTAAAAATATTTTTTAAAAGTGAGGATTGAGGAATGGTGTGAAAAGGTTGTTCTATGAGTTTTAGCTGTCGATAAATGCTATTAGAAGCCGTTTATTTGATGGCAATCGGTGAAGGGGTTAAGGAATTATGGCTCTGTCAATTTTTTATTTTTACTGTTTATGTGCCGTATGAAACCAATAATGGTAGGTTAGAAGCAGAAAAATATTTTTTAAAAATACTTATATGTAGTTTAGGGATAAAAATGAAGTATGTTCTGGTAGTTTATAGTATTTTCTAATTTAGGTTTTTGTTTTTTGGCCAATTATTGCTTTTGTTTAGAATTTAGAAATGTTTTCATAGGTGCGCTGTTGGTTAATATATTGTGAATATTACAATGGGTTAAAAATATTTTTTAAAAGTGAAGATTGAGGAATGGTGTGAAAAGGTTGTTCTATGAGTTTTAGCTGTCGATAAATGCTATTAGAAGCCGTTTATTTGATGGCAATCGGTGAAGGGGTTAAGGAATTATGGCTCTGTCAATTTTTTATTTTTACTGTTTTTGTGCCGTATGAAACCAATAATGGTAGGTTAGAAGCAGAAAAATATTTTTTAAAAATACTTATATGTAGTTTAGGGATAAAAATGAAGTATGTTCTGGTAGTTTATAGTATTTTCTAATTTAGGTTTTTGTTTTTTGGCCAATTATTGCTTTTGTTTAGAATTTAGAAATGTTTTCATAGGTGCGCTGTTGGTTAATATATTGTGAATATTACAATGGGTTAAAAATATTTTTTAAAAGTGAAGATTGAGGAATGGTGTGAAAAGGTTGTTCTATGAGTTTTAGCTGTCGATAAATGCTATTAGAAGCCGTTTATTTGATGGAAATCGGTGAAGGGGTTAAGGAATTATGGCTCTGTCAATTTTTTATTTTTACTGTTTATGTGCCGTATGAAACCAATAATGGTAGGTTAGAAGCAGAAAAATATTTTTTAAAAATACTTATATGTAGTTTAGGGATAAAAATGAAGTATGTTCTGGTAGTTTATAGTATTTTCTAATTTAGGTTTTTGTTTTTTGGCCAATTATTGCTTTTGTTTAGAATTTAGAAATGTTTTCATAGGTGCGCTGTTGGTTAATATATTGTGAATATTACAATGGGTTAAAAATATTTTTTAAAAGTGAGGATTGAGGAATGGTGTGAAAAGGTTGTTCTATGAGTTTTAGCTGTCGATAAATGCTATTAGAAGCCGTTTATTTGATGGCAATCGGTGAAGGGGTTAAGGAATTATGGCTCTGTCAATTTTTTATTTTTACTGTTTATGTGCCGTATGAAACCAATAATGGTAGGTTAGAAGCAGAAAAATATTTTTTAAAAATACTTATATGTAGTTTAGGGATAAAAATGAAGTATGTTCTGGTAGTTTATAGTATTTTCTAATTTAGGTTTTTGTTTTTTGGCCAATTATTGCTTTTGTTTAGAATTTAGAAATGTTTTCATAGGTGCGCTGTTGGTTAATATATTGTGAATATTACAATGGGTTAAAAATATTTTTTAAAAGTGAAGATTGAGGAATGGTGTGAAAAGGTTGTTCTATGAGTTTTAGCTGTCGATAAATGCTATTAGAAGCCGTTTATTTGATGGCAATCGGTGAAGGGGTTAAGGAATTATGGCTCTGTCAATTTTTTATTTTTACTGTTTTTGTGCCGTATGAAACCAATAATGGTAGGTTAGAAGCAGAAAAATATTTTTTAAAAATACTTATATGTAGTTTAGGGATAAAAATGAAGTATGTTCTGGTAGTTTATAGTATTTTCTAATTTAGGTTTTTGTTTTTTGGCCAATTATTGCTTTTGTTTAGAATTTAGAAATGTTTTCATAGGTGCGCTGTTGGTTAATATATTGTGAATATTACAATGGGTTAAAAATATTTTTTAAAAGTGAAGATTGAGGAATGGTGTGAAAAGGTTGTTCTATGAGTTTTAGCTGTCGATAAATGCTATTAGAAGCCGTTTATTTGATGGAAATCGGTGAAGGGGTTAAGGAATTATGGCTCTGTCAATTTTTTATTTTTACTGTTTATGTGCCGTATGAAACCAATAATGGTAGGTTAGAAGCAGAAAAATATTTTTTAAAAATACTTATATGTAGTTTAGGGATAAAAATGAAGTATGTTCTGGTAGTTTATAGTATTTTCTAATTTAGGTTTTTGTTTTTTGGCCAATTATTGCTTTTGTTTAGAATTTAGAAATGTTTTCATAGGTGCGCTGTTGGTTAATATATTGTGAATATTACAATGGGTTAAAAATATTTTTTAAAAGTGAAGATTGAGGAATGGTGTGAAAAGGTTGTTCTATGAGTTTTAGCTGTCGATAAATGCTATTAGAAGCCGTTTATTTGATGGCAATCGGTGAAGGGGTTAAGGAATTATGGCTCTGTCAATTTTTTATTTTTACTGTTTTTGTGCCGTATGAAACCAATAATGGTAGGTTAGAAGCAGAAAAATATTTTTTAAAAATACTTATATGTAGTTTAGGGATAAAAATGAAGTATGTTCTGGTAGTTTATAGTATTTTCTAATTTAGGTTTTTGTTTTTTGGCCAATTATTGCTTTTGTTTAGAATTTAGAAATGTTTTCATAGGTGCGCTGTTGGTTAATATATTGTGAATATTACAATGGGTTAAAAATATTTTTTAAAAGTGAAGATTGAGGAATGGTGTGAAAAGGTTGTTCTATGAGTTTTAGCTGTCGATAAATGCTATTAGAAGCCGTTTATTTGATGGAAATCGGTGAAGGGGTTAAGGAATTATGGCTCTGTCAATTTTTTATTTTTACTGTTTATGTGCCGTATGAAACCAATAATGGTAGGTTAGAAGCAGAAAAATATTTTTTAAAAATACTTATATGTAGTTTAGGGATAAAAATGAAGTATGTTCTGGTAGTTTATAGTATTTTCTAATTTAGGTTTTTGTTTTTTGGCCAATTTTTGCTTTTGTTTAGAATTTAGAAATGTTTTCATAGGTGCGCTGTTGGTTAATATATTGTGAAAATGACAATGGGTTAAAAATATTTTTTAAAAGTGAAGATTGAGGAATGGTGTGAAAAGGTTGTTCTATGAGTTTTAGCTGTCGATAAATGCTATTAGAAGCCGTTTATTTGATGGAAATCGGTTAAGGGGTTAAGGAATTATGGCTCTGTCAATTTTTTATTTTTACTGTTTATGTGCCGTATGAAACCAATAATGGTAGGTTAGAAGCAGAAAAATATTTTTTAAAAATACTTATATGTAGTTTAGGGATAAAAATGAAGTATGTTCTGGTAGTTTATAGTATTTTCTAATTTAGGTTTTTGTTTTTTGGCCAATTATTGCTTTTGTTTAGAATTTAGAAATGTTTTCATAGGTGCGCTGTTGGTTAATATATTGTGAATATTACAATGGGTTAAAAATATTTTTTAAAAGTGAGGATTGAGGAATGGTGTGAAAAGGTTGTTCTATGAGTTTTAGCTGTCGATAAATGCTATTAGAAGCCGTTTATTTGATGGCAATCGGTGAAGGGGTTAAGGAATTATGGCTCTGTCAATTTTTTATTTTTACTGTTTATGTGCCGTATGAAACCAATAATGGTAGGTTAGAAGCAGAAAAATATTTTTTAAAAATACTTATATGTAGTTTAGGGATAAAAATGAAGTATGTTCTGGTAGTTTATAGTATTTTCTAATTTAGGTTTTTGTTTTTTGGCCAATTATTGCTTTTGTTTAGAATTTAGAAATGTTTTCATAGGTGCGCTGTTGGTTAATATATTGTGAATATTACAATGGGTTAAAAATATTTTTTAAAAGTGAAGATTGAGGAATGGTGTGAAAAGGTTGTTCTATGAGTTTTAGCTGTCGATAAATGCTATTAGAAGCCGTTTATTTGATGGCAATCGGTGAAGGGGTTAAGGAATTATGGCTCTGTCAATTTTTTATTTTTACTGTTTTTGTGCCGTATGAAACCAATAATGGTAGGTTAGAAGCAGAAAAATATTTTTTAAAAATACTTATATGTAGTTTAGGGATAAAAATGAAGTATGTTCTGGTAGTTTATAGTATTTTCTAATTTAGGTTTTTGTTTTTTGGCCAATTATTGCTTTTGTTTAGAATTTAGAAATGTTTTCATAGGTGCGCTGTTGGTTAATATATTGTGAATATTACAATGGGTTAAAAATATTTTTTAAAAGTGAAGATTGAGGAATGGTGTGAAAAGGTTGTTCTATGAGTTTTAGCTGTCGATAAATGCTATTAGAAGCCGTTTATTTGATGGAAATCGGTGAAGGGGTTAAGGAATTATGGCTCTGTCAATTTTTTATTTTTACTGTTTATGTGCCGTATGAAACCAATAATGGTAGGTTAGAAGCAGAAAAATATTTTTTAAAAATACTTATATGTAGTTTAGGGATAAAAATGAAGTATGTTCTGGTAGTTTATAGTATTTTCTAATTTAGGTTTTTGTTTTTTGGCCAATTATTGCTTTTGTTTAGAATTTAGAAATGTTTTCATAGGTGCGCTGTTGGTTAATATATTGTGAATATTACAATGGGTTAAAAATATTTTTTAAAAGTGAAGATTGAGGAATGGTGTGAAAAGGTTGTTCTATGAGTTTTAGCTGTCGATAAATGCTATTAGAAGCCGTTTATTTGATGGCAATCGGTGAAGGGGTTAAGGAATTATGGCTCTGTCAATTTTTTATTTTTACTGTTTTTGTGCCGTATGAAACCAATAATGGTAGGTTAGAAGCAGAAAAATATTTTTTAAAAATACTTATATGTAGTTTAGGGATAAAAATGAAGTATGTTCTGGTAGTTTATAGTATTTTCTAATTTAGGTTTTTGTTTTTTGGCCAATTATTGCTTTTGTTTAGAATTTAGAAATGTTTTCATAGGTGCGCTGTTGGTTAATATATTGTGAATATTACAATGGGTTAAAAATATTTTTTAAAAGTGAAGATTGAGGAATGGTGTGAAAAGGTTGTTCTATGAGTTTTAGCTGTCGATAAATGCTATTAGAAGCCGTTTATTTGATGGAAATCGGTGAAGGGGTTAAGGAATTATGGCTCTGTCAATTTTTTATTTTTACTGTTTATGTGCCGTATGAAACCAATAATGGTAGGTTAGAAGCAGAAAAATATTTTTTAAAAATACTTATATGTAGTTTAGGGATAAAAATGAAGTATGTTCTGGTAGTTTATAGTATTTTCTAATTTAGGTTTTTGTTTTTTGGCCAATTTTTGCTTTTGTTTAGAATTTAGAAATGTTTTCATAGGTGCGCTGTTGGTTAATATATTGTGAAAATGACAATGGGTTAAAAATATTTTTTAAAAGTGAAGATTGAGGAATGGTGTGAAAAGGTTGTTCTATGAGTTTTAGCTGTCGATAAATGCTATTAGAAGCCGTTTATTTGATGGAAATCGGTTAAGGGGTTAAGGAATTATGGCTCTGTCAATTTTTTATTTTTACTGTTTATGTGCCGTATGAAACC
Source organism: Sarcophaga subvicina (assembly GCA_936449025.2). Taxonomy (NCBI): domain Eukaryota; kingdom Metazoa; phylum Arthropoda; class Insecta; order Diptera; family Sarcophagidae; genus Sarcophaga; species Sarcophaga subvicina. The sequence continues at coordinate 122,664,557 of OW388082.2, read as the reverse complement.
AATAATGGTAGGTTAGAAGCAGAAAAATATTTTTTAAAAATACTTATATGTAGTTTAGGGATAAAAATGAAGTATGTTCTGGTAGTTTATAGTATTTTCTAATTTAGGTTTTTGTTTTTTGGCCAATTATTGCTTTTGTTTAGAATTTAGAAATGTTTTCATAGGTGCGCTGTTGGTTAATATATTGTGAATATTACAATGGGTTAAAAATATTTTTTAAAAGTGAGGATTGAGGAATGGTGTGAAAAGGTTGTTCTATGAGTTTTAGCTGTCGATAAATGCTATTAGAAGCCGTTTATTTGATGGCAATCGGTGAAGGGGTTAAGGAATTATGGCTCTGTCAATTTTTTATTTTTACTGTTTATGTGCCGTATGAAACCAATAATGGTAGGTTAGAAGCAGAAAAATATTTTTTAAAAATACTTATATGTAGTTTAGGGATAAAAATGAAGTATGTTCTGGTAGTTTATAGTATTTTCTAATTTAGGTTTTTGTTTTTTGGCCAATTATTGCTTTTGTTTAGAATTTAGAAATGTTTTCATAGGTGCGCTGTTGGTTAATATATTGTGAATATTACAATGGGTTAAAAATATTTTTTAAAAGTGAAGATTGAGGAATGGTGTGAAAAGGTTGTTCTATGAGTTTTAGCTGTCGATAAATGCTATTAGAAGCCGTTTATTTGATGGAAATCGGTGAAGGGGTTAAGGAATTATGGCTCTGTCAATTTTTTATTTTTACTGTTTATGTGCCGTATGAAACCAATAATGGTAGGTTAGAAGCAGAAAAATATTTTTTAAAAATACTTATATGTAGTTTAGGGATAAAAATGAAGTATGTTCTGGTAGTTTATAGTATTTTCTAATTTAGGTTTTTGTTTTTTGGCCAATTATTGCTTTTGTTTAGAATTTAGAAATGTTTTCATAGGTGCGCTGTTGGTTAATATATTGTGAATATTACAATGGGTTAAAAATATTTTTTAAAAGTGAGGATTGAGGAATGGTGTGAAAAGGTTGTTCTATGAGTTTTAGCTGTCGATAAATGCTATTAGAAGCCGTTTATTTGATGGCAATCGGTGAAGGGGTTAAGGAATTATGGCTCTGTCAATTTTTTATTTTTACTGTTTATGTGCCGTATGAAACCAATAATGGTAGGTTAGAAGCAGAAAAATATTTTTTAAAAATACTTATATGTAGTTTAGGGATAAAAATGAAGTATGTTCTGGTAGTTTATAGTATTTTCTAATTTAGGTTTTTGTTTTTTGGCCAATTATTGCTTTTGTTTAGAATTTAGAAATGTTTTCATAGGTGCGCTGTTGGTTAATATATTGTGAATATTACAATGGGTTAAAAATATTTTTTAAAAGTGAAGATTGAGGAATGGTGTGAAAAGGTTGTTCTATGAGTTTTAGCTGTCGATAAATGCTATTAGAAGCCGTTTATTTGATGGCAATCGGTGAAGGGGTTAAGGAATTATGGCTCTGTCAATTTTTTATTTTTACTGTTTTTGTGCCGTATGAAACCAATAATGGTAGGTTAGAAGCAGAAAAATATTTTTTAAAAATACTTATATGTAGTTTAGGGATAAAAATGAAGTATGTTCTGGTAGTTTATAGTATTTTCTAATTTAGGTTTTTGTTTTTTGGCCAATTATTGCTTTTGTTTAGAATTTAGAAATGTTTTCATAGGTGCGCTGTTGGTTAATATATTGTGAATATTACAATGGGTTAAAAATATTTTTTAAAAGTGAAGATTGAGGAATGGTGTGAAAAGGTTGTTCTATGAGTTTTAGCTGTCGATAAATGCTATTAGAAGCCGTTTATTTGATGGAAATCGGTTAAGGGGTTAAGGAATTATGGCTCTGTCAATTTTTTATTTTTACTGTTTATGTGCCGTATGAAACCAATAATGGTAGGTTAGAAGCAGAAAAATATTTTTTAAAAATACTTATATGTAGTTTAGGGATAAAAATGAAGTATGTTCTGGTAGTTTATAGTATTTTCTAATTTAGGTTTTTGTTTTTTGGCCAATTATTGCTTTTGTTTAGAATTTAGAAATGTTTTCATAGGTGCGCTGTTGGTTAATATATTGTGAATATTACAATGGGTTAAAAATATTTTTTAAAAGTGAAGATTGAGGAATGGTGTGAAAAGGTTGTTCTATGAGTTTTAGCTGTCGATAAATGCTATTAGAAGCCGTTTATTTGATGGAAATCGGTGAAGGGGTTAAGGAATTATGGCTCTGTCAATTTTTTATTTTTACTGTTTATGTGCCGTATGAAACCAATAATGGTAGGTTAGAAGCAGAAAAATATTTTTTAAAAATACTTATATGTAGTTTAGGGATAAAAATGAAGTATGTTCTGGTAGTTTATAGTATTTTCTAATTTAGGTTTTTGTTTTTTGGCCAATTATTGCTTTTGTTTAGAATTTAGAAATGTTTTCATAGGTGCGCTGTTGGTTAATATATTGTGAATATTACAATGGGTTAAAAATATTTTTTAAAAGTGAAGATTGAGGAATGGTGTGAAAAGGTTGTTCTATGAGTTTTAGCTGTCGATAAATGCTATTAGAAGCCGTTTATTTGATGGCAATCGGTGAAGGGGTTAAGGAATTATGGCTCTGTAAATTTTTTATTTTTACTGTTTATGTGCCGTATGAAACCAATAATGGTAGGTTAGAAGCAGAAAAATATTTTTTAAAAATACTTATATGTAGTTTAGGGATAAAAATGAAGTATGTTCTGGTAGTTTATAGTATTTTCTAATTTAGGTTTTTGTTTTTTGGCCAATTATTGCTTTTGTTTAGAATTTAGAAATGTTTTCATAGGTGCGCTGTTGGTTAATATATTGTGAATATTAGAATGGGTTAAAAATATTTTTTAAAAGTGAAGATTGAGGAATGGTGTGAAAAGGTTGTTCTATGAGTTTTAGCTGTCGATAAATGCTATTAGAAGCCGTTTATTTGATGGAAATCGGTGAAGGGGTTAAGGAATTATGGCTCTGTCAATTTTTTATTTTTACTGTTTATGTGCCGTATGAAACCAATAATGGTAGGTTAGAAGCAGAAAAATATTTTTTAAAAATACTTATATGTAGTTTAGGGATAAAAATGAAGTATGTTCTGGTAGTTTATAGTATTTTCTAATTTAGGTTTTTGTTTTTTGGCCAATTATTGCTTTTGTTTAGAATTTAGAAATGTTTTCATAGGTGCGCTGTTGGTTAATATATTGTGAAAATGACAATGGGTTAAAAATATTTTTTAAAAGTGAAGATTGAGGAATGGTGTGAAAAGGTTGTTGTATGAGTTTTAGCTGTCGATAAATGCTATTAGAAGCCGTTTATTTGATGGAAATCGGTGAAGGGGTTAAGGAATTATGGCTCTGTCAATTTTTTATTTTTACTGTTTATGTGCCGTATGAAACCAATAATGGTAGGTTAGAAGCAGAAAAATATTTTTTAAAAATACTTATATGTAGTTTAGGGATAAAAATGAAGTATGTTCTGGTAGTTTATAGTATTTTCTAATTTAGGTTTTTGTTTTTTGGCCAATTATTGCTTTTGTTTAGAATTTAGAAATGTTTTCATAGGTGCGCTGTTGGTTAATATATTGTGAATATTACAATGGGTTAAAAATATTTTTTAAAAGTGAAGATTGAGGAATGGTGTGAAAAGGTTGTTCTATGAGTTTTAGCTGTCGATAAATGCTATTAGAAGCCGTTTATTTGATGGAAATCGGTGAAGGGGTTAAGGAATTATGGCTCTGTCAATTTTTTATTTTTACTGTTTATGTGCCGTATGAAACCAATAATGGTAGGTTAGAAGCAGAAAAATATTTTTTAAAAATACTTATATGTAGTTAAGGGATAAAAATGAAGTATGTTCTGGTAGTTTATAGTATTTTCTAATTTAGGTTTTTGTTTTTTGGCCAATTATTGCTTTTGTTTAGAATTTAGAAATGTTTTCATAGGTGCGCTGTTGGTTAATATATTGTGAATATTACAATGGGTTAAAAATATTTTTTAAAAGTGAAGATTGAGGAATGGTGTGAAAAGGTTGTTCTATGAGTTTTAGCTGTCGATAAATGCTATTAGAAGCCGTTTATTTGATGGCAATCGGTGAAGGGGTTAAGGAATTATGGCTCTGTCAATTTTTTATTTTTACTGTTTATGTGCCGTATGAAACCAATAATGGTAGGTTAGAAGCAGAAAAATATTTTTTAAAAATACTTATATGTAGTTTAGGGATAAAAATGAAGTATGTTCTGGTAGTTTATAGTATTTTCTAATTTAGGTTTTTGTTTTTTGGCCAATTATTGCTTTTGTTTAGAATTTAGAAATGTTTTCATAGGTGCGCTGTTGGTTAATATATTGTGAATATTACAATGGGTTAAAAATATTTTTTAAAAGTGAAGATTGAGGAATGGTGTGAAAAGGTTGTTCTATGAGTTTTAGCTGTCGATAAATGCTATTAGAAGCCGTTTATTTGATGGAAATCGGTTAAGGGGTTAAGGAATTATGGCTCTGTCAATTTTTTATTTTTACTGTTTTTGTGCCGTATGAAACCAATAATGTTAGGTTAGAAGCAGAAAAATATTTTTTAAAAATACTTATATGTAGTTTAGGGATAAAAATGAAGTATGTTCTGGTAGTTTATAGTATTTTCTAATTTAGGTTTTTGTTTTTTGGCCAATTATTGCTTTTGTTTAGAATTTAGAGATGTTTTCATAGGTGCGCTGTTGGTTAATATATTGTGAATATTACAATGGGTTAAAAATATTTTTTAAAAGTGAAGATTGAGGAATGGTGTGAAAAGGTTGTTCTATGAGTTTTAGCTGTCGATAAATGCTATTAGAAGCCGTTTATTTGATGGAAATCGGTTAAGGGGTTAAGGAATTATGGCTCTGTCAATTTTTTATTTTTACTGTTTTTGTGCCGTATGAAACCAATAATGGTAGGTTAGAAGCAGAAAAATATTTTTTAAAAATACTTATATGTAGTTTAGGGATAAAAATGAAGTATGTTCTGGTAGTTTATAGTATTTTCTAATTTAGGTTTTTGTTTTTTGGCCAATTTTTGCTTTTGTTTAGAATTTAGAAATGTTTTCATAGGTGCGCTGTTGGTTAATATATTGTGAATATTACAATGGGTTAAAAATATTTTTTAAAAGTGAAGATTGAGGAATGGTGTGAAAAGGTTGTTCTATGAGTTTTAGCTGTCGATAAATGCTATTAGAAGCCGTTTATTTGATGGAAATCGGTTAAGGGGTTAAGGAATTATGGCTCTGTCAATTTTTTATTTTTACTGTTTTTGTGCCGTATGAAACCAATAATGGTAGGTTAGAAGCAGAAAAATATTTTTTAAAAATACTTATATGTAGTTTAGGGATAAAAATGAAGTATGTTCTGGTAGTTTATAGTATTTTCTAATTTAGGTTTTTGTTTTTTGGCCAATTATTGCTTTTGTTTAGAATTTAGAAATGTTTTCATAGGTGCGCTGTTGGTTAATATATTGTGAATATTACAATGGGTTAAAAATATTTTTTAAAAGTGAAGATTGAGGAATGGTGTGAAAAGGTTGTTCTATGAGTTTTAGCTGTCGATAAATGCTATTAGAAGCCGTTTATTTGATGGAAATCGGTGAAGGGGTTAAGGAATTATGGCTCTGTCAATTTTTTATTTTTACTGTTTATGTGCCGTATGAAACCAATAATGGTAGGTTAGAAGCAGAAAAATATTTTTTAAAAATACATATATGTAGTTTAGGGATAAAAATGAAGTATGTTCTGGTAGTTTATAGTATTTTCTAATTTAGGTTTTTGTTTTTTGGCCAATTATTGCTTTTGTTTAGAATTTAGAAATGTTTTCATAGGTGCGCTGTTGGTTAATATATTGTGAATATTACAATGGGTTAAAAATATTTTTTAAAAGTGAAGATTGAGGAATGGTGTGAAAAGGTTGTTCTATGAGTTTTAGCTGTCGATAAATGCTATTAGAAGCCGTTTATTTGATGGCAATCGGTGAAGGGGTTAAGGAATTATGGCTCTGTCAATTTTTTATTTTTACTGTTTATGTGCCGTATGAAACCAATAATGGTAGGTTAGAAGCAGAAAAATATTTTTTAAAAATACTTATATGTAGTTTAGGGATAAAAATGAAGTATGTTCTGGTAGTTTATAGTATTTTCTAATTTAGGTTTTTGTTTTTTGGCCAATTATTGCTTTTGTTTAGAATTTAGAAATGTTTTCATAGGTGCGCTGTTGGTTAATATATTGTGAATATTACAATGGGTTAAAAATATTTTTTAAAAGTGAAGATTGAGGAATGGTGTTAAAAGGTTGTTCTATGAGTTTTAGCTGTCGATAAATGCTATTAGAAGCCGTTTATTTGATGGCAATCGGTGAAGGGGTTAAGGAATTATGGCTCTGTCAATTTTTTATTTTTACTGTTTTTGTGCCGTATGAAACCAATAATGGTAGGTTAGAAGCAGAAAAATATTTTTTAAAAATACTTATATGTAGTTTAGGGATAAAAATGAAGTATGTTCTGGTAGTTTATAGTATTTTCTAATTTAGGTTTTTGTTTTTTGGCCAATTATTGCTTTTGTTTAGAATTTAGAAATGTTTTCATAGGTGCGCTGTTGGTTAATATATTGTGAATATTACAATGGGTTAAAAATATTTTTTAAAAGTGAAGATTGAGGAATGGTGTGAAAAGGTTGTTCTATGAGTTTTAGCTGTCGATAAATGCTATTAGAAGCCGTTTATTTGATGGAAATCGGTGAAGGGGTTAAGGAATTATGGCTCTGTCAATTTTTTATTTTTACTGTTTATGTGCCGTATGAAACCAATAATGGTAGGTTAGAAGCAGAAAAATATTTTTTAAAAATACATATATGTAGTTTAGGGATAAAAATGAAGTATGTTCTGGTAGTTTATAGTATTTTCTAATTTAGGTTTTTGTTTTTTGGCCAATTATTGCTTTTGTTTAGAATTTAGAAATGTTTTCATAGGTGCGCTGTTGGTTAATATATTGTGAATATTACAATGGGTTAAAAATATTTTTTAAAAGTGAAGATTGAGGAATGGTGTGAAAAGGTTGTTCTATGAGTTTTAGCTGTCGATAAATGCTATTAGAAGCCGTTTATTTGATGGCAATCGGTGAAGGGGTTAAGGAATTATGGCTCTGTCAATTTTTTATTTTTACTGTTTATGTGCCGTATGAAACCAATAATGGTAGGTTAGAAGCAGAAAAATATTTTTTAAAAATACTTATATGTAGTTTAGGGATAAAAATGAAGTATGTTCTGGTAGTTTATAGTATTTTCTAATTTAGGTTTTTGTTTTTTGGCCAATTATTGCTTTTGTTTAGAATTTAGAAATGTTTTCATAGGTGCGCTGTTGGTTAATATATTGTGAATATTACAATGGGTTAAAAATATTTTTTAAAAGTGAAGATTGAGGAATGGTGTGAAAAGGTTGTTCTATGAGTTTTAGCTGTCGATAAATGCTATTAGAAGCCGTTTATTTGATGGCAATCGGTGAAGGGGTTAAGGAATTATGGCTCTGTCAATTTTTTATTTTTACTGTTTATGTGCCGTATGAAACCAATAATGGTAGGTTAGAAGCAGAAAAATATTTTTTAAAAATACTTATATGTAGTTTAGGGATAAAAATGAAGTATGTTCTGGTAGTTTATAGTATTTTCTAATTTAGGTTTTTGTTTTTTGGCCAATTATTGCTTTTGTTTAGAATTTAGAAATGTTTTCATAGGTGCGCTGTTGGTTAATATATTGTGAATATTACAATGGGTTAAAAATATTTTTTAAAAGTGAAGATTGAGGAATGGTGTGAAAAGGTTGTTCTATGAGTTTTAGCTGTCGATAAATGCTATTAGAAGCCGTTTATTTGATGGCAATCGGTGAAGGGGTTAAGGAATTATGGCTCTGTCAATTTTTTATTTTTACTGTTTTTGTGCCGTATGAAACCAATAATGGTAGGTTAGAAGCAGAAAAATATTTTTTAAAAATACTTATATGTAGTTTAGGGATAAAAATGAAGTATGTTCTGGTAGTTTATAGTATTTTCTAATTTAGGTTTTTGTTTTTTGGCCAATTATTGCTTTTGTTTAGAATTTAGAAATGTTTTCATAGGTGCGCTGTTGGTTAATATATTGTGAATATTACAATGGGTTAAAAATATTTTTTAAAAGTGAAGATTGAGGAATGGTGTGAAAAGGTTGTTCTATGAGTTTTAGCTGTCGATAAATGCTATTAGAAGCCGTTTATTTGATGGAAATCGGTGAAGGGGTTAAGGAATTATGGCTCTGTCAATTTTTTATTTTTACTGTTTATGTGCCGTATGAAACCAATAATGGTAGGTTAGAAGCAGAAAAATATTTTTTAAAAATACATATATGTAGTTTAGGGATAAAAATGAAGTATGTTCTGGTAGTTTATAGTATTTTCTAATTTAGGTTTTTGTTTTTTGGCCAATTATTGCTTTTGTTTAGAATTTAGAAATGTTTTCATAGGTGCGCTGTTGGTTAATATATTGTGAATATTACAATGGGTTAAAAATATTTTTTAAAAGTGAAGATTGAGGAATGGTGTGAAAAGGTTGTTCTATGAGTTTTAGCTGTCGATAAATGCTATTAGAAGCCGTTTATTTGATGGCAATCGGTGAAGGGGTTAAGGAATTATGGCTCTGTCAATTTTTTATTTTTACTGTTTATGTGCCGTATGAAACCAATAATGGTAGGTTAGAAGCAGAAAAATATTTTTTAAAAATACTTATATGTAGTTTAGGGATAAAAATGAAGTATGTTCTGGTAGTTTATAGTATTTTCTAATTTAGGTTTTTGTTTTTTGGCCAATTATTGCTTTTGTTTAGAATTTAGAAATGTTTTCATAGGTGCGCTGTTGGTTAATATATTGTGAATATTAGAATGGGTTAAAAATATTTTTTAAAAGTGAAGATTGAGGAATGGTGTGAAAAGGTTGTTCTATGAGTTTTAGCTGTCGATAAATGCTATTAGAAGCCGTTTATTTGATGGCAATCGGTGAAGGGGTTAAGGAATTATGGCTCTGTCAATTTTTTATTTTTACTGTTTTTGTGCCGTATGAAACCAATAATGGTAGGTTAGAAGCAGAAAAATATTTTTTAAAAATACTTATATGTAGTTTAGGGATAAAAATGAAGTATGTTCTGGTAGTTTATAGTATTTTCTAATTTAGGTTTTTGTTTTTTGGCCAATTATTGCTTTTGTTTAGAATTTAGAAATGTTTTCATAGGTGCGCTGTTGGTTAATATATTGTGAATATTACAATGGGTTAAAAATATTTTTTAAAAGTGAAGATTGAGGAATGGTGTGAAAAGGTTGTTCTATGAGTTTTAGCTGTCGATAAATGCTATTAGAAGCCGTTTATTTGATGGAAATCGGTGAAGGGGTTAAGGAATTATGGCTCTGTCAATTTTTTATTTTTACTGTTTATGTGCCGTATGAAACCAATAATGGTAGGTTAGAAGCAGAAAAATATTTTTTAAAAATACTTATATGTAGTTTAGGGATAAAAATGAAGTATGTTCTGGTAGTTTATAGTATTTTCTAATTTAGGTTTTTGTTTTTTGGCCAATTATTGCTTTTGTTTAGAATTTAGAAATGTTTTCATAGGTGCGCTGTTGGTTAATATATTGTGAAAATGACAATGGGTTAAAAATATTTTTTAAAAGTGAAGATTGAGGAATGGTGTGAAAAGGTTGTTGTATGAGTTTTAGCTGTCGATAAATGCTATTAGAAGCCGTTTATTTGATGGAAATCGGTGAAGGGGTTAAGGAATTATGGCTCTGTCAATTTTTTATTTTTACTGTTTATGTGCCGTATGAAACCAATAATGGTAGGTTAGAAGCAGAAAAATATTTTTTAAAAATACTTATATGTAGTTTAGGGATAAAAATGAAGTATGTTCTGGTAGTTTATAGTATTTTCTAATTTAGGTTTTTGTTTTTTGGCCAATTATTGCTTTTGTTTAGAATTTAGAAATGTTTTCATAGGTGCGCTGTTGGTTAATATATTGTGAATATTACAATGGGTTAAAAATATTTTTTAAAAGTGAAGATTGAGGAATGGTGTGAAAAGGTTGTTCTATGAGTTTTAGCTGTCGATAAATGCTATTAGAAGCCGTTTATTTGATGGAAATCGGTGAAGGGGTTAAGGAATTATGGCTCTGTCAATTTTTTATTATTACTGTTTATGTGCCGTATGAAACCAATAATGGTAGGTTAGAAGCAGAAAAATATTTTTTAAAAATACTTATATGTAGTTAAGGGATAAAAATGAAGTATGTTCTGGTAGTTTATAGTATTTTCTAATTTAGGTTTTTGTTTTTTGGCCAATTATTGCTTTTGTTTAGAATTTAGAAATGTTTTCATAGGTGCGCTGTTGGTTAATATATTGTGAATATTACAATGGGTTAAAAATATTTTTTAAAAGTGAAGATTGAGGAATGGTGTGAAAAGGTTGTTCTATGAGTTTTAGCTGTCGATAAATGCTATTAGAAGCCGTTTATTTGATGGCAATCGGTGAAGGGGTTAAGGAATTATGGCTCTGTCAATTTTTTATTTTTACTGTTTATGTGCCGTATGAAACCAATAATGGTAGGTTAGAAGCAGAAAAATATTTTTTAAAAATACTTATATGTAGTTTAGGGATAAAAATGAAGTATGTTCTGGTAGTTTATAGTATTTTCTAATTTAGGTTTTTGTTTTTTGGCCAATTATTGCTTTTGTTTAGAATTTAGAAATGTTTTCATAGGTGCGCTGTTGGTTAATATATTGTGAATATTACAATGGGTTAAAAATATTTTTTAAAAGTGAAGATTGAGGAATGGTGTGAAAAGGTTGTTCTATGAGTTTTAGCTGTCGATAAATGCTATTAGAAGCCGTTTATTTGATGGAAATCGGTTAAGGGGTTAAGGAATTATGGCTCTGTCAATTTTTTATTTTTACTGTTTTTGTGCCGTATGAAACCAATAATGTTAGGTTAGAAGCAGAAAAATATTTTTTAAAAATACTTATATGTAGTTTAGGGATAAAAATGAAGTATGTTCTGGTAGTTTATAGTATTTTCTAATTTAGGTTTTTGTTTTTTGGCCAATTATTGCTTTTGTTTAGAATTTAGAGATGTTTTCATAGGTGCGCTGTTGGTTAATATATTGTGAATATTACAATGGGTTAAAAATATTTTTTAAAAGTGAAGATTGAGGAATGGTGTGAAAAGGTTGTTCTATGAGTTTTAGCTGTCGATAAATGCTATTAGAAGCCGTTTATTTGATGGAAATCGGTTAAGGGGTTAAGGAATTATGGCTCTGTCAATTTTTTATTTTTACTGTTTTTGTGCCGTATGAAACCAATAATGGTAGGTTAGAAGCAGAAAAATATTTTTTAAAAATACTTATATGTAGTTTAGGGATAAAAATGAAGTATGTTCTGGTAGTTTATAGTATTTTCTAATTTAGGTTTTTGTTTTTTGGCCAATTTTTGCTTTTGTTTAGAATTTAGAAATGTTTTCATAGGTGCGCTGTTGGTTAATATATTGTGAATATTACAATGGGTTAAAAATATTTTTTAAAAGTGATGATTGAGGAATGGTGTGAAAAGGTTGTTCTATGAGTTTTAGCTGTCGATAAATGCTATTAGAAGCCGTTTATTTGATGGAAATCGGTTAAGGGGTTAAGGAATTATGGCTCTGTCAATTTTTTATTTTTACTGTTTTTGTGCCGTATGAAACCAATAATGGTAGGTTAGAAGCAGAAAAATATTTTTTAAAAATACTTATATGTAGTTTAGGGATAAAAATGAAGTATGTTCTGGTAGTTTATAGTATTTTCTAATTTAGGTTTTTGTTTTTTGGCCAATTATTGCTTTTGTTTAGAATTTAGAAATGTTTTCATAGGTGCGCTGTTGGTTAATATATTGTGAATATTACAATGGGTTAAAAATATTTTTTAAAAGTGAAGATTGAGGAATGGTGTGAAAAGGTTGTTCTATGAGTTTTAGCTGTCGATAAATGCTATTAGAAGCCGTTTATTTGATGGAAATCGGTGAAGGGGTTAAGGAATTATGGCTCTGTCAATTTTTTATTTTTACTGTTTATGTGCCGTATGAAACCAATAATGGTAGGTTAGAAGCAGAAAAATATTTTTTAAAAATACATATATGTAGTTTAGGGATAAAAATGAAGTATGTTCTGGTAGTTTATAGTATTTTCTAATTTAGGTTTTTGTTTTTTGGCCCATTATTGCTTTTGTTTAGAATTTAGAAATGTTTTCATAGGTGCGCTGTTGGTTAATATATTGTGAATATTACAATGGGTTAAAAATATTTTTTAAAAGTGAAGATTGAGGAATGGTGTGAAAAGGTTGTTCTATGAGTTTTAGCTGTCGATAAATGCTATTAGAAGCCGTTTATTTGATGGCAATCGGTGAAGGGGTTAAGGAATTATGGCTCTGTCAATTTTTTATTTTTACTGTTTATGTGCCGTATGAAACCAATAATGGTAGGTTAGAAGCAGAAAAATATTTTTTAAAAATACTTATATGTAGTTTAGGGATAAAAATGAAGTATGTTCTGGTAGTTTATAGTATTTTCTAATTTAGGTTTTTGTTTTTTGGCCAATTATTGCTTTTGTTTAGAATTTAGAAATGTTTTCATAGGTGCGCTGTTGGTTAATATATTGTGAATATTACAATGGGTTAAAAATATTTTTTAAAAGTGAAGATTGAGGAATGGTGTGAAAAGGTTGTTCTATGAGTTTTAGCTGTCGATAAATGCTATTAGAAGCCGTTTATTTGATGGCAATCGGTGAAGGGGTTAAGGAATTATGGCTCTGTCAATTTTTTATTTTTACTGTTTTTGTGCCGTATGAAACCAATAATGGTAGGTTAGAAGCAGAAAAATATTTTTTAAAAATACTTATATGTAGTTTAGGGATAAAAATGAAGTATGTTCTGGTAGTTTATAGTATTTTCTAATTTAGGTTTTTGTTTTTTGGCCAATTATTGCTTTTGTTTAGAATTTAGAAATGTTTTCATAGGTGCGCTGTTGGTTAATATATTGTGAATATTACAATGGGTTAAAAATATTTTTTAAAAGTGAAGATTGAGGAATGGTGTGAAAAGGTTGTTCTATGAGTTTTAGCTGTCGATAAATGCTATTAGAAGCCGTTTATTTGATGGAAATCGGTGAAGGGGTTAAGGAATTATGGCTCTGTCAATTTTTTATTTTTACTGTTTATGTGCCGTATGAAACCAATAATGGTAGGTTAGAAGCAGAAAAATATTTTTTAAAAATACTTATATGTAGTTTAGGGATAAAAATGAAGTATGTTCTGGTAGTTTATAGTATTTTCTAATTTAGGTTTTTGTTTTTTGGCCAATTTTTGCTTTTGTTTAGAATTTAGAAATGTTTTCATAGGTGCGCTGTTGGTTAATATATTGTGAAAATGACAATGGGTTAAAAATATTTTTTAAAAGTGAAGATTGAGGAATGGTGTGAAAAGGTTGTTCTATGAGTTTTAGCTGTCGATAAATGCTATTAGAAGCCGTTTATTTGATGGAAATCGGTTAAGGGGTTAAGGAATTATGGCTCTGTCAATTTTTTATTTTTACTGTTTATGTGCCGTATGAAACCAATAATGGTAGGTTAGAAGCAGAAAAATATTTTTTAAAAATACTTATATGTAGTTTAGGGATAAAAATGAAGTATGTTCTGGTAGTTTATAGTATTTTCTAATTTAGGTTTTTGTTTTTTGGCCAATTATTGCTTTTGTTTAGAATTTAGAAATGTTTTCATAGGTGCGCTGTTGGTTAATATATTGTGAATATTACAATGGGTTAAAAATATTTTTTAAAAGTGAGGATTGAGGAATGGTGTGAAAAGGTTGTTCTATGAGTTTTAGCTGTCGATAAATGCTATTAGAAGCCGTTTATTTGATGGCAATCGGTGAAGGGGTTAAGGAATTATGGCTCTGTCAATTTTTTATTTTTACTGTTTATGTGCCGTATGAAACCAATAATGGTAGGTTAGAAGCAGAAAAATATTTTTTAAAAATACTTATATGTAGTTTAGGGATAAAAATGAAGTATGTTCTGGTAGTTTATAGTATTTTCTAATTTAGGTTTTTGTTTTTTGGCCAATTATTGCTTTTGTTTAGAATTTAGAAATGTTTTCATAGGTGCGCTGTTGGTTAATATATTGTGAATATTACAATGGGTTAAAAATATTTTTTAAAAGTGAAGATTGAGGAATGGTGTGAAAAGGTTGTTCTATGAGTTTTAGCTGTCGATAAATGCTATTAGAAGCCGTTTATTTGATGGCAATCGGTGAAGGGGTTAAGGAATTATGGCTCTGTCAATTTTTTATTTTTACTGTTTTTGTGCCGTATGAAACCAATAATGGTAGGTTAGAAGCAGAAAAATATTTTTTAAAAATACTTATATGTAGTTTAGGGATAAAAATGAAGTATGTTCTGGTAGTTTATAGTATTTTCTAATTTAGGTTTTTGTTTTTTGGCCAATTATTGCTTTTGTTTAGAATTTAGAAATGTTTTCATAGGTGCGCTGTTGGTTAATATATTGTGAATATTACAATGGGTTAAAAATATTTTTTAAAAGTGAAGATTGAGGAATGGTGTGAAAAGGTTGTTCTATGAGTTTTAGCTGTCGATAAATGCTATTAGAAGCCGTTTATTTGATGGAAATCGGTGAAGGGGTTAAGGAATTATGGCTCTGTCAATTTTTTATTTTTACTGTTTATGTGCCGTATGAAACCAATAATGGTAGGTTAGAAGCAGAAAAATATTTTTTAAAAATACTTATATGTAGTTTAGGGATAAAAATGAAGTATGTTCTGGTAGTTTATAGTATTTTCTAATTTAGGTTTTTGTTTTTTGGCCAATTATTGCTTTTGTTTAGAATTTAGAAATGTTTTCATAGGTGCGCTGTTGGTTAATATATTGTGAAAATGACAATGGGTTAAAAATATTTTTTAAAAGTGAAGATTGAGGAATGGTGTGAAAAGGTTGTTGTATGAGTTTTAGCTGTCGATAAATGCTATTAGAAGCCGTTTATTTGATGGAAATCGGTGAAGGGGTTAAGGAATTATGGCTCTGTCAATTTTTTATTTTTACTGTTTATGTGCCGTATGAAACCAATAATGGTAGGTTAGAAGCAGAAAAATATTTTTTAAAAATACTTATATGTAGTTTAGGGATAAAAATGAAGTATGTTCTGGTAGTTTATAGTATTTTCTAATTTAGGTTTTTGTTTTTTGGCCAATTATTGCTTTTGTTTAGAATTTAGAAATGTTTTCATAGGTGCGCTGTTGGTTAATATATTGTGAATATTACAATGGGTTAAAAATATTTTTTAAAAGTGAAGATTGAGGAATGGTGTGAAAAGGTTGTTCTATGAGTTTTAGCTGTCGATAAATGCTATTAGAAGCCGTTTATTTGATGGAAATCGGTGAAGGGGTTAAGGAATTATGGCTCTGTCAATTTTTTATTTTTACTGTTTATGTGCCGTATGAAACCAATAATGGTAGGTTAGAAGCAGAAAAATATTTTTTAAAAATACTTATATGTAGTTTAGGGATAAAAATGAAGTATGTTCTGGTAGTTTATAGTATTTTCTAATTTAGGTTTTTGTTTTTTGGCCAATTATTGCTTTTGTTTAGAATTTAGAAATGTTTTCATAGGTGCGCTGTTGGTTAATATATTGTGAATATTACAATGGGTTAAAAATATTTTTTAAAAGTGAAGATTGAGGAATGGTGTGAAAAGGTTGTTCTATGAGTTTTAGCTGTCGATAAATGCTATTAGAAGCCGTTTATTTGATGGCAATCGGTGAAGGGGTTAAGGAATTATGGCTCTGTCAATTTTTTATTTTTACTGTTTATGTGCCGTATGAAACCAATAATGGTAGGTTAGAAGCAGAAAAATATTTTTTAAAAATACTTATATGTAGTTTAGGGATAAAAATGAAGTATGTTCTGGTAGTTTATAGTATTTTCTAATTTAGGTTTTTGTTTTTTGGCCAATTATTGCTTTTGTTTAGAATTTAGAAATGTTTTCATAGGTGCGCTGTTGGTTAATATATTGTGAATATTACAATGGGTTAAAAATATTTTTTAAAAGTGAAGATTGAGGAATGGTGTGAAAAGGTTGTTCTATGAGTTTTAGCTGTCGATAAATGCTATTAGAAGCCGTTTATTTGATGGAAATCGGTTAAGGGGTTAAGGAATTATGGCTCTGTCAATTTTTTATTTTTACTGTTTTTGTGCCGTATGAAACCAATAATGGTAGGTTAGAAGCAGAAAAATATTTTTTAAAAATACTTATATGTAGTTTAGGGATAAAAATGGAGTATGTTCTGGTAGTTTATAGTATTTTCTAATTTAGGTTTTTGTTTTTTGGCCAATTATTGCTTTTGTTTAGAATTTAGAGATGTTTTCATAGGTGCGCTGTTGGTTAATATATTGTGAATATTACAATGGGTTAAAAATATTTTTTAAAAGTGAAGATTGAGGAATGGTGTGAAAAGGTTGTTCTATGAGTTTTAGCTGTCGATAAATGCTATTAGAAGCCGTTTATTTGATGGAAATCGGTTAAGGGGTTAAGGAATTATGGCTCTGTCAATTTTTTATTTTTACTGTTTTTGTGCCGTATGAAACCAATAATGGTAGGTTAGAAGCAGAAAAATATTTTTTAAAAATACTTATATGTAGTTTAGGGATAAAAATGAAGTATGTTCTGGTAGTTTATAGTATTTTCTAATTTAGGTTTTTGTTTTTTGGCCAATTTTTGCTTTTGTTTAGAATTTAGAAATGTTTTCATAGGTGCGCTGTTGGTTAATATATTGTGAATATTACAATGGGTTAAAAATATTTTTTAAAAGTGAAGATTGAGGAATGGTGTGAAAAGGTTGTTCTATGAGTTTTAGCTGTCGATAAATGCTATTAGAAGCCGTTTATTTGATGGAAATCGGTTAAGGGGTTAAGGAATTATGGCTCTGTCAATTTTTTATTTTTACTGTTTTTGTGCCGTATGAAACCAATAATGGTAGGTTAGAAGCAGAAAAATATTTTTTAAAAATACTTATATGTAGTTTAGGGATAAAAATGAAGTATGTTCTGGTAGTTTATAGTATTTTCTAATTTAGGTTTTTGTTTTTTGGCCAATTATTGCTTTTGTTTAGAATTTAGAAATGTTTTCATAGGTGCGCTGTTGGTTAATATATTGTGAATATTACAATGGGTTAAAAATATTTTTTAAAAGTGAAGATTGAGGAATGGTGTGAAAAGGTTGTTCTATGAGTTTTAGCTGTCGATAAATGCTATTAGAAGCCGTTTATTTGATGGAAATCGGTTAAGGGGTTAAGGAATTATGGCTCTGTCAATTTTTTATTTTTACTGTTTTTGTGCCGTATGAAACCAATAATGTTAGGTTAGAAGCAGAAAAATATTTTTTAAAAATACTTATATGTAGTTTAGGGATAAAAATGAAGTATGTTCTGGTAGTTTATAGTATTTTCTAATTTAGGTTTTTGTTTTTTGGCCAATTATTGCTTTTGTTTAGAATTTAGAGATGTTTTCATAGGTGCGCTGTTGGTTAATATATTGTGAATATTACAATGGGTTAAAAATATTTTTTAAAAGTGAAGATTGAGGAATGGTGTGAAAAGGTTGTTCTATGAGTTTTAGCTGTCGATAAATGCTATTAGAAGCCGTTTATTTGATGGAAATCGGTTAAGGGGTTAAGGAATTATGGCTCTGTCAATTTTTTATTTTTACTGTTTTTGTGCCGTATGAAACCAATAATGGTAGGTTAGAAGCAGAAAAATATTTTTTAAAAATACTTATATGTAGTTTAGGGATAAAAATGAAGTATGTTCTGGTAGTTTATAGTATTTTCTAATTTAGGTTTTTGTTTTTTGGCCAATTTTTGCTTTTGTTTAGAATTTAGAAATGTTTTCATAGGTGCGCTGTTGGTTAATATATTGTGAATATTACAATGGGTTAAAAATATTTTTTAAAAGTGATGATTGAGGAATGGTGTGAAAAGGTTGTTCTATGAGTTTTAGCTGTCGATAAATGCTATTAGAAGCCGTTTATTTGATGGAAATCGGTTAAGGGGTTAAGGAATTATGGCTCTGTCAATTTTTTATTTTTACTGTTTTTGTGCCGTATGAAACCAATAATGGTAGGTTAGAAGCAGAAAAATATTTTTTAAAAATACTTATATGTAGTTTAGGGATAAAAATGAAGTATGTTCTGGTAGTTTATAGTATTTTCTAATTTAGGTTTTTGTTTTTTGGCCAATTATTGCTTTTGTTTAGAATTTAGAAATGTTTTCATAGGTGCGCTGTTGGTTAATATATTGTGAATATTACAATGGGTTAAAAATATTTTTTAAAAGTGAAGATTGAGGAATGGTGTGAAAAGGTTGTTCTATGAGTTTTAGCTGTCGATAAATGCTATTAGAAGCCGTTTATTTGATGGAAATCGGTGAAGGGGTTAAGGAATTATGGCTCTGTCAATTTTTTATTTTTACTGTTTATGTGCCGTATGAAACCAATAATGGTAGGTTAGAAGCAGAAAAATATTTTTTAAAAATACATATATGTAGTTTAGGGATAAAAATGAAGTATGTTCTGGTAGTTTATAGTATTTTCTAATTTAGGTTTTTGTTTTTTGGCCCATTATTGCTTTTGTTTAGAATTTAGAAATGTTTTCATAGGTGCGCTGTTGGTTAATATATTGTGAATATTACAATGGGTTAAAAATATTTTTTAAAAGTGAAGATTGAGGAATGGTGTGAAAAGGTTGTTCTATGAGTTTTAGCTGTCGATAAATGCTATTAGAAGCCGTTTATTTGATGGCAATCGGTGAAGGGGTTAAGGAATTATGGCTCTGTCAATTTTTTATTTTTACTGTTTATGTGCCGTATGAAACCAATAATGGTAGGTTAGAAGCAGAAAAATATTTTTTAAAAATACTTATATGTAGTTTAGGGATAAAAATGAAGTATGTTCTGGTAGTTTATAGTATTTTCTAATTTAGGTTTTTGTTTTTTGGCCAATTATTGCTTTTGTTTAGAATTTAGAAATGTTTTCATAGGTGCGCTGTTGGTTAATATATTGTGAATATTACAATGGGTTAAAAATATTTTTTAAAAGTGAAGATTGAGGAATGGTGTGAAAAGGTTGTTCTATGAGTTTTAGCTGTCGATAAATGCTATTAGAAGCCGTTTATTTGATGGCAATCGGTGAAGGGGTTAAGGAATTATGGCTCTGTCAATTTTTTATTTTTACTGTTTTTGTGCCGTATGAAACCAATAATGGTAGGTTAGAAGCAGAAAAATATTTTTTAAAAATACTTATATGTAGTTTAGGGATAAAAATGAAGTATGTTCTGGTAGTTTATAGTATTTTCTAATTTAGGTTTTTGTTTTTTGGCCAATTATTGCTTTTGTTTAGAATTTAGAAATGTTTTCATAGGTGCGCTGTTGGTTAATATATTGTGAATATTACAATGGGTTAAAAATATTTTTTAAAAGTGAAGATTGAGGAATGGTGTGAAAAGGTTGTTCTATGAGTTTTAGCTGTCGATAAATGCTATTAGAAGCCGTTTATTTGATGGAAATCGGTGAAGGGGTTAAGGAATTATGGCTCTGTCAATTTTTTATTTTTACTGTTTATGTGCCGTATGAAACCAATAATGGTAGGTTAGAAGCAGAAAAATATTTTTTAAAAATACTTATATGTAGTTTAGGGATAAAAATGAAGTATGTTCTGGTAGTTTATAGTATTTTCTAATTTAGGTTTTTGTTTTTTGGCCAATTTTTGCTTTTGTTTAGAATTTAGAAATGTTTTCATAGGTGCGCTGTTGGTTAATATATTGTGAAAATGACAATGGGTTAAAAATATTTTTTAAAAGTGAAGATTGAGGAATGGTGTGAAAAGGTTGTTCTATGAGTTTTAGCTGTCGATAAATGCTATTAGAAGCCGTTTATTTGATGGAAATCGGTTAAGGGGTTAAGGAATTATGGCTCTGTCAATTTTTTATTTTTACTGTTTATGTGCCGTATGAAACCAATAATGGTAGGTTAGAAGCAGAAAAATATTTTTTAAAAATACTTATATGTAGTTTAGGGATAAAAATGAAGTATGTTCTGGTAGTTTATAGTATTTTCTAATTTAGGTTTTTGTTTTTTGGCCAATTATTGCTTTTGTTTAGAATTTAGAAATGTTTTCATAGGTGCGCTGTTGGTTAATATATTGTGAATATTACAATGGGTTAAAAATATTTTTTAAAAGTGAGGATTGAGGAATGGTGTGAAAAGGTTGTTCTATGAGTTTTAGCTGTCGATAAATGCTATTAGAAGCCGTTTATTTGATGGCAATCGGTGAAGGGGTTAAGGAATTATGGCTCTGTCAATTTTTTATTTTTACTGTTTATGTGCCGTATGAAACCAATAATGGTAGGTTAGAAGCAGAAAAATATTTTTTAAAAATACTTATATGTAGTTTAGGGATAAAAATGAAGTATGTTCTGGTAGTTTATAGTATTTTCTAATTTAGGTTTTTGTTTTTTGGCCAATTATTGCTTTTGTTTAGAATTTAGAAATGTTTTCATAGGTGCGCTGTTGGTTAATATATTGTGAATATTACAATGGGTTAAAAATATTTTTTAAAAGTGAAGATTGAGGAATGGTGTGAAAAGGTTGTTCTATGAGTTTTAGCTGTCGATAAATGCTATTAGAAGCCGTTTATTTGATGGCAATCGGTGAAGGGGTTAAGGAATTATGGCTCTGTCAATTTTTTATTTTTACTGTTTTTGTGCCGTATGAAACCAATAATGGTAGGTTAGAAGCAGAAAAATATTTTTTAAAAATACTTATATGTAGTTTAGGGATAAAAATGAAGTATGTTCTGGTAGTTTATAGTATTTTCTAATTTAGGTTTTTGTTTTTTGGCCAATTATTGCTTTTGTTTAGAATTTAGAAATGTTTTCATAGGTGCGCTGTTGGTTAATATATTGTGAATATTACAATGGGTTAAAAATATTTTTTAAAAGTGAAGATTGAGGAATGGTGTGAAAAGGTTGTTCTATGAGTTTTAGCTGTCGATAAATGCTATTAGAAGCCGTTTATTTGATGGAAATCGGTGAAGGGGTTAAGGAATTATGGCTCTGTCAATTTTTTATTTTTACTGTTTATGTGCCGTATGAAACCAATAATGGTAGGTTAGAAGCAGAAAAATATTTTTTAAAAATACTTATATGTAGTTTAGGGATAAAAATGAAGTATGTTCTGGTAGTTTATAGTATTTTCTAATTTAGGTTTTTGTTTTTTGGCCAATTATTGCTTTTGTTTAGAATTTAGAAATGTTTTCATAGGTGCGCTGTTGGTTAATATATTGTGAAAATGACAATGGGTTAAAAATATTTTTTAAAAGTGAAGATTGAGGAATGGTGTGAAAAGGTTGTTCTATGAGTTTTAGCTGTCGATAAATGCTATTAGAAGCCGTTTATTTGATGGAAATCGGTGAAGGGGTTAAGGAATTATGGCTCTGTCAATTTTTTATTTTTACTGTTTATGTGCCGTATGAAACCAATAATGGTAGGTTAGAAGCAGAAAAATATTTTTTAAAAATACTTATATGTAGTTTAGGGATAAAAATGAAGTATGTTCTGGTAGTTTATAGTATTTTCTAATTTAGGTTTTTGTTTTTTGGCCAATTATTGCTTTTGTTTAGAATTTAGAAATGTTTTCATAGGTGCGCTGTTGGTTAATATATTGTGAATATTACAATGGGTTAAAAATATTTTTTAAAAGTGAAGATTGAGGAATGGTGTGAAAAGGTTGTTCTATGAGTTTTAGCTGTCGATAAATGCTATTAGAAGCCGTTTATTTGATGGAAATCGGTGAAGGGGTTAAGGAATTATGGCTCTGTCAATTTTTTATTTTTACTGTTTATGTGCCGTATGAAACCAATAATGGTAGGTTAGAAGCAGAAAAATATTTTTTAAAAATACTTATATGTAGTTTAGGGATAAAAATGAAGTATGTTCTGGTAGTTTATAGTATTTTCTAATTTAGGTTTTTGTTTTTTGGCCAATTATTGCTTTTGTTTAGAATTTAGAAATGTTTTCATAGGTGCGCTGTTGGTTAATATATTGTGAATATTACAATGGGTTAAAAATATTTTTTAAAAGTGAAGATTGAGGAATGGTGTGAAAAGGTTGTTCTATGAGTTTTAGCTGTCGATAAATGCTATTAGAAGCCGTTTATTTGATGGCAATCGGTGAAGGGGTTAAGGAATTATGGCTCTGTCAATTTTTTATTTTTACTGTTTATGTGCCGTATGAAACCAATAATGGTAGGTTAGAAGCAGAAAAATATTTTTTAAAAATACTTATATGTAGTTTAGGGATAAAAATGAAGTATGTTCTGGTAGTTTATAGTATTTTCTAATTTAGGTTTTTGTTTTTTGGCCAATTATTGCTTTTGTTTAGAATTTAGAAATGTTTTCATAGGTGCGCTGTTGGTTAATATATTGTGAATATTACAATGGGTTAAAAATATTTTTTAAAAGTGAAGATTGAGGAATGGTGTGAAAAGGTTGTTCTATGAGTTTTAGCTGTCGATAAATGCTATTAGAAGCCGTTTATTTGATGGAAATCGGTTAAGGGGTTAAGGAATTATGGCTCTGTCAATTTTTTATTTTTACTGTTTTTGTGCCGTATGAAACCAATAATGGTAGGTTAGAAGCAGAAAAATATTTTTTAAAAATACTTATATGTAGTTTAGGGATAAAAATGAAGTATGTTCTGGTAGTTTATAGTATTTTCTAATTTAGGTTTTTGTTTTTTGGCCAATTATTGCTTTTGTTTAGAATTTAGAGATGTTTTCATAGGTGCGCTGTTGGTTAATATATTGTGAATATTACAATGGGTTAAAAATATTTTTTAAAAGTGAAGATTGAGGAATGGTGTGAAAAGGTTGTTCTATGAGTTTTAGCTGTCGATAAATGCTATTAGAAGCCGTTTATTTGATGGAAATCGGTTAAGGGGTTAAGGAATTATGGCTCTGTCAATTTTTTATTTTTACTGTTTTTGTGCCGTATGAAACCAATAATGGTAGGTTAGAAGCAGAAAAATATTTTTTAAAAATACTTATATGTAGTTTAGGGATAAAAATGAAGTATGTTCTGGTAGTTTATAGTATTTTCTAATTTAGGTTTTTGTTTTTTGGCCAATTTTTGCTTTTGTTTAGAATTTAGAAATGTTTTCATAGGTGCGCTGTTGGTTAATATATTGTGAATATTACAATGGGTTAAAAATATTTTTTAAAAGTGAAGATTGAGGAATGGTGTGAAAAGGTTGTTCTATGAGTTTTAGCTGTCGATAAATGCTATTAGAAGCCGTTTATTTGATGGAAATCGGTTAAGGGGTTAAGGAATTATGGCTCTGTCAATTTTTTATTTTTACTGTTTTTGTGCCGTATGAAACCAATAATGGTAGGTTAGAAGCAGAAAAATATTTTTTAAAAATACTTATATGTAGTTTAGGGATAAAAATGAAGTATGTTCTGGTAGTTTATAGTATTTTCTAATTTAGGTTTTTGTTTTTTGGCCAATTATTGCTTTTGTTTAGAATTTAGAAATGTTTTCATAGGTGCGCTGTTGGTTAATATATTGTGAATATTACAATGGGTTAAAAATATTTTTTAAAAGTGAAGATTGAGGAATGGTGTGAAAAGGTTGTTCTATGAGTTTTAGCTGTCGATAAATGCTATTAGAAGCCGTTTATTTGATGGAAATCGGTGAAGGGGTTAAGGAATTATGGCTCTGTCAATTTTTTATTTTTACTGTTTATGTGCCGTATGAAACCAATAATGGTAGGTTAGAAGCAGAAAAATATTTTTTAAAAATACATATATGTAGTTTAGGGATAAAAATGAAGTATGTTCTGGTAGTTTATAGTATTTTCTAATTTAGGTTTTTGTTTTTTGGCCAATTATTGCTTTTGTTTAGAATTTAGAAATGTTTTCATAGGTGCGCTGTTGGTTAATATATTGTGAATATTACAATGGGTTAAAAATATTTTTTAAAAGTGAAGATTGAGGAATGGTGTGAAAAGGTTGTTCTATGAGTTTTAGCTGTCGATAAATGCTATTAGAAGCCGTTTATTTGATGGCAATCGGTGAAGGGGTTAAGGAATTATGGCTCTGTCAATTTTTTATTTTTACTGTTTATGTGCCGTATGAAACCAATAATGGTAGGTTAGAAGCAGAAAAATATTTTTTAAAAATACTTATATGTAGTTTAGGGATAAAAATGAAGTATGTTCTGGTAGTTTATAGTATTTTCTAATTTAGGTTTTTGTTTTTTGGCCAATTATTCCTTTTGTTTAGAATTTAGAAATGTTTTCATAGGTGCGCTGTTGGTTAATATATTGTGAATATTACAATGGGTTAAAAATATTTTTTAAAAGTGAAGATTGAGGAATGGTGTGAAAAGGTTGTTCTATGAGTTTTAGCTGTCGATAAATGCTATTAGAAGCCGTTTATTTGATGGAAATCGGTGAAGGGGTTAAGGAATTATGGCTCTGTCAATTTTTTATTTTTACTGTTTATGTGCCGTATGAAACCAATAATGGTAGGTTAGAAGCAGAAAAATATTTTTTAAAAATACTTATATGTAGTTTAGGGATAAAAATGAAGTATGTTCTGGTAGTTTATAGTATTTTCTAATTTAGGTTTTTGTTTTTTGGCCAATTTTTGCTTTTGTTTAGAATTTAGAAATGTTTTCATAGGTGCGCTGTTGGTTAATATATTGTGAATATTACAATGGGTTAAAAATATTTTTTAAAAGTGAAGATTGAGGAATGGTGTGAAAAGGTTGTTCTATGAGTTTTAGCTGTCGATAAATGCTATTAGAAGCCGTTTATTTGATGGAAATCGGTTAAGGGGTTAAGGAATTATGGCTCTGTCAATTTTTTATTTTTACTGTTTTTGTGCCGTATGAAACCAATAATGGTAGGTTAGAAGCAGAAAAATATTTTTTAAAAATACTTATATGTAGTTTAGGGATAAAAATGAAGTATGTTCTGGTAGTTTATAGTATTTTCTAATTTAGGTTTTTGTTTTTTGGCCAATTATTGCTTTTGTTTAGAATTTAGAAATGTTTTCATAGGTGCGCTGTTGGTTAATATATTGTGAATATTACAATGGGTTAAAAATATTTTTTAAAAGTGAAGATTGAGGAATGGTGTGAAAAGGTTGTTCTATGAGTTTTAGCTGTCGATAAATGCTATTAGAAGCCGTTTATTTGATGGAAATCGGTGAAGGGGTTAAGGAATTATGGCTCTGTCAATTTTTTATTTTTACTGTTTATGTGCCGTATGAAACCAATAATGGTAGGTTAGAAGCAGAAAAATATTTTTTAAAAATACTTATATGTAGTTTAGGGATAAAAATGAAGTATGTTCTGGTAGTTTATAGTATTTTCTAATTTAGGTTTTTGTTTTTTGGCCAATTATTGCTTTTGTTTAGAATTTAGAAATGTTTTCATAGGTGCGCTGTTGGTTAATATATTGTGAATATTACAATGGGTTAAAGATATTTTTTAAAAGTGAAGATTGAGGAATGGTGTGAAAAGGTTGTTCTATGAGTTTTAGCTGTCGATAAATGCTATTAGAAGCCGTTTATTTGATGGAAATCGGTGAAGGGGTTAAGGAATTATGGCTCTGTCAATTTTTTATTTTTACTGTTTATGTGCCGTATGAAACCAATAATGGTAGGTTAGAAGCAGAAAAATATTTTTTAAAAATACTTATATGTAGTTTAGGGATAAAAATGAAGTATGTTCTGGTAGTTTATAGTATTTTCTAATTTAGGTTTTTGTTTTTTGGCCAATTTTTGCTTTTGTTTAGAATTTAGAAATGTTTTCATAGGTGCGCTGTTGGTTAATATATTGTGAATATTACAATGGGTTAAAAATATTTTTTAAAAGTGAAGATTGAGGAATGGTGTGAAAAGGTTGTTCTATGAGTTTTAGCTGTCGATAAATGCTATTAGAAGCCGTTTATTTGATGGAAATCGGTTAAGGGGTTAAGGAATTATGGCTCTGTCAATTTTTTATTTTTACTGTTTTTGTGCCGTATGAAACCAATAATGGTAGGTTAGAAGCAGAAAAATATTTTTTAAAAATACTTATATGTAGTTTAGGGATAAAAATGAAGTATGTTCTGGTAGTTTATAGTATTTTCTAATTTAGGTTTTTGTTTTTTGGCCAATTATTGCTTTTGTTTAGAATTTAGAAATGTTTTCATAGGTGCGCTGTTGGTTAATATATTGTGAATATTACAATGGGTTAAAAATATTTTTTAAAAGTGAAGATTGAGGAATGGTGTGAAAAGGTTGTTCTATGAGTTTTAGCTGTCGATAAATGCTATTAGAAGCCGTTTATTTGATGGAAATCGGTGAAGGGGTTAAGGAATTATGGCTCTGTCAATTTTTTATTTTTACTGTTTATGTGCCGTATGAAACCAATAATGGTAGGTTAGAAGCAGAAAAATATTTTTTAAAAATACTTATATGTAGTTTAGGGATAAAAATGAAGTATGTTCTGGTAGTTTATAGTATTTTCTAATTTAGGTTTTTGTTTTTTGGCCAATTTTTGCTTTTGTTTAGAATTTAGAAATGTTTTCATAGGTGCGCTGTTGGTTAATATATTGTGAAAATGACAATGGGTTAAAAATATTTTTTAAAAGTGAAGATTGAGGAATGGTGTGAAAAGGTTGTTCTATGAGTTTTAGCTGTCGATAAATGCTATTAGAAGCCGTTTATTTGATGGAAATCGGTTAAGGGGTTAAGGAATTATGGCTCTGTCAATTTTTTATTTTTACTGTTTATGTGCCGTATGAAACCAATAATGGTAGGTTAGAAGCAGAAAAATATTTTTTAAAAATACTTATATGTAGTTTAGGGATAAAAATGAAGTATGTTCTGGTAGTTTATAGTATTTTCTAATTTAGGTTTTTGTTTTTTGGCCAATTATTGCTTTTGTTTAGAATTTAGAAATGTTTTCATAGGTGCGCTGTTGGTTAATATATTGTGAATATTACAATGGGTTAAAAATATTTTTTAAAAGTGAGGATTGAGGAATGGTGTGAAAAGGTTGTTCTATGAGTTTTAGCTGTCGATAAATGCTATTAGAAGCCGTTTATTTGATGGCAATCGGTGAAGGGGTTAAGGAATTATGGCTCTGTCAATTTTTTATTTTTACTGTTTATGTGCCGTATGAAACCAATAATGGTAGGTTAGAAGCAGAAAAATATTTTTTAAAAATACTTATATGTAGTTTAGGGATAAAAATGAAGTATGTTCTGGTAGTTTATAGTATTTTCTAATTTAGGTTTTTGTTTTTTGGCCAATTATTGCTTTTGTTTAGAATTTAGAAATGTTTTCATAGGTGCGCTGTTGGTTAATATATTGTGAATATTACAATGGGTTAAAAATATTTTTTAAAAGTGAAGATTGAGGAATGGTGTGAAAAGGTTGTTCTATGAGTTTTAGCTGTCGATAAATGCTATTAGAAGCCGTTTATTTGATGGCAATCGGTGAAGGGGTTAAGGAATTATGGCTCTGTCAATTTTTTATTTTTACTGTTTTTGTGCCGTATGAAACCAATAATGGTAGGTTAGAAGCAGAAAAATATTTTTTAAAAATACTTATATGTAGTTTAGGGATAAAAATGAAGTATGTTCTGGTAGTTTATAGTATTTTCTAATTTAGGTTTTTGTTTTTTGGCCAATTATTGCTTTTGTTTAGAATTTAGAAATGTTTTCATAGGTGCGCTGTTGGTTAATATATTGTGAATATTACAATGGGTTAAAAATATTTTTTAAAAGTGAAGATTGAGGAATGGTGTGAAAAGGTTGTTCTATGAGTTTTAGCTGTCGATAAATGCTATTAGAAGCCGTTTATTTGATGGAAATCGGTGAAGGGGTTAAGGAATTATGGCTCTGTCAATTTTTTATTTTTACTGTTTATGTGCCGTATGAAACCAATAATGGTAGGTTAGAAGCAGAAAAATATTTTTTAAAAATACTTATATGTAGTTTAGGGATAAAAATGAAGTATGTTCTGGTAGTTTATAGTATTTTCTAATTTAGGTTTTTGTTTTTTGGCCAATTATTGCTTTTGTTTAGAATTTAGAAATGTTTTCATAGGTGCGCTGTTGGTTAATATATTGTGAATATTACAATGGGTTAAAAATATTTTTTAAAAGTGAAGATTGAGGAATGGTGTGAAAAGGTTGTTCTATGAGTTTTAGCTGTCGATAAATGCTATTAGAAGCCGTTTATTTGATGGCAATCGGTGAAGGGGTTAAGGAATTATGGCTCTGTCAATTTTTTATTTTTACTGTTTTTGTGCCGTATGAAAC
Organism: Sarcophaga subvicina; assembly: GCA_936449025.2. Lineage (NCBI taxonomy): Eukaryota > Metazoa > Arthropoda > Insecta > Diptera > Sarcophagidae > Sarcophaga > Sarcophaga subvicina. Next base: position 122,636,058 of record OW388082.2, on the reverse strand, counting down.
CAATAATGGTAGGTTAGAAGCAGAAAAATATTTTTTAAAAATACTTATATGTAGTTTAGGGATAAAAATGAAGTATGTTCTGGTAGTTTATAGTATTTTCTAATTTAGGTTTTTGTTTTTTGGCCAATTATTGCTTTTGTTTAGAATTTAGAAATGTTTTCATAGGTGCGCTGTTGGTTAATATATTGTGAATATTACAATGGGTTAAAAATATTTTTTAAAAGTGAAGATTGAGGAATGGTGTGAAAAGGTTGTTCTATGAGTTTTAGCTGTCGATAAATGCTATTAGAAGCCGTTTATTTGATGGAAATCGGTGAAGGGGTTAAGGAATTATGGCTCTGTCAATTTTTTATTTTTACTGTTTATGTGCCGTATGAAACCAATAATGGTAGGTTAGAAGCAGAAAAATATTTTTTAAAAATACTTATATGTAGTTTAGGGATAAAAATGAAGTATGTTCTGGTAGTTTATAGTATTTTCTAATTTAGGTTTTTGTTTTTTGGCCAATTTTTGCTTTTGTTTAGAATTTAGAAATGTTTTCATAGGTGCGCTGTTGGTTAATATATTGTGAAAATGACAATGGGTTAAAAATATTTTTTAAAAGTGAAGATTGAGGAATGGTGTGAAAAGGTTGTTCTATGAGTTTTAGCTGTCGATAAATGCTATTAGAAGCCGTTTATTTGATGGAAATCGGTTAAGGGGTTAAGGAATTATGGCTCTGTCAATTTTTTATTTTTACTGTTTATGTGCCGTATGAAACCAATAATGGTAGGTTAGAAGCAGAAAAATATTTTTTAAAAATACTTATATGTAGTTTAGGGATAAAAATGAAGTATGTTCTGGTAGTTTATAGTATTTTCTAATTTAGGTTTTTGTTTTTTGGCCAATTATTGCTTTTGTTTAGAATTTAGAAATGTTTTCATAGGTGCGCTGTTGGTTAATATATTGTGAATATTACAATGGGTTAAAAATATTTTTTAAAAGTGAGGATTGAGGAATGGTGTGAAAAGGTTGTTCTATGAGTTTTAGCTGTCGATAAATGCTATTAGAAGCCGTTTATTTGATGGCAATCGGTGAAGGGGTTAAGGAATTATGGCTCTGTCAATTTTTTATTTTTACTGTTTATGTGCCGTATGAAACCAATAATGGTAGGTTAGAAGCAGAAAAATATTTTTTAAAAATACTTATATGTAGTTTAGGGATAAAAATGAAGTATGTTCTGGTAGTTTATAGTATTTTCTAATTTAGGTTTTTGTTTTTTGGCCAATTATTGCTTTTGTTTAGAATTTAGAAATGTTTTCATAGGTGCGCTGTTGGTTAATATATTGTGAATATTACAATGGGTTAAAAATATTTTTTAAAAGTGAAGATTGAGGAATGGTGTGAAAAGGTTGTTCTATGAGTTTTAGCTGTCGATAAATGCTATTAGAAGCCGTTTATTTGATGGAAATCGGTGAAGGGGTTAAGGAATTATGGCTCTGTCAATTTTTTATTTTTACTGTTTATGTGCCGTATGAAACCAATAATGGTAGGTTAGAAGCAGAAAAATATTTTTTAAAAATACTTATATGTAGTTTAGGGATAAAAATGAAGTATGTTCTGGTAGTTTATAGTATTTTCTAATTTAGGTTTTTGTTTTTTGGCCAATTATTGCTTTTGTTTAGAATTTAGAAATGTTTTCATAGGTGCGCTGTTGGTTAATATATTGTGAATATTACAATGGGTTAAAAATATTTTTTAAAAGTGAAGATTGAGGAATGGTGTGAAAAGGTTGTTCTATGAGTTTTAGCTGTCGATAAATGCTATTAGAAGCCGTTTATTTGATGGCAATCGGTGAAGGGGTTAAGGAATTATGGCTCTGTCAATTTTTTATTTTTACTGTTTTTGTGCCGTATGAAACCAATAATGGTAGGTTAGAAGCAGAAAAATATTTTTTAAAAATACTTATATGTAGTTTAGGGATAAAAATGAAGTATGTTCTGGTAGTTTATAGTATTTTCTAATTTAGGTTTTTGTTTTTTGGCCAATTATTGCTTTTGTTTAGAATTTAGAAATGTTTTCATAGGTGCGCTGTTGGTTAATATATTGTGAATATTACAATGGGTTAAAAATATTTTTTAAAAGTGAAGATTGAGGAATGGTGTGAAAAGGTTGTTCTATGAGTTTTAGCTGTCGATAAATGCTATTAGAAGCCGTTTATTTGATGGAAATCGGTGAAGGGGTTAAGGAATTATGGCTCTGTCAATTTTTTATTTTTACTGTTTATGTGCCGTATGAAACCAATAATGGTAGGTTAGAAGCAGAAAAATATTTTTTAAAAATACTTATATGTAGTTTAGGGATAAAAATGAAGTATGTTCTGGTAGTTTATAGTATTTTCTAATTTAGGTTTTTGTTTTTTGGCCAATTTTTGCTTTTGTTTAGAATTTAGAAATGTTTTCATAGGTGCGCTGTTGGTTAATATATTGTGAAAATGACAATGGGTTAAAAATATTTTTTAAAAGTGAAGATTGAGGAATGGTGTGAAAAGGTTGTTCTATGAGTTTTAGCTGTCGATAAATGCTATTAGAAGCCGTTTATTTGATGGAAATCGGTTAAGGGGTTAAGGAATTATGGCTCTGTCAATTTTTTATTTTTACTGTTTTTGTGCCGTATGAAACCAATAATGGTAGGTTAGAAGCAGAAAAATATTTTTTAAAAATACTTATATGTAGTTTAGGGATAAAAATGAAGTATGTTCTGGTAGTTTATAGTATTTTCTAATTTAGGTTTTTGTTTTTTGGCCAATTTTTGCTTTTGTTTAGAATTTAGAAATGTTTTCATAGGTGCGCTGTTGGTTAATATATTGTGAAAATGACAATGGGTTAAAAATATTTTTTAAAAGTGAAGATTGAGGAATGGTGTGAAAAGGTTGTTCTATGAGTTTTAGCTGTCGATAAATGCTATTAGAAGCCGTTTATTTGATGGAAATCGGTTAAGGGGTTAAGGAATTATGGCTCTGTCAATTTTTTATTTTTACTGTTTTTGTGCCGTATGAAACCAATAATGGTAGGTTAGAAGCAGAAAAATATTTTTTAAAAATACTTATATGTAGTTTAGGGATAAAAATGAAGTATGTTCTGGTAGTTTATAGTATTTTCTAATTTAGGTTTTTGTTTTTTGGCCAATTATTGCTTTTGTTTAGAATTTAGAAATGTTTTCATAGGTGCGCTGTTGGTTAATATATTGTGAATATTACAATGGGTTAAAAATATTTTTTAAAAGTGAAGATTGAGGAATGGTGTGAAAAGGTTGTTCTATGAGTTTTAGCTGTCGATAAATGCTATTAGAAGCCGTTTATTTGATGGAAATCGGTGAAGGGGTTAAGGAATTATGGCTCTGTCAATTTTTTATTTTTACTGTTTATGTGCCGTATGAAACCAATAATGGTAGGTTAGAAGCAGAAAAATATTTTTTAAAAATACATATATGTAGTTTAGGGATAAAAATGAAGTATGTTCTGGTAGTTTATAGTATTTTCTAATTTAGGTTTTTGTTTTTTGGCCCATTATTGCTTTTGTTTAGAATTTAGAAATGTTTTCATAGGTGCGCTGTTGGTTAATATATTGTGAATATTACAATGGGTTAAAAATATTTTTTAAAAGTGAAGATTGAGGAATGGTGTGAAAAGGTTGTTCTATGAGTTTTAGCTGTCGATAAATGCTATTAGAAGCCGTTTATTTGATGGCAATCGGTGAAGGGGTTAAGGAATTATGGCTCTGTCAATTTTTTATTTTTACTGTTTATGTGCCGTATGAAACCAATAATGGTAGGTTAGAAGCAGAAAAATATTTTTTAAAAATACTTATATGTAGTTTAGGGATAAAAATGAAGTATGTTCTGGTAGTTTATAGTATTTTCTAATTTAGGTTTTTGTTTTTTGGCCAATTATTGCTTTTGTTTAGAATTTAGAAATGTTTTCATAGGTGCGCTGTTGGTTAATATATTGTGAATATTACAATGGGTTAAAAATATTTTTTAAAAGTGAAGATTGAGGAATGGTGTGAAAAGGTTGTTCTATGAGTTTTAGCTGTCGATAAATGCTATTAGAAGCCGTTTATTTGATGGCAATCGGTGAAGGGGTTAAGGAATTATGGCTCTGTCAATTTTTTATTTTTACTGTTTTTGTGCCGTATGAAACCAATAATGGTAGGTTAGAAGCAGAAAAATATTTTTTAAAAATACTTATATGTAGTTTAGGGATAAAAATGAAGTATGTTCTGGTAGTTTATAGTATTTTCTAATTTAGGTTTTTGTTTTTTGGCCAATTATTGCTTTTGTTTAGAATTTAGAAATGTTTTCATAGGTGCGCTGTTGGTTAATATATTGTGAATATTACAATGGGTTAAAAATATTTTTTAAAAGTGAAGATTGAGGAATGGTGTGAAAAGGTTGTTCTATGAGTTTTAGCTGTCGATAAATGCTATTAGAAGCCGTTTATTTGATGGAAATCGGTGAAGGGGTTAAGGAATTATGGCTCTGTCAATTTTTTATTTTTACTGTTTATGTGCCGTATGAAACCAATAATGGTAGGTTAGAAGCAGAAAAATATTTTTTAAAAATACTTATATGTAGTTTAGGGATAAAAATGAAGTATGTTCTGGTAGTTTATAGTATTTTCTAATTTAGGTTTTTGTTTTTTGGCCAATTTTTGCTTTTGTTTAGAATTTAGAAATGTTTTCATAGGTGCGCTGTTGGTTAATATATTGTGAAAATGACAATGGGTTAAAAATATTTTTTAAAAGTGAAGATTGAGGAATGGTGTGAAAAGGTTGTTCTATGAGTTTTAGCTGTCGATAAATGCTATTAGAAGCCGTTTATTTGATGGAAATCGGTTAAGGGGTTAAGGAATTATGGCTCTGTCAATTTTTTATTTTTACTGTTTATGTGCCGTATGAAACCAATAATGGTAGGTTAGAAGCAGAAAAATATTTTTTAAAAATACTTATATGTAGTTTAGGGATAAAAATGAAGTATGTTCTGGTAGTTTATAGTATTTTCTAATTTAGGTTTTTGTTTTTTGGCCAATTATTGCTTTTGTTTAGAATTTAGAAATGTTTTCATAGGTGCGCTGTTGGTTAATATATTGTGAATATTACAATGGGTTAAAAATATTTTTTAAAAGTGAGGATTGAGGAATGGTGTGAAAAGGTTGTTCTATGAGTTTTAGCTGTCGATAAATGCTATTAGAAGCCGTTTATTTGATGGCAATCGGTGAAGGGGTTAAGGAATTATGGCTCTGTCAATTTTTTATTTTTACTGTTTATGTGCCGTATGAAACCAATAATGGTAGGTTAGAAGCAGAAAAATATTTTTTAAAAATACTTATATGTAGTTTAGGGATAAAAATGAAGTATGTTCTGGTAGTTTATAGTATTTTCTAATTTAGGTTTTTGTTTTTTGGCCAATTATTGCTTTTGTTTAGAATTTAGAAATGTTTTCATAGGTGCGCTGTTGGTTAATATATTGTGAATATTACAATGGGTTAAAAATATTTTTTAAAAGTGAAGATTGAGGAATGGTGTGAAAAGGTTGTTCTATGAGTTTTAGCTGTCGATAAATGCTATTAGAAGCCGTTTATTTGATGGCAATCGGTGAAGGGGTTAAGGAATTATGGCTCTGTCAATTTTTTATTTTTACTGTTTTTGTGCCGTATGAAACCAATAATGGTAGGTTAGAAGCAGAAAAATATTTTTTAAAAATACTTATATGTAGTTTAGGGATAAAAATGAAGTATGTTCTGGTAGTTTATAGTATTTTCTAATTTAGGTTTTTGTTTTTTGGCCAATTATTGCTTTTGTTTAGAATTTAGAAATGTTTTCATAGGTGCGCTGTTGGTTAATATATTGTGAATATTACAATGGGTTAAAAATATTTTTTAAAAGTGAAGATTGAGGAATGGTGTGAAAAGGTTGTTCTATGAGTTTTAGCTGTCGATAAATGCTATTAGAAGCCGTTTATTTGATGGAAATCGGTGAAGGGGTTAAGGAATTATGGCTCTGTCAATTTTTTATTTTTACTGTTTATGTGCCGTATGAAACCAATAATGGTAGGTTAGAAGCAGAAAAATATTTTTTAAAAATACTTATATGTAGTTTAGGGATAAAAATGAAGTATGTTCTGGTAGTTTATAGTATTTTCTAATTTAGGTTTTTGTTTTTTGGCCAATTATTGCTTTTGTTTAGAATTTAGAAATGTTTTCATAGGTGCGCTGTTGGTTAATATATTGTGAATATTACAATGGGTTAAAAATATTTTTTAAAAGTGAAGATTGAGGAATGGTGTGAAAAGGTTGTTCTATGAGTTTTAGCTGTCGATAAATGCTATTAGAAGCCGTTTATTTGATGGCAATCGGTGAAGGGGTTAAGGAATTATGGCTCTGTCAATTTTTTATTTTTACTGTTTTTGTGCCGTATGAAACCAATAATGGTAGGTTAGAAGCAGAAAAATATTTTTTAAAAATACTTATATGTAGTTTAGGGATAAAAATGAAGTATGTTCTGGTAGTTTATAGTATTTTCTAATTTAGGTTTTTGTTTTTTGGCCAATTATTGCTTTTGTTTAGAATTTAGAAATGTTTTCATAGGTGCGCTGTTGGTTAATATATTGTGAATATTACAATGGGTTAAAAATATTTTTTAAAAGTGAAGATTGAGGAATGGTGTGAAAAGGTTGTTCTATGAGTTTTAGCTGTCGATAAATGCTATTAGAAGCCGTTTATTTGATGGAAATCGGTGAAGGGGTTAAGGAATTATGGCTCTGTCAATTTTTTATTTTTACTGTTTATGTGCCGTATGAAACCAATAATGGTAGGTTAGAAGCAGAAAAATATTTTTTAAAAATACTTATATGTAGTTTAGGGATAAAAATGAAGTATGTTCTGGTAGTTTATAGTATTTTCTAATTTAGGTTTTTGTTTTTTGGCCAATTTTTGCTTTTGTTTAGAATTTAGAAATGTTTTCATAGGTGCGCTGTTGGTTAATATATTGTGAAAATGACAATGGGTTAAAAATATTTTTTAAAAGTGAAGATTGAGGAATGGTGTGAAAAGGTTGTTCTATGAGTTTTAGCTGTCGATAAATGCTATTAGAAGCCGTTTATTTGATGGAAATCGGTTAAGGGGTTAAGGAATTATGGCTCTGTCAATTTTTTATTTTTACTGTTTATGTGCCGTATGAAACCAATAATGGTAGGTTAGAAGCAGAAAAATATTTTTTAAAAATACTTATATGTAGTTTAGGGATAAAAATGAAGTATGTTCTGGTAGTTTATAGTATTTTCTAATTTAGGTTTTTGTTTTTTGGCCAATTATTGCTTTTGTTTAGAATTTAGAAATGTTTTCATAGGTGCGCTGTTGGTTAATATATTGTGAATATTACAATGGGTTAAAAATATTTTTTAAAAGTGAGGATTGAGGAATGGTGTGAAAAGGTTGTTCTATGAGTTTTAGCTGTCGATAAATGCTATTAGAAGCCGTTTATTTGATGGCAATCGGTGAAGGGGTTAAGGAATTATGGCTCTGTCAATTTTTTATTTTTACTGTTTATGTGCCGTATGAAACCAATAATGGTAGGTTAGAAGCAGAAAAATATTTTTTAAAAATACTTATATGTAGTTTAGGGATAAAAATGAAGTATGTTCTGGTAGTTTATAGTATTTTCTAATTTAGGTTTTTGTTTTTTGGCCAATTATTGCTTTTGTTTAGAATTTAGAAATGTTTTCATAGGTGCGCTGTTGGTTAATATATTGTGAATATTACAATGGGTTAAAAATATTTTTTAAAAGTGAAGATTGAGGAATGGTGTGAAAAGGTTGTTCTATGAGTTTTAGCTGTCGATAAATGCTATTAGAAGCCGTTTATTTGATGGCAATCGGTGAAGGGGTTAAGGAATTATGGCTCTGTCAATTTTTTATTTTTACTGTTTTTGTGCCGTATGAAACCAATAATGGTAGGTTAGAAGCAGAAAAATATTTTTTAAAAATACTTATATGTAGTTTAGGGATAAAAATGAAGTATGTTCTGGTAGTTTATAGTATTTTCTAATTTAGGTTTTTGTTTTTTGGCCAATTATTGCTTTTGTTTAGAATTTAGAAATGTTTTCATAGGTGCGCTGTTGGTTAATATATTGTGAATATTACAATGGGTTAAAAATATTTTTTAAAAGTGAAGATTGAGGAATGGTGTGAAAAGGTTGTTCTATGAGTTTTAGCTGTCGATAAATGCTATTAGAAGCCGTTTATTTGATGGAAATCGGTGAAGGGGTTAAGGAATTATGGCTCTGTCAATTTTTTATTTTTACTGTTTATGTGCCGTATGAAACCAATAATGGTAGGTTAGAAGCAGAAAAATATTTTTTAAAAATACTTATATGTAGTTTAGGGATAAAAATGAAGTATGTTCTGGTAGTTTATAGTATTTTCTAATTTAGGTTTTTGTTTTTTGGCCAATTATTGCTTTTGTTTAGAATTTAGAAATGTTTTCATAGGTGCGCTGTTGGTTAATATATTGTGAATATTACAATGGGTTAAAAATATTTTTTAAAAGTGAAGATTGAGGAATGGTGTGAAAAGGTTGTTCTATGAGTTTTAGCTGTCGATAAATGCTATTAGAAGCCGTTTATTTGATGGCAATCGGTGAAGGGGTTAAGGAATTATGGCTCTGTCAATTTTTTATTTTTACTGTTTTTGTGCCGTATGAAACCAATAATGGTAGGTTAGAAGCAGAAAAATATTTTTTAAAAATACTTATATGTAGTTTAGGGATAAAAATGAAGTATGTTCTGGTAGTTTATAGTATTTTCTAATTTAGGTTTTTGTTTTTTGGCCAATTATTGCTTTTGTTTAGAATTTAGAAATGTTTTCATAGGTGCGCTGTTGGTTAATATATTGTGAATATTACAATGGGTTAAAAATATTTTTTAAAAGTGAAGATTGAGGAATGGTGTGAAAAGGTTGTTCTATGAGTTTTAGCTGTCGATAAATGCTATTAGAAGCCGTTTATTTGATGGAAATCGGTGAAGGGGTTAAGGAATTATGGCTCTGTCAATTTTTTATTTTTACTGTTTATGTGCCGTATGAAACCAATAATGGTAGGTTAGAAGCAGAAAAATATTTTTTAAAAATACTTATATGTAGTTTAGGGATAAAAATGAAGTATGTTCTGGTAGTTTATAGTATTTTCTAATTTAGGTTTTTGTTTTTTGGCCAATTTTTGCTTTTGTTTAGAATTTAGAAATGTTTTCATAGGTGCGCTGTTGGTTAATATATTGTGAAAATGACAATGGGTTAAAAATATTTTTTAAAAGTGAAGATTGAGGAATGGTGTGAAAAGGTTGTTCTATGAGTTTTAGCTGTCGATAAATGCTATTAGAAGCCGTTTATTTGATGGAAATCGGTTAAGGGGTTAAGGAATTATGGCTCTGTCAATTTTTTATTTTTACTGTTTATGTGCCGTATGAAACCAATAATGGTAGGTTAGAAGCAGAAAAATATTTTTTAAAAATACTTATATGTAGTTTAGGGATAAAAATGAAGTATGTTCTGGTAGTTTATAGTATTTTCTAATTTAGGTTTTTGTTTTTTGGCCAATTATTGCTTTTGTTTAGAATTTAGAAATGTTTTCATAGGTGCGCTGTTGGTTAATATATTGTGAATATTACAATGGGTTAAAAATATTTTTTAAAAGTGAGGATTGAGGAATGGTGTGAAAAGGTTGTTCTATGAGTTTTAGCTGTCGATAAATGCTATTAGAAGCCGTTTATTTGATGGCAATCGGTGAAGGGGTTAAGGAATTATGGCTCTGTCAATTTTTTATTTTTACTGTTTATGTGCCGTATGAAACCAATAATGGGAGGTTAGAAGCAGAAAAATATTTTTTAAAAATACTTATATGTAGTTTAGGGATAAAAATGAAGTATGTTCTGGTAGTTTATAGTATTTTCTAATTTAGGTTTTTGTTTTTTGGCCAATTATTGCTTTTGTTTAGAATTTAGAAATGTTTTCATAGGTGCGCTGTTGGTTAATATATTGTGAATATTACAATGGGTTAAAAATATTTTTTAAAAGTGAAGATTGAGGAATGGTGTGAAAAGGTTGTTCTATGAGTTTTAGCTGTCGATAAATGCTATTAGAAGCCGTTTATTTGATGGCAATCGGTGAAGGGGTTAAGGAATTATGGCTCTGTCAATTTTTTATTTTTACTGTTTTTGTGCCGTATGAAACCAATAATGGTAGGTTAGAAGCAGAAAAATATTTTTTAAAAATACTTATATGTAGTTTAGGGATAAAAATGAAGTATGTTCTGGTAGTTTATAGTATTTTCTAATTTAGGTTTTTGTTTTTTGGCCAATTATTGCTTTTGTTTAGAATTTAGAAATGTTTTCATAGGTGCGCTGTTGGTTAATATATTGTGAATATTACAATGGGTTAAAAATATTTTTTAAAAGTGAAGATTGAGGAATGGTGTGAAAAGGTTGTTCTATGAGTTTTAGCTGTCGATAAATGCTATTAGAAGCCGTTTATTTGATGGCAATCGGTGAAGGGGTTAAGGAATTATGGCTCTGTCAATTTTTTATTTTTACTGTTTTTGTGCCGTATGAAACCAATAATGGTAGGTTAGAAGCAGAAAAATATTTTTTAAAAATACTTATATGTAGTTTAGGGATAAAAATGAAGTATGTTCTGGTAGTTTATAGTATTTTCTAATTTAGGTTTTTGTTTTTTGGCCAATTATTGCTTTTGTTTAGAATTTAGAAATGTTTTCATAGGTGCGCTGTTGGTTAATATATTGTGAATATTGCAATGGGTTAAAAATATTTTTTAAAAGTGAAGATTGAGGAATGGTGTGAAAAGGTTGTTCTATGAGTTTTAGCTGTCGATAAATGCTATTAGAAGCCGTTTATTTGATGGAAATCGGTGAAGGGGTTAAGGAATTATGGCTCTGTCAATTTTTTATTTTTACTGTTTATGTGCCGTATGAAACCAATAATGGTAGGTTAGAAGCAGAAAAATATTTTTTAAAAATACTTATATGTAGTTTAGGGATAAAAATGAAGTATGTTCTGGTAGTTTATAGTATTTTCTAATTAGGTTTTTGTTTTTTGGCCAATTATTGCTTTTGTTTAGAATTTAGAAATGTTTTCATAGGTGCGCTGTTGGTTAATATATTGTGAAAATGACAATGGGTTAAAAATATTTTTTAAAAGTGAAGATTGAGGAATGGTGTGAAAAGGTTGTTCTATGAGTTTTAGCTGTCGATAAATGCTATTAGAAGCCGTTTATTTGATGGAAATCGGTGAAGGGGTTAAGGAATTATGGCTCTGTCAATTTTTTATTTTTACTGTTTATGTGCCGTATGAAACCAATAATGGTAGGTTAGAAGCAGAAAAATATTTTTTAAAAATACTTATATGTAGTTTAGGGATAAAAATGAAGTATGTTCTGGTAGTTTATAGTATTTTCTAATTTAGGTTTTTGTTTTTTGGCCAATTATTGCTTTTGTTTAGAATTTAGAAATGTTTTCATAGGTGCGCTGTTGGTTAATATATTGTGAATATTACAATGGGTTAAAAATATTTTTTAAAAGTGAAGATTGAGGAATGGTGTGAAAAGGTTGTTCTATGAGTTTTAGCTGTCGATAAATGCTATTAGAAGCCGTTTATTTGATGGAAATCGGTTAAGGGGTTAAGGAATTATGGCTCTGTCAATTTTTTATTTTTACTGTTTTTGTGCCGTATGAAACCAATAATGGTAGGTTAGAAGCAGAAAAATATTTTTTAAAAATACTTATATGTAGTTTAGGGATATAAATGAAGTATGTTCTGGTAGTTTATAGTATTTTCTAATTTAGGTTTTTGTTTTTTGGCCAATTATTGCTTTTGTTTAGAATTTAGAAATGTTTTCATAGGTGCGCTGTTGGTTAATATATTGTGAATATTACAATGGGTTAAAAATATTTTTTAAAAGTGAAGATTGAGGAATGGTGTGAAAAGGTTGTTCTATGAGTTTTAGCTGTCGATAAATGCTATTAGAAGCCGTTTATTTGATGGAAATCGGTGAAGGGGTTAAGGAATTATGGCTCTGTCAATTTTTTATTTTTACTGTTTATGTGCCGTATGAAACCAATAATGGTAGGTTAGAAGCAGAAAAATATTTTTTAAAAATACTTCTATGTAGTTTAGGGATAAAAATGAAGTATGTTCTGGTAGTTTATAGTATTTTCTAATTTAGGTTTTTGTTTTTTGGCCAATTATTGCTTTTGTTTAGAATTTAGAAATGTTTTCATAGGTGCGCTGTTGGTTAATATATTGTGAAAATGACAATGGGTTAAAAATATTTTTTAAAAGTGAAGATTGAGGAATGGTGTGAAAAGGTTGTTCTATGAGTTTTAGCTGTCGATAAATGCTATTAGAAGCCGTTTATTTGATGGAAATCGGTGAAGGGGTTAAGGAATTATGGCTCTGTCAATTTTTTATTTTTACTGTTTTTGTGCCGTATGAAACCAATAATGGTAGGTTAGAAGCAGAAAAATATTTTTTAAAAATACTTATATGTAGTTTAGGGATAAAAATGAAGTATGTTCTGGTAGTTTATAGTATTTTCTAATTTAGGTTTTTGTTTTTTGGCCAATTATTGCTTTTGTTTAGAATTTAGAAATGTTTTCATAGGTGCGCTGTTGGTTAATATATTGTGAATATTGCAATGGGTTAAAAATATTTTTTAAAAGTGAAGATTGAGGAATGGTGTGAAAAGGTTGTTCTATGAGTTTTAGCTGTCGATAAATGCTATTAGAAGCCGTTTATTTGATGGAAATCGGTGAAGGGGTTAAGGAATTATGGCTCTGTCAATTTTTTATTTTTACTGTTTATGTGCCGTATGAAACCAATAATGGTAGGTTAGAAGCAGAAAAATATTTTTTAAAAATACTTATATGTAGTTTAGGGATAAAAATGAAGTATGTTCTGGTAGTTTATAGTATTTTCTAATTAGGTTTTTGTTTTTTGGCCAATTATTGCTTTTGTTTAGAATTTAGAAATGTTTTCATAGGTGCGCTGTTGGTTAATATATTGTGAAAATGACAATGGGTTAAAAATATTTTTTAAAAGTGAAGATTGAGGAATGGTGTGAAAAGGTTGTTCTATGAGTTTTAGCTGTCGATAAATGCTATTAGAAGCCGTTTATTTGATGGAAATCGGTGAAGGGGTTAAGGAATTATGGCTCTGTCAATTTTTTATTTTTACTGTTTTTGTGCCGTATGAAACCAATAATGGTAGGTTAGAAGCAGAAAAATATTTTTTAAAAATACTTATATGTAGTTTAGGGATATAAATGAAGTATGTTCTGGTAGTTTATAGTATTTTCTAATTTAGGTTTTTGTTTTTTGGCCAATTATTGCTTTTGTTTAGAATTTAGAAATGTTTTCATAGGTGCGCTGTTGGTTAATATATTGTGAATATTACAATGGGTTAAAAATATTTTTTAAAAGTGAAGATTGAGGAATGGTGTGAAAAGGTTGTTCTATGAGTTTTAGCTGTCGATAAATGCTATTAAAAGCCGTTTATTTGATGGAAATCGGTGAAGGGGTTAAGGAATTATGGCTGTGTCAATTTTTTATTTTTACTGTTTATGTGCCGTATGAAACCAATAATGGTAGGTTAGAAGCAGAAAAATATTTTTTAAAAATACTTATATGTAGTTTAGGGATAAAAATGAAGTATGTTCTGGTAGTTTATAGTATTTTCTAATTTAGGTTTTTGTTTTTTGGCCAATTTTTGCTTTTGTTTAGAATTTAGAAATGTTTTCATAGGTGCGCTGTTGGTTAATATATTGTGAAAATGACAATGGGTTAAAAATATTTTTTAAAAGTGAAGATTGAGGAATGGTGTGAAAAGGTTGTTCTATGAGTTTTAGCTGTCGATAAATGCTATTAGAAGCCGTTTATTTGATGGAAATCGGTTAAGGGGTTAAGGAATTATGGCTCTGTCAATTTTTTATTTTTACTGTTTTTGTGCCGTATGAAACCAATAATGGTAGGTTAGAAGCAGAAAAATATTTTTTAAAAATACTTATATGTAGTTTAGGGATAAAAATGAAGTATGTTCTGGTAGTTTATAGTATTTTCTAATTTAGGTTTTTGTTTTTTGGCCAATTTTTGCTTTTGTTTAGAATTTAGAAATGTTTTCATAGGTGCGCTGTTGGTTAATATATTGTGAAAATGACAATGGGTTAAAAATATTTTTTAAAAGTGAAGATTGAGGAATGGTGTGAAAAGGTTGTTCTATGAGTTTTAGCTGTCGATAAATGCTATTAGAAGCCGTTTATTTGATGGAAATCGGTTAAGGGGTTAAGGAATTATGGCTCTGTCAATTTTTTATTTTTACTGTTTTTGTGCCGTATGAAACCAATAATGGTAGGTTAGAAGCAGAAAAATATTTTTTAAAAATACTTATATGTAGTTTAGGGATAAAAATGAAGTATGTTCTGGTAGTTTATAGTATTTTCTAATTTAGGTTTTTGTTTTTTGGCCAATTATTGCTTTTGTTTAGAATTTAGAAATGTTTTCATAGGTGCGCTGTTGGTTAATATAGTGTGAATATTACAATGGGTTAAAAATATTTTTTAAAAGTGAAGATTGAGGAATGGTGTGAAAAGGTTGTTCTATGAGTTTTAGCTGTCGATAAATGCTATTAGAAGCCGTTTATTTGATGGAAATCGGTGAAGGGGTTAAGGAATTATGGCTCTGTCAATTTTTTATTTTTACTGTTTATGTGCCGTATGAAACCAATAATGGTAGGTTAGAAGCAGAAAAATATTTTTTAAAAATACTTATATGTAGTTTAGGGATAAAAATGAAGTATGTTCTGGTAGTTTATAGTATTTTCTAATTTAGGTTTTTGTTTTTTGGCCAATTATTGCTTTTGTTTAGAATTTAGAAATGTTTTCATAGGTGCGCTGTTGGTTAATATATTGTGAAAATGACAATGGGTTAAAAATATTTTTTAAAAGTGAAGATTGAGGAATGGTGTGAAAAGGTTGTTCTATGAGTTTTAGCTGTCGATAAATGCTATTAGAAGCCGTTTATTTGATGGAAATCGGTGAAGGGGTTAAGGAATTATGGCTCTGTCAATTTTTTATTTTTACTGTTTATGTGCCGTATGAAACCAATAATGGTAGGTTAGAAGCAGAAAAATATTTTTTAAAAATACTTATATGTAGTTTAGGGACAAAAATGAAGTATGTTCTGGTAGTTTATAGTATTTTCTAATTTAGGTTTTTGTTTTTTGGCCAATTATTGCTTTTGTTTAGAATTTAGAAATGTTTTCATAGGTGCGCTGTTGGTTAATATATTGTGAAAATGACAATGGGTTAAAAATATTTTTTAAAAGTGAAGATTGAGGAATGGTGTGAAAAGGTTGTTCTATGAGTTTTAGCTGTCGATAAATGCTATTAGAAGCCGTTTATTTGATGGAAATCGGTGAAGGGGTTAAGGAATTATGGCTCTGTCAATTTTTTATTTTTACTGTTTATGTGCCGTATGAAACCAATAATGGTAGGTTAGAAGCAGAAAAATATTTTTTAAAAATACTTATATGTAGTTTAGGGATAAAAATGAAATATGTTCTGGTAGTTTATAGTATTTTCTAATTTCGGTTTTTGTTTTTTGGCCAATTAATGCTTTTGTTTAGAATTTAGAAATGTTTTCATAGGTGCGCTGTTGGTTAATATATTGTGAATATTACAATGGGTTAAAAATATTTTTTAAAAGTGAAGATTGAGGAATGGTGTGAAAAGGTTGTTCTATGAGTTTTAGCTGTCGATAAATGCTATTAGAAACCGTTTATTTGATGGAAATCGGTGAAGGGGTTAAGGAATTATGGCTCTGTCAATTTTTTATTTTTACTGTTTATGTGCCGTATGAAACCAATGGTAGGTTAGAAGCAGAAAAATATTTTTTAAAAATACTTATATGTAGTTTAGGGATAAAAATGAAGTATGTTCTGGTAGTTTATAGTATTTTCTAATTTCGGTTTTTGTTTTTTGGCCAATTTTTGCTTTTGTTTAGAATTTAGAAATGTTTTCATAGGTGCGCTGTTGGTTAATATATTGTGAAAATGACAATGGGTTAAAAATATTTTTTAAAAGTGAAGATTGAGGAATGGTGTGAAAAGGTTGTTCTATGAGTTTTAGCTGTCGATAAATGCTATTAGAAGCCGTTTATTTGATGGAAATCGGTTAAGGGGTTAAGGAATTATGGCTCTGTCAATTTTTTATTTTTACTGTTTTTGTGCCGTGTGAAACCAATAATGGTAGGTTAGAAGCAGAAAAATATTTTTTAAAAATACTTATATGTAGTTTAGGGATAAAAATGAAGTATGTTCTGGTAGTTTATAGTATTTTCTAATTTAGGTTTTTGTTTTTTGGCCAATTATTGCTTTTGTTTAGAATTTAGAAATGTTTTCATAGGTGCGCTGTTGGTTAATATATTGTGAATATTACAATGGGTTAAAAATATTTTTTAAAAGTGAAGATTGAGGAATGGTGTGAAAAGGTTGTTCTATGAGTTTTAGCTGTCGATAAATGCTATTAGAAGCCGTTTATTTAATGGAAATCGGTTAAGGGGTTAAGGAATTATGGCTCTGTCAATTTTTTATTTTTACTGTTTTTGTGCCGTATGAAACCAATAATGGTAGGTTAGAAGCAGAAAAATATTTTTTAAAAATACTTATATGTAGTTTAGGGATAAAAATGAAGTATGTTCTGGTAGTTTATAGTATTTTCTAATTTCGGTTTTTGTTTTTTGGCCAATTATTGCTTTTGTTTAGAATTTAGAAATGTTTTCATAGGTGCGCTGTTGGTTAATATATTGTGAATATTACAATGGGTTAAAAATATTTTTTAAAAGTGAAGATTGAGGAATGGTGTGAAAAGGTTGTTCTATGAGTTTTAGCTGCCGATAAATGCTATTAGAAGCCGTTTATTTGATGGAAATCGGTTAAGGGGTTAAGGAATTATGGCTCTGTCAATTTTTTATTTTTACTGTTTTTGTGCCGTATGAAACCAATAATGGTAGGTTAGAAGCAGAAAAATATTTTTTAAAAATACTTATATGTAGTTTAGGGATAAAAATGAAGTATGTTCTGGTAGTTTATAGTATTTTCTAATTTAGGTTTTTGTTTTTTTGGTCAATTATTGCTTTTGCTTAGAATTTAGAAATGTTTTCATAGGTGCGCTGTTGGTTAATATATTGTGAAAATGACAATGGGTTAAAAATATTTTTTAAAAGTGAAGATTGAGGAATGGTGTGAAAAGATTGTTCTATGAGTTTTAGCTGTCGATAAATGCTATTAGAAGCCGTTTATTTGATGGAAATCGGTTAAGGGGTTAAGGAATTATGGCTCTGTCAATTTTTTATTTTTACTGTTTTTGTGCCGTATGAAACCAATAATGGTAGGTTAGAAGCAGAAAAATATTTTTTAAAAATACTTATATGTAGTTTAGGGATAAAAATGAAGTATGTTCTGGTAGTTTATAGTATTTTCTAATTTAGGTTTTTGTTTTTTGGCCAATTATTGCTTTTGTTTAGAATTTAGAAATGTTTTCATAGGTGCGCTGTTGGTTAATATATTGTGAATATTACAATGGGTTAAAAATATTTTTTAAAAGTGAAGATTGAGGAATGGTGTGAAAAGGTTGTTCTATGAGTTTTAGCTGTCGATAAATGCTATTAGAAGCCGTTTATTTGATGGCAATCGGTGAAGGGGTTAAGGAATTATGGCTCTGTCAATTTTTTATTTTTACTGTTTATGTGCCGTATGAAACCAATAATGGTAGGTTAGAAGCAGAAAAATATTTTTTAAAAATACTTATATGTAGTTTAGGGATAAAAATGAAGTATGTTCTGGTAGTTTATAGTATTTTCTAATTTAGGTTTTTGTTTTTTGGCCAATTATTGCTTTTGTTTAGAATTTAGAAATGTTTTCATAGGTGCGCTGTTGGTTAATATATTGTGAATATTACAATGGGTTAAAAATATTTTTTAAAAGTGAAGATTAAGGAATGGTGTGAAAAGGTTGTTCTATGAGTGTTAGCTGTCGATAAATGCTATTAGAAGCCGTTTATTTGATGGAAATCGGTTAAGGGGTTAAGGAATTATGGCTCTGTCAATTTTTTATTTTTACTGTTTTTGTGCCGTATGAAACCAATAATGGTAGGTTAGAAGCAGAAAAATATTTTTTAAAAATACTTATATGTAGTTTAGGGATAAAAATGAAGTATGTTCTGGTAGTTTATAGTATTTTCTAATTTAGGTTTTTGTTTTTTGGCCAATTATTGCTTTTGTTTAGAATTTAGAAATGTTTTCATAGGTGCGCTGTTGGTTAATATATTGTGAATATTACAATGGGTTAAAAATATTTTTTAAAAGTGAAGATTGAGGAATGGTGTGAAAAGGTTGTTCTATGAGTTTTAGCTGTCGATAAATGCTATTAGAAGCCGTTTATTTGATGGAAATCGGTGAAGGGGTTAAGGAATTATGGCTCTGTCAATTTTTTATTTTTACTGTTTATGTGCCGTATGAAACCAATAATGGTAGGTTAGAAGCAGAAAAATATTTTTTAAAAATACTTATATGTAGTTTAGGGATAAAAATGAAGTATGTTCTGGTAGTTTATAGTATTTTCTAATTTAGGTTTTTGTTTTTTGGCCAATTATTGCTTTTGTTTAGAATTTAGAAATGTTTTCATAGGTGCGCTGTTGGTTAATATATTGTGAAAATGACAATGGGTTAAAAATATTTTTTAAAAGTGAAGATTGAGGAATTGTGTGAAAAGGTTGTTCTAGGAGTTTTAGCTGTCGATAAATGCTATTAGAAGCCGTTTATTTGATGGAAATCGGTTAAGGGGTTAAGGAATTATGGCTCTGTCAATTTTTTATTTTTACTGTTTTTGTGCCGTATGAAACCAATAATGGTAGGTTAGAAGCAGAAAAATATTTTTTAAAAATACTTATATGTAGTTTAGGGATAAAAATGAAGTATGTTCTGGTAGTTTATAGTATTTTCTAATTTCGGTTTTTGTTTTTTGGCCAATTATTGCTTTTGTTTAGAATTTAGAAATGTTTTCATAGGTGCGCTGTTGGTTAATATATTGTGAAAATGACAATGGGTTAAAAATATTTTTTAAAAGTGAAGATTGAGGAATTGTGTGAAGAGGTTGTTCTAGGAGTTTTAGCTGTCGATAAATGCTATTAGAAGCCGTTTATTTGATGGAAATCGGTTAAGGGGTTAAGGAATTATGGCTCTGTCAATTTTCTATTTTTACTGTTTATGTGCCGTATGAAACCAATACTGGTAGGTTAGAAGCAGAAAAAAAATTTTTAAAATACTTATATGTAGTTTAGGGATAAAAATGATGTATGTTCTGGTAGTTTATAGTATTTTCTAATTTAGGTTTTTGTTTTTTGGCCAATTTTTGCTTTTGTTTAGAATTTAGAAATGTTTTCATAGGTGCGCTGTTGGTTAATATATTGTGAATATGACAATGGGTTAAAAATATTTTTTAAAAGTGAAGATTGAGGAATGGTGTGAAAAGGTTGTTCTATGAGTTTTAGCTGTCGATAAATGCTATTAGAAGCCGTTTATTTGATGGAAATCGGTGAAGGGGTTGAGGAATTATGGCTCTGTCAATTTTTTATTTTTACTGTTTATGTGCCGTATGAAACCAATAATGGTAGGTTAGAAGCAGAAAAATATTTTTTAAAAATACTTATATGTAGTTTAGGGATAAAAATGAAGTATGTTCTGGTAGTTTATAGTATTTTCTAATTTAGGTTTTTGTTTTTTGGCCAATTATTGCTTTTGTTTAGAATTTAGAAATGTTTTCATAGGTGCGCTGTTGGTTAATATATTGTGAATATTACAATGGGTTAAAAATATTTTTTAAAAGTGAAGATTGAGGAATGGTGTGAAAAGGTTGTTCTATGAGTTTTAGCTGTCGATAAATGCTATTAGAAGCCGTTTATTTGATGGAAATCGGTGAAGGGGTTAAGGAATTATGGCTCTGTCAATTTTTTATTTTTACTGTTTATGTGCCGTATGAAACCAATAATGGTAGGTTAGAAGCAGAAAAATATTTTTTAAAAATACTTATATGTAGTTTAGGGATAAAAATGAAGTATGTTCTGGTAGTTTATAGTATTTTCTAATTTAGGTTTTTGTTTTTTTGGTCAATTATTGCTTTTGCTTAGAATTTAGAAATGTTTTCATAGGTGCGCTGTTGGTTAATATATTGTGAAAATGACAATGGGTTAAAAATATTTTTTAAAAGTGAAGATTGAGGAATGGTGTGAAAAGGTTGTTCTATGAGTTTTAGCTGTCGATAAATGCTATTCGAAGCCGTTTATTTGATGGAAATCGGTGAAGGGGTTAAGGAATTATGGCTCTGTCAATTTTTTATTTTTACTGTTTATGTGCCGTATGAAACCAATAATGGTAGGTTAGAAGCAGAAAAATATTTTTTAAAAATACTTATATGTAGTTTAGGGATAAAAATGAAGTATGTTCTGGTAGTTTATAGTATTTTCTAATTTAGGTTTTTGTTTTTTGGCCAATTATTGCTTTTGTTTAGAATTTAGAAATGTTTTCATAGGTGCGCTGTTGGTTAATATATTGTGAATATGACAATGGGTTAAAAATATTTTTTAAAAGTGAAGATTGAGGAATGGTGTGAAAAGGTTGTTCTATGAGTTTTAGCTGTCGATAAATGCTATTAGAAGCCGTTTATTTGATGGAAATCGGTTAAGGGGTTAAGGAATTATAGCTCTGTCAATTTTTTATTTTTACTGTTTTTGTGCCGTATGAAACCAATAATGGTAGGTTAGAAGCAGAAAAATATTTTTTAAAAATACTTATATGTAGTTTATGGATAAAAATGAAGTATGTTCTGGTAGTTTATAGTATTTTCTAATTTAGGTTTTTGTTTTTTTGGTCAATTATTGATTTTGCTTAGAATTTAGAAATGTTTTCATAGGTGCGCTGTTGGTTAATATATTGTGAAAATGACAATGGGTTAAAAATATTTTTTAAAAGTGAAGATTGAGGAATGGTGTGAAAAGGTTGTTCTATGAGTTTTAGCTGTCGATAAATGCTATTAGAAGCCGTTTATTTGATGGAAATCGGTTAAGGGGTTAAGGAATTATGGCTCTGTCAATTTTTTATTTTTACTGTTTTTGTGCCGTATGAAACCAATGATGGTAGGTTAGAAGCAGAAAAATATTTTTTAAAAATACTTATATGTAGTTTAGGGATAAAAATGAAGTATGTTCTGGTAGTTTATAGTATTTTCTAATTTAGGTTTTTGTTTTTTGGCCAATTATTGCTTTTGTTTAGAATTTAGAAATGTTTTCATAGGTGCGCTGTTGGTTAATATATTGTGAAAATGACAATGGGTTAAAAATATTTTTTAAAAGTGAAGATTGAGGAATTGTGTGAAGAGGTTGTTCTAGGAGTTTTAGCTGTCGATAAATGCTATTAGAAGCCGTTTATTTGATGGAAATCGGTTAAGGGGTTAAGGAATTATGGCTCTGTCAATTTTTTATTTTTACTGTTTATGTGCCGTATGAAACCAATACTGGTAGGTTAGAAGCAGAAAAAAAATTTTTAAAATACTTATATGTAGTTTAGGGATAAAAATGATGTATGTTCTGGTAGTTTATAGTATTTTCTAATTTAGGTTTTTGTTTTTTGGCCAATTATTGCTTTTGTTTAGAATTTAGAAATGTTTTCATAGGTGCGCTGTTGGTTAATATATTGTGAATATGACAATGGGTTAAAAATATTTTTTAAAAGTGAAGATTGAGGAATGGTGTGAAAAGGTTGTTCTATGAGTTTTAGCTGTCGATAAATGCTATTAGAAGCCGTTTATTTGATGGAAATCGGTTAAGGGGTTAAGGAATTATAGCTCTGTCAATTTTTTATTTTTACTGTTTTTGTGCCGTATGAAACCAATAATGGTAGGTTAGAAGCAGAAAAATATTTTTTAAAAATACTTATATGTAGTTTATGGATAAAAATGAAGTATGTTCTGGTAGTTTATAGTATTTTCTAATTTAGGTTTTTGTTTTTTTGGTCAATTATTGCTTTTGCTTAGAATTTAGAAATGTTTTCATAGGTGCGCTGTTGGTTAATATATTGTGAAAATGACAATGGGTTAAAAAAAATTTTTAAAAGTGAAGATTGAGGAATGGTGTGAAAAGGTTGTTCTATGAGTTTTAGCTGTCGATAAATGCTATTAGAAGCCGTTTATTTGATGGAAATCGGTTAAGGGGTTAAGGAATTATGGCTCTGTCAATTTTTTATTTTTACTGTTTTTGTGCCGTATGAAACCAATGATGGTAGGTTAGAAGCAGAAAAATATTTTTTAAAAATACTTATATGTAGTTTAGGGATAAAAATGAAGTATGTTCTGGTAGTTTATAGTATTTTCTAATTTAGGTTTTTGTTTTTTGGCCAATTATTGCTTTTGTTTAGAATTTAGAAATGTTTTCATAGGTGCGCTGTTGGTTAATATATTGTGAATATGACAATGGGTTAAAAATATTTTTTAAAAGTGAAGATTGAGGAATGGTGTGAAAAGGTTGTTCTATGAGTTTTAGCTGTCGATAAATGCTATTAGAAGCCGTTTATTTGATGGAAATCGGTGAAGGGGTTAAGGAATTATGGCTCTGTCAATTTTTTATTTTTACTGTTTATGTGCCGTATGAAACCAATAATGGTAGGTTAGAAGCAGAAAAATATTTTTTAAAAATACTTATATGTAGTTTAGGGATAAAAATGAAGTATGTTCTGGTAGTTTATAGTATTTTCTAATTTAGGTTTTTGTTTTTTGGCCAATTTTTGCTTTTGTTTAGAATTTAGAAATGTTTTCATAGGTGCGCTGTTGGTTAATATATTGTGAATATGACAATGGGTTAAAAATATTTTTTAAAAGTGAAGATTGAGGAATGGTGTGAAAAGGTTGTTCTATGAGTTTTAGCTGTCGATAAATGCTATTAGAAGCCGTTTATTTGATGGAAATCGGTGAAGGGGTTGAGGAATTATGGCTCTGTCAATTTTTTATTTTTACTGTTTATGTGCCGTATGAAACCAATAATGGTAGGTTAGAAGCAGAAAAATATTTTTTAAAAATACTTATATGTAGTTTAGGGATAAAAATGAAGTATGTTCTGGTAGTTTATAGTATTTTCTAATTTAGGTTATTGTTTTTTGGCCAATTATTGCTTTTGTTTAGAATTTAGAAATGTTTTCATAGGTGCGCTGTTGGTTAATATATTGTGAATATTACAATGGGTTAAAAATATTTTTTAAAAGTGAAGATTGAGGAATGGTGTGAAAAGGTTGTTCTATGAGTTTTAGCTGTCGATAAATGCTATTAGAAGCCGTTTATTTGATGGAAATCGGTTAAGGGGTTAAGGAATTATAGCTCTGTCAATTTTTTATTTTTACTGTTTTTGTGCCGTATGAAACCAATAATGGTAGGTTAGAAGCAGAAAAATATTTTTTAAAAATACTTATATGTAGTTTATGGATAAAAATGAAGTATGTTCTGGTAGTTTATAGTATTTTCTAATTTAGGTTTTTGTTTTTTTGGTCAATTATTGCTTTTGCTTAGAATTTAGAAATGTTTTCATAGGTGCGCTGTTGGTTAATATATTGTGAAAATGACAATGGGTTAAAAAAAATTTTTAAAAGTGAAGATTGAGGAATGGTGTGAAAAGGTTGTTCTATGAGTTTTAGCTGTCGATAAATGCTATTAGAAGCCGTTTATTTGATGGAAATCGGTTAAGGGGTTAAGGAATTATGGCTCTGTCAATTTTTTATTTTTACTGTTTTTGTGCCGTATGAAACCAATGATGGTAGGTTAGAAGCAGAAAAATATTTTTTAAAAATACTTATATGTAGTTTAGGGATAAAAATGAAGTATGTTCTGGTAGTTTATAGTATTTTCTAATTTAGGTTTTTGTTTTTTGGCCAATTATTGCTTTTGTTTAGAATTTAGAAATGTTTTCATAGGTGCGCTGTTGGTTAATATATTGTGAATATGACAATGGGTTAAAAATATTTTTTAAAAGTGAAGATTGAGGAATGGTGTGAAAAGGTTGTTCTATGAGTTTTAGCTGTCGATAAATGCTATTAGAAGCCGTTTATTTGATGGCAATCGGTGAAGGGGTTAAGGAATTATGGCTCTGTCAATTTTTTATTTTTACTGTTTATGTGCCGTATGAAACCAATAATGGTAGGTTAGAAGCAGAAAAATATTTTTTAAAAATACTTATATGTAGTTTAGGGATAAAAATGAAGTATGTTCTGGTAGTTTATAGTATTTTCTAATTTAGGTTTTTGTTTTTTGGCCAATTTTTGCTTTTGTTTAGAATTTAGAAATGTTTTCATAGGTGCGCTGTTGGTTAATATATTGTGAATATGACAATGGGTTAAAAATATTTTTTAAAAGTGAAGATTGAGGAATGGTGTGAAAAGGTTGTTCTATGAGTTTTAGCTGTCGATAAATGCTATTAGAAGCCGTTTATTTGATGGAAATCGGTGAAGGGGTTGAGGAATTATGGCTCTGTCAATTTTTTATTTTTACTGTTTATGTGCCGTATGAAACCAATAATGGTAGGTTAGAAGCAGAAAAATATTTTTTAAAAATACTTATATGTAGTTTAGGGATAAAAATGAAGTATGTTCTGGTAGTTTATAGTATTTTCTAATTTAGGTTATTGTTTTTTGGCCAATTATTGCTTTTGTTTAGAATTTAGAAATGTTTTCATAGGTGCGCTGTTGGTTAATATATTGTGAATATTACAATGGGTTAAAAATATTTTTTAAAAGTGAAGATTGAGGAATGGTGTGAAAAGGTTGTTCTATGAGTTTTAGCTGTCGATAAATGCTATTAGAAGCCGTTTATTTGATGGAAATCGGTGAAGGGGTTAAGGAATTATGGCTCTGTCAATTTTTTATTTTTACTGTTTATGTGCCGTATGAAACCAATAATGGTAGGTTAGAAGCAGAAAAATATTTTTTAAAAATACTTATATGTAGTTTAGGGATAAAAATGAAGTATGTTCTGGTAGTTTATAGTATTTTCTAATTTAGGTTTTTGTTTTTTGGCCAATTATTGCTTTTGTTTAGAATGTAGAAATGTTTTCATAGGTGCGCTGTTGGTTAATATATTGTGAAAATGACAATGGGTTAAAAATATTTTTTAAAAGTGAAGATTGAGGAATTGTGTGAAGAGGTTGTTCTAGGAGTTTTAGCTGTCGATAAATGCTATTAGAAGCCGTTTATTTGATGGAAATCGGTTAAGGGGTTAAGGAATTATGGCTCTGTCAATTTTTTATTTTTACTGTTTATGTGCCGTATGAAACCAATAATGGTAGGTTAGAAGCAGAAAAAAAATTTTTAAAAATACTTATATGTAGTTTAGGGATAAAAATGATGTATGTTCTGGTAGTTTATAGTATTTTCTAATTTAGGTTTTT
The DNA here is from genome assembly GCA_936449025.2 of Sarcophaga subvicina. NCBI lineage: Eukaryota > Metazoa > Arthropoda > Insecta > Diptera > Sarcophagidae > Sarcophaga > Sarcophaga subvicina. The sequence goes on along the minus strand of OW388082.2, from coordinate 122,610,486 downwards.
GTTTTTTGGCCAATTTTTGCTTTTGTTTAGAATATAGAAATGTTTTCATAGGTGCGCTGTTGGTTAATATATTGTGAATATGACAATGGGTTAAAAATATTTTTTAAAAGTGAAGATTGAGGAATTGTGTGAAGAGGTTGTTCTAGGAGTTTTAGCTGTCGATAAATGCTATTAGAAGCCGTTTATTTGATGGAAATCGGTTAAGGGGTTAAGGAATTATGGCTCTGTCAATTTTTTATTTTTACTGTTTATGTGCCGTATGAAACCAATAATGGTAGGTTAGAAGCAGAAAAAAAATTTTTAAAAATACTTATATGTAGTTTAGGGATAAAAATGATGTATGTTCTGGTAGTTTATAGTATTTTCTAATTTAGGTTTTTGTTTTTGGCCAATTTTTGCTTTTGTTTAGAATTTAGAAATGTTTTCATAGGTGCGCTGTTGGTTAATATATTGTGAATATGACAATGGGTTAAAAATATTTTTTAAAAGTGAAGATTGAGGAATGGTGTGAAAAGGTTGTTCTATGAGTTTTAGCTGTCGATAAATGCTATTAGAAGCCGTTTATTTGATGGAAATCGGTGAAGGGGTTAAGGAATTATGGCTCTGTCAATTTTTTATTTTTACTGTTTATGTGCCGTATGAAACCAATAATGGTAGGTTAGAAGCAGAAAAATATTTTTTAAAAATACTTATATGTAGTTTAGGGATAAAAATGAAGTATGTTCTGGTAGTTTATAGTATTTTCTAATTTAGGTTTTTGTTTTTTGGCCAATTATTGCTTTTGTTTAGAATTTAGAAATGTTTTCATAGGTGCGCTGTTGGTTAATATATTGTGAATATGACAATGGGTTAAAAATATTTTTTAAAAGTGAAGATTGAGGAATGGTGTGAAAAGGTTGTTCTATGAGTTTTAGCTGTCGATAAATGCTATTAGAAGCCGTTTATTTGATGGAAATCGGTGAAGGGGTTAAGGAATTATGGCTCTGTCAATTTTTTATTTTTACTGTTTATGTGCCGTATGAAACCAATAATGGTAGGTTAGAAGCAGAAAAATATTTTTTAAAAATACTTATATGTAGTTTAGGGATAAAAATGAAGTATGTTCTGGTAGTTTATAGTATTTTCTAATTTAGGTTTTTGTTTTTTGGCCAATTTTTGCTTTTGTTTAGAATTTAGAAATGTTTTCATAGGTGCGCTGTTGGTTAATATATTGTGAATATGACAATGGGTTAAAAATATTTTTTAAAAGTGAAGATTGAGGAATGGTGTGAAAAGGTTGTTCTATGAGTTTTAGCTGTCGATAAATGCTATTAGAAGCCGTTTATTTGATGGAAATCGGTGAAGGGGTTGAGGAATTATGGCTCTGTCAATTTTTTATTTTTACTGTTTATGTGCCGTATGAAACCAATAATGGTAGGTTAGAAGCAGAAAAATATTTTTTAAAAATACTTATATGTAGTTTAGGGATAAAAATGAAGTATGTTCTGGTAGTTTATAGTATTTTCTAATTTAGGTTATTGTTTTTTGGCCAATTATTGCTTTTGTTTAGAATTTAGAAATGTTTTCATAGGTGCGCTGTTGGTTAATATATTGTGAATATTACAATGGGTTAAAAATATTTTTTAAAAGTGAAGATTGAGGAATGGTGTGAAAAGGTTGTTCTATGAGTTTTAGCTGTCGATAAATGCTATTAGAAGCCGTTTATTTGATGGAAATCGGTGAAGGGGTTAAGGAATTATGGCTCTGTCAATTTTTTATTTTTACTGTTTATGTGCCGTATGAAACCAATAATGGTAGGTTAGAAGCAGAAAAATATTTTTTAAAAATACTTATATGTAGTTTAGGGATAAAAATGAAGTATGTTCTGGTAGTTTATAGTATTTTCTAATTTAGGTTTTTGTTTTTTGGCCAATTATTGCTTTTGTTTAGAATGTAGAAATGTTTTCATAGGTGCGCTGTTGGTTAATATATTGTGAAAATGACAATGGGTTAAAAATATTTTTTAAAAGTGAAGATTGAGGAATGGTGTGAAAAGGTTGTTCTATGAGTTTTAGCTGTCGATAAATGCTATTAGAAGCCGTTTATTTGATGGAAATCGGTGAAGGGGTTAAGGAATTATGGCTCTGTCAATTTTTTATTTTTACTGTTTATGTGCCGTATGAAACCAATAATGGTAGGTTAGAAGCAGAAAAATATTTTTTAAAAATACTTATATGTAGTTTAAGGATAAAAATGAAGTATGTTCTGGTAGTTTATAGTATTTTCTAATTTCGGCTTTTGTTTTTTGGCCAATTATTGCTTTTGTTTAGAATTTAGAAATGTTTTCATAGGTGCGCTGTTGGTTAATATATTGTGAATATGACAATGGGTTAAAAATATTTTTTAAAAGTGAAGATTGAGGAATGGTGTGAAAAGATTGTTCTATGAGTTTTAGCTGTCGATAAATGCTATTAGAAGCCGTTTATTTAATGGAAATCGGTTAAGGGGTTAAGGAATTATGGCTCTGTCAATTTTTTATTTTTACTGTTTTTGTGCCGTATGAAACCAATAATGGTAGGTTAGAAGCAGAAAAATATTTTTTAAAAATACTTATATGTAGTTTAGGGATAAAAATGATGTATGTTCTGGTAGTTTATAGTATTTTCTAATTTAGGTTTTTGTTTTTTGGCCAATTTTTGCTTTTGTTTAGAATTTAGAAATGTTTTCATAGGTGCGCTGTTGGTTAATATATTGTGAAAATGACAATGGGTTAAAAATATTTTTTAAAAGTGAAGATTGAGGAATGGTGTGAAGAGGTTGTTCTAGGAGTTTTAGCTGTCGATAAATGCTATTAGAAGCCGTTTATTTGATGGAAATCGGTGAAGGGGTTAAGGAATTATGGCTCTGTCAATTTTTTATTTTTACTGTTTATGTGCCGTATGAAACCAATAATGGTAGGTTAGAAGCAGAAAAATATTTTTTAAAAATACTTATATGTAGTTTAGGGATAAAAATGAAGTATGTTCTGGTAGTTTATAGTATTTTCTAATTTAGGTTTTTGTTTTTTGGCCAATTTTTGCTTTTGTTTAGAATTTAGAAATGTTTTCATAGGTGCGCTGTTGGTTAATATATTGTGAATATGACAATGGGTTAAAAATATTTTTTAAAAGTGAAGATTGAGGAATGGTGTGAAAAGGTTGTTCTATGAGTTTTAGCTGTCGATAAATGCTATTAGAAGCCGTTTATTTGATGGAAATCGGTGAAGGGGTTGAGGAATTATGGCTCTGTCAATTTTTTATTTTTACTGTTTATGTGCCGTATGAAACCAATAATGGTAGGTTAGAAGCAGAAAAATATTTTTTAAAAATACTTATATGTAGTTTAGGGATAAAAATGAAGTATGTTCTGGTAGTTTATAGTATTTTCTAATTTAGGTTATTGTTTTTTGGCCAATTATTGCTTTTGTTTAGAATTTAGAAATGTTTTCATAGGTGCGCTGTTGGTTAATATATTGTGAATATTACAATGGGTTAAAAATATTTTTTAAAAGTGAAGATTGAGGAATGGTGTGAAAAGGTTGTTCTATGAGTTTTAGCTGTCGATAAATGCTATTAGAAGCCGTTTATTTGATGGAAATCGGTGAAGGGGTTAAGGAATTATGGCTCTGTCAATTTTTTATTTTTACTGTTTATGTGCCGTATGAAACCAATAATGGTAGGTTAGAAGCAGAAAAATATTTTTTAAAAATACTTATATGTAGTTTAGGGATAAAAATGAAGTATGTTCTGGTAGTTTATAGTATTTTCTAATTTAGGTTTTTGTTTTTTGGCCAATTATTGCTTTTGTTTAGAATGTAGAAATGTTTTCATAGGTGCGCTGTTGGTTAATATATTGTGAAAATGACAATGGGTTAAAAATATTTTTTAAAAGTGAAGATTGAGGAATGGTGTGAAAAGGTTGTTCTATGAGTTTTAGCTGTCGATAAATGCTATTAGAAGCCGTTTATTTGATGGAAATCGGTGAAGGGGTTAAGGAATTATGGCTCTGTCAATTTTTTATTTTTACTGTTTATGTGCCGTATGAAACCAATAATGGTAGGTTAGAAGCAGAAAAATATTTTTTAAAAATACTTATATGTAGTTTAAGGATAAAAATGAAGTATGTTCTGGTAGTTTATAGTATTTTCTAATTTCGGCTTTTGTTTTTTGGCCAATTATTGCTTTTGTTTAGAATTTAGAAATGTTTTCATAGGTGCGCTGTTGGTTAATATATTGTGAATATGACAATGGGTTAAAAATATTTTTTAAAAGTGAAGATTGAGGAATGGTGTGAAAAGATTGTTCTATGAGTTTTAGCTGTCGATAAATGCTATTAGAAGCCGTTTATTTAATGGAAATCGGTTAAGGGGTTAAGGAATTATGGCTCTGTCAATTTTTTATTTTTACTGTTTTTGTGCCGTATGAAACCAATAATGGTAGGTTAGAAGCAGAAAAATATTTTTTAAAAATACTTATATGTAGTTTAGGGATAAAAATGATGTATGTTCTGGTAGTTTATAGTATTTTCTAATTTAGGTTTTTGTTTTTGGCCAATTTTTGCTTTTGTTTAGAATTTAGAAATGTTTTCATAGGTGCGCTGTTGGTTAATATATTGTGAATATGACAATGGGTTAAAAATATTTTTTAAAAGTGAAGATTGAGGAATGGTGTGAAAAGGTTGTTCTATGAGTTTTAGCTGTCGATAAATGCTATTAGAAGCCGTTTATTTGATGGAAATCGGTGAAGGGGTTAAGGAATTATGGCTCTGTCAATTTTTTATTTTTACTGTTTATGTGCCGTATGAAACCAATAATGGTAGGTTAGAAGCAGAAAAATATTTTTTAAAAATACTTATATGTAGTTTAGGGATAAAAATGAAGTATGTTCTGGTAGTTTATAGTATTTTCTAATTTAGGTTTTTGTTTTTTGGCCAATTTTTGCTTTTGTTTAGAATTTAGAAATGTTTTCATAGGTGCGCTGTTGGTTAATATATTGTGAATATGACAATGGGTTAAAAATATTTTTTAAAAGTGAAGATTGAGGAATGGTGTGAAAAGGTTGTTCTATGAGTTTTAGCTGTCGATAAATGCTATTAGAAGCCGTTTATTTGATGGAAATCGGTTAAGGGGTTAAGGAATTATGGCTCTGTCAATTTTTTATTTTTACTGTTTTTGTGCCGTATGAAACCAATAATGGTAGGTTAGAAGCAGAAAAATATTTTTTAAAAATACTTATATGTAGTTTAGGGATAAAAATGAAGTATGTTCTGGTAGTTTATAGTATTTTCTAATTTAGGTTTTTGTTTTTTGGCCAATTATTGCTTTTGTTTAGAATTTAGAAATGTTTTCATAGGTGCGCTGTTGGTTAATATATTGTGAATATTACAATGGGTTAAAAATATTTTTTAAAAGTGAAGATTGAGGAATGGTGTGAAAAGGTTGTTCTATGAGTTTTAGCTGTCGATAAATGCTATTAGAAGCCGTTTATTTGATGGAAATCGGTGAAGGGGTTAAGGAATTATGGCTCTGTCAATTTTTTATTTTTACTGTTTATGTGCCGTATGAAACCAATAATGGTAGGTTAGAAGCAGAAAAATATTTTTTAAAAATACTTATATGTAGTTTAGGGATAAAAATGAAGTATGTTCTGGTAGTTTATAGTATTTTCTAATTTAGGTTTTTGTTTTTTGGCCAATTTTTGCTTTTGTTTAGAATTTAGAAATGTTTTCATAGGTGCGCTGTTGGTTAATATATTGTGAAAATGACAATGGGTTAAAAATATTTTTTAAAAGTGAAGATTGAGGAATGGTGTGAAAAGGTTGTTCTATGAGTTTTAGCTGTCGATAAATGCTATTAGAAGCCGTTTATTTGATGGAAATCGGTGAAGGGGTTAAGGAATTATGGCTCTGTCAATTTTTTATTTTTACTGTTTATGTGCCGTATGAAACCAATAATGGTAGGTTAGAAGCAGAAAAATATTTTTTAAAAATACTTATATGTAGTTTAGGGATAAAAATGAAGTATGTTCTGGTAGTTTATAGTATTTTCTAATTTCGGCTTTTGTTTTTTGGCCAATTATTGCTTTTGTTTAGAATTTAGAAATGTTTTCATAGGTGCGCTGTTGGTTAATATATTGTGAATATGACAATGGGTTAAAAATATTTTTTAAAAGTGAAGATTGAGGAATGGTGTGAAAAGATTGTTCTATGAGTTTTAGCTGTCGATAAATGCTATTAGAAGCCGTTTATTTAATGGAAATCGGTTAAGGGGTTAAGGAATTATGGCTCTGTCAATTTTTTATTTTTACTGTTTTTGTGCCGTATGAAACCAATAATGGTAGGTTAGAAGCAGAAAAATATTTTTTAAAAATACTTATATGTAGTTTAGGGATAAAAATGATGTATGTTCTGGTAGTTTATAGTATTTTCTAATTTAGGTTTTTGTTTTTTGGCCAATTTTTGCTTTTGTTTAGAATTTAGAAATGTTTTCATAGGTGCGCTGTTGGTTAATATATTGTGAAAATGACAATGGGTTAAAAATATTTTTTAAAAGTGAAGATTGAGGAATGGTGTGAAGAGGTTGTTCTAGGAGTTTTAGCTGTCGATAAATGCTATTAGAAGCCGTTTATTTGATGGAAATCGGTGAAGGGGTTAAGGAATTATGGCTCTGTCAATTTTTTATTTTTACTGTTTATGTGCCGTATGAAACCAATAATGGTAGGTTAGAAGCAGAAAAAAAATTTTTAAAAATACTTATATGTAGTTTAGGGATAAAAATGATGTATGTTCTGGTAGTTTATAGTATTTTCTAATTTAGGTTTTTGTTTTTGGCCAATTTTTGCTTTTGTTTAGAATTTAGAAATGTTTTCATAGGTGCGCTGTTGGTTAATATATTGTGAATATGACAATGGGTTAAAAATATTTTTTAAAAGTGAAGATTGAGGAATGGTGTGAAAAGGTTGTTCTATGAGTTTTAGCTGTCGATAAATGCTATTAGAAGCCGTTTATTTAATGGAAATCGGTTAAGGGGTTAAGGAATTATGGCTCTGTCAATTTTTTATTTTTACTGTTTTTGTGCCGTATGAAACCAATAATGGTAGGTTAGAAGCAGAAAAATATTTTTTAAAAATACTTATATGTAGTTTAGGGATAAAAATGAAGTATGTTCTGGTAGTTTATAGTATTTTCTAATTTAGGTTTTTGTTTTTTGGCCAATTATTGCTTTTGTTTAGAATTTAGAAATGTTTTCATAGGTGCGCTGTTGGTTAATATATTGTGAATATGACAATGGGTTAAAAATATTTTTTAAAAGTGAAGATTGAGGAATGGTGTGAAAAGGTTGTTCTATGAGTTTTAGCTGTCGATAAATGCTATTAGAAGCCGTTTATTTGATGGAAATCGGTGAAGGGGTTAAGGAATTATGGCTCTGTCAATTTTTTATTTTTACTGTTTATGTGCCGTATGAAACCAATAATGGTAGGTTAGAAGCAGAAAAATATTTTTTAAAAATACTTATATGTAGTTTAGGGATAAAAATGAAGTATGTTCTGGTAGTTTATAGTATTTTCTAATTTAGGTTTTTGTTTTTTGGCCAATTTTTGCTTTTGTTTAGAATTTAGAAATGTTTTCATAGGTGCGCTGTTGGTTAATATATTGTGAATATGACAATGGGTTAAAAATATTTTTTAAAAGTGAAGATTGAGGAATGGTGTGAAAAGGTTGTTCTATGAGTTTTAGCTGTCGATAAATGCTATTAGAAGCCGTTTATTTAATGGAAATCGGTTAAGGGGTTAAGGAATTATGGCTCTGTCAATTTTTTATTTTTACTGTTTTTGTGCCGTATGAAACCAATAATGGTAGGTTAGAAGCAGAAAAATATTTTTTAAAAATACTTATATGTAGTTTAGGGATAAAAATGATGTATGTTCTGGTAGTTTATAGTATTTTCTAATTTAGGTTTTTGTTTTTTGGCCAATTATTGCTTTTGTTTAGAATTTAGAAATGTTTTCATAGGTGCGCTGTTGGTTAATATATTGTGAAAATGACAATGGGTTAAAAATATTTTTTAAAAGTGAAGATTGAGGAATGGTGTGAAGAGGTTGTTCTAGGAGTTTTAGCTGTCGATAAATGCTATTAGAAGCCGTTTATTTGATGGAAATCGGTTAAGGGGTTAAGGAATTATGGCTCTGTCAATTTTTTATTTTTACTGTTTATGTGCCGTATGAAACCAATAATGGTAGGTTAGAAGCAGAAAAAAAATTTTTAAAAATACTTATATGTAGTTTAGGGATAAAAATGATGTATGTTCTGGTAGTTTATAGTATTTTCTAATTTAGGTTTTTGTTTTTTGGCCAATTTTTGCTTTTGTTTAGAATATAGAAATGTTTTCATAGGTGCGCTGTTGGTTAATATATTGTGAATATGACAATGGGTTAAAAATATTTTTTAAAAGTGAAGATTGAGGAATTGTGTGAAGAGGTTGTTCTAGGAGTTTTAGCTGTCGATAAATGCTATTAGAAGCCGTTTATTTGATGGAAATCGGTTAAGGGGTTAAGGAATTATGGCTCTGTCAATTTTTTATTTTTACTGTTTTTGTGCCGTATGAAACCAATAATGGTAGGTTAGAAGCAGAAAAATATTTTTTAAAAATACTTATATGTAGTTTAGGGATAAAAATGAAGTATGTTCTGGTAGTTTATAGTATTTTCTAATTTAGGTTTTTGTTTTTTGGCCAATTATTGCTTTTGTTTAGAATTTAGAAATGTTTTCATAGGTGCGCTGTTGGTTAATATATTGTGAATATGACAATGGGTTAAAAATATTTTTTAAAAGTGAAGATTGAGGAATGGTGTGAAAAGGTTGTTCTATGAGTTTTAGCTGTCGATAAATGCTATTAGAAGCCGTTTATTTGATGGAAATCGGTGAAGGGGTTAAGGAATTATGGCTCTGTCAATTTTTTATTTTTACTGTTTATGTGCCGTATGAAACCAATAATGGTAGGTTAGAAGCAGAAAAATATTTTTTAAAAATACTTATATGTAGTTTAGGGATAAAAATGAAGTATGTTCTGGTAGTTTATAGTATTTTCTAATTTAGGTTTTTGTTTTTTGGCCAATTTTTGCTTTTGTTTAGAATTTAGAAATGTTTTCATAGGTGCGCTGTTGGTTAATATATTGTGAATATGACAATGGGTTAAAAATATTTTTTAAAAGTGAAGATTGAGGAATGGTGTGAAAAGGTTGTTCTATGAGTTTTAGCTGTCGATAAATGCTATTAGAAGCCGTTTATTTAATGGAAATCGGTTAAGGGGTTAAGGAATTATGGCTCTGTCAATTTTTTATTTTTACTGTTTTTGTGCCGTATGAAACCAATAATGGTAGGTTAGAAGCAGAAAAATATTTTTTAAAAATACTTATATGTAGTTTAGGGATAAAAATGATGTATGTTCTGGTAGTTTATAGTATTTTCTAATTTAGGTTTTTGTTTTTTGGCCAATTATTGCTTTTGTTTAGAATTTAGAAATGTTTTCATAGGTGCGCTGTTGGTTAATATATTGTGAAAATGACAATGGGTTAAAAATATTTTTTAAAAGTGAAGATTGAGGAATGGTGTGAAGAGGTTGTTCTAGGAGTTTTAGCTGTCGATAAATACTATTTGAAGCCGTTTATTTGATGGAAATCGGTTAAGGGGTTAAGGAATTATGGCTCTGTCAATTTTTTATTTTTACTGTTTATGTGCCGTATGAAACCAATAATGGTAGGTTAGAAGCAGAAAAAAAATTTTTAAAAATACTTATATGTAGTTTAGGGATAAAAATGATGTATGTTCTGGTAGTTTATAGTATTTTCTAATTTAGGTTTTTGTTTTTTGGCCAATTTTTGCTTTTGTTTAGAATATAGAAATGTTTTCATAGGTGCGCTGTTGGTTAATATATTGTGAATATGACAATGGGTTAAAAATATTTTTTAAAAGTGAAGATTGAGGAATTGTGTGAAGAGGTTGTTCTAGGAGTTTTAGCTGTCGATAAATGCTATTAGAAGCCGTTTATTTGATGGAAATCGGTTAAGGGGTTAAGGAATTATGGCTCTGTCAATTTTTTATTTTTACTGTTTATGTGCCGTATGAAACCAATAATGGTAGGTTAGAAGCAGAAAAAAAATTTTTAAAAATACTTATATGTAGTTTAGGGATAAAAATGATGTATGTTCTGGTAGTTTATAGTATTTTCTAATTTAGGTTTTTGTTTTTGGCCAATTTTTGCTTTTGTTTAGAATTTAGAAATGTTTTCATAGGTGCGCTGTTGGTTAATATATTGTGAATATGACAATGGGTTAAAAATATTTTTTAAAAGTGAAGATTGAGGAATGGTGTGAAAAGGTTGTTCTATGAGTTTTAGCTGTCGATAAATGCTATTAGAAGCCGTTTATTTAATGGAAATCGGTTAAGGGGTTAAGGAATTATGGCTCTGTCAATTTTTTATTTTTACTGTTTTTGTGCCGTATGAAACCAATAATGGTAGGTTAGAAGCAGAAAAATATTTTTTAAAAATACTTATATGTAGTTTAGGGATAAAAATGAAGTATGTTCTGGTAGTTTATAGTATTTTCTAATTTAGGTTTTTGTTTTTTGGCCAATTATTGCTTTTGTTTAGAATTTAGAAATGTTTTCATAGGTGCGCTGTTGGTTAATATATTGTGAAAATGACAATGGGTTAAAAATATTTTTTAAAAGTGAAGATTGAGGAATGGTGTGAAAAGGTTGTTCTATGAGTTTTAGCTGTCGATAAATGCTATTAGAAGCCGTTTATTTGATGGAAATCGGTGAAGGGGTTAAGGAATTATGGCTCTGTCAATTTTTTATTTTTACTGTTTATGTGCCGTATGAAACCAATAATGGTAGGTTAGAAGCAGAAAAATATTTTTTAAAAATACTTATATGTAGTTTAGGGATAAAAATGAAGTATGTTCTGGTAGTTTATAGTATTTTCTAATTTAGGTTTTTGTTTTTTGGCCAATTTTTGCTTTTGTTTAGAATTTAGAAATGTTTTCATAGGTGCGCTGTTGGTTAATATATTGTGAATATGACAATGGGTTAAAAATATTTTTTAAAAGTGAAGATTGAGGAATGGTGTGAAAAGGTTGTTCTAGGAGTTTTAGCTGTCGATAAATGCTATTAGAAGCCGTTTATTTAATGGAAATCGGTTAAGGGGTTAAGGAATTATGGCTCTGTCAATTTTTTATTTTTACTGTTTTTGTGCCGTATGAAACCAATAATGGTAGGTTAGAAGCAGAAAAATATTTTTTAAAAATACTTATATGTAGTTTAGGGATAAAAATGAAGTATGTTCTGGTAGTTTATAGTATTTTCTAATTTAGGTTTTTGTTTTTTGGCCAATTTTTGCTTTTGTTTAGAATTTAGAAATGTTTTCATAGGTGCGCTGTTGGTTAATATATTGTGAATATGACAATGGGTTAAAAATATTTTTTAAAAGTGAAGATTGAGGAATGGTGTGAAAAGGTTGTTCTAGGAGTTTTAGCTGTCGATAAATGCTATTAGAAGCCGTTTATTTAATGGAAATCGGTTAAGGGGTTAAGGAATTATGGCTCTGTCAATTTCTTAATTTTTACTGTTAAAAAAAATTTTTTAAAATACTTATATGTAGTTTAGGGATAAAAATGATGTATGTTCTGGTAGTTTATAGTATTTTCTAATTTAGGTTTTTGTTTTTTGGCCAATTTTTGCTTTTGTTTAGAATTTAGAAATGTTTTCATAGGTGCGCTGTTGGTTAATATATTGTGAATATGACAATGGGTTAAAAATATTTTTTAAAAGTGAAGATTGAGGAATGGTGTGAAAAGGTTGTTCTATGAGTTTTAGCTGTCGATAAATGCTATTAGAAGCCGTTTATTTGATGGAAATCGGTGAAGGGGTTAAGGAATTATGGCTCTGTCAATTTTTTATTTTTACTGTTTATGTGCCGTATGAAACCAATAATGGTAGGTTAGAAGCAGAAAAATATTTTTTAAAAATACTTATATGTAGTTTAGGGATAAAAATGAAGTATGTTCTGGTAGTTTATAGTATTTTCTAATTTAGGTTTTTGTTTTTTGGCCAATTTTTGCTTTTGTTTAGAATTTAGAAATGTTTTCATAGGTGCGCTGTTGGTTAATATATTGTGAAAATGACAATGGGTTAAAAATATTTTTTAAAAGTGAAGATTGAGGAATGGTGTGAAAAGGTTGTTCTATGAGTTTTAGCTGTCGATAAATGCTATTAGAAGCCGTTTATTTGATGGAAATCGGTGAAGGGGTTAAGGAATTATGGCTCTGTCAATTTTTTATTTTTACTGTTTATGTGCCGTATGAAACCAATAATGGTAGGTTAGAAGCAGAAAAATATTTTTTAAAAATACTTATATGTAGTTTAGGGATAAAAATGAAGTATGTTCTGGTAGTTTATAGTATTTTCTAATTTCGGCTTTTGTTTTTTGGCCAATTATTGCTTTTGTTTAGAATTTAGAAATGTTTTCATAGGTGCGCTGTTGGTTAATATATTGTGAATATGACAATGGGTTAAAAATATTTTTTAAAAGTGAAGATTGAGGAATGGTGTGAAAAGATTGTTCTATGAGTTTTAGCTGTCGATAAATGCTATTAGAAGCCGTTTATTTAATGGAAATCGGTTAAGGGGTTAAGGAATTATGGCTCTGTCAATTTTTTATTTTTACTGTTTTTGTGCCGTATGAAACCAATAATGGTAGGTTAGAAGCAGAAAAATATTTTTTAAAAATACTTATATGTAGTTTAGGGATAAAAATGATGTATGTTCTGGTAGTTTATAGTATTTTCTAATTTAGGTTTTTGTTTTTTGGCCAATTTTTGCTTTTGTTTAGAATTTAGAAATGTTTTCATAGGTGCGCTGTTGGTTAATATATTGTGAAAATGACAATGGGTTAAAAATATTTTTTAAAAGTGAAGATTGAGGAATGGTGTGAAGAGGTTGTTCTAGGAGTTTTAGCTGTCGATAAATGCTATTAGAAGCCGTTTATTTGATGGAAATCGGTGAAGGGGTTAAGGAATTATGGCTCTGTCAATTTTTTATTTTTACTGTTTATGTGCCGTATGAAACCAATAATGGTAGGTTAGAAGCAGAAAAAAAATTTTTAAAAATACTTATATGTAGTTTAGGGATAAAAATGATGTATGTTCTGGTAGTTTATAGTATTTTCTAATTTAGGTTTTTGTTTTTGGCCAATTTTTGCTTTTGTTTAGAATTTAGAAATGTTTTCATAGGTGCGCTGTTGGTTAATATATTGTGAATATGACAATGGGTTAAAAATATTTTTTAAAAGTGAAGATTGAGGAATGGTGTGAAAAGGTTGTTCTATGAGTTTTAGCTGTCGATAAATGCTATTAGAAGCCGTTTATTTAATGGAAATCGGTTAAGGGGTTAAGGAATTATGGCTCTGTCAATTTTTTATTTTTACTGTTTTTGTGCCGTATGAAACCAATAATGGTAGGTTAGAAGCAGAAAAATATTTTTTAAAAATACTTATATGTAGTTTAGGGATAAAAATGAAGTATGTTCTGGTAGTTTATAGTATTTTCTAATTTAGGTTTTTGTTTTTTGGCCAATTATTGCTTTTGTTTAGAATTTAGAAATGTTTTCATAGGTGCGCTGTTGGTTAATATATTGTGAATATGACAATGGGTTAAAAATATTTTTTAAAAGTGAAGATTGAGGAATGGTGTGAAAAGGTTGTTCTATGAGTTTTAGCTGTCGATAAATGCTATTAGAAGCCGTTTATTTGATGGAAATCGGTGAAGGGGTTAAGGAATTATGGCTCTGTCAATTTTTTATTTTTACTGTTTATGTGCCGTATGAAACCAATAATGGTAGGTTAGAAGCAGAAAAATATTTTTTAAAAATACTTATATGTAGTTTAGGGATAAAAATGAAGTATGTTCTGGTAGTTTATAGTATTTTCTAATTTAGGTTTTTGTTTTTTGGCCAATTTTTGCTTTTGTTTAGAATTTAGAAATGTTTTCATAGGTGCGCTGTTGGTTAATATATTGTGAATATGACAATGGGTTAAAAATATTTTTTAAAAGTGAAGATTGAGGAATGGTGTGAAAAGGTTGTTCTATGAGTTTTAGCTGTCGATAAATGCTATTAGAAGCCGTTTATTTAATGGAAATCGGTTAAGGGGTTAAGGAATTATGGCTCTGTCAATTTTTTATTTTTACTGTTTTTGTGCCGTATGAAACCAATAATGGTAGGTTAGAAGCAGAAAAATATTTTTTAAAAATACTTATATGTAGTTTAGGGATAAAAATGATGTATGTTCTGGTAGTTTATAGTATTTTCTAATTTAGGTTTTTGTTTTTTGGCCAATTATTGCTTTTGTTTAGAATTTAGAAATGTTTTCATAGGTGCGCTGTTGGTTAATATATTGTGAAAATGACAATGGGTTAAAAATATTTTTTAAAAGTGAAGATTGAGGAATGGTGTGAAGAGGTTGTTCTAGGAGTTTTAGCTGTCGATAAATGCTATTAGAAGCCGTTTATTTGATGGAAATCGGTTAAGGGGTTAAGGAATTATGGCTCTGTCAATTTTTTATTTTTACTGTTTATGTGCCGTATGAAACCAATAATGGTAGGTTAGAAGCAGAAAAAAAATTTTTAAAAATACTTATATGTAGTTTAGGGATAAAAATGATGTATGTTCTGGTAGTTTATAGTATTTTCTAATTTAGGTTTTTGTTTTTTGGCCAATTTTTGCTTTTGTTTAGAATATAGAAATGTTTTCATAGGTGCGCTGTTGGTTAATATATTGTGAATATGACAATGGGTTAAAAATATTTTTTAAAAGTGAAGATTGAGGAATTGTGTGAAGAGGTTGTTCTAGGAGTTTTAGCTGTCGATAAATGCTATTAGAAGCCGTTTATTTGATGGAAATCGGTTAAGGGGTTAAGGAATTATGGCTCTGTCAATTTTTTATTTTTACTGTTTTTGTGCCGTATGAAACCAATAATGGTAGGTTAGAAGCAGAAAAATATTTTTTAAAAATACTTATATGTAGTTTAGGGATAAAAATGAAGTATGTTCTGGTAGTTTATAGTATTTTCTAATTTCGGCTTTTGTTTTTTGGCCAATTATTGCTTTTGTTTAGAATTTAGAAATGTTTTCATAGGTGCGCTGTTGGTTAATATATTGTGAATATGACAATGGGTTAAAAATATTTTTTAAAAGTGAAGATTGAGGAATGGTGTGAAAAGGTTGTTCTATGAGTTTTAGCTGTCGATAAATGCTATTAGAAGCCGTTTATTTGATGGAAATCGGTGAAGGGGTTAAGGAATTATGGCTCTGTCAATTTTTTATTTTTACTGTTTATGTGCCGTATGAAACCAATAATGGTAGGTTAGAAGCAGAAAAATATTTTTTAAAAATACTTATATGTAGTTTAGGGATAAAAATGAAGTATGTTCTGGTAGTTTATAGTATTTTCTAATTTAGGTTTTTGTTTTTTGGCCAATTTTTGCTTTTGTTTAGAATTTAGAAATGTTTTCATAGGTGCGCTGTTGGTTAATATATTGTGAATATGACAATGGGTTAAAAATATTTTTTAAAAGTGAAGATTGAGGAATGGTGTGAAAAGGTTGTTCTATGAGTTTTAGCTGTCGATAAATGCTATTAGAAGCCGTTTATTTAATGGAAATCGGTTAAGGGGTTAAGGAATTATGGCTCTGTCAATTTTTTATTTTTACTGTTTTTGTGCCGTATGAAACCAATAATGGTAGGTTAGAAGCAGAAAAATATTTTTTAAAAATACTTATATGTAGTTTAGGGATAAAAATGATGTATGTTCTGGTAGTTTATAGTATTTTCTAATTTAGGTTTTTGTTTTTTGGCCAATTATTGCTTTTGTTTAGAATTTAGAAATGTTTTCATAGGTGCGCTGTTGGTTAATATATTGTGAAAATGACAATGGGTTAAAAATATTTTTTAAAAGTGAAGATTGAGGAATGGTGTGAAGAGGTTGTTCTAGGAGTTTTAGCTGTCGATAAATGCTATTAGAAGCCGTTTATTTGATGGAAATCGGTTAAGGGGTTAAGGAATTATGGCTCTGTCAATTTTTTATTTTTACTGTTTATGTGCCGTATGAAACCAATAATGGTAGGTTAGAAGCAGAAAAAAAATTTTTAAAAATACTTATATGTAGTTTAGGGATAAAAATGATGTATGTTCTGGTAGTTTATAGTATTTTCTAATTTAGGTTTTTGTTTTTTGGCCAATTTTTGCTTTTGTTTAGAATATAGAAATGTTTTCATAGGTGCGCTGTTGGTTAATATATTGTGAATATGACAATGGGTTAAAAATATTTTTTAAAAGTGAAGATTGAGGAATTGTGTGAAGAGGTTGTTCTAGGAGTTTTAGCTGTCGATAAATGCTATTAGAAGCCGTTTATTTGATGGAAATCGGTTAAGGGGTTAAGGAATTATGGCTCTGTCAATTTTTTATTTTTACTGTTTATGTGCCGTATGAAACCAATAATGGTAGGTTAGAAGCAGAAAAAAAATTTTTAAAAATACTTATATGTAGTTTAGGGATAAAAATGATGTATGTTCTGGTAGTTTATAGTATTTTCTAATTTAGGTTTTTGTTTTTGGCCAATTTTTGCTTTTGTTTAGAATTTAGAAATGTTTTCATAGGTGCGCTGTTGGTTAATATATTGTGAATATGACAATGGGTTAAAAATATTTTTTAAAAGTGAAGATTGAGGAATGGTGTGAAAAGGTTGTTCTATGAGTTTTAGCTGTCGATAAATGCTATTAGAAGCCGTTTATTTAATGGAAATCGGTTAAGGGGTTAAGGAATTATGGCTCTGTCAATTTTTTATTTTTACTGTTTTTGTGCCGTATGAAACCAATAATGGTAGGTTAGAAGCAGAAAAATATTTTTTAAAAATACTTATATGTAGTTTAGGGATAAAAATGAAGTATGTTCTGGTAGTTTATAGTATTTTCTAATTTAGGTTTTTGTTTTTTGGCCAATTTTTGCTTTTGTTTAGAATTTAGAAATGTTTTCATAGGTGCGCTGTTGGTTAATATATTGTGAATATGACAATGGGTTAAAAATATTTTTTAAAAGTGAAGATTGAGGAATGGTGTGAAAAGGTTGTTCTAGGAGTTTTAGCTGTCGATAAATGCTATTAGAAGCCGTTTATTTAATGGAAATCGGTTAAGGGGTTAAGGAATTATGGCTCTGTCAATTTCTTAATTTTTACTGTTAAAAAAAATTTTTTAAAATACTTATATGTAGTTTAGGGATAAAAATGATGTATGTTCTGGTAGTTTATAGTATTTTCTAATTTAGGTTTTTGTCTTTTGGCCAATTTTTGCTTTTGTTTAGAATTTAGAAATGTTTTCATAGGTGCGCTGTTGGTTAATATATTGTGAATATGACAATGGGTTAAAAATATTTTTTAAAAGTGAAGATTGAGGAATGGTGTGAAAAGGTTGTTCTAGGAGTTTTAGCTGTCGATAAATGCTATTAGAAGCCGTTTATTTAATGGAAATCGGTTAAGGGGTTAAGGAATTATGGCTCTGTCAATTTTTTATTTTTACTGTTTTTGTGCCGTATGAAACCAATAATGGTAGGTTAGAAGCAGAAAAATATTTTTTAAAAATACTTATATGTAGTTTAGGGATAAAAATGAAGTATGTTCTGGTAGTTTATAGTATTTTCTAATTTAGGTTTTTGTTTTTTGGCCAATTATTGCTTTTGTTTAGAATTTAGAAATGTTTTCATAGGTGCGCTGTTGGTTAATATATTGTGAATATGACAATGGGTTAAAAATATTTTTTAAAAGTGAAGATTGAGGAATGGTGTGAAAAGGTTGTTCTATGAGTTTTAGCTGTCGATAAATGCTATTAGAAGCCGTTTATTTGATGGAAATCGGTTAAGGGGTTAAGGAATTATGGCTCTGTCAATTTTTTATTTTTACTGTTTTTGTGCCGTATGAAACCAATAATGGTAGGTTAGACACAGAAAAATATTTTTTAAAAATACTTATATGTAGTTTAGGGATAAAAATGAAGTATGTTCTGGTAGTTTATAGTATTTTCTAATTTCGGTTTTTGTTTTTTGGCCAATTATTGCTTTTGTTTAGAATTTAGAAATGTTTTCATAGGTGCGCTGTTGGTTAATATATTGTGAAAATGACAATGGGTTAAAAATATTTTTTAAAAGTGAAGATTGAGGAATTGTGTGAAGAGGTTGTTCTAGGAGTTTTAGCTGTCGATAAATGCTATTAGAAGCCGTTTATTTGATGGAAATCGGTTAAGGGGTTAAGGAATTATGGCTCTGTCAATTTTTTATTTTTACTGTTTATGTGCCGTATGAAACCAATAATGGTAGGTTAGAAGCAGAAAAAAAATTTTTAAAAATACTTATATGTAGTTTAGGGATAAAAATGATGTATGTTCTGGTAGTTTATAGTATTTTCTAATTTCGGTTTTTGTTTTTTGGCCAATTTTTGCTTTTGTTTAGAATTTAGAAATGTTTTCATAGGTGCGCTGTTGGTTAATATATTGTGAATATGACAATGGGTTAAAAATATTTTTTAAAAGTGAAGATTGAGGAATGGTGTGAAAAGGTTGTTCTAGGAGTTTTAGCTGTCGATAAATGCTATTAGAAGCCGTTTATTTAATGGAAATCGGTTAAGGAGTTAAGGAATTATGGCTCTGTCAATTTTTTATTTTTACTGTTTTTGTGCCGTATGAAACCAATAATGGTAGGTTAGAAGCAGAAAAATATTTTTTAAAAATACTTATATGTAGTTTAGGGATAAAAATGAAGTATGTTCTGGTAGTTTATAGTATTTTCTAATTTAGGTTTTTGTTTTTTGGCCAATTATTGCTTTTGTTTAGAATTTAGAAATGTTTTCATAGGTGCGCTGTTGGTTAATATATTGTGAATATGACAATGGGTTAAAAATATTTTTTAAAAGTGAAGATTGAGGAATGGTGTGAAAAGGTTGTTCTATGAGTTTTAGCTGTCGATAAATGCTATTAGAAGCCGTTTATTTGATGGAAATCGGTTAAGGGGTTAAGGAATTATGGCTCTGTCAATTTTTTATTTTTACTGTTTTTGTGCCGTATGAAACCAATAATGGTAGGTTAGAAGCAGAAAAATATTTTTTAAAAATACTTATATGTAGTTTAGGGATAAAAATGAAGTATGTTCTGGTAGTTTATAGTATTTTCTAATTTAGGTTTTTGTTTTTTGGCCAATTATTGCTTTTGTTTAGAATTTAGAAAAAAAATTTTTAAAAATACTTATATGTAGTTTAGGGATAAAAATGATGTATGTTCTGGTAGTTTATAGTATTTTCTAATTTAGGTTTTTGTTTTTTGGCCAATTATTGCTTTTGTTTAGAATTTAGAAATGTTTTCATAGGTGCGCTGTTGGTTAATAGATTGTGAAAATGACAATGGGTTAAAAATATTTTTTAAAAGTGAAGATTGAGGAATGGTGTGAAAAGGTTGTTCTATGAGTTTTAGCTGTCGATAAATGCTATTATAAGCCGTTTATTTGATGGAAATCGGTTAAGGGGTTAAGGAATTATGGCTCTGTCAGTTTTTTATTTTTACTGTTTTTGTGCCGTATGAAACCAATAATGGTAGGTTAGAAGCAGAAAAATATTTTTTAAAAATACTTATATGTAGTTTAGGGATAAAAATGAAGTATGTTCTGGTAGTTTATAGTATTTTCTAATTTAGGTTTTTGTTTTTTGGCCAATTATTGCTTTTGTTTAGAATTTAGAAATGTTTTCATAGGTGCGCTGTTGGTTAATATATTGTGAAAATGACAATGGGTTAAAAATATTTTTTAAAAGTGAAGATTGAGGAATTGTGTGAAGAGGTTGTTCTAGAAGTTTTAGCTGTCGATAAATGCTATTAGAAGCCGTTTATTTGATGGAAATCGGTTAAGGGGTTAAGGAATTATGGCTCTGTCAATTTTTTATTTTTACTGTTTTTGTGCCGTATGAAACCAATAATGGTAGGTTAGAAGCAGAAAAATATTTTTTAAAAATACTTATATGTAGTTTAGGGATAAAAATGAAGTATGTTCTGGTAGTTTATAGTATTTTCTAATTTAGGTTTTTGTTTTTTGGCCAATTATTGCTTTTGTTTAGAATTTAGAAATGTTTTCATAGGTGCGCTGTTGGTTAATATATTGTGAATATGACAATGGGTTAAAAATATTTTTTAAAAGTGAAGATTGAGGAATGGTGTGAAAAGGTTGTTCTATGAGTTTTAGCTGTCGATAAATGCTATTAGAAGCCGTTTATTTGATGGAAATCGGTTAAGGGGTTAAGGAATTATGGCTCTGTCAATTTTTTATTTTTACTGTTTTTGTGCCGTATGAAACCAATAATGGTAGGTTAGACACAGAAAAATATTTTTTAAAAATACTTATATGTAGTTTAGGGATAAAAATGAAGTATGTTCTGGTAGTTTATAGTATTTTCTAATTTCGGTTTTTGTTTTTTGGCCAATTATTGCTTTTGTTTAGAATTTAGAAATGTTTTCATAGGTGCGCTGTTGGTTAATATATTGTGAAAATGACAATGGGTTAAAAATATTTTTTAAAAGTGAAGATTGAGGAATTGTGTGAAGAGGTTGTTCTAGGAGTTTTAGCTGTCGATAAATGCTATTAGAAGCCGTTTATTTGATGGAAATCGGTTAAGGGGTTAAGGAATTATGGCTCTGTCAATTTTTTATTTTTACTGTTTATGTGCCGTATGAAACCAATAATGGTAGGTTAGAAGCAGAAAAAAAATTTTTAAAAATACTTATATGTAGTTTAGGGATAAAAATGATGTATGTTCTGGTAGTTTATAGTATTTTCTAATTTAGGTTTTTGTTTTTTGGCCAATTTTTGCTTTTGTTTAGAATTTAGAAATGTTTTCATAGGTGCGCTGTTGTTTAATATATTGTGAATATGACAATGGGTTAAAAATATTTTTTAAAAGTGAAGATTGAGGAATGGTGTGAAAAGGTTGTTCTATGAGTTTTAGCTGTCGATAAATGCTATTAGAAGCCGTTTATTTGATGGAAATCGGTTAAGGGGTTAAGGAATTATGGCTCTGTCAATTTTTTATTTTTACTGTTTTTGTGCCGTATGAAACCAATAATGGTAGGTTAGACACAGAAAAATATTTTTTAAAAATACTTATATGTAGTTTAGGGATAAAAATGAAGTATGTTCTGGTAGTTTATAGTATTTTCTAATTTCGGTTTTTGTTTTTTGGCCAATTATTGCTTTTGTTTAGAATTTAGAAATGTTTTCATAGGTGCGCTGTTGGTTAATATATTGTGAATATGACAATGGGTTAAAAATATTTTTTAAAAGTGAAGATTGAGGAATGGTGTGAAAAGGTTGTTCTAGGAGTTTTAGCTGTCGATAAATGCTATTAGAAGCCGTTTATTTAATGGAAATCGGTTAAGGAGTTAAGGAATTATGGCTCTGTCAATTTTTTATTTTTACTGTTTTTGTGCCGTATGAAACCAATAATGGTAGGTTAGAAGCAGAAAAATATTTTTTAAAAATACTTATATGTAGTTTAGGGATAAAAATGAAGTATGTTCTGGTAGTTTATAGTATTTTCTAATTTAGGTTTTTGTTTTTTGGCCAATTATTGCTTTTGTTTAGAATTTAGAAATGTTTTCATAGGTGCGCTGTTGGTTAATATATTGTGAATATGACAATGGGTTAAAAATATTTTTTAAAAGTGAAGATTGAGGAATGGTGTGAAAAGGTTGTTCTATGAGTTTTAGCTGTCGATAAATGCTATTAGAAGCCGTTTATTTGATGGAAATCGGTTAAGGGGTTAAGGAATTATGGCTCTGTCAATTTTTTATTTTTACTGTTTTTGTGCCGTATGAAACCAATAATGGTAGGTTAGAAGCAGAAAAATATTTTTTAAAAATACTTATATGTAGTTTAGGGATAAAAATTAAGTATGCTCTGGTAGTTTATAGTATTTTCTAATTTAGGTTTTTGTTTTTTGGCCAATTATTGCTTTTGTTTAGAATTTAGAAATGTTTTCATAGGTGCGCTGTTGGTTAATAGATTGTGAATATGACAATGGGTTAAAAATATTTTTTAAAAGTGAAGATTGAGGAATGGTGTGAAAAGGTTGTTCTAGGAGTTTTAGCTGTCGATAAATGCTATTAGAAGCCGTTTATTTGATGGAAATCGGTTAAGGGGTTAAGGAATTATGGCTCTGTCAGTTTTTTATTTTTACTGTTTTTGTGCCGTATGAAACCAATAATGGTAGGTTAGAAGCAGAAAAATATTTTTTAAAAATACTTATATGTAGTTTAGGGATAAAAATGAAGTATGTTCTTGTAGTTTATAGTATTTTCTAATTTAGGTTTTTGTTTTTTGGCCAATTATTGCTTTTGTTTAGAATTTAGAAATGTTTTCATAGGTGCGCTGTTGGTTAATATATTGTGAAAATGACAATGGGTTAAAAATATTTTTTAAAAGTGAAGATTGAGGAATTGTGTGAAGAGGTTGTTCTAGAAGTTTTAGCTGTCGATAAATGCTATTAGAAGCCGTTTATTTGATGGAAATCGGTTAAGGGGTTAAGGAATTATGGCTCTGTCAATTTTTTATTTTTACTGTTTATGTGCCGTATGAAACCAATAATGGTAGGTTAGAAGCAGAAAAAAAATTTTTAAAAATACTTATATGTAGTTTAGGGATAAAAATGATGTATGTTCTGGTAGTTTATAGTATTTTCTAATTTAGGTTTTTGTTTTTTGGCCAATTTTTGCTTTTGTTTAGAATTTAGAAATGTTTTCATAGGTGCGCTGTTGGTTAATATATTGTGAATATGACAATGGGTTAAAAATATTTTTTAAAAGTGAAGATTGAGGAATGGTGTGAAAAGGTTGTTCTAGGAGTTTTAGCTGTCGATAAATGCTATTAGAAGCCGTTTATTTAATGGAAATCGGTTAAGGGGTTAAGGAATTATGGCTCTGTCAATTTTTTATTTTTACTGTTTTTGTGCCGTATGAAACCAATAATGGTAGGTTAGAAGCAGAAAAATATTTTTTAAAAATACTTATATGTAGTTTAGGGATAAAAATGAAGTATGTTCTGGTAGTTTATTGTATTTTCTAATTTAGGTTTTTGTTTTTTGGCCAATTATTGCTTTTGTTTAGAATTTAGAAATGTTTTCATAGGTGCGCTGTTGGTTAATATATTGTGAAAATGACAATGGGTTAAAAATATTTTTTAAAAGTGAAGATTGAGGAATTGTGTGAAGAGGTTGTTCTAGGAGTTTTAGCTGTCGATAAATGCTATTAGAAGCCGTTTATTTGATGGAAATCGGTTAAGGGGTTAAGGAATTATGGCTCTGTCAATTTTTTATTTTTACTGTTTATGTGCCGTATGAAACCAATAATGGTAGGTTAGACACAGAAAAATATTTTTTAAAAATACTTATATGTAGTTTAGGGATAAAAATGAAGTATGTTCTGGTAGTTTATAGTATTTTCTAATTTAGGTTTTTGTTTTTTGGCCAATTATTGCTTTTGTTTAGAATTTAGAAATGTTTTCATAGGTGCGCTGTTGGTTAATATATTGTGAAAATGACAATGGGTTAAAAATATTTTTTAAAAGTGAAGATTGAGGAATTGTGTGAAGAGGTTGTTCTAGGAGTTTTAGCTGTCGATAAATGCTATTAGAAGCCGTTTATTTGATGGAAATCGGTTAAGGGGTTAAGGAATTATGGCTCTGTCAATTTTTTATTTTTACTGTGTATGTGCCGTATGAAACCAATAATGGTAGGTTAGAAGCAGAAAAAAAATTTTTAAAAATACTTATATGTAGTTTAGGGATAAAAATGATGTATGTTCTGGTAGTTTATAGTATTTTCTAATTTAGGTTTTTGTTTTTTGGCCAATTTTTGCTTTTGTTTAGAATTTAGAAATGTTTTCATAGGTGCGCTGTTGGTTAATATATTGTGAATATGACAATGGGTTAAAAATATTTTTTAAAAGTGAAGATTGAGGAATGGTGTGAAAAGGTTGTTCTATGAGTTTTAGCTGTCGATAAATGCTATTAGAAGCCGTTTATTTAATGGAAATCGATTAAGGGGTTAAGGAATTATGGCTCTGTCAATTTTTTATTTTTACTGTTTTTGTGCCGTATGAAACCAATAATGGTAGGTTAGAAGCAGAAAAATATTTTTTAAAAATACTTATATGTAGTTTAGGGATAAAAATGAAGTATGTTCTGGTAGTTTATAGTATTTTCTAATTTAGGTTTTTGTTTTTTGGCCAATTATTGCTTTTGTTTAGAATTTAGAAATGTTTTCATAGGTGCGCTGTTGGTTAATATATTGTGAAAATGACAATGGGTTAAAAATATTTTTTAAAAGTGAAGATTGAGGAATGGTGTGAAAAGGTTGTTCTATGAGTTTTAGCTGTCGATAAATGCTATTAGAAGCCGTTTATTTGATGGAAATCGGTTAAGGGGTTAAGGAATTATGGCTCTGTCAATTTTTTATTTTTACTGTTTTTGTGCCGTATGAAACCAATAATGGTAGGTTAGAAGCAGAAAAATATTTTTTAAAAATACTTATATGTAGTTTAGGGATAAAAATGAAGTATTTTCTGGTAGTTTATAGTATTTTCTAATTTAGGTTTTTGTTTTTTGGCCAATTATTGCTTTTGTTTAGAATTTAGAAATGTTTTCATAGGTGCGCTGTTGGTTAATATATTGTGAATATTACAATGGGTTAAAAATATTTTTTAAAAGTGAAGATTGAGGAATGGTGTGAAAAGGTTGTTCTATGAGTTTTAGCTGTCGATAAATGCTATTAGAAGCCGTTTATTTAATGGAAATCGGTTTAGGGGTTAAGGAATTATGGCTCTGTCAATTTTTTATTTTTACTGTTTTTGTGCCGTATGAAACCAATAATGGTAGGTTAGAAGCAGAAAAATATTTTTTAAAAATACTTATATGTAGTTTAGGGATAAAAATGAAGTATGTTCTGGTAGTTTATAGTATTTTCTAATTTAGGTTTTTGTTTTTTGGCCAATTATTGCTTTTGTTTAGAATTTAGAAATGTTTTCATAGGTGCGCTGTTGGTTAATATATTGTGAATATTACAATGGGTTAAAAATATTTTTTAAAAGTGAAGATTGAGGAACGGTGTGAAAAGGTTGTTCTATGAGTTTTAGCTGCCGATAAATGCTATTAGAAGCCGTTTATTTGATGGAAATCGGTTAAGGGGTTAAGGAATTATGGCTCTGTCAATTTTTTATTTTTACTGTTTTTGTGCCGTATGAAACCAATAATGGTAGGTTAGAAGCAGAAAAAAAATTTTTAAAAATACTTATATGTAGTTTAGGGATAAAAATGATGTATGTTCTGGTAGTTTATAGTATTTTCTAATTTAGGTTTTTGTTTTTTGGCCAATTTTTGCTTTTGTTTAGAATTTAGAAATGTTTTCATAGGTGCGCTGTTGGTTAATATATTGTGAATATTACAATGGGTTAAAAATATTTTTTAAAAGTGAAGATTGAGGAACGGTGTGAAAAGGTTGTTCTATGAGTTTTAGCTGCCGATAAATGCTATTAGAAGCCGTTTATTTGATGGAAATCGGTGAAGGGGTTAAGGAATTATGGCTCTGTCAATTTTTTATTTTTACTGTTTATGTGCCGTATGAAACCAATAATGGTAGGTTAGAAGCAGAAAAATATTTTTAAAAATACTTATATGTAGTTTAGGGATAAAAATGAAGTATGTTCTGGTAGTTTATAGTATTTTCTAATTTAGGTTTTTGTTTTTTGGCCAATTTTTGCTTTTGTTTAGAATTTAGAAATGTTTTCATAGGTGCGCTGTTGGTTAATATATTGTGAATATGACAATGGGTTAAAAATATTTTTTAAAAGTGAAGATTGAGGAATGGTGTGAAAAGGTTGTTCTATGAGTTTTAGCTGTCGATAAATGCTATTAGAAGCCGTTTATTTGATGGAAATCGGTGAAGGGGTTAAGGAATTATGGCTCTGTCAATTTTTTATTTTTACTGTTTATGTGCCGTATGAAACCAATAATGGTAGGTTAGAAGCAGAAAAATATTTTTTAAAAATACTTATATGTAGTTTAGGGATAAAAATGAAGTATGTTCTGGTAGTTTATAGTATTTTCTAATTTAGGTTTTTGTTTTTTGGCCAATTTTTGCTTTTGTTTAGAATTTAGAAATGTTTTCATAGGTGCGCTGTTGGTTAATATATTGTGAATATGACAATGGGTTAAAAATATTTTTTAAAAGTGAAGATTGAGGAATGGTGTGAAAAGGTTGTTCTATGAGTTTTAGCTGTCGATAAATGCTATTAGAAGCCGTTTATTTGATGGAAATCGGTGAAGGGGTTAAGGAATTATGGCTCTGTCAATTTTTTATTTTTACTGTTTATGTGCCGTATGAAACCAATAATGGTAGGTTAGAAGCAGAAAAATATTTTTTAAAAATACTTATATGTAGTTTAGGGATAAAAATGAAGTATGTTCTGGTAGTTTATAGTATTTTCTAATTTAGGTTTTTGTTTTTTGGCCAATTTTTGCTTTTGTTTAGAATTTAGAAATGTTTTCATAGGTGCGCTGTTGGTTAATATATTGTGAATATGACAATGGGTTAAAAATATTTTTTAAACGTGAAGATTGAGGAATGGTGTGAAAAGGTTGTTCTATGAGTTTTAGCTGTCGATAAATGCTATTAGAAGCCGTTTATTTGATGGAAATCGGTTAAGGGGTTAAGGAATTATGGCTCTGTCAATTTTTTATTTTTACTGTTTTTGTGCCGTATGAAACCAATAATGGTAGATTAGAAGCAGAAAAATATTTTTTAAAAATACTTATATGTAGTTTAGGGATAAAAATGATGTATGTTCTGGTAGTTTATAGTAGTTTCTAATTTAGGTTTTTGTTTTTTGGCCAATTATTGCTTTTGTTTAGAATTTAGAAATGTTTTCATAGGTGCGCTGTTGGTTAATATATTGTGAATATGACAATGGGTTAAAAATATTTTTTAAAAGTGATGATTGAGGAATGGTGTGAAAAGGTTGTTCTATGAGTTTTAGCTGTCGATAAATGCTATTAGAAGCCGTTTATTTGATGGAAATCGGTGGAGGGGTTAAGGAATTATGGCTCTGTCAATTTTTTATTTTTACTGTTTTTGTGCCGTATGAAACCAATAATGGTAGGTTAGAAGCAGAAAAATATTTTTTAAAAATACTTATATGTAGTTTAGGGATAAAAATGAAGTATGTTCTGGTAGTTTATAGTATTTTCTAATTTCGGTTTTCGTTTTTTGGCCAATTTTTGCTTTTGTTTAGAATTTAGAAATGTTTTCATAGGTGCGCTGTTGGTTAATATATTGTGAATATGACAATGGGTTAAAAATATTTTTTAAAAGTGAAGATTGAGGAATGGTGTGAAAAGGTTGTTCTATGAGTTTTAGCTGTCGATAAATGCTATTAGAAGCCGTTTATTTGATGGAAATCGGTTAAGGGGTTAAGGAATTATGGCTCTGTCAATTTTTTATTTTTACTGTTTTTGTGCCGTATGAAACCAATAATGGTAGGTTAGAAGCAGAAAAATATTTTTTAAAAATACTTATATGTAGTTTAGGGATAAAAATGAAGTATGTTCTGGTAGTTTATAGTATTTTCTAATTTCGGTTTTTATTTTTTGGCCAATTATTGCTTTTGTTTAGAATTTAGAAATGTTTTCATAGGTGCGCTGTTGGTTAATATATTGTGAATATTACAATGGGTTAAAAATATTTTTTAAAAGTGAAGATTGAGGAACGGTGTGAAAAGGTTGTTCTATGAGTTTTAGCTGCCGATAAATGCTATTAGAAGCCGTTTATTTGATGGAAATCGGTTAAGGGGTTAAGGAATTATGGCTCTGTCAATTTTTTATTTTTACTGTTTTTGTGCCGTATGAAACCAATAATGGTAGGTTAGAAGCAGAAAAAAATTTTTTAAAAATACTTATATGTAGTTTAGGGATAAAAATGATGTATGTTCTGGTAGTTTATAGTATTTTCTAATTTAGGTTTTTGTTTTTTGGCCAATTTTTGCTTTTGTTTAGAATTTAGAAATGTTTTCATAGGTGCGCTGTTGGTTAATATATTGTGAATATGACAATGGGTTAAAAATATTTTTTAAAAGTGAAGATTGAGGAATGGTGTGAAAAGGTTGTTCTATGACTTTTAGCTGTCGATAAATGCTATTAGAAGCCGTTTATTTGATGGAAATCGGTTAAGGGGTTAAGGAATTATGGCTCTGTCAATTTTTTATTTTTACTGTTTTTGTGCCGTATGAAACCAATAATGGTAGGTTAGAAGCAGAAAAATATTTTTTAAAAATACTTATATGTAGTTTAGGGATAAAAATGAAGTATGTTCTGGTAGTTTATAGTATTTTCTAATTTCGGTTTTTGTTTTTTGGCCAATTATTGCTTTTGTTTAGAATTTAGAAATGTTTTCATAGGTGCGCTGTTGGTTAATATATTGTGAATATTACAATGGGTTAAAAATATTTTTTAAAAGTGAAGATTGAGGAATGGTGTGAAAAGGTTGTTCTATGAGTTTTAGCTGCCGATAAATGCTATTAGAAGCCGTTTATTTGATGGAAATCGGTGAAGGGGTTAAGGAATTATGGCTCTGTCAATTTTTTATTTTTACTGTTTATGTGCCGTATGAAACCAATAATGGTAGGTTAGAAGCAGAAAAATATTTTTTAAAAATACTTATATGTAGTTTAGGGATAAAAATGAAGTATGTTCTGGTAGTTTATAGTATTTTCTAATTTAGGTTTTTATTTTTTGGCCAATTTTTGCTTTTGTTTAGAATTTAGAAATGTTTTCATAGGTGCGCTGTTGGTTAATATATTGTGAATATGACAATGGGTTAAAAATATTTTTTAAAAGTGAAGATTGAGGAATGGTGTGAAAAGGTTGTTCTATGAGTTTTAGCTGTCGATAAATGCTATTAGAAGCCGTTTATTTGATGGAAATCGGTGAAGGGGTTAAGGAATTATGGCTCTGTCAATTTTTTATTTTTACTGTTTATGTGCCGTATGAAACCAATAATGGTAGGTTAGAAGCAGAAAAATATTTTTTAAAAATACTTATATGTAGTTTAGGGATAAAAATGAAGTATGTTCTGGTAGTTTATAGTATTTTCTAATTTAGGTTTTTGTTTTTTGGCCAATTTTTGCTTTTGTTTAGAATTTAGAAATATTTTCATAGGTGCGCTGTTGGTTAATATATTGTGAATATGACAATGGGTTAAAAATATTTTTTAAAAGTGAAGATTGAGGAATGGTGTGAAAAGGTTGTTCTATGAGTTTTAGCTGTCGATAAATGCTATTAGAAGCCGTTTATTTGATGGAAATCGGTGAAGGGGTTAAGGAATTATGGCTCTGTCAATTTTTTATTTTTACTGTTTATGTGCCGTATGAAACCAATAATGGTAGGTTAGAAGCAGAAAAATATTTTTTAAAAATACTTATATGTAGTTTAGGGATAAAAATGAAGTATGTTCTGGTAGTTTATAGTATTTTCTAATTTAGGTTTTTGTTTTTTGGCCAATTTTTGCTTTTGTTTAGAATTTAGAAATGTTTTCATAGGTGCGCTGTTGGTTAATATATTGTGAATATGACAATGGGTTAAAAATATTTTTTAAACGTGAAGATTGAGGAATGGTGTGAAAAGGTTGTTCTATGAGTTTTAGCTGTCGATAAATGCTATTAGAAGCCGTTTATTTGATGGAAATCGGTTAAGGGGTTAAGGAATTATGGCTCTGTCAATTTTTTATTTTTACTGTTTTTGTGCCGTATGAAACCAATAATGGTAGATTAGAAGCAGAAAAATATTTTTTAAAAATACTTATATGTAGTTTAGGGATAAAAATGAAGTATATTCTGGTAGTTTATAGTAGTTTCTAATTTAGGTTTTTGTTTTTTGGCCAATTATTGCTTTTGTTTAGAATTTAGAAATGTTTTCATAGGTGCGCTGTTGGTTAATATATTGTGAATATGACAATGGGTTAAAAATATTTTTTAAAAGTGAAGATTGAGGAATGGTGTGAAAAGGTTGTTCTATGAGTTTTAGCTGTCGATAAATGCTATTAGAAGCCGTTTATTTGATGGAAATCGGTGGAGGGGTTAAGGAATTATGGCTCTGTCAATTTTTTATTTTTACTGTTTTTGTGCCGTATGAAACCAATAATGGTAGGTTAGAAGCAGAAAAATATTTTTTAAAAATACTTATATGTAGTTTAGGGATAAAAATGAAGTATGTTCTGGTAGTTTATAGTATTTTCTAATTTCGGTTTTCGTTTTTTGGCCAATTTTTGCTTTTGTTTAGAATTTAGAAATGTTTTCATAGGTGCGCTGTTGGTTAATATATTGTGAAAATGACAATGGGTTAAAAATATTTTTTAAAAATGAAGATTGAGGAATTGTGTGAAGAGGTTGTTCTAGGAGTTTTAGCTGTCGATAAATGCTATTAGAAGCCGTTTATTTGATGGAAATCGGTTAAGGGGTTAAGGAATTATGGCTCTATCAATTTTTTATTTTTACTGTTTATGTGCCGTATGAAACCAATAATGGTAGGTTAGAAGCAGAAAAATATTTTTTAAAAATACTTATATGTAGTTTAGGGATAAAAATGAAGTATGTTCTGGTAGTTTATAGTATTTTCTAATTTAGGTTTTTGTTTTTTGGCCAATTATTGCTTTTGTTTAGAATTTAGAAATGTTTTCATAGGTGCGCTGTTGGTTAATATATTGTGAATATGACAATGGGTTAAAAATATTTTTTAAAAGTGAAGATTGAGGAATGGTGTGAAAAGGTTGTTCTATGAGTTTTAGCTGTCGATAAATGCTATTAGAAGCCGTTTATTTGATGGAAATCGGTGAAGGGGTTAAGGAATTATGGCTCTGTCAATTTTTTATTTTTACTGTTTTTGTGCCGTATGAAACCAATAATGGTAGGTTAGAAGCAGAAAAATATTTTTTAAAAATACTTATATGTAGTTTAGGGATAAAAATGAAGTATGTTCTGGTAGTTTATAGTATTTTCTAATTTAGGTTTTTGTTTTTTGGCCAATTTTTGCTTTTGTTTAGAATTTAGAAATGTTTTCATAGTTGCGCTGTTGGTTAATATATTGTGAATATGACAATGGGTTAAAAATATTTTTTAAAAGTGAAGATTGAGGAATGGTGTGAAAAGGTTGTTCTATGAGTTTTAGCTGTCGATAAATGCTATTAGAAGCCGTTTATTTGATGGAAATCGGTGAAGGCGTTAAGGAATTATGGCTCTGTCAATTTTTTATTTTTACTGTTTATGTGCCGTATGAAACCAATAATGGTAGGTTAGAAGCAGACAAATATTTTTTAAAAATACTTATATGTAGTTTAGGGATAAAAATGAAGTATGTTCTGGTAGTTTATAGTATTTTCTAATTTAGGTTTTTGTTTTTTGGCCAATTTTTGCTTTTGTTTAGAATTTAGAAATGTTTTCATAGGTGCGCTGTTGGTTAATATATTGTAATATGACAATGGGTTAAAAATATTTTTTAAAAGTGAAGATTGAGGAATGGTGTGAAAAGGTTGTTCTATGAGTTTTAGCTGTCGATAAATGCTATCAGAAGCCGTTTATTTGATGGAAATCGGTGAAGGGGTTAAGGAATTATGGCTCTGTCAATTTTTTATTTTTACTGTTTATGTGCCGTATGAAACCAATAATGGTAGGTTAGAAGCAGAAAAATATTTTTTAAAAATACTTATATGTAGTTTAGGGATAAAAATGAAGTATGTTCTGGTAGTTTATAGTATTTTCTAATTTAGGTTTTTGTTTTTTGGCCAATTATTGCTTTTGTTTAGAATTTAGAAATGTTTTCATAGGTGCGCTGTTGGTTAATATATTGTGAATATTACAATGGGTTAAAAATATTTTTTAAAAGTGAAGATTGAGGAATGGTGTGAAAAGGTTGTTCTATGAGTTTTAGCTGTCGATAAATGCTATTAGAAGCCGTTTATTTGATGGAAATCGGTTAAGGGGTTAAGGAATTATGGCTCTGTCAATTTTTTATTTTTACTGTTTTTGTGCCGTATGAAACCAATAATGGTAGGTTAGAAGCAGAAAAATATTTTTTAAAAATACTTATATGTAGTGTATGGATAAAAATGAAGCATGTTCTAGTAGTTTATAGTATTTTCTAATTTAGGTTTTTGTTTTTTGGCCAATTATTGCTTTTGTTTAGAATTTAGAAATGTTTTCATAAGTGCGCTGTTGGTTAATATATTGTGAAAATGACAATGGGTTAAAAATATTTTTTAAAAATGAAGATTGAGGAATTGTGTGAAGAGGTTGTTCTAGGAGTTTTAGCTGTCGATAAATGCTATTAGAAGCCGTTTATTTGATGGAAATCGGTTAAGGGGTTAAGGAATTATGGCTCTATCAATTTTTTATTTTTACTGTTTATGTGCCGTATGAAACCAATAATGGTAGGTTAGAAGCAGAAAAAAAATTTTTAAAAATACTTATATGTAGTTTAGGGATAAAAATGATGTATGTTCTGGTAGTTTATAGTATTTTCTAATTTAGGTTTTTGTTTTTTGGCCAATTATTGCTTTTGTTTAGAATTTAGAAATGTTTTCATAGGTGCGCTGTTGGTTAATATATTGTGAATATTACAATGGGTTAAAAATATTTTTTAAAAGTGAAGATTGAGGAATGGTGTGAAAAGGTTGTTCTATGAGTTTTAGCTGTCGATAAATGCTATTAGAAGCCGTTTATTTGATGGAAATCGGTGGAGGGGTTAAGGAATTATGGCTCTGTCAATTTTTTATTTTTACTGTTTATGTGCCGTATGAAACCAATAATGGTAGGTTAGAAGCAGAAAAATATTTTTTAAAAATACTTATATGTAGTTTAGGGATAAAAATGAAGTATGTTCTGGTAGTTTATAGTATTTTCTAATTTCGGTTTTCGTTTTTTGGCCAATTTTTGCTTTTGTTTAGAATTTAGAAATGTTTTCATAGGTGCGCTGTTGGTTAATATATTGTGAATATGACAATGGATTAAAAATATTTTTTAAAAGTGAAGATTGAGGAATGGTGTGAAAAGGTTGTTCTATGAGTTTTAGCTGTCGATAAATGCTATTAGAAGCCGTTTATTTAATGGAAATCGGTTAAGGGGTTAAGGAATTATGGCTCTGTCAATTTTTTATTTTTACTGTTTTTGTGCCGTATGAAACCAATAATGGTAGGTTAGAAGCAGAAAAATATTTTTTAAAAATACTTATATGTAGTTTAGGGATAAAAATGAAGTATGTTCTGGTAGTTTATAGTAGTTTCTAATTTAGGTTTTTGTTTTTTGGCCAATTATTGCTTTTGTTTAGAATTTAGAAATGTTTTCATAGGTGCGCTGTTGGTTAATATATTGTGAAAATGACAATGGGTTAAAAATATTTTTTAAAAGTGAAGATTGAGGAATGGTGTGAAAAGGTTGTTCTATGAGTTTTAGCTGTCGATAAATGCTATTAGAAGCCGTTTATTTAATGGAAATCGGTTAAGGGGTTAAGGAATTATGGCTCTGTCAATTTTTTATTTTTACTGTTTATGTGCCGTATGAAACCAATAATGGTAGGTTAGAAGCAGAAAAATATTTTTTAAAAATACTTATATGTAGTTTAGGGATAAAAATGAAGTATGTTCTGGTAGTTTATAGTATTTTCTAATTTAGGTTTTTGTTTTTTGGCCAATTTTTGCTTTTGTTTAGAATTTAGAAATGTTTTCATAGGTGCGCTGTTGGTTAATATATTGTGAAAATGACAATGGGTTAAAAATATTTTTTAAAAGTGAAGATTGAGGAATGGTGTGAAAAGGTTGTTCTATGAGTTTTAGCTGTCGATAAATGCTATTAGAAGCCGTTTATTTGATGGAAATCGGTGGAGGGGTTAAGGAATTATGGCTCTGTCAATTTTTTATTTTTACTGTTTATGTGCCGTATGAAACCAATAATGGTAGGTTAGAAGCAGAAAAATATTTTTTAAAAATACTTATATGTAGTTTAGGGATAAAAATGAAGTATGTTCTGGTAGTTTATAGTATTTTCTAATTTCGGTTTTTGTTTTTTGGCCAATTATTGCTTTTGTTTAGAATTTAGAAAAGTTTTCATAGGTGCGCTGTTGGTTAATATATTGTGAATATGACAATGGGTTAAAAATATTTTTTAAAAGTGAAGATTGAGGAATGGTGTGAAAAGGTTGTTCTATGAGTTTTAGCTGTCGATAAATGCTATTAGAAGCCGTTTATTTGATGGAAATCGGTGAAGGGGTTAAGGAATTATGGCTCTGTCAATTTTTTATTTTTACTGTTTTTGTGCCGTATGAAACCAATAATGGTAGGTTAGAAGCAGAAAAATATTTTTTAAAAATACTTATATGTAGTTTAGGGATAAAAATGAAGTATGTTCTGGTAGTTTATAGTATTTTCTAATTTAGGTTTTTGTTTTTTGGCCAATTTTTGCTTTTGTTTAGAATTTAGAAATGTTTTCATAGTTGCGCTGTTGGTTAATATATTGTGAATATGACAATGGGTTAAAAATATTTTTTAAAAGTGAAGATTGAGGAATGGTGTGAAAAGGTTGTTCTATGAGTTTTAGCTGTCGATAAATGCTATTAGAAGCCGTTTATTTGATGGAAATCGGTGAAGGGGTTAAGGAATTATGGCTCTGTCAATTTTTTATTTTTACTGTTTATGTGCCGTATGAAACCAATAATGGTAGGTTAGAAGCAGAAAAATATTTTTTAAAAATACTTATATGTAGTTTAGGGATAAAAATGAAGTATGTTCTGGTAGTTTATAGTATTTTCTAATTTAGGTTTTTGTTTTTTGGCCAATTTTTGCTTTTGTTTAGAATTTAGAAATGTTTTCATAGGTGCGCTGTTGGTTAATATATTGTGAATATGACAATGGGTTAAAAATATTTTTTAAACGTGAAGATTGAGGAATGGTGTGAAAAGGTTGTTCTATGAGTTTTAGCTGTCGATAAATGCTATTAGAAGCCGTTTATTTGATGGAAATCGGTTAAGGGGTTAAGGAATTATGGCTCTGTCAATTTTTTATTTTTACTGTTTTTGTGCCGTATGAAACCAATAATGGTAGATTAGAAGCAGAAAAATATTTTTTAAAAATACTTATATGTAGTTTAGGGATAAAAATGAAGTATGTTCTGGTAGTTTATAGTAGTTTCTAATTTAGGTTTTTGTTTTTTGGCCAATTATTGCTTTTGTTTAGAATTTAGAAATGTTTTCATAGGTGCGCTGTTGGTTAATATATTGTGAATATGACAATGGGTTAAAAATATTTTTTAAAAGTGAAGATTGAGGAATGGTGTGAAAAGGTTGTTCTATGAGTTTTAGCTGTCGATAAATGCTATTAGAAGCCGTTTATTTGATGGAAATCGGTGGAGGGGTTAAGGAATTATGGCTCTGTCAATTTTTTATTTTTACTGTTTTTGTGCCGTATGAAACCAATAATGGTAGGTTAGAAGCAGAAAAATATTTTTTAAAAATACTTATATGTAGTTTAGGGATAAAAATGAAGTATGTTCTGGTAGTTTATAGTATTTTCTAATTTCGGTTTTCGTTTTTTGGCCAATTTTTGCTTTTGTTTAGAATTTAGAAATGTTTTCATAGGTGCGCTGTTGGTTAATATATTGTGAATATGACAATGGGTTAAAAATATTTTTTAAAAGTGAAGATTGAGGAATGGTGTGAAAAGGTTGTTCTATGAGTTTTAGCTGTCGATAAATGCTATTAGAAGCCGTTTATTTGATGGAAATCGGTTAAGGGGTTAAGGAATTATGGCTCTGTCAATTTTTTATTTTTACTGTTTTTGTGCCGTATGAAACCAATAATGGTAGGTTAGAAGCAGAAAAATATTTTTTAAAAATACTTATATGTAGTTTAGGGATAAAAATGAAGTATGTTCTGGTAGTTTATAGTATTTTCTAATTTAGGTTTTTGTTTTTTGGCCAATTATTGCTTTTGTTTAGAATTTAGAAATGTTTTCATAGGTGCGCTGTTGGTTAATATATTGTGAATATTACAATGGGTTAAAAATATTTTTTAAAAGTGAAGATTGAGGAATGGTGTGAAAAGGTTGTTCTATGAGTTTTAGCTGTCGATAAATGCTATTAGAAGCCGTTTATTTGATGGAAATCGGTTAAGGGGTTAAGGAATTATGGCTCTGTCAATTTTTTATTTTTACTGTTTTTGTGCCGTATGAAACCAATAATGGTAGGTTAGAAGCAGAAAAATATTTTTTAAAAATACTTATATGTAGTGTATGGATAAAAATGAAGCATGTTCTAGTAGTTTATAGTATTTTCTAATTTAGGTTTTTGTTTTTTGGCCAATTATTGCTTTTGTTTAGAATTTAGAAATGTTTTCATAAGTGCGCTGTTGGTTAATATATTGTGAAAATGACAATGGGTTAAAAATATTTTTTAAAAATGAAGATTGAGGAATTGTGTGAAGAGGTTGTTCTAGGAGTTTTAGCTGTCGATAAATGCTATTAGAAGCCGTTTATTTGATGGAAATCGGTTAAGGGGTTAAGGAATTATGGCTCTATCAATTTTTTATTTTTACTGTTTATGTGCCGTATGAAACCAATAATGGTAGGTTAGAAGCAGAAAAAAAATTTTTAAAAATACTTATATGTAGTTTAGGGATAAAAATGATGTATGTTCTGGTAGTTTATAGTATTTTCTAATTTAGGTTTTTGTTTTTTGGCCAATTTTTGCTTTTGTTTAGAATTTAGAAATGTTTTCATAGGTGCGCTGTTGGTTAATATATTGTGAATATGACAATGGGTTAAAAATATTTTTTAAAAGTGAAGATTGAGGAATGGTGTGAAAAGGTTGTTCTATGACTTTTAGCTGTCGATAAATGCTATTAGAAGCCGTTTATTTAATGGAAATCGGTTAAGGGGTTAAGGAATTATGGCTCTGTCAATTTTTTATTTTTACTGTTTTTGTGCCGTATGAAACCAATAATGGTAGGTTAGAAGCAGAAAAATATTTTTTAAAAATACTTATATGTAGTTTAGGGATAAAAATGAAGTATGTTCTGGTAGTTTATAGTATTTTCTAATTTAGGTTTTTGTTTTTTGGCCAATTATTGCTTTTGTTTAGAATTTAGAAATGTTTTCATAGGTGCGCTGTTGGTTAATATATTGTGAATATGACAATGGGTTAAAAATATTTTTTAAAAGTGAAGATTGAGGAATGGTGTGAAAAGGTTGTTCTATGAGTTTTAGCTGTCGATAAATGCTATTAGAAGCCGTTTATTTGATGGAAATCGGTGAAGGGGTTAAGGAATTATGGCTCTGTCAATTTTTTATTTTTACTGTTTTTGTGCCGTATGAAACCAATAATGGTAGGTTAGAAGCAGAAAAATATTTTTTAAAAATACTTATATGTAGTTTAGGGATAAAAATGAAGTATGTTCTGGTAGTTTATAGTATTTTCTAATTTAGGTTTTTGTTTTTTGGCCAATTTTTGCTTTTGTTTAGAATTTAGAAATGTTTTCATAGTTGCGCTGTTGGTTAATATATTGTGAATATGACAATGGGTTAAAAATATTTTTTAAAAGTGAAGATTGAGGAATGGTGTGAAAAGGTTGTTCTATGAGTTTTAGCTGTCGATAAATGCTATTAGAAGCCGTTTATTTGATGGAAATCGGTGAAGGGGTTAAGGAATTATGGCTCTGTCAATTTTTTATTTTTACTGTTTATGTGCCGTATGAAACCAATAATGGTAGGTTAGAAGCAGAAAAATATTTTTTAAAAATACTTATATGTAGTTTAGGGATAAAAATGAAGTATGTTCTGGTAGTTTATAGTATTTTCTAATTTAGGTTTTTGTTTTTTGGCCAATTTTTGCTTTTGTTTAGAATTTAGAAATGTTTTCATAGGTGCGCTGTTGGTTAATATATTGTAATATGACAATGGGTTAAAAATATTTTTTAAAAGTGAAGATTGAGGAATGGTGTGAAAAGGTTGTTCTATGAGTTTTAGCTGTCAATAAATGCTATTAGAAGCCGTTTATTTGATGGAAATCGGTTAAGGGGTTA
The DNA here is from genome assembly GCA_936449025.2 of Sarcophaga subvicina. Classification (NCBI taxonomy): domain Eukaryota; kingdom Metazoa; phylum Arthropoda; class Insecta; order Diptera; family Sarcophagidae; genus Sarcophaga; species Sarcophaga subvicina. The sequence goes on along the minus strand of OW388082.2, from coordinate 122,572,234 downwards.
AGGAATTATGGCTCTGTCAATTTTTTATTTTTACTGTTTATGTGCCGTATGAAACCAATAATGGTAGGTTAGAAGCAGAAATATATTTTTTAAAAATACTTATATGTAGTTTAGGGATAAAAATGAAGTATGTTCTGGTAGTTTATAGTATTTTCTAATTTCGGTTTTCGTTTTTTGGCCAATTTTTGCTTTTGTTTAGAATTTAGAAATGTTTTCATAGGTGCGCTGTTGGTTAATATATTGTGAATATGACAATGGATTAAAAATATTTTTTAAAAGTGAAGATTGAGGAATGGTGTGAAAAGGTTGTTCTATGAGTTTTAGCTGTCGATAAATGCTATTAGAAGCCGTTTATTTGATGGAAATCGGTTAAGGGGTTAAGGAATTATGGCTCTGTCAATTTTTTATTTTTACTGTTTTTGTGCCGTATGAAACCAATAATGGTAGGTTAGAAGCAGAAAAATATTTTTTAAAAATACTTATATGTAGTTTAGGGATAAAAATGAAGTATGTTCTGGTAGTTTATAGTATTTTCTAATTTAGGTTTTTGTTTTTTGGCCAATTATTGCTTTTGTTTAGAATTTAGAAATGTTTTCATAGGTGCGCTGTTGGTTAATATATTGTGAATATTACAATGGGTTAAAAATATTTTTTAAAAGTGAAGATTGAGGAATGGTGTGAAAAGGTTGTTCTATGAGTTTTAGCTGTCGATAAATGCTATTAGAAGCCGTTTATTTGATGGAAATCGGTGAAGGGGTTAAGGAATTATGGCTCTGTCAATTTTTATTTTTACTGTTTATGTGCCGTATGAAACCAATAATGGTAGGTTAGAAGCAGAAAAATATTTTTTAAAAATACTTATATGTAGTTTAGGGATAAAAATGAAGTATGTTCTGGTAGTTTATAGTATTTTCTAATTTCGGTTTTTGTTTTTTGGCCAATTTTTGCTTTTGTTTAGAATTTAGAAATGTTTTCATAGGTGCGCTGTTGGTTAATATATTGTGAATATGACAATGGGTTAAAAATATTTTTTAAAAGTGAAGATTGAGGAATGGTGTGAAAAGGTTGTTCTATGAGTTTTAGCTGTCGATAAATGCTATTAGAAGCCGTTTATTTGATGGAAATCGGTGGAGGGGTTAAGGAATTATGGCTCTGTCAATTTTTTCTTTTTACTGTTTATGTGCCGTATGAAACCAATAATGGTAGGTTAGAAGCAGAAAAATATTTTTTAAAAATACTTATATGTAGTTTAGGGATAAAAATGAGGTATGTTCTGGTAGTTTATAGTATTTTCTAATTTCGGTTTTTGTTTTTTGGCCAATTATTGCTTTTGTTTAGAATTTAGAAATGTTTTCATAGGTGCGCTGTTGGTTAATATATTGTGAAAATGACAATGGGTTAAAAATATTTTTTAAAAGTGAAGGTTGAGGAATTGTGTGAAAAGGTTGTTCTAGGAGTTTTAGCTGTCGATAAATGCTATTAGAAGCCGTTTATTTGATGGAAATCGGATAAGGGGTTAAGGAATTATGGCTCTGTCCATTTTTTATTTTTACTATTTATGTGCCGTATGAAACCAATAATGGTAGGTTAGAAGCAGAAAAATATTTTTTAAAAATACTTATATGTAGTTTAGGGATAAAAATGAAGTATGTTCTGGTAGTTTATAGTATCTTCTATCTTCGGTTTTTGTTTTTTTGGCCAATTATTGCTTTTGTTTAGAATTTAGAAATGTTACCATAGGTGCGCTGTTGGTTAATATATTGTGAATATGACAATGGGTTAAAAATATTTTTTAAAAGTGAAGATTGAGGAATTGTGTGAAAAGATTGTTCTAGGAGTTTTAGCTGTCGATAAATGCTATTAGAAGCCGTTTATTTGATGGAAATCGGATAAGGGGTTAAGGAATTATGGCTCTGTCAATTTTTTATTTTTACTGTTTATGTGCCGTATGAAACCAATAATGGTAGGTTAGAAGCAGAAAAAAAATTTTTAAAAATACTTATATGTAGTTTATGTATAAAAATGATGTATGTTCTGGTAGTTTATAGTATTTTCTAATTTCGGTTTTTGTTTTTTTGGCCAATTATTGCTTTTGCTTAGAATTTAGAAATGTTTTCATAGGTGCGCTGTTGGTTAATATATTGTGAATATTACAATGGGTTAAAAATATTTTTTAAAAGTGAAGATTGAGGAATGGTGTGAAAAGGTTGTTCTATGAGTTTTAGCTGTCGATAAATGCTATTAGAAGCCGTTCATTTGATGGAAATCGGTTAAGGGGTTAAGGAATTATGGCTCTGTCAATTTTTTATTTTTACTGTTTATGTGCCGTATGAAACCAATAATGGTAGGTTAGAAGCAGAAAAAAAATTTTTAAAAATACTTATATGTAGTTTATGGATACAAATGATGTATGTTCTGGTAGTTTATAGTATTTCCTAATTTAGGTTTTTGTTTTATGGCCAATTATTGCTTTTGTTTAGAATTTAGAAATGTTTTCATAGGTGCGCTGTTGGTTAATATATTGTGAAAATGACAATGGGTTAAAAATATTTTTTAAAAGTGAAGGTTGAAAAATTGTGTGAAAAGGTTGTTCTAGGAGTTTTAGCTGTCGATAAATGCTATTAGAAGCCGTTTATTTGATGGAAATCGGATAAGGGGTTAAGGAATTATGGCTCTGTCAATTTTTTATTTTTACTGTTTTTGTGCCGTATGAAACCAATAATGGTAGGTTAGAAGCAGAAAAATATTTTTTAAAAATACTTATATGTAGTTTAGGGATAAAAATGAAGTATGTTCTGGTAGTTTATAGTATTTTCTAATTTAGGTTTTTGTTTTTTGGCCAATTATTGCTTTTGTTTAGAATTTAGAAATGTTTTCATAGGTGCGCTGTTGGTTAATATATTGTGAATATGACAATGGGTTAAAAATATTTTTTAAAAGTGAAGATTGAGGAATGGTGTGAAAAGGTTGTTCTATGAGTTTTAGCTGTCGATAAATGCTATTAGAAGCCGTTTATTTGATGGAAATCGGTTAAGGGGTTAAGGAATTATGGCTCTGTCAATTTTTTATTTTTACTGTTTTTGTGCCGTATGAAACCAATAATGGTAGGTTAGAAGCAGAAAAATATTTTTTAAAAATACTTATATATAGTTTATGGATAAAAATGAAGTATGTTCTGGTAGTTTATAGTATTTTCTAATTTAGGTTTTTGTTTTTTTGGCCAATTATTGCTTTTGCTTAGAATTTAGAAATGTTTTCATAGGTGCGCTGTTGGTTAATATATTGTGAAAATGACAATGGGTTAAAAATATTTTTTAAAAGTGAAGATTGAGGAATGGTGTGAAAAGGTTGTTCTATGAGTTTTAGCTGTCGATAAATGCTATTAGAAGCCGTTTATTTAATGGAAATCGGTTAAGGGGTTAAGGAATTATGGCTCTGTAAATTTTTTATTTTTACTGTTTTTGTGCCGTATGAAACCAATAATGGTAGGTTAGAAGCAGAAAAATATTTTTTAAAAATACTTATATGTAGTTTAGGGATAAAAATGAAGTATGTTCTGGTAGTTTATAGTAGTTTCTAATTTAGGTTTTTGTTTTTTGGCCAATTATTGCTTTTGTTTAGAATTTAGAAATGTTTTCATAGGTGCTCTGTTGGTTAATATATTGTGAATATGACAATGGGTTAAAAATATTTTTTAAAAGTGTAGATTGAGGAATGGTGTGAAAAGGTTGTTCTATGAGTTTTAGCTGTCGATAAATGCTATTAGAAGCCGTTTATTTGATGGAAATCGGATAAGGGGTTAAGGAAGTATGGCTCTGTCAATTTTTTATTTTTACTGTTTATGTGCCGTATGAAACCAATAATGGTAGGTTAGAAGCAGAAAAAAAATTTTTAAAAATACTTATATGTAGTTTATGGATAAAAATGATGTATGTTCTGGTAGTTTATAGTATTTTCTAATTTCGGTTTTTGTTTTTTTGGCCAATTATTGCTTTTGCTTAGAATTTAGAAATGTTTTCATAGGTGCGCTGTTGGTTAATATATTGTGAATATTACAATGGGTTAAAAATATTTTTTAAAAGTGAAGATTGAGAAATGGTGTGAAAAGGTTGTTCTATGAGTTTTAGCTGTCGATAAATGCTATTAGAAGCCGTTTATTTGATGGAAATCGGATAAGGGGTTAAGGAATTATGGCTCTGTCAATTTTTTATTTTTACTATTTATGTGCCGTATGAAACCAATAATGGTAGGTTAGAAGCAGAAAAATATTTTTTAAAAATACTTATATGTAGTTTAGGGATAAAAATGAAGTATGTTCTGGTAGTTTATAGTAGTTTCTAATTTAGGTTTTTGTTTTTTGGCCAATTATTGCTTTTGTTTAGAATTTAGAAATGTTTTCATAGGTGCTCTGTTGGTTAATATATTGTGAATATGACAATGGGTTAAAAATATTTTTTAAAAGTGAAGATTGAGGAATGGTGTGAAAAGGTTGTTCTATGAGTTTTAGCTGTCGATAAATGCTATTAGAAGCCGTTTATTTGATGGAAATCGGTGGAGGGGTTAAGGAATTATGGCTCTGTCAATTTTTTCTTTTTACTGTTTATGTGCCGTTTGAAACCAATAATGGTAGGTTAGAAGCAGAAAAATATTTTTAAAAATACTTATATGTAGTTTAGGGATAAAAATGAAGTATGTTCTGGTAGTTTATAGTATTTTCTAATTTAGGTTTTTGTTTTTTGGCCAATTATTGCTTTTGTTTAGAATTTAGAAATGTTTTCATAGGTGCGCTGTTGGTTAATATATTGTGAATATGACAATGGGTTAAAAATATTTTTTAAAAGTGAAGATTGAGGAATTGTGTGAAAAGGTTGTTCTAGGAGTTTTAGCTGTCGATAAATGCTATTAGAAGCCGTTCATTTGATGGAAATCGGTTAAGGGGTTAAGGAATTATGGCTCTGTCAATTTTTTATTTTTACTGTTTATGTGCCGTACGAAACCAATAATGGTAGGTTAGAAGCAGAAAAAAAATTTTTAAAAATACTTATATGTAGTTTATGGATAAAAATGATGTATGTTCTGGTAGTTTATAGTATTTCCTAATTTAGGTTTTTGTTTTTTGGCCAATTATTGCTTTTGTTTAGAATTTAGAAATGTTTTCATAGGTGCGCTGTTGGTTAATATATTGTGAAAATGACAATGGGTTAAAAATATTTTTTAAAAGTGAAGGTTGAAAAATTGTGTGAAAAGGTTGTTCTAGGAGTTTTAGCTGTCGATAAATGCTATTAGAAGCCGTTTATTTGATGGAAATCGGATAAGGGGTTAAGGAATTATGGCTCTGTCAATTTTTTATTTTTACTGTTTTTGTGCCGTATGAAACCAATAATGTTAGGTTAGAAGCAGAAAAATATTTTTTAAAAATACTTATATGTAGTTTAGGGATAAAAATGAAGTATGTTCTGGTAGTTTATAGTATTTTCTAATTTAGGTTTTTGTTTTTTGGCCAATTATTGCTTTTGTTTAGAATTTAGAAATGTTTTCATAGGTGCGCTGTTGGTTAATATATTGTGAATATGACAATGGGTTAAAAATATTTTTTAAAAGTGAAGATTGAGGAATGGTGTGAAAAGGTTGTTCTATGAGTTTTAGCTGTCGATAAATGCTATTAGAAGCCGTTTATTTGATGGAAATCGGATAAGGGGTTAAGGAATTATGGCTCTGTCAATTTTTTATTTTTACTATTTATGTGCCGTATGAAACCAATAATGGTAGGTTAGAAGCAGAAAAATATTTTTTAAAAATACTTATATGTAGTTTAGGGATAAAAATGAAGTATGTTCTGGTAGTTTATAGTAGTTTCTAATTTAGGTTTTTGTTTTTTGGCCAATTATTGCTTTTGTTTAGAATTTAGAAATGTTTTCATAGGTGCTCTGTTGGTTAATATATTGTGAATATGACAATGGGTTAAAAATATTTTTTAAAAGTGAAGATTGAGGAATGGTGTGAAAAGGTTGTTCTATGAGTTTTAGCTGTCGATAAATGCTATTAGAAGCCGTTTATTTGATGGAAATCGGTGGAGGGGTTAAGGAATTATGGCTCTGTCAATTTTTTCTTTTTACTGTTTATGTGCCGTTTGAAACCAATAATGGTAGGTTAGAAGCAGAAAAATATTTTTAAAAATACTTATATGTAGTTTAGGGATAAAAATGAAGTATGTTCTGGTAGTTTATAGTATTTTCTAATTTAGGTTTTTGTTTTTTGGCCAATTATTGCTTTTGTTTAGAATTTAGAAATGTTTTCATAGGTGCGCAGTTGGTTAATATATTGTGAATATGACAATGGGTTAAAAATATTTTTTAAAAGTGAAGATTGAGGAATTGTGTGAAAAGGTTGTTCTAGGAGTTTTAGCTGTCGATAAATGCTATTAGAAGCCGTTTATTTGATGGAAATCGATTAAGGGGTTAAGGAATTATGGCTCTGTCAATTTTTTATTTTTACTGTTTATGTGCCGTACGAAACCAATAATGGTAGGTTAGAAGCAGAAAAAAAATTTTTAAAAATACTTATATGTAGTTTATGGATAAAAATGATGTATGTTCTGGTAGTTTATAGTATTTCCTAATTTAGGTTTTTGTTTTTTGGCCAATTATTGCTTTTGTTTAGAATTTAGAAATGTTTTCATAGGTGCGCTGTTGGTTAATATATTGTGAAAATGACAATGGGTTAAAAATATTTTTTAAAAGTGAAGGTTGAAAAATTGTGTGAAAAGGTTGTTCTAGGAGTTTTAGCTGTCGATAAATGCTATTAGAAGCCGTTTATTTGATGGAAATCGGATAAGGGGTTAAGGAATTGTGGCTCTGTCAATTTTTTATTTTTACTGTTTTTGTGCCGTATGAAACCAATAATGGTAGGTTAGAAGCAGAAAAATATTTTTTAAAAATACTTATATGTAGTTTAGGGATAAAAATGAAGTATGTTCTGGTAGTTTATAGTATTTTCTAATTTAGGTTTTTGTTTTTTGGCCAATTATTGCTTTTGTTTAGAATTTAGAAATGTTTTCATAGGTGCGCTGTTGGTTAATATATTGTGAATATGACAATGGGTTAAAAATATTTTTTAAAAGTGAAGATTGAGGAATGGTGTGAAAAGGTTGTTCTATGAGTTTTAGCTGTCGATAAATGCTATTAGAAGCCGTTTATTTGATGGAAATCGGTTAAGGGGTTAAGGAATTATGGCTCTGTCAATTTTTTATTTTTACTGTTTTTGTGCCGTATGAAACCAATAATGGTAGGTTAGAAGCAGAAAAATATTTTTTAAAAATACTTATATATAGTTTATGGATAAAAATGAAGTATGTTCTGGTAGTTTATAGTATTTTCTAATGTAGGTTTTTGTTTTTTTGGCCAATTATTGCTTTTGCTTAGAATTTAGAAATGTTTTCATAGGTGCGCTGTTGGTTAATATATTGTGAAAATGACAATGGGTTAAAAATATTTTTTAAAAGTGAAGATTGAGGAATGGTGTGAAAAGGTTGTTCTATGAGTTTTAGCTGTCGATAAATGCTATTAGAAGCCGTTTATTTAATGGCAATCGGTTAAGGGGTTAAGGAATTATGGCTCTGTAAATTTTTTATTTTTACTGTTTTTATGCCGTATGAAACCAATAATGGTAGGTTAGAAGCAGAAAAATATTTTTTAAAAATACTTATATGTAGTTTAGGGATAAAAATGAAGTATGTTCTGGTAGTTTATAGTAGTTTCTAATTTAGGTTTTTGTTTTTTGGCCAATTATTGCTTTTGTTTAGAATTTAGAAATGTTTTCATAGGTGCTCTGTTGGTTAATATATTGTGAATATGACAATGGGTTAAAAATATTTTTTAAAAGTGTAGATTGAGGAATGGTGTGAAAAGGTTGTTCTATGAGTTTTAGCTGTCGATAAATGCTATTAGAAGCCGTTTATTTGATGGAAATCGGATAAGGGGTTAAGGAATTATGGCTCTGTCAATTTTTTATTTTTACTGTTTATGTGCCGTATGAAACCAATAATGGTAGGTTAGAAGCAGAAAAAAAATTTTTAAAAATACTTATATGTAGTTTATGGATAAAAATGATGTATGTTCTGGTAGTTTATAGTATTTTCTAATTTCGGTTTTTGTTTTTTTGGCCAATTATTGCTTTTGCTTAGAATTTAGAAATGTTTTCATAGGTGCGCTGTTGGTTAATATATTGTGAATATTACAATGGGTTAAAAATATTTTTTAAAAGTGAAGATTGAGGAATGGTGTGAAAAGGTTGTTCTATGAGTTTTAGCTGTCGATAAATGCTATTAGAAGCCGTTTATTTGATGGAAATCGGATAAGGGGTTAAGGAATTATGGCTCTGTCAATTTTTTATTTTTACTATTTATGTGCCGTATGAAACCAATAATGGTAGGTTAGAAGCAGAAAAATATTTTTTAAAAATACTTATATGTAGTTTAGGGATAAAAATGAAGTATGTTCTGGTAGTTTATAGTAGTTTCTAATTTAGGTTTTTGTTTTTTGGCCAATTATTGCTTTTGTTTAGAATTTAGAAATGTTTTCATAGGTGCTCTGTTGGTTAATATATTGTGAATATGACAATGGGTTAAAAATATTTTTTAAAAGTGAAGATTGAGGAATGGTGTGAAAAGGTTGTTCTATGAGTTTTAGCTGTCGATAAATGCTATTAGAAGCCGTTTATTTGATGGAAATCGGTGGAGGGGTTAAGGAATTATGGCTCTGTCAATTTTTTCTTTTTACTGTTTATGTGCCGTATGAAACCAATAATGGTAGGTTAGAAGCAGAAAAAAAATTTTTAAAAATACTTATATGTAGTTTATGGATAAAAATGATGTATGTTCTGGTAGTTTATAGTATTTTCTAATTTCGGTTTTTGTTTTTTTGGCCAATTATTGCTTTTGCTTAGAATTTAGAAATGTTTTCATAGGTGCGCTGTTGGTTAATATATTGTGAATATTACAATGGGTTAAAAATATTTTTTAAAAGTGAAGATTGAGGAATGGTGTGAAAAGGTTGTTCTATGAGTTTTAGCTGTCGATAAATGCTATTAGAAGCCGTTTATTTGATGGAAATCGGATAAGGGTTAAGGAATTATGGCTCTGTCAATTTTTTATTTTTACTATTTATGTGCCGTATGAAACCAATAATGGTAGGTTAGAAGCAGAAAAATATTTTTTAAAAATACTTATATGTAGTTTAGGGATAAAAATGAAGTATGTTCTGGTAGTTTATAGTAGTTTCTAATTTAGGTTTTTGTTTTTGGCCAATTATTGCTTTTGTTTAGAATTTAGAAATGTTTTCATAGGTGCTCTGTTGGTTAATATATTGTGAATATGACAATGGGTTAAAAATATTTTTTAAAAGTGAAGATTGAGGAATGGTGTGAAAAGGTTGTTCTATGAGTTTTAGCTGTCGATAAATGCTATTAGAAGCCGTTTATTTGATGGAAATCGGTTAAGGGGTTAAGGAATTATGGCTCTGTCAATTTTTTATTTTTACTGTTTATGTGCCGTATGAAACCAATAATGGTAGGTTAGAAGCAGAAAAAAAATTTTTAAAAATACTTATATGTAGTTTATGGATAAAAATGATGTATGTTCTGGTAGTTTATAGTATTTCCTAATTTAGGTTTTTGTTTTTTGGCCAATTATTGCTTTTGTTTAGAATTTAGAAATGTTTTCATAGGTGCGCTGTTGGTTAATATATTGTGAAAATGACAATGGGTTAAAAATATTTTTTAAAAGTGAAGGTTGAAAAATTGTGTGAAAAGGTTGTTCTAGGAGTTTTAGCTGTCGATAAATGCTATTAGAAGCCGTTTATTTGATGGAAATCGGATAAGGGGTTAAGGAATTATGGCTCTGTCAATTTTTTATTTTTACTGTTTTTGTGCCGTATGAAACCAATAATGGTAGGTTAGAAGCAGAAAAATATTTTTTAAAAATACTTATATATAGTTTATGGATAAAAATGAAGTATGTTCTGGTAGTTTATAGTATTTTCTAATTTAGGTTTTTGTTTTTTTGGCCAATTATTGCTTTTGCTTAGAATTTAGAAATGTTTTCATAGGTGCGCTGTTGGTTAATATATTGTGAAAATGACAATGGGTTAAAAATATTTTTTAAAAGTGAAGATTGAGGAATGGTGTGAAAAGGTTGTTCTATGAGTTTTAGCTGTCGATAAATGCTATTAGAAGCCGTTTATTTAATGGAAATCGGTTAAGGGGTTAAGGAATTATGGCTCTGTAAATTTTTTATTTTTACTGTTTTTGTGCCGTATGAAACCAATAATGGTAGGTTAGAAGCAGAAAAATATTTTTTAAAAATACTTATATGTAGTTTAGGGATAAAAATGAAGTATGTTCTGGTAGTTTATAGTAGTTTCTAATTTAGGTTTTTGTTTTTTGGCCAATTATTGCTTTTGTTTAGAATTTAGAAATGTTTTCATAGGTGCTCTGTTGGTTAATATATTGTGAATATGACAATGGGTTAAAAATATTTTTTAAAAGTGTAGATTGAGGAATGGTGTGAAAAGGTTGTTCTATGAGTTTTAGCTGTCGATAAATGCTATTAGAAGCCGTTTATTTGATGGAAATCGGATAAGGGGTTAAGGAATTATGGCTCTGTCAATTTTTTATTTTTACTGTTTATGTGCCGTATGAAACCAATAATGGTAGGTTAGAAGCAGAAAAAAAATTTTTTAAAATACTTATATGTAGTTTATGGATAAAAATGATGTATGTTCTGGTAGTTTATAGTATTTTCTAATTTCGGTTTTTGTTTTTTTGGCCAATTATTGCTTTTGCTTAGAATTTAGAAATGTTTTCATAGGTGCGCTGTTGGTTAATATATTGTGAATATTACAATGGGTTAAAAATATTTTTTAAAAGTGAAGATTGAGGAATGGTGTGAAAAGGTTGTTCTATGAGTTTTAGCTGTCGATAAATGCTATTAGAAGCCGTTTATTTGATGGAAATCGGATAAGGGGTTAAGGAATTATGGCTCTGTCAATTTTTTATTTTTACTATTTATGTGCCGTATGAAACCAATAATGGTAGGTTAGAAGCAGAAAAATATTTTTTAAAAATACTTATATGTAGTTTAGGGATAAAAATGAAGTATGTTCTGGTAGTTTATAGTAGTTTCTAATTTAGGTTTTTGTTTTTTGGCCAATTATTGCTTTTGTTTAGAATTTAGAAATGTTTTCATAGGTGCTCTGTTGGTTAATATATTGTGAATATGACAATGGGTTAAAAATATTTTTTAAAAGTGAAGATTGAGGAATGGTGTGAAAAGGTTGTTCTATGAGTTTTAGCTGTCGATAAATGCTATTAGAAGCCGTTTATTTGATGGAAATCGGTGGAGGGGTTAAGGAATTATGGCTCTGTCAATTTTTTCTTTTTACTGTTTATGTGCCGTATGAAACCAATAATGGTAGGTTAGAAGCAGAAAAAAAATTTTTAAAAATACTTATATGTAGTTTATGGATAAAAATGATGTATGTTCTGGTAGTTTATAGTATTTCCTAATTTAGGTTTTTGTTTTTTGGCCAATTATTGCTTTTGTTTAGAATTTAGAAATGTTTTCACAGGTGCGCTGTTGGTTAATATATTGTGAATATGACAATGGGTTAAAAATATTTTTTAAAAGTGAAGATTGAGGAATTGTGTGAAAAGGTTGTTCTAGGAGTTTTAGCTGTCGATAAATGCTATTAGAAGCCGTTTATTTGATGGAAATCGGTTAAGGGGTTAAGGAATTATGGCTCTGTCAATTTTTTATTTTTACTGTTTATGTGCCGTATGAAACCAATAATGGTAGGTTAGAAGCAGAAAAAAAATTTTTAAAAATACTTATATGTAGTTTATGGATAAAAATGATGTATGTTCTGGTAGTTTATAGTATTTCCTAATTTAGGTTTTTGTTTTTTGGCCAATTATTGCTTTTGTTTAGAATTTAGAAATGTTTTCATAGGTGCGCTGTTGGTTAATATATTGTGAAAATGACAATGGGTTAAAAATATTTTTTAAAAGTGAAGGTTGAAAAATTGTGTGAAAAGGTTGTTCTAGGAGTTTTAGCTGTCGATAAATGCTATTAGAAGCCGTTTATTTGATGGAAATCGGATAAGGGGTTAAGGAATTATGGCTCTGTCAATTTTTTATTTTTACTGTTTTTGTGCCGTATGAAACCAATAATGGTAGGTTAAAAGCAGAAAAATATTTTTTAAAAATACTTATATGTAGTTTAGGGATAAAAATGAAGTATGTTCTGGTAGTTTATAGTATTTTCTAATTTCGGTTTTTGTTTTTTGGCCAATTATTGCTTTTGTTTAGAATTTAGAAATGTTTTCATAGGTGCGCTGTTGGTTAATATATTGTGAAAATGACAATGGGTTAAAAATATTTTTTAAAAGTGAAGATTGAGGAATTGTGTGAAAAGGTTGTTCTAGGAGTTTTAGCTGTCGATAAATGCTATTAGAAGCCGTTTATTTTATGGAAATCGGATAAGGGGTTAAGGAATTATGGCTCTGTCAATTTTTTATTTTTACTGTTTTTGTGCTGTATGAAACCAATAATGGTAGGTTAGAAGCAGAAAAATATTTTTTAAAAATACTTATATGTAGTTTAGGGATAAAAATGAAGTATGTTCTGGTAGTTTATAGTATTTTCTAATTTAGGTTTTTGTTTTTTGGCCAATTATTGCTTTTGTTTAGAATTTAGAAATGTTTTCATAGGTGCGCTGTTGGTTAATATATTGTGAATATGAGAATGGGTTAAAAATATTTTTTAAAAGTGAAGATTGAGGAATGGTGTGAAAAGGTTGTTCTATGAGTTTTAGCTGCCGATAAATGCTATTAGAAGCCGTTTATTTGATGGAAATCGGTTAAGGGGTTAAGGAATTATGGCTCTGTCAATTTTTTATTTTTACTGTTTTTGTGCCGTATGAAACCAATAATGGTAGGTTAGAAGCAGAAAAATATTTTTTAAAAATACTTATATATAGTTTATGGATAAAAATGAAGTATGTTCTGGTAGTTTATAGTATTTTCTAATTTAGGTTTTTGTTTTTTGGCCAATTATTGCTTTTGCTTAGAATTTAGAAATGTTTTCATAGGTGCGCTGTTGGTTAATATATTGTGAAAATGACAATGGGTTAAAAATGTTTTTTAAAAGTGAAGATTGAGGAATGGTGTGAAAAGGTTGTTCTATGAGTTTTAGCTGTCGATAAATGCTATTAGAAGCCGTTTATTTGATGGAAATCGGTTAAGGGGTTAAGGAATTATGGCTCTGTCAATTTTTTATTTTTACTGTTTTTGTGCCGTATGAAACCAATAATGGTAGGTTAGAAGCAGAAAAATATTTTTTAAAAATACTTATATGTAGGTTAGGGATAAAAATGAAGTATGTTCTGGTAGTTTATAGTATTTTCTAATTTCGGTTTTTGTTTTTTGGCCAATTATTGCTTTTGTTTAGAATTTAGAAATGTTTTCATAGGTGCGCTGTTGGTTAATATATTGTGAATATTACAATGGGTTAAAAATATTTTTTAAAAGTGAAGATTGAGGAATGGTGTGAAAAGGTTGTTCTATGAGTTTTAGCTGTCGATAAATGCTATTAGAAGCCGTTTATTTGATGGAAATCGGTTAAGGGGTTAAGGAATTATGGCTCTGTCAATTTTTTATTTTTACTATTTATGTGCCGTATGAAACCAATAATGGTAGGTTAGAAGCAGAAAAATATTTTTTAAAAATACTTATATGTAGTTTAGGGATAAAAATGAAGTATGTTCTGGTAGTTTATAGTATTTTCTAATTCCGGTTTTTGTTTTTTGGCCAATTATTGCTTTTGTTTAGAATTTAGAAATGTTTTCATAGGTGCGCTGTTGGTTAATATATTGTGAAAATGACAATGGGTTAAAAATATTTTTTAAAAGTGAAGATTGACGAATTGTGTGAAAAGGTTGTTCTAGGAGTTTTAGCTGTCGATAAATGCTATTAGAAGCCGTTTATTTGATGGAAATCGGTTAAGGGGTTAAGGAATTATGGCTCTGTCAATTTTTTATTTTTACTGTTTATGTGCCGTATGAAACCAATAATGGTAGGTTAGAAGCAGAAAAAAAATTTTTAAAAATACTTATATGTAGTTTAGGGATAAAAATGATGTATGTTCTGGTAGTTTATAGTATTTTCTAATTTAGGTTTTTGTTTTTTGGCCAATTATTGCTTTTGTTTAGAATTTAGAAATGTTTTCATAGGTGCGCTGTTGGTTAATATATTGTGAAAATGACAATGGGTTAAAAATATTTTTTAAAAGTGAAGATTGAGGAATGGTGTGAAAAGGTTGTTCTATGAGTTTTAGCTGTCGATAAATGCTATTAGAAGCCGTTTATTTGATGGAAATCGGTTAAGGGGTTAAGGAATTATGGCTCTGTCAATTTTTTATTTTTACTGTTTTTGTGCCGTATGAAACCAATAATGGTAGGTTAGAAGCAGAAAAATATTTTTTAAAAATACTTATATGTAGTTTAGGGATAAAAATGAAGTATGTTCTGGTAGTTTATAGTATTTTCTAATTTCGGTTTTTGTTTTTTGGCCAATTATTGCTTTTGTTTAGAATTTAGAAATGTTTTCATAGGTGCGCTGTTGGTTAATATATTGTGAATATGACAATGGGTTAAAAATATTTTTTAAAAGTGAAGATTGAGGAATGGTGTGAAAAGGTTGTTCTATGAGTTTTAGCTGCCGATAAATGCTATTAGAAGCCGTTTATTTGATGGAAATCGGTGAAGGGGTTAAGGAATTATGGCTCTGTCAATTTTTTATTTTTACTGTTTTTGTGCCGTATGAAACCAATAATGGTAGGTTAGAAGCAGAAAAATATTCTTTAAAAATACTTATATGTAGTTTAGGGATAAAAATGAAGTATGTTCTGGTAGTTTATAGTATTTTCTAATTTAGGTTTTTGTTTTTTGGCCAATTATTGCTTTTGTTTAGAATTTAGAAATGTTTTCATAGGTGCGCTGTTGGTTAATATATTGTGAATATTACAATGGGTTAAAAATATTTTTTAAAAGTGAAGATTGAGGATTGGTGTGAAAAGGTTGTTCTATGAGTTTTAGCTGTCGATAAATGCTATTAGAAGCCGTTTATTTGATGGAAATCGGTTAAGGGGTTAAGGAATTATGGCTCTGTCAATTTTTTATTTTTACTGTTTATGTGCCGTATGAAACCAATAATGGTAGGTTAGAAGCAGAAAAATATTTTTTAAAAATACTTATATGTAGTTTAGGGATAAAAATGAAGTATGTTCTGGTAGTTTATAGTATTTTCTAATTCCGGTTTTTGTTTTTTGGCCAATTATTGCTTTTGTTTAGAATTTAGAAATGTTTTCATAGGTGCGCTGTTGGTTAATATATTGTGAAAATGACAATGGGTTAAAAATATTTTTTAAAAGTGAAGATTGACGAATTGTGTGAAAAGGTTGTTCTAGGAGTTTTAGCTGTCGATAAATGCTATTAGAAGCCGTTTATTTGATGGAAATCGGTTAAGGGGTTAAGGAATTATGGCTCTGTCAATTTTTTATTTTTACTGTTTATGTGCCGTATGAAACCAATAATGGTAGGTTAGAAGCAGAAAAAAAATTTTTAAAAATACTTATATGTAGTTTAGGGATAAAAATGATGTATGTTCTGGTAGTTTATAGTATTTTCTAATTTAGGTTTTTGTTTTTTGGCCAATTTTTGCTTTTGTTTAGAATTTAGAAATGTTTTCATAGGTGCGCTGTTGGTTAATATATTGTGAATATGACAATGGGTTAAAAATATTTGTTAAAAGTGAAGATTGAGGAATGGTGTGAAAAGGTTGTTCTGTGAGTTTTAGCTGTCGATAAGTGCTATTAGAAGCCGTTTATTTAATGGAAATCGGTTAAGGGGTTAAGGAATTATGGCTCTGTCAATTTTTTATTTTTACTGTTTTTGTGCCGTATGAAACCAATAATGGTAGGTTAGAAGCAGAAAAATATTTTTTAAAAATACTTATATGTAGTTTAGGGATAAAAATGAAGTATGTTCTGGTAGTTTATAGTATTTTCTAATTTAGGTTTTTGTTTTTTGGCCAATTATTGCTTTTGTTTAGAATTTAGAAATGTTTTCATAGGTGCGCTGTTGGTTAATATATTGTGAATATTACAATGGGTTAAAAATATTTTTTAAAAGTGAAGATTGAGGAATGGTGTGAAAAGGTTGTTCTATGAGTTTTAGCTGTCGATAAATGCTATTAGAAGCCGTTTCTTTGATGGAAATCGGTTAAGGGGTTAAGGAATTATGGCTCTGTCAATTTTTTATTTTTACTGTTTATGTGCCGTATGAAACCAATAATGGTAGGTTAGAAGCAGAAAAATATTTTTTAAAAATACTTATATGTAGTTTAGGGATAAAAATGAAGTATGTTCTGGTAGTTTATAGTAGTTTCTAATTTAGGTTTTTGTTTTTTGGCCAATTATTGCTTTTGTTTAGAATTTAGAAATGTTTTCATAGGTGCTCTGTTGGTTAATATATTGTGAATATGACAATGGGTTAAAAATATTTTTTAAAAGTGAAGATTGAGGAATGGTGTGAAAAGGTTGTTCTATGAGTTTTAGCTGTCGATAAATGCTATTAGAAGCCGTTTATTTGATGGAAATCGGTGGAGGGGTTAAGGAATTATGGCTCTGTCAATTTTTTCTTTTTACTGTTTATGTGCCGTTTGAAACCAATAATGGTAGGTTAGAAGCAGAAAAATATTTTTAAAAATACTTATATGTAGTTTAGGGATAAAAATGAAGTATGTTCTGGTAGTTTATAGTATTTTCTAATTTAGGTTTTTGTTTTTTGGCCAATTATTGCTTTTGTTTAGAATTTAGAAATGTTTTCATAGGTGCGCTGTTGGTTAATATATTGTGAAAATGACAATGGGTTAAAAATATTTTTTTAAAAGTGAAGGTTGAAAAATTGTGTGAAAAGGTTGTTCTAGGAGTTTTAGCTGTCGATAAATGCTATTAGAAGCCGTTTATTTGATGGAAATCGGATAAGGGGTTAAGGAATTATGGCTCTGTCAATTTTTTATTTTTACTGTTTTTGTGCCGTATGAAACCAATAATGGTAGGTTAGAAGCAGAAAAATATTTTTTAAAAATACTTATATGTAGTTTAGGGATAAAAATGAAGTATGTTCTGGTAGTTTATAGTATTTTCTAATTTAGGTTTTTGTTTTTTGGCCAATTATTGCTTTTGTTTAGAATTTAGAAATGTTTTCATAGGTGCGCTGTTGGTTAATATATTGTGAATATGACAATGGGTTAAAAATATTTTTTAAAAGTGAAGATTGAGGAATGGTGTGAAAAGGTTGTTCTATGAGTTTTAGCTGTCGATAAATGCTATTAGAAGCCGTTTATTTGATGGAAATCGGTTAAGGGGTTAAGGAATTATGGCTCTGTCAATTTTTTATTTTTACTGTTTTTGTGCCGTATGAAACCAATAATGGTAGGTTAGAAGCAGAAAAATATTTTTTAAAAATACTTATATATAGTTTATGGATAAAAATGAAGTATGTTCTGGTAGTTTATAGTATTTTCTAATTTAGGTTTTTGTTTTTTTGGCCAATTATTGCTTTTGCTTAGAATTTAGAAATGTTTTCATAGGTGCGCTGTTGGTTAATATATTGTGAAAATGACAATGGGTTAAAAATATTTTTTAAAAGTGAAGATTGAGGAATGGTGTGAAAAGGTTGTTCTATGAGTTTTAGCTGTCGATAAATGCTATTAGAAGCCGTTTATTTAATGGAAATCGGTTAAGGGGTTAAGGAATTATGGCTCTGTAAATTTTTTATTTTTACTGTTTTTGTGCCGTATGAAACCAATAATGGTAGGTTAGAAGCAGAAAAATATTTTTTAAAAATACTTATATGTAGTTTAGGGATAAAAATGAAGTATGTTCTGGTAGTTTATAGTAGTTTCTAATTTAGGTTTTTGTTTTTTGGCCAATTATTGCTTTTGTTTAGAATTTAGAAATGTTTTCATAGGTGCTCTGTTGGTTAATATATTGTGAATATGACAATGGGTTAAAAATATTTTTTAAAAGTGTAGATTGAGGAATGGTGTGAAAAGGTTGTTCTATGAGTTTTAGCTGTCGATAAATGCTATTAGAAGCCGTTTATTTGATGGAAATCGGATAAGGGGTTAAGGAATTATGGCTCTGTCAATTTTTTATTTTTACTGTTTATGTGCCGTATGAAACCAATAATGGTAGGTTAGAAGCAGAAAAATATTTTTAAAAATACTTATATGTAGTTTATGGATAAAAATGATGTATGTTCTGGTAGTTTATAGTATTTTCTAATTTAGGTTTTTGTTTTTTGGCCAATTTTTGCTTTTGTTTAGAATTTAGAAATGTTTTCATAGGTGCGCTGTTGGTTAATATATTGTGAAAATGACAATGGGTTAAAAATATTTTTTAAAAGTGAAGATTGAGGAATGGTGTGAAAAGGTTGTTCTATGAGTTTTAGCTGTCGATAAATGCTATTAGAAGCCGTTTATTTGATGGAAATCGGTTAAGGGGTTAAGGAATTATGGCTCTGTCAATTTTTTATTTTTACTGTTTTTGTGCCGTATGAAACCAATAATGGTAGGTTAGAAGCAGAAAAATATTTTTTAAAAATACTTATATGTAGTTTAGGGATAAAAATGAAGTATGTTCTGGTAGTTTATAGTATTTTCTAATTTAGGTTTTTGTTTTTTGGCCAATTATTGCTTTTGTTTAGAATTTAGAAATGTTTTCATAGGTGCGCTGTTGGTTAATATATTGTGAATATTACAATGGGTTAAAAATATTTTTTAAAAGTGAAGATTGAGGAATGGTGTGAAAAGGTTGTTCTATGAGTTTTAGCTGTCGATAAATGCTATTAGAAGCCGTTTATTTGATGGAAATCGGTTAAGGGGTTAAGGAATTATGGCTCTGTCAATTTTTTATTTTTACTGTTTATGTGCCGTATGAAACCAATAATGGTAGGTTAGAAGCAGAAAAAAAATTTTTAAAAATACTTATATGTAGTTTATGGATAAAAATGATGTATGTTCTGGTAGTTTATAGTATTTCCTAATTTAGGTTTTTGTTTTTTGGCCAATTATTGCTTTTGTTTAGAATTTAGAAATGTTTTCATAGGTGCGCTGTTGGTTAATATATTGTGAAAATGACAATGGGTTAAAAATATTTTTTAAAAGTGAAGGTTGAAAAATTGTGTGAAAAGGTTGTTTTAGGAGTTTTAGCTGTCGATAAATGCTATTAGAAGCCGTTTATTTGATGGAAATCGGATAAGGGGTTAAGGAATTATGGCTCTGTCAATTTTTTATTTTTACTGTTTTTGTGCCGTATGAAACCAATAATGGTAGGTTAGAAGCAGAAAAATATTTTTTAAAAATACTTATATGTAGTTTAGGGATAAAAATGAAGTATGTTCTGGTAGTTTATAGTATTTTCTAATTTCGGTTTTTGTTTTTTGGCCAATTATTGCTTTTGTTTAGAATTTAGAAATGTTTTCATAGGTGCGCTGTTGGTTAATATATTGTGAAAATGACAATGGGTTAAAAATATTTTTTAAAAGTGAAGATTGAGGAATTGTGTGAAAAGGTTGTTCTAGGAGTTTTAGCTGTCGATAAATGCTATTAGAAGCCGTTTATTTGATGGAAATCGGTTAAGGGGTTAAGGAATTATGGCTCTGTCAATTTTTTATTTTTACTGTTTTTGTGCCGTATGAAACCAATAATGGTAGGTTAGAAGCAGAAAAATATTTTTTAAAAATACTTATATGTAGTTTAGGGATAAAAATGAAGTATGTTCTGGTAGTTTATAGTATTTTCTAATTTAGGTTTTTGTTTTTTGGCCAATTATTGCTTTTGTTTAGAATTTAGAAATGTTTTCATAGGTGCGCTGTTGGTTAATATATTGTGAAAATGACAATGGGTTAAAAATATTTTTTAAAAGTGAAGGTTGATAAATTGTGTGAAAAGGTTGTTCTAGGAGTTTTAGCTGTCGATAAATGCTATTAGAAGCCGTTTATTTTATGGAAATCGGATAAGGGGTTAAGGAATTATGGCTCTGTCAATTTTTTATTTTTACTGTTTTTGTGCCGTATGAAACCAATAATGGTAGGTTAGAAGCAGAAAAATATTTTTTAAAAATACTTATATGTAGTTTAGGGATAAAAATGAAGTATGTTCTGGTAGTTTATAGTATTTTCTAATTTAGGTTTTTGTTTTTTGGCCAATTATTGCTTTTGTTTAGAATTTAAAAATGTTTTCATAGGTGCGCTGTTGGTTAATATATTGTGAATATGACAATGGGTTAAAAATATTTTTTAAAAGTGAAGATTGAGGAATGGTGTGAAAAGGTTGTTCTATGAGTTTTAGCTGCCGATAAATGCTATTAGAAGCCGTTTATTTGATGGAAATCGGTTAAGGGGTTAAGGAATTATGGCTCTGTCAATTTTTTATTTTTACTGTTTTTGTGCCGTATGAAACCAATAATGGTAGGTTAGAAGCAGAAAAATATTTTTTAAAAATACTTATATATAGTTTATGGATAAAAATGAAGTATGTTCTGGTAGTTTATAGTATTTTCTAATTTAGGTTTTTGTTTTTTTGGCCAATTATTGCTTTTGCTTAGAATTTAGAAATGTTTTCATAGGTGCGCTGTTGGTTAATATATTGTGAAAATGACAATGGGTTAAAAATGTTTTTTAAAAGTGAAGATTGAGGAATGGTGTGAAAAGGTTGTTCTATGAGTTTTAGCTGTCGATAAATGCTATTAGAAGCCGTTTATTTGATGGAAATCGGTTAAGGGGTTAAGGAATTATGGCTCTGTCAATTTTTTATTTTTACTGTTTTTGTGCCGTATGAAACCAATAATGGTAGGTTAGAAGCAGAAAAATATTTTTTAAAAATACTTATATGTAGGTTAGGGATAAAAATGAAGTATGTTCTGGTAGTTTATAGTATTTTCTAATTTCGGTTTTTGTTTTTTGGCCAATTATTGCTTTTGTTTAGAATTTAGAAATGTTTTCATAGGTGCGCTGTTGGTTAATATATTGTGAATATTACAATGGGTTAAAAATATTTTTTAAAAGTGAAGATTGAGGAATGGTGTGAAAAGGTTGTTCTATGAGTTTTAGCTGTCGATAAATGCTATTAGAAGCCGTTTATTTGATGGAAATCGGTTAAGGGGTTAAGGAATTATGGCTCTGTCAATTTTTTATTTTTACTATTTATGTGCCGTATGAAACCAATAATGGTAGGTTAGAAGCAGAAAAATATTTTTTAAAAATACTTATATGTTGTTTAGGGATAAAAATGAAGTATGTTCTGGTAGTTTATATTATTTTCTAATTTCGGTTTTTGTTTTTTGGCCAATTATTGCTTTTGTTTAGAATTTAGAAATGTTTTCATAGGTGCGCTGTTGGTTAATATATTGTGAATATTACAATGGGTTAAAAATATTTTTTAAAAGTGAAGATTGAGGAATGGTGTGAAAAGGTTGTTCTATGAGTTTTAGCTGTCGATAAATGCTATTAGAAGCCGTTTATTTGATGGAAATCGGTTAAGGGGTTAAGGAATTATGGCTCTGTCAATTTTTTATTTTTACTGTTTTTGTGCCGTATGAAACCAATAATGGTAGGTTAGAAGCAGAAAAATATTTTTTAAAAATACTTATATGTAGTTTAGGGATAAAAATGAAGTATGTTCTGGTAGTTTATAGTATTTTCTAATTTCGGTTTTTGTTTTTTGGCCACTTATTGCTTTTGTTTAGAATTTAGAAATGTTTTCATAGGTGCGCTGTTGGTTAATATATTGTGAATATGACAATGGGTTAAAAATATTTTTTAAAAGTGAAGATTGAGGAATGGTGTGAAAAGGTTGTTCTATGAGTTTTAGCTGCCGATAAATGCTATTAGAAGCCGTTTATTTGATGGAAATCGGTGAAGGGGTTAAGGAATTATGGCTCTGTCAATTTTTTATTTTTACTGTTTTTGTGCCGTATGAAACCAATAATGGTAGGTTAGAAGCAGAAAAATATTCTTTAAAAATACTTATATGTAGTTTAGGGATAAAAATGAAGTATGTTCTGGTAGTTTATAGTATTTTCTAATTTAGGTTTTTGTTTTTTGGCCAATTATTGCTTTTGTTTAGAATTTAGAAATGTTTTCATAGGTGCGCTGTTGGTTAATATATTGTGAATATTACAATGGGTTAAAAATATTTTTTAAAAGTGAAGATTGAGGAATGGTGTGAAAAGGTTGTTCTATGAGTTTTAGCTGTCGATAAATGCTATTAGAAGCCGTTTATTTGATGGAAATCGGTGAAGGGGTTAAGGAATTATGGCTCTGTCAATTTTTTATTTTTACTGTTTATGTGCCGTATGAAACCAATAATGGTAGGTTAGAAGCAGAAAAATATTTTTTAAAAATACTTATATGTAGTTTAGGGATAAAAATGAAGTATGTTCTGGTAGTTTATAGTATTTTCTAATTCCGGTTTTTGTTTTTTGGCCAATTATTGCTTTTGTTTAGAATTTAGAAATGTTTTCATAGGTGCGCTGTTGGTTAATATATTGTGAAAATGACAATGGGTTAAAAATATTTTTTAAAAGTGAAGATTGACGAATTGTGTGAAAAGGTTGTTCTAGGAGTTTTAGCTGTCGATAAATGCTATTAGAAGCCGTTTATTTGATGGAAATCGGTTAAGGGGTTAAGGAATTATGGCTCTGTCAATTTTTTATTTTTACTGTTTATGTGCCGTATGAAACCAATAATGGTAGGTTAGAAGCAGAAAAAAAATTTTTAAAAATACTTATATGTAGTTTAGGGATAAAAATGATGTATGTTCTGGTAGTTTATAGTATTTTCTAATTTAGGTTTTTGTTTTTTGGCCAATTTTTGCTTTTGTTTAGAATTTAGAAATGTTTTCATAGGTGCGCTGTTGGTTAATATATTGTGAATATGACAATGGGTTAAAAATATTTGTTAAAAGTGAAGATTGAGGAATGGTGTGAAAAGGTTGTTCTGTGAGTTTTAGCTGTCGATAAGTGCTATTAGAAGCCGTTTATTTAATGGAAATCGGTTAAGGGGTTAAGGAATTATGGCTCTGTCAATTTTTTATTTTTACTGTTTTTGTGCCGTATGAAACCAATAATGGTAGGTTAGAAGCAGAAAAATATTTTTTAAAAATACTTATATGTAGTTTAGGGATAAAAATGAAGTATGTTCTGGTAGTTTATAGTATTTTCTAATTTAGGTTTTTGTTTTTTGGCCAATTATTGCTTTTGTTTAGAATTTAGAAATGTTTTCATAGGTGCGCTGTTGGTTAATATATTGTGAATATTACAATGGGTTAAAAATATTTTTTAAAAGTGAAGATTGAGGAATGGTGTGAAAAGGTTGTTCTATGAGTTTTAGCTGTCGATAAATGCTATTAGAAGCCGTTTATTTGATGGAAATCGGTTAAGGGGTTAAGGAATTATGGCTCTGTCAATTTTTTATTTTTACTGTTTTTGTGCCGTATGAAACCAATAATGGTAGGTTAGAAGCAGAAAAATATTTTTTAAAAATACTTATATGTAGTTTAGGGATAAAAATGAAGTATGTTCTGGTAGTTTATAGTATTTTCTAATTCCGGTTTTTGTTTTTTGGCCAATTATTGCTTTTGTTTAGAATTTAGAAATTTTTTCATAGGTGCGCTGTTGGTTAATATATTGTGAAAATGACAATGGGTTAAAAATATTTTTTAAAAGTGAAGATTGAGGAATTGTGTGAAAAGGTTGTTCTAGGAGTTTTAGCTGTCGATAAATGCTATTAGAAGCCGTTTATTTGATGGAAATCGGATAAGGGGTTAAGGAATTATGGCTCTGTCAATTTTTTATTTTTACTATTTATGTGCCGTATGAAACCAATAATGGTAGGTTAGAAGCAGAAAAATATTTTTTAAAAATACTTATATGTAGTTTAGGGATAAAAATGAAGTATGTTCTGGTAGTTTATAGTAGTTTCTAATTTAGGTTTTTGTTTTTTGGCCAATTATTGCTTTTGTTTAGAATTTAGAAATGTTTTCATAGGTGCTCTGTTGGTTAATATATTGTGAATATGACAATGGGTTAAAAATATTTTTTAAAAGTGAAGATTGAGGAATGGTGTGAAAAGGTTGTTCTATGAGTTTTAGCTGTCGATAAATGCTATTAGAAGCCGTTTATTTGATGGAAATCGGTGGAGGGGTTAAGGAATTATGGCTCTGTCAATTTTTTCTTTTTACTGTTTATGTGCCGTTTGAAACCAATAATGGTAGGTTAGAAGCAGAAAAATATTTTTAAAAATACTTATATGTAGTTTAGGGATAAAAATGAAGTATGTTCTGGTAGTTTATAGTATTTTCTAATTTAGGTTTTTGTTTTTTGGCCAATTATTGCTTTTGTTTAGAATTTAGAAATGTTTCCATAGGTGCGCTGTTGGTTAATATATTGTGAATATTACAATGGGTTAAAAATATTTTTTAAAAGTGAAGATTGAGGAATGGTGTGAAAAGGTTGTTCTATGAGTTTTAGCTGTCGATAAATGCTATTAGAAGCCGTTTATTTGATGGAAATCGGTGAAGGGGTTAAGGAATTATGGCTCTGTCAATTTTTTATTTTTACTGTTTATGTGCCGTATGAAACCAATAATGGTAGGTTAGAAGCAGAAAAATATTTTTTAAAAATACTTATATGTAGTTTAGGGATAAAAATGAAGTATGTTCTGGTAGTTTATAGTATTTTCTAATTTAGGTTTTTGTTTTTTGGCCAATTATTGCTTTTGTTTAGAATTTAGAAATGTTTTCATAGGTGCGCTGTTGGTTAATATATTGTGAAAATGACAATGGGTTAAAAATATTTTTTAAAAGTGAAGGTTGAAAAATTGTGTGAAAAGGTTGTTCTAGGAGTTTTAGCTGTCGATAAATGCTATTAGAAGCCGTTTATTTGATGGAAATCGGATAAGGGGTTAAGGAATTATGGCTCTGTCAATTTTTTATTTTTACTGTTTTTGTGCCGTATGAAACCAATAATGGTAGGTTAGAAGCAGAAAAATATTTTTTAAAAATACTTATATGTAGTTTAGGGATAAAAATGAAGTATGTTCTGGTAGTTTATAGTATTTTCTAATTTAGGTTTTTGTTTTTTGGCCAATTATTGCTTTTGTTTAGAATTTAGAAATGTTTTCATAGGTGCGCTGTTGGTTAATATATTGTGAATATGACAATGGGTTAAAAATATTTTTTAAAAGTGAAGATTGAGGAATGGTGTGAAAAGGTTGTTCTATGAGTTTTAGCTGTCGATAAATGCTATTAGAAGCCGTTTATTTGATGGAAATCGGTTAAGGGGTTAAGGAATTATGGCTCTGTCAATTTTTTATTTTTACTGTTTTTGTGCCGTATGAAACCAATAATGGTAGGTTAGAAGCAGAAAAATATTTTTTAAAAATACTTATATGTAGTTTAGGGATAAAAATGAAGTATGTTCTGGTAGTTTATAGTATTTTCTAATTCCGGTTTTTGTTTTTTTGGCCAATTATTGCTTTTGCTTAGAATTTAGAAATGTTTTCATAGGTGCGCTGTTGGTTAATATATTGTGAATATGACAATGGGTTAAAAATATTTTTTAAAAGTGAAGATTGAGGAATGGTGTGAAAAGGTTGTTCTATGAGTTTTAGCTGTCGATAAATGCTATTAGAAGCCGTTTATTTGATGGAAATCGGTTAAGGGGTTAAGGAATTATGGCTCTGTCAATTTTTTATTTTTACTGTTTATGTGCCGTATGAAACCAATAATGGTAGGTTAGAAGCAGAAAAATATTTTTTAAAAATACTTATATGTAGTTTAGGGATAAAAATGAAGTATGTTCTGGTAGTTTATAGTATTTTCTAATTCCGGTTTTTGTTTTTTGGCCAATTATTGCTTTTGTTTAGAATTTAGAAATGTTTTCATAGGTGCTCTGTTGGTTAATATATTGTGAATATGACAATGGGTTAAAAATATTTTTTAAAAGTGTAGATTGAGGAATGGTGTGAAAAGGTTGTTCTATGAGTTTTAGCTGTCGATAAATGCTATTAGAAGCCGTTTATTTGATGGAAATCGGATAAGGGGTTAAGGAATTATGGCTCTGTCAATTTTTTATTTTTACTGTTTATGTGCCGTATGAAACCAATAATGGTAGGTTAGAAGCAGAAAAAAAATTTTTAAAAATACTTATATGTAGTTTATGGATAAAAATGATGTATGTTCTGGTAGTTTATAGTATTTTCTAATTTCGGTTTTTGTTTTTTTGGCCAATTATTGCTTTTGCTTAGAATTTAGAAATGTTTTCATAGGTGCGCTGTTGGTTAATATATTGTGAATATTACAATGGGTTAAAAATATTTTTTAAAAGTGAAGATTGAGGAATGGTGTGAAAAGGTTGTTCTATGAGTTTTAGCTGTCGATAAATGCTATTAGAAGCCGTTTATTTGATGGATATCGGATAAGGGGTTAAGGAATTATGGCTCTGTCAATTTTTTATTTTTACTATTTATGTGCCGTATGAAACCAATAATGGTAGGTTAGAAGCAGAAAAATATTTTTTAAAAATACTTATATGTAGTTTAGGGATAAAAATGAAGTATGTTCTGGTAGTTTATAGTAGTTTCTAATTTAGGTTTTTGTTTTTTGGCCAATTATTGCTTTTGTTTAGAATTTAGAAATGTTTTCATAGGTGCTCTGTTGGTTAATATATTGTGAATATGACAATGGGTTAAAAATATTTTTTAAAAGTGAAGATTGAGGAATGGTGTGAAAAGGTTGTTCTATGAGTTTTAGCTGTCGATAAATGCTATTAGAAGCCGTTTATTTGATGGAAATCGGTGGAGGGGTTAAGGAATTATGGCTCTGTCAATTTTTTCTTTTTACTGTTTATGTGCCGTTTGAAACCAGTAATGGTAGGTTAGAAGCAGAAAAATATTTTTAAAAATACTTATATGTAGTTTAGGGATAAAAATGAAGTATGTTCTGGTAGTTTATAGTATTTTCTAATTTAGGTTTTTGTTTTTTGGCCAATTATTGCTTTTGTTTAGAATTTAGAAATGTTTTCATAGGTGCGCTGTTGGTTAATATATTGTGAATATGACAATGGGTTAAAAATATTTTTTAAAAGTGAAGATTGAGGAATTGTGTAAAAAGGTTGTTCTAGGAGTTTTAGCTGTCGATAAATGCTATTAGAAGCCGTTTATTTGATGGAAATCGGTTAAGGGGTTAAGGAATTATGGCTCTGTCAATTTTTTATTTTTACTGTTTATGTGCCGTATGAAACCAATAATGGTAGGTTAGAAGCAGAAAAAAAATTTTTAAAAATACTTATATGTAGTTTATGGATAAAAATGATGTATGTTCTGGTAGTTTATAGTATTTCCTAATTTAGGTTTTTGTTTTTTGGCCAATTATTGCTTTTGTTTAGAATTTAGAAATGTTTTCATAGGTGCGCTGTTGGTTAATATATTGTGAAAATGACAATGGGTTAAAAATATTTTTTAAAAGTGAAGGTTGAAAAATTGTGTGAAAAGGTTGTTCTAGGAGTTTTAGCTGTCGATAAATGCTATTAGAAGCCGTTTATTTGATGGAAATCGGATAAGGGGTTAAGGAATTATGGCTCTGTCAATTTTTTATTTTTACTGTTTTTGTGCCGTATGAAACCAATAATGGTAGGTTAGAAGCAGAAAAATATTTTTTAAAAATACTTATATGTAGTTTAGGGATAAAAATGAAGTATGTTCTGGTAGTTTATAGTATTTTCTAATTTCGGTTTTTGTTTTTTGGCCAATTATTGCTTTTGTTTAGAATTTAGAAATGTTTTCATAGGTGCGCTGTTGGTTAATATATTGTGAAAATGACAATGGGTTAAAAATATTTTTTAAAAGTGAAGATTGAGGAATTGTGTGAAAAGGTTGTTCTAGGAGTTTTAGCTGTCGATAAATGCTATTAGAAGCCGTTTATTTGATGGAAATCGGTTAAGGGGTTAAGGAATTATGGCTCTGTCAATTTTTTATTTTTACTGTTTTTGTGCCGTATGAAACCAATAATGGTAGGTTAGAAGCATAAAAATATTTTTTAAAAATACTTATATGTAGTTTAGGGATAAAAATGAAGTATGTTCTGGTAGTTTATAGTATTTTCTAATTTAGGTTTTTGTTTTTTGGCCAATTATTGCTTTTGTTTAGAATTTAGAAATGTTTTCATAGGTGCGCTGTTGGTTAATATATTGTGAAAATGACAATGGGTTAAAAATATTTTTTAAAAGTGAAGGTTGATAAATTGTGTGAAAAGGTTGTTCTAGGAGTTTTAGCTGTCGATAAATGCTATTAGAAGCCGTTTATTTTATGGAAATCGGATAAGGGGTTAAGGAATTATGGCTCTGTCAATTTTTTATTTTTACTGTTTTTGTGCCGTATGAAACCAATAATGGTAGGTTAGAAGCAGAAAAATATTTTTTAAAAATACTTATATGTAGTTTAGGGATAAAAATGAAGTATGGTCTGGTAGTTTATAGTATTTTCTAATTTAGGTTTTTGTTTTTTGGCCAATTATTGCTTTTGTTTAGAATTTAGAAATGTTTTCATAGGTGCGCTGTTGGTTAATATATTGTGAATATGACAATGGGTTAAAAATATTTTTTAAAAGTGAAGATTGAGGAATGGTGTGAAAAGGTTGTTCTATGAGTTTTAGCTGCCGATAAATGCTATTAGAAGCCGTTTATTTGATGGAAATCGGTTAAGGGGTTAAGGAATTATGGCTCTGTCAATTTTTTATTTTTACTGTTTTTGTGCCGTATGAAACCAATAATGGTAGGTTAGAAGCAGAAAAATATTTTTTAAAAATACTTATATATAGTTTATGGATAAAAATGAAGTATGTTCTAGTAGTTTATAGTATTTTCTAATTTAGGTTTTTGTTTTTTTGGCCAATTATTGCTTTTGTTTAGAATTTAGAAATGTTTTCATAGGTGCGCTGTTGGTTAATATATTGTGAATATTACAATGGGTTAAAAATGTTTTTTAAAAGTGAAGATTGAGGAATGGTGTGAAAAGGTTGTTCTATGAGTTTTAGCTGTCGATAAATGCTATTAGAAGCCGTTTATTTGATGGAAATCGGTTAAGGGGTTAAGGAATTATGGCTCTGTCAATTTTTTATTTTTACTGTTTTTGTGCCGTATGAAACCAATAATGGTAGGTTAGAAGCAGAAAAATATTCTTTAAAAATACTTATATGTAGTTTAGGGATAAAAATGAAGTATGTTCTGGTAGTTTATAGTATTTTCTAATTTAGGTTTTTGTTTTTTGGCCAATTATTGCTTTTGTTTAGAATTTAGAAATGTTTTCATAGGTGCGCTGTTGGTTAATATATTGTGAATATTACAATGGGTTAAAAATATTTTTTAAAAGTGAAGATTGAGGAATGGTGTGAAAAGGTTGTTCTATGAGTTTTAGCTGTCGATAAATGCTATTAGAAGCCGTTTATTTGATGGAAATCGGTTAAGGGGTTAAGGAATTATGGCTCTGTCAATTTTTTATTTTTACTGTTTATGTGCCGTATGAAACCAATAATGGTAGGTTAGAAGCAGAAAAATATTTTTTAAAAATACTTATATGTAGTTTAGGGATAAAAATGAAGTATGTTCTGGTAGTTTATAGTATTTTCTAATTTAGGTTTTTGTTTTTTTTGGCCAATTATTGCTTTTGCTTAGAATTTAGAAATGTTTTCATAGGTGCGCTGTTGGTTAATATATTGTGAAAATGACAATGGGTTAAAAATGTTTTTTAAAAGTGAAGATTGAGGAATGGTGTGAAAAGGTTGTTCTATGAGTTTTAGCTGTCGATAAATGCTATTAGAAGCCGTTTATTTGATGGAAATCGGTTAAGGGGTTAAGGAATTATGGCTCTGTCAATTTTTTATTTTTACTGTTTTTGTGCCGTATGAAACCAATAATGGTAGGTTAGAAGCAGAAAAATATTCTTTAAAAATACTTATATGTAGTTTAGGGATAAAAATGAAGTATGTTCTGGTAGTTTATAGTATTTTCTAATTTAGGTTTTTGTTTTTTGGCCAATTATTGCTTTTGTTTAGAATTTAGAAATGTTTTCATAGGTGCGCTGTTGGTTAATATATTGTGAATATTACAATGGGTTAAAAATATTTTTTAAAAGTGAAGATTGAGGAATGGTGTGAAAAGGTTGTTCTATGAGTTTTAGCTGTCGATAAATGCTATTAGAAGCCGTTTATTTGATGGAAATCGGTTAAGGGGTTAAGGAATTATGGCTCTGTCAATTTTTTATTTTTACTGTTTATGTGCCGTATGAAACCAATAATGGTAGGTTAGAAGCAGAAAAATATTTTTTAAAAATACTTATATGTAGTTTAGGGATAAAAATGAAGTATGTTCTGGTAGTTTATAGTATTTTCTAATTTAGGTTTTTGTTTTTTTTGGCCAATTATTGCTTTTGCTTAGAATTTAGAAATGTTTTCATAGGTGCGCTGTTGGTTAATATATTGTGAAAATGACAATGGGTTAAAAATGTTTTTTAAAAGTGAAGATTGAGGAATGGTGTGAAAAGGTTGTTCTATGAGTTTTAGCTGTCGATAAATGCTATTAGAAGCCGTTTATTTGATGGAAATCGGTTAAGGGGTTAAGGAATTATGGCTCTGTCAATTTTTTATTTTTACTGTTTTTGTGCCGTATGAAACCAATAATGGTAGGTTAGAAGCAGAAAAATATTTTTTAAAAATACTTATATGTAGGTTAGGGATAAAAATGAAGTATGTTCTGGTAGTTTATAGTATTTTCTAATTTCGGTTTTTGTTTTTTGGCCAATTATTGCTTTTGTTTAGAATTTAGAAATGTTTTCATAGGTGCGCTGTTGGTTAATATATTGTGAATATTACAATGGGTTAAAAATATTTTTTAAAAGTGAAGATTGAGGAATGGTGTGAAAAGGTTGTTCTATGAGTTTTAGCTGTCGATAAATGCTATTAGAAGCCGTTTATTTGATGGAAATCGGTTAAGGGGTTAAGGAATTATGGCTCTGTCAATTTTTTATTTTTACTGTTTTTGTGCCGTATGAAACCAATAATGGTAGGTTAGAAGCAGAAAAATATTCTTTAAAAATACTTATATGTAGTTTAGGGATAAAAATGAAGTATGTTCTGGTAGTTTATAGTATTTTCTAATTTAGGTTTTTGTTTTTTTGGCCAATTATTGCTTTTGTTTAGAATTTAGAAATGTTTTCATAGGTGCGCTGTTGGTTAATATATTGTGAATATTACAATGGGTTAAAAATGTTTTTTAAAAGTGAAGATTGAGGAATGGTGTGAAAAGGTTGTTCTATGAGTTTTAGCTGTCGATAAATGCTATTAGAAGCCGTTTATTTGATGGAAATCGGTTAAGGGGTTAAGGAATTATGGCTCTGTCAATTTTTTATTTTTACTGTTTTTGTGCCGTATGAAACCAATAATGGTAGGTTAGAAGCAGAAAAATATTCTTTAAAAATACTTATATGTAGTTTAGGGATAAAAATGAAGTATGTTCTGGTAGTTTATAGTATTTTCTAATTTAGGTTTTTGTTTTTTGGCCAATTATTGCTTTTGTTTAGAATTTAGAAATGTTTTCATAGGTGCGCTGTTGGTTAATATATTGTGAATATTACAATGGGTTAAAAATATTTTTTAAAAGTGAAGATTGAGGAATGGTGTGAAAAGGTTGTTCTATGAGTTTTAGCTGTCGATAAATGCTATTAGAAGCCGTTTATTTGATGGAAATCGGTTAAGGGGTTAAGGAATTATGGCTCTGTCAATTTTTTATTTTTACTGTTTATGTGCCGTATGAAACCAATAATGGTAGGTTAGAAGCAGAAAAATATTTTTTAAAAATACTTATATGTAGTTTAGGGATAAAAATGAAGTATGTTCTGGTAGTTTATAGTATTTTCTAATTTAGGTTTTTGTTTTTTTTGGCCAATTATTGCTTTTGCTTAGAATTTAGAAATGTTTTCATAGGTGCGCTGTTGGTTAATATATTGTGAAAATGACAATGGGTTAAAAATGTTTTTTAAAAGTGAAGATTGAGGAATGGTGTGAAAAGGTTGTTCTATGAGTTTTAGCTGTCGATAAATGCTATTAGAAGCCGTTTATTTGATGGAAATCGGTTAAGGGGTTAAGGAATTATGGCTCTGTCAATTTTTTATTTTTACTGTTTTTGTGCCGTATGAAACCAATAATGGTAGGTTAGAAGCAGAAAAATATTTTTTAAAAATACTTATATGTAGATTAGGGATAAAAATGAAGTATGTTCTGGTAGTTTATAGTATTTTCTAATTTCGGTTTTTGTTTTTTGGCCAATTATTGCTTTTGTTTAGAATTTAGAAATGTTTTCATAGGTGCGCTGTTGGTTAATATATTGTGAATATTACAATGGGTTAAAAATATTTTTTAAAAGTGAAGATTGAGGAATGGTGTGAAAAGGTTGTTCTATGAGTTTTAGCTGTCGATAAATGCTATTAGAAGCCGTTTATTTGATGGAAATCGGTTAAGGGGTTAAGGAATTATGGCTCTGTCAATTTTTTATTTTTAGTATTTATGTGCCGTATGAAACCAATAATGGTAGGTTAGAAGCAGAAAAATATTTTTTAAAAATACTTATATGTTGTTTAGGGATAAAAATGAAGTATGTTCTGGTAGTTTATATTATTTTCTAATTTCGGTTTTTGTTTTTTGGCCAATTATTGCTTTTGTTTAGAATTTAGAAATGTTTTCATAGGTGCGCTGTTGGTTAATATATTGTGAATATTACAATGGGTTAAAAATATTTTTTAAAAGTGAAGATTGAGGAATGGTGTGAAAAGGTTGTTCTATGAGTTTTAGCTGTCGATAAATGCTATTAGAAGCCGTTTATTTGATGGAAATCGGTTAAGGGGTTAAGGAATTATGGCTCTGTCAATTTTTTATTTTTACTGTTTTTGTGCCGTATGAAACCAATAATGGTAGGTTAGAAGCATAAAAATATTTTTTAAAAATACTTATATGTAGTTTAGGGATAAAAATGAAGTATGTTCTGGTAGTTTATAGTATTTTCTAATTTCGGTTTTTGTTTTTTGGCCAATTATTGCTTTTGTTTAGAATTTAGAAATGTTTTCATAGGTGCGCTGTTGGTTAATATATTGTGAATATGACAATGGGTTAAAAATATTTTTTAAAAGTGAAGATTGAGGAATGGTGTGAAAAGGTTGTTCTATGAGTTTTAGCTGCCGATAAATGCTATTAGAAGCCGTTTATTTGATGGAAATCGGTGAAGGGGTTAAGGAATTATGGCTCTGTCAATTTTTTATTTTTACTGTTTTTGTGCCGTATGAAACCAATAATGGTAGGTTAGAAGCAGAAAAATATTCTTTAAAAATACTTATATGTAGTTTAGGGATAAAAATGAAGTATGTTCTGGTAGTTTATAGTATTTTCTAATTTAGGTTTTTGTTTTTTGGCCAATTATTGCTTTTGTTTAGAATTTAGAAATGTTTTCATAGGTGCGCTGTTGGTTAATATATTGTGAATATTACAATGGGTTAAAAATATTTTTTAAAAGTGAAGATTGAGGAATGGTGTGAAAAGGTTGTTCTATGAGTTTTAGCTGTCGATAAATGCTATTAGAAGCCGTTTATTTGATGGAAATCGGTTAAGGGGTTAAGGAATTATGGCTCTGTCAATTTTTTATTTTTACTGTTTATGTGCCGTATGAAACCAATAATGGTAGGTTAGAAGCAGAAAAATATTTTTTAAAAATACTTATATGTAGTTTAGGGATAAAAATGAAGTATGTTCTGGTAGTTTATAGTATTTTCTAATTCCGGTTTTTGTTTTTTTGGCCAATTATTGCTTTTGTTTAGAATTTAGAAATGTTTTCATAGGTGCGCTGTTGGTTAATATATTGTGAAAATGACAATGGGTTAAAAATATTTTTTAAAAGTGAAGATTGACGAATTGTGTGAAAAGGTTGTTCTAGGAGTTTTAGCTGTCGATAAATGCTATTAGAAGCCGTTTATTTGATGGAAATCGGTTAAGGGGTTAAGGAATTATGGCTCTGTCAATTTTTTATTTTTACTGTTTATGTGCCGTATGAAACCAATAATGGTAGGTTAGAAGCAGAAAAAAAATTTTTAAAAATACTTATATGTAGTTTAGGGATAAAAATGATGTATGTTCTGGTAGTTTATAGTATTTTCTAATTTAGGTTTTTGTTTTTTGGCCAATTTTTGCTTTTGTTTAGAATTTAGAAATGTTTTCATAGGTGCGCTGTTGGTTAATATATTGTGAATATGACAATGGGTTAAAAATATTTGTTAAAAGTGAAGATTGAGGAATGGTGTGAAAAGGTTGTTCTGTGAGTTTTAGCTGTCGATAAGTGCTATTAGAAGCCGTTTATTTAATGGAAATCGGTTAAGGGGTTAAGGAATTATGGCTCTGTCAATTTTTTATTTTTACTGTTTTTGTGCCGTATGAAACCAATAATGGTAGGTTAGAAGCAGAAAAATATTTTTTAAAAATACTTATATGTAGTTTAGGGATAAAAATGAAGTATGTTCTGGTAGTTTATAGTATTTTCTAATTTAGGTTTTTGTTTTTTGGCCAATTATTGCTTTTGTTTAGAATTTAGAAATGTTTTCATAGGTGCGCTGTTGGTTAATATATTGTGAATATTACAATGGGTTAAAAATATTTTTTAAAAGTGAAGATTGAGGAATGGTGTGAAAAGGTTGTTCTATGAGTTTTAGCTGTCGATAAATGCTATTAGAAGCCGTTTATTTGATGGAAATCGGTTAAGGGGTTAAGGAATTATGGCTCTGTCAATTTTTTATTTTTACTGTTTATGTGCCGTATGAAACCAATAATGGTAGGTTAGAAGCAGAAAAATATTTTTTAAAAATACTTATATGTAGTTTAGGGATAAAAATGAAGTATGTTCTGGTAGTTTATAGTATTTTCTAATTCCGGTTTTTGTTTTTTGGCCAATTATTGCTTTTGTTTAGAATTTAGAAATTTTTTCATAGGTGCGCTGTTGGTTAATATATTGTGAAAATGACAATGGGTTAAAAATATTTTTTAAACGTGAAGATTGAGGAATTGTGTGAAAAGGTTGTTCTAGGAGTTTTAGCTGTCGATAAATGCTATTAGAAGCCGTTTATTTGATGGAAATCGGTGAAGGGGTTAAGGAATTATGGCTCTGTCAATTTTTTATTTTTACTGTTTATGTGCCGTATGAAACCAATAATGGTAGGTTAGAAGCAGAAAAATATTTTTTATAAATACTTATATGTAGTTTAGGGATAAAAATGAAGTATGTTCTGGTAGTTTATAGTATTTTCTAATTTAGGTTTTTGTTTTTTGGCCAATTATTGCTTTTGTTTAGAATTTAGAAATGTTTTCATAGGTGCGCTGTTGGTTAATATATTGTGAAAATGACAATGGGTTAAAAATATTTTTTAAAAGTGAAGATTGAGGAATGGTGTGAAAAGGTTGTTCTATGAGTCTTAGCTGTCGATAAATGCTATTAGAAGCCGTTTATTTGATGGAAATCGGTTAAGGGGTTAAGGAATTATGGCTCTGTCAATTTTTTATTTTTACTGTTTTTGTGCCGTATGAAACCAATAATGGTAGGTTAGAAGCAGAAAAATATTTTTTAAAAATACTTATATGTAGTTTAGGGATAAAAATGAAGTATGTTCTGGTAGTTTATAGTATTTTCTAATTCCGGTTTTTGTTTTTTGGCCAATTATTGCTTTTGTTTAGAATTTAGAAATTTTTTCATAGGTGCGCTGTTGGTTAATATATTGTGAAAATGACAATGGGTTAAAAATATTTTTTAAAAGTGAAGATTGAGGAATTGTGTGAAAAGGTTGTTCTAGGAGTTTTAGCTGTCGATAAATGCTATTAGAAGCCGTTTATTTGATGGAAATCGGATAAGGGGTTAAGGAATTATGGCTCTGTCAATTTTTTATTTTTACTATTTATGTGCCGTATGAAACCAATAATGGTAGGTTAGAAGCAGAAAAATATTTTTTAAAAATACTTATATGTAGTTTAGGGATAAAAATGAAGTATGTTCTGGTAGTTTATAGTATTTTCTAATTTCGGTTTTTGTTTTTTGGCCAATTATTGCTTTTGTTTAGAATTTAGAAATGTTTTCATAGGTGCGCTGTTGGTTAATATATTGTGAAAATGACAATGGGTTAAAAATATTTTTTAAAAGTGAAGATTGAGGAATGGTGTGAAAAGGTTGTTCTATGAGTTTTAGCTGTCGATAAATGCTATTAGAAGCCGTTTATTTGATGGAAATCGGTTAAGGGGTTAAGGAATTATGGCTCTGTCAATTTTTTATTTTTACTGTTTTTGTGCCGTATGAAACCAATAATGGTAGGTTAGAAGCAGAAAAATATTTTTTAAAAATACTTATATGTAGTTTAGGGATAAAAATGAAGTATGTTCTGGTAGTTTATAGTAGTTTCTAATTTAGGTTTTTGTTTTTTGGCCAATTATTGCTTTTGTTTAGAATTTAGAAATGTTTTCATAGGTGCTCTGTTGGTTAATATATTGTGAATATGACAATGGGTTAAAAATATTTTTTAAAAGTGAAGATTGAGGAATGGTGTGAAAAGGTTGTTCTATGAGTTTTAGCTGTCGATAAATGCTATTAGAAGCCGTTTATTTGATGGAAATCGGTGGAGGGGTTAAGGAATTATGGCTCTGTCAATTTTTTCTTTTTACTGTTTATGTGCCGTTTGAAACCAATAATGGTAGGTTAGAAGCAGAAAAATATTTTTAAAAATACTTATATGTAGTTTAGGGATAAAAATGAAGTATGTTCTGGTAGTTTATAGTATTTTCTAATTTAGGTTTTTGTTTTTTGGCCAATTATTGCTTTTGTTTAGAATTTAGAAATGTTTTCATAGGTGCGCTGTTGGTTAATATATTGTGAAAATGACAATGGGTTAAAAATATTTTTTAAAAGTGAAGATTGAGGAATGGTGTGAAAAGGTTGTTCTATGAGTTTTAGCCGTCGATAAATGCTATTAGAAGCCGTTTATTTGATGGAAATCGGTTAAGGGGTTAAGGAATTATGGCTCTGTCAATTTTTTATTTTTACTGTTTTTGTGCCGTATGAAACCAATAATGGTAGGTTAGAAGCAGAAAAATATTTTTTAAAAATACTTATATGTAGTTTAGGGATAAAAATGAAGTATGTTCTGGTAGTTTATAGTATTTTCTAATTTAGGTTTTTGTTTTTTGGCCAATTATTGCTTTTGTTTAGAATTTAGAAATGTTTTCATAGGTGCGCTGTTGGTTAATATATTGTGAATATTACAATGGGTTAAAAATATTTTTTAAAAGTGAAGATTGAGGAATGGTGTGAAAAGATTGTTCTATGAGTTTTAGCTGTCGATAAATGCTATTAGAAGCCGTTTATTTGATGGAAATCGGTTAAGGGGTTAAGGAATTATGGCTCTGTCAATTTTTTATTTTTACTGTTTTTGTGCCGTATGAAACCAATAATGGTAGGTTAGAAGCAGAAAAATATTTTTTAAAAATACTTATATGTAGTTTAGGGATAAAAATGAAGTATGTTCTGGTAGTTTATAGTATTTTCTAATTTCGGTTTTTGTTTTTTGGCCAATTATTGCTTTTGTTTAGAATTTAGAAATGTTTTCATAGGTGCGCTGTTGGTTAATATATTGTGAAAATGACAATGGGTTAAAAATATTTTTTAAAAGTGAAGATTGAGGAATGGTGTGAAAAGGTTGTTCTATGAGTTTTAGCTGTCGATAAATGCTATTAGAAGCCGTTTATTTGATGGAAATCGGTTAAGGGGTTAAGGAATTATGGCTCTGTCAATTTTTTATTTTTACTGTTTTTGTGCCGTATGAAACCAATAATGGTAGGTTAGAAGCAGAAAAATATTTTTTAAAAATACTTATATGTAGTTTAGGGATAAAAATGAAGTATGTTCTGGTAGTTTATAGTATTTTCTAATTTCGGTTTTTGTTTTTTGGCCAATTATTGCTTTTGTTTAGAATTTAGAAATGTTTTCATAGGTGCGCTGTTGGTTAATATATTGTGAAAATGACAATGGGTTAAAAATATTTTTTAAAAGTGAAGATTGAGGAATTGTGTGAAAAGGTTGTTCTAGGAGTTTTAGCTGTCGATAAATGCTATTAGAAGCCGTTTATTTGATGGAAATCGGTTAAGGGGTTAAGGAATTATGGCTCTGTCAATTTTTTATTTTTACTGTTTTTGTGCCGTATGAAACCAATAATGGTAGGTTAGAAGCAGAAAAATATTTTTTAAAAATACTTATATGTAGTTTAGGGATAAAAATGAAGTATGTTCTGGTAGTTTATAGTATTTTCTAATTTCGGTTTTTGTTTTTTGGCCAATTATTGCTTTTGTTTAGAATTTAGAAATGTTTTCATAGGTGCGCTGTTGGTTAATATATTGTGAAAATGACAATGGGTTAAAAATATTTTTTAAAAGTGAAGATTGAGGAATTGTGTGAAAAGGTTGTTCTAGGAGTTTTAGCTGTCGATAAATGCTATTAGAAGCCGTTTATTCGATGGAAATCGGTTAAGGGGTTAAGGAATTATGGCTCTGTCAATTTTTTATTTTTACTGTTTTTGTGCCGTATGAAACCAATAATGGTAGGTTAGAAGCAGAAAAATATTTTTTAAAAATACTTATATGTAGTTTAGGGATAAAAATGAAGTATGTTCTGGTAGTTTATAGTATTTTCTAATTTAGGTTTTTGTTTTTTGGCCAATTATTGCTTTTGTTTAGAATTTAGAAATGTTTTCATAGGTGCGCTGTTGGTTAATATATTGTGAAAATGACAATGGGTTAAAAATATTTTTTAAAAGTGAAGATTGAGGAATTGTGTGAAAAGGTTGTTCTAGGAGTTTTAGCTGTCGATAAATGCTATTAGAAGCCGTTTATTTGATGGAAATCGGTTAAGGGGTTAAGGAATTATGGCTCTGTCAATTTTTTATTTTTACTGTTTATGTGCCGTATGAAACCAATAATGGTAGGTTAGAAGCAGAAAAAAAATTTTTAAAAATACTTATATGTAGTTTAGGGATAAAAATGAAGTATGTTCTGGTAGTTTATAGTATTTTCTAATTTAGGTTTTTGTTTTTTGGCCAATTATTGCTTTTGTTTAGAATTTAGAAATGTTTTCATAGGTGCGCTGTTGGTTAATATATTGTGAAAATGACAATGGGTTTAAAATATTTTTTAAAAGTGAAGATTGAGGAATGGTGTGAAAAGGTTATTCTAGGAGTTTTAGCTGTCGATAAATGCTATTAGAAGCCGTTTATTTGATGGAAATCGGTTAAGGGGTTAAGGAATTATGGCTCTGTCAATTTTTTATTTTTACTGTTTTTGTGCCGTATGAAACCAATAATGGTAGGTTAGAAGCAGAAAAATATTTTTTAAAAATACTTATATGTAGTTTAGGGATAAAAATGATGTATGTTCTGGTAGTTTATAGTATTTTCTAATTTAGGTTTTTGTTTTTTGGTCAAGTTTTGCTTTTGTTTAGAATTTAGAAATGTTTTCATAGGTGCGCTGTTGGTTAATATATTGTGAAAATGACAATGGGTTTAAAATATTTTTTAAAAGTGAAGATTGAGGAATGGTGTGAAAAGATTGTTCTATGAGTTTTAGCTGTCGATAAATGCTATTAGAAGCCGTTTATTTGATGGAAATCGGTTAAGGGGTTAAGGAATTATGGCTCTGTCAATTTTTTATTTTTACTGTTTTTGTGCCGTATGAAACCAATAATGGTAGGTTAGAAGCAGAAAAATATTTTTTAAAAATACTTATATGTAGTTTAGGGATAAAAATGATGTATGTTCTGGTAGTTTATAGTATTTTCTAATTTAGGTTTTTGTTTTTTGGTCAAGTTTTGCTTTTGTTTAGAATTTAGAAATGTTTTCATAGGTGCGCTGTTGGTTAATATATTGTGAAAATGACAATGGGTTTAAAATATTTTTTAAAAGTGAAGATTGAGGAATGGTGTGAAAAGATTGTTCTATGAGTTTTAGCTGTCGATAAATGCTATTAGAAGCCGTTTATTTGATGGAAATCGGTTAAGGGGTTAAGGAATTATGGCTCTGTCAATTTTTTATTTTTACTGTTTTTGTGCCGTATGAAACCAATAATGGTAGGTTAGAAGCAGAAAAATATTTTTTAAAAATACTTATATGTAGTTTAGGGATAAAAATGAAGTATGTTCTGGTAGTTTATAGTATTTTCTAATTTAGGTTTTTGTTTTTTGGCCAATTATTGCTTTTGTTTAGAATTTAGAAATGTTTTCATAGGTGCGCTGTTGGTTAATATATTGTGAATATTACAATGGGTTAAAAATATTTTTTAAAAGTGAAGATTGAGGAATGGTGTGAAAAGATTGTTCTATGAGTTTTAGCTGTCGATAAATGCTATTAGAAGCCGTTTATTTGATGGAAATCGGTTAAGGGGTTAAGGAATTATGGCTCTGTCAATTTTTTATTTTTACTGTTTATGTGCCGTATGAAACCAATAATGGTAGGTAAGAAGCAGAAAAATATTTTTTAAAAATACTTATATGTAGTTTAGGGATAAAAATAAAGTATGTTCTGGTAGTTTATAGTATTTTCTAATTTCGGTTTTTTGGCCAATTATTGCTTTTGTTTAGAATTTAGAAATGTTTTCATAGGTGCGCTGTTGGTTAATATATTGTGAATATGACAATGGGTTAAAAATATTTTTTAAAAGTGAAGATTGAGGAATGGTGTGAAAAGGTTGTTCTATGAGTTTTAGCTGTCGATAAATGCTATTAGAAGCCGTTTATTTGATGGAAATCGGTTAAGGGGTTAAGGAATTATGGCTCTGTCAATTTTTTATTTTTACTGTTTTTGTGCCGTATGAAACCAATAATGGTAGGTTAGAAGCAGAAAAATATTTTTTAAAAATACTTATATGTAGTTTAGGGATAAAAATGAAGTATGTTCTGGTAGTTTATAGTATTTTCTAATTTCGGTTTTTGTTTTTTGGCCAATTATTGCTTTTGTTTAGAATTTAGAAATGTTTTCATAGGTGCGCTGTTGGTTAATATATTGTGAAAATGACAATGGGTTAAAAATATTTTTTAAAAGTGAAGATTGAGGAATTGTGTGAAAAGGTTGTTCTAGGAGTTTTAGCTGTCGATAAATGCTATTAGAAGCCGTTTATTCGATGGAAATCGGTTAAGGGGTTAAGGAATTATGGCTCTGTCAATTTTTTATTTTTACTGTTTATGTGCCGTATGAAACCAATAATGGTAGGTTAGAAGCAGAAAAAAAATTTTTAAAAATACTTATATGTAGTTTAGGGATAAAAATGAAGTACGTTCTGGTAGTTTATAGTATTTTCTAATTTAGGTTTTTGTTTTTTGGCCAATTATTGCTTTTGTTTAGAATTTAGAAATGTTTTCATAGGTGCGCTGTTGGTTAATATATTGTGAAAATGACAATGGGTTTAAAATATTTTTTAAAAGTGAAGATTGAGGAATGGTGTGAAAAGGTTATTCTAGGAGTTTTAGCTGTCGATAAATGCTATTAGAAGCCGTTTATTTGATGGAAATCGGTTAAGGGGTTAAGGAATTATGGCTCTGTCAATTTTTTATTTTTACTGTTTATGTGCCGTATGAAACCAATAATGGTAGGTTAGAAGTAGAAAAATATTTTTTAAAAATACTTATATGTAGTTTAGGGATAAAAATGATATATGTTCTGGTAGTTTATAGTATTTTCTAATTTAGGTTTTTGTTTTTTGGCCAATTTTTGATTTTGTTTAGAATTTAGAAATGTTTTCATAGGTGCGCTGTTGGTTAATATATTGTGAATATGACAATGGGTTAAAAATATTTTTTAAAAGTGAAGATTGAGGAATGGTGTGAAAAGGTTGTTCTATGAGTTTTAGCTGTCGATAAATGCTATTAGAAGCCGTTTATTCAATGGAAATCGGTTAAGGCGTTAAGGAATTATGGCTCTGTCAATTTTTTATTTTTACTGTTTTTGTGCCGTATGAAACCAATAATGGTAGGTTAGAAGCAGAAAAATATTTTTTAAAAATACTTATATGTAGTTTACGGATAAAAATGAAGTATGTTCTGGTAGTTTATAGTATTTTCTAATTTAGGTTTTTGTTTTTTGGCCAATTATTGCTTTTGTTTAGAATTTAGAAATGTTTTCATAGGTGCGCTGTTGGTTAATATATTGTGAATATGACAATGGGTTAAAAATATTTTTTAAAAGTGAAGATTGAGGAATGGTGTGAAAAGGTTGTTCTATGAGTTTTAGCTGCCGATAAATGCTATTAGAAGCCGTTTATTTGATGGAAATCGGTTAAGGGGTTAAGGAATTATGGCTCTGTCAATTTTTTATTTTTACTGTTTTTGTGCCGTATGAAACCAATAATGGTAGGTTAGAAGCAGAAAAATATTTTTTAAAAATACTTATATGTAGTTTAGGGATAAAAATGATGTATGTTCTGGTAGTTTATAGTATTTTCTAATTTCGGTTTTTTGGCCAATTATTGCTTTTGTTTAGAATTTAGAAATGTTTTCATAGGTGCGCTGTTGGTTAATATATTGTGAAAATGACAATGGGTTTAAAATATTTTTTAAAAGTGAAGATTGAGGAATGGTGTGAAAAGGTTATTCTAGGAGTTTTAGCTGTCGATAAATGCTATTAGAAGCCGTTTATTTGATGGAAATCGGTTAAGGGGTTAAGGAATTATGGCTCTGTCAATTTTTTATTTTTACTGTTTTTGTGCCGTATGAAACCAATAATGGTAGGTTAGAAGCAGAAAAATATTTTTTAAAAATACTTATATGTAGTTTAGGGATAAAAATGATGTATGTTCTGGTAGTTTATAGTATTTTCTAATTTAGGTTTTTGTTTTTTGGCCAATTTTTGCTTTTGTTTAGAATTTAGAAATGTTTTCATAGGTGCGCTGTTGGTTAATATATTGTGAATATGACAATGGGTTAAAAATATTTTTTAAAAGTGAAGATTGAGAAATGGTGTGAAAAGGTTGTTCTATGAGTTTTAGCTGTCGATAAATGCTATTAGAAGCCGTTCATTTAATGGAAATCGGTTAAGGGGATAAGGAATTATGGCTCTGTCAATTTTTTATTTTTACTGTTTTTGTGCCGTATGAAACCAATAATGGTAGATTAGAAGCAGAAAAATATTTTTTAAAAATACTTATATGTAGTTTAGGGATAAAAATGATGTATGTTCTGGTAGTTTATAGTATTTTCTAATTTCGGTTTTTTGGCCAATTATTGCTTTTGTTTAGAATTTAGAAATGTTTTCATAGCTGTGCGGTTGGTTAATATATTGTGAAAATGACAATGGGTTTAAAATATTTTTTAAAAGTGAAGATTGAGGAATGGTGTGAAAAGGTTATTCTAGGAGTTTTAGCTGTCGATAAATGCTATTAGAAGCCGTTTATTTGATGGAAATCGGTTAAGGGGTTAAGGAATTATGGCTCTGTCAATTTTTTATTTTTACTGTTTTTGTGCCGTATGAAACCAATAATGGTAGGTTAGAAGCAGAAAAATATTTTTTAAAAATACTTATATGTAGTTTAGGGATAAAAATGATGTATGTTCTGGTAGTTTATAGTATTTTCTAATTTAGGTTTTTGTTTTTTGGCCAATTTTTGCTTTTGTTTAGAATTTAGAAATGTTTTCATAGGTACGCTGTTGGTTAATATATTGTGAATATGACAATGGGTTAAAAATATTTTTTAAAAGTGAAGATTGAGGAATGGTGTGAAAAGGTTGTTCTATGAGTTTTAGCTGTCGATAAATGCTATTAGAAGCCGTTTATTTGATGGAAATCGGTTAAGGGGTTAAGGAATTATGGCTCTGTCAATTTATTATTTTTGCTGTTTTTGTGCCGTATGAAACCAATAATGGTAGGTAAGAAGCAGAAAAATATTTTTTAAAAATACTTATATGTAGTTTAGGGATAAAAATGATGTATGTTCTGGTAGTTTATAGTATTTTCTAATTTAGGTTTTTGTTTTTTGGCCAATTTTTGCTTTTGTTTAGAATTTAGAAATGTTTTCATAGGTGCGCTGTTGGTTAATATATTGTGAATATGACAATGGGTTAAAAATATTTTTTAAAAGTGAAGATTGAGGAATGGTGTGAAAAGGTTGTTCTGTGAGTTTTAGCTGTCGATAAATGCTATTAGAAGCCATTTATTTGACTAAAATCGGTTAAGGGGTTAAAAAATTATGGCTCTGTCAATTTTTTATTTTTATTGTTTTTATGCCGTATGAAACCAATAATGGTAGGTTAGAAGCAGAAATATATATTTAAAAAATACTTATATGTAGTTTAGGGATAAAAATGAAGTATGTTCTGGTAGTTTATAGTATTTTCTAATTTCGGTTTTTGTTTTTTGGCCAATTATTGCTTTTGTTTAGAATTTAGAAATGTTTTCATAGGTGCGCTGTTGGTTAATATATTGTGAATATGACAATGGGTTAAAAATATTTTTTAAAAGTGAAGATTGAGAAATGGTGTGAAAAGGTTGTTCTATGAGTTTTAGCTGTCGATAAATGCTATTAGAAGCCGTTCATTTAATGGAAATCGGTTAAGGGGATAAGGAATTATGGCTCTGTCAATTTTTTATT
Source organism: Sarcophaga subvicina (assembly GCA_936449025.2). Lineage (NCBI taxonomy): Eukaryota > Metazoa > Arthropoda > Insecta > Diptera > Sarcophagidae > Sarcophaga > Sarcophaga subvicina. The sequence continues at coordinate 122,527,370 of OW388082.2, read as the reverse complement.
TTTACTGTTTTTGTGCCGTATGAAACCAATAATGGTAGATTAGAAGCAGAAAAATATTTTTTAAAAATACTTATATGTAGTTTAGGGATAAAAATGAAGTATGTTCTGGTAGTTTATAGTATTTTCTAATTTCGGTTTTTGTTTTTTGGCCAATTATTGCTTTTGTTTAGAATTTAGAAATGTTTTCATAGGTGCGCTGTTGGTTAATATATTGTGAATATTACAATGGGTTAAAAATATTTTTTAAAAGTGAAGATTGAGGAATGGTGTGAAAAGGTTTTTCTATGAGTTTTAGCTGTCGATAAATGCTATTAGAAGCCGTTTATTTGATGGAAATCGGTTAAGGGGTTAAGGAATTATGGCTCTGTCAATTTATTATTTTTGCTGTTTTTGTGCCGTATGAAACCAATAACGGTAGGTTAGAAGCAGAAAAATATTTTTTAAAAATACTTATATGTAGTTTAGAGATAAAAATGAAGTATGTTCTGGTAGTTTATAGTATTTTCTAATTTAGGTTTTGGTTTTTTGGCCAATTATTGCTTTTGTTTAGAATTTAGAAATGTTTTCACAGGTGCGCTGTTGGTTAATATATTGTGAAAATGACAATGGGTTTAAAATATTTTTTAAAAGAAAAGATTGAGGAATGGTGTGAAAAGGTTGTTCTAGAAGTCTTAGCTGTCGATAAATGCTATTAGAAGCCGTTTATTTGATGGAAATCGGTTAAGGGGTTAAGGAATTATGGCTCTGTCAATTTTTTATTTTTACTGTTTTTGTGCCGTATGAAACCAATAATGGTAGGTTAGAAGCAGAAAAAAAATTTTTAAAAATACTTATATGTAGTTTAGGGATAAAAATGATGTATGTTCTGGTAGTTTATAGTATTTTCTAATTTAGGTTTTGGTTTTTTGGCCAATTTTTGCTTTTGTTTAGAATTTAGAAATGTTTTCATAGGTGCGCTGTTGGTTAATATATTGTGAAAATGAGAATGGGTTTAAAATATTTTTTAAAAGTGAAGATTGAGGAATGGTGTGAAAAGGTTGTTCTATGAGTTTTAGCTGTCGATAAATGCTATTAGAAGCCGTTTATTTGATGGAAATCGGTTAAGGGGTTAAGGAATTATGGCTCTGTCAATTTATTATTTTTGCTGTTTTTGTGCCGTATGAAACCAATAATGGTAGGTAAGAAGCAGAAAAATATTTTTTAAAAATACTTATATGTAGTTTAGGGATAAAAATGATGTATGTTCTGGTAGTTTATAGTATTTTCTAATTTAGGTTTTTGTTTTTTGGCCAATTTTTGCTTTTGTTTAGAATTTAGAAATGTTTTCATAGGTGCGCTGTTGGATAATATATTGTGAATATGACAATGGGTTAAAAATATTTTTTAAAAGTGAAGATTGAGGAATGGTGTGAAAAGGTTGTTCTGTGAGTTTTAGCTGTCGATAAATGCTATTAGAAGCCATTTATTTGACTAAAATCGGTTAAGGGGTTAAAAAATTATGGCTCTGTCAATTTTTTATTTTTACTGTTTTTATGCCGTATGAAACCAATAATGGTAGGTAAGAAGCAGAAAAATATTTTTTAAAAATACTTATATGTAGTTTAGGGATAAAAATAAAGTATGTTCTGGTAGTTTATAGTATTTTCTAATTTCGGTTTTTTTGGCCAATTATTGCTTTTGTTTAGAATTTAGAAATGTTTTCATAGGTGCGCTGTTGGTTAATATATTGTGAATATGACAATGGGTTAAAAATATTTTTTAAAAGTGAAGATTGAGGAATGGTGTGAAAAGGTTGTTCTATGAGTTTTAGCTGTCGATAAATGCTATTAGAAGCCGTTTATTTGATGGAAATCGGTTAAGGGGTTAAGGAATTATGGCTCTGTCAATTTATTATTTTTGCTGTTTTTGTGCCGTATGAAACCAATAATGGTAGGTAAGAAGCAGAAAAATATTTTTTAAAAATACTTATATGTAGTTTAGGGATAAAAATGATGTATGTTCTGGTAGTTTATAGTATTTTCTAATTTAGGTTTTTGTTTTTTGGCCAATTTTTGCTTTTGTTTAGAATTTAGAAATGTTTTCATAGGTGCGCTGTTGGTTAATATATTGTGAATATGACAATGGGTTAAAAATATTTTTTAAAAGTGAAGATTGAGGAATGGTGTGAAAAGGTTGTTCTATGAGTTTTAGCTGTCGATAAATGCTATTAGAAGCCGTTTATTTGATGGAAATCGGTTAAGGGGTTAAGGAATTATGGCTCTGTCAATTTATTATTTTTGCTGTTTTTGTGCCGTATGAAACCAATAATGGTAGGTAAGAAGCAGAAAAATATTTTTTAAAAATACTTATATGTAGTTTAGGGATAAAAATGATGTATGTTCTGGTAGTTTATAGTATTTTCTAATTTAGGTTTTTGTTTTTTGGCCAATTTTTGCTTTTGTTTAGAATTTAGAAATGTTTTCATAGGTGCGCTGTTGGTTAATATATTGTGAATATGACAATGGGTTAAAAATATTTTTTAAAAGTGAAGATTGAGGAATGGTGTGAAAAGGTTGTTCTATGAGTTTTAGCTGTCGATAAATGCTATTAGAAGCCGTTTATTTGATGGAAATCGGTTAAGGGGTTAAGGAATTATGGCTCTGTCAATTTATTATTTTTGCTGTTTTTGTGCCGTATGAAACCAATAATGGTAGGTAAGAAGCAGAAAAATATTTTTTAAAAATACTTATATGTAGTTTAGGGATAAAAATGAAGTATGTTCTGGTAGTTTATAGTATTTTCTAATTTCGGTTTTTGTTTTTTGGCCAATTATTGCTTTTGTTTAGAATTTAGAAATGTTTTCATAGGTGCGCTGGTGGTTAATATATTGTGAATATGACAATGGGTTAAAAATATTTTTTGAAAGTGAAGATTGAGGAATGGTGTGAAAAGGTTGTTCTATGAGTTTTAGCTGTCGATAAATGCTATTAGAAGCCGTTCATTTAATGGAAATCGGTTAAGGGGATAAGGAATTATGGCTCTGTCAATTTTTTATTTTTACTGTTTATGTGCCGTATGAAACCAATAACGGTAGGTTAGAAGCAGAAAAATATTTTTTAAAAATACTTATATGTAGTTTAGAGATAAAAATGAAGTATGTTCTGGTAGTTTATAGTATTTTCTAATTTAGGTTTTGGTTTTTTGGCCAATTATTGCTTTTGTTTAGAAGTAGTTTATTAATAGAAATGAAGTTTGTTCTAGTAGTTTATATTATTTTCTAATATCTTTTATAGAAATTTGAGTGCAATGCAGATGCAATTCGTTGTGTTTCTTGTTTTTGCAAGTAAGTTGAGAAATAGTTTAATGGAAAGTTTACCGTGAAAATATTTAGCTTTTAATTACAAATAAAAAACTTTTTTTTCATTTCAAAAATACCGCACTGGTTTGGTGACGGCAGGGCGGCAACGAGTCAAAAAATTTAATTTTATTTTTTATTAGTATGGTGAATTTTGTAGTTGTGGTGAGCGTTTACAAATTGTGGTGAATTTATCCGGTGTGATTGAGAATCGAAACTCACCAAAGTGTCGTTTTTCGAAATTGTACTGTATTATCATAGATCAATGGACTGTATACCGTTATGTGAACGTAATGTGTCTAGAATAAGTAATTTTCACATCTATTAGTGGAGGCATTCACCGATATGTCTGGTTACCATTATGCTCAACAATGTTGCCATTGTATCATTTTCTATTTAAAATTCTAAGAAATGGAAAAAATAGAAAAAAATTAAATTTAAATTATTTTGTTAATGAATTTTTCAATAATTTCTTTCTTTTTCTTTTATGTTTTATCCTCAAAATGCTTGCAAATTCGAAATTCTTTGTCGAAATATTTATAATTTTAGTGCTTTGTTCGAATCGGATCTAAATTATATAAATTATTGAAGAATTCATTCATTCAAGTTGGTTTACAGATTATTAGTATCCTGGCAACATTTTAATTTCAAAACATCTTTTATTATTACAGATTTTATAGTTTACGCTTTTCAACTATAAATGGGGTTAGGCAGGCTATAATTCTGAAGGTCTTTAGCCCGGTTAGCCAGGGGCAACTAACGTATGTATGTTCGCTTTTAGATTACGAAAGGTTGCCGAATGCTAAATGAAGTAAGTTAGTTTTCTATTCCATTCCGTACTATTTCAAAATTTTAATTTTGCAACACTGCGCTGTAATCTGTATGTCTAATTAATCAAATTACACAATACTTTGTAATGCCATATATGTTTTCAGGCAGTATTTAAAACTGGTAATATTGCTCTTTGGCTTTGTCACATTTGTATTTGATATTATTTCTATTATGTTAATATAATTATGAATGGAAGTAGCAAGGACACCCATTTTTCCCTACAACAGATATTTTTTCAAATATGCTTCTATTGTGAATTGTTTTGTATGCTGCCAGATTGACTTGTGAACTTGTGACTTGTACTAAATACAGTGGTAACATTCATTTTATTCTGTGTACATATTTTTTATTCGCCTTAAATGCAGACCTATTTCACTCTTTGGTATTACACTTTTGTCTCATTACTTTAGTACTAAGTACAACAGTGTTATTTAGTAAGTTTTATTATGGTAAAATGGACGCGTGAAGTGAGATTTGCAAAAATAAAGTAATTTAATATACAAAATAGAGAAAAAATCTTTTTAAATTAAATCAAAAGTGTTATGGAAAATATTTGATATATATAAAAAACTTAAAAGTTTGACAAGATAAATCATACTTTAGCAATCATTACAATTGTGACGCAGAAGGAAAAAATGTATTGCATGCGTTGCACAAAGAGAAACGAAAAATAGAATAAAGCTTATTGATTAAAAAATTCATCAATGTGTTAAGAAATACAAAAAGAAAGAAAAATAAAAGAAATATTTTTTGCGCGGTAGTTATTTTATTTATGGTGCGGATGAATAAAATCGATATTGTGTAAGAATCGTAAAATCTGTTTTACTGAAAAAGAAACGTCCTGAAGTCGACATAGGAAGTGGCGCGCAATGTCGAATAGTGTGGAAACTAATGTGACGTCCTCAAAATCACAACAATTAGAATGTGAAGAAAAACAGGAACATCAAAATGTACAACTACAAACAACAACAATAAAAACTATAAAAACAAATAGTGAAAATTTAGCCGGCAGTAATGAAAATAATGGGAATGATATGAGAGTTTCCGAGGAGACGGAGGAGAAACGGCAACTTCTAACAAATAACAGCGAGATGAAGGGTGCAGAAAATGATTTGCCAGTTGAAAAATCTGTGGCCACTGAAAGAAAAGTTGGACATAATGTCGTTCTATTGCCTAGAAAAAACAGTTCAATGGAGCTTAGTTCTTCTGTGGCTCTCATTAGCGAACGCAGTAGCGAAAAGGGTAATTAGCTGAAGCTATTTCAGAATCCAATAATAATTTAATTGAATAATATTTTAGATAAATCACATAAAAAGAAGAAGAAAGAAAAGGACCGTAATTACGATCGCGATGTAAATAAAAAAAGTAAAGAAAAAGATAAGGAAAAATCATCATCCCATAAGAGCGATCATAGCAAAAAGGATAAAATAAGGTCATCATCATCATCTAAAAGTTTGGAACGAACGACTTCAAAATCAGGTCATAGGGATGGCCATAGTACAAGTGCTAAACCCTCCAGTAGTTCTAATACCAAAACTAAGCCCAGCTGTTCATCTTCTAAATCATCGGATTCACACAGTAATAGAGAAAAGGTAAATATTATGTATTGATGTATGCAATACATACTACCAAAAATTGCTGAAGTTACCAAAGGAATTGCTTGGGTTACCAAAATTAGGAGAATTATTTAATAATACGGTTAAATATTTTTGTTGAAAAATAGTAATTTCGAAGGCTATACGATTTATTATAAACCATTAATATATATTTTTCTTTTTAATAGATGTTATAGAAATAAGACTGCTAAAAGCACACTATTATCAGATCTTAAATGTTACCAAATCTGCGTACGTATATAAGTAGTTTAAAATATTAACAGTACTAAGAGTAAGTTTCAGTAGCCTCTATAATCAATTTTTCCCCTTTAAGCTCATTAAAAGAATTGTTCCATCAAGGAACTGTTTTCTCAATTGAAGGAACTACGTGCGGAATGGAGTAATTTGGAGTGTGATATTTGAATTGGCTGCTTTTTGATTGATGTTATTAATAATACCACAATTTTTTTTTTCACAAATTTTCCCAATCTGTTTTATTTGCAAAGAATTTTGGCCTAATTTTCGAAGAATCTGGTTGAGGTGTTACGAAAAGCTTTATAATTATCGAGAAATGACCGCTTCCATAAAGGTTACCTTAAGTTTTCCAAACGTATTATACTTTTCGATCCGCAGGACCAAAATATAAATCTAAATTGCGGAAAAAATAATGCATTTTGTGGCGTGTAGGTGTGCCGTCATCAAAAACAATGAAATTATACTGAACAATGTAATCAGATAAGATGTTACTCCTAGCATTGATAACTGCAGGACTCTGTTGACAATTCAGTTGAATATATTTTTTAATGCTGTATTGGTAAAAGTTTTATTTGGGTAAACACTTGTTAATTATAGTAAATTTATATTTTAACACATAAAGTGCAGCCCCCTGTATGAATAAGCTGCCGAATTTTTAGATTATATAATTGGTATGGCTAAGCCCAACAGTGAGTGAAAATAGGTCTCTATGATATTGATGGATGATATATGTACAGATGTTTTAAAAACATTCGTTGTATTTTACCGATACATTTCGATTTTTTTTTTTTTCATTGATCAACATCGATGATATTTTGTTTTTTAAACAAGTTCAAGTTCAAGGAAAGTTCTACTCAGCAAAATATAGAGATAATAGAGAAAGAAATATAAGATATAAATAAGATATATAGAGAAAGAAATATAAGATATAAATAAGATATATAGAGAAAGAAATATAAGATATAAATAAGATATATAGAGATAATGTAAGTTATGTGATGAGAAGAACGAATCACCAGAACACATACCTGAAACCTGTACTGCGATGATGCATTTTAAAGGCCGCATGTCAAGTACTAGATAGGTAGTTATTCTTACTGACACAAAACAACATTCTGAAGTTTATTAGGTAACATGATTGAGGGAGAGGCTATAGGGTATACAATATATAAGGAAAGGTAGTGCAATAAATCGTTAACTCGTAGTACTCTAGTACCCCAAAGTAACAGGAAGTCCTTTTCACTTCTATTTTGTTACAAAAATCAATCGTCTCATAGAAAACGTCGCTATATTTTGTAAAAAATCAATATAACATCGAAAAAATATTGATGTGTTTTTAATGTCCATCACTACTTTTTGAGATACATTTTTTTGGAATATAATTTATGAGCAACTAGAGTTCGATACAGTTATTCGTATAACCTTTGATAGTCCATTTAGTTCTAGTTACGCTCATGACGGCAATCAATCAAATAATTATAATAATAATTAAAAAAGAAAAGTAAAGCACATAAACAAGAAAACTTGTAAGATAATAATGAATGCAATCTCGTCCCCTCAAGGCCGACGCCTAATAACAATCGCAGAGAAAAGCAGAAATCAGAACTCCAGGAAAGGCAGTTTACGACAATCAAGAAGATAAGCTGGCCTGGACCACCATAATTTAATTACTCTCATAGCAAATTCTCATCATCACTAATGTAATTTCTACTGTATATATAAGTAGTTTTTAATTTAGATGTGCTTCTAGTCGTTTGGACATGCTCCTAAGAAGAATTCTTTTTGCTTTCCTAGATTTAGGAGAGTATGAAGATGGATCAATACGTTCCAAAATAATAAATGGGAGAGGTTTTTGGAAGAGATATTTTTTGTGTATCACTATTGTAGCCGATTATTATAATTATAGCAGGTTTAGAATTAGTAGAATTGCTTTAATTTTTTTAGTTCTTAATTTTCTTACCTCAAAATATTTTTGACTTCCGTGACTTTTTTTGAGAAAGATTTATTTGAAATTCATCTTCCGGAGTGGTAAACAAATCTACAGAATAGACGATTCCTTTCGAGCAATTAAAAAAATTGTACTCTACTTCTACATAGATTTTTTTCTTATTAATAATATTAATACTTCACTTATATTTGTTTTATTTAGAGCAAAGAGCTAAGAAACTATATTAATTTTCTACTTAATTATTAATTCAAGATATAACATAAGTTAATTTTTAAGATTTATTATAACGAAAGGAGAAAATTTGAACTTAATTAAGGTATATAAGTAAAAATTGAAATGATGTTAAATTAATGTGACTGTACAGTGATATTTGACATATTGTATGGAAATAAGTTATTAATATTGTAGCTTTATTGAAAACTAATTAAAAGTTAGTGAATAGATCATAATTATTTTCTCTATTTTTGGTAACATTTTGATGTCCAAAAATTTTAAACATAGTATTTTAAATCGTAGAAGGATCTCTTCATTTGTATGTAAAGTATTCGTTTTGAAAATGATTCGTTAGTGACTCACAAATTTTATCGAAATCATATTTTTATTTATTCAAAAATAATCTTAATCCTATGGAAATTGTTCTTGTAGAAAGAATATTTATTTGATTATAATATTCTGAACATTTCACATATTCTACACATGTCATATTTTACCTTTTAAAATCAATGTTAATGCACTTTTGTTTTGACTGATTTATCGATAATAACTTCAATGCTGTTCGGTGTCGCTAAGAAAAGCTGCCGACCTCTATACTTCTTGTCCAATTTATATTAAGCACATTATTCGACTGATCTAAATATCTTATTCTGTGACCCAACACCCAACACCCAACAACAAATTTGTTATTTACTCTGACTCAGTAATCGCTTTGCGAAGCATTTGCTGAATGTTTCGAGTTTACTGGTACTGTCTAGTGGGAAGTTAAGGAGGGCGCCGTCTTCCATTCAACTTATTCGGTAACGGACTTTTCGTCCACTATTCCAAATATAGTCTCCATAGTTCTAGTTCTCACTACTAGATGCAAAAGGTTTAAATACCTCATTTAAACAAAAATCTGTATGTAAAAATGGTGATATGTTGTTGTTTGATTGTTTATAACTTTTGTTCCTCAAAAAATCTAGCGAATCCGGTGATAAAAGAACTGAAACTAATTTTTAAGCAAATACATAGAACTTAAAACATAAAAATTATTAAATTGTGATTTTAGTTTTATACGTGTATACGTGAAAAAAAATACTTAAGAGTGAGGATAGGAAGATATAAAACAATTCAAAAGACATAACACGTTCGTGTTCTGAGGATTGTAATTGCATAAAATTTGCACTTTTCTATAAATAAAATATTTTGTAAATAAATGTATTAATAAAGTTAAATTCGCCAGCTAGCTAGACCATATGCGCGCATAAAGCAGATTATAAATTCAGAATTAAAGTTAAAAAATACTTGTTTGCTCTATTAATAAAATTACAATTTATAGAGTTGACAATATATAAAAAGAAAGTAAAAAATTAAAAACAAGAAAGAAAATATAAAATTTCAATAAGTACAAATCTTAAAGTCCATTTTTATAAATCAGACAAGTTAGTAGAAGAGATTGTTATTAATGTATATATTTAAATACAATATTTTTTGAAAACTTTTTTAATTTCTTTAAAATTATTTTTAGCAACAAAAGTATTGTGTTCATTTTGTTATGTATTCCTTTCCATTAGCTTAACTGGAAATTACATAAAAAGAACGATAAATCCATTTTTTCATCTTATTTTCAGGTGGAAAAAGTAGTTTCATCGTATGAGTCAAATAATCGCAAAAGTTCGGAGAGCAACAAACACGGTCAATGTAATCTCAAAATTAGTTCTGAAAATAAATTGGATGAGAATATTTTGGATAAAAAAAAGGCAGTGGTAAATCGACAAACTAATGAAAACCGTGATGGAAATGTGAATGAGAACAGAAATGAAATTGAGAATAATTTATGTTGCGTTCAAAATGTTAAAGTTGAAAAATCGTTAATAGATGATAAAAAAATTATAAACGATATATCAAATATTGAAAACGTGTTTTCAAAAAATAACCTGGTAGAAGTAACTACTCCGAATAATATTAAATTTAGTGAAACTAATATGGGAACGAAAATAGAAAGCGAGCCATTACTTAAAAACCATATTCCAAAACGACCAAATGATGTTGCACGGCAATTGAATTTTAATACAGAGAACAAAGCAGAAAATGCGACAACTCCACTATTAGATACATCATTAAGTGAAGATGTTTATCATTCTTCATTTATAAAAAGGGAAATTAAAGAAGAAGGCAACGAAAAAGAAATGAAAGCAAACGAGCCTAATCATATGGAGAAGAAAAATTGCATTGAAAATAAAATGATGCCTTCACCATCACAAAAATCATTTTCATTAACTCACACAAATCAATCTCATACTTTAACAACAACGTCACACACTGTAATAAATAATCAATATATTTCGCATAATTCATCCTGTTTAAATTCAGCCAATGTGACAAGTAGTACCATGCAAATTTCCTCTACACCTATTTCATTAACTTCGTCGTCATCGTCGCACTCGGCAACATCATCCAGACGATCTTCTACTGGAAGTAGCAATCATACACATCATCGCCATAAATCGTCGTTGCCTTCTTCATCTTCAAAACATAGTATGAGTTCATCATCTCGCAGTCGTGAGTGTTCTAGATGTTATAAAAGATCAAAAATTAGACGCGTAAGTGTGGGAACGCAGAGTACAAAAATGGAACCAGCACCAAATATTACCCGAACTAGTCGAAATAATAACCGTACTCCTGTGGGACTTGAGCATCTTAAATATGGTCAGTATTTTGAAGTAGAAGTATATCCAAATGGAGGAGCTTCCGTAGTACATTTGTACCAGGACGAGATACAAACACTTTCTTCTGATGAATTGGAAGAATTAGTTAACGAGTTTTTTGAAATATGTTTCGCTGAAGATGAAGATGGATATGCCCATCACGTAATGGGCATAGTGCATGATGCTGCCAGATATTTGCCAGATTTGTTGGAACATATGGCTGAAAATTATTCAACTTTAACTGTAAAGGCTGGAGTACTTGGAAGAAATTCCGATATTGAAACGTGTACAATGGCACAATATTATGAACAGGTGATGTTGTTTTCGATTAATAAAAGTTATAATAATAATGCCAAAGTTTTGTAGGTTGTTCGTAATTACTCTGAAGGTACTTTTCGTTATGGACCCTTACATCAAATAAGTTTAGTAGGAAAAGTCCATGAAGAAGTTGGAGGCTATTTTCCAGATTTGTTAGGACGTATAGAACAAAACCCATTTCTAAAAAAGGTAAGAGTATGTTTAATATAATTTTATTTTCTTTATTTTGTATGTGAAAAATAATTTCAAATTTATATACTGCGTGGATTAATAAATATGTATTTATTTGCGCTTGGACTCCAAAAAGCTCGGATAAAACTTGTGTTAGTATTATTACGTGAAAAAGTCTACAATGTATTGCATTTATTAAAAATGTTTTTATAGGACATCTGTATTACACCTAAATCGAATCTAGTAGATTGGATTTGATTTGAATTTAACTAACCTATATGGTAGGTAGATAGATTTGAGGACTACTATTTGTCATGAAGGTATCAATTTTGTACCTAAAAGAAAACAAAACACCACACAGACCGTTTTTTTCGACCCGTGTGGAGTGAACTCCAAGGGTTGATACCATTAGTTTTCCGAACATCGATAGATATTTAACGCCTACCAGAATAACTAAATCATCGGCATGTGCCAAATCTTAATATCCAATCTTTCCAGGTGATTTAAAAAAATGTATTCACCCCTAACCAAATTTGCCTCGTAAAAGTCACAACGGGGCCACTTAACAGACTTACCCGTAAAGTAGCGTTTCACATATTTAACAAAAACCTCAATTATAGGCTGATGGGTCTTCTTAAAAATTTCAATAGAAAGTATAAGATATATCGACCTAAAACCTTAATGATCGACGTAATTGTGTTTACCCGCTGTCGGTATAAACACTTCAAGCACATTTTATATTCATAAAGTATAACTTCAGTCAGTCAGTTCTTTACCACGGTTTCATAATTTTGCATATTATCGACATTATATGAATTAAGTCGAAAAATAATAAAACTATTTTATTATTATTTTTTATTATTATTACTTTTTATTAGTGTTACAAATACTTTATATTTAAATATTTAGAGAAAAATCATTTTACGAATAAGTAATTGAATTTCTAAATACATTTGTGTTATTGAGCTAGACATAGTCGTTGTTGTACGTTGAGTTTTGAAGTATTCGTTGTTTTTTAGGCGGTACGGTTGCGCCTTTTATAAATAAAATTAAAGATATTTGATTGTAGTTTCTGTACTATATTTAGCCATTTTAGGGATCCAAACATATACGTATTTGTTTCCGTTACCCCTCTTGGGAGCACATGACCTCAACAAAGTTTTTTCCATCTTATTCAGTAGGTCACTGTTCTTGCCATAAGTTCCGGTTGATTGTTATTCTGTCTTGTATTAGTTTCGTTTATATATTGTTGTTACAGGTAAGCGGTTGATTGGTCTGCTGTAGCAGGTTGTAGGTTAATGGTACGGTTATCTATCATTGCCTAGAAACAACGCCCTCCGAAAATTTGCTGTAGTGGTCCCTTGCTAACCGTTGATTCTTACTTTTTAACCACTAATATCTCGAACATTTTAATATGATACGCATTGCTTAGTTTTGTAATTCATACTTCTATTAATTTGTTTATTTATGTATCAGGTGTATAGAATTGTCGACTTGTATTCAAAATGTGGCTTAATCATTATTTTGTAAATATTGATTCTAGTCAGTATCATTAGTTGATTCCTTAATCTTCCAAAAAAATAATTTTTTTTTCCTATTTTCTTGCAAATGAAGTCAATGTGATCTTTCATATTCAATTTATTGTCCATTATAAAACTTTAGTATTTCGTCTTATTAACTGTTCTCATTTTCGTTGTTTTAATTTTACTTTTTTTATTTTAAGCTTTTTCTTTGTGGTCATTATCAATCGTCCTTGATTTGAGATTATTTATTTTTGTAGTCTGTCTTCTATTTGTCAAATATGGCTCAAATCATTTCCATTCAATTTTCTGTATACCGTTACTTTTTTATTGTAAGCTTATTCATTTCCAGCTATTTGTTTACTTTTACCATCTCATTATTAGCTTTATCATCACATTGTTCATTCGTATCTATTTCAATGTGAATAAGTGTGCTATCCGCTTATAACGCTATTTCACAATCACGTATTACGTTCGACATATCGGCTATACATATGATAAACAGCAGAGATCAGCAATGAATCGCTTTTTCGCTACTCATAAGTACTCAAGAAATTTTGAATATTATTGAAATCCAGTATTGAAATCCAACTATTCTGATTCATTCGTACTCAGTGCAACATTTATAAGTACAAGTTCCAATGAACATGAGTACAACGTTGACATCAAACTCATAACATTCGAACTATGTTTGATTCATACGCCTACTCATTCCGATTCATAAATTTAGAAAAATACTTATAAATGATTCGAGTGATTCGAATCATTCGTAAAAATTACAGTCTTAGTTGTTGTTGCATTTACAAAGAAAGAAGAAAGACACATAAACAAAAAAAGAAAAAGAAAAGAAAAGTAAGCAGAGCAAACACACAACCTTCTTGTGAGTATTGTAGTGTTCATACGCGAATCATACTTATTTTGTGATTCGTGTATACGATGAGTCATGGAGAGTCAAAATCAATAACATCATGCGTATTGTTAAGTATGAGTACCATGAGTATTTCAAACTTCGAATATGAGTAGTATGAGTATGACATTAAAATAAGTATGAATGCATGTAAGTATCAGAAATTATAAGTATGATTCGAATCTACTCATCGTTTTGAATACTCATTGATGACCTCTGATAAACAGTAATGCTCCTAAAATTGACCCTTGTGGTACGTCGTATTCATTAACAATCGTCCTTGATTTGATATTATTTACTTTTGTAGACCGTCTTCTATTTGTCAAATATGACTCAAACCATTTCAATTCAATTTTCTGTATAGCGTAATTCTTAAGTTTTCGCTGTAGTTTATTTCTGTTCTATTCATCGCCTCAAGCGCTCTTTTAACATCCCGAAAAGTTTCTCAATTTTTCCTATTGTTTTCTTACTTTTTCATCTTACTAACTGCTGTTTTGCAAGAATAATTCATTGTTGCATTCGCTCGATCTACGTTCACCACGGCATTTAAAACATTGCATAAGTTACAGTAAAAAATTCGACCGTTCTTTCTATATTCAAAAACTTGCAGCGCCTTTTACTTCATTGTTTTCTAAAATATCATTTTCCTTCTTTAGTTTCTGTATTACTTCGTTTTCCGAAAATTTAAGTTTCATTCTAGTTATATTCATTTCTGGTTGATTCCGTACTTTAATTTCGTATTTTGCATTTAATTCATTTTGTGTAACTTCTTTATTTGTTTTCCCTTTCCTCAGTACTTTCGCTTTTAATAATAACGGCTCAATTTTGCCTGTGTACAACATTTACAATTTTGATGTTATTTGGATTTAGCTTCTCATTAAGATTGTTTTTAGTGTTTTAGACAAATTGTATTACCTTCGGTTTAATTGTAAGCGGGTTTTCTTTATTTTTGTTTGGTATTACATTTTATGGCATCTGCAATTGATAGAAGTCTAAAAATTTGTTCTTCGGTCTGTGGTATTATCATTCTTGTTAATATATATTTATTTGTTTACAAGACAGGTTTATACTAAAAATATTTAACTTTTAGCTAAGGCCCAGTAATATACACTAATTTTTGGATTATCTTCATCGTCTATTACAGTTAACATTCCACACATTAATACGCTCTGTGTATTAGTTGCTTGCGATGTTCTTTATTGTAGATATACCCAAATTTCTGGATTATGTAACATAACGTAATCTTACATTTTCTTTACCCTCTACCACCTTTACCACTGTGCCCTCTACCACGAGTTCTTTCGTGATATTTCATAAATCATTGTGTATTTTCTTATGGTATGTCAAGTATTGGCGATGATAGATAAGTTTTTACTTTAAATATTTGTTATGTCGGAAATTTAATGTTATTAAATATCTCGCAGGAGAAAAGTTTTTGGTGGGAATCGAACTTACGATCCTCACACAAATAGTACAACAACCTACCTATCTACCTATGTTGTGGGCCCAGTACAAATTTTGTTATTATTTACTTTTAGAAAATACAAAAATCCAAATATCTAATTTGGATTTCATTTTTATACATATGAATATAGCGTGAAAAAAAGTTGGAAACTTGGCCCCTCAAAATGCTTTTTTTTTTAACAAAAATTTATCTGCAAAAGAAACTTGATTGTTATTAATATCCAATTGAAGCTTAGTCTCAAATTTTATTATAAATTAAAATATTTTTCTTTAGTGTACGTATAAAGAAAAAACTTTTAGATAAATATTAACATATTCGGTAGTGATGTACGAAAATCTGTATGAAGGATGCAGGCGAATACTTGAAAACCGCAACATAACACACAAAGGAAGTAGGCAATCCTGTTGTTATTAAGCGAAATATGAACAAAACAGACTGTTTAAGTAATTTGAAAATTAATTTAATTCAATCTTCTCAAAATATGGGTTTAGGAAATGGCTTTGTTTTCATTCAAGGCAATGCTACAAAGCACTTGGCCACTGCCACTTAGTCGAAAATGGGTACTTTGTAACGTAGATTATTTTGTTCAGCCCATTAATTATTACATTTATTTCCATTAAAAACATTTGTGGGCTTATGGTCATCAACAAGAACCCATTTAAAAATGCTCCAGTGCACAAAGGACATCTATACCCGCAGAGACAAGACTTCTAGTCGTAAATGAAGCAAAAGATCATCATACAAAACGCTTTTAAATGATATATTTCGTAACAATATGTATCGTTTCTGTATATTCTACCTAGTAATATTGCTATTCGTTAGTTTTAACGATTTTTTCTCTATCCAAAGCTCTGGTTTAATGTATAATAATAGATTTCAAGCTTTAATTTTATAGATAACTTTTTGTTCGAAAACTTGAGGTGGTAAAGGTACAATTTCTTTGTCACTACATATAGATAATTGTATATATCTGTGGCAATAAATGATAATGGCTTAAGTTGACATAAGTGTTTTTTCATTTTATTACATATTCTTATTCTCTTCTTCAAGATCTATCACTCAGCTAAATTTCATGTATAAAATGTCATTATTAATAAAACTATACGCGTTTATATTTATATATTTGTATTTACCAAACACAATTTATTTTAGACAAACTCCTTAATATCTCTAAACACGAAATTTCGACTTAAGCTATTATTATTTAATGCCACAGATTTAGATAATACAAAAAAAATGCATGTAAAAATTTTCATAGTTTTTATACTTAGTTGGTTACATTCAACATTAATTCAATAATTTTTAGACTATGCCCTGGGGCCCATATTCAATATTACAAACGGATCCTCGTCTGTCAAATGATGGTCCTATTTTGTGGATACGATCTGGAGAGCAGCTGGTACCCACTGCTGAGTTGAATAGTAAAACGCCATTAAAGAGACAAAGGTAAATAGTTTGTGTTCTAAATTTAAAAAAAAATTTAATAGTGTTGGTTTAGAACGCGAATTAATGAACTCCGCAATTTGCAATATTTGCCACGCCTCTCGGAAGCTCGAGAAACTATGATAGAGGATCGGACTAAAGCACATGCAGACCATGTAGGACATGGTCATGAACGTATTACGACGGCAGCTGTGGGTAAGTAAAATACAAAATTTAAATTACTTAAGCGAAGTATTTCGAAATTTCTTATAATCAACTCCTATTAATTAGTACAGAATATTTATCACACTTTACTTTAATTCAACTAAAATATGGACATTGAAAATAAAAATAAAAAAGGATTATTGGCTTAGATGTGTGGTGTCAAATAAATATCATATTTAAAATTATATTTAATACTTTGACATATATAATTAACTTAGAAATATGATCCGCACCTAGTTACCGTTTTCTGGGTTTGGGCTAATAATAGGATCAGTTGTGAAAAAATCAAAACTCAGTTGAAAATACATAACGCCCCGTTGCGGTCGACAGAAAGGAAAGTCACAGAGCTATTTTGCATGTTCTGGTCTCAACAATCAACATCAGGTCTTCGCATTAAAAAATGGCTCACTTAGAATCAAGTTAAAATGCAGCCTAATAGTGTGACGAATTAAATCATCGATCCAACATCAAGTAGCAATAGCTTCGTTAGACTCTCAAGAATGGGTGACCAAATGCAAATACTCTCTTTCCTCAACCGAATTATAGGCTTTGTTAAAGTCAGTTGCTGGTAAGCGGTGTATTTTCGCATGCATACCCATTACGAAATGAATAGTAAGAATAGATACAATGACAGAGATGTCGCTATTGTCGGCCAATAAATAATACTATATAGGTGGGCGCCTACTGTAGCAATTTAACAGCTACACAATTGCCCGGGATGCCCCCGTAATCAGGAACCCCTGACTTGTCATTGGCCACACCTATTTTCATGTGTGGATTGGTATTCGATAGAAGTGTGCCATCTATAGCAAATATGTCATATCATTTCCTGGGTTGTCCCTGTGATCAGGAACCCTTATAAGATTAATAAGAGCAGGATGCCAACCAGCTTAGATATTAAAAATACTAGTAATTGGAGATCTCTTACTAAGGATCAGTTCCACATTAGAGCTTATTGCTTTACGAAGACTACAGGCAGTTGCCTCCATTAACCGCATTTTGTACGCAAAATCCCGACTCCGTATATTGGATCATTCAATGTTGTGTACCTCAAACCATAATCTACATCAACGATTTCGTAGGTTGGATCATTCAATTTTGTGTA
This sequence comes from Sarcophaga subvicina, assembly GCA_936449025.2. NCBI lineage: Eukaryota > Metazoa > Arthropoda > Insecta > Diptera > Sarcophagidae > Sarcophaga > Sarcophaga subvicina. The sequence continues at coordinate 122,509,371 of OW388082.2, read as the reverse complement.
AAGCACCATGATTACTTGTTTCTTTTAAATATCAGAGTATTCGATTTGCAGTTTTTCAATGATTTTCATTATAGTTTGACCTAAATCGAAGCTGCCGTCGATCCCGGCAGGTTACCACCACAATCTGGCGATTAGCACCGACAGATAATGAGTATTAATCTTCCCAAGAGAACACTGGTGGGCTCGTAAATTCTTTCGAATTAAGCAACCTTCTTCCCATGCTTTTTGAGAAGATGTCGTTCCTTGTCGGAATATAGCTAAGGATCCTTCTTGATTAGCTTATGTAAGATAGCTAATTAGGCCCTCGGGCTAATATTAGCTCTTTCCTCTTTCGGTCGGTTCTGCTTACTATTACATGCCACCTCTGTGTCATTTGACAGTGCGTCTTGCCGAACAAGTTCATTGGGAACAGCATTCCAGTCTGTCGATGAACCTTCTGAGTCCGAAGCCACATTAGGAATGGAGGTACCACTTGCGAGTTTCTTATTTGGAGCAGAGATTATTGTGTTTATATGATTCCTTCCCGGAATCCAAGCGATAGGTCTCTCATGTCTTCCGAGGCACCCGAAATTAACAAAGAGTCTTCTGACAGAGCCGAAAATTCTTCCTTGTTGATGAAGTACGCCTCTGTGTATCTTCATCAGCTCGTCGCCTATGTTTCCCTTAGAGGCATTACCAGTCATTTGATCTTTGTCCGATATTGTATTTCAGTCCTTGTCCGAAACTCTATCCTCGTTCCTATTGTGTTTTGTCCGTTGTCCTACCTCACTTTCATTTTTCACCATTCCTCAATTTTGGTTTCACGCGAATGCACATAAAAGGAAGGATGGTCGCTCGCAGTGACGGCGTGCGCGAACTAGGCAATAAGAAATTGCAACCAACCCGCACCTTTGCGTTGGAGGAGAGCTGTTAGCTGTTAGATACCCACGAGCTTTTTAGAACCTCTGCACTGCTACCATCCACCTTGACCTTATGGTGTTTCCATATTTATTTGGTCCACGAGAGCCTCTAGGACCATAGAGTTGAGAAGAATGCACTTGTAATAGTCATAAAGTGTTAATAGACAACCCCAACTATTATCAGTGCCTTCCTTCCAACTCTCCCTATCCTACACTTAGGGACGCGTCTAATGTGTGTAAATAAGACAAAAGGCTTCACACGGATTTTTATTATATACATCCGTTACTTCCATGTTCCTTTTAAAATACTTTTTTCAAAATGATTATATTTTACTACCATGTTCTTAAAAATATTTTTTTTTATATTCTGTACTTGATTTAAAATATAGTAGTTATAATAATTAAAATTTTAGACTATTATATTAAAGACTTATGTTATGCATACGAGCTTTTCATTTCTTTATTTTAGCTTAAAAAATCGTATTTTAAGAATATAAATTCCAAAGCTCTTGGCCTTACTATTTCCATGATTATATAATAATGAGTTTATTTGCAGTTTAGTTAATTGACAATTGAGGTTTTTTTTTTTTAATTTGTTATAAGAAAACAATTAAAGATTAAGAAATGAAGACGTAAAATGAAATGAAATAAAAAAGATTGAATAAAACAACAAATTATTTTTTGATTATAACTTTTTAAAGGTATATTAAAAGCGGTTCATTGTGGTCAAAGTTATGAACAAAATCGAATTACCAAAGATGTAGTTGCCTTTGCAGCACAAAATTTCAATCAGTTGGTTGAAACTTTGCAACTCGATTTGCATGAGCCTCCTATTTCTCAGTGTGTACAATGGATTGAAGACGCTAAATTGAACCAGTTACGAAGGGATGGTATACGATACGCTCGTATTAAATTATGTGATAACGATATATACTTTTTGCCACGAAATATTATTCATCAATTTCGAACAGTAACGGCAGTAACTAGTGTTGGTAAATAGGATTAAAATTGATTTCTAGATAAAATTTAAATGGTTTTAATTACAGCATGGCACTTACGTCTACGGCAGTATTATCCCGGACAGGAAGTTATTAATGAGAAAAATAATCCAGTTTTAGCTGAGCCTCCTCAATATAAAGAAAAGCAAACTATTTTACCACATCCAATTTCGCATGATGATACGAAGAAGGCTATATACAAACGTTCTTCGGAAGGTAAAGCAAAGAGAACAGACATTAAAAAAAATGCTGATGTGGAGAGTTTGAGTAGGCGTTCCAGTGAAAGTGGCACAGATGATTCATCAAAAGCGGCAATAGACGATTTGAATAATGCTGCACAATCTAAAAAGAAAACTACTAAAGACGAGTCCAAAATAGATATGCGAAAAATGGTAATTGAGCATAATATGATAAATAAAGTAGTTTCAAAGATTTCCTCATTGCCACAAAAAGAGAAAATTAGTATTAATGCAACAGATAACTGTCATAAAGAAAAAAGAGATAAAAGAAAGCTTAAGGACGAAGATGTTTCTGTAATTAAAGGAGGGGAAAGAAAAAACAATAAAAGTATGGATACCCCAAAAAAAGCTAAGTTATCAGGACCTCAGAAGCTAGGTTCACACTCTTGTACGTCCGAAAAATCTTTAGCATCATCAACAACACAAGAATCACTATTGTCTAACACACATCAAATAAATAAAAATACTTTACCCGAACCAATTGTGCCTGCTTTGTCTCTGCCTCTAGTACCTCCAAATCCTTTTACTCACCGAGCGGCTTATGTAAATAGTTTAAATCAAAAGGAACCCGAAATAAAAATTCAAGTACAAATAATTTCCGATCAACCGCGAAAATCCATATCTAACCAAAGCGTTATAAAAAATTCACAATCTTCTTTAGATTTGCATAACATAAAAGCTATCCCTACAGAGGTAATGCCTTCTTTATGTGAAAATTTTCATCAAAATCCCACTGTTACTAATGTTGAGCAAGACTTATCAACTGCTGCAATGGGTGAAGAAGTATTACTCTCACAGCCTCAATTAATAGTAGATCATGAAGAAGAGGTAGCAATATCTGATGTCGTTGATACGTTGATACCAGTTGCTGTTTCTGCAGTTTCTTCCAGTCCTATCGTCAATTTTGTATCGACAACTTCGGAATGTAGCACTGTACCACCAACTCCTCCGTTACCACCACTTCCACCGCCGTCCCTTACACAAACGCCTCTGCCTCCACCACCTCCAGAGACAGTTAACTCTGAAGTAATAAAAAAAACTGCGGTACAAGTGAAAAATACGAAACTTACATATTCTAACTCGCCTTCGTCAACATCACCTTCAAAATCGCCGAAAAGCAATTTAAAAATATCTAACAAACAAAATTTGAAAACTCCAATGGACCTCTTAAGTTCAATAATGGCCAGTATGGATACTAAAAATATAGTAACGGCAACAAGTAGCAGTAGTCAATCTAACTCTTCATCAACTACAGCAAGTTCTACTGTCATCACTTATACGACACATACGAATTAGAATTTGATGATGTGTTGAATATTGTATATAACTGTACCCTGTATCAAAGCGAATAATACATCAGGTGCATAAGTATGTATAGTTTATGCACATATTTATTCGGTTTTTCTTACATTTAGGTTAATAAAAATAGTGTTTTAGTATTTACAAAAATTGGTATCATAAATTCATTAAGCTGAACAAATGAAAATGATCTTTATAATTGAATTCTTTTAATAATAGCACCATAAAAATTTGTGTCTTTTTACTTCATTTTGTATAAGTAGTTGTATAATTAATTAATACAACCTGTTTCTAAGTTTTATTTCTTAATATTAGCTATTTAAAATGCATACATTTAAATAAACACATTTTTAATTGTACAAAATCAATCTCTTAAACAATTTTTTGAAAATTATTTCATTTGCAGATAAAATAGATGCCATTAAAATTAAGAAAAAAAAAATACCGCTCGTTTTTATTTAAACACTTGTACTTACAACATAATAATTTAATAAAATCGTTTAATTATTTATTCGTTTTTGGAAGGCTGTAAAATGTATACGTGGATACATATATTTTATATTTTGAAGACAACAAATAAAGATACCTTTTTTAAGTTACCGAATATGTCGAAAAATTAAATTTATTTTAAAAGATTTTTATAAATTCGTTAGAATTTTGGTTTCGTTAATTAAAGAAATATTACGCGGTATTTCGAATAATTTTAAACACCTTGATTTATTTTACTAATGAGTTTACCTTATCTCCATATTGAATTTACAAGTATTTTAAAAATGTGGAAAATAATTTATTTCATTTTTTGATAAAGTGATCTTATAAAGTGGGACAATATTAAAGCGAATTAACATTTATCGCGTTTAATTAACATTTTAATGTTATTTCTCTTTAGTAATTTAGTAATGGCTTTGTATAATTTACTTCTCTGGCATGTAAATATGAATATCTTTAATTAAACAGTTATGTATATCATCATTGAATCAAAAAACAATAAAATTGATGAATTTTATAAATTATAAAAATTGTTGACACTTTTTTAAATTTTTGTTGAAAAAATCTTAATTTTACTACGTGTATTTGCAGTAGAAGTCTGCTATATATAAAAACGTAATATAAAAGCATATAGCAGAACAGATCTTGTACAATATTTTGGTTTTTTATTTAAAAGAAATCAAATCAGACAGGACGCCTGAATTTGGCATTGTTATCCACAGGATTTAAAACAACCTCTTTTGCATCCGTACTTTTTGGCACAGTCATCACCCGTATAAAATCGATTGCTGTTATGCCTGGAATAAATACAATCCACTTAGATACCTGAAATTAAAAAAATAGATACAAAAATTTGGTTTTTGTAACATACAATTTAATGCATAAGGGTTGTGTTATTTAAAAATAACAAAGCCTTTTTGCAGGAAATGTAATATGCAATACTAGCGTGAAAATGATTGGATATAATAGGTTAAATATAACGAAACACAATTTACGCCAATTTGTTTAAAAACTTAACAGCACATTCAATTTTTATATTATTACTATTAGTGTAATATTTTCAATGGGTTGAAAGGAATTTGAATTTGTCTAAGTAAATGGTGTGTGCATGTAGTGTCGGTCAAAACTGAAGCGAAAATAAAACCGACACAGGTAATAATTTCGATTATCAATTCAGAAACATTTTACATGTAATTTCACTACATGGTAACAAACGGTCTAAGTTTACGCAATTAACGTAAATTAGACACCAAAGCTAAATAAATTGGAAAAGCGCCGAGCCGCAAGAATGTATATTATTAGTAGAACATTTAAAATTCCAACATAAAAATATTAAGTTTAAATCGAAAAACTGAATCACTATTCGTAAATATTGGATTATTTTTGCAAATTTATGTTGCAATGTAGATTGACTAAAGAGTTGCACTAGGCAATAATGTATGTAAGGTAAAAAAAAATATAAACTTTTATTTTATAATATATAAAAAAAAAAAATAAAGTAAATTATGTCACTCACCCTTACTGTGGTTGATTATTTTACATATATGTTTATTTAATATAATTAATATAATAATTTGATAAACATTTTCATTACACTCTGATTTATTCTATGTTTTGTTCGGTATTGTACATACATTTTTGAAATTTATGTAATCAAAAACAATTCATGAGATTTGAGTAACTGAAGTTAAATGCAAAAAGTTTTTTGAAACTTTCTTAACAGATAGTTATAAGAAAGAAATAATTGACAGTGAAATGGAATTACTCTCAATAAATAGGGCGACCATAAATGTGCATTATATGTTTTCGTATAAGTAAGATAATCGTTCTGTGTTAAGAATTTATATAAATTTTATAGCAAATTTCTTTTCAAGGAACACATTTGAGCATTATTCCATATGTTGAAAGTTTACCTTACATTAATATTAAATGTAAACGATCGACGTAGTTTTGATTTGTACATATGGTTATTGATTTAAGTTTGTATTTAACAGTTTATAATGTTTTTACCAACATAAGAATGATGTAATTTTGTGTTCTGTTATTATTCATTGGAATACAACGACAACTCGAATTCAGTTGTGAGTTTAATAGTTCAGTGAGGCAGTTTTATCGTAATTGTGCTTCGAAGTGAAGCGAGCAATCAAAATTTTAAAGTCGTAGTTAGGGCTCTTCATTGTACGGCCACAAACTCGGACAGATTTACAACACTGTCTGAGATATATTTTTTTCTGGGGTGATAGAGGAGACTTTCTACTGAAGCAGAAGAATTCTTGTTGTAGAGACAAAGATTCTTATGACAAAAACCTTAGTATTGTACAAATATATTCAGTTTTTTTTGTTTTAATTGGAGTGATATTCGCAATGTCTAATGAGTAGGAATTTATCGGTGACGATAATTGAGCCCAGGTATTATGTTGGCTGTCACTTGAAATTTTTATTGATCTCGATGCCATGTTAAAGCACTTTTATCTGGCAGTGTTCCGAAATCACGGAGATGTCCTTCGAATCATAAATTTGATACTAGTGTTGTAGAAGGTCGGATACAGTCCCAAACCATCTGTTAATGTAGCATTGATTTCATTAATATTTCTTTACGAGATCCACCCATAAATCGTTAAGCCATTTAGTAAAGTTACAGTTGTTAAAGCTTTGAGTGCAGTTTCAATATGGGATCCTTTGATACGAAAGCATTTCAATTTTAAAATATTATTTTACTTTTCATTATTGCCTTGGTATTCGAATAAAATTCTTTTTTAATGCAATTTTTGGGTTGCCCTGATGAAAGCATTCGTAATTTTGGCAATAAAACTTTTAAAACTCATGTTCAGTCTGAAGCGGAAGATATATGTAAATCACGCGGCAAAGATATTTATGAAATTATTGATAGGAAAATCTAATTTTATATAATTTCCTGTTCACAAAAAGTTGTAAACTCAAAAAACGCTAATGTAAGAGATTTACATATATTCGAAAAACTAAACGTATCTTGGATGGTGTCTATAACAGCATTGATTGTTTTTATTCAAATTGAATTAAATAAAATATAATTTACTTATGTTGATGTTAATATAATGCTAGACAAGAGCAAATCCAATTTTAGGTATTAAAAGCTTTTATTTTGTGGTCATTAGTGAATAGTGCACTCCCTAAAGTAAGTTTATTATTATCGCTTTTGTTTCGAAATAGTTAGAAAGTAAACATTTTTTGGAAGTAAAAACATTGCCCACTTAAATTGTAATTGTGTTAAGTTTAAAGTATACCAGCCGCAAGAACGTGTCTTGATATATAAATTATGCGATTGACTATAATTTTTATTTTGTATTTTTATTTAAAATTAAACCTTATGATGGTGTAAAAATCATTTTGACCTATCTTAAAAAATATATTACGAACTCAAAGTAACTCCCAGCGTATATCGTAAAGCTATAAAACAAAACTTGAAAGCTCTGAGAAATATGTAACATGTACATATATGTGCAACCGAGTTCCAGGTCCATTAGGATAAAAATACAATTCTAGCAAATACTAAAAGAAAATCTAAATTGCTTTAAAGAATAATGATTGTATTGTATAAGTAGCCGTACTCTAATAAGTAGTCTGTTGGCTTATTAGACGTGAACACTGGGTTCAAACCTAAGGTCAGACATCTTCCACAAAAAGAAATATGAAAAAATATTTCTTCGGGGACTTCTCAGCAGATTTTTGTCAAAAACTCTGAGAGTGAATAAAATTGCCATCAAAAGGTTCTAAGAAATCTGTCGTTCGGGGTCGACTTTAGACTGTAGTTCCCGCCACTAATGTATAAAATTAACACACACAACATAAGTGGTGGTGTAAAAAGCTAGGTCGTAATCCTGACTGAAGGGTTGTAATGACCAATTATGTATGTAGAAACAATTTTAAATTTCAGGATTGAAATTAATACGTCTTTTCAACCCTGTAGTCAGGATTACGACCTAGCTTCCGAGGTTTGAACTCGTGTGCTCTCGTGTCTAGACTACGGAGACTTCAAGTATTCTCCTTCCATTATTGTCACTAGCTTTTGTTTTTTTATATACACTTTTTTAAGATTAAGATAACTTCGAACATATTTTTTTGATTTTTCTATATAATCGCAGATAATGGCAGTAAAGGATAGAAACATTAAAAAGCTTTGCACAATCTGTTTAATTTATGTTCGAAATGTAAAGTGCTTTTTTTTATTTTTGACATAATTATCAAAAGTTTGTAAGTAATGTATACAATTTTTTTTAATTAACAGACATTATTTTTTCTTCTCTGAACAATTATATAAAGAATATTAAAAAATAAGCCTCAAATCTAATAAGAGAATTGAAATTATTAAAAAAGTTGGAAGTTGAGATGGTTGTTAATTGTAATGGCTGAGGGTAGGTTGGATGGAAAAATTTAATATGTGAGACGTTTGTTAGAATCATTAAAATTAAAAAAATTTTAAGTGCTATAAATAGAAAGCACAAAAAAAAAAAATAAGTTGTAAACACAAGAAGTCATCTTAAGACGGGAAAAAGGAAAGTAGCTAACTGGGTGATTATAATTTTTAATAAATTTGATTTTTAATTTTTGTACGTTCTGCTTCAGATAAGGTGGTTGAAAATGAAAGTTTAAATTGAAGAGATTATTAACATAAAATACAAATATAGTAAACTATTGCTTAAATTATTTGAAAAATTTTAGATTTTTAGATCAATAATAATAATATTAATATCTTTAATATTCAACAAAAAATTTCAAATTTTTAAAAAAGTATGACTTATTTCCGGCCAGAAATGTGTGTTGGTACATTTATAACCTAAATCATTCTTATGCTTAAATATTCCACGTTCTGTCCAAGAAGGACGGAACAGTATTTTGTTTCAGTTTTATTATTTGCATTAACTTCGTTTTAATTTAAATACAACAAAACTCAAACTATTACGGAGAGATACATATATATTTAAAACAAATTAAGAAAAAATTCAATTAATTTAAAACTTGGTCCTTAATAGATAAATTCTTATTTTTGAATAACAGCTGCACATCTCATCGGCATATTATTTACGAGACCCAAACATTGTTTCTGCGGTTTTAATAGCAGTAATGCGTTTCTCCACATCATTCCATTGGTTCTCTGTTGGATTGAGGTTGTGTGATTAAGACGGCTACTTAAGAACGTCGGTATTATTTATTTCAAAGCATCGCTATACTATGCTTTACCTCTGGTTACACTTTGTTAAATTTTGTGTATTAATATAAAAACGAAATGATAATATAAATAAAATATTATGATATTATTATGTTATGAAATTATTCGGATAAAAGACTAAACATTTAAATCTAATTGTTAAAGCTCGTAATTAAATTATGATAACCGTTTTGACATAATCTGTCTAATATTTTAAATAAAATTATGAGATTCAGTTTACAATGTACGGATATTGTTTTAAATCAGGTATAGATAAATTCTTTGTTTACTACTTTCATTAGATCGAAATATATTAAAATTTTGTTTCATTTAGTTCATAGGATAAAGTTAAGGTATGCTTAGACATATCGGAATAATCTTAGATTATCCAACATTCATTTAGAAGGGTTTGTAAGGCAACAAAGAAAAACAAAAATTGAGCCAATAAGCAGCAATTGGTTTCAAACTATATTTTAAGCATGAAATAACCCAAGTGGTTTCTGTATTGAAACGACTTGGACAGTCATAAAGTTAAATGGCATGAGTGTGTGTTCTTAATTGAGGGTGTTTTCAAGAAAGTACACATGTATGTGTGTGTGGCCTATTATCAACAGGGGTCAAAAACTGAAATTGATGTTTCATTTATGATTAATCGGAATTTTTCCACATAAAGCAATATTCACTTAAAAGACGACAAATGTTACCCTTGATGTCTTCTTACATTATATATTTTTTGTGTGAATAAAAAGCTACTTTTTACATTAGGTTAATTATAGAAAAAATCACAGCTGGATTATTAAAAACGCTTGAAGATAGGTAATATTAAATTTAAAATAAAATTTCAAGTACTTTTTCATTCAAATATGTATGTATGATGTTATATACATATGTACATATGTATGTTTGTATGAATATTTAAATAAGGCTCTTAATATTGGATGAAAAGGAAAAAAAAAAAACTTAAAATAATTTTAATTCAATAATTTTCTTTAAACTTTTCATATGGTATACGCATAATTTTACTGGGTGAAATGTAATGGGAACTACTAATTAACTTTTTTATTTCCGTTGTTTTCGCATCATATCAAAAATATAAATTTCCAAAATTATAATCGAGTATTTTTTGTAGTTATTCAATATTCACTGTGTACTACAAGCAATTTATTATGTAATGGACAAATATAACCAAATATTGTAAAGTAAGGAAAATTTATTAAGAGCAAAGCTTTCATTTCTTTGCAAAGAATTATTTATCACCATAATACATAAATATGTAAATATGAGAAAAGATACGAAAATGTATAGAATTTTCTTTTCTATATTCTGTACCTAATTTGCTTATGTCTGTTAGCTTTGAACCATTTGCTGAATATATGAAAGACGAGTAGAACATCCAGAAAATTTTATCCTTTTCTATCAACTAAAAGAACAGAAACTTGATCTTTAGAAGCGGGTCGATTAGATTACTAGCGGTTATAACTATTGGCTGTGTGTACTTGGATATACACTGAGCACCAAAAGTGAGTAAACACCACTGAAATAATTCATTGTCTTAGGATAGCGAGAAAAGTAAATGAGAATAGTCGAATAAATTTCCAAAAATAGAAACGTTTATTTATTACTTATAAAATGTTAAAACAAAAACAACAATTCATAATAAAGGAACTTTTTTATACTTAAGAACAAAACTGTTTTATACTTAAGAACAAAAGTGTTGACTCACTTATGGCGCTCACCGTATGTATGTGCAAACATATGGCTACAGATTAAATGGTTATCACACAAGTTCTCTGGATGATGAAGATGGTTCATGTCTTTCCATGATACGTCACTTGAATTCCTAATCAACATTGCAGTATGATTAAACGAAAGTCTAAACGTTGGGCCCGTTAGGATTTGTCAGGAGTACAGGTTGGTACGCAAGGGAATCATATGGAACATATATGAGACGGGATTAGGCTGCCGAAATATTTGGGTCACCACATGGAGCTTGAACTTTATTATTATCATCCTATACAACTTAACATAACCTATCCGTCATTTCAAATTTAACAAGTTATTTTGATGTACATGCCACAGATAGCGATTATTCCAGATTTTGTAAAAGAGCAAAGATTTATTCTAATTTATTCATGAATTATGACAACATACATATATATGTATGTGTATACATACATATAAACTTTGTTTAAATTTTAAAAAATTATATCTTTAATCGTAATATGTTTATACATATTTAACAAAAATGTATATTATTGAATTGTTCACGATTGTGTTTAATCATATTATTATAATGCCATTGATTATATGAAGAACTACTAGAATCCAAAGGTCGGCTTGGCACCTCCAACTTGTAACCAAGGCGGGGACTAGATGACATTTCATATTTATTTGTTATAACTGTTAACCTGTTACGTAAGGGGCTGACATCCACGACTGGGTATGATTTGCGTGAAGAACGAGTTTTATGGACCATTTTGTATTATTATAATTAATTACGCAATCAAGGAACACTTTGAATAAGAGTTAATACGGAAAATTCCAGGCGATTACCACAATTTGAAGTTCTGGAACCCTTTTTTGATGACAAATGTTTAGAGAGACTAAAAATAAAAATTAAAATTCAGTTTATTTAAAAACACATATAAGGAAGAAATAATCTTACCTTAAATTAGCGTTCAGCTTTGTGTCGGCGCGGTTACTCATTGACACAAGAGATATTGTATTATCACTTAAGGAATACTTGTGTATTGTTATTTGGGGAAGTTTTCTGTTTTGCTTTTGAAACACAAATGATGTTAACTATTTTGATTATCGGAATTTTATACTCGAAATCTAAAATATCTTGTATTTCCAATGTGTTATTGTGGTTGTTGTTAATAAATTTCTACTTTTTTGTCTGACATTATAATAAAGGCTTTAAACATAAACTAGTTTAATTTAAATCTTAAATATTGAATATCTAATTCGAATTTTGAAAACAACAATCTTACTCATCATACGCCAAACACATATGTATGTATATACATTTGTGTATTATTTTTAATACCAAATTATATTTTATAGTATATACTGCTCAGATTTTAAATTTTAGTGCCAATAAAGTCAGGTATTGTACGTATTTTATATACATTTTATATCTTGGTAAACAAATGTCTGAAAATTTACATTTTTTTAAGTTTACTCGTGTTCACGTCTATAAAGCAATGCGTGATTCCCTACGTATTTCGATAAAATTGTTTAGATTTTGTAAAAAAAAAATTATTCAAATTGATAACGTCAGTTCATTTGTTTACTTGAAATAATTTTGTATGAATATGAAAATTAATAATGAATTTAAACAATAAAAATTTGATTTAAAATTAGACTTAATTAACTTTGATATACTTTCACATTTATTAGAACTTTAAAGTTTTAAAGAGGCAATTTTAGGTTTTTTCCAAAGCCTGATGAATTTAGCTAAATTATACGTTGCTTATTCCATTATTTTTGTTAGACGACTAGATTTATATCACAGGATTTGTAGTTTTTTTTTTAGATATTTTGTTATGTGTGTATATACATAATATTATAGATACAGTGAACGCTCGTTTCTACAGCTCAATGTTTAAAATTAATTAGTTAATTGGCAAAAAAAAAAAAAAGGTTATGTTGACAAACCTTTTAAAATCTCCAAATAATATCATAATAGGGGTGTTCACTATCCTATGCACTGATATATTATTTTAGTCTATCGGATTATTATTTGTTGTCCTATCATAATCGTATTGCTTAATCAATTTAAAAATGGAAATTTATCAACATTAATTTGAGGAAACTACAAGTTGCATTAATAATCGATTGATCGCATAAAAACAAGAACACAAACAAGCGAAACAAGGAGAGGATAATATTCTAATGTCAGAGATTTTGTGATCTAAAGCTTTTCAGTTTGACTCCACATTTACCCAATCTATTTATATTTCAGTACCACTAATAGATGGCCTAAAAAGTTCTATCATCACATGGGATTAGACTATTGACGGAGGTCATATTTTGGATTTTAATCGTTTTTTCTATAAATCAAACAGACTGGAAAAATAAAAATATTTATAACTTTTTTCAGCCATAAGATGTTTAGCTTTAAATGGTCCGGATTATGCAATGTAATCCAAAAAAAAAACACACAAGTTCATTTATTAGTTTTTTTTTTACATAATTTTCCACTATAGCTCTGGTTTTCAATCAGTTACGAAAATTGAGTATGTTAGGTATATTCATTGTTTTAGAATCATAAAATTCCAAAATCATATTTCGAACGTCAACATACATATATTGTATATCACACTTTGCCTACACTTTTTTTTCGTATAAAAGATAAAATTGTCAAATCGCTAAATGAGCTCAATTTCATTTGTGATGAAAAAATACAGCGTTTTTTGTAAACATTGTACATCATTACTCATGTCTCAAAATTTTGTTACAGTTTTCCATAATATCTTTGATTTTTTTTTATTCTTTACGTGTATAACTCTGTTTTGATGATCGGTTGCTTTATAAGTTTATCAACAGATCTTTTTCAAAATTTTACTTTAATGAATTCGATATCAATTGTGAAAACCATTATGAATCATTACTAATGTGTAAACAATGTGTGACGTAAAAAAGACTTTCAGAATGCACATATTCATCAAGAAAAGTGTTTTAGCGAATTTTATCATTAAATGTTAATGTGATTTAGTAATAATAAATTTATTTGAGTAATCAGAATATCGTCAGAAAAAGCACCATAAAATATATGTTTTCAATGTTTATTTTAATACAGTCGTAGAAGAAAGTCTATGTAAAAACAATGCTTTTTCAATTATATACACATATTTTTGTCAATACGTAAATATATAGCATATATTTGTACAATTAAAAAAATTTCAATAATTTATACGTCTTTCGTTAATTAATTTTTTGAGAAGTGATGAAAAGTACAAGTTTCATTGCATCAGCCAATTCTCTTACACAAAGACCGCAGACAACAAATTGTTATTGCGTACTCGGGTACAAGCAGGTGGAAATGAAACAAAAAAAAAATAAATAAATAAATAAAGAAATAAATAAATTTATTCTCAGTTTGAGAGTGAACAGATTAAATATGTAAATGCAAGCCTTTTTATAGAACTTATTTCATAAGTAATCGTCATGATTTTAAGGTGTTTGTTATTATGTACCATAGAGTGCATTGATTTTATGTTTAATTATTTAGGATATTTAACAAATTAATATAATATTAATTTAATCAACATTTAACCTTGAGACAAAATAATGTCTATTGCGTTGAATAAACAACAACATTGGATTATAAAAGCCACATTCTTTCTCTAACCTGGTTATTTTCTCTAATCAGAAAACCAATCAATAGTGTCTGGTCTAGTTGCCAGGTTCAAAAGAGTGTTTTTGTTCGTAATAATCTACAATATGACAACAGTAAGTATATACTAAATTACATATACATACATATATACTAAACATAGTACATATACAGTGGTGGCCTTATAATTAGAAACGATGTTTCTGGAACAGAGTTCTCCGGAGTGACGAATCTAAGTTTAATTTGTCCCAGTCTGATGGAAAACGAATGTAAGACGTCCTCCAAACAAAGCCTTTGATCCCAGGTACACAGCGAAAATTGTTAAACAAATTAACAAACATACATGTTGCTAAGTCGTTTCTAAATATAAGGCCACCACTGTACACACATTATAGATCCGAAAGATATTTTTTTTGTTATTTAAGCTAACGTCTTTATTTTTTTATAAAAAGTTCCTACCGGCAACTTTATTTATAAATCTGTTAATGTGTGCTATAAATGTCTCGAACTTTTAAAGTAAAAGAGTACGTGAGCGTAAGCAGGTTTTTGAGCAAAAATATAATTTTTAATGTGAAGCGGTTGGCAAACCAGTTCATATTAAAATAAGGGATCAAATTGAATAAACACAAAATATAAAAGATATCAACAATAAAAGACAGTCAGATATACTTATATGTATGTATGTATGTATGTATGTATGTATGCAGTATGTGCATACAGCAAGCAGGTGTTTAACTGCATCTTATTAGAATATTTGCTGCTATTAAACTGAATATCTCAGACAAAATTTCGATGCAGAGAATTTTAAGGCGACTATTTAAACAACAATTTTACACAGCGAGTGCATTAGTTGTGGTTCAAAATTCATTTAGAAAGTAACTAACTATAGCGTGAAATTTTAACTATTAAATAAAATAATCAAAATACATAATTTGTAAGACAAAAACAATTAAGATTTAATTGTAAAAAATAAATTAATCGTATTTGTTCACTCGGAGAAATTAAGCCCATAACTTAATTATTTACTTAAATTTTACACATGTGGAACGTGTTAAACTTTGGTGTCAATGTTTAGACCCTTGTCAACAAAATTGCGTAAACAACGGTAAGTACTCAATCGAGTAAACAGGTGTTATGAACTATATATGAACCTCATCTGTGTATTTCATAGTTTAACCAAGGATCCTGCCAGTTACCGAGGCTCACGAACGGGTAACGCTGCAAATCATTTAGAACTTAAAGTTCTGACACACATACAATACGTGCCCTGAAAGAGGATTAATAGCGTTAAAATTGCTTAGAGAATTTTTGTCGAAAGTTAAAAAAAAAAATCGAAAAAATGGTTTACACTAATCGCACAGAAAGATGTACGACTTCTCAGGAATCGAATACTGTGAAAACCTCATCATCTGGTTCAAAATATCACACATCATTTGGAGTAAATTCTAACTTAAACACAAATTCCAGCATGCCAATTAATAATTCCTGGTCTAAAAATGCAGCAGTCAAAGATAAATGGAAGTATAATAAGATGGTGCGTGACGATCGGGACAAATTTAATGGCATGCATTTTTGCTAATAGATTTATAAGATTTAATAAAATAATTTCCCATTACATTATTCGACCTTATTATCCACAACTAACGTCAATACACTTTTAGCAAAATGAATTTTTGAAATGTATTTTGCTCAAGCCAAATAAATTTGAATAAATTTATATGTTCAATATGTATGCATGTACTGTGTGTGTACTGTGTTTGGAATATTAATAGTGGCTATAAAACACACTTGTTGTCTATAATTTAAGAAATTAATTGTTCGCACCACAATTAAAGATAATGGTTGTTGTCAACACTTACAGTTGACTTACCACCCCATTCAACTTGACATTGCCTGACATTTTAGATTTTTTTAATAAAAC
Source organism: Sarcophaga subvicina (assembly GCA_936449025.2). Taxonomy (NCBI): domain Eukaryota; kingdom Metazoa; phylum Arthropoda; class Insecta; order Diptera; family Sarcophagidae; genus Sarcophaga; species Sarcophaga subvicina. The sequence goes on along the minus strand of OW388082.2, from coordinate 122,493,000 downwards.
AACTTCATCCGTTGCGTTTAACATTACGAACGTAGAATAACAATGAAAAGGGATGGGACTTAAAGTAGCACTCATTTAATTTACTCATCATTATCGCTGAGGCATAACCTTTTCTTTTAATTTTTGGGTATGTACATATGTAGTTGTAAACTCGATTTAGCTACATCTAAAATAAAATATGCCCGGCAATACGGACTTAGAGTCTTATTGTTAGGTGATGCATCAATCTTACTTTTTAGTTTTAACACGTGCCTTCTACAAAAGGGCGTGTGCTATCTTTGTATTTTTATTTTTGCACTAAAAATGAAACAAGTGAATTTGAAACTTTAACTCCTCTGAATTCGCATGTCTATGTGCGAGACCTTAAAATTGATATTCGAAGAAAACAACAAAAAAAAAAAAAAAGGTTGCCTGTCACGTGTCCTTAGTGGTTTGGTAAGTGTGTCAATCTGATTGTCTTCATTCGCCCATTTTTATAAATTTTTTTAAATTTTTTTTAAATCATTTTAGATTTCTTGACAATTGAAAGAACTTCAGTCTTTGTCAATTTATCAACTTTGTGGCACATGCAAAATGTTCGTTCAGCTTAGTTTTAGTGTATTTTGGGATATTTGTTAAGATTTCAAAGTGTTTATGTTTTATTGACTCGAGATTAATGGTCATCAATGGATATATGGTGAGATGGAATCTTTTTTTTACATTTTTATAATTTAGAGACGAATTATAAATAAAATATGTATGTACATATAGTATGTGTATGTGTGTATATACTCAGCTGTGTTTTCCACCTTAGTGAAAGTCATTATGAAATTCATTTAATAGTAACAATTGCCTTCTTCTAATCCCGAGAGGATATCAAAACGTGAAAGGTTTGTAAATTTTACGGATAAGGGTTTTATAACACAAAGCTATTTTCAATTACATATATGCTGTTAGGTTCTTATTTAAGATTGGAGTAAACTCGTAACTAGTAGAATCAAATGTATAAAAAAGGCTTAATTCAATCAAAAAGAATTCTCTCTGGCTTGTAATATTTATAAAAGAAAAAATCTCCATGTTTTGCAAAGAATCTTTGATTTTATCTTTGTTATCGTAATAGTTAAATTTATTCTGCTTGATGTTTTAAGCACTGACAATTTTAGAATAATGATTTCACTTACAGGGTTGTTAAATGAGAAGCCCTAAACTTACTTTACAAGCAAAGTTTAAAGTTAATTGGTACTGCGACAATTTTAGAGAGTTTCTTTTTAAACAAAAATGCTCGCCTATTGTTTGTTGTTTGTTTTTAGACAAATTTTATGTTTGAATTTGTTTCAAAACATGCTATAACACAGGTATGAATACTTGTGGCCGAAATATCTACAGTGCACGCTCGCTAATGTGAACTAATTAAAACTGGCGTTGTTCACTTTTGCGAATTGTTCCCATTTCCGAATACCGAAAATTTTAAAACAGAATTATACCATCTTTTAAACAAAAATCATTATTTATGAATTTTATTTATTTTTTTGATTTTTTTTTAGAACACATTTTATAATTTAATCTTCACAAACTTTCTTCACAGTATCTAAATAGCAATTAAAGAATAAATATGCAAGCAGATGTATTAACACATACATATATATGTACACCTAAAACAGGGATTCCCCCAACTAATAAACATAGAATTGTAACGTTTCAAATTAAAAGTCAGAATTCTGTTAAAATTATAAGGCTTTTTACATTTTAGTAGCCAATGAAGCAAAAATATTGTTCACATTAAGCGGTGTTCATATTATGCGGTGTTCACAATAGCGCGCGTGCACTGTAATTTATTTTTTAAACTTTTTGTATGTAAAACACTCCGCATGCCAAAAATTTAGCAAATTTTTCCAAAATTAAATTTTTTTATTTAACTTTGCGGAGACAACTGCTTCTAATTTTTTAAGTTTTAGTCAAACATATCTATCTCCATATTTTTTAAGATTCATAAAACGATAAATAGTTTTGTGCTATTATATATTTTGTGGAGTTTGAAATTAAATAAAATCTTTCACATATTTGAAAAGAACAACCAATAACTTTTATTCTTTTTACAAAATTTAATCTTTGTTTTACAATTTGTTTGTAGTTGTAGAAAAATGTTAAGGTTTTTTTCAACTTATATAACTTCATTTATTTGAGCGGAGTAACTTTGGCCATATGCTCGGTGTAGTGTCACAGACCCGAGTCTCTGGTGGGAATCGAACCCACGAGCCCCACGGTAATAGTCTAGCTCACTACCCACTAGACTACCAGGAACCCTTATTTGTTTAAAATGAAAATGTTTTTTCCATATGTTCTATGTACATACACACAGTTACTAAATTATACGTACGGTTAAAAAAATGCCGAAATTTTTTAACTAAGCCGTTTTCGTTGAAAATCTTTATAGTTTCCTTGATGTTAAGACGGTCTTTTGCATTGGTTAAAAAATTTCTGAAATTGAACTGAATTGTGGCCCTGCACAGGCCCACAAAGGTATGCATCCGATTTACAAATTTCACAAATTTCTGAACCAAAGCAAAAGACCGTCTTAAAATCGAAGAAAGATGTCAGACAATTATAAATATTTTCAAAAAAACGGATTGGTTTAAAAAATTTCTAAAATTTGTTAACTTAACAAAAGTGTACATCAGGCCCACAAAAGTTAACAAATTTCAGAAATTTGTTAACCAAGATCGCCTTAAAATCGAGGAAAGCTGTCAGACAATTAAAAAGATTTTCAACGAAAACGGATTAGTCAAAAAAATTTCTGAAATTTGTTATCCGTATGTATACTTCTGTGGCTATGTGTATATATATATATATATATATACGTATATATATATATATATATGTATATATATTCTATATATATGTATATACATATATATATGTATATATATATATATGTATAGAATGTATATATATATATATATATATAGAATATATATACATATATTTTATATAAACGCTTGTATCCTTTTAAAAACTAGAATTTTTTGTAGATCCAAGGAATGCTACTTTTAAATAAAACAAACTGTTTACTTTTACTGTTATAACATCTTTATTTAAATATATCTTTTATTTATAATTAAAATCTAAATCCTATACTAGTTTAAATTTAACAACACACCTTAGAAGATAATAGCTCACTATCAATTTTATTCCTTCATTCATTCCTCCTTCATTTATATTTATTGTTCAATATTATTTTTATAATCTTCCCCACTGCGTTTACGTTCTCCTAGTGTGTTCTTTTTTTATTTAATAATCGGTAAAAATTATATACAGAGTACTTGTTATTCTCAATACACAGCTGAAAGTTAATTTTTTCTAAAGGTGGTCTGTTGATGCTGCAAAATTTCGTGAGTTTAAGTTGACTTTATTTCTCCAATTGTTGAAATTTAAAAAGTCTAAATTTTTTGTAATTTTTAAAATTTTTACAATTTCCATCTCTTCGGAGGAAATTGGTTCCATGTTTAAATATCATTAAATAGCGGTTGTACCTTTAGCATTTCAGCCGGAATATCAGGCCTATTAAAATGGGTACATCTGTTGTTTTCAATTTCTCTACGATCTAAAAGATATACTGACATTAATTCAATCCACTCTTTTTACCATATTTTATTTCTTTCAAAATTAAAAACAACGATCTGTGTGTAGTTAGCTACGAAAGTTATATTCTTTTATATTACAGTGTATGTTATGTTAACATAACATATCGATTTTTAATCGATTTTCTTTCTGTTAACATAACATACACTGTTAAGTTAATATAATTGAGCAATTTGGAAGAGGGAGGAAAGAAAATCGATTAAAAATCGCAAAAATATATACAAAAATTCATAGGTTTAGCTTTGCCTTCCATTCATTTTTTCTCCAATTTATAACGATTTTCTTTCCTCACTCTTCCAAATTGTTCAATTATGTTCACTTAACAGTGTCTGTTAACATAACATTCACTGTAGTAAAAAAGAATATAACTTTCGTAGCTAACTTCACACACATAAAACAATGGTATGTTTTGCATTTTCTAAGGTTATGTATGTTATGAGTAACTATCATCTTATAACAAAATTTATAGTCAAGCAACCTGCCTGGTATTAACCTCGGTTTATCTCTCCGCATCACTCTGATACAGTGATGAAATTAATCTATCCATCTATCTTGTATTTGTAAGTTTATGACTCTAAACATTTAAAAAATGTAATTGATATTGTGTGGAAAGGTCTGCTACTATTACGAACTTTTAATTTTAATATATTTTGCAGTCATAGCACGGAATGTCAATAACAAATAACAAGATTTAATTAAGGCTTCGTTCTAGCTTCATAACTTTGAAAACTTCTGTAAAAGTCACTTCACAAAGCCCTTATATAAATTTGAATGGCGATGAATATGGTATCAGTTCTAACGTCAAATCTTAATCCATGAGAAAAAAGTCGGCTTTGCCGATAAGCAAAAGCTTAGGGGTTTATAACTTAAGGGGTTTATAACTTATATGTACGTATATGTATAGTACTCACATATTATATAGTATAGTTTATAAATTATATTCTTTAATATGAAAGACTCTCCGATTATCGTTTAAATCAATTGCAATTGACAATTGCGAATCTTGCTAAACAAAAACACAAACAAGGACTTGCAAGTTAATCACTTTACTTGAAAAGAAATATGTTTTACATTTAGACATACAGAATAAGGCCTTAAGGATGTACAAATGTATGTTGTAAATTTGTCACTTTAGAAAGAATTGCATTTAAAATGCAAAAACTTCTAAATTTTTTTTTTTATTATCATAGCAATTTTCAGAATGAAAGACAACCGGTAAGTCGGTAGGCGGGCGCAACAAAATATATAAAAGGAAACTCCTTAGATTTGAGTAGAAATGACAGATTTTTTGCTGTTTAACATCTGTCGGAAGTTATTGACATACACTTCTTTGCTCTTCATACATATTTTCAAGTTTCAATTTACACAGGGTGCATGAATAAATCGTACTTCGTGCTAAGGTGAAAATAATAAAGACAAAAGAAACTCATGAAATCAACCTTTTTTGCCCTTACTTATTGACAGAAATAAGCAAAGTCGCTTCTCCCTTCTGTATGAACTTAAGAAAATATTATTTTTTCTTTTTTTTTGGGTACTGGAAATTATGAAAATTATATATTATTTTGACATTGTCACGGGTGTTTTCAGCATTTACAGACACATTTATTACTTGTTCTATCAAATTTTGTTTCGTTTGTTACTTGGGCTGCTGTCGCAATCTATGTAATTGTCATGTTATGGTATGCCTTATGGTGTTCGTCGTTAGATAAAGACCCGTACAATTTGTAGCTGGAGAGCGAGTGATAATCAGATGTTATCTAATAATAATAAACAATTTGTGTAAAAATAAGGGTTGTGCGCGCAAGCCAATATGTGTCGGATTTATGAACGAAAAATAAAATAAGTTATACAAAAACAATCATTGTTATTACTTTATCATCATAGAATTTTACCCTTTAGTATAGCCAAAAACAGGCATATGTTTTCAATCATCCTGCAAACGCATCACATTGATTACGATATGACCGTCAGAGTCAAAAAGTTATTTTCAACTTATTCGCCTCGTCATTTGCAAATATTAAATAAAGAGTTACATCTAACGTTTGAATGTAACTAAAAGACATGAACTGTATAGATATATTAGAACCTTTGTAGTTGTGCTAAGCATCAATGTGTAGTCGGCTTCAAAGCGTTGACGGCAAAATGAAATTGTAAATTATGTAAATGTCATCACTCATAATTCCCTCATCATTCTATTACGTTTATACAATGTATTATTCAATATACAATTCATTCGTATGTATGAATGTAATATGGATTCTCTTTTTGTGCAGGGGTTTTATTTTTTTTTTCAATATCATAGTGATAATTGTATTTATTTTTTTTTTTTTTTTTATAAGCCCTCATTTTAATTTTAATTTTGTGTTATTATTGTGTTTATTTATAAAATAATAATTGTATATTACTGCTCAACTGTCCTGTTTTCGGAAGCCTTGCAAGTGACATATTTAAGTGCGTTAATACAAAGGACACCTGCGGTGATGTTTTAATTACATTTGTTCAGTTTATCTCGATGCCCTCTCTCTTTGGCACTTTATGTTCCGTGCTATAATGGGACGCAGTGTGTAGTGGTGATTTTTGATGTTTGATGCGATAGCAAAGAAAAAAAAATTATAACTTAAAAGGTCGTTATGACAGCTTTGTAGATACAAATTTTCTCAACTTCTGATTTTCTTGATAAGTCATCGTTTTTGCCAAAGTGTGAACCGTAATCAATTTCCTGTGGTGTCAGAAACATAACAAATCAATTTAAAGAAAATATATTTAAAATGAATAATGATACTTTTTATAACGCACAATTTGAAGTAGAAAATAATAACTTTTCATTGTGGCTAGCTTATATTTGTTGGATATGTGGGTAAGAACTGTTTGATATATGTATACGATTTCACATTGTTATCTGAGCGATTTTCCAAGAAGATATATAAATACGTAGATGAATACATAACCGCATAACAATGAAAATCAAATTAAGTGAAACGTTTGAAAAAAAATAATTTTTTTTTCAAAAATGTAACTTTGCAGTTTTAGAAAATTAGCGGGTCAGTTTGATAATAAAATGTTTTCTTAAATTTTTGTAAAATGATAGTCGCTACAGTTTGAGCTGTTAATTAGGTGCACGGAGAGTTATTTTGCCTTCTGGCTTCGTTGACAGCCATTTTACTTCATCTTATATTTTCGCTCACCGGTATACGACGGTATACTGTATGTTATTAGCTAATGTGCAACAAAATAAAGACATTATGACTATTCATATCTATGATTTATGTATTATGGATCTGAGGATCCACCATCTGCTTAGATCTATGCTATAGAAACTTTGTCAGCATCATAATGCATAAAGTACGAGTTTATGGAAAATTAATTATAAGTGTCATCTTTACACTCTTGAGTTATGATAGTATAATTCCGGTATAAGGCATACCCTTTTTGACATAATGTTTAGTTACGAATATGACATAGAGATAGTAAGCTGTGGCTGAGGAGGTCCAAAAGACGATGAGAATAGGTAAAGCACTTCAAAAAAACAGTCCTGTTTGGAAAGAACTTGATCGTAACGGAGGAGGCAATTTTAGTCGGCAAGAACTGATTGATTGTAAGGAAGTTCTTTTAAAATGTATATTTTTATAAATTCTACCAGAATAGTCCGTTCGCTACAGCAATTTTTTTAAGAATGATGAGAAGATCATTATTCAAATCAAAATTCTCATTATTCACACACGAAGACGCACGAAGAGAGTTTTCAAGCTTCAAGTTAAAACATAAATAATTATAATGTTACATTTATCCGAACACTCAAGTAAAATTTTAACTTAAAACATATAATACATATATATATATACATAAAGAATAATATACATACATGTAGAAACCTGTGAAATGACCGTCGGCAAGTTGCTTGTTTGTGAGCAAAATCTAAATAATGTGTTCAGCATATGTACACAAAATAAAGTTAAAATCGCGAGTAACCGCATAATAAATGCCCAGCAAACATTTAAGCGGCTGTCGATTGGTGTTTATATTTGGCAAAATGCACTGTTATAACAAAACACATTAAACTACATGTATAAGTTTTCGACGTATGCTTTTTGTCGATTTAGTAGTAAAATTTATTTAATAATGCTTTAGGCTCATTTAATTTAATTTCAGCGTGTTGGATAAAATTGGATAATATTCTACCCTTGTGTACGAGGGCCAAAGATAAATTCCAGCAAATTTAACGAGAATCTACCACTCTTGTAAACAATGTGTACGCCACTAAAGCGCAACGGTATAGCTTTTCTTAAATGAAATGTATGTATATTAAGTTATCAATTATTATGAAATATTTTTTCAATTTTCTTTGATTTTATTCATCAATATATAGATAATTAAAAGTGTCGGGAAACTAGAAAAGTATTTTCTTTTTAGAATATAGTTATAAGAAAGTAATTGTATGTGAATAACATTCATTAATAAAGGAAATCATTTAGCAGGATGTTGCTAAAAGGAAAATGAAAACAAAAATTAACCAACTTAGAAAATATTTGAGTTTTTATAAAAATAAAATGTTTTTTTTTAGCGTTAAATTAAAGTAAACAGGAATATTAAAGTAATACCTAATTACTATTTAATATTTTGTTTGAGTACTTTTGATTTTATGAAAGTTTGTAGCCTCCAAGGCATCGAATCCTCAAGTTTTAAGATGAATTCAGTTTATGGTAGATGGTCGATTGTCGTCACTTTTCAGATGTTATCTAGTTTCCTGTTCTTGATAATGTATTGGCCTTTATTTCTCTCACAATATCTCTTACCTCTCAGTCTGTAAAACGCTTTGGTTGAATTTCGCGTAGCCAATTCTATAAGATTTTATACTTTTTGGATTTGTTTAATATTTTTTTGTAGTGCATTGATTACCGCCCAAAATTTTCTTATATTCTTCCAGGATTTACCTTTCTTATACAAATCTGGAGTTATTTTGCGAGTCCCAATTGTAGTTTGCTAGCATTTTTAACTATCTTGTGTAAGAACTGAGTATTTTTTTACAGATTAATGTTATATTTAATGTTATATTTAATTATAAATTCTATTAGGGGTTCCATGTCCTTAATAATTCTAACATATGTGGCTTAAAAGCGATATAGGTGTTTACTTTCATTTGACGCGAAGAAATTGGGCTATTTAAAAAAAAATGAACCATTTTCTTAGTGGTTTGATTGATATTAATGAAATTAATTTCACTGTAAATGTCATTGAATTACAAAATACTGTTTTTTATATTTTATTGTTTTTATGAATATAATTCACATGTTTTTAAAAGAATGTGTGGTGTTTGCCTTCATTTGAGGATCACAGTAGTTTTAAATATTTACGTATATTTAGGTTACTGTTTGAGCGAACAGGAAAGGTTGAGATACCCATATAGATTGCTATACAATATGTAAAGCCTGTGCGAGGAGAAAATTGCTAAATTATGTATTTATTCGAAACACTAAATATAAATATTCTTTTGAGATGGCCTGTAGTAGAAACGTTGAACAGAAATCATTTTTTTTTTATTGCCAACGATTTATCACAAATATTAAAAGTAATGTAATTATGAAAGAGAAACAAATATGTAAAGTATATTGTGTAACTAGACGGTTGCGATAACAAAAAGCAAAAATGCTACCCATTTCAATTGATTTTTATCCATTAAAAATTGCACGAGCTACTAAGGGCGAAGAACAATAAATTAAAAATAATAAATCAAATTTCAAGGGGTCATAAGAATGGATAAACGTGGCAGGTTATGAGATAATTTACCTCTAAGGTGCCTTGTAAACAATTATTCTTAACAAAAATATTTGCTAAGAACAACAGTTACTTTCAACAACAATAATTGTTTACAATTTCCTTACAACCACAACGAGAACAATAACAGCATCCTTCGAATATGAGACCTGTTTCGAAGGGTAAGACAATACATTTTTCAGAAGGGTAATATTTGCCTCTGCATAATACCCACCACGAAAATATGAGTGGGTGATTTCAATAAACCCAAACTTTTTCATGTTCCTTGTTATACTTTCTCTGCTTTTGTTTTACTTTATGAACAAAATTAATGTATGGTAACATACTGATAGACAATAATTTGTCTTAATGATTCTTTTTGTTTTATTTATGTTATAACTAAAACGTGAACTCAATTAGTTGTTAACATTTTTGTGAAGAATTAGTTTTCGGTTTTATTACGTGGGTTAGATTTATTTATTATATTGGTAGAAAATAAATCCATACTTTATGTTACTACATTTTCCAACGTTAGCTTGCAAAACAATTAAAAACTTATAATGAATTGTGGGCTTCGAAGTCTAGTGGATAGTGCATTGGCTTACTTAGTTCAAAGGTCAGATCAGGTTTCTTGAGAAATTACAAATGAATTCTTTTGACAATCACGCCTCCACCAGTTTTTTGGAAATAACTTAGAACGCATCTATTTGCCATAAAAAAGCTTCTCAAATCTAAAATTTTTCGTACAGAGTCGGGGGTATTCTGTAAAAATTACTCACACTAAAACTATCCTTTGAACTGACTAAAACCATTTCGCTACTAATAGTTCATATTTCTTGGTATTGGTGCCTTGACTCCTTTCACGAGCTCGAGAAAAGCGTTTCCTGAACGTAGACATCCTATGCTCGCTGATAGTCAACCTCGAAGTGCCAGGGTGTTGTTCACCACAAAGTACAATAGAAAAGGTGATTACAACTCAGCTTTTGTGTCCTGCATAGTTTCAAGTTGTTAGTTCCCGCTTTTGAGTCCTGCATATTTTCAAGTTGCTAATCCTACCTCTTCGGATGATGCTGGATAGGACATTTGCTGCTTAGACTAGCAGGAGACATAGCTAAAGCCATCGTTTAAGCATTGGATTCGACCTTAGTAATGTAAACGAGACATGTGTATATATGACTTTTTCTTTTTCAACTTTCAATCCAAAACATCGTACATTGGTAGTCGAATGTTAAATGCTTTTCAACAGAAATTTTTATTTAGGCAGATTTTAAAGCATTAATGTACGACAACTAAATCCAATTGCTGCGAGTTACATTGTTAACATCAGTTATATGATAATGATTTAAGCTTTATTTGGACTTTTATTAAGATTTGTTGATTAAAATAAATCCTTGTGGATAAAAAGTTTAATTATATTAACCTCATATTACTGTTTACGACATCCTGGTTGGCATTTACATACTTTGTTAAAAGGTCTGGTTTCGTGACAACTGGTAGAGATGAAAGAAGTTTAAATAATGTAATTACTTAATAAAACATTTACTGAATATGTATGTATGTAATTCTAACGCTTCCGAATTCATTTTAATAAAAACAATTTCTATACAATATTATACGCAATTAAAATCAATAATATAAACATGTATAAAGGCCCTCAGCAACTTTATCAATCTTGAGCTAGTATTTACAAATGTAAGCACAACAACAAAACTATAGTTTCTATAATTCTGACAGTGGCTCTATGACAACCGTTACAAAGTTATTAATCCGATCCTAACTCATCGTAGTTGTAAAAAATGCAATAAGCAAATGTGCTGTTATAATATCTCATATTTACTTCTGAAGGTATATACTAGATTAGTGATCAGGAGTAATGTTTGACTTTTCATAAAGTGGCAATAATATTTTCATAAATAATACTCATTTAAGTATTTTCAATAATAAATACAGTAAACTTATTGGTCCATAGGATGTTGAGGATAGGTTGTTCTCAGTATGGTTCAGTTTTTTCACTATTACACCGCACTGTAACATTACTCATGACCATCAATCTGCAAGCTTTTGAAAAAGTATACCATACAGAGTTGTTATAGAAATTCATTATTAATCGTAGAACGCCAGAAGAACACTTCCAAATTATCGTAATTCACTTTGATATATAAATCTGTTTGTGAATATAATAAAATACTTCATCCGTTTTATGGTCAGCATAATAAGAATAGTGGACTAGAAATTCGTGAAGTTATTGATCGTTTCTCCTCCAATTTCACTCTTCTACATTCAAAACCTTCAACAAGACAAAGAAATCTGCGTACCAAAAAACGTGTTGCTGTTGTATCGTGAAGTCTTGAAAAAGAAACGAAGTAACGCTTCGTGGTCATTCAAGTTTGAATTGATTTTTTAAACCCTATGAGTTTCCCGTTTCAAAGTTAATAATGGAATAACAAATAAATCAATGATACCAACGAAATAAGCTGACTAAAAAACATAACATTCCAAATCTGCCGTAAAGACGCATCTTACTTTCAAAATTTTTGAATATAAATATTCCGTAGAAGTACATGGTTGTTTTTCGATAGAGACCAACCAAATAATTTCATATTATTATGTACGTATACATACCAAATTTACTTTTTATCTTTAAATGGATAGAGTGCGAATATAAAAAATGGTTGTAAAAAACTTTGTTTTTATTTTTTTGATATTTTTTTGTTTTAGTTTTTTATATTCATATGATTTTTAATATTTCGTATCATTATTGTTATTTCTTTCATTTAATTTTATAATATTGTATGTTCTAATAAATAGAATGTTGTCGCTGGGGCGACAATTTATTATAATGATATTTTATCCACAAGAACAGATGCCAAACAATACCACAATTCCATTTCCGTTTATTACAGACGAGTATATACGAGTATATGAGTGTAAAAATTTAGCACTGTTGTTGGACTTTAAAGCAAAACCAAGAGTTACAAACGCAAATTGTAAAATATTGTTGAAAACCAAAATTTATCTAAATAAAAAAAAAGAAAACATATAAAGAAAAAAAAAAAACATATATAGTATATGAAAAGAACGAAATAAATAAATAAAAACGAAAAGTAATATTGCTCAGATGGAAATATGTTAAGCAAAACGTAATAGCAACAAGAGTAACGACAAGAACAACAGCAATTTAAACATCCGTAACGGAAGGAAGAAGCAGTGGTTTGCCTAAACCTTAAGTGAAAATGTTTGTATGTAATCGCTTTTGAATGAGTAAATGCATGAGGCCAAAACAATTCTAACGATTGTATTTGGGGGGTGAAATTTAAACGTTTGCATTAACATCATTATCCTCTAAACGAAACAAATTGTTTGAAAATCGTTTCTATATTATATCCTCTTTGTTGTTGCATTGTAAAGGAAGCCAAATTGATAAAGAGTGGATGTGGGGGTGTGTTCCGATTTTGGTAAGAAATCCGTGCTTTGACTTCAACCAAATATATTACATGGCAATTCCCACAGACTGAGCATTAAACTCAAATTATGATTTATGATGCCATCCACTTTACAAATATTATTTCACAGAAATGAAAATAATCACAATCCAACAGACACAAATCGTGTGTTAATAACGCATTAGACTTGCTCTCTTTCTCGGCGAACGCTGATTAAAAAATTGTACGTATGAATGATTGCTGACGATGACAATATTGTTCAACATATGCTTTTGAAAAATTTCACGGCCAATTACACAATTTTTGAAATAAATGAATGGACACACCTTCTTCCCACAATATTGTTTCAATTACAAATACATATGTACATACATGTATATACACTCAACCACACATGTAGAAACCTTTCCAACCGAACGAAATTTATTATCGAAAGTATTTGTTTCTAATCACTGCATCATGTATTTTAGTGTCTGTTCTTCACACACTTCAATAGATTTTCGAAACAAAATCATTAAGACCTTAGGGTTAATTCCATAATTCCAAGTGGTCACACTTATATCTTATATCTTATATCTTAAAACAACCATTAAAGTATTTTCCAAATATTTTACATTCAATATGTCTTAGAACAATAAATTTATTATGCTATCACATTTCGATTTTATAATTTTTTTTATGCGTATTTTATTATGTTTTCTAACAGTACGATACAAAAAGTTTTCCTAATTTTTTTATTTTTAATATTTTTCGTTTCTATTGAAACTTTCTCTTTCTCTCTCACTCTGACAGAGAGACAAACGAAGTCTGGTGGCTTATAATGTCTATCGGAGCCCTTGTAAAAATGGATTCGAACATGATAGCGTCAATGATAAATAGACAGATTGCGCCATCTATAAGTACAGGAAAGGGGATATATTGGGCTTTAAGCAGTTGTTATCTTACAAGACTCCAGAAAGGAATGGAATTTTGTCTGCCCTATCGCAAAGAGCATTGTTAGAAAATTACAATAAGAATAAATTTGAATCGTGAATTAGACTATCCAGGTATATCCTGTGATTGGTAACTGGTCTTTTAACAGGGCACTGTAGACTCAGAGTACACTTATTTAGAATGAATCAACAGGTAGATTTTGCAATGATGAGAATGAATCATCACATTAGCGAATAGTCCCCGTTGGGACCAAGCAGCATTCTGAAATTTGTCAGGACAATAAACGTTGAGGGGACAATGAATGTAAAGTTTGAGGGAAGAAAAATAGATCGTATGGTCGCAGTACTACGGCACCTCTCCACAACAATAACCCTTACGACATATCCGGGTATATTTAGCTTCCGTTATTTAATGCATTATACTGTATCAATGTTGGCATACTGCTCATACAGGCAGATTTAGATTCGTCCATAATCCATCTTAAATGAAACTTTTTATTCAAACAAAATAAGAATAGCTGCGGACGTACTTCAGCGTCATATAATAGTAATGACAATATAAATAAGTGCAATGATAATGGTATAGAAATGGTTTTAACGAAATCGTGCTTAAAGAAACTACTTCGACCTATTTTTACGTTAAAATTGCTCAGTACTGCTTTAACACAAGGGTCGGGCAGATATCAGACACTTTTGCCAGACGCTCATAAAATCCTCCTTACCCCCTGTACTCGCATGGTAATGTATATTTAACTTCATGCGGATTGCGACCAGCCGTTCGTTCACTGATGTGAACTTGGACGCCAATTGGAGCATTTTACGAATGAAATCAGTTTCAAACTTGTTTTTGCCATCATGGCATTAAGAATACATCGTCTTTTGTGTTTTTTACATCTTACTACCTGGATCACATCACATCATCACATCATCACATTCGTTAGATATTAAGAGAAACTACTCCAGGTGCTTATTCGTAAATAATGATCCTTTATACGTTTGCGTTGGTTGTTAATATTAAGAGAGGTGGGGAGGTTAAAGTTTTTTTTTATCAGTCCGAAGCCTTACTACAACAGTCTTTATCGCTCTCAGTGTTCACGATTGGGTAAATAAATATCCTGTCTCTTAAAATCAATACCTATAACGTTGTTATTAAAATTTTTCGAATAATTCCTCATTGTCGTATGAATTAAATAAATCAGTTTACAATAATTACATTGTTTTAATTTCAAGCTTAAATCATTTAAAACTACTTTGATGATGGAAATAGCATACAGGAGCATACATACTTATTATTTATATTTTTCTTTTATTTATTTATTTTCTTTTTTTCACTAATGCAAAGTTAACCATAATTTCAGCTGAAAAATTTCAAGTCTTTGTATTGCAGAAATTGAATGCACGTCTGCTTATTTTAAAAAACAAGCTAGAAAGAAAAAAGAATATTTCACTGGGAAATCCCATGCAGAATATATGCTGGTAAAGCCGCATCCATAGAAGTTCGCCAATTTCCAAATTTGGAACATTCCAAGAAGTCAAAAGAAGGTTATCATTCAAATTTTAGTTGCATATACAAATATTTATATTCTCAAAGAATATTACAATACAGTGATTGGAATTATTATAGGTTCAACAAAGACATCATATTTCATAGTTAAAACATATTTTATTATTTATTTATTTTATTATTATTTTTTTTTTTTTTGAAGGGAATTCTCATTTTTAACGTTATTTCATGTCATAAGGATCTAGAACCAAAGGTAAACAAATCAAATTCATCTATTCAAACGTCTATTCATGTACAAGACATTGGTCACGAACGGAAGTGCTGATAAGACTCGAATAATTTTATTTCACTGTCGTGTTTAATGTCTTTTTGTCGTGTCTTATGTCAGTAGTAGGCAGATATGTATTGTATTTGGCTAGCAGTATCCACTAGGAGTTCCATACGACTATACCACCCATTAATATGCCCTTAACGTAAGGAAGCAAAAATAAAAATGTAAGTAGAAAAAACAAACATCCAAGGCATTTAATTTTTTATTTAATATACCATTGACCAATAGTAATGATTATCACGTGGTTATATTGTTTAAAGATCTAAGCTTTTTTGAAGTTTTTGGAATAAAAAAAAAGGAAATTTAGTAATTGTTTCGTATGTATAAAATATATGTTTAGCTCCATTTTAATAATACTGTGTTCATTAACTGTAAATTATTGTAAACAATTTTAATTCTATTTATATTTAATTCTTTTTATAACGCCTGAACATAATTTAGTAAAATATACTATATTGCACACATCATATTTAACGTATGTATGCATATCACAAAATCAAATTAAAGTAATATTAACATCGAAGTACTTATTATTCTTCTTCTTTGCGGCTCTATAATAACCCGCCGGTCTTTAGACTGCATTAGAACAGAATACAAAGTGCCTCGATCGTATGCTCTTTTCCTCCAATTTCGCATACTGTTTTGTAATATTCTTGTCAACTATCCATCGGAGCCTTAGCCATTCTTATTTGCGCCTTCCAACGGGTACAAGCTCGTAAGTTTTCTTAGCCCATTCGTACGATATGTCCAAATCAACGCAAACGTTGTACTTTGACGGGTATAATAACGTCGATGTTAGCATAAAGCCAATGCAGTTCATGATTCATTCCATGTCTGTACTTGCAGGCAAGAATAAAAATTAATTTTTACCAAGTACAGCGAAAAAACCAATGCCTCTGTACTATTTAACACCACTAGCAGTATCCGAGTCTTGTACAGTGTGATTTGGATTCATCGAATGAGGTCTTTGTTCTTAAACTGTTTACTAGGACTGAAATAGGATTAGGAAATTAAATCGGTTTCATCGTCAAACTGATGTAATTTATATGACGACCCAGCCTTATGGACTCTTGTTTCGTTGAAGCCAACAATTTGGTTTTGTCTTCGTTGGAAAAGGCCACAGTAACTTCTCGCATTGTACGACCAATAATATCAATGCCGTCGGGATATGCAAGTAGCATATGTCCTCTGGTGTAAATAGTGCGTATTTTATTAACTGCCACATATCGCAAAATTGTTTTTAATAAAATATTGAATTGATAATCGATAAAATAAATGACTTCGAAAGGCTCTTTCTATATTAACCGATGAACGTTATCCTGTAACGCTTTATTCGTTTTGCGGAGATACTAAACTCAGGTATGAAATTAAACACTGTTGCACGAATCAACCTTGTAACCGATCAATGGGTGAAACGTGTCGATTTGTTTTTCCTGTGACTTTTCCAGGATTGTGTAGTGTGAAAATTTGGTCAGTTGTAAACTTACTAAGTCTAAAGCGACACTGTCATTCATTTCAGGTTGCAATCTTTTACACAGAACGCTTGAGAGTATTTTGAAATGTGACTCGTACCTCTTTAATTTACGCATTTGTGTTTGATTTCTTTTTTATATACAGGGCATAGCATACTGAAGCTCCAATCATTAGGCATGCTTTCATCCAACCAGATACTGCTGGTTTTAAATCCGAATATAACTATTCTAAACTCATACTCAGTACCATCACTTTCAATGGAATACAAGATATTTTCATCATTGCTACTAACAGTCTGAAATAATCGCCTTTCATATTTACAGTACGTTTTCTGAGTTTATTACCTGTACCAATATTTGATTCTTATCACCATCTCGATAATCCCACAATCTCATCTTTCCATTTTTTTAATCTCGATTCTTCCTCATCGCTTCTATTCTTAGATGCTTCTTCGTGTAGGCTAAATTATCCGACTATCGGTCAAAAATGTGGCCGCTGGCAATTTTTCCACTATAATCCTTCGAACGATTTTATCATGACTAGTTGCATACTCATGTCAACTTTTATGGCTATTGTAAGCTTTATGTAACCTTTAATCTATTCATAAATCTAAAATCGTTCAGCAGTACCTAGAGAGCCTGTAAATATTTCAACAAGATCAGTTCATTGGTGCGAGCAGCTACAGTTTTCATACAAAAAAAAAACCAACAAACATTCGCTTTTACACATAGCGACATATTTATAAGTATCTATATATATATATGTACATAAGTATCTATCTATATGCATGTACACAATCTTAATATTGTATAAATTCTAAATATTTTCAAAATGATCAAATTCTATTAATTCTATGCAATACGTTTAAGTGTTGTGACCTAAATACGAGTAATTTTAAGCCCCAAATTATCCTGCACTGTATTATATTTCAATTGACGTCATAAAAATTAAATACAAAACAATGCATACATAAATTGTATGTATATTGTATACATATATGTACGTACATATATTGTGTAAATAATTAGTATGTATATGTATATTTGTAAAATTCATAAATTCAAGTTGAAACGGAAAAGATCACAAATATCACTTTTATTAAAGGCGAAAGTGATAAAAGTGATATTGTTTAATCATTATTATTTTATTTTTTATTTTTTATATTTTTTTAAGTACAATAAGATTGTTTATGTACACATTGTTAGAAATAGAAATTTTATTATGTAAATTAATTTTAAAAATGCTTCGAATTATAAAGTTAACACAAGAAATAATAATTTTCAGTATGAATGAGTTATAAAGAAACAATGAAAATGTAAAAAATTTACTCTTGACTTCACTTGCAAATGTTATGTATTTAAATGCTCTTATGCCAACTCTAGCTATAACTGCTTATATTTTACATAAAATTCAATTTCAATTTGAGCTTTTATTCTTTTATATTTTTTTTAAATGCTTTGCAAAGGTAAGTAACTGTAACATTTTAATTGCAGACTTATACTTATTTTATGCTACGACGATTTTAATATTTTGATTTAATATGGTGTGTAAGAAAATATGGAAGCTGTTACAGAAAAAAAAGAAGGTATGTACATATGTACATACTTGCATAGCTATAAGATAGAATAGCTGTAGTTAGTTTCATAAAAAACTTCATTAATACGATAGTAAGGATATTATGAGGGTAATAAGACGTTTCTATAAAAATATAAAATGCTTTGCATTTCATTTGACGTGTAGATAAGGTTATAATTCTTCATATTAAACCGGTTAATAGCCTGTCTACTATTTAACTTTTTCTAACTAGAAAATAACCGGTGAAATGTATGCATAAATCTATTCATGCTAGCGAGGGGAAAGGTGTAGAAAACGACAAGAATAACTCGCCCGCTAACGACGACTAATCATAGAAGAAGAGTACCTATATGCACAAATTTAGCAATGTTTGCAGTATACCAAGTATTCGATTCAGAGGTCGATGTGTTTTTCTACCAACAAGCCGCATAGTGCAATTAATATGGAAAGAGACTTTAATGTTAATGAAGGCGTCTAGAGCAAATTGGATACGTTCCCAAAACTTTTTCTTAACTTCAGTTTGCTTTCTCTGCGGATTTTCACTTTAGATCGGCAGAATGAACTGCGAATAGACCAAGTTGAGAATACGACTCTGTACTTACAATTTCAGGACAAAGGAGGTAAGATTAATTGGCCTGAAATGGGGGTCGCAGCCATCTTATCACAACTTTAATTGCTAGTTGACTTTTACTACCTAAAAGAAAAAAATTAACAGGCATGACTGTTTTTTTTTTTGTGTTTCCAAAATATAAAAATCCAATTTTCAGAAAAATTCAGTGCCTGAATGGTTAAAGTTGTTGTTCATGAGTGCATGACGGTAAATATCAACAGAAACAGTTAAACAAAACTGGTACGTTTAATTCAAAAATTAGTTAAATGGAGTTCTTGACCTCAAGGGATATCCTACTAAATACAAGGGATAATATTTCAATGTACTTGTTTTATTTTAAAATAAAAATAAATTAATAAAAAATATAAATCACATCAATTATTTGTATATATTATTGCTTAAAATTCATGGAATTGCTAAAATATACTGGGGTACCTAGACTTTTGTTATCCACTGTACATGTATACTATATACTATGTATAGTATGTGAAAATTATCTAAGATAATTTTAAGTGATATTAAGTATTAAAATATAGGCACGCTCTATCAGCATTTACGCTATTATACACATAATTTATATTTTGAGAACTTTTGGTTAATAAACTGCATATTATGGATTTATAGTGGTATAATGAATGAAATGACATGAATTTTGTTATAAAAAAGCGTATTTAACGAAGTATGCGATCTGAAATAAAAAAATGTTTAATATACAGGTAATCAATCAATTGACGACAACATAATAAAAATTTTGTTTAAGAACCGTGAACCGAAAAATAATTTCATTAATAGAGTACAAAACTAATTCTAAAATTTCGTAGTAATTGAAAGTGAAAGTGGATAATAATTATTAAAACAAAATAAATTTGACGAAATAAAGTAAATAGTTTACAAAATAGTTATCAGTATGCGAATATAAAATTCGTTTTTAAATTCATAAAATACTTGAATGCGTTGAAAAAAGAATTAATGTTTTGATTATACTTACTATATATGACGAAATGGTTCCACAACAAAACTCGTAATATTCCATTTTATGGATATAAAATATGTACGAGTATATGTATAGTAATATGAGCATTCATATGTAAAATTTTCTCAAAAGCTCCAACCGTCATCTAAGCTTGTTGTATTACTGCACTGTTTCCAACTGTATTTCAATTTGATTTTCTATTTTTCTGAATACAAACACATGATGGTTGTTTTTCAGACTATTATATAAATGAACAAATTTGTTTAACGGGATAAAATTTGGTGTTCTTTCAGTTTATGTATACATACATATATACTCTGTAATTCCTACACTTAGAAAATTTCAAAATAGAGAACAGAATACCGAAAACTTCACACCCAAAAGGTAATAACAAATTCGATCAAATTGCAGAAAACGCAGTGAGTCTGTCAATTACCAATAATATTACTCTGCAAAAGAAATTAAACAATAACAGAAAGCAATGCAATCATCTGATATTTTAAAATGCTATATTAGAAGTGTCCCGAAGTTTGGAGAAATCGTTTGTGTTGACGATTTACTTTCAATGGTACGTACAAATACGTTTTAAACAAATATGGGCATGATTATGAGATTACTTAGATTATTTGAAAGTATACTTTAAATGGTGTAGTCAGTTGTAGTCATCGTTTAAATCACCTGCTTAGCATTTGAAGAGAACATAAAATAATAAAACGATTTGGTTTACTTAACATTCAGCTTAACTTGCTGTTTTCGTGAACACTAGAATGGATGGCTGGCACAAAGAAAATATAAAAAAGGACATTTGCATTAAGGAGCGTGACAGTGTCCGATACATATACACAACCACGAAAATGACCAACAACTTCCGGTAAACTATAATTAGGGAAAAGTGAGCAGTGGCGGGGCCAGCCAACTAGTATTTTCATACACAGAAATTATGCTCTTATCTAGTTTCCTGTCGTGCTCTTTTTGCCTCGCAAACTCCATACCAAAGAAAAGTTAAATATTTTTTTGCTATAGAATAAATGAAATAAAGTTTCAGTGTCAGTGGCGTTTTATACTATTATATTGTCAAGAAATTCACAAAAGATTGAATATCTTTTCAAATCCTTAAAGGCCAAACTTAAGTGCAAATAGTTTTGGATTAATAAAAGCTAGAATTAAAACACTACGTTGCGTCACAGTCCCATACAGGATACTCGTAATCATAAGCGAAAAAATTATTTCGAATTTAAGAACTTTGATTATATCACTTGAGTTTATTCAAGGCATCATATGCATGCATATTTTTTAATAAAATTATATTTTACTTAATCTCAATTTATAAAAAATTGTAAAAAATTTTTAGTTGTATAAATTTATAATTATATTTTACTTTAAAAAATTAAAACGCTGCCATTATCTACAAGGTACCTATGTTGTATTTATTTATTTGTATTTGTATTTGTATAGAATCAATTAAATAAAACCTATTATTTAGTATATCGATTATTTAGAAGTTAACATCATATCTAAATATGTATTTATTATAATATAAAATTAGAAAAAAAAAATTCAAAGAACCAACCAAATACAAAGAATGGATTAATTTGTGTATTTCGTCTATCGGCACGTAATAGCCAATTTAAAATAAAGTTAATTTTAAATTTAATTAGTTTAATAATTAGTTTAGTTATGTTTAATTATTATGTTTATTTAGTTATGTTTATGTAAAAAAATGTTTATGTTTATCTAAAAAAGTTTAGTTTATGTTTATGTAAAATCCTGCAATAATTTAATAACAATTTATTAAAAGTATTATATGAATATCATCTTTAATTTGCAATCCCTATTTTTTTCTAATTTATGAAAATAATGGAATTAGACAGTACAATTTAAAACTAAACAATTAATATTAAATAATACATTTTAATAATATTTTATATATATATAATTTTTTTATAATTTTTTTTTATATATTTAACATAACAGTGACATTTATAACTTTTCTAACCTGTTTATTTAACATAATTGGAGTGTCTTTTTTTTGGCTTCACAGTAAAGAGAAACAGAATCGAACAGTTAAGGAAAGTTAGCAAAAGAATAGTATTAAAAGAGGATTTGTAAGGTTTTACAAAACTTTAATTTAATTAAATAAGTCTATTGTAATTAAATTGCACAGCTCTGTGAAGTTATACATCCTAAGACAGGTATCACGCAAACGGCAAGAAATGCACGATTGTGAATTGGAATAAAAAACTTCTTTGGCTACAGTAATTTACGACAATATTACTATCATTAAGGAGTCCTATAACAATAACGATGTTTGCAAGTGTATGTCCACAAAATGATAACAATCTTTAGGTGATATACGTGGTAGTTGTATTCGGTTTTAAGGCTTACCAAGACTATTAAATTTGGGTCGTATAGAAAATTAAGAAAATGAAATGAAAAGAAAAGAAAAGGCAAACATATACAAAATGACACGTGCATTCTAGTCTTTTTCAACGTACTCATATGTTCGCACATAAATCGTATTTAGTGTTCTGAAAGGATATTTTAGCGAAAAAGTTAATTTTAGCTCGATTCGCTCATGTGTCACGAATCTCTTTTCATTGGTTTTTAGTATTGTATTGCTTTACTTATCACTTGCCTTGTCTGCGAGTAGCTACAACGAAAACAGTTGTCATTATTGTCTGCTTCCTTATTTATACTGTTTTTTTTTTAGCTGATTTTACTTTTAAGTATTAAAAGAAATCATAATTTATATAAAGGTGGTCGTCTTATAATGGAACTGAAAATATTAAACACTGTGAAGTTTAGCTATAATGAAAACGTATTGCAAATGTTTTTAAAGACAGTAATGATGACTGAAACCATGCAATATCGATTAAAACAAAAGCCTAATAAAAGTTGTAAATAAATATATGTATAGTACATACATACATATGTATATTTTTTCATTATTCTTTTACCAAAAAAGAAAAAAAATAAAAAAATACTTGCAGATAAGTTTTTTGTAAATGAGATCATTGTAGAACATATTGTTAGCTAGTAAACATTACTTAACAAAAAATCTAACTGGTATTTATTATGTATTTGTACTGTTTTATGTTTTGGTATGTTTGAGTTGCTCATATTCCATATGTTCAGACAGGGCAGATGAAGTTTTTAAATCATTATAAAATAATATATCAAGACTTTCATGGTAATAAGTTTAAAGGGGAAAATGTTTCATATTTGCTTTTGAGTTAATAAACACTTTGGATTAAAGTGAAAAAAAATTGTGTATTGGTCTCTACAAAAAGGATATAGACTGAAACTATTTATTTAGAAAATATTTACAAAATAAATTGTTTGAGTAAGGTTAATTACCACAAAAAGGAAAAAAATTGAGTAGGAAAAATATTAATGGTTATGAATTTTAGTTGTAAATGTACAAATTCCTAGTATATACTATATGTTTAAATTAAATGTATTTTCTCAAATCAGCTCATATTATGTACCCTTTATAAACGATATTAACGTTTTAGAATCCGTATTTGTTTGCCAAAATCGAACTTTACTGTTTATTGTTTAAATAATTTTTATATCCTTTTCCATTCGTTTTTACAGAAGCATTGCTCACTTCGTTTCACTGTAATTCATTAAAGATCGTATTTTTTTTAATTTTCTTTTTACTTTTCGAACGTGACAAATTGCCAGATAACTTGCAACTGAAGCATCCATTTGTGACAATCGCCTTTTCCATTAAAAAAAAAGCGTAACATGAACAACAATAATGTAAATTTTAAGTTAAAAACGATCATATACATACATATGGAAACGTTCTGCCGTTGTTTTCTTGTTTTATATTCGTAATGTCTACATTGCATTCAGTTTCTTCGCTTTTTGAAGAGTATCTCAACTGATATAAAGAAACGGACGATTTTTGTTTCTTAGTATTCTTTGATTATCTCGCAAACTCTTTTTTATGATCAAATATGATTTGAAAAGTACATAAAGACAAATAAAACATGGATTTACAGATGTATTCAACAAAAGTGATAAAAAATAAAGTGAACGTCAGCATTCCCTTTGTCTATTTGGTTACATGTGATCAGCATAGCTTTGTTTATTTTCTTAAGCTGTTAAATTCAATGTATTGTATTAAACTTTCTTGTTGTTCAGCAAGCAGAGGCATTTGTTTATTTATTTAACAACAAAAGTCTGGAAGACGTTATTTTCAGACAAACAACCTAATTCAGTGGTAGTAGCAGAAAAACATAAAAATAAATTTTAAGCAAATTGTGTCGTAGAGAGTTTAATAATAAAGACATACTGGCCATGCAAATAATAAGTGTATCCGAAACATATAACTTAAGCAACAGCAGTAATACGTGTAATAGAGGAACAGAAACGGATAAGAAGTCACAAACATGATAAATTCCAAATAGGCAGACAAAAAGAGAATACACGGCCATATGGCTTTACTATTGTATATTTAGCATCCAATTATTTCAAATACCTGTTATGTTTTTCTCTGAACTTTTATTTATGGGGATGTTTGAAGATTGCTTTGTAGAGCATAATTGATTATTTTGTAAAGGCCAGAATAAATAACATACTCAAAAGTAGATATAAGATACATACATTTGTTTTTATTTGCTCCAATTGAATTTGAGAATGAAACCAATGACACCAATGCTATTCATTTAACACACAATAACGATGGTCGCAGTAAAACTTTTAAGCCAATATGATAGTAAATGACCAAACGACTACAACAATTTGGTATTGCCAGAAACGAACACCACGCCCTAACACCAAACACTCTTACACAATATTCACGCACAATTCGACGAAGAGATATAGAATTGATACTACAGATAAGCCATATACATATATATATACATATGTATGTATGTATATAAATATATATTTACATATGTTAAGTGTGTTTAGGTATACGGATGAGTAACAAAAAGATTTCTATGCTCACTGGTAATTATTGAGATATCGAGATTTAAAACTGCGAAAGATTTTCATCCGTCGGTTTAATGTATTTATTTTTTTTGTTTGTTTTTGTTTTTCTTTTATTTGATAGTTATAGATTTGTGCACGCACTTTGATGGCACTGAATAGGAACTAATGCAAAAAGTTTTAAAACCTTTAAAAGAACGAAAATCAATTAAATTCAAGGACTTTTTGATGGCGACGGACGGCCTTGTTTTATTGTTTTGCTTTTTACTCTCTTTAGAACAACTACACTTGTGTACTTCGTGGATAATAGTCGTCAGATACATCGCCTTTTTAATTCGATTTTCTTTCGGCCGTTTGCCCTCTTAACATACTTCATTAGTTGAGTATTTCACACAGAAACACAAGCGAATACAAAATAAAAATCTTTAAAAATAAAAACAAAATTTCATTGCACTTGATTACGCGCAAAAAATTGTGAACAATTTCTGTTACAGCATAGCAGGCAGACGGCATATCGAGCAACCTTAGAAGCATTTAAATTAAAAAGAGCAATCGTTTATAAAAACAAGGCGAATTGACTGTACAGCGAAAACATCTTTAAAGTAATAAACGATAAAAAGTTATTATGTTATACGACTCACCAAATAAAACGGAGAAGAGAAAATAATGCACACATTCAAACAGAGCACTAATATGACTCCGCCCCATGTGGAGAATTGCGCATGCTTGAGAACTTTACAAATGTGCTCTCCTCGAATCGACACAAATTAACAACGTACCCAACAGAACATATGAGTATAATTGAAGTATGTATGTACGTTTGTACATCTGTAGCTTTCCATATTGTGTAGATAATTGCGGAGAGATAAGAATATAGAGATTACTCTTCATGTTTGCATTGTTTAGCCCGCCAGTCACATAACCGTTGGGCATGAAGTATACAAAACTCGTTTAAGTGGAAATACATCTTTCCAAAAAGAATAAAGAAGTTACATTTAACAAATCTATTTGTGTTCAAAGAGAGCATCCTCTGTTACCATCTACCATAGGGGTTGTGGGCGTCCCCCAATTCAGTTGTAAAACTGGTTTTATCATTTTATTTGATAATAGAATAAATAGAATAAAATTCTCTTATTATTACATTCAATTCGTTTCAATAATAAATGTCTGTATTCCACCTGAATACGAAACCACCATCATCTCTGAATTGTGGCATTTAATTGTATGTGTAATTTTACTTCCCATTCTGTGTAGAATTGCAAAGCACCTCTACAGCCCTCTAAGTACCTCTAAGTCCTTAGGAATCTATCGTAAAATCTGGGCTGGGGTTCGTTCAGACGTAAATAAACAACACAAATGTTTTTTAGATTATTTATAATGCCAAAATTGATTTTAGAATTTTAGGATGCCGAAAAACGTATGCAATTAAAGAAAATGCTAACAAATCGAATTAAACGGCTGCATAGATTACTAAAAACTAAGATATTCTCCTTTATGTATACCGTATAAGCGTAAAAATTTCCAAAGTTTCGTTGCAAGATTCTGCCTAAATCGCATTATCATACCTGGGAATATGTCATGAGCAGTTAAGTTGTGATCAAAATAAAAAATTGAAATTGTTTCCTTATTTATTTACTTATTTAATATTTATTTATTTATTTATTTATTACAATACAATTACAAATTATATCTAATTGCTACGAGCTGATTAACGTAGGCCTTATACTAGGTATAGTGTAATCAGAATCGAGCCCTCGATCCTCACGCTAATACCAGGGCTCTCAGTTTCCTAATTTATTCTCGTTGCTTATATACAGTCTTTACTCTTTCCTTATTAATCAACTAATTTTATATTTTTTAAAAAGTGTATTCGTAAAGTAGTTACCGAAGATGAGTATGTTTTAATCAACGAATTATTTAGTTATAAATTTATAAATTAATATTAGTTAAATACGTAAAAGTGGCTGTAACTTCAGTGGGAGAAAAAACACTCTATAGTCACGTTTGGCCCACTATAATAATTTCTTTTGGAGTCATCAAGCTCCCATTGTTCATATTCGACTGGTCAGTGGTCAGTCATCTGCAAAGTAGAGTTCCAGATCCTTCCTCCTCTAAAGTCATGACCGATACACCGCTTTGCTAATTTCCAACCATCTGGTAAGATTTTTCCCTTTCCCGTCTATGTGTAAAAAACCGTTTTGAACTTCCTCAAGAAATCGTAGTGTTGCATATGTAATCTATTCTCCTGAAGGTTTTTAATTCAGTAAGAATTACAGCAAAGGTCCACCAGAAAGCAACATATATATCTATGTATGTATATAATATATAGAATATATAAAATATAATTCGGTAACAGAAACGTTAAACAGCTTTAAAAATGACTGAATGAAAAGTTGATGTCTAGAAATTAGATAGATTCAAGAGTTATTAATTCGTAAACAAACCCTATTCTGGATTAAAAGGCATTCTTATTTAATCACAGCATGAGTTAAATAATAATAGCATGAATTGAGTGATTTATATAATTTTTATATGGTATTTTTAATTTTTTATATGGTATAAGTTTTAAAAACAGTCGATGTAAATAATCGATAAATCAAATATATGCGATTTTTTTTTTTGTTGATCAACATCGATAAACCGTCGATGGTTTCTATTCGATACATCGAAGATATACAAATACTATGGTATATGCCATACATAATCGACCCATAAATGTAATAAGATGTTTTGGAAGAATAGCTCAACAGGTTTGCGTTGGTTTAACCGTAGTAATAAGGAAGAAAAAATCTGTCCCTGCGCTGAAGGCTCTGTTTAATGGTGGAAATGGTTGAGAAGTGAAAACAAGTATGAAATGGTGACCTGACAGAACTTGTAAACTCTATGATTGAGTAATAAAAGTGATAGGATCAATTAAGTTGGTACTTTTTTTTTAAGAAAGGAATTTGGAGGTCCTGGTTTGTGCGGTTCCACTATGAAATATTTAAAGGGAAGAATCCCGGGTTACTTCCGTGCGAAACTTTACACTATTGAAAGATGTGGCCAATTCAATTTGAGTAATTGTTTTAAAATGGGGAACGCTTCAAGCATACAAATGTAAATATTTGAATATTTTCTTAATATTAAACACACCTCTACATACTTACGTACAATACGATACGTACGTATGTATAATATATTTAAGGAAATGATTTATCTATGGTTTGTATGTATTTCTTTTGTTTTTTAGTTTCGATAAAATTCATTTTTTAATTGTATTTACATATTTTATGTAATTATATTATGTGCATACGAACATACAGATATGTGTAGATATATGTATGTATATCAGTACGTGTAATATTTCATAATTATTATTTAATGAATCGTATTATTTCAGTTGTTTGGATGCCCTTGTAGCCTAGTGCGTAGTGTGGCTATTCTATTAGTGTGAGAGTTCGGTTCTCTTCAGAAATTCTGGTCTGTTACACTACACTAAGTATAACGTCTTAGTTACTCATGTCGTAATAAAAGGAATATATGTAGTTTGTAATTGTTTTACAATTAATAATTAAAAAAAAATTATTTTATTTCAACTAATCACTCGATTGGCAGTATAACACTCTAAATAGACATTGAATGCTATAAAGACAATATTTAAAATAGCATTTATTTAAAAATATGTCTAATGTTTAAGAATTCAAAATTCTGTGATATGATGTACATAATACATAATTACATATGTATTATATAACTATATTAATCAAATTCTTATCAAACAAATGTAAATATACGTATAATTTATAAAATACAAAAAATGTCCAATAAATTAACAATCTTTTATTTACGCCAATTACTGTACCAGATAGTTTTTCCACAAAAAAATTATACAAAATTCACTCATTCACCACAGAAATGCCAGTTGACTAAATACTTGTATCTATAAAAAAAAAAGAAGAAAAAAAAATAGAACACCTTACTAAATCAATTCAGATAAAAATATGAACAAACTCACGGACAGGAGGTGAAGTTGGTGAAGTTCGAAATAAGATACTATAAATTTACGAGAAAACACGAATGTACTACTCCATTCACACTGTGTATATACTGCAGCTGCAGTATTTCCAGATCCGAGGATTTTTCCGAAAACAAGGAAGAAATTTTTTCCTAATCCCCAGGCGATTTTTCTGGGGACAAGAATTTAACCTGCCGGATAAAAATTATTTAAAATAATATTTTTTTTAATTTTATTCACAATATGATTGATTTTCAATATCTTAAATAGTGGCATCATTGAAATTTATTTATTAATTACAAATTAATACGAGCTGAGTCACCTAGACCTTATGCTCGATATAGTGTAATAGACCAGAGTCTCTGATGGGAATTGATCCCCATTGAAATCATATAATGAGTATATAACCATCTGTCTGATAAGCTTAAAGATGTGATTTATTATTTTGTTATGAATGTTTGTTTAAAAGGAGAATCAGTTAATTTCATCGCGTTTACAATTATTATTCATGAGTATTTAAATATGAATGCAATTAATTTCTAGTGTAAAATAAAAAATATTATTTTGCAACAAGAAATGCATAATTATTATAATACTAGGATTAAAAAATTTGAAAGGTTTATTTTAATGGAGACTGTTCAAGAATCCAGTGATTCAACATATTCTTTTTGGTGCGTTGTGAAAAGAAGTAAAGTCTCAACCTAAAATTATATCGTTTTTGTCATTGAAAGCTTTTAGCTTCATATGTTGAACCGCTTTCTGTTCAATTTTATTTTTTATGAACATTTAAGTAATTTTCACAATTGGTTTGTTACAGCACAATAGAACCTACATTAGCCTCTGCCGTTGTCCATGAATCAGGAATTTTCAGAGAAATTCCAAATCATTCACAGATATATGGACTCACAGATATATGTATATATAGATTCCGGGACACAGCGATATTGTTGAAAATAGCTTTGCTGATGAGCTAGCCAGGGCCGGTACGGAGCTTGACCGCGATAAAATGTATTGTGCCTAAATGCTATGTGAGACCTCTTCCTTCGATGGGTTCGCCATCTATAATAACCTAAATAAACATTTGGAATGCAATTTTTCTAAAAATTGACATTAAAAAACATAGTTTCGTTTATACGGCTATCGCTGTCATGCGACGTAATGAAATTTATTACAACGACTATAGACGCCAACGTGTTAAGGACAAATTTAATTTATGTATGTTTCGTGCAGTAACTGAGCTATTTTTTCAATCAATAAGGTACAATGCTTAGAAGATATTCTGCTTTGAAAATTATTTGCAATCGAAAATGCCTAATTTAATAGTTATAGTTGGGACAGTGACTATATAACTATATGGTATAATGTACTGCCAAGTATGGGTTGCCGTTAGTTTCAAATAAAATGAATGTGTTCCTAAAAATTTTACAAAAGTCCACATATTGGAAATGATTTTCATTGTATATTTTAAAAGGATGATAAGACATTGGATGATGTCATAAACTAAATGCACAAAGCTAACAAATCTAATTCTGTTCTTTTTTAGCATATAAAAACTGAGAGAATATATTAAAAACAAATAATGATTAATCTACAATAAAATGCTCGCATAACATTCGTTGAATACAAATTTATTTAAAATTCTGAAACGCCAAAACCCAAAAATGAGTACAGAAAAATGTTGCTCAAAAACAATTGAAAACATCTGAGTATTCTCATATATTTATTTAAAAAGAGATCGCGCGCAATAGATCCACTTAAAGTACACGTTATAAAATAGTTGAATAAACGCTTTCTTTCTGTCACAAACGCGTATTTGGTACAATATATATATATATATATATATACATCTATAT
This sequence comes from Sarcophaga subvicina, assembly GCA_936449025.2. Lineage (NCBI taxonomy): Eukaryota > Metazoa > Arthropoda > Insecta > Diptera > Sarcophagidae > Sarcophaga > Sarcophaga subvicina. The sequence goes on along the minus strand of OW388082.2, from coordinate 122,461,999 downwards.
ATATATATATATATTTATATATATATATATGTATATGTATATATTATAGACCAAAATAGAATATACCTTTTAAATTTTAAAAATAAAACCCATAAGGAGAAACACATATTACTTAGAGTAAAATAATGAAGATACTCTTTTAATAGATATTTTGGAGTAATTATTGTGTCAGTGGTGTTATTAGTTCAACCAATGATTTTTTTGCGAAAAATATTGCGTGACTTTCGATAAGAGCAGTTCAGTTCATAGTATCCCGAAATGAAAATATTGTAAAGTTATGAAGAGCTTGGGCAGCCAACTGAATTCCAGCAACAAATAAAATTATACAATCGACGCGTTAAGACTATCATAACAAGTGTCAAGCAGTCAGTAAGTCAGCCAACCAACTAAATTAACGTGTGCCTTAGTTGTTAAAAATTATTGTCCTCATTCTAAGTAATCCCCATCATCCCCTCTACTAATTGTGGTGGCGTTAATTTAGAAATGTTTTGCTAAGCCTAGTGTTAGTTGCCAACGGTTTCATTGTTGCTGGTGTTGGTTTCACTTGGTCCTATAGAAATTACAAACAACATTAAACAACAATTCTTTGTTGCATTTGAAGAAAACAGCCTGTTTTTGCTAAAGTCGCTAAGGAAATGTCTCGTCAGTCGCGTCTATAGAGTTTAAACGAAAACAGCCATTCATGGTTGTCGTAATGTTCACAAACGAAAAAAGTTTACTTAAATTCAAAAGAGTTCATGCCAATAGCTGCGGTCTACGCGCCCAATAGGAAACAAAACTATTTTAAAAATAAAACAACAGAATTGAAAAAAGAATCATTTTGCATTGCTTTAAAATTTATTTATACTATTTAGGTAAAGTTTTTCTACAAAAAAAAAATAAAAAAAAACAAATCGAACTGTGCCTTCATAACCACATAACCGTGAATGTGTGTACATTTTCAAGGTGAATGTTCCTTAAGAGAACGAAAAAAGAAAAAAAAAAGCCTAGTGTAAGTGAATATAGCACAAGTATAAGAGATTACAAGCCTGTTGTTTGTAGTGAAAATTATATTTATAAGACCACAAAACAAGAGCCTCAAAATAAGGATTTAAATTTAAATCTGTGTTCGTGCTTTCAACAATGAATGTGTATGCGACAAAAGGTCTTCTAATTCGCGTACTGCGATTATGATCCTCACTGGAAAGCTGGCAAAACTATGAGATTTAAAATCTTACCAAGAAAACTAAATCAAAGTAAGTTTTAATTTTATAAAATCATTATAAACATTATATACAAATAAACAACTTCCATACGTACTTATTTACTTTCTGATTTATCGACTCTAATTAATAAACACTAATTTTTAGTCGCCGTAGCCTAGTAGGTAGTGTGTTGGCTTGTTAGACGTAAAGCCAGGGTTCGTTCGAGCCCCAGGCCAGACATCAAAACAAAATACAAAAAGTATTTCTTCGGCGACTTCCTCTCAGCAGATTTCTGGCAAAAACAGTACAGTAAATAAATACAGGCAGTAAATAAAATTGCCATGAAAAACTTTCTCAAAAATCTGTCATTCGGAATCGACTTCAAACTGTGGCTCCCGCCACTCATATACATATAAAATTAACACACACACGCAACGTACATAAGTGCTGTGAGAAGGTAGGTCGTAAACCTGCCTGAAGGGTTATAGTGACTAATTATGTACGTACATATGTATTTTATCAGAGATTTCACAATAGAATCAATCTAGACTAAATACGTTTACATGTGTAATCCTTGTAGAGAAGAATTTGACGAAAATTAATTTATTGTACTTATATTACTATTCTTTTGAAAATTAAAGAAATAACATAACAACAGTATTAATATTTAAAATATGAAAAAATATTGAACGTTTTACAATTTGATATCATTATAACAAGCAAGTTTAATTTGAATTAAATTAAGTGTAGCATGACATTAAAAAAACAAAAATTATAAAAAAAGAAAAAAAAAATTAAGAGAAATAATCTTATTGTCGCCAGAAAATTCTAAATAGTTATCATTTCCTTTCCACAAGATTCTTTTGTAGCTGTATGACTGACTTGAACGATAGAATTAGCAAATTGTTGATAAGAAATTTACTAGAACGACTTTCAAAATGTGGGAGAAGGTTTGTGATAAAAACGCTCAAATCATGTCAAGTGATGGAGAAATGAAAACAATTTTAAAAAAACCTATTCTATGAAATTTGTGGTGAATTTTTTTTTTTATTTGGAATATGCAAACTGAATCGAGAAAATTGAACGTATGTATGTGTGTTGATTTTTTTTTTTAATTTATGAAATAAATTAATTTATAGAACCATATCGCGGTTTATTGTTTATTTCTGTTCTCGAACTGCTACAGTTATGTTTATTAGTTTCTAAACTAAAGCAAAAATTAGAAAATAAACTGCACATAGGCATAAAATATACGATATATGTATGTATGTATGTAGTTTATGTATAGTTTAGAAATGTAATATTCCTTAAATATTTTGATTTCATGATGTTTTTGTTTTTCTGTTCCTTGTTGAATTTGTTTGTGTTTAAGGAACTAATATTCCACTGAGTGAAATAATTTAATTTTGTTGTATCAAAAGGAGTTTTAGTTTGTATCTCTAGAGAAGCGACAATTATTTCAACAACTACATCTACTTGATCGTAAGTGATCGTAAATTAACTATAGTTTTAGAATATAAAGAGATTTGAGTTGTATATTCAAGAACAAGATTATAACATGAACTAGAACAATAACTCATTATTATTACAACGTATGTACATATATTGAAAGAAAATCAGCCCTAATTACAACTAACATACAAGCTGATCCAGTTATTAGAGTTTAAAAAGACGAATATATTAAAATATTTTTATTTAAATTACATTCTATTTTCATATGAATACATTAGGCCGGCTATACATTATCGTAATTAGTAATTATGAATAGAATTCTGCAATTTGTATTTTGAATTTGATTACGAAATCAAAATGTTCACTGAAATATATAATAATTTTCAATTCATTCAATTTGTTGTTGTTGACATTTAATCAAATATCATTATTTATTTTACTGCTGGAATCTTTACAATTTACAAAATATTAAAGTCTTGAATTAAGAAATTTTTTATGGAAAAATTCTCAGCTTTTCAGGAAATCATTCGTAATTAAAAAAAAAATGGCATCCAGTCATTAACACAAGTGATATTGATATTGAATTGTACGAAAAAAAATTTTATTTTTATTTTTTGATTGATTTATAAAAGTTAATAAAAAATGGAATCATATAATATTAATGTTAAATCCTTTGTAACATATAATTTCCACTGACAGGTACATGTGTGATTTCAAATTAAATTCGAGAACATATGAATGGCCAAGCAGTAGAAATTGGTTTTATACTATTTCTTAATGCTTGAAATATGCCAACAAAACGAAATATGAACAAATGTTTCGTCAGCGACTACCTCTCAGCAGATTTCTGACAAAAACACTGAAAGTTAATATAAAGTTGACATGAAAAAGTTGCCCAAAAATCTGTCGTTCAGAATCAACTTTAAACTGTAGGTCCCCCACTCATGTAGGAAAAAAACACACACAACGTAAGTGGTGTGTGAAACTAATTCATAATCCTGACTGAACGGTTGTAATGGTCAATTATGTATGTATGTACATATGTATTTATGTAAAGTTATGATATTTTTAAAACAGTACATCAAAAACAAATAAGCAAATAATCTTCAAATTATGTACATACATAGATAAATAAATATCAATTATACGGGTAATAATTACTGGTAGAGTACAATCATAATACAAATGGTGTTCTATATACATACATATGTATTTTACTATAAAATACATTAGGGATAATACATATACAGATAGTTACTATACTTATGAATGCTTATTTTAAAGAGGAAGTCTACTGTGGTCTTCACCATTAGCATTAAACAAGCAATAGAAAGATTTTGGATTAACAATTTAACTTGAGTTTGCAGTATTGTGCAATATATTGCATTAAGATTAAAATTTATGAATTTTTTTAATTTCAAAGATAAGTTTAAAGCAAATTGACATATTAGTATATATTATTTATGTATTTTAAAGATTTGCAGTATAATGTTAGATATGAGATAAAACAGTGCTCAAATGTTAATGTGATCTATTGTTTTTTTTATTTTTTTATTCTAATTATTTCTAATAATGCTTTTACTTCCAAAACTACTATAAGATGTAAAAATGTGTCAAGAAATAAAGAGTCTCGATGAATCTAATTTGGCTTATCGCTATATTCGCATATAAATATTTTCGATATCATCTCTTTGCGATAAATATATGTATGTACGTATGTACGTGTAAAATGAGATCCCTCAAATTACAGTACTGTTTCGCATTCGATTAGGTATAAACGCTAATAATAGTATCATAGTCCAACTATAACGAAGCCTAATCTTAGGTAATATAATTATGTTAACATTATTTCCTATCACTTATTTATTGATCACTAATAATAAAAGTTGAAAGCAGTTCGTTTTTGTTTTTATTTTACTGTTTTAATTTATGACTCTTATACCTTCAGCTACGACCTTATCAAAGAAATTATAGAATTATATTTTTAAAATCGTATATAGCTTACTCTGAATAGTCAAAAATAAATAATAAATAAATAAAATCGATTGTCGATAAAATATCTTGTCTTGATGGAAAAAGATAGCTCATGCTCACACTCATATTCCTATACTATTGTGTCAAAACTTAGTGTATCTCTAACATTAAGGTAGTCCCTATAATTGAATTGTGCTAATGGTTCGATTATTATTTTTAATTGACATTTTACTTTAATTGATTATTATAGGACATATTAAGTTCAATATGAGCTTTTTTTTATTACACAAAAAGATTGTAAAAAAAACATAAGTTCGTTTAAAACATAGGGAAACATTTTGAGCATCAAGAAGAGAACTATCACTAGAGTTAGTATTTAATCACCCCCTTAATATTTTTACGTAGAATACGCATGTGAGGAAATTCATACTAATATTCATTCTAATATTTTATTAGCTACCATAAAGTTAACGAAAGTGAATTTATAATTTGTTAAGACAAGTACATTTTAGATTGGACAGGTAATAAAGTCTATGTGGATAACAAAAAGGGTGTCCAATTAGTTTAAAAATAAATGTATATCAAATCTCTTTCAACACAAATTGTGTTTTTGTGTCTTACTATAGCGAACCGTTGACAATTAATTGTTAAAAAATTTAATTTTAAATTGTTTATGAAAAATAAATCATACTATAATGCAAAGTAACAGTTTGCCTTACTAATTTTCTTGTATCGAAACTAGACTTGTTTAAGCATTGAAGTCGTATAGGGTGTCTTGTGATTGAGATTGACCAAAATCATTTAATTGGTTATCTATTAAATGGAAACTCTTTAAGGTTGTAAAAGCACAGTTAATCGTGGACACATTTTTGGTAATCGTTGTGAAACTTTTTGTTCTCACACGCCAGTATGTATTTGAAATGAACGATCGGTGTTTTGGTATAAGAGACAAAAACTTTATCATGATTATAAGTGTTTATTCCAATTGAACTGTATGTAGAACAAAAAATAACAAAAAATTATTCCAAATTATTTTTCACACAAATACGGTCACTACTATCCACCGGTACAAAAAACATCATCCCAATAAAAGATTCATATGATTCTTTATAGACATTTATTTAGAAACATTTAGTTAATTTTGTTATTACAATTAATTTGTATTAATTTGTAGCAATGGTTGAAGATTAAGAAAGTGTCAAATGATGATAATCGTATCTATTGAAAAGTGAAAATAAAAATTAATCAAATTACAATATAAAAAATCAATTTTAATGACGTTTATATAGTTGAAAAGTTGAAAAAAAAAGAAATAATAATAATTATAATAACAATTAATAAGTTAAACTTTATTGAGTCTCTCTGACACAATAAATTGTATTTATTTTTACATGAAAAGCAGATGGTATTTAAAAAATCAATCATTTACTTCGATTTCAATACTGCTGCCTAAAATCACGCGCCAATTTATTTCCGGTATGAAATTTAAAATACTCGTAAACAGTTTGTAATTGTATGGCTGTTATTATTTATATACATATGTGTAAGTATGTTAGTGTCTTCATAACCAGAAAATTGAAATTTCTGTAATAAGGGCTTAGAATTGCAATTTTTCTCCAATCGGCTCGTTTCTGTAAATAAAAATTGTGTTGTCAGTGCAATTCAAAAAGATACGCCTCACGAGATATGGCAATGCATTAAAATGAGTAGGATCCGTACATTTGCTGTTGTTCGTATTTAGGAACAATTGAGTAGGATTGCAATTGAATAAAATCACAATGTCTGCCAGAGACGCATTTCCTTCATTTGCCCTTCAACAACAACATCAACATCAACATTAACATCAACATCGACGAAAATATATAATTATTCAGAAAGTATTCGATTTCAATACTTCTTTGAAATGTGCATACAATTGGGATTGAAGATTTTGGGAGGACAAAAAATATTTATTAAATTAAGATTCCTCTAAAAGGTTTTTTTTTACTAATATACATAGTAAGTAAATTACAAAATAAATAAAAGTAAAACACATTCATCTCATTTTAAACTTTACAAGTTTTATTATGCCTATTTTAATAAGAAGAAACGAAGAAGGAAAAGAATGAGAAATAACTGCTTGTTTTGTTAACTATACTACAAGAATAGTATCCGATGTTAATAGCAAGAATCTTTATAAGAGTATGAAAGGAATTTAAAGAATATACAAAAATGTTTGTTTAAAAATTAACCACACATTGTAGATAACAGACAGTAGTACATAGTGCTGTTAGATGCATGTGACACATTCAACAATAATAATAAGATTTATCTAATCTACTTTTGCGAAAGTAACCGTTATTGCTGTAAGATAAAATTAAAGTTTTAGCATTTGCAAAAGTCAGATGTCAGTCATGTTTACTTAATACTTGAGCGGAATCTTATAATTTAAAATTCTACAACAAAAGAACGTATTCAATTCGGTTGAGGACACACAGTATGTATGACTATGGATTCGCCTACAGGGTTCATTCAAAGCAGAACATTTGTATAGATCAAGACTGCAACTTCCGCTTTTGAAAATCAAAAGCAAATAACAAAAGACATCCTTGATCGTTCAAAATAAGATCATTTTGAATGACTTCATTCAATGAATATGACTTGAAGGGGAACTTTTACAGTTTTTTTTTTCTTCCTTAACAAATGTACTACGCAAGTAGAAATTTATAAGTCTATTGACCGTAATGTTTTGCTTTATTATTCTACTTAGAGTCGATATTTGATGTGAAACCGAGTTCTGATTCAAAAACGGTTTCTTTTAAATCTTGTATATGCGAAATTTCATTTAAGAATATCAAAGTGCTCGTAAATATGTATAGACTTACATACATATGTATGTATATGAACATCTCGAATGATTTCAAATTATTTCCAACCGAGTTAATTATAGAGGAGTTTGTAAATGACAAAGAATAACAAGAAAAAAAAATAATTCACAAAAGCAAATGCTTATTGTTTTTGTGTATGTATGGAAAACTTCAAGCAGACTGTGGTAATAACAATGAATCTTAGATATGAAAGTAAGTGTAAGAAGTCTTGAAAACTATAATGATTTGACTTATTCACATTACCACTAACGGCAAAATAATATATATAGCAGCGTTTTTAATGTGTTTTTTTTGTTTTTTTTTGTTTCAAAGGAAATCGTAAGTAGCAGCAGCAAAAAAATAAGATCAGTTTTTTTGTTTTTAAAACCGTAATAACCTAAGGTCACCACATTTCTACATATCTATTTATAATAATAATAAAACAGCAGTTTAAAAATAAAATAAAAAAATAAATTTATTTCAATTTAATATCACTCTTAATTATCAAAAAAAAAAAAAGAAATAAACAAAAAAAAAAAAAAAATACTTGTGAAAAAGTAGCACACAAATGCATATTCATAAATTAACACTTTGTTGCACTCGTCTTGAATGTTTAATTGCTGTAAGGGTGATTTAATATTGTTTCTACGTACAAAAGGGGTGATAAAAGTGAATTCATAAAATTGATACATTAAGCATATTTGTCTACCTATGTACATATGTATCTGTCTTACGGTCTTATATTTTTGGTTAATTTATTTACTATGAGAGAAACCCTTGTTTTTATGTTTCTAAATTTGATTGTGTGACACTCTTCAGATAAAATTAGATACGCTAATGTATTTAAATTTGTCATGGGATACGGTCGAGCATTGTTTACAACCAATAAATTTTTCGTTTATTATGATACATTTTACTTTAAAGTCAATTTTATTAATTTTTGCAATAATGAAATAAATATAGAAATACATACATACATATTAATCTTAACAATCGTTAGATAAGGATAAAAAATAGTTTTTAATATTTGAAGAATAATTAATTACTCACTTACTTACTTACTTATTTGGTTAGCCATTACACCTTTTTAGTCAGTATAGTCTCTGATGGCAATTAGTTAATCTCTCAGACTTTGCCAGAAAATTGCCAGATCGTCGCAACCTAGCTCACACTGAGACACTGGTCACTGGACCATTACATGTTTCCTGATAAAGATTTCCCCTGGTAAAGATTTCCCCTAGAATTATCGATATTTAGATGGCTGATTGAAATGAACTCTAGATTCGTATATTCATATATTCATTCGAAACAATCTACAAACATATATAATCAAGCACTGAGACAGATTTCATCATACTATATCAAATGGAGATTCGCTATGAAATACAATGTCGAGATTATACATCGATTCCGGAATAGTGCACTCAAAAGGGATGGTGTGCAACGGTTAGGTTTCTAACGTAGCAACTATTTTCGCAAAAAATCATTCGGAGAAAAGCCGGAATTTTTGAAGACTCAACAGAATGAACCACAAATTCATGTGACTAACTTTGACATTTTTAATTTTCATTTGGATTTTTTGCTTTTATTATTGTTAATTCTTTTGAATCATATACAATAGATGGTATTATTATGAAGCTGGTTAGTATTTGTCACGTGTGCAGCTATGAAATGCGTTTAAGTTGTATAACATGACTCTCATTCGTAATACCACTACCTGAGTAAGTAACTGGAAATCATGCAACAGTAAGAATTGTTCTTGTCCTATAAAAACGATTTTACCAAATTTGATTGAAGAAACTAATAATTGCCATAAAAAATTGTCATATTGTATTCAATTGTACTGATGTAGGGTATAAAGGCCCGATTGAAAACTCTATATTTGTTATATTTATATATTCATATTGCCAATATAACAAGTGATGATGCGCAGGCGCAGTATACGTTATTTATCATAAAATAAAATGTTAATTTTCACACCAATACTAAAAGTCAGATACAATGAACCCACATTTATGTATTTGCCACTCTTTGTACTTCCGAAGTGGCCAGGAATCTGCATTTACACATAAACATTGCATTCACAACAATCGATTGCTAGACCAGACAGTCTGACATCTAAGTATGCCATATCCAAAATGGTATAACATCGGTCGACCGCAAATGAACGAGCTGAACTGAGAAAATAGTAACACGAGTATATTTGTCTTTAGTGTCACCATACCATACATGTTTGTATATATTGTTGTAGACGTACATATTTATTGTTTTGTTTGGACATTTTTTTAACTCGCGAGTTGTTTTAACAGAAAAAAGCATAGTGTGGTTATGTATGTACATATGTTTCTATTTGCAATATATTCCTGGAGTTGCTTTAAATGGTTTAAGTGGTGTAGGAAAAGAGAATGTGAAAATGAGTGCTGTAGATAGAATGAGATGCCACATAAATTAATGAGTGCCTATGTTGAAACGTTAGATAGTAGGAAGAGCAACACAATCAGATACAACAATCATACAGACACAATTATGAGATACATTTGTTCTGACACAAGATACTCAATGTTCTACACACACACACACTCTCTCTCTCTCTCTCTCTCACACACACACACACACACACACACACATACACACAAATACAAAATCACAATTGTTAGCTGAGTGCTTCTATACGTTGTTCGTTTAAATGAGTACAAATTCTACATTCGCACACATTTGTTTAAACGTATGTATGTACATACATACATTCCTAAATAGATTTTTGTGTTTATTTCTCTGTTTGTGTTTAACTCACAGCGTCGCATCATAATTTTTTCTATACCCAGATGGTTTGTGTCTACATGAGTGAGTGTATTCTTGAATCTTATTCTTTTTTATCTCTGTATTTGTATATCTATTACGTAAATAATATATAAAAGGACAAATAAGCACGCCCAATGCTATCCTGTAATGAAGATGATGCTCCTCCCAGATTTTTGTTATATAATACACACACACGCATATATATATATATATATATATATATATATATATATATATACATGTATGAATACATATGAATGTATATGTTACTTTTTTGAAGAATATTTTTTAAATTTTATTTAATTCTGTATCTCAATGTTTTGAATAAAAAATTTACAAATTTTTACAGTCTACAAATAATTTAGCTCTTGATGTTTGATTTTAATTTAATTCAATTTTAATAAAAAATAAATTAACAAAACGGAGAAACTCATAAATTTAAATTTTGGAAAAAACTATACATTTTTAATGATGATAATAATTTTTAACAAGTCGCCAGGTAGGTACTAGTAGGTACTGTGTTAGTATTTCAAACCGCAGATATTTTATTTTGGATTACTTTTCCTCAGTAGTCTTCTGCCAACATCTCTGAGAGCAAATAAAATTATCATGTATTATCAATTATCAATTCTGTCAATTCGAAGTGGACGTTAAATTGTTGGTCGAAAAGGATTGTAATAACCAATTACCTAAGTAAATAAGTAAGATGGTAGATTTCTATTTTATAACCATAATGAAAGAATTTTTAAATAATTGATCACACAGAACCGGAATTAAGATAAACAAGTGAGGCTGAACCTAAAATTAAAAAAGGAAATTAAACACAAAAATGAATAATTTATAATATAAAATTGAATTTTATTCATGAGAGGACAATTTAAAATCTAAATTTTTCTTTTCAAAAGACCTTCGCTTATTTGAACATATGTATAACGTGTGTCTCTTGTTTATAATTTTCAATTTTCACAAAGAATATGTTGATAAAATATTTTAATTTTTTATTCTTTTGGGGCATTAACTAAAACGATTAAAAAATTTAATTGATCTGTTGTCCGTGCATAATATGTTTTCTCAATAACGCTAATAATGAAATTAAATTATCAAAAAGAAAAAAGCGTAAGACAGAGCTTTAATTATAAAATTTTAAAAAAGTTAATTTTTATTTCCGATTTCCGATTCAATTTCGTTTACTTTAATTGGTTCGTAACGGTTTTCGCTCCTGATTATAATAATATACATATGTATGTACGAACTGATGATGTTTTTTTGTTTAAGGAATTAAACTATTCAAATCAGTTTCTAATTAATGATATTCGTACGATAAGTTCCGTTAGAATATTAATTGACTTAGAAATTCATAAAATCGGAAAAGTAGAAATGGATCACTTACCATTTGTTTATTGAAATGCTGATATAAATTCACTATTTTAGAAACTATAAATATGATGTCTTTAGATTTCCGGCTGAGAAGTTCTTTGTTTTTTATATTTCTTTAAAAGTTTAAGCAACAATGCAACAACGGCTAAATTGAGAAAATATCATAACAAATTTTAAAAATGGTTTTGTGAATTCGGAGACACGGTTCCTACTTGTACAAACTGTATAAATAATGAATGATTAAAGATTTAATTAATTTAAATAATTAAATTAAAAGATCATCCCCCTGATTTAATCGATTAGTATGGTATGGTTAGAATTCTTGAATGACTCTTATATTGAAATGGGCTTATCACCGTTTCCGTCAAGACGGAGACAATGCCTGAAAAATTGTGCTGAACAAAATTAGTTTTCTCAGGTGGGCAAAAGAGGTGATTGAGAGAGAGAGAGAGAGAGATAGAGAGAGACATGAAAATAATATGTATATTTAATTAGTTGAACGTCAGCCATTTTTTTTGTTTTTTTTTTTTTCTAAATAAAATAGAACACCAATAAGAATGAATGAGTGTGTAGTTAATCTTACCTAAGGCTAGTAATACTTTCTCAAATATACCTACATACACAGATTGTACGGTCTAAGGAAGTATGAGCGAGATGTGAGGTGCATACATACATATGTGCGTCTTTATTAAGGAGAAGAGATGAGTGACTCAAAACTTTTGAATTTGAAAATTCTTTTATGGTTCGTTTTGTTATAAAAGCGATAAACTTGGTTTTGATTCTGTGGTTTAAATTTCATTGTAAAAAAATTACGCCTTCGTCCGAAAACAACGCTACATTCGTTCTTCCACATACGTACATCCATATATTCGAATATAAACATACATACATACATACGTATATACGCATATGTTTTGTACATGTATTTATTTAAATGTTTGTAGGTTGATAAACAACAAAAACTCCTAAGGGGTCTTTGGTAGTCGTAATGTGACATTGATTTAAAAGGAAAAAAGAATAAAACAAAACAAATAAAAAAAAGTCGACACATAACCGCATATTACGAAGGAAAAATCCCAAAAAAAAAAAAAAAAAAAAACCACCCAGCCGGCAATGTCTGGCTGAGGTTGAACAAGTAATGAAAACATTTGAGAAAACCAAATAAGCGATTGGGATGGTTACGAACGAATGTGGGGTTTCTATGGGCTGTTGCTCTTTTAGCTTTGAGGTTGGAGAAACTGAAACAGACGAATGTGTCTTTTTATAAATGTTTTATTTTGACCAATTCCTCAGTTGAAATTTAGAGAACGAAATGGCATTAGGATTATGTAGTAGTCATTTAGTTTACTTTACACTTTTAAATGGATAAATAAATTCGCGGCATCCACTAAAGCAATGAAGGACTTACCGTTTTTTTTGATTTATCGTTTCTGCTTTTGTATGAATTGAATGAGTTGTCGCTAAATTCCTTTGCAGTATCACGAATAATTGCCAGATATATGCAGAACTATAACATAAAAAATATTAATATACATATGTATTTAATTAGTGTAATGTCTGATGAGACCATCATTGTGTTGCATCTTCCATTCATTAGTTACATATACATATGTACATATGTAGACTGAAAGTATTTCTTAAAAATATATGTAGAATGAATATGTGCTAAGATTTTGTGTGTTTTTACCTGGTTTTTATACAAAAAGTAAAACTGTAGATTATTTGAGTTGTTTTATTGTAAATAAGAAAAACATTTTTGTACGCAACCTTTTTTTTTTTTTTTTTTTGTAATTCTTAACGGTGATAACACTCAAGATAAGACAATTGCTAAATGAATGTCAAATAAGAATACATATATTATTTTGATCAGTTTACTCCAATTGTAAACGTTGCTTTTGAAAAAATTTACTCAAAATAAAAATAAAATCAACCCCTACTGTGCGAGTACCCGTAGTTGGTTGAGTAACTGTTTATCATCACATCGATTAAAGTAGTGTTAAGCAAGAATAGCTATGTCTGTGTGTGTATAGTCCTGCAATCTACCCTCAATACGAGGCGAGGATGTGTTGTACTTAGATGCTGTAGATGATGCTGTTGATGATACTTATAGGTTGATGGTAGTTTCGTCGCATCACCACCACCGTTGTTGCTTTCTTCGTAATGTTTGAAACTCAATCTCAATGTTTGTTTATTTGTTAGAAGAGTCTCATCTCTTTACAGATACACGACATTCGGTCACAAATGAAAACACACACCAGCATTTTTAAATATTAAACCGACGATTCATTCTCCGTCACGACGTCATCACGTCAAAAACGCGACAATACGCATTCGTATCCTACATACAATATAGAATACAACTACTACAAATACATACATACATACATATAAAATGGCAATTGCTTTACAGTTGAAGATTTTAAGATTTCAGTTGTTTCGAGATGAGAAACATTATTAACTTTTTCATTTATTAAATATCCTCTGCTTGAATACGTTTTAAAAATATTTCATCCGTTCTATTTTTGTGGTTTTAATTGATTGGCTTGCTTGTTTGCTCGCTTGCTCGCTTAAGTGTTTAAAATAAAATAATTTGTGTCGTAATATACTATTAAAAATCTTTAGAACGTCTGCAGAAATAATAAAAATAAAAGATCGGATTACATCATAAATCAATCAGTAAAAAAAAAACATAAACAAATAATAGTATTAACTAAAATAAAACATTACATCAAGTGATATACATACATACATACATACATACATATGTACATATGCATGTACAATACAAAATAATAATATTAATGTGAATATGAATATGAATATGAATATGAATAAAAAATACAAATACAAATAAAAATACAAATAATAATAAAAATAAAAATAAAAATATAAATAAAAATAAAAATACATATTAGATATATAAGTGCCAACGAAAGTGCCAAACAATTGAATTCTTCATTGTATCATCAAAAAAAAACATATACAAACATTTTGAAGGAATATTTAAAACTTGCATATTGGATTAACGATTAATTAATTATTAATCAAAATGATATTCGATCGCTATGCTGTCTCAGGTAATTTTCGATACATTTCAATAGTAATAAATGTACGGTAGGCCGTCGGAAAGTTGAAGGAAGTATGGATTGAAAAAAAGTGATATTAAAACGAACAAAAATATTATTTAACATCATCTTATGTTTGATCAATCGATAATAATTTTCTAAACATCTAATGAAATTAATTCGAAGATTCTGTAGATTTAAAATGTTGCATGTTTTATTCCATATTCATTTACACACAATTTAGTTAATTGATAATCTTAGAGCTCACTTATCTGTAACTAGTCTATAGTGCTGCCAACGGTCTAAGCTGTCCATTGAACTAATTGTGGATGCATTGTCACCAGGTAAACCTCATGTGGGTTAGAGTCCTATTGCCAATGTATTTGTTGACGATCTTATAACGTTCAGTCACGGACACACAACGTTTTGCAAAGAGACTTGAAGAAAAGTCATATGAGCGCAATCGGTTACTTTACTTAATTGTTGGCTGGTTTTTAATTTTGTTTCTTTGAAAATATGGATTTATTAAGAAATATTGAAGAGAAATATAATACAACAATGAAAGTAAATGTTAATGTATAGCAATTATGGCATTAAATTAAAGCACATTTATTATATTAGAATTATAAAAATGTACTTTAGAATAACTATCTATATATCTGTAGCAATTATGGTAGATAACAAATGACTATGAAAATTATCACTATCATGTGATGTCCATCAAGTGTCGCTCCTGAACGGTATCTTCATATAACGGTTGTTTACTTTCAGAGCTACGAAAATACCACCAAAACTTAAAAAAAAAAATATATAAGATAAACAATATCAATATTTTCGCAACGACGAAACATTTGATTGACAATTATCGAAAGATGATGGAAATACAAAAATAATTGAATCAGTTAAAGTAATGTCTAGTACAAACCTCTTAGGCAGATTTGACAATACTCCCCTGCGTTATTGTTTTATCAATTTATTTGGTATTATTCTTTTATTAAACATAGGGACCGGTAGTAAATTTTAAATTTTGCGAATATAGTAAGTAATAAATAACATAAACTTATAGAAGTGAATAATTAATAAAGTAAACATATTTCAACATAATTTGGAATTATTCAAGGTTTTTTTTTTTAAATTTTTTTAAAAGAATTTGTGCGCCCTATTTTTGACTGCAATTCCACGGGTCTAAAGTTGCTTATTCAAAATAGGAATGGCTCATCAAAAACAAATGGGTGGGATAGTTTATTAAATTTGGAATAGTTATTCGAAAAACTTATTTAAATGCAACATGTGTATGCAATTTTATGAATTTTAAGCAATAATTTTCTAGTAGGTAGTGTATTGGCTTATTAGACGTAAAGCCTGGGTTCAAACCCCAGGCCAGACATCAAACAAATTACAAAAAGTATTTCTTCGGCGACTTCTTGACTGAGTTCCCGCCACTCATGTATAAAATAACACATACACGAATACATAAGTGCTGTAGAAGCTAGGTCGTAATCTTGATTGAAGGGTTGTAATGACCAATTATGTATGTAAGCAATAATTTGTAAAAATAAATCATGTTTTATATATTTATTTTGTTAATTTATTTCTATTTTATAAAAACACAAATAAAATTATTAATACATTCAACAAAACAAAAGAAACGCAAGGAAAACTTCCGGATGTCTCTATATTTGTATGCAGCAAAAGTTTAAATACCCCCTGGAAGAAAAGAGAGTAAATTTTAAATTCAAAGCCCAATGTATTAAAATGTTACGTGTAATATTTACTAGGATATTCGTTAAGGTCAAACATTCTATTTAACCTATTTGGCATTGAATATACCACTTGTTTTGTGTTTTCTGTTTTTCCAATTCATATTAGTTCGAGATTTAGCGAATTCACAACCATTTAATCAAATGATCGCCTAATACTCTCTTAGAGAGATATCGGGACTTTGTGGAAGAATATTAAACCTTTGGGAACTTTGAAAAGATATCGTATCTTCACATTAGTAACATTACGAGATCCGAATTCTTCAGCACTTTAGTTGAAATTGTTATTTAAAATGTTTAAATACACTTCGTTTTATTCATTGTCTCCTCAATAAATTGAAAATTGCCCACGATTGGTGCCGATACAAATACGATTAATTCTTATTAACTGTATATTTCCCCTTAATTAAAACAGTTAATAAACGCAGAAAATATTACACTCACAATGTTTTGTATTAAAATGCTAAAAAAAAATCATCATTTCAATTTGGACACATAAATATTAAACAACTCTTTTTAAATCGTGATTTTCTGAGGAATACATTTGATAGTGAAAATGTAACAAATAAAATAAAATAAAATAAAATAAAATAAAATAAAACAAAATAAAATAAAATAACAAAAAAAAAAACAATTTCTGAAAAACTTCAGAAATACACCGCTATGCCAGTTTAAATAAGAAGTGCGGGATAGCAGTCTTATTTAATTTTGCATTTTGTTGAAAACATTTTTTGACTGTGGATAGGAATTAGCTTGTTTTCTAAGTACATATTGGTTTTGTGTATACCACTTGATTATTTTGAGTAAAGTAAATATTGATGTAGGATGTAGGATGTACATAGCTCATGGTACAAAGCAAAAGGATACAATAATATTCTTAATTTCTTTTCTTTTTTTTCTTGCTTTTTTGTGCGAAAATTCACACATATAACAATATACATACATACATACATATGTACAATGTTATTTGAAAATCTCTGGTTTTTAATAAATTCACTGATTATATCAGAACTGAATTTGAAAGTTAAATGAGTACAAATTAATATGTATGTAGCTCTGTTTAGTACATCCATAATTGGTCACAACACTTCAATCATGTTTATGACCAAGCGTCTCACACCACTTTTATTGTGTGTGTTAATTTTATTCATGATTGGCGAGGCCTACAGTTTAAAGTCGACTCCTAACGACCGGTTTTTGAGAAACTTTTCATGGCAATTTTATTTAGTCTCAGAGTTTTTGTCAGAAATTTACTGAGAAGAAGTCGCCAAAGAAATACTTTTTTATATATTTCGCTTTATTGGCAATGTCTGTCCTAGGTTTAATCCGTGGCCTCACATATAATAAACCAACACACTACCTACTAGAGTACGGCTATTTTCGGCTACCGAGGCCATTCTTAACTATTTTATTAAAGTTCTTTAGATTGAGCCCTTTATTTTTCTTCCTTCATACTCAAGCACGTCAAATGAGTTTTGATAAAATCTGTTTTCTTCAGATGAGTTAAAATATATAATTTTTACTCGTACGGATATACTTTCGTACTGAGAAAAAAGAAATGAAGAGCTCAATCTTAGAAAACGGTTAAGCAATGCTGTGGGGACGTGTGTTGGTGCCAGATTGCAATTTATTGAAGAAATAACGAATAAAATAGGGTTCGGAAGAATTAAGAATTCGTCATAGTTATTACTTCCAACAAGTCAATAAACCCTACGATATCTTACTGCTGCTAATGTGCAAATGTGATTTGCCTACTAAAGTCCCCACAGGCTTAACACTCAGGCGCAAAGTCCCGATACGACAACAAAACGTAACTGTAAAACATTTTCATGAGTTCTTTTTTAATACAAAAATAATTTCCGATGTTTTAAATTTTTCAGATTGCCGTCCAATCCAGCTATCCCATCCACTACCTACCTTGATCAATTAGAAAAAAAAGACAAATATTAATTGAAGTATTTCATTAACAAAATATAAAAGTCCTTGTATTTTTGTTGAAATAATAAATTTAAATAACTTGAAAACCATGTAATATAAATTCTTGTAATATATGTACTAATGTACGTGAAGTCAGGCTGAATCAAAGGGGAGAAACAAAATTCATCCATTTGAATCTATATTTCGCTATCAGTTTCGAACCAAATCAATCAAGTGTCATCATATTTGAAATCTAATAACCTACTATAGACGTGGACAAGACTACCGCGCCTTCTGTTAGCTTGAGAATTTCGGTCCTTGAGTTGGCCACGAGAAGATGTTTACGATATCAGTGATATCTTATCGGTTATACATAAATATCTGAATTAGAAGCTGCGTCGTAAAAACTATTAAGCATAGTTTAGATCTCAGTTGATCATTTATACCACATGTTACAATTGAGAGCGCCAGCAAACGTTTATGCAGCATTCTGCTTTTGTCAATCAGTGTTTTTAATTATGCCATGTTTACAACGTGTTCTCTTGCTTTCTTATTCATTTCATTTTGAACTTATTTGCGAAACACGACGTATCGACTGTCTTCTCTAATATTTACTATATTAGAAGTTATCGATTATATAGATTACCTGATTAAGCTGTAAACACAAAAGCAAAACGTAAATATTTTTAATGAAATTGGAGAAAAAAGAAAAAGAAATAATCTTTACTTTCCTTTTTACATATATCCATTCGATAATACTAAACGGCAAAATTGAAAAAAAAAAACTGGGACGACTATTAAATTATTTATGTGCGTCAAAAGGAATTGCCACAACCAAAAGTGCCGTGTGAACGGGATGATTCGCAATTATGTTTCGGTAAACGAAACGCCGTGGTCTAGTAGGTAGTGTGTTGGGTTATTAGACGAAAAGCCAGGGTTCGAGCCCCAGGCCAGACATCAAAATAAAATACAAAAATATTTTTTCGGCGACATCCTCTCAGCAAATTAGTGGTAATAACTCTGAGAGTAAATAAAATTGCCATGAAAAGTTTCTCAAAAATCTATCGTTCGGAGTCGAGTTTAAACTGTAGGTCCCGCCATTCATGTATAAAATTAACACATACAACATACATAAGTGGTGTGAGAAACTAGATCGTAATCCTGACTGAAGGGTTGTAATGACCAATTATGTATGTAAACGATACAAGTGTTACTGTGTGAACATGGTATTATGTTTGAGTGCCACCTATAATGATACTGTTATTAGCACATATCATTTAACAGCCTTTAAGAGACTTTTTGGAGTATGAAGGTAGTAAATTAAATTCTACGTCAGCTATGTTTGCATTACGGTCACTTTGGGATGTCATCCACTAAAACCTTGACTTTAAATAGCATTCGAGTATCGAATTATTCTGATTTTTTTTTATTTCGCTTGCCGATGCTATGCATGCAGTTCTAGTGTGAGGTTTGCAGTAGTGATGAAAGATATACATACATTGAGGTTTTAAAAACACTTAATATAACTTATCGATACATCGAGAAAATTTAAAGTTTTTCTTTTTATTGATTAACATTGATAAGTTGTCGATGTTCTCTTTTCAATCCATCGAAATTAAAAACTTGACACAAATACATACAGATATACAATATGTTATACAAATGTACCTAACCGACCCAAAAAAGTGTAATACAACATTTGAAAACAGCCCAAGTATAACCGTACCTATCCTATAACGGCACTTAAGACTCTGTTTGATTTCAGCCCGTTGTATATGTTAGTGAGGGCTAGAGCTATGAAGACTACCGAAAGGTTAATGGAAGAGAAGTAAACACATTAGGAATGAGTAATAAGAATATTTATTTGGTTGCTATGTACATACTCTTTTGAGAGAATGGCCATTCTGTGGCATACAAAACGAGGGGACAGATGAAAGCGGGTTGTTTGGTCCCAGAGTGAAATCTTTAAAGGCCATGGAGAAACTTGCTAGTTGATTAGTTTAAATTGTTTCGGTATTAATATAGACATCTAAATCAGTTAGCCAGGGCTAAATTTTTTCGGTAGAAATTCGCAGCAATTAGCAGGTGGATCAGACTGTTGGGAGCGTTAGTTCCACCCCGCAGATTAAGTGAGAACCTTTCCGTGTTGTAGAAAAATCTATTTGAAAGGGCATACTCAGCGAAAGCAAAGATGAATAGTGGCGGAAACTAAAGTCAAACGGGTTTAAGTTATTCATCAGACTATTACCGAGTATGAATTCAAGTCCAATATATAGAATCCGTGAGGGAAACGAACCATTAGACACCTACTTGAAACCTATGCGACGTTAATGCATCTCTGAAGGAAACACCGGAGTGTTTATCAAATAATCAATTGACAATTATACTTACCGGCGCCGAACAACATTCTGACGTTTTCCAGGGCAACAGGTTTGCGGAAATCTTTGATCGTGGTACTTCATTACCTTCTATGAAACAATAAGAACAATTATTTTTTTTTAATTCCATTTTATTACAAAAATCTATCAAGACACCGAAACACCGAACATCCATGTATTTTGTGATATATCGAGATATAACATCCTGTCCATGTTTCTCTGCGATGAATTGCGTCAAAAAAAAAATATCAATGTTTTCTTTCAAAGTCCGACTGTAATTTGCGGGTTTCTTCAGACGTGCAACTATAGAACTTTGCAACTTAGTCTGGCTATAGTGAGCGTCAATCATTATCCATGTTGTGTCAATAGACCCTAGCAACACGAGCATTGAGCGGTGATATAATAAATGTTTTCTTTAATTTATCATATGGCTGCACTAAAACATTTCAAATGTTAAATCCCAATTTAACTGGTGGTAGAATATTTTTTTTAATAGACTTTTATTCTCGTAAACTAAAAAGAAAATTCTAAAAGAAATTATTTTCGAAACCATTAGCATGAAACCATTAATGAATTAAATTTCGTGAATATCACGATACAATGAAATTTGTTATCAATTAACAGATTATTATGTAGTTATTATGAAAATTTATTTTTATAAAAAAGTTCTTCTCGACTTTTTCCATATCCAAGTACCATTTCCTTTTTAAATTATCAGGGTTATACTCCATTATATACATATGTACCTAATTTTATTAATATGGTTTGTGCCTATTTTACTTTCAGGCAGCACTGGTGAGGAATACGAATTCGGTGCGTTAAAACAATTTCCTCAAAATTTAGTTTCACGCGATTCAGTAAATCGCCTTGCCCTAGGTGCTCATAATTCTGATATAAACTATCAGCACAGTAATTTCCATAACGGTTTTAGTCGCAGTAACTCACCAAGTCGGGTATTAGGGCTTGATTCTACTACATTAATAAACACCCTGCCATATACACCCGCACACATGGAGCATTTACTTAATAGCAAACTTCAAGCTGAAAGACTTTTGTTGGAATCAACACAACTACAAGAAGCTGTCTGTGATTTAAAACCAAATAAAATCGGCGTTTTTGCCAAGCAGTATTTGAGAAGAGGCACAAGATTCGGACCATTTGCCTTGTCTGATTCATTGGAAAAATCAAATGCTTGGGACGTAAGTATATTATCCTTAAATTTATCTTTTTCTCAAATTTAGATTTTTTTGTTAACATTACAACGGTTCCTTAAATAAGATAATTTTTGTTTTTTTTTGCAATATTATTCTAATACAAGAAATCTAAGAAACATTTGTGTGAATGTACATATTTTCAGTAAGTAATATCTGATAAAGACACCAAAAAAAAATATAACGAATTTATGAAGAGGTTAATCCTTTCACATCTGTTAGAAAGCAATTTTAGAGTTTACCTTCTAAAATGTTGAACGGTTTTCCTTAGTTGATCGCATTTCACATTTAGGGTATGGCATTCACGTAAGGAGACAAATTCATATATTTTTCGTAACTTAATCCTGTTACAGTGTAAACCAAATTTTTTTGAGAAATATTCATGTAGTTTCATAACAAGTAAGTGAATGCACATATAAAAATGTACACGTTAAATAGAAGAATTAATATATTTTTGGGTAAAAATAAAGTGGTTGGGAAATTATTTAATTAAAGATGTGCCAAATGAAAGGAAAATTTTAGCAAAACTTCTCAAATTGACGGGAAAAATCAATTAAAAAATTTATAACAGGCAAAAATTGTACACACAAAATTTTCACGCATATACATACTTATGTATGCCCGTTAAATGATAATACCTTCAATCTAAAAAGGCGCCCATGACTAACCCTCAAAATGAACACCACCAAAGTAAATCTTACACAAGTCTAACGCGAAGAGTCATAAAACAAAGACGGAAGCAAACAAGCGCAAATCCACAAAGTGTTTCCTAAACGAGGATTAAATTCGGTTTACAGATAATTCCAATTAGGGGCTTGTCACTTTGAACACTACAAAAAAAAAAAAAAAAAAAACAACAACAACAACAACAACAATATTACCACTGTCAATGGTTATTCATACATTAGACATTATCGTGTGTCCGTATTAATAGTTCTGTATCTGTGATATATTTTTGCTTTGGTCTGTTTCCTTTTAAAATTGACAGACAATCCAATCAATATAATGAATACAATGAAGTGAGAACTCAGGTACGTTTTCTCTATATTGGCAATATTTATGAAACACTCCAGACCGTATCCCAACTTTGTATTTTTTTTATTTATCTGTACATCTCCACGAATACGATACTTAGTTTCAAAATGTTTGTAGAATATTAAATCTTGTGTTATTCTGCTAACATTTTTTTTTTTTTTTTTTTTTTTTTTGGTGTGAACATCAAGAAAATAAAGACAATTTATGAAATATGATTTGTAAGCGTTGCTGAAAGTATGATGTCTCTATAGTATGTATCTTGTGTGCTCCATAAACATAATATAAATGATTTTGTATTTTTCGAATGCGTCTAACATTCGAAGGTACACATACATACATATGTATGTACATACCAAGCGAAAAGGTGTTACGGTTTTATTTTAATCTCTAAACAGAAAATATTGTACTTTTTATATGAAATAATAAATAGATTCATCCAACAACAAACGGCATAGTATGAAATACATACATGCATAGATTTAAAAGAGAAATGAATACAGAATTTTGCACTGGTAAACAGGAAGCAAATTCTTATCAGTTAATCCTTATATTCAGATGAGATTAAGATGATCCCTCTGATGTACATATTTAGGGATGCTTACCACAAATGATCATATGCTGGTAAAGCAAATATGTTCAGTTGTAAGCAAAATTCATCATTGCATGAATTCTTGACATTCAAATCACTCTTTTATGTTTTCGTTTTTTTTCCTTTACTATTTAAGCAATAATTTCAGAGTAAGACGATGATCCAATTTATTAAAGATTTTAACGAAAAACTATTGAAATTATTTATCTTAAATTTTTTAATGTTTTAAGAATAAAAACAAAAAATACTATAAGTTTTAAATTAATTTCTTAATATTTTGAATTCGAAACTAGCTTATTTATGAGTTACATTAAAAATGACGTAACGTACATATACATACATATACATATGTTGCCGTGAATTATGACAAAGCCAAAACGTTAACGTTAAACTTCACGAGTAGGCAGGCAGGCTACAGTTGCTCAAATACTTAAGGAAAAAATTCTTCAAATCTAGTATGTATTTGGGAAAAAAAAAAATGTTTGTTTTGTTCTGATTTGAATGGCACAGCAATTATTTTAATTGTAATTATTCTTTTTTTTTCACGTTTTCTTTTCGTTTGTAAAAGAATAGCGTAATTTTTTAACATCTTTAAAATAATATAATTTCTGGAGCGTGTACGATGCAACATACGTACAAGCCACTTAATAAAACATTTGTACTACAACAACAACAGCTGGGTATAACATTACATATGAAGTATGTATGCATGTACATATGTATGTATGTACATATGAATGTATATACTTATGGAAATAGTAAAATAAAAATAAAATATCATTTAAATAACCGACGTTTTTCCAAATGACTTGCTAGACAAGAGCATGTAAATAAACTGAACTGAAATGAAAATGTTGTGAAGAGTGAACATGTGCAGCAGAAACGTAAAGAACAAAAATACAAAAAGAATAATAAAAGCACAACTTTAACTGGCCATTGGGATCAACACATACGCTTGCATGTATGTATATACACATACATGAATACATATGATTCCATTTTGAATGATGTACACGATTAAATACAGTTTTTTGCATTCTATACACTTGAGCCATAATATCGTAGCTCGAAAACGTTTATTATTCCTTTCACGAATTAAAAAAAAAAATAAAACAAATCAACTACCCTTTACACTCTAGTTAATGCATATAATAACTATATGGCGAGACGTCTTTATCAACCATCAACATCATCATCATCGAAATCAGCATCACCATGAACGTCATGAACAAGTTACAGAAGTGATGTCTTAATAGAAAATTACAGGCTGGGTTAATAATTGTTTCTAAAAGTGCTATTGAAAAATTATTGTGAATCAATCTAAACAAAACAAACTCAGCAGTGGTGATTTTTCGAAAAACTAAAAAATAAAAATTGCAATAAAGTTACTTAATAGATAGTCTATATATAAATACAGTGGCGGCCATGAGGTTAGCACACTTGCTACTGCCTATCTTTAAAAGCAGATATTTCCTGTATTTCTTTATTTTTCTTCATATTTCTTTTATATACGTGTAACGTGTCTTGCTAAGATCACGCCACAATATATTCATTGTCATTCCAGAATAGAATAACCATTAAAAAACACTGGACAGTTTTTAGCACAAAATAAAAAAATGTATTCACATTTAAAAAAAGTAACAAAACAAAAAACTTATTTCACTATAAACTTACTAGTTAGTTGGGTATCCATTATTGTTTATTACAGCTGCCAATCTCCTTGGCATACTAGGTTCTTCGATAGAGGTTCTATATATTAAAGATTCCTCTTTACGTGACGATTTTCTTGGCCTAGGAGCCTGTGCAACATTTCTCCGGATCTCAATCCTATTGATGACCTTTGGGATGATGTGGAGCAACACGTAATGAGAGCAAAACCTAAAAATTGGCCGATTTATGGACAGAAATAGAAAAAGCTTTGTATGCTATTTCAATGGAGCGCTCTATCGGACTTGTGCAAAGTATACCAAGGAGATTGGCAGCTGTAATAAAAAATAATGGATACCCAACTAACTACTAAGTTTATAGTGAAATAAGTTTTTTGTTTTGTTACTTTTTTTAAATGTCAATAAATTTTTTTTATTTTGTGCTAAAATACTGTCCAGTGTTTTTTGACGGTTATTCTATTCTGAACAGAAAAATAGCAAAGATACATATTGGAATGACAATGAATATATTGTGACGTGATCTTAGCAAGACACGTTACACGTATATAAAAGAAATATGAAGAAAAATAAAGAAATACAGGAAATATCTGCTTTTAAAGATAGGCAGTAGCAAGTGTGCTAACATCATGGCCGCCACTGTATGTAAACACATTTGTATGTATGTATGTATATATCGATGGCATAATATAAAAAAGGCCTAACTAAATTTTTTTCGAAATAAGGTTTTTTGTTTATTATGGTAGACAAATAAATGTCAGATGCACAAAAAAAAATTAAAATGAGAGATTAAATGTGTTACTGTTTCTTATTAAAAATTGTATTAAAATTTTTGTTGTATCTAAAATTTTACGAATTTTATTAAGTTTTTTCCTTCTCCTGTAAAGTAACCAAAAATCGAGTTAGTCCTTTTTTATATTAAGCCATCGATATGTATGTATGTATGCTAATACATGCCAAGTTTGGTTAGTTTTTCTTAATATCTTGGATGTTTTTATTAATATCGCAAATGTGAGTAGGAGAGCCTTATAGGATTTTTTTTAGTGATACAGCTGTTTCGGTTTCGGTCATTCGTAATTAGATGGCATCATTGAAATAATCGTTAAAAAATTTACATCTCTAATTCGCCGTTTGCTAAAAATAACTTTCTAATTCAGTGTTGAAAAATTCAGTACTTTTTTAAATTTTTTTAAATTTTTTTTAATTAATTTTTCTTTTGAAGTGTGAAATTCACCAGTTGTGGTGAGTTTTTTTTTTACAAAATGTGGTGAATTTTATCCGGTGTGGTGAATAAAATCAAAATTCACCAAAATGCCGTTATTCGAAATGGGTACTGTGTTACCATAAATGTATATTGTGATTTGTACGGTGCGTGTCTAGAATAAGTAATTTTCACATCTATTAGTGGAGGCATTCACTGTTATTCACCTCTGTGCCATTCTGTTAAAAAACTTGTTTGGCTATTCTATAACAGATGGCAGAGCATATTACAATTTTTTTACCATTCACATACAATAATACGATGAGTGGAATATTTAGGCCATTATATCAATTGGGAACATAAAATATGTTTACTTGTATTGTATCAAATAAAATTATATTTTACTAACAATAACAGCTGCAGATGAGGTTTTAGGACCTGATGAATATATTTCAAATATTCTAGTAGTTATAATTTTTATTAAATTAATGATAGTTTTTGTATTGTATTGTACTTTTGTTTTTCCTTTTTTTGTGCATTTAAATAATTTCTAATAAATTTAAAATTTTTCAGATATTGCCAATGTCCCAAATACGAAACATGTTGGAGCCATCATCGGAAGTAAGAAATTTATTGAAGAAAATTCGTAAAATATCTTCTTTGGAAAGCAGTAAAGAGGCTAATTTTAGTAAATTTTTTGTAGCAGGATGTGTAAGTTCATTTAATTATTTCAAATTATTATTTAAAACTTTAAACGTTTTTATTTGTTCTTATTTTTTTTATTATATTAGTTGTGGTATGAATCGAACCGGGATATTGATGGTGGAGAGGAAATCGTTATAGATGGCCGGCCCAAAACACTTTTTGATCAGAACGAATTTCTTTCCAACGGAGAACTACAAAATGGCTCTTCAATAAATAGCAGCGATGACAGAAGTGAGCGTGATAATAGTAAGTTTGTTGAACGTTTATATACAACTGCATACATATTTTAGCATTTTATTTCAACAAATTTAATATGATTCAAATGTTTGCAATTTAACCCCTTCATGTGACTTATAATTTTGCGCAACATATTCTAACTGCTGATCGGCATCATAAGGTTCTTGCAGAAGACGATATTTTTATAATCACTTCGACTAAAATGAATATTAAACATTTCAGGTGCGCATTAAGATTGCAGAAATTAAAAATTGTGTCCGAAAATAATTTATATATTAAATTTAATTCATAGTGTAAAAGGATTTTTTCATTTTTTTTACCATATTTCATATCCGGTTAATTAATTATTAAACGATTAAGCAATACAACAACAACTAGCACTAAACAAGTAAGATTCTTAGTTTCCACGACACCTAAGATACTTAGTCTTCATGACATCTTTTCAAATGTGGGAAGCAATACAGCTGGAATGTAAGAAATTAA
This sequence comes from Sarcophaga subvicina, assembly GCA_936449025.2. Taxonomy (NCBI): domain Eukaryota; kingdom Metazoa; phylum Arthropoda; class Insecta; order Diptera; family Sarcophagidae; genus Sarcophaga; species Sarcophaga subvicina. The sequence goes on along the minus strand of OW388082.2, from coordinate 122,434,119 downwards.
CGCTTTGATGGGTGTTCACTTAGAGCCACCTTTAGAAAATTAGAGAAGAAGACCACAACTATTGTTGTTTTGAAAACTGAATAAACGACTGCCAGAAGACAGACAATAAGAATATGATTTTTTTTATTATTGGCTTTTAGTTTTTGTTTGCTTTAATAGCTACTTTATGTTGTAGGTATTTTCCAGCAGAGACAAAGAGATGTGTTTATAAAGATAAATGCGTGACTCTGTTCAAGGCACGCGTTTAATAATGACATACACATAAAGAGACACACACAGCAATATAGTGATAATGAATCGCTGCTGAGCTATAAGGGCTTTTTATGGTTAATACTGACAGTAGTATCAGCGTCTGTTGATTACACAATTACAACATTATATAACAACGTGATATAACAATAAAACCCTGATGCTGACATGTTAACAAATGAATGCAAAACCACCACCACTTGCCTAACACTCCCATTCATTCCAAAAAAAAAAAAAAAAGAAATGATCAATAATATCATATTCAGAATGTTTATCCCCATGCAGTTTCTCTGAAAATATGACACAAAACTGATATAATGTTTGTCAAACAGATTATAAGGGCTTAGTACCCTTTTGTCAACAAATCAAATATAAAGGCTGACACGCAGTCGCAGTTTCAGCTACTGGCACGAGCTTCGGTGTGAATAACATTAAGTGAAAACAAGGACATGACTTCAAACGAACACTATTTCATATGAATATAATAATGATATTAAATGATATTCATTTACTTGCCTTAATTGCCTACAAAAAATGTTGGCTGTTGCATAATATGCTGTCGTCTGCTGTGGCATTAAGAGAAAAAATATTATACACACATGTTTTAATTTGTTATTAAAACTGTTTGGTTAATAGCATTTAATGTGCGGATGTGAAAATTCTAAAATTCATACATGCAATATGGAATCAAAAAGAGGAGAAACGTAATGTAATCCTAAAACTCAATTCGACACACCATCATTAAGTAAGTCATCAACAATTTAATAAGTGGCAGATTTTTTTATAAGCATTATAAAATTAATACGGACCATCCCGAATGAATTCGGTTGACATTATCGGACGTGATCCTTTCTAATCAAAAAATGTAACTGTAACTGTTGTTAATGTGTTTTTCATGTTTTTCATGTTTAAGCTTTAATTCCTAAACACTTTATGTTTCTATGCATTTGAATTCAGCTAAAGATTAAATACTCGTATACGTATTTTAAAACTATTTAAGCTCCCTATTTATTTTTATAAACTGCAAACAACGACTCATCGATACGTATGTAAATACGAGTATATTTAATTAAATTGGAATCATAAAGTGTGAACAATTTATGTGTCAAGTTTTGTAAAAGCATCACACATCACACATACAGAATGTATTTATTTTTTATCATTTATGTATGAAACTGTGATTTTTTGTTTGTTAGTTTATTTGAAAACTTAGCCTGTTAACGCTAGTATAGAGATCCTTCCCTATTTGATTGAAAGTGAATATTATTTATTGTGAAATTAAAAAGATCATAATCAAAAACTTTGAAATCCTAGAACTATCATTTGTATATTTATTAGGTGTAGGCTTTTTTCAGATATTGTATTGAATTTTTATTTTAATTTTGATTAATCATTTTGATGCAACATTTTGTTAAACTGCACGAATGCTAATCGAAAGTATTCAATATGAATAGAAAAGCTGACCTTACCTGGAGGCGTTTTGATTACTTTGAAATGTATACATTGTACTTAATTGTTCAGTCTAACCTCTATGTTCTTAATATACATACATATATATACCTTTATACATACATACATACATATATAGTCTTTTTCATAATTATAGCACTACTTGGATTTTACAACATAATATGTACGTAGTAGCGAATAGAATAAACGAATAAATTATTTGGTATAAGAAGGAGAAAACATAAGTATGGAATGTAAAACTGTTGGTGCAACATTCTATAAATAAGTGGATTACTTATAAAAAAAATTCATTTTCTAAAACTTAGCAATTCCTATTTTTAGAGTTAATTCGGTTAAATGTTCTATCTTTCATACGTTTATCAAGATTATCTAGTATTGGTACGGCTATTGTTTACCTACTCATCTATTATATTCGATTTTAATTATTTATCGCTAGAGAATTGTTTGTTATCGACATATGTACATACATATACTCTTCGAAAAAGAATTCGCCAACTATTTTCAGAAATACTCTTATCGAAAAAAGAAGTTCTAATTTTTAAGGATTAACGAAAGTTAACCCCAATTCCTATCCATTCTAAGTCGTACGAATTCCAATCTTCTTTTATGGCGTGAAAATGAATTCGGAGCAACTTTCAATTTGGTCTTATAATCTTAGGATTATGTTTAATCCCCATCTACATTGTCGAAACGCTAAAGAATTTCACTCTCACAAACTAGAGCTCCCACAAAATTGAATTGTCTAGAAATTAGAACTTGTGATTTTAATGCATTGAACGCTCTGAAACTAGAACCAGACGTTTAAATTTCTAAAAGTTTTTTCCATGAAGTATTTTAAAATATTGAAGTAAATTATAAAAAAAGGGAATAAATTATAAAATAGGAATTATAATTCCCTTAGTGTAAATGAAGTTGAAAATTGAAATGAAGATGTTTTCTCTAATGAATCCGATACTAAAGAGATTAATAATAGAGAATCAGACAGTAGTAGCATGTAATGCGGAACACGTGTCATTCCTTATTTAAAAGTTCTTGAAAGAATAAATAATATTGAAAAATAGTAAAGTCGTCGTAGTCTAGTAGGTAGTGTGTTGGCTTATTAGACGTAAGGCCAGGGTTCAAAGCCCAGGTCAGACATCAAAACGAAAATATGAGAAAATATTTCTTCTGGGTCATCCTCTCAGCAGATTACTGGCAGTAACTCTGAGAGTAAATAAAATTGCCATGAAAAGTTTCTCAAAAAAATCTGTCGTTCGGAGTCGACTTTAAACTGTAGCTCCCCCCACTCATGTATGAAAAAAACACACACAACATAAGTGGTGTGAGAAACTAAGTCGTAATCTTGTCTGAAGGGTTGTAATGACCAATTATGTATGTACATATGTATGTATGTATGAAATAGTGTAAAAACAGCAAAACACATGTCTTGTCATAATATTATCGTTGTATCGAATTCAAATAAAAAAAAAACAAGCCAAACTGAATACTGAATTTATGTGTAAAAAAAGGTCAAATAGTATTTAAAGAGTAATACGCTAAAGTATTCTTTTTTTTCAATTAGAAAATTATATTTTGTGTGTGAAATATATTTTTGGGTTAAGTTTACTCATTAAATCATTTTCCAAATCTTATGTTCCCGAAATTAGAAGATTTCGAAAATTGGAATCACCCAAGGAAGAAAGTGATTCTAATTTGTAAGAATCTTCTGTGAGATTTTTTCATTTCGTTTTTTTTTTGCATTACACGTAAATGCTGAGTGAGATTCCTCTTTTAACTCCAAAATCTCACCTTTTTCAAAATCATTTAAAATTTTTTACAAGGCATATGTAAATGTATCTGTTTTTATTACTTTAGAAAATCGTATTAAAAAAATGGGTTTAATTCATAACTATTTTCTTATGTTGATAAACAAAATTTGAATAGAATTCTTTTCCTTTTGAAAATGCTTTAAAAAAAAACTGCTGAATATTTTCTCAAATTTCTTTTTTTATTTGAAAGTACAATCCTTCCAGTTAATAATGGAAAATAATTTCATTCAAATGGCTGCCTCGGCTGGCCATGCAGTACCCTACACGATCGGTCCAATTTTTAAGCACATTATCGATTATGTGCAGCTGTATTTCACCAATGGATTCACGAATATTGTCCTTTAAAGTGTCAATTGTCTCTGGCTTGTCGGCGTAACACTTATCTTTGACGGCACCTTTGCTTATTTCTAATATAATATTGGAGCAGGAATAACAGTCGTAATGATAAGGTACATACATATGTATGTATGTATGTATGTCCATAAAAAAATGATAATATACAGCTAAAACACGAATTAAGATATAATATTACAATTGATCGATCGATAACATCTACAATTCATGTATAAAATTCAATGGCATTGTATGCAGATTGTAAATTCCGAGAATTCCGAAAATATGCTCTTTAATAATAACAGTAATTTGTCTAATACTGATTAATTCAATCGTTAATTGATTGTGAATTGATTACGATATAAAAAAACTTTAATGAATTGAATAACTCTTAGAGGGGAAAGTAGAAGATTTCGAAAATTAGTGTGTTCGTACAATTCCAGACAACACCTGAAAAGTTATAAAAACAGTAACAAGTTACTTAAAGACGACCGAAATGAAAAAAAGTTGTTGTGACATCAGGTATAATTTAAGATAAAATAAAAAATTATGCTGGAAAATAGCATAAATATCGGATATGATCGATCCTTTAGAGACTTCCTTTGATAGAATCGTTTTTAATTCATTTTTAAAATAACGGTCGTTTTCGAAACCTTATTTCAGTCGAGGAATTAAAACAAAAAAAAATTGTGTGGGAACTTGGAACAGGTGCTTATTATACAATATTGTACATTTTTGGTGGAAGCATTTAACCTTCAGTTTAATATCATCGTCGTTGACTTCTACCCTTAGAGAGTTGAAGAACAATTCGTTCAATTTAGAAGTCTATTCAACATATTTCGTAGAGAAAGAAAAATCTTTAAATGACAACCCGAGTAATACCCTTTGCTATAAGAGTCAAATGAAGTCAACCACCTAGTGACCATCTGTGTCCTTAAATGTTGTGTGTACTGTTTATACAATATTTTCTTAACACAAGACCACAACCCACTTCAAGTAAAAAGAAGGTGATGTGTGGCATGTGAATATTTTAAGTTATGCACATATAGTCTTCAAAATAGGGTAAAAATCACTCCAGCGTTGCAAGCGATATGAAAAATCTTGCCGATGTTAAGTTATCATCCCTTAAAATAAGTGTTAGGACCAATGTTGACCAACAACGCCAACACGACATCATCATCAAACTTACCTGCGTTTATAGTATACGTTTAACTTTTGAGTATTCTTTCACATTTTGGTGGTCAACTTGATTTTAACATGTTTAATATAAACTAGGCTTACATTTTTAAATTCAAGTCCTTTGAGGTTTATAATCTATTTTGAGTTAGTCAGGTGTTGGTCTGGTCTATTAATATGATAGTGTGTGTTTCGTCCTTTTAGGGGTGTTATGGGCAAATATTATTAAAAGTATTTGCTTAGTAGGGGTGAGGGTGCGTTTTTTTTTTTTTTATATACGGTGCATACAAAGGCCAATTATCTATTCATTTTTATTTTCATTTCTATGTTTACGTGTTTAGTGAATAAAATTTGAACCAAATATATACAAAAAACAATAAGTGTTTCTAGTTATTAACACACAGAACAAAAAAAAAAGAAACAAATACAGGTCCTTGTGTTTTTTTTTTTTTTTTTGAAGCACAACAGAAACTACTATACCAGTTAAAAGCTTCGCATAAAAGACACTTGACGTTCGAAAAAATTCAATGGTTAAACACTTTTCCAACGGAAACGGAAGAGTTCAGTTGCGTTTTAAGAAGAGAAATCTTTAAAATTAATCACATAAAATTTTTATGAAAATTATAATAAAAAATTTACATAAAAAGTCAATTTTATAATACGATATCATTGAACGACAATTAAACATTTTCTATTACCGTTTGGGTAATTTAATAATCTGATACTGTGATTTTAAATAACGGTTTAATGTTTTTCTTACAGTATCATTTTATGGATCAAATCTAAACTGCGAAGAGGATTTCAAAAAGGACAAATCTTCAGACAATATTAAAAGTGAACTCAGTGATGACGAAAACGGTATCGATATTCGTTGCGAACTTTGTGATAAAACATTTTTAGAACTAAAAAGGTATGCCAAACACATTATTAACTATATATACAATCGATCAATCAATCATTCAATCATTCAATCAATCAATTTATATGTATGTATGTACACATTTACTACAAAACAAAAACTTAAACGTAGTAGAACAGTAGAACATTTTAATCATGTTTAAGAATTTAAATTTCATTTTGGCAAATGTAAGTGGGTGGACAACCATACGGCTGATAATTATCACATATGTATACACATATGTATGTATGTATGTTTGTATGCATGTCCTTCAAATATTTACTGATTAACATTTAATAATTAATCATTTACTCATCAGTAACACTCATCAGTTCACCACAATTAGGAGTAATGATTGGGGAAATGATGACAATATGAAACATTTACAAGTTGAATAAAAAAGGATTAATTGTTCACTTACAACCAAAATATTAATTAAAAAATCTTTTTTTTTCGTTTTTCTTTCATTGTACAAGGGACAATTTAGTTGCTTACTCTCTATTCTCTCTCGCTCTTTAATTATTAACAAACTATAGAAATATGAAATGGTCAGCAAATATTGACAATCACGGGAAGTGTTAACGACGGTAAACAAATTTTGTAAATATTTATTTAAAGAGTGTCAGTGACTGGCAACTACCGTCAGTTAACAACAACGTACGCTGAGGGCTTCGTTCACCTATTGAATTATGTATATTCCCCATTGGCGAACATTTCTAAAAGCCAACGTTAAGCAAACCGTAATGTCAATGTAAGATAATTGTAGAACTTCAAAGTCTGCATGTATTTACTCCTAGTACATGTACGAATGAACGTTTGTTCATTTCGACATGATTTTACAGACAGGTAGTTCCCAATACAGCTTTAATGGACAATTTTGATTTTTTAAAAACACGCAATTGACAAATCACAAAAATCATCATCATCGTAAAACATACAAGTCACTTCAAAATAATCACTGCCACTTTATATTCGTAAATGTATGCATAAATACTGTATGTAGCTGTAGTTGTATATATGTATGTATGTATGTATGTAGTTTCGAAGTACTAGTTTAGAAAACTCTAAATGAGAAGGTATGCCAACCAAGTTAGTTGTATTATGTATAACAATGGCCGTTTCTATTTAGAAACAATGATTGTGATATCCGAATGGTCGTAATTTTGGTCAACCATCCTCGAATTTATTGTAATAAAAAAGTAAATGCGAACAGTATCAACAATAACAACACGAATAACTTATTAGAATCCTTTGATTTGTATAACAATTTCATTGAAAAAACGCAAGCATTATAAAAGTTTGAGGAAATCACATTTTCTAATTCAACAGCAACAATAAAGAATATTCTAATCAAACTATGAAAAAACAAAATGACAGCAAAGCTTTTGATTTTGATGGGATTTCTTATCAGATCTTAATGTACAAAAAGGAGGAGGTAACGCGAATAGCGCAAATACATATTGAACGCCTTCCTTTGAAAACTAAATGTGTGATGGAAGGACGAGGTGAATTTCGTTTTCGTGTCATACAGATTTCAATCTGAAAATATTCAAATAAAACATATTGTAGTATAACTACATACATGCATATGTATGTATGTATGTATGTATTTTATATTAAAATTATTAGCCTGCCCCAAATGGGAATTTTAACACATGTTGATTGAAACTTCTATACAAACTAATTGCAGTTATTTCTTACTTCCTTTTGTCGTTTCAGCCTCGACGATCATTTAGTCGGCCAACATAATTTCCGTAAAGACGAATTTTTCTGCGAATTGTGTTCGCAGCGCTTCTGCCATCGTCCCGTATTATTAAAGCACCGAGCATTGCAACATAACGAAATTCGAAAATATCCCTGTGAGAACTGTACTAAGGTGAGTTTTAGTTAAAAGAGATTTAATAATATGCAATATACAGCCTCTTACATACATACACTGTATGTATGTATACACGTAGAGACACAGAAAGTCATCGCAAACATGATATTATTTTCAGTTTTCAATTGTTAACTGTTTACGCTAATGGTTCTCTATTCTCATTTATTTTTTCGGATTATTTTGATGGATTATATATTAACGATTATTTATTAGTGATGGTTGTGACCATGTCGCATTATAAAACATATTTCAATGTCTCTAAAGAGCTTTAATTGTTAATCGAAAAAAGTTTCTGAATTGTCACACCACCGTAAACGTGTGAAGATTGATCAAATTTTAAATTTCAAATCTTACCAAACACTTCGAAGCTACTTTAGATTTCTAACAATGCCAATACCGCTGCCGGCACTCAAAGCATTTGATACATTTTTTTTTCCTTTCTTCAGATGAGGACCAAATCTGGTTTTAGACAAAAACAAAAAAAAAAAAAAAACAACCAAACAACCAAACAAAACGAAAAAAGAAATAAAATAGTCAAATAAAAAAAGTCAAGATATTCGAACATTTAACAATTAGGCATTATTTCCATTACATGTCACTACACAAAAAAAAGGAAAAAAAAAGAAAAAAAACACTACAATACAAATTAAGGTGTGTTCCTCAATCGAAAATTTTTGTCGATTTTCCTCAAATATTGTACTTTTCGATATTTTTAATTTCATCGTGATGGTCATCTCTTACTTTACCATCATTATGGTAAACTTTTGAGAAATACTTTCTTCCACATTACAAAGGCTTAATGGATTTCAAATTAGATGAGGTGAACGTTTCTTTTACGAAGTTTACATCGACCATAACGTCTTCTGATCAGCACGTCGATCAAATTGTTTTCATTTTGATGTGAAAAGAATTTCTTCAATACTTTTTATAAAAATTTCCTACATCTCTTGTTTACTTCTATTGAATGTCGTATCGTGTTGTTGAGGATAATACGTTTAAGTTGTTTACGATGAGTACTACGAGTACTCCATAATAATTAATTGCTATTAAGTGTAGCGAATACTTTCGTATAATAAGCACAGTTTTTGCCACTTGAACAAATATAGAAGTTTATAAAGTTGTACTATTTAAAATATTTCATTATTTGTTTAACGCCTAAAACTGTGAATAAAAATCATCGTGTATCTTCTATAAAGGAATATAAAGTAATAAGCTGACATGTAAAGAGCTTCAATCTAACACCCCCTCCTACATAACCGGCATGTTTATTAAAATGGTAGTTGAGCAAGCAGCACGAGCTAAACAATAATTTATTTTTTTTTTCTTTTTCTTTTTCTTTTTCATTTTTTTTTTGTTTCTTTTTTTTTGTCTTTTAATTCTTTTCCTTTGTATTTGTTGAGTCAAACTTATACAATAAATTAATATTTTTAATGCATAGAGAGGCTTCAAAAACCTTGAAGATTATGACAGATCGATTAATTTGGTCCAATAGAGGCACATCGTTGTAACCCTACGTTTATATCAACCGCAATAAAGTTTACAACATTGACTTTGATTGGTTTGGTAGAAAAGTTTCAAGTGATATACTACATACATACATATGTATATACATATATATATGTTCTTTTCATGAAATTCTATTTAAAATATATTCAAACGTTTTGTATTTGTCATTCTGTATGCGTGTAACGAAAGAAGGATTTAAAAATTATTTTTTTTTTTGTTGTCTGATTTTGAATTTAAGTTAAGCATTCTCGCTTTTTTCGTCAAATGACAACTGCTCCATTTGATGGCTATTGATATTTATTTGAAGTAGGTGTTGTGTCGATTCATTGTGTGATTGGTTGTCTATGTATATGGTTCATGTTCAGTCCAGTCTTCACGATATGTTGCCGCACTTAACGTTTCGTAGTAATCTTCGATTATTCAATGTTTAGGTATGTTTGTTTTATTAAAGTTAACTTTTCGAAAGCATCGTAGTTATATTTGCTTCGAATATTCAATTGTAACTCGATAACGAAACAATTGAAAACAATTTATGCGTACGATCAGTTGCGGTAAATGCTGTTTTGTGTGAGGGCATCTGTTCAATAAAGACTGGTATATGATTGATTAATTGGAGTTAACATTTGGGTTTCATTTGTGTTGCGGAGAATCGAAAAGACTATACATTTGATTTTTATTTGAAAATGTTTATATGCATACGCTTCGTTTTAAGAGGTAAGCTCGGTCAGTTGTAAATTAATTGCCTGTACAGTAGCTAGGCCTGTCTGTTAATTTTATAATTTTGCTCGAAACATGAAATTAAATTGTTATAAAAACGTCGAAAATATTTCTAATATTGAGTTTTAACCATTTTCAGGTATTTTGTGACCCGTCAAATTTACAACGGCATATTCGTAACCATCACATTGGCGCCAGAAGTCACGCTTGCCCTGAGTGCGGTAAAACATTTGCCACATCATCCGGCCTTAAGCAACATACACACATACACTCTTCCGTTAAGCCATTTCAGTGTGAGGTGTGCTTTAAAGCCTATACCCAATTTTCGAATTTGTGCAGACATAGGCGCATGCATGCAAATTGCCGAATGCAAATAAAGTGTAGTAAATGCGGTCAGAGCTTTAGTACGGTAACTTCATTGTCAAAGCATAAAAGATTCTGTGATTCAACAAACGTACCCCCGTCTGGCGTTGGTTTGGCCACCAATCTCCCACATACCCTTCAACATCAGACGCAACAACAATCGCCGACTCAGTCAAGGTCAGCGGGAATTAACGGTACGCTACCTGTCAATATGGCGACACCACCCAATCCCTTTATTTTTTGGCGTTCACCTTTCTATCCCGCATTTACACCAGCTGCAGCAGTCTTTGGACTGCAAGGCATGTTTCCACAATCTTCAGCTACATCAAGTGGAAATTTTTCTCCCATTTTTTCGAAACCATCGGTAGATTCAAAACTACAGCAATTAAAATGTCAGCCTCCAAACAATACCTCTGGTAACAATAATAGCATCAGTAATGGTAACAATGGTAATAGTTCCAATACTAAATCTAATTCGGCGTCAATTAATGCCTCAAACAACGAACTGAATACATTCGGATTGTTTATGCCCAAATTAGAAATGAATTATAAATTTAAAAGTGAACGAAATCCATCGGAATGTAATTTGCGAGGAGTAAAAAGAAATACACAATTGTTAAACTCTGATGATGAATCAAAGGAAAGCATCAACGTGGAACTGAAGCCTGAAAATCCAGGGTCTGTGAAACGGGAAGAGATGGAAGATGGCTACGCCATAAGAATAAATGAAGATGACAAAGTAAGTCTTAATGTTGTGTTAATAAATTGTTTAAATTTTTCTAAATATTTCAATATTCTTAATTATATTTCTAGAAATCAATTGATATTTTATCGGTTTCGCCTCATCATGAAACTGAATCAAAAGGTAGTTGTAATGAATTGCCTTTGGACTTAAGTGTCTCGAGAAAAAGGAGTAGTATTGACTCAAATTTAAGCCAAGAAGAATTAAAATCATCTCACGATGATACAACTAATTCCATAAATGTAAGAGAAATCAGTCCAATTGGACAAGACGAAATGAGTAACAGCAATGGTTATGAGCAGACAAAAAAACAAAAAGTATTAATATCCTCAGTTAATAGCAGTCGAACACCAACAGCATCCCCGGGACCAACGCCTTCGCCCTCGCCCCCGTGCAATGTGTCTAATAGCGCCGTTCATAATAATAATTCAGCCATAATGCCCACCTGTCCGCGACCAATTCATCCCATGATTCTCGATGAACTATACAGAACGCATGCGCTTGAAACGACATTTTCTCGTCCATTTCCTTTTTTAGGCTTAATGGGGGAGCGAACACCATTAGATGGCAATGCTTTACGCGCTAGAGATGACGCTTTCGCGCCTGAACCAATATTTCGAGAAGCCATAAGGGGACTCTCTTCAGGTGTTCTGCAAGTACCCCAATCGGGAAAATTAAAAGATCGCTATACCTGTAAGTTCTGTGGCAAAGTGTTCCCAAGATCGGCAAATTTAACGAGGCATTTACGAACACATACTGGAGAACAACCTTATACCTGTAAATACTGTGATCGTGCTTTTAGCATCTCTTCTAACCTGCAAAGACATGTTCGTAACATTCACAACAAGGAGCGTCCATTCCGATGCCATTTGTGTGATCGTTGCTTTGGTCAGCAAACGAATTTAGATAGACATTTAAAGAAACATGAATCGGATACAACAGGTATGGGTTTAGCTATCAGCGATTCTCCAAGTTCAAATGAAGCTGATCGCGAAGATTCCTATTTTGATGAAATTCGCAATTTTATGGATCGAGTCACGTATAACGAGGACTTGTATACACCATCAAGCATAGGAAATGCAGAAAACGATACGGATTATAACGCAAGTGATAATGAAAATGATCTTTCTGTTTCTAGATCATCATCAATTGACCTAACCGTCGATCCACCGAAAGATACCCCAAACGTAATGGAATCAGATCAATAAATTTTAATTAAATACGCAAATGAATCCTGGGAGGACAATCTAACTTCCTCAAGTCATAATGTTTTACAACATTAGTATAAAGTCATAAAGTTAGATTATGGCATTTCAGTATAAATATACATAAATCAGTGATATTTGTATATGTATGTATGTTAAACTGATCAATATACATACATACATACATAATAGCATAACGTATCAACGTAAAGTTTATTCAGATATTAAATGATTTTTATGGCCTACATTATACAAACATACATATGTATGTACATATGTATATTTGAGACAAATCATTAAACGTCGATTGTTATAACAAGTATTTTAAAAAATTAAAATTATTTTAGTTATAATTTTATTCGATTATCATTAAAAAGTTAATTAAATTTTTTTATATTTTAAGATTGTTTTACATAAACTGTGTTTGGTTTTAATTAAATTGAAAACTATATACATGAACTTCTTCTGTAAATGATTATTATTAATTATTTTTAAGAACATAAAACAATATTAAGCGTTTATTTTGATTTGAAATTTAATTATAAATACATATTAAATAATCAATCTTATATAAAATCATTGAAATTTTTTATTAAATATTTCTGTTCTGTTTCGAACAGTGAATCCTAATTGAAATTTTAATTATTTAAAACTTATTATTGAATAGGTAATTAATATTCGAAATAAATACAAGAAATAATTCAATTTTAATCATTTCGACTGTGTCTCTTGTTATGCAAATAATATTTATTTTTTCTGTGATATTTGAGAGCCTTTTTTTTTATTAAATAAAAACAAGGTGAATAAGATAATTCTATAAAATAGTATAATGTGCACTAAACTACTTTTAGGATTAAAGGTTAAATGATTCATCATCAAGAACTGGCAATCAGTTACAATGAATTCAATAAATTGAAAAGTGTTGGGCTCTTAATTCGTCCAAAGAGCAAAAACGGCATTAATATTTATATCGATAAGTATTAACAAAATTAAATTTATGTTCTCTTTCCAAGTGATATCTTCGACAAGAAAACACACATAGTCATGGGTCACTTCGAAATATATTTTATTATTACGGTAAGACTACGCTAACATATTTACTTGAATTCGAACATCAGTTGGCTAAAAGGGGCTCTATTTCTATAATAAATGCCTTGTGAAATTTCATAATGATGTAGAATATTATACACACCTTTGTCATTCCCTTCTTTAATCACTTCAATTGAACATCACAAAGGATTTACTCTATGTACTTGGGCATCAAATTATCGCTCAACATTTATATATGTCTAAGATTCGAATTCGCCTTGGTCTAGTAGGTAGTGTGTTGGCTTATTAGACGAAAAGCCAGGGTTCATGCTCCAGGCCAGACATCAAAATAAAATACAAAAAGTATTTCTTCGGCGACTTCCACTCAGCAGATTACTGGCAATAACTCTGAGAGTAAATAAAATTGCCAGGAAAAGTTTCTCAAAAATCTGTCGTTCGGAGTCGACTTGAAACTGTAGGTCCCGCCACTCATGTATAAAATTAACACATGCAACATAAGTGGTGTGAGATACTAGGTCGTAATCCTGACTGAAGGGTTGTAATGATCAATTATGTATGTCTGTAAGATTCAAATTTATATTATAAGATTGAAATTGTTTGGTGTTAGTGTTACGGAACAACCCACTTAGGTGTACTAATTTGGAAATATGCTTATACTTTCGAATGTCTTTATTTTTCCCTCAAAACGTCCAGTTGGTAATATTGTTTTTTTTTATTCATTGATATTGAATACTCGTAACGAATACAACAGTAATGAATCGAAACATATACATACATACATATGTATATGTATAAGGGCCAGTATTTAAATTAATACTCATGAATAAAATGTCGAATTGCAAGGAGGAAAACGGTTTAATCAACAAGTCTGTCGGTCATATGGTTTGGCTTTCCATTTAGATTGGTACTCGACGACTTGTAGTACAACACTAAATATGAGTAAAAAATAAAATAGTGTTAAGCAGTAAAGAAACACCAGAGTTAAATACCAAAACATATCTACGTATCCATGTTACTGTGGCAAAATGAGTTGGATTTGTTGAAAAAAAAACCTAGATTACGCCGATCTGTAGTAGAGCACTTTAACTCTTACTCCTCGGCTTCCCATACAGATTAAAAGCTTTATGTTATTGGCTATAAATTGTCGATAAATTTTGTGTATTTAGAATGATCCATTATGAGAAAAAAAATTTTTATTTTCAAATTAAATTACCAAAACAAATGATGGATTTTCAGATTTTTCTTGGAACATATGTAATTATATGTGCCCACGATTTTTAGATGGTAAAATGTATATATTTTATCAATGTTTCAAATTAAAGAAAAATATATTTATTACAGTATATCAATTTATTATCAAATCGGAATGTTTGATTTAATTAAATAACAAAAATGTATATCTTTAGCGGCTATTGAACTTAGCGAAGGAGTTTCATTAATTGGTGCAGTTATTAAGTTTCCTTATTTAAGTCCTAGAGAATTTTTTTTACTGGCTTTCTTCTTTCTAGGACTACTGAACCTCTACCAAAAACTCTCCAGATTTTGCGAGAGGTGATAACTACTGTTTCGCTTACTCAGTTCATTATAAATTCTGATGGTTTGTTTACATATGTCTAAAGCAAATTCTAATAGGTAGCCAGCCAGTGGCTGCATCGGAACAAAGTTTGAACTCAATTTTTGCCGACTCATTTTTCATATATTGTTTCATTATCCAGTAATCTATCAATGACGACAGAATATGGTAATTCTTTACTAGTATTTTTTGGTATGAACAAATGCTTTCATTTTTATAATTTTATTCGTAAAAGGAGTCAACTTCAAGTGAACTTATACAAAGAATGATAGATCGAAAACACTCAGCGTTATTGAATTAATTTAAGTATTAATTTTTAAAAATAAATTAAAGTAATATAAGGCCTCCCGATTCTTAGTTCTTTCGATTTTTTTGCTTTTGTGTTTGGGACATATTACATGTCCCTGCGGTCGTCAAGGTGCTAAATAATTCGTATTATGATGTGTAGACTAACGCGACACAATATCAGTTATGGTTTTTTGCATTTTTTTTGAGCTCAAAACGAATCTATGAAGATGCGTAGTTTTTTTATCAAAAAAAAATCAAAAAAAATGTTTAAATAAAGTTAAAAGTAATAATAAAAGATTATAGATATATAAATCACAGCTGGCCATATTTTATCACTTTCAAACGAAAAATGTATCATATCATCATTTTAATTGTAGATGTTTTGAGGCATCTGGTAACGATAACAATGAATTATATCTAAAATCATAATAATAGTCATTGGGTGCGTAGAGTAAGCTATCAAAAAGTTTCAAAAGATGCATGTTTGGAAAAATTAATTGTAATTGTATTTCCATTAAAAAAAAAAAGTTATAATAAAGTGAATTCAGAATTTAATCGCCCTTCTCCGAAACTTTAAGAAATTTGTACTTCGTCCTTTATTAAATCAAAATTTGTTTAATACTAGAGGATTCTAGAAATAGATATAGTAGATTTCAATATCTCTACCTATATTTGAGGTGTAGACATTACTGCGTACCCCTTACACAACTAGTGAACATTCTCTAACTCAAAATTAACAAAGTTTATTGAAATCATATTTTTGGATGGAGGAAGCCAAAACATTATTTTAAAAAATTTTACATTCGAAAAAAAAGTAATATAACCAATAATTGAATGTTAACTATGGTCAGGGCCAAAGATTTTGCAAACAATCCAACAAACTTACGTACATTCATTGTATACGAAGATATGTACAATCGAAAGTGACCGCAATCTATTAGAGAATCGTTTAAATAATAACGTCATTTCTGTGTGGCTACTCAGAAAACAATGATACCGAAAATACAGGTTGTTTTAAACAGAAAAGCTAAAATCACAATTTAAAAAAATATACTACAGCAACTGCTACCGCTTTTAATATTATTTTATACCATGTCCAACCCAGAAGTCAAGTACACAAACGGTAGTATTGATTGTTATGTGCACCCAAAAATTGCTTAAATTGATCGTATATGAATAAAGAAAATAACTTAAGAAATCCAACTATGCAATAACAAATACGAATACAATTCGCAACAACCATCCATTCATTCATGCAATCCACTGACCATCGTAATCCATAGCTAAAGGCGTTACTGAACAAAAAAAAAAAACACATTCAGATACAAATCACTACAATAAAAATAAATAAAATTAAGAAGAAAAAAAAAACCAAAGAAAAAAAGAAAAAAATAAAAAAAAAAAAAAAAATGTAGCCATAGTACCACCGGAAGGGTAATTAACTCACTTTTTAAAATAACAAAAGATTCGAATTCAATAATCTAAAATAGAGCACACACCTTTCCCTTCAATCATGCGAATGAATAAGTTAAAAAATAAAACCAAATATTGTAAGAAACTTCAAAAAAAAAAAAACAAAAAAAAAATATTTTTTTTTTTCCTTTGATGCTCTTTAATTATAAATGATCGTGCGTGCTGTACAAACTGTACACAAATAAACACATAAACTGACACCGAAGTTTGAAAACCTTTTTCTTTTTGCCATTCATTCAAATACACCTGGATGCTACTACGGATGTGGTAGTCGCTAACTCTTTAAGTCGATGGGTGTTTATAAAGATGATTTTTGCCAAAACAAAATATCTTAATTATTTTAGAAATAATTAATTAACAAAAAATCAATGAACCTAAAGTGAACTACAATAAAGAGGCACCTTTCACTAAGACTGCTTTCAAAGATTAGTATGAAATGAACGTTTTATTTGAATAAGTAAGTAAGATTTGATAAATTCTAAACTTTTTGTTGCAAAGCATTCAAATTGAATGCAATTTGTAGAGATTAAAAGTAGCCCTTTTAAATCAAAGAAATCTCGAAATACATACATATGTATGTACGTTTCAAGTTCGTATTTTGCTTTATTTTATTATTTCAAAATGTACTACGATTTTAGGATTTAGTTGTTGATATTTCTAAATCCTTAAAGATACACTTCCAATTACCACTCATTTGTCAAAGTCAAATTTTAAAATGTGAGAAGTATTATGAGGGAACAACTAAACTAAAAATCAAATATAAATACAAGAATATGATTACTAAACCTACTCTACTGTTATTTAATTAGAAATTAAACAATTTTCTTTTTTGAAAAATAATGTTGAACCTTGAACTGAACTATAGACATTGAGACAGTGAGACAGTGAGACAGTGAGTTTCTTATTTTTAGCGCACAATTCTCTCGTAACAAAATGAATGGAGGTCTTGCAAATAACAGATATTTTATTTTAGTAGCAGTAAAGGTAAGAAATTTTTTTTTTTTTTTCATAAAAATTATACCAATTGATACCCAATAAACCGCATTTTGGTAATCAAGTCTTATGATTTAGTTGCCATCTACCACGTTACACTTTAAGCGTCTTTTTATGTTTTAGACGAGCTCATAAAGTGGCTATAGTGTTTGATGTCTCAATTTCCTTTCAAACCAGTTCCATTTACATTCATAACGTACATAAGCAAACGAGGTAAATTTATGCATTTGCGAGAGAACTGAGAAGTACGGCCGCTAACAGTGTAATGGATTGCAATATTGGTCGCACATAGTACATGCAAGTTAATAATGATGATTATATGCCGCTAAAATCGCACAGTGATTTAAGGTACTGAGAATTAAATTTAATTTTTTTTTTGTAAATTCAAATACGGTTAAGTAAATTCAGTAAAAATTATTATATATATAGTATATATATATATATATATATGTATGTAATGCATATTTAGATAGAATATTCACTTTATAAGTGAGTAAGTAAGAAATACTCATTCAAACAAACGTAACAAAAAACAAAAAACAAAATT
This sequence comes from Sarcophaga subvicina, assembly GCA_936449025.2. Taxonomy (NCBI): domain Eukaryota; kingdom Metazoa; phylum Arthropoda; class Insecta; order Diptera; family Sarcophagidae; genus Sarcophaga; species Sarcophaga subvicina. The sequence continues at coordinate 122,415,849 of OW388082.2, read as the reverse complement.
ATTTAAAATTCGACGAATTTAAAAACACAAATTTCGCTATGGTACGTCCAATGACAATGCATTGTTTTTAATGTTTTTTATATGAAATCCTTTTAGTAGGCTTGGGCGGTATTTTCATAAGAACTTTTCTTATCAGGATAGGGCTGTGTTGCCACAGTACTCCCCGACCAGACCCGACTAGACCGAGCTCGTAAGAAACGTGTAGTAAGTCTTACGTGATGACCAGAGCCTATATATAATCAAAATTTGCAGTTCATCAGCTAAGTACGCTGGTTTAAGTCGGTCTATTGATATTATATTCACATCTCTGCTATTTATTCACATCTTCTCAAAACCTAATAGGACTCTTGGTATCGATGCGACAAAGATGAGCGAGTCGAATCGTTTCATAAAGCACATGCGCATATGTTTTTAAAATTCGGGTGCATACAAATTACTCTTGCTTACACAAATCGTTTAAAATCTCTATCCGGTCCTAATGTGGAGCAATAAATTTGCCTTGGAATAAATAGTGTTGTTCTAAGAATTAACTCAGCTGAATGTAGCTTAATGTATTCATTGTAGGTTGTCCATAGACCAAGTAAAATAAGGTGTAAACATTTCGTCTACCAGTTTCGGTCGTGACAGAGAATTGCTGTTTTCAACGTTCTGTGCCAGCTCTAATGATGTGTGACATGGCATTGTTCGAAAATGCGCAAAGGCGATTTAAATTGCCGTCCATGGTCGCAAATTCTTTTTGCCGAGATACCAAATCGAACTCTCCAATCTGAAATGACTGCGTGAGCAACTACAGTTGCTAACAAAGATTCAGGCCAATGACTAAATCTATCTGATATATGTATTGAAATAATTACGAAATCCATGGCTTATGTGTGAGAAATAACTGTCGAACAATTAATATTGCCGAAGCAGTGATCTTGTGTGACGAACTAATTTTATTTTCCAATATTAACAATGTACCATAAGCAACAGCTAGCGAATTCTACACTGTCTCCATGAATATTTTTGCTAGTCACCAATTTTGCCGCTTCTCGAGTACTACGGTGTGACAAGTTCGGTCACAGCTTTACTTATTGAATAATTTGTGCAATTAAATTTGAATATAATCGGTGGTGCTTTCCTAAAAATAGTATTTACTTAACAATTAAAGTAGCAATCGCTTAAAACACAATTCGTTGAATTATTATATGATATGGTTAGTCTTGGACGGGTATGCAAGCAATTGGGAACACATGAATTCATAATTTTTCAACTCTTACTTTGGAAGTCGCCGTGGTGTAGTAGGTAGTGTGTTGGCTTACTATTCGTAAAGCCCGGGTTCGCATCCCAGGTCAGACATCAAAAAAATGAAATATGAAAAAAAAAATATTTCTTCGGCGACTTCCTCTCAGCAGATTTCTGGCAAAAACTCTGAGAGTAAAATAAACTGCCATGAAAAAGTTTCTCAAAATTCTGTCGTCCGGAGTCGACGTTAAACTGTAGGTCCCGCCACTCACGTATAAAATTAACGCACACAACATGAGTGGTGTGAGAAGCTAGGCCGTAATCCTGACTGAAGGGTTGTAATGGCCAATTATGTATGTATGTATGTACTTTGGAAGCGACTATTTTATCATCTTTAAGTCGTGTGAGCTTAAAGTTAAAAAAGTTTATTTATTTTTTTTTATTTTTCAACGTTTGACCAATCGGACTAACCGGACTAAACCAATCGTTTGACTAATCGGAATTTTCTAAATAGTTGTCGTAGAAAAATTACACAAATTATGCGGAATTCGCAGAATTGAAAAAAACCAATAAATTATCCTTCCGTACTTCTTAGATTTTTTCTTTATCTATTAGAATTAGAGCGTATATAATAAAGTATCGTCTGCGAAAATACACATCCATAATAATTTCCTGTAAATATTGTGAATATGCATTTGAAACTCTAATGAAATGATAATATCTGGTAAAATAAAAAACAATTTATTTGCTAAAATTTTAATTTTATATATATTTGCCAAAGAAGTAAATATTTCTATACAAAGAAGGATATAGTTTTAATGGTAGGTTCTTATTTTGCTGACCATCATTCTGATTGCAAAAGAGGTCAAATAGGTCAATTTTACCTTTGATAAAACAAAGTCCTTTATACACAATATGCAATCTCTTCTATAGTCTAATTAACTAACGAATTGACTTGCATAGAGTTTGTCCGACTGACTTTGCCATATGCGCATACCTGCAGTTTTGTTATAATAATCCACAGAAATACAAAAAAAAAAAAAACAATTGTAATAATTTTCATCTAATAACTTTTTAAAGTTAAATCTGATTAAAAAGCAGACAACGTTTCCCGAAGACCAGCAAGCATATTGCGCTACTGAACATAAAGAAACTTAAAAAAGGAGATTTAGCTTTAATAGCAGCAGCATCGAAAGTAAGAATAAGTCTGAATGCAATGGGCAAAAACTGGATCAACACTAACCGCAACATCAACGTCAACAACAATTTTAAAGCAGCATCTTGAAAAATGTTTAAAGTAATGTATGCAATATGTATGTGGATTCGTGTCAGACGACCAACAGCAACACCAATATTAATAGCAAAAGGAACAACAACAGCAACTAAAACAAAAACAATAATACACCACACAGATCACTTTAATCAGTTATAGATAACTACCTACAGAAAATGAAAACAAAAAAAAAACTCCAGTAGGCACTCGTTCAGAGTTTATGCACAGCTGCAACTTTTTTGTTCGTTTTTTTTTTTTTTTGTAATTTTTTTTGTAGATATGAGGGACAATGTTGGAGGAAAAAAGCGAAACTCTAAAAAAAAAACGGTGGTTCCTGAAGCGAAGGACATCTTGATGCACACAGTTCAGAGTCTGTAGTGCTATATATTGTAACAGCATAGTACGGTGTGGTGTTTGCAGTGGTATACATTACTCAAGCCGATGATTGTGCACTAATTGCACAATTTGTGCAACAGTTTGCGGTTTCTATGGTATTAAGTGTGTAGCAAAAAGGTTCAGCACTCCCCCAACATCTATTCCCTCTATTTGTAAATCTTGATACATTCAATATATTGTTTTGGACTCGTTGCTTGCCTGTCAGTATGTCCGTCCGATTCTCTAACTGTCTGACTGTCTGTTCGCTTATCCCGCGGTAGCAAAAAAATGAGAAAAGCACAATAACAGCAAAATGGTTGCCGATGGCCAGCCGCTATTAAATGTTAGTTGATTCTTAGTGCACATTCGCAGCATTATTTCGTTTTGGCCCAGTTGGCATACATTTCATAGGTACACCAAAACAACAACAAAAACAACAACAACGATGACGATGACTTGATGACGACCACACCCAATCTAATTCAATACAACTGCACCGAATGGACCGTCAGCAATGGATAAAATACAAACAACAACTACCACCACCATCAACATCAAATTCATAACGCCCGTGCGAAAGTGTTTTTTTAAAACAGATCACATATATTGCGATTAGCGATTAGTCGATTATTCGCTTAGTCCAAATTATATAAAATTCCTAACGATCGAATACTAAATAAATCCCATCTGAAATTGTACTCTTGTACGTTTGTGATGAATTCCATAACATATGTATGTACATATGTATGTACATACTCTAATTGCAATTCAAACTTCATAAGTATTTATTGCAGAGTCAATTCAAACAATTCATTGTCCTCAATTAATCGATTAATATTTAATCCGATTAATTTTCATGTTATACAAACTGTCGATACTTTCCGGAAAATCAAATTTAAAACCCAGACAGAAGAAGAAAAATAAAATCACACATACATACATACGTATTATTTTATTTCATATTAAGCCAGTTGTCTGCTGCTTCTACTAAAATAAACTCCGTTCGCCAGTTGGAATTTGTTTTTTTGTTTAATTTTCATTTATTATGTGTCGTTTTCATTTTATTTTTTTGTTTTTGTATTCAACATTCCGACCAATTTAAACACATAAAGCCGAATCGAATTCCTTTTGGTTTCGACATACACTTTCCTAAATCAGTTTATGAACTCCAGCCCAATTTAGTTTTTCCATTTACATAATATACTATTGATCTAATATACAAGTTCATTAGTTCGACGTCTAAATAACAATTAAAAGCATCTTTATTGATAAGCTTAACCTTTTCAAGTTCTTAATAATAATAATAATAATAATAATAATAATAATGAATCGTTTCCTTCCCCTTTTTACGATTTTAACTAAAGAAATTGTTTTACATGAAAATAGAAAATAGAATCCATAGAAATACAAAATTATTATTTCACTTCATAAACTACCAGTAAAACTACTTAATTCAATGCAATCGATTTCTTTTTAGAAAATAAAAATTAGAAACGTTTTATTGCCAAAGGATATCACGCGTAGCAAATGATCGCCAATATAAACATTGAACGGAATCACAAATGCAACTATTGTATAGGGAAGGTATTTTAAACTTGCGATAACACCTCCATACATACCAATACGTACTACTTGCAACAAAAAAGATACAGATATTGACGTGATGCCCTCCTAAACATCCATCAATCGTTCGAGTGACTCGTGCTGTGTATTTTCGTTAAGAAAAATGAAAAAAAGTATTGAAATAAACTCGTAACATAAAAAAGAAATAAACGTAAGATGCATCATTATCATTAGCGTTTGCCAAAGCAACAACAATAACTCTGTTGCCAAGAATTGGAAGAAGATGAAAATGGTGCAGAGCTTTTACAATCAGCAGATGTTGATCAAGAGTTTCACAAGGGGTTTTCTAAAGAAAAACTAATTTCTGTAACATTTTCTATGACCGAAATTGTTTCGCCTTGTGGAAAAATTTCAAATAACGTTTGCGCTCTTAAACACTGAATTCATTGCATTCGTTTTTAAAGTTAACGGTTATTAACCCTACTTTATGCACTTTCGAATGTATTTCAATAAGCAATAATACTATAACAAACTAGCAATATGTAGTTAATGAAGAAGAATAATTGATGAAGAAAAAAAAAAGTTCATGAAGAAATCATCATCTTTTGAGTATCACTCTTCAATTCGGATAACGGATTACTTGATATTGTGGGGTTTACTAACAAAGCTGGCAATGCGCACTGCGAGAGGGTGGTAAAAAAAACGTAACCCTTAAGGTTATGTCCTCACTCCACTTCTTTAGAATCTTACATTAAAGTGCTTCTTACTCTGCCTGATCCCTCGGATAGGAAAGCCACTGTCACTATACGGCAAAATTAATTTTTTCCTGAACATTGAGTTATGTACGCTGGTGCAACGTATTTGGACTTAATGTCAATTTGATACAATAAGTGAGCCTCAAAATTAAATATCTCGGCCTGATTCGATGGTACAATCTAGCTGAGAGGGCTAGCGCTACCTTAATTCGCATTATGGCAATTGTTACAAGATGTGGGCTTCGTCGTGGTGTGGTTATTTAGGTTTATTCAATGAATTCCGAACATAATCTACTTTACGCAGTGGCCTTCTGTTAGACTGCCCTCAATAAAAACGCAAGGTAAAGTACTTGATATAGTGAGAAGATTTATTGCAATACAGGTTACAGATGTTATCCACAGTACAACTACAAAAACTCTTTTTGCAATGCTTAACTGACCTTTATCAAGATTACTTGTCGGATAATTTCAAGCACTTTTGCTTATGCAACTTAGTGTCACTCAGACACATTATCCTATCTAAGGATCTCTAGGCTTTGAGTAAAGGAAATACAACACTGGAGTTCTAAGCAGGAAAGACTGCTCCCTGACATGGCCAACTGAGTGGATTCTGCACAAATAGTTCAGAACTATTTCAGAATAAAGTACGCTATGGAATTTTCTTCCATAGAATTGATCATCGAACATCTCTTCGCCACCTTCCTACTAAGACATACTAATTTTTAGGAGAAGGTAATGGACATAAATTACTCTGCGGAAGGAGTCCTGAATAACGGATCTCCGACTACTAGAATTTGTTTCTTCTCTGAGTCCTCCTACGTTGTTAGACTCACTAGCCTAAATTGTGTAGCAATCATAACAAATAAATGGATCGTAGGGTAATCTATTTTCCCGTGTCAATTCGTAATGGGTAAGCAAGGTTTCGCATCGGTTGAGGATTAAGAGAGTATTGTCCACTTTATTTGCCAGTATCTGAATCGATGCTGACTTATACTTACTCTTTCTCGATCGTCTACTTGATATCAAATTGAGCACTAAATTTAATTATCGAGATCGCCTAATCATATCTTTACAGTTAGTTCTGTGGCACTTCATGTGGCACTATGTGTGCTCAAATACACTCTGATTTCAACTTAAACTTAATCAGAGGCTTATTCGTGGGTCCATATACAAGTTAACATTAACTATTTAACGTACGCACTTTCACAAAATTAAAAAAAAATTAAAACTGACAGCTTTCAACTCTGATAAGTAATTTGAAGCCCACAGACCTTGTAAAATTCTACAAACATAAAACAGTAATTAACCGTTCCGGTTAACTGTTTAGGGAGGAATAAAATCGTTTTGAAACCGGCAAACTTAATATGGTTTTAAGTACTGAAGAGCAAAATTTCTTTTAATTATTGTATGGTATTGTGTGAGGTAGGGTGCAATAAATAAATTTTCCAACAAATATTATGGATAGTATATGTACATTCTTTCGTTGTGTCTTGCGTTCTTTTTTGAGTTCACATCTGAAAGCAACTGTGACGCGAAAGAGAGCTCTGAAACTTTTCAGTAAATTTCTACACATCGTCTTTAGACTACAATCTATTACAAACATTTTTACACTCATGAAAAAATCAAAATGAAAATCAGTGTTGAAAATAGTGTTTGAAATTTTAAAAACAGCACTATAATAATCTAAAATCATCATTTCTTTACGTGCACCGTACTATACAGCCATTGATTGATCATTGTATATTTGGTCGTTTGTTCTTGGTCATAGTGGAATGGTAGCCACAGAAACAACCAGCAACAAATTTTCATAGTTAAGTACTTTTATTTTGGGAATTATATACTCGTACATACCACCTTCTTCTGCCACATCATATACTCTATAATGGTGTTAAGAGTAACGGTATTGAGAGAGTAAGTTTGTGAAATGGACCACAATGAAATGAAAAAATTGTAGCAACACTGTGGAAATGTTTGTCTGTTTAATTTTGCAAAGCCTCGTGCAGACTCTTCAGTGCTGTTTGATATTCATTGGATGCTGGCAGCTGTATTAGGAAAATTTCAAATAAATAATGGAATTGCAATAGTGGCCGTAGCAGCTGAGATCGCTTTGACGCAATCTAAGTAGAAAACACCCTTTGGCAGGCAATAAAAACGGCAAGTAATCGCAATTTCATAGACGATGGAAGTAAAGCTGTATGCGCGTGCCCAATTTCATTAACAGCCATTGGATACCTCAAATAGTCTCTCATAAAAACTGGGACATATTTGTATCTTAGGGATATATGTACTTATTGATTCGCGTTTCCTCGATATTATGATATTCTGAATGTTGTGGTGTGTGTGCATTGTCGTATTTTCTTGTTTACAACTTCGTTAAGACATGCATTCATATCATCATCATTTTTTATATGGATTGATGACTATCTTCAAATGAAAATATGTATTATCGCTATGTGTGTACGAGTATACCGATATACATATTTATGTACATGCAACATTAAAAAACAAAAAAACAAAAATTTGCAAAGTTATTTTGTGTACATGTCAGCAAATTGCCTTCGATACCTACACATTTTATTGCCTGTATTTGGTGTTTGTAGATCTCGTTGATTATGATGACGATGATGATCATGACAAGAACGGAATTGTATTTACCGTACAGGCAAGAAATGCACTATTTATTACACATTGTGTAAAATATTCGACGCCATCATTCGGATCCAAATATTATTATTTTTTTTTTTTGTTATTGTAGTTATAGTTGTTACTTGACATTCCGCGGGCTCATCTACGCCCAATGGATTATGCATGTTATTGTATTTTTTATGCCTGTGATTATAGTCAATGTCTATTTTACGTGGCTTACAGGCTGGTTGCCAGACTAACTGACAATCTGACTGAGTGACTAACTGACTAACCGTCTTACTACTCAATACTGGCTGGTACTCGCTTGTAGTTTATTTAGTGTAATTCTCTACAAGTACTACACATAAGTTTTTTAAGTGTTGTTGCCATTGTATACATGGTGCATATTGCGTGGGCTTAAATTATGTTTGAAATGTCATCGTAATATTCAACACACGACAAGAAGGGTTGACATAAATTTCCACCAACATTCAGAAAAAATCTATGGATAGTTGCAACTATTGTAGGCAAACTATAACAGCAACAACAACAGATCACTAACTACAGATAGACATACAATACCATAAATACACAGCTAGTGTTCAAATATTTTCTTCGGTTTGTCTACGTATGTATAAAAGGCCTCAAAAAGGAAAAAGAGTGTTGCTTAACTATTTTCAAACATAAACTGTTACAGATGTCAGCCCCAAAATGAAATGAAACAACAAAAAATAAATTCAGACCGTCAACCAACCAACAAACAAACTAAACTAAGTCAAGCATCCTCTTTTTGTCTGTTTGTTTGTCTCAAAAGCTGCTTTCAAATATCAGGCAATGTTTCCTTAATGTCGTTTACCCCAACACAAGACTCTAAATAGTTGCTGGCTGATTTTTACTTTGCTAAAGCTATTGTCGTCATCATGATCATCATCAACAGCACTACATCTGGGACATACGAGTATCATTATCAGCACAAAATACAACAATACCAACTTTGAAAGCATTGTTGTACTTGTGGTTCGTTCGAATATTTGCATCTCTTCTTTCAACGTGTGTGTGTGTTACAATTGTTACTTGGTACTTTCATCATCAACAGGAATTAAATCCTAAATACTTGATTTTGCTAAATTATAAACTTTTTTTTGTGAACACTTAAGATTCCTTCTAAAGATTATTCAACTGATAGAAGATGTCGCATAAAAGTTGAGAATTTTACCATGTAGTTGTACAAGCCAAATTATTCCGCTTTTAAGAGCCAAAAGTGTTTTTCAAAATCGGTTCTAGCAGATTAGCCTTGTTGATTCTTGTAGTACGTAGTAGAGATGCCAATTCCGGAAATCCCGAATCCCGACATTTATTAAAACTTGTACCGGGATTGCCCGAGATTTTCGGGATTATAAATTCATATATATGTATGTATGTATATGTACTTTATAAACTAAGAGAGAAATTAGTTTACGCCATTGCCATTTTTTTTTTGTTTCTTTAGTATTACATTAAATATGTAGTTTTTCAAGTGTATCTTAAGTGAATATCGACATCGAATTGAGCCCAACTTTCATTGTTAAAATGTTAAGCGCTGCCATCGAAGAATGTAAAAGTCCACTAAAATCTGTCAATAGAACTTTATTCGCATCAGGAGTGAATATTTGGCAACCAGCATATAAACTATCTTGAAACCATTTTACCCCAAAAGTGTAGATTGCGAAAGATGTTTTTTTCCTCGAATCGTATGTTGCCAACAAAATCCGTTCAAGACTTTTCGGTTAGAGGCTTTACTCTTTTAAAAAAAATGGGTACAAAATTTTTTCACACCGCGTATGTATAATATGAATTATTTAAATTTTGTTAATTTAAAATCCAAATAGTTTATAAAAGGGGTACAAATGTGTTTCTTCACTAATGTATTTATGTATGTGCATATATAGACACATAACATAATTGGTCATTACAACCCTTCAGTCAGGATTACGACCTGGTTTCTCACACCACTTATGTTGTGTGTGTTAATTTTATACATGAGTGGCGGGACCTACAGTTTCAAGTCGACTCCGAACGACAGATTTTTTTGAGAAACTTTTCATGGCAACTTTATTTACTCTCAGAGTTTTTGCCAGAGAAAGTCGCCGAGGAAATACTTTTTGTATTTTGTTTTGATGTCTGGCGTGGGGCTCGCACCCTGGCTTTACGTCTAATAAGCCAACACACTACCTACTAGACTACGGCAACTTCACATATATAGACACAGTTGAATTATTTTTGTTAATTTACACTTTTTTGTTTAATTTATGTTTTATTTTTCATTTCATATAATAATTGTAATAATGTAATTGTGATAAAGATTAAACATAAATAAAATTTTTAATATAAAATTATTTTTTAATTTTTTGTTGTTAAAAAAATATCCCGGGATTTCGGATCCCGAATACCGTAATTTTTTTAAAAATCAAACCCTTTTGGCATCCCTAGTACGTAGACTACATGTATGTAATGAATGGTATGTCCAATTTAACTCAGTCTTAATGACAATTTTAATAAATTAATCAACATTGATGCTAGTTTAATATATTTTTATATTTAGGATCGAAAGGTTAGTAGCTATTATCATATAAAAACGTTTTCAATCGAAATTTGGTTTAACCTAATTATATATAGATATCTCAATCTCTTCTGTATATCATATCTATATATCTCATCTAAATATATATATACATATGTATATATATATATATACATATATAATTATACTAGATGAGCAATTATAATTGAGTTAAGCTCAGACCAAATTTCAATTGAAATTTGTATTTAACTAAATATAATATTATATTAAATATATTCTACAATATTTTCAATTAATCACAATATCAATAAAAAAAAATTACGTGAAAATCTTTTAAAACCATCTCATGTATGAAGTTTTTTTTTATTTCTTTAGAAACAAAATAATAAACTGTCAATAACTAAGTAATCCGAAACATCTGGGTAAAACAAACTCAATAAAAGCATTGTTTTTAATGGTCTCAGTCATATTTTTGGATTGAATCGATAACATCATTGATAACTTTCATTCATAATTTCGAAGAAGTATCGTTAATTCCGGTAAAAAGTCCTAATTGGTTTTTGAGTTACTACCGCCCACAGATTTGCTACAGGATTAACTTCGGGACTGTGAAGATAACTCTATGATATCGACTGGATGTTGCAACAAGAAATGTAATTTGGAGAAAGAAAGTTCAAGTCGCATTTTTTATTTTTTCCGGAAATAAATGGTTTCACTTGGAATTGTGCGATTTCTTACCTTAATATCTAATTATCCAGTATCGAACTTATATTAATATTTTCTTTAAATTCTCGAACAAGCTAAGCATCGATTTTCACAGTTATTTATTTGGACCATAATCTGGAATGAACAATTTGTAGCGTTCCCGTCCTCTAAATCAGCAATACTACGTAAAACTTTAGACGATTATAGTCTCATACCAGATGAAAAGCAATTTATAATTAATTAATTTTATTTTGACCGTAATGGACGTATTTTAATTGATTTGAATTTCATCGAGCAATGGTAAAACATTTTGTAGAAAATAAAATTATTTTTTACAAATCAACTTATAACGTGTTCTCTCATATTCTGCAATTGACCATTTAGTCAAGTTGTTTTACCATTTGTTGAGTTTTAAAAAGCGATATCCAATAAGAGTAGAATTTTTTAAGTAAAATTTATATCTTTACTACCAGCATTTATGTTTAAACCAGTACTGAAAGAGTGATTATACTATTCAGAAATGGTCTTTAAATTTTTGTTATGAAAATATATTGGACTGTGAAAAGATTTCGTTGAATTTACTTCTGTCTCTTGTTATCATAGCAATGATACCAAGAAGCCGCGTTGCTTTCTCGTTTTTTTTATATTAAAGTTTTAATAACTTTTCACAAATAAAATGGGTAATGAAAGGTATTAAAATCCTATAAGTAAAAACAATTGCCAATCTTTTAGAAAGGTTAATGTTGCAAAATAGCAACAAGAGATTAGGATATGTTTATTTCATTTGGCGAAAAGGCAATGAAGATGAAACAATTATTATGGTAATTTTACATTCTCCTTTACATTGTTTAATCACTACAAACTGATGAATAAGGACCACCCCGACATTTTACGTCATTTCGCATTGTCTGCAAAAATATTTTTTTAATTCTAAAATAATAATTATTTTGATGACAATTTAATTTGAAGACATTTTCTTATGGCGTTAAGTCTGAGTACTGTAAACACCGTCACAATCTATTGCTCCTCTACAATTACTGCGAGTCGTTATTGTTGTCCAGAAACAAGTTGTACGAAAAGTTTTTATTGTTAAAGACAGTTTAGGGTTGGTATTATTTTTATTTCAACAAAAAAGAGCATACATACAAATGAATGAAAAAAAAAAAAATTTTATATACGAGTGTGTATCTGTGTTGTGTTTTTGCAAATTTTTAAGTCTATTTTGTTTTGGTTTTTATTAATTTTTTTTTCTTCTTATTTTGTTGATATTTTTTCAAGTTTTTCATTTTAAGACCGGGTGTTCAAGTTTGTGTCTTAAGTCTTTTGTTTTGTTAACGTGTATCATTAGAAACTGAATCAGAAAACGTAGCAAGCGTGACTAGTTTTTTTTCTAGTGTGACTGGAGATTTGAGACGCCGTTGGCTGCAGTATTCCAAAATATTGATGTTAGCCGATTATACGTTGATGTGCACACGAGACGAATGAAAACGTTGACTGAGACGCCACCACACCCTTACATGGATTGCTTGAAATAATAACTTTGCATTGACTCTGACTTAACTGAATTGTTGTATTTTGTTGTCTACATTTCATACGAATAATAGATGTTTTTTTTTTGTTTTTGTTTTCGTTTTTGTTTTTGTTTTTGTTTTTGTAGTGGTTTCTTCTTTTTTCTATAAAAATTTATTTGTGTTTGTTGTTGCAATTATTTATTATTGAGAGCTTCAATCGGACTGGATTTTTATTTCGACGACGGTGTGTTACAAATTCTCATCCAAACATACATATGTGTTTGTATAGTAGAATTAAAAACCTTCATACATGCATAAGTGCCTACAGATATCGAAACGTACACATAAACAATACTTCACTTAGTAATGTTTTGAAATACGATGTGTTTTCTTCATCAAGTTGGTTTAGTAACCAGTAAATACAATATTTACTTGGATTTTTAATATTTTCGTTACAATATTCTTTATTTTTGTCACAATACCTCATTGTGATTATTAAGGAAGAAGAATGCGGTTGAATTTGGCGTCAATTTGTTAAATATCTTTAGTTTGCTTGCATAAAGATGTCTTCTGATTGGCTCAATGTGATTGCCTGATGTATTGATGTTGCATTTTAAGTTTTCTATTCTGAAGCACTAACAGTAATTGGTGATATAACATGGTGAGACTACGTTTAAATAGATGTCTCGTATTGAATTTCTCAAACGACAAATGACAATTTTTTTTTTTTTTGCTATCACAGTGATCGTTAAATAAGGAGAAGGCATGTTAAATAAGTATTGTCAGGTGACAACTGAATATAGAGAGGATATAGAGACACATATTCATGTATTAATAAATTAAAATACTCAATACTCAATACTCAAATCCATACAAAAATCTATATAATACAAATGAGTAAATTTATTGATCAATTTGTTAGAATAACAGATTTCTTCTACATACGCGTATATATATATGTATATATGTAGGCTGTACCCTAGGAAAATATGCCGAGGAGTGTAATCAAAATACAGAGAGTGATCTCCCGTATTGCAACTCACCAAGACAAGAGTTCGTACCCAAAATTAAACAATCAGAAGATTAAATGTAAAACCGAGCTCTGGAAAATATCAACATAAATGTTCAAAATAGCAGCTATCGCAGAAGCTGGACAACTGCAGAAAAGGCAAATGAAGCCTAGCAAAATTCATTAAAAAGAAACCCAAGGCGCTCCAATAACCCCAATAACGAAAAACCTGAAAGAAAACCTAAAAAGGAAACAAACTATACATCTACTGAGAATCATAGTGGGAAATAAACTGGTGCTAAAGAAAGACCACCACATAGGGTGGACATACATTCGTATACGATACAAGGAGGAAGAGAAGTGCTGCTATTAATATTTCCAATCGGGGCATAGCAATGGGACTGTAAACGATCTGACAGGATAATATGAGGATAAAAGGCTCATAAAATGAAAGAATGTAGGAACCTTCCGAAATGCAATATATGTATACAATAGATATAAATGTATATTATTATATAATCTATGCTATATACATATGTACATATATATATTTTTTATATATTATAGAAGAATATTAAAAATGATAGCACGACTATGAAAGATGACAGAGACTAGGGTTTTAACTCTCAGGCGTCTTGGATTCGAGGAGCTTACCGCTGTTTACCATTGAAAAAAAACAGCTGCCTGCAGTCTCAAGAACAAAAATGAACCGATCTCGACGGCGTTCTAACAAAGAAAACAATCAACCACCCTGAGATGTTACTAACGATATACACAACTGCATCGTCTCATACGCCTGGAAGGAATAAAAGCTTGTTCTCATCAGCAAGGATAAGGGAAACCAAGGATAAATTTCACTATATAGATCGCTGAGTATGTGATATAAACCTTGCAAACAAATTTCAATGTCCCAGAGTATCTGAGCAAAATTATAAAGGACTACCTTAGCAAATGCTGACATATGATACAAACTAAGGGTCAAGAAATATGCAAGTCATTTCTGTAGCTGAACAAGGATCCATTTGGAGCCAGATGGCTGAGGTGCATCTTATGGTAAAATCCTAAGAATAGAAATACCTGAAAACACTTATCTCGTCGAATACTCAGACGAATTAAAAGTCTTAATTTTAATTTCACTTATATTCAATGTATAACCTAAGGAAGGATAAGATAATTAATAAAAGTAACATACGCAAACCTAAATCGAAGACAGTAACCTACAAAAATACTACAATCATGCCCACTGACGAAAATTCGGAAATTATCGCATCAACCTCAGGTGGATTGCCAAAAACACCTGTCAAAAAACGTATTGGGGAAATTCAACAAAGTTCTTCACGACCGACCATCAATACTTGACTAACCTTTTAAAATACTAAATTGTATGGACAAAGAGGTTTGACAAGAGAACTATCCAGTTTCATCGAGATCAGTATTAATGAAATTCCGTTCACTCAAGAAGAAAATCTACAGGAGATTTTTCAAAGAATTTGTAAAACCATAGGCACACCATCTACCGCTTGAGGAACCACAACAATAAACATAACGAGACTTCGAAAGATGCCGTTATAATTGTGAAACTTTAGTCTGCTTACGATAAAAACTTCTTTCTAAAATCGTTGTCCAATTACAGAAGACAGCGCAAAGGTTTTACATTCCGGCTCAGGAACTCCGACGTTAATTTCTACATAACCAGAACCTTACGCAAAGCAACTTTAAAATCATACGTGCTGCAATTCACTTGAAGAAAAAAAAACTTGTCTTTAGCATTCACTATGAGGGGTTACGTTTATATGTATGTATGTATCAGAAAACAAATGAGCGAAAGCACAATTCTAATTGAAGACATAGATAGCCTGAGCCAGTTATTTCCTGGGCATGTTTAACTTGTTTCGTGATAATAATAAATCTGATGATGTTCATCGTTAATTTAATATTTATTTCGTTTCTTATTCTTTTTTCTAAAGCGCTTATTTATCACAATTATACCTGTTTACCTAGCTCTTGATTGCATTGCCATAACATTAGTACAATTTGATAAACTCTAATAGTTCTTATTCCAGAAACTGTATGTACAATATAATTAGAGTTTTAGCTAAACAAAGAACTGGTCTCAACATTCTCCATATAAATGTACATACATAGTCTTTACAACAAAATTGATGAATTCAGGTATTTATTTGTAGCAGCATTGCGTTTCAGAAACTTGGTTTCCTTTTGATATTCACGACTCAGTTTATAATCTACACGGCTTTAGACTTTTTCGTTCAGATAGGAAAATTTTATTTAACAATACGGCAACTAGGGCAAAAGGTGGAGGAGTTGCAATTTATGTTCGAATATCTTGATGATATTTCCATTCAATATGACGACATTAATATTATTAGTGATTATAATAATAATCTTTGAGTCGATAATGCGTTAACTGTTTCAATGTCGTCTCTCCATCTTAATACTGTGAATGTGTCCTTACCAACTCACTTCCACTTAACTTCCAGCAGTCTAATCGTATTTGTTAATAATTTCACTAAGGTACTGTTATATGACCAAATTTCAGCCTCTTGCTTCTCCAATCATAATCTTCTTTTCTTAACTTATGACCTGTTTGTGAGTCCCGACAACAGGAGTCATTTTAGTGAATCAATTGAATCAATTGAAAATAAAAAACACTTACTTACTTCACTTTCAAAAATATATTCTCTTTATTCATTACTTTCTTTTCATATTTATAATTTATTTTCTAAATACAAAAGTGCTTATAAAATAAAATTTGTTTTTAAATATAAATAAAAAATAATTTAAAATATATAAGTTCTTACAATGATTTTATTTATTCTTTTTAGGTTTTAACAAATTATATAGTTCAATGGTCTCTTAGATTTCTTTTAATTAATAATATATGCTTAAGCAGTTATTTATTCTAGGAAGGCTTTGTTGTTGTTGTTGTTCTAATAGTTTCTGGGACATTGCCTACAGGCGATGAAAGATGTTCAGAACAGACGATCTGAAAACCAGTTATAAATTTGCTCGTAGCGAGGTTAACGTAACGCATTAAAATCACAAAAACATAGTTTTACGGAAGGAAGTTCTCTTCCGCATAGGATAATAGAGCTAAATGGATACCGCAATACCGCTACATTGGTATTGTTCAAAAATGTCATGATCCATCTTCTTCTGGTGTTGATGTAAACTCTCTCAATGACAAATTTGTTAATATTAATGTTCCAACCCCTGAACATATGCATATGTACCAATATGACGACCTTTGTTTCGTCCCGCTAGTAAACTCCTTTAGTTTTCGTTGTGTTAATCAGCTTGAAGTTTTGGAATGCTTATCTTCGGTGAAATCGAATGCGATTGGATCTGATGACTTAGATCCTTTGTTTTTAAAAGCTTTGTCACCTAGACTTTTGCCATATTTTACTCATTTATTCAATACAGTTTTAACTATGTCATACTTTCCTCATGAATGGAAGCAGTCGATAATCATTCCAGTTCATAAATCCTACAATGAATTCAGGTCAATTGCCATTCTTCCATTCCTGTCGAAAGTTATGGAAATCCTCATAGCTATAAAAATAAATAATTATCTCGTAAGTAATAATTTCCTATCTGAGAGGCAGTCGGGATTTATGAAAGCTAGGAGCTGCACTACCGCTCTAGTCAATGTAGTTGATGACCTTAGGTTGAAACTAGACGAAAATTGCATAGCGTTTTTAGTTCTTTTGGATCGCACTAAGGCTTCTGATACGCGTATCAGCACGGCGTCCACACAAGCTGTCCTAATAATAGCTGGCACGGTATCCATCGTGGACATCCAAGGAATGGAACGCCGGATAATTTTTAACGTAAGTCAAAACATATATTTAATTATATTATATTTATATTATATTATATTGTATTGCATTGTATTATATTTTATTTTATTATGTATGTATCTTGTTATACTTACACTCGCACAAACTTTTGTTGTCTATTACAAGCATTTATTAAACATTTTATATATGTACGTGCACATGTGTATCTGTACCCATTGTTGTTACAGTTTGAAAAGACTACTGACGCAGATGCTTGAATCTATTAGCAAAACTTTGCTAGGTGTGGTCTTGTTCTACTCTAGAAAACTACTTTCATTTTTTTTGTTTAATAAATACACTATCCGCACACAACCAAGTCACTCTGAAAAAAAGGAATACAGTGTCTTCAGAAACATTTTAAACAAAGTCTAAATTTTTATTATTGATGTCTTACAATAAATTGTTTATTTCTAGCTCTTTCTATTTTTTAGTAATGAATTATACATGCAATTCTTCAAAAAATTGTTATACGAGTTCTTGAATTGTTAAGAGCACTCCAAATTACTTTTTTAGATCACTGTATAGTAACAAAAAAGTTTTCATCTTTCGGCCATAATGTGAATAAAATAGTATAAGTGGTAAGCATTTGGAAAAAAAAAATTATCAATTGATTCAATACCTTATTATAGGTACAATAATACACAATTATTATAACTAGAATGGGCTTTTTCTAGAACAGACACGAGAGTATGTAGATAGTTGTCTGAAATCAAAATGTTAAGATCTCATCCTTCAAAAACCAAAGTTTTATTTAATTTACATTATTTCTAGTTTTAGGATCTGCTTGCCAACACGTAAACAGAGAGAGATTCTGATAACCACACAAGAACACATAAATAAATCAGCCAGACAAGTATTTGAGAATTTACTCTTATTTCAGTTATTTACATATATTTTATATTATTTTATTTTCTAAATACATACATACATAGAATATTAGCCTTTGCAAACCTTTAATCAGGATTACGGTTTAACTTCTTACACCACTCATGTAAGAAGCGAACATACATACTACCTACTATGCTACGGCGACCATTAAATAATATCTGTACTTTTAGTAAAAATATTGACATTCTCATTAAATTAAATTAAAAAAAAAAAATTAAAAATACTTTGTAAATTTAAGGTATATTCGTAGAGTATAAATTAAAAACAAAACCTCAAAGCCTAGTTAAGTTGTTGACAGAAATTTATTTGTATTTATTGTAACGGAAGAGAATGTTACATTATTTATTAATCATGTTTGTATTTACATACGTAAGTCTAGCTATAATTCATAACGTAAGATAATTGTAGAGTACGAAGTGTTGGTTAGAATAATTCCGTACCTCGTTAATCGATACTTTGAATATCAGATGAAACTTTTAATAGCAGGTATAGAAATTAGAATATACATATAGAAGCCGCCGTGGTCTAGTAGGTAAGTAGGTCGGAGGAACTAGGTCGTTATCCTAAATAAAGTGTTGCTATGAACAATTATGTATGTAGAAGTCGCCGTAGTCTAGTAGGTAGTGTGTTAGCTTATTAGACGTGAGGCCACTGTTGAAATCTAGGTTAGACATATCGAACAAAACGAAGTATGAACAAATATTTATTGGGCAGTTTAATCTGTCGTTCGGAGTTTACGTTAGTATGTAGTAGTGTAAGAAGCTAGATCGTAATCCTGACTTAAGGGTTGTAATGACCAATTATGTATGTATGAATGGAAATTAGTAATTTTAATTGATTTTAATAAAAAAATCAGTCTGAAGTAGTAAAATGACCAAATTTAAGCGAAATTAAATACTACGATTATATCCTACTACTTAAATTCTCTTAAAAAACACACTTTTTTGTATTTTTTCACATTTGGCAATTGAATGAAAGACAACAGAGAATATTAAATTAGTAAAATATTGAAACAGTTCATCACAATATAAACGATACAATTGGTAGCAGCGAGATACATAATGTACAAAACTAGTGCATCAGTAACATACCCAGCTTCTCTTGGCACAACTTCAAAGTATAATTTAAGCCAATAATTCCATCGTCAAATAAATAAACTGTTTGGGCCATTGACGACGTTGTGCTCACGCCATTAAATTGTCACTTTCAACTGAAGTCGGCCGATATTGTAACCAGTGGAGTAGTTATTATAGTTGTTGTTCTTGTTACTGTTTTGTATCATTATTTTTTTTTTTATGTATATATAGAGTACGAGTAAAAAATGTTTTTCTATATTTTCTTCATACGTAATAATAATTTTGCTTTCATTTCATAACAAGTTTTAAGCGATGCGTTTTATTTTTTTGCTTTACTTTGGACGTATTAGTAAATTAGTATCTATCGTAAGCTATGAGTTGTCTGGTATCGTTTTTGCTCTTGTCACTGTCACATGATTTTGTTTCTAGAATTAATTACTTGTATCTATGTACATATGTATGTTGGCAAAAAAGAAAAAATATTTAATAAATAAAGAAAAAAGAATTGATTGAGAAAAAATCTGCACTCGTTTTGAATTCAGGAGACGCTATTGTCTTTGTAATTGGTATGGATGGTAGTGGTAGAGTCAGTGCAGAGGTTTCGATGTTAAAAATTAAAGTCTTAGCAGTTGAAGATAAAAATAATGGTTTAAAGGTATTGTTGGTGAATTTTTAATAAAAGAAAAAGCCAGAATAATTTCATAATAGTTTATCCTATATTTGGATACTTAATTCGTAATCGAGAGTATTTTAAGGTATTTATTTTATTTTTATTTAAATCATTAAATTAAAAAAAGAAATAAAAAATTAAATATTTACCATATAAAACCTAAATCTAAATATCTAATTATCATTCCATTTTTAATTAAAGGATTTAAATATGTACATTTAAATTGGTCATTACAACCCTTCAGTCAGGATTACGACCTAGTTTCTTAAGCCATAAAGTCGACTCCAAACGATAAATTTTTGAGAAACTTTTCATGGCACTTTTATTAACTCTCAGAGTTTTGCCAGAAATCGTTATGTTCGAGATGTCTAATAAGCCAACAGACTACCTAGTAGACTACGGCGACTTCAATCAAATACCGCTTTATATTTCTGGTTATTACGAACGTATCTTTTGTTTTCCAAACGTCTTTACAGTTTCCATTTAAACAATTACGCAATCAATTATGTAAAAAAAATATTAATCAACTTGGATAAAAAATAGAATTAATAAAATTAATAACTGCCAGTTTGAAGTTTTTCGTTGCAAAGATAAGAACATTAAAAGTTTTATATTAAAAATTCTTTCTGGGGAAGAAAAAATAAATTCTTCCGTTTTGCTCCTAACTTCTGTGTCGTATTGATGATCATCTATAAAATATATTTGATTAACAGAAATCTATCTATCTATCTATCTAATGGATAATGAATGGATAATTTTATCAATTGATAAATATTCTCAAATCATCGAATTCTCAAATAGTAGATTTGCAATTAATAATTCAGTAGAAGATAGAAAATTATAAAACATTTACATTTCACAATAAACTAAATTTGAAAATATTTTCATGTTATAAACATTCGTTATCGAAACTATTTAGATGATTACATAAATTACTATGTGGTACAAGCAAAGGATATTGTTCTTACACAAATACATTTCACTTAAATTCCAAGGGAAATTTGTTCACAATATTTACGTTTTGTACCCAAACTTACTCAAATGTTTTGTATTTTAAAAAATATGTTAAAAAAAATTAAAATATGATCTTATATCTTCTAAAAAGGCAAACATTAGAAATTTCACCACCTATAATGGTACTTTATTAAATGTATGTATGTATGTATGTATGTATAATATAAAATGAAAGTTGTTTTTACTCTAAAAGTTAAATACTTGTTCTAAAATACCAAAAGAACTAATAACATTGCTATTAGAAATATGTTAAGGATTAAGGATAAAACTCATGTTCCGTTATGAATGCTCTCTCAAAAATATTAGGAAAGAAAATGCTGTTTTTGGTCGCTCAAAGTTACAACATCTTCGATGAATACGTCCCGGACATTTTATTACAATAAAACTATTTTCATACTATAGAAATTTAATCATAAAATCCATTGATTCAAGAGTAAAATAAAATTTATACAATCCTACAAATAAAAAGGCAGACAGACAGATAGACAGACAGACTCATGCATAGCATTAGAAACTAACATTATACATTCAAACTAAATAAAACTAGTTTAGGTGGGTCGACATCGTTATTGTTGTTCTCTGCTGGCTTAAATATAAAAAAAAATATAAATTTTGCTCTGATGATGACGATGTTGAAAATAGTTTTTTTTTTTTTTGTTGTCTGCTCGAATTCTAATGATCGCCCAATATGCCCATGCACACACTCGTCTATAGACAAAATTTCGAAGCAAAACGGCAACAGAAAATAAAATCGCACAAGTTTCCATTAACCAAGAGCAAGCTCGTATAGTTTTTCATCCGACTCGACTACAAATACTACAACTATGCCTCGATACATTTAGTAGTCAGTCTTGTATTACTTACAGTCAAGCAGGCCAGATATTCAAATTATATGATAGTTTTACACGTTGCATGCACTCGTAGTGTAATATCAAGCCAAACATACGAGCTTACAAATACGTATTATCCTAAGCTTAGAACTGGTTTACATTCTTCATTTCTGCCACATCGCATTGGACAACATACAACATCCACCACAGTAACGAAACGAATGCAGACAACAAAGTGCCAAAAATATGGGTCGATTGCAAAAATAAAAAAATTTGATCGAATTTTTGCATGTAGGTTTGTTTTTACATTTATTCTACCTTTGGTGGACATACATACATACATACATACATACATACATACATACATACATATATGTATATATATACTAAAAATAGCGTAAACGTCTCTCCCAGCACGCAGCGGTTAAATTAATTCCTTTATAGAATCCAACTAATTTTACAACCACTGTCGTAATATATATATATATATATATATATATATAGACTTATATATATATAGACTTATTATTAATCGTATACATATGCATATGTATGCACATATGGTCTGGTAGTAAGAAGTCTCAGGAAACTCCATTTCATTATGAATCTAATTTCTATTCCTCTATAGCTCCCGCTCTGGTTTTGAAATGAAAAAATAAATGTATACTGTGTGTATGTATGTATGTATGTATGTATGTATGTATATTTTTTTGGATTGTGGCTACTTAAATAGAAAACTAAAACGTTTTATGAGATTCGAACACCCTATAATGAAAAGAGTTCTGTATATTGGATAAATAATAATGAAACTCAAGCAAACACTTGAAATGGTAATACAAATCCATTGTAGGGTAATCAAACCATATCATTTGATTTCTTTCCTCTTTTATTTTTCTTTTTGTTTTGGTTGGTCTTATACGCTCTCTATAACTTTGTAGAAGTGGTTGTATTTCAGTAAAGATCTTGTGGTGATGTCTTGGTTGTATATTTTAAATTTAAGAGAAAAAAGTGTATTTTAAGTGACTAAGAGGTCCAGTTTAAATTGCAATTGCCGCTCGTTAATGGACATTAAAACGTGCCAAATGCTTTGTACAGTGATTTGAGAGTAAAGATATTATTACAGAACATTTCATTTGTATGTAGTATTTATTTATTTATTTATTAATTACAATACAATTACAAATTATATTTTAATTATATACGAGCTGAGTAACTTTGACCGTATGCTCGGTGTAGTGTCAGAGAGCAGAGTCTCTGGTGGGAATCGAACCCACGACCCTCACGCTAATAGCCTAGCACATTATCCACTAGACCCTGTATGTACTATTATTAACTAAAAATACAAATTTTAAGATCGTTCATGGATAATTTCCGATATTCTGTTGGACCTACTATCAGAATAGAAATGTTCTTAAAGTTCTGGCTGATAATCCGTTTTTTTTTCGGCGCAAATAAAAAAATAAAAAATACAACAACTGCTGAATTAAACCACGCTCAGTAGATTAAAATATGCTTAATATGTCCGTGGCAACTGACTTTAATATTTTTTGAATCGATCTTAAACAATAACTTGATTATCTTTATTATATTACGCAGTATATTCAAAGTACCATATAACCACTGTAAATAGCGATGCATCATGCTCAAAAATTGAAACAAAATAAACAAAAACATTTACAACAACAAATACAAACACCATAATAGTTTATATCGAAACATTGACATGATGCCAGCTTTATTGTATCCTATTGTATGTATATATGTAAGTATGTATACAAACATACGAATACATATGTATGTATATAATACATTTGTATCTATGATTGTTGGTTTCGTTTTTGCCAGGCACTGTGTTCAGCTCAAATTATTATGAGGCAGGCAAAAAGGCAGACATGCGCACATGCGCCCGGCTCTTCAATGGCTGCAATGTAAACGAGAAACCAACGAGCGACTTACTGATCGTTCGACCGACTATTTCCTTTTTTTTTCTTTTTTTTTCTTTTCTTGTCTTCAATACGAGTATTTCGTTATTGTATTTTGTGTTTGTGTTTGTGTTTGTGTTTTTATTTTTGTTTGTATTTAAGACGACTTTTTAACTTGTCGCGTTTGCCGTCTTAAACGTTTCTTGGTTGCTTTTATACCTTTGAATTACAGTTAGAGACCTACAAAACTAAATACCGGGAGTAAGAACGATTATAAATTGTTTTTTTTTTTAGGAAGGGAAGGGGATTGTGGCGGAAGGTTTGGAAATTTTCTTGTTCATTACTTGTTTCATATGATTGCTAGTTCAGCAGACTGTTGTGTTTGCATGTTTGAATGAATGTAAGTATTTATAGTTACAGGCGACATGAATGTAATGAAGTTGAAGTGTGCGGGTGTGGTCGCTTGATTTGCTATTGCCAAATTTTGTTGTTCTTGTTGTTGTAAATTTCTATGTAGTTTTTTTTTTTCTTATTAAATCCAAAACCAAATAAGCTGGCTTTCAACTTTTGTGATCTTATAAATACCAATACATTCATATTCCTTGTAATGAAAACTAGGATTACCGACATAAGCACTAACCCATATACTTACATACATATGTATGTATACGTGTGTATACCCATACATACAAAATATGCAATTGTATGTACATTTCTACGCGCATCTGTATGTAAATGCAAGTAGAGGCCTAAACCCGTTCATATATATTCGCGCGCATGCTCTACAATATTTTAGCGCAAAAACGCGATTGTGTAACATTATCCCGGGATACGGCCGACATGAGTATTTGCATGACATGCCATGAAAAATGGCAAAAAAAAAAAATAAAAGTTTTTGCAATCAAAAATTGTTACAACATTGAACAGAGAATGAAATAGAAATATTTGTAACAATATGATTATTAAGATTAGGGAATATTTATATGTACAATACAATATGAAAAGACTGAAAATCAATATTCGTTAACGACTTACTTATACATACATACATACATATATGTATGTATGTATGTATGTATGTATGTATGTATGTATGTATGATGCAGATGGCGTATGAGTAATTAAAAGTGACTTTGTAGCAGTGTATACATATATATGTACATATACATATGTATGACTGTGATACTATGCGATGGAAAAAGCAACATAAATTGAAAAACAATAGAAAGAAAGTATTGAAATTAACTCTTAAAAAGCGATATCATTTAAAATAAATTTAAATGAGATTTTTTTATAATTACTACTGTTACTACTCCTATATGCGTGCGTATATGTAATTCAACTCTCGCATAAAGTTGTCCAATGCTGCGAAATAATCAAATCAAACAAATATTTTATTTTAAAAGGCCAATGGACGAAGACGCCGTCATAGTGGACCACAACAGATTGTATGTTGGCTTATTATACGGGAGGCCGTGGTTCACCTCCTCAGATATCTCGACCAAACCGAAATATGAAAAAAATATTTCTTTTGGCAACTTCCTCTCAGCAGTCTTCTGACAAAAGCTCGAACAGTAAAATAAAATTGGCATGAAAAGTTTCCTGAATCTGTCATTAAACAGTAGGTTGACATTAAACAGTAGGTCCCGGTTCTAATGATCAATTAAGTAAGTAAGTATTCTATTAACACATTTAACTTCATTTGAAATAAATTTAAAGACAATGTTGCCATATTCCACAGTTGACAAGAATTTTAAAAATATCATTTGTGATTGAAAATAAAACTTAGATTTTAAATAAAACAATTAAAGTGTGTATATCTCTGTGGACAATAATGATAATGTTAATGTCCTATTAAAATGAAAACTGTTCAAAGAGTTTAATTTAGTCTTATAATGAATTTAATCAATTGACCGCTATCTCCACCCGTCCACCAATTCATTGCTATCCACTACTGTATTCATTCACTACAGTATTCAGATAGAAGCAAAGAGTATTACATTTGCATGACTATAATGAGACGAAAATGTATAAGAGTTTAAGACTTCTTAATTCGTAAGAATTTTTTAGAAAATCTTCTGCTTATTTATCTTTTTAGACGACACAATTCTTAATCAAATGATGCCTTTTTAGTTATTTTAGTGCAATTTTATGTGATCGTGATAATTTAACTGCGCAGTCTTACCGACCTATCATTTAAAGCATTAACAACAAAAGTCATAAAAACTGATCATTTAACGATACTGGTAGTACAGTAGTAACCCTACATGAAGGCGAAATATTTTATATACAACAACAGTTGTTTATAATAAAAAACAAACAAAAAATCTTATTTCATTTCGATTCCTAGACATTTTTTTAATTTTTCGATATTATCGTCCTTATGGTCATCGTTACGTCCGTCCACCCATAGCGATAGCGAATAAAACGATTTTATTAAATGCAAAAGCAATAGAGTGAAATGGGTGCAATGTGGCGAACTACATGTCGCAGCTGTTTTAGCCCAAACCATTCCAATTCAAATGTGCATATGTATGTATATATGTATACACGCACGTGTATATGTGCATGTGGTCTGTCCAAACAAACACATTTAAGTATGTAGTAGATGCGATAGACGAGCTATTCCAGACCGAAAAGCACTGAAATTTCAACGTGTGGCTCATATGAATGTACATGTGGGGAGTTTGTAAGTGAATCAGACTGGTAGAGCTGATCATGTAGCTTACAACCTTGAGTACCGTTAGTTTTAGAGTGCTCCGTCTTGGCGTCGACGTTAGAAACGACCATAATAACACAACAACACTAAAACTGCCAATAACGCCAACACACCCAAAACAAAGAAACTAAAATTAAAAAAATTTCTATTGAATTTTATGAATACGTTACGCTGACAGAATGAATGTTTTTATTCTTGTTGTTGTTATTGTTATTATCGCTACGTTACTTATTTTGTTGTTTTTTTTCTGTTTTTCTGTTTTTCTGTTTTTCTGCACTTATTTCATACATTTGCTGGTTGCGGAATTGTAATACAGCATCTATAATTGAAACAAGTGAGAAAGAAGTCATATTAACACACAAACGTATGTACAGTGTCTGTCAAAATATTTCAAATTATTTTATATAAACAATAGCAAATTTTTCCGCTTTTCAATAAAACAAATATTACAATTTCATTTGTTTATAATAATTAATAGATGAAGCAGAGTATAATCATCAAATAAATGAGCAACCAATAAAAAAGCAGCAATAATTTAAATTTTGAACAATTTGTTTCCTTCTTACTGTTCATTGTGATTTTAATATACAGGGCGTATGACTGCCACTTGAACGTTGAACCACAGACGCCCGATAACAACTTCTGTGAGCCAACTTATGCCAAGGCGAGCTAAATCATCTCTACTCAGCTTAGATACTCCTGTTCATTGTTTAAAAGTTTAACGATGAAAATAAAACAAAAAGAATGGTCTGAGGTCTCTGCCAAGCAAACAGCCAACCAGTCATCTTTTTGTTCGAAGCAAAACAATGTGGAAAAGAATAAAACAATTGAACTTAGCCAAGACAACCATGCGATACCCTAAAGTGCAATATAACAGCATTGGAAAATTATGATAAAAATTGTTTACATTAAGTTATTAATAATAAATAAGGCTTTTTTATTCTGAAAATCAAAATATTTTAAATAGGAATACATATATCATCATTCATTAATTAGTAATTTTCTTTAAAAAAAAAAAAAATAAAAAACATATTTGAAAAACATTTCGTTAAATTATCACAAATCAATCATTTTTTAAAGTTTAAGCAACGGAAAAGCCATTTAGCCATTTAGACGAATATCACTTCAGTGTATGTCATTGTGTCATTGTTGGATATATTTCGCTTATGACTTCTGACCTACACTGCCGCCCATCTTCCACGTGTCGCTATGTGCTTTTATATCAAATGTATCTTTGACTTGCAGGGTAACACAATAATAAAATTTAGCAACAGAAGTTGAAAGAAAAAACAATTGAACACTTCGTGCCACTTTACTTAAGCGTAATAGAAAAGTTGTGCAATAATGTTGGCTGATTCCAATATTTAGCCAGAAGATCGAATTTTCAAATCACGCTGAGTTTTGTTCGTTCGTATACAGCAAAAATGTTTAAAATTGAAAACAATAAAAAAGTTTTTCTTCTCATTGGACTTTTGATTTGCCATTGGATAGCATCACTGATGGCTTGTGGCTCTTTTTACAATGGAATTGCAGAAGCGGTATCAGAAACTGTATCCTCTCTGTATCATTGCCGCAAGCAGTAACGAATTTTTCATTTTATACTCTTGTTTTGGTTTTAATATAAACATCAGTTCAACCTAATAGACTGATCTAATTTGATGATGATTTATTGTAAAAATCACAAAATAGAGAGACAGAAAGTAGGAATCATTCAAATAAGTTTGAATCACTTTTAACCTCATATCTGCGTTGCGATATAATATATGTATGTATGTATGTATGTATGTATGTATGTATGTATACTTGTATGTTATATACACATGTGTTATCAAAATTGATGTTTCAATAAATATGTACAGTGGTGGCCACGAATTTAAGACACGACATTTTGCTTACATTTGTGCTAATTTTTACATCTTATCAAAAAAAAATTTAGGTCCATGATATTTTTCTTAAGATTTTAGTAATATTAGGAAGAAAAATTAATAATATTTTGCAGCCTATATTTGGTTACGAATTTTTATTTACATATTATATAGATCAACACAAATTTTATCCAGGTCATGAATTTAAGACATAGACAAAATAAAACTTAATTCCCTAAAGTAAAGCTCAGCTTCTTAAAAAAAATCCTAGTATTTGGTTGGAAATCCTTTATTTTGGATCACAGCAGCACATCTCCTGGGTAAACTTTCGTCTAATGCCATACAATGTTGCTTTGGAATCGCATACCAAGCTTTTTGGATTTCTTCCCATAAATCGTTTAAATTTTTTGGTTTCACTGCTCGAACATGTTTCTTCTCAACATCATTCCACAAGTTCTCAATTGGACCGAGGTCCGGGTATTGAGCTGGACACACAGAACAGAAGAAGAACAGTGATATTGTTTTCCTCTAGGCAACTCTTCACAAGACGTGAGGTATGCTTAGGGTCATTATCATGCATAAATTTCCTCATTATGGGCATGTTGTCTTCAGCGAATGGTAGCATAGTGTCTGTTAGAATGTTTTTGTAAAAGTGCTGGTCCATTTTACTACTAATCTTTTAAATGGGACTTACACCATGCCCACACCATCATATTTCCATCACCATGTTTGACCGTTTTAAGGGTGTACTTTGGGTGATGCTCCAGGTTTGGAGGGCGCCATACGTACTGTTTTCCATCAGAACCGAAGAGGCAAAACTTCGACTCGTCACTCCAAAGTATATTTTTCCAAAATATCATCGGTTTATTGAGATATTCTCTCGAAAACGCTAGTCGGGATTTGATATTTTTTTTAAACAAGTGGTTTACGTTGTCCAATACACCCACGCAAGTTTTTCTAATTTAGACGTCTTCTTATTGCCCTAGACGAAAAATCAATACCAAAATCCAATGCAATTTTATTTTTTATTTTACTTGAGCTCGTGAAAGGATTATTAGCAGTTACTTTAGGGTGTAGTTTTTCGGGCTCTAGATTGCTGTTTAACATTTTTGGTGGTACTATGTTGCTTGATGTGTTCCAGCACGTTGTAAATCTTACAACTAGAACATTTAAGCAGCTTAGATATCTCCATTACTATTTTTCCATCAAATTTTAGTTGTTGGATTAGTTTTCGCTCGGCATCGAAATTTCAAGGACCTCTGGCCATTTATAATTAAATATTTCTATGTATTCCAACATAAAATAAAATAAAACAATCGTTGCTCACCATTTAACTTCAAAAAACAACAAAAAAAAAATCACTTAAAAACCAGATATTTCTGAAATGTCTTAAATTCGTGGCCAGTTTCAAATAAACGTTTTTACAATAATATGATCAAAAAGCATCAAAATGTAAAAAGATATAAAGTAAAATAATGGTACTTTTTCTTAATATTACAGGGTACATAGAAGAATAAAGAATATCAAATTTGATATTACAGGATTGTAAATATTATCACAACGAAGTCAGTCATATGTCGTGTCTTAAATTCAATTCATTACAGTAGTAATTATATATTAAAAATTATATTCTATTTCAAAATTTCTTATTAAAAAAGAGTGAAATTAATTCGGAAACATATTTCGGCTAATTTGTGTAAAAATAAAACTGCACTATTTATTCAGTAGTTTCAGCATGGCTAATTGAAGTGTTTGATTTACAACTGCATTTGGATATAAATTTGTTAAATATAAGAAGGAAAAAATCGAAAAATCTGTTGAATAAGATTTTAAAGTTCTTACTAATCATATAACTTAACCAACTAATCTGGATACAAATAGGCCTGTATTTGAAAAGATTAGTTAAATTAAATAAACAATATATGTATGTACTTAAAAGCACAATTTTCTTCTTTGTAATTGTGTCATGAGTCATGACTTTTAACTAAAAGCAAAAAAATACAAAAAAACATTCTCAATATCAATCAAACTGACTTTATTGGGAAAATGATTTAATATTTCAATATTAGTCGTCCTTACCAAGCATAACGACATAATTTGGTATCAGCCACCCAATAATATTGAAATGAATTGACAGTCTATTGTTTAAATAAACATCCAGTTTAATTGGACTTAAACCATTATCGTTTTGTTATCATATGTACTAAAAATCATTTGCAAACACGTAATCAAAAATAATAGCACAGTTTTTGTAAAGTTCTTGAATGATACAAACATTATATGGTTGAATGATGTGTTGTTGTCGATTTATTTTTTTCTATTTCTAATGCTATACGAGTATGTATATTTAAACATTTATTAACTGCTTACGTACAGATGATGTTGTTTCCATTTTTGATACTCGTCGTTAAAGTGATGTTGATGATAGAAAATTAACGTTTAATGCCAGATCAAGGTTACCTTTTTATTAAAAAAAATTTTTGGCGTGAATAGATCACCCGTTACGAACAATATAAGCAAAATATGAAAGCCAAAGACGCTGCAGCAATACGACCGACCAACACAGTAACACCAACAGTCAACAGATAAATAAGAGCAAGATCTTTTAACTAACATTAGTATGCTCTGGTTAGTATGCTGTGGCTGTGACATGCCAGACAATCCAAAAAGCAATTCAATTTTACCTGAGCCGAGACTAGCATTTGCGCTTATTAAATTTGTAATTTCCGCAGTTGAACCTTAAGGTCAACAGATCGATTTAAATCAAAACGTAATTACAGTGTTACAACGAGGTGCTCCCAACTTACAGTGCTAAATAATGCAACACACACACACACCATCTACACAATAACACAAACAGACAACTTAAAATATTTGCCAATACTTTAAGCGAATATTGACAATAATTCTTTAAAAATATGATGCATACAGATACATATACATACATACATACATAGATACAAATACTAAGCTTAAAATGATTAGGCCGTCTACTGGCCCAAATCATTGATAGAAACAACAATTAATTCAAAACATAATCAATGATTACAAAAATTTAATTAAATTGTTCGTTCTGTTGTTAAACCGAAATAACAGCAGCAAACGAAAAGACTAAAAAGTTAACTCAGAAATAACCACAATGTCATTGATTGATGAACAGATAGAAACAAAAGTAGTATAGGGTCAAATGAATATCTTTAGCGATCATTCCTTATATTACGTATCTATAGTTTGTCATCGGCTTTAACTAAACGGAACCGTTTCCTAAAGTTACAAAAAAGTAGAAAATTATGATATTTTCAAGATTTTTAGAGAGATTTTGCATAAAAATAAATTTAAAAAATTATTCAAAATCTACTTTGTTTTACAGCTTTTTAAGCTTTTTGTAAAATTTTCCTTAGAAGAAAAAAAAACCCCATCAATTTGAGATTATCATCATTGAATTCTGGCCATATGTTGATCAATATATAGTATATATGTATGTATGTATATTATATTGAGGACCAATGAATATCTTCAATATTACATATTTACTTATTTTATCATATCATAATTTCTTTTATTTTTTTCTTTTTTTTTTTTGATTTTCAAATATCTTTGTTAATATAATAGCCATATGCCTCGGATATCATTTATTTACACTTCATATATAGCATATGGAGTGCGCATACTTTTAAGCTTACTATATCTTTTTCTGCAATTGTAAAATAATCCGCAACTATTAATTATCTGTCGCAGTAGATGTTCGACAAACAGTTAACGAACAAGAATCGCTTAAATGGATAATTATGATTCTGAATAAAAATTATTTAATGGAGGATGAAACAATGTTGCGAAATCAATAAAAAATCAAAGTACCAAAAACATTGTTGAAAACGTCAGTATTAATACCAATATTATTTTTCTGGCCCGATCTTTTCACAACTGCTATAAACATAACAATATTGTTTATGCGAATAATAGTTTTTACATAGCCAGGCAAGCCAATTGGGCATTAGTAAAGAAACCTTTTGAAAAGGTCAAAGAGTTTAATTGAAAATGGAGAACTTTTAGCAAAATTCCGACCCTAATATAAGGAAATCAAAAAAAAAAAGTAAAAATAAATTATTATAACCTATTAAAGTCTTAAAATTTTTATGCATTATAATTTAAACAACATTTACTTTGATTTGAAATAAAAGTTGAAATAATTTTACCAATAAGCTTAGTTTTTATAAAGAATATTGTGCGTTCAAATTTGTTGATACACATTCCTTAATACAGTGTTAAATTACTCAAAACGTAAGAAATACTCATATGAATACGTATGTATGTATAGTACATAGTATATACAATAATTCGTCTGAAAAGCGAAATCTTAAGTTGATATAGATTTACCCGTGAAAACTCAACGAATTGAAATAAACATCGATGACAATGCACACCATGGACACACCTAAACGGTTATTACGAACGGAAACATCAAAATAGTTCATCAAATAAGTGAAGTTCTTCGAGATAGACGAATTGATGATTCTCAACTGTATTTCAAGCTGTCTCACCATGATGAACGGACTCAAAAACGTGCGAATATACAATAGTCGGCTGGCAAGGTTATGGCGTCAATATTCTGGAATGAGCATATTCTTCAGCAACTAACTTGAAAAAGGGGAAAAAATTACTATGACAGCTGTATTGGAGCGTTAAAAAAAACACAATTGTTATAACATATTTGTACTACTATAGTAATTAGACAATACTGATCTATTTAACGATTTAAATAACGATTTTCTTTTTGCTGTGGGCAAAATAATTTTCAAATATACATAAGTACATACCAAATTAGTCATTTAATTTAAAATGTTCTCAATTCTAAGACTACATACATATGTATGTGTATAACAATAAGTTTTTAAATGATACATATATGTATACATATATTTCATGACATTAACCATTTATTAACAAAGACAATTGTGCTTAATTTCATCTCCTTCTCTCAATTGTTTGTTTCATACTCACAACTCATTGGTAAAGGGTAAATTCGATTCGGCATAGACAAACATAAATATACCATTTTATGGTATTGAATTGATGTTTTAAAATGTTTAAAAAGAAAAAAGATAGTCAAAAAGATATTTGTTAAATTGATCGCTACAAATTAATAATAAGAAAACTAACGGAAAATCAGGTGAAGGCCGCCTGGCAGCAACTACTGCCACCTCCACTAGTAGCACCAGCTGTAGACGCCATCGAATGAGGAAAGAACACCCTGTACTGAATACAAAGAGACAAATAACTGAGAATATTTATGTGGCTGGCTTTCTGGCAATTGCAATTATAAATTCTTATTGTTTGACTGTTGCTTTGATTGCTGCCAGTTCTTTTGGTTTTTTTTTTTTTTTTTTTTTTGTATTCCAGTCGTCAATTATCAAAGTCAGCGACTTAAGTTTTTGTAACAAGACTCTACTCAAGTGAAGTGTTAACAATAACCGCTTATTATTGACATTATTACTATACTAAACAATATTATCTTTATTGCACAGAAGAACTATTAACAAGTTTTCCGCATTAACTCTGTAGCATTACAATCTTTTGAGTAAAATAAATAAATAATTACAAAAATCGGCCTTTATATGTATGTGGTAATATTTCATTGATAACTCCACTGTTAAAGTTCATACATCTAACAACAGTGCGTATATACATATATGTATTCTTAGTCACTAATCCCATAATAGTGAATAACATTGAATTTATAATTTGTATATCCTATTTTAATTTGATTCAAATAAACACAACCCATCTCGTTGTACTTCATTCCCACTGTATTTTTATTTTATCGTTTTAATCATTTTTTTTTTATTATTTTTTTTTATTTTTTTACCATTGCAATTACTTTTGTAGCAGAAACTTTTTTCTTTTGTAACTGCGCTCCGAAAATTAGGTGAACAATACGAAAATATTTTATTATAGTTGCTTAAGAATAAGGAACAAAACTATGTTGCAACTTGCAACAATATCGTTCTATAGATCCATTGTGATTAATTTCCATAAATTTGAAGAATACACTCTATATTACAGTTTTTATATGTGTACGGAAAATTAATATCATATGTATGTATGTATATGCATCTGTAGACAAAATTTTCAATTTGCAATTTTCATTTTCATTTCATTTTCATTGTTTTTAGTATTTAATTATTATTCCTTCTGTGCAAATTCGTAAAAAAATTTTATTTCTTATATTTATTTGTATGATTATTTAATTTATTTATATATTTATTTATTTATTCAGGCATAAATACAGTACAACAATACAACATATTATTTAATAGTACTGCTAAGAGTATAGTGTATAGGCATAACAAAGTTTGAGAAATTAAAACAAAAATAATAACCTTAAAAATAAATGAACAAAACAAATATTATTAAAAGAAAAATTTACAATTATATTAAAAAAATATGATTTATTAATTAAATTAGTACATTATTATTCATTCAAAAATTTAATTATTGATGTCTTGAAATGGTTAGCATTGCTTACTAACTGTATGTTGATCGGGAGTTCATTTCAGAGACGAATTGCACTGGTGTAAATGTGTCTCTCAGATATTTGTTTACTCTACCTAACGCTATTAATTTTCAAGCCTATATTGGATCTTGAGGAAACTAATCTATTGAACAAATAATGGAGTTTCCTAATATAGATAATTTTATGTAAGTATACCAGAGTATGGCATTTTAATAAATTTTCAAAAGATGTATTATAGATTTTGTATGAGAGCTCAGACATTCTACTGTACCTTGTACGACTATAAACATATCTAGCAATCGCTTTACCGCAAATAGCATTTACGTTATTGAAACAGTTAAGGCTATTGTTAAAGATAACTCCTAGATTCTTAACGTTATGTACTGTCTCAATAGTAGTATTATTAATTTGTAATGGTGTAAACTGTGCTGTAGAGTTTACCTTGACTATTGTCAAAGCTTTCAATTTTCTCGGATTGAGGCAAAGACCATTGTAATACCTGATAAACAAATAAAGACTGATTGTCTATAATTATAGGTTTAGTACTAACTGCCTCCTAAAAGACGCCACATTAGGGAGTGGGGAAAAAATCTGGTTATTTCTAAGGAACTATCTACTTTACTAATCAAACCAAAACAAAAGTACATGGTCTTGGATCTTCATTCTGACGAAATGTTAATTCAGTTTTTTTTGTTTTGTCTTAAAAATCCTGAGTAGATTCGAACATATTATTAATCTTCCTACTCTTAAGAGAGGAAATATCTTTACAAATATTTCCTGTATTAAAAAATTTATAGGCAGTGTTATTGATTCTAAGGTTGGTTTAACTTTCGTTCAACTTGATTGACCAGTGGTTATATTCCCATAAGACTGTAGAATATTCGTTCCGAATATTCAAATTTTGATCGTATAACGAAAAGATTGTTTACTCACATTATCACAGTTCTCCAAAAAGAACAATTGAATAAATATGTTAATCGAACTGTGTATCTAACTTACATACATACATACATTGTTGAACATTAGAATTCTTTATTCTGGATCACGGCACATCCTGTCACACCAACGATGTTGTCTGTGATATTTTCATTCGTAAGTTTATTTGAATATTGTTATGTTAATATGTATGTATGTATATGTTAATCATTAAGCGTATACGAGTATGTGTACCTATAAATATTATTAATGTGTTTTGCATATACATACGTATGTAAGTAAGTAAACGTGTATAGTTTATATGAATATTATTTAATATAATATATGTATGTATAACAAATAATTAATACGCATAATAAATATGTATGTATGTATGTAAATTGATATGACACAAAAATTAATCGTTGCAATAATCGTTAAAATTAAATTGGGAAAACTAAATATTCAATTCTTAAAACTGGAAACGATAATTTATAATACATACGTGTAAATGAAATATTTCACTGCAAAAATATACAACATAATTTAGATATAGAGGGCCATGCTTAAATATTTTGTATTCTTTTATAAAATAATGTAAAAATAATATAATATAATACATATAAACAAATTCAATGATACTTACTGCCGACTACAGCCTGTCAAAAATAGAATGTGAATGTGAGCATATGAAAATGATTTTTTAAGGTAGCCAACCTTCTATTTTTATTGGAAACAATGAACAGGTTACTGCTGTCAATACAGTAAGATGCATATAATTATAAACGTGACAAAAATTTAGTGGCACTATTGATAAAGAATTAATTGTATTACGTTTCAAAATACTAAAATTACACATCAGCTGTGTACTTTGTCGATGTTGACTAATCGGCGACATTTGTTGCCAGTTGTATTAGTAGAGATGCATTCGATGGATTGCAGCATTAAATGTGTTTTTAGTTTCCAAAAAAAGAAAATTCTCTACAAATGAATTTATTAAAGAAACATTTTTAAACATTACAAATTATAAGCAAACTAAACGTTAAAATTATATGCGATATTTCTTAGATATTCGGAGAGCTTATGTAATACATTTTGGGTAGTGATATGATAAGTTTTCTATCTGAAATGGTAAACCTTAAACGCAGCGATCATTGTGTACAAAACTAAAATCGTTCAAAGTAAAAGTAAGCGGGGTTACTTTTCACTTCTTTTGTTAGTATTCATTGGAGGCATAGAAGAATGATTGACACATTAAGACAATGGAAATGAGTATTTTTATTTTTATATGTTGAATCTAATCTGGAAACTTTCAACTGTTGCTACAAGAAAAGCTCATACGTACACAAATTTCGAATTAAACTCGTTCAATCAACAAGGCATGAAATTAAACAATACATACATACAAATGTTTCTTAAGCTTGGCCACAATAAAAACTACATACACAAAATGTGACAATGTAATTCCGACAGATTGCGACGTACTATTTTTACCCTTCCCTAACCCTATACAATGAACGTATGCATATGATCTAACAGAGAATTCATTTTTTATTTTTATTTGTCAATAAAACCACAGTTATTCTTCAATTATTGATTCAATAAGATGAAACATTTTTGAAATAAATTAATTTCATCGTACACTTACATATATACCAATGTACATAAATATACACGTATAGATGTAATGAAACAAAAAACTTGAAGAACGATGAAGAAAGTAGAGCCCTTTAGTAAATTTTCCCAAACAAAGAACTCAATACCATTACGAAAGCATGTCAAGTCATCAATTGAAAAAATTATCTTATATACGGATTATAAACACCTACACTTTTGAGTGATTACAAAGAATTCGTAGAAATTACAAAAAAAAAAAATTCAAACAATTGAAAAAAAAGACGTATGAACCAAGAAAAAACGTATTTAAATAAAATACTTCACAATTTGTAGCCCAAACTTGATACGAAATCAAAGACATTTTTTTACTTTAAAATTGTCCTCTAAAGAAAATTTGCCATTATTTAGCTGTGGTGGTATTAACTCCAGTATTAAAATAAATTTGAAATATTTTATATACTCGTACATAATCGATTACAATGTTAATCGAAATGCTTTAAAAAAGTTATCAAATTTAGCAAAAATCTGCTAAAAAAAATTAAATTGGAGAGTTTTGGAAAGTAAAATACCCCACATTATCAAAATGATTTGATCAGTTGCCTCCTAATCTGTCTAAAAAACAGATCCTACTCTGAAGTAAAACTTTTAATGACATCTGTAATGTCATTCCTGTAATCCTTGTCAAAAACTTATATTGAAATTAGATGACAAATTAAAAAAAAATAAAAATGGAAAAATATTAGAATTAATATTAATACGAATACGAATATTAATATTAATTGAAGCCGCCGTGGTCCAGTAGGTAGTGTATTGGCTTATTAGATGTGAGACTTTGGTTCAAATCCCATGTCAGGCATATTCAACTAATAATATAATATTGGAATATGGAATATGGAATATGGAATATTATTTGGACATCAAAAGTTCTTCAGACCGTTTGGGCAATGTTGATAACAAATGTATGGAATTATATGACTTAAATTTTCGATTGATCTTTACAAGGTATATGTATCATTCTTAAAAATAAAATAGAATTAAAAATAATAAAAAGAAACTTCACTAATTCTTATTAGCTAATTCGTTTTCCACCCATATAGAGTAACATCAAGACCGATTACAGATATTTCAAACCTATCAAAACCCATCGCATATATTACTCCATCTCTAGATGTAACAATTTAAGATCTCGAAAACACAGAGTTACTCGGTGCCCGAAAAGTGTATAGTTTGAAAATGAGTGTGTAGTTAGAAAGTATTAGAAATTTATTTCTTTATTTTTCTTTATTTATTTATTTTTTTTTTATTTATTAATTACAATACAATTACAAATTATATTTTAATTATATACGAGTGGAGTAACTTGACCATATGCTCGGTGTAATGTCACATACCCTTGAAAGTTTAGGTATTGAACGGGTCGATCATGACATTTTTGCTAATGAGTTTTCAATGAGTTTGTGCTTCGATCAAGATTTTTATCATATTTAAGTTTTAATTATTATTTGTCTTAACGTTTAAATAGTTCATATTATATTCAGCATCTATTATGTTTTTATTGGAGATCTTAATACAATATATGCATATATATGTATGTATATGCATTATTGAGTGTATTATTCTCTACACAGTTTTTTTAGGCTTTAAATTAATTTTAAAATTATTATTAGATACAATAAAAATTCTTTCAAATGATTAAACAGTGCTATAAAATAGAACTTAAATTACCGTCTACATTAGGGTGGCCCTTGAAATTAAAAGACCGATTTTTTCCAGTCTCACCAATGTGCCTGCTATACACACACTGTATAATAATTGGCAACCTATCCACTTTTTCACTTCTAGTTAATGCTGGTAATAGTTTGTGGTCCTAATGCAAGCACATAAAATTAAAAGTACGAATGTCGAAGATTTTTTTCTAATTTCAACTTTAACACAGGGCTGCTCGAACATGTCCTTTATTTCTTTTGATAACATTCAGGTTAAGTGGTGATAAAATAGTGAAATGTAAACAGCACTTTGTTTATGCCTCTAATGAATCACCAATATTCGATTATACTACACTTTCATTAATTTCGTTCTCTCTTATATATAAGTATACTACATATAATGAAAGCAAGAACTTTGTAGACACTATTATCAGATCTCTATTAGTCTATGGAATCTTCTAGAAAAATGCGAGAAAACGTTCGAAGACCGCACTGCTTAGAACGCTGAAAGATTTCAGTCGTCATCAGCCTCTCAATCCGTCAGTTACTGTTGCTTACAAAACATATTTTTTAAAACGATTTATTAACTAATTATGTATTGGAGTTGACTTTATGTATGTAATTGAATAATTTTGCAACATGTAAAGGACTACTGCATATATACATACGTACTTGGAATGAATATAGTTCCAGTTTTAGTCAAAATATCTAAAAATATGTATGTTCGCAATATGAAGTCTTGCACAACACTGAGAACATTGTTTATATATATGTATGTATACGATGTATAATGAAGTCTCCCATAGGAGGACAACGACCGTCTAGCCAATTTTATCCGCTATAGTTGGTTGCCCGCTTATGGGAGTCTTACTTCTAATTAGTTCAACATTTGCTATTTTATATTTCAATGTTTTGGATAACAACTACTGACGAAGTTTTAATGTTTTTTAAAATCACTTTTATTATGCACATAAATAATAATTTTAAAATTAGTACTTTCTCAAATCGCATTGGCCTAGAGCTAGTATAATGGTCAAGACTAGTTGCAGATGCACGCCAACATGGGATTCCGGTCATTATCGATACCAACTCGCACCATGTGATGCGGGGCAGTTTGATAGAAACGAACGTGGTGAGTGCCTCTGTGATTTTATTAATGCTAATAGTTTAGTTATCGCTAATCGGGGTAATGAACCAACATTCCTGATCTCTAACAGAAGGAAAGTGCTATACAGTACCCTGATTAGCTTGGATTTGTCTTACTATCTCAGAAATGCTTCTACAGTCATCATGGATACATTACCTTCAATATTGGCATAACAGATTCTCCATCTAGGACGAATCTTCAGTTAATAGAAGAAAAATTGCGACTCTGTCTTCCATCCATTGTAACCCTCTTCGATATAGAAAGGTCGGCGACCATATCCCATGTCAAACCCTCTGTTAAGTGAGATAGACCTAAACCGCCCTTGTGGAACCAAGAGATTGATGATCTCCGCTTTTCCAGTGGCGGGCTCTTCAATAGGGCTAAAGCCACTAATGAATGGGCACATTATAAATCCAAAAAAAGCAAATTTACATACACTGCTGGCGGGCGAAGAGTGCTTTGTGGAGGAACTACTATGAGTGCGTGTAGCCGATTTCGTAAAATACTAAATTCCACATATAAATCCTTCGATTGCATCTAACGGCCCGACGAATGCTGGACTACGTCTAATTCAGAAACGCATGGGATTCTCCTTTACACTCACTTTCCCGGTAGTGTCACCCTTATGGGATAAGTACTCTCTCAGATCAACTAACCTCCGTGTAAAATTATTCTCCCCTAATTCTAACTATAAGTCAAGTGCAGTGGGCTGTTAGATCCTTTGAATCACTCAAGTCCCCATGACCGTATGGTTTCATTCTAGGCGACATCCAACATGAGCAAAAGTTTATTCTTCCTTGGCTGCTTGCCATTTGTAATGCTAGCCTTAGACTCCTTTATATTCCTTGGAGCTGGAGAATACCAAAACCAATTAGGCTTCGTTCCTTTCTTTTAAAAATATTGGAAAGCTTCCTTGATATTCATATCAGGACCTCGATTGATAAATTACTCTTAGCAGTATCTCAATATGCCTACATCAGAGGGCAATCAGTGGAAACACTCACTCATCTCACAGGTGGAAAATCCTTGCATGTTAAAGAAACCACTCTGGCTGTCTTCCTTGACAATGAGCGCGCTTTCAATAATATCTACCCAACCGCTATAGTAAAAGCTATTAATTCTCTTAACCTAGGACCGCATCTGATTAGGTTTATTGAGCTCCTCCTCAAGTCGTGAATAGTAAGTAACCTTCTCCATATTGTCAGACAATTGTTTGTCGAGGTAACCGCAAGATAGTGTTCTATAACAATTCTCTGGAATCTCGCAGTCAAATCTCTGTTGAAAAAGCTCGAATCCTCTGATAATAACGCTATAGCTTACACTGACGATATTGACATTTCTTCGACGAAATTGTGTGTCCAAAGACGATATCCGACTAATTAAATCGCGCTGTCGATTGTATTAATTTGGTGCAGGGAATTAGATTCCGATATTCACCCTTCCTAGTATAAGCGATGTCAGACTCATGTTGAACCCCGAAGGGAATTATTTAGGCCTTAACCTCGACTCAAAACTCAACTGGAAAGTCAACCTGGATGATAAGGACGCAAAGCGGCCTGCGCTGCTTGTTATTGCAGAAGAGCAGTTGGATCCAGATGGGGTTTCCACCTTAACATTAACGCGCTGGATCTATGCTGCAGTCATCGACCCAAACCTTGTATATGGAGTTGCTTTCTGGTGGACTGTCGTAAATAGACAATAGAATATCAGACTTCTTGACAAGGTTCGAAGATCTGCACCTATTCATATCACCGGTGCTCTATGTACCACTTCTACAAAAGCCTTGCGCGCAATGCTTAAATGGCTTTCCATTGCACTTCTGGCTAAACAAGCAGTCAAACTCGCCGCGACTACGCTCAGTTCCATTTCTCGCTGGCACATCATTCCTTTTGGGCATTCATCTATTTTGGAGCACCATCGAACATCGATTATATCTCCACAAGATATTATTTGTACCGGAGATTTCGTTTCATAATTCCGAGCAGGGACGACTGTATAGTATCTAACATGACCATCTCCCCGGAATTCTTAGATGTATACACCGATGGCTCCAGAGACGATAATAGCGTTCTGGGAAACTCGACCTGAACATTTCCCTCTGACTGCCGGATCACTGTAGCGTGTTTTAGGCGTAGGTGATGGCCATTTACCAAGCCGCTCAATGGATACTCACCAACGGCGCCCCTTTCTACCGTATCTCAATCTTTTATGGTAGCAAAACGACTATTAGATCGCAATGTCATCTCGTGCTTGCAGGTCAATGCATTATAGAAAGATACGCGGAAAACCCCACAAACGACTTTAGCCGAGGGTGTGGGTCTGATAAAAAAAGAGGAAATTGTTATCCACTTTCTTTGTCAATGTCCATCTTTTACGTGGTTTAGATTTGGCTTATTTGGCTCTCCATATCTGTTCTACCTGTTCTACCTGACGGAGGTTATAGGTGAGTACCAAAATTGCCATCAAAGGCATGGGACCAGGAAATTCGTCCGTTATCGGGAAATGTCGGCTTATTTAAGATATCCGTATGGGGAGATCTCACTGTGTATGATCCAATGCGAAGAAAATCTAAAAAATTTTTTTTTTAATAATTTCAACAAAACATATTTGTACGATGCATTCATTCATTTTTGTATTTGCATGAAAAGAGGAAAGATCTTGAAATTTCGTCAAAATCGTAAATTGTGAGAGAAAATCGTCGAAATTTGTAAACAACATTACTTAAAGGTATTTTCAAAATATTCTAGCCAAAATTGGCAAATTGAAAATCCTATGCCTTTACACACTCATGCACGTATATTTTGTAAGAATCATTTGGAAATGAACGAACGAACGGTGTTCCCCAATGTGCAAATATGTGCTTAAAACTATATATGCATGTATGTACACATATTTGTATGTATTAATGTATTTATAAAAACGTTCATACACAGTATTATATACGCTTGTATGCATGCAGTCTCTTATATAACGCGTTTTTGTTCGGCTTTGTCGTCGTTTACTAGTCGGACTGTGTGTTTTGCTTTCGTTTCATTATGTTTATTTATATTTACGGTTTTTTTGTTG
This sequence comes from Sarcophaga subvicina, assembly GCA_936449025.2. Lineage (NCBI taxonomy): Eukaryota > Metazoa > Arthropoda > Insecta > Diptera > Sarcophagidae > Sarcophaga > Sarcophaga subvicina. Next base: position 122,372,443 of record OW388082.2, on the reverse strand, counting down.
CTGCTGTTCGTTCTTGTTGATTTTAGCGGGGATGGGGCTTTATTGTTTTTGTTTCTTTTTATGTTTTCATATGCACATATGTATGTATGTATGTATGTATGTAGGTATGAGCAGAAGCAACTTAAAAACACAAATACTCACTTACAAACAGAAACATATTTATGTTGTTTATAACGTTGTCTTTGCTTTTAACAATATACTGTAGTTGTTTTTATTATGCTTATTGCTATTGTTGTTGTTGCTAGCATTTCTACTGTTTCTTCTTTTTATACACACATCATCGTTATTGTTTTTGGTTTGGTGTTTGTATTTTTTATACATTCATACATATATGTATGTATATGTATGTATGTATGTATACAGTATAGTTTATTTTATTATTTTTTTCTTTCATTTCATTCGTTGATTCCACTTTAAATGAAGAAGAGGGCGGGTCTTGCTGCTAAATAAAAAAAAAGACACGCCAGTTGAAATAACTTGAAACGGAAGAAGAACGACGAGAAATTCCAAGCACATACATACATACATATGTACATGCCTGTACACATGTACATCAATATACACCAGTATGTAGTATAAATGTAAAATAGAACGACACTCTATTTAAACTGCATGGAGATACAACAGTTGATAGAAAATAATTGAAATTACCCTCTCTCTCTCTCTCTCTCTCTCATCCCCAACGTCTATTTGTCTATTTAAACAAGTTTTCGAGAGTGTGAAATGCATTATTAGTTTTCTGTACACTGGTCATCCTGAAATCATGCGGATTTACTTTCATTGCGAACAAAACGCCAAATTGACGTTAGGAAATTACAAAACAAAACAAACAAACAAAAAAAAAACTTATAGCAGCAACCGGAAATTCGAATATAAAAAAATTCTTGTCAATAACTGAGATTTTAATCTGGAACTGACTAGAGACTACAACGGTAATTAAACAAAAGCGACACATACACACATTCATATGTACATATGTATTTAATATGCACACACATATGAACAGTAGGTTGTAGGTCGAATGTTATATATGCTTTGAAATACATACATATGTACATATGTATGCATGTATGGTTTCATTGTATTGCACAAAATATATGCATCGTTCAATTATTCATCGGAAGCCTTTGACGAATCGACAAATATAGATACGCAGATACGAAGAAAGTACGAGAATTATTATATGCTGTTAAGAGCGTTAAGCGTGATTTACACGGTGAAAGAAAATATTACAATAATTCTATCCGATTTGAAAAATTTACGACCAATTTTGTATTTTATTTTTATTGCGTTAACGCGTATGAAAAAAATCGAAACAAACAGATAACATCCGTTTCCATTTCACACTTATGCCTGATCTTAATGTCGTACGCCCTCATTAAATACATACTGAGTTTATACGACGCTATCCGCTCTCTTCTAAACAAAAACTTGACATGTCGTACGTAAAGTCTTACCACTTATCAAGCACCATTTAATAAGCAAACAATAATATTCTAATCAAATATAACCTATAAATTCTGTAAATACATGTTGTAATGTTGTAATTCTCAAAAACGTTTTTTTTTTTTAATGTGTTGTGACAAATTCTCATAAGAATCGAAAACTAAAACGTGTTAATTGAGATGAAAATAGATCTAATTTCTGGCATCAAATTTAATGTTTTTATTCTGCGAAGCGTTGCCTCTTCAAAAAAGATAAAATATCCAGTGTTTCGTAAATTTTGTGAGTGCGCGATTGAACTAAACAAAGACAATGATTTCAATATTTTATCTTTTTCTTTCTTGTCTATATACAACATTATACATAACATCGTATTTTACCTTCCATAAGATGACTATACACTACTCCTGCACTGGAAACTCATCCTCACAACAATACCAGGGTCATGCTTGACCGTTGCCTGAATGTTATTTGGCAAAAACTCATTATTTGGCTTACGCCGTACCTACTGGAAAAGAGGAAAGGAAAAAGTATCTATGTAGGTATTATGTTAGTACTCTTTACTGAAAAGAACGCTTTCTGTAAGCGAACTGATTGAGGTGTAATCATTTTATTCGTCTTTTTATATTATTATTACATTTGAATTAGCAACATACATATGTATGTACATTAATTGAATGTATTTAAATTGAAATAACAAAAAAAAAACAAAACAAACACAAAAATAGAAATAGAAATAGAAACCCAAAAAGTTTCGACAATTTTTTTAAAAATTATTTTATGAAAAACACGCATAGCGTCAGCAAATAGTTGAGCTCAAGAATCCTTTCCATTTTATTTCTCAATAACGGTAGATACATATTACATACATACATTACAAACATTTGCTAAATGAATGGTAAAATAAAATAATTTAATGCATAAACACTAACAGACCAAATATCGGATTAATTAAAAAAATCGTTTAGTTGTTGAGTTTAATTATCGTTAACGTTAGCTAAACACTGAGATCCACTGAGATCGTATACAGAACTTATCACTCAGAGACAGTGAGTGATAAGATCAAGTTTTCCAAAGTAATACTTTAACTGATTTTGTGAACATATCCTGAAGAAAGGAAACAGTGTCCGCAATAGTAAAAAAAAAAGTACTACGCATGGCGAATAAGGTGGTGTGCTATGCTACTGAGTATGTGTACTGCAACTATTCATTTACTTATTCACTTTCTCCATGTCCCAATAACAATCAATCTTATGTTCTTTTGGGAAATTGATGGAAATATACTCTCTAATGTGGTATTCTTTTGTATTATTATTGTAATTGTTATTATTATCTTTTTTTATTGTTGTTGTTTTATTGTTGTTGTTGTTGTTGTTGTCGCTTTTATTAATATCAAGATAAACAAAGAGCAAAACATTAACATGTGCAAGGCAAAACCAAAAAAGGAGTAATGAAAACCTATAGAAAGGATAAGTGCGCACCATTTTCTTAACTTTTATTGCCAACATATACGTTTCCATACACGCTTTTGGATAATTCCTCAAAACTATAATAAATATTAAAATTTGAATTATTTAAGCGCCATATACATACATATGTACACCAAATCATTACGCATTCAGAATCAACAATGTCGACACTCTCCAATCTAGCCGTAGCAACATTCCTACTTCAACAACAACTTAAACCTGACTGATGCGAAGCAAAACTTCGCGCATGTCTACAGTACTACTTCATAAGTTTCCAAACACAGCTCAGAGAGGTTTCAAGTTTGTGAGACTCTAAAAAGAACGAAAACAAATAGTGTTGCAACTCTCGTTTATCAGCATTTTCCACTAAAATCCCCTGCCTGCCAACACGCTGTATGTATGTACAACAATAAGCATAATTGAAATGAAACAACTATCAAGCCTCTGTATTCCTTCCAAATTGGGAATTTTAATTATAAGGATTATATTAAGCTATGATAAATGAATTTGAAGTCGCCGTAGTCTAGTAGGCTTATTAGACGTAAAGCCAGGATTCGAGCCCCAGGCCAGACATCAAAATAAAATACAAAAAGTATTTCTTCGGCGACTTTCTCGGCGACAGATTACTGGCAATAACTCTGAGAGTAAATAAAATTGCCATGAAAAGTTTCTCAAAAAAATCTGTCGTTCGGAGTCGACTTTAAACTGTAGCCCCCGCCACTCATGTATAAAATTAACACACACAACATAAGTGGTGTGAGGAACTACGTCGTAATCCTGACTGAAGGGTTGTAATGACCAATTATGTATGTATGATAAATGCAACATAAATTTAATTTCAATATTTAAAATTAGTAAACGTGTATAATAAATAATTATTAAATATAATTCATTTAATATATGTATGTATATGTATATGAATTAAACATACATACATACATATGTATAGTAATTATATGTATACACATAATAATATGTTAGAATTATTATATTTAAATTTATTTATAAATATGTTTATATGATATACACATACATATATGTATGTATATACGTACATGCATATGTATTTGGATAAATCAAGCGTAAAACGTCATTAAAGTTTTTAAAATTTCAACAGGGACAAGTAATTACACCGATATATGTACATATGTAGGTGAAACAGTTTCAGCGAAGCCAGGTAAGAAGAAGCGTAAGTCTTATATGTATGTATGTATATGTATTAGAATTTACGTTTTGTATAGAATTTTTGTTTTAAACAATATCTGCATTTCCATATACATATCGTGCTTGACTTTATCACCAAAACTTTTGCCAAACTTACACAATTACCAGGTATGGGTATAATTTTTTAATAACTAGTAATAATAATTTATGAATTTTATATTTTTTATTCCCTTAACTTAACTTTTATTTTGCTACTGCCACTCTAATAAGTTCCAGTTAGAGATGTTTCGATTTAGAAAAGTTTGACTATATAAAAAGATCATCGTTTTCGCGGGTTTAGAAAGGGAATTTGCCAAATTTTGTTGAATTAACTTTCTTAATTCGACCTTTATTTTGATTAAGAATCCACATGATTTAGGGTTGATCTAAAACTTCCTTCCTTCAATGCATTTTAATAATTAATGCCGATCTCGTTAAAATTTATATTATACACAGTTCAGTTCACTTTTAAGCCTTTTATATCGCTTTTTTATACTTTTATTGTTTTTTTTTTTTTTAATTTTATAGTTGACAACACTGATAAAAAATCTCTTTTAAACGATCTTTTGAAACGAATGTTGGTTTGGTAAGCGTCTCTCACTCAGTCTTATATATTCCGAGAGATATACTCTCTGGCCACAACAATTGTAACAACTTTTCTTGACGAAAGCATGCTAAAACACATGTTGGGCGGAAGATACTCCACCCAATTTCGGATGCAAGACACAACAACAATAACGACAATATCATAAATGGAATTCCAAAACAAGCATTCAACGCAGCATCAATAATAATGCAGTAACTGCTCAGTAACCGCAGAACTGACGACGACAGCGACGATGGCATCATCGACTTCAGACGATTATAACTGTATTTTAAGACAGCGAACAGAGAAAAAAATTCGAAAAACAAAGTCGAAAAATTCATTCATTGAGTTTTTAAGTTTGAAAGGAGAGTTACCGTTGTGTTGCTGGTAACAGTTAGTAGCGATGTGGATAGTATGGAGATTGCTATTTTTCTTATTATTATTGTTGTTGTTGAGTTATATGTGTTTTTCCTTTTCTTATTCTTCTTGTTTTTTGGTGTTTTGTTTTTTTTTTTTTTTTAAATGCATTTTAAGGTTATAAATATATGATGGAGACTTCTAAGTCCATGAATGTACGTAAAGTACGTACATACGTACGTACACACGTACATACAAGTATATTTGTTGGTAACACGGTAGATGTTTAACGTTACTGTTATTGCGCTGCGGATGTTACTATTTTTTGCGGCGGCAGTGACTGCAGCAATGAAGGCTGTGATCGAGTTGGTTATTATTTTGTAATGATCATGATGTTGGCGGTTGTTGTTGTTGCTATAGTATGAAGTATGGTTGTTGTGGTTGTTTCGGTTGATTTCAATTGCTTGTAATTGTAACAGTTTTTGTTAAGGCATCAGTCCAAAAAAAAAAAAAAGTACAAAAACAAAAACAAAAACAAAAGCAATCAACAACAATAGCAAAAATGAACTGTAAACTGTGAAGAGTGTAGCAGAGTCATGAGTTTTAAATGAGCTGAGTTCTTCGTTGTTGTCTTCTTCAATATCTGTAGCGCTGTTGGCTGTTCGTGTTCGTTTGTACGTGTGTTGCTTTTTGAGACAACGGTGGCTGAGACGGGACCTCAAGCTAGATGAATAGATAGGAAGCTACAGCAGCAGCAGTATAACAAAAAACACAGCAAAAAATTAAGTCTTGGCTCAGCGAGTGTGTGCACAATATTCACTAGAGTATGATCTCGTTTATTTTTTTTTTTATTATTGTTATTGTAATAGCCGCTGTTAGGATGGATGGATAGATGTTGTATGTTGTTGCTGTCGTTGTTTTGTTTTAGAGTAAAGCTAAAACGTAAAGATTGTTTTGAATTCAGTACTTCATCACGTACCTGTAGAGAATGGTCGTCATTACGGTTTAATCCAGTTAAAAAAATTTGACTATTTTCTTCTTCTTTATATTTTCTAAGGCAACTTACTCACGACACTCACCAATACATGTTTTGCGCGACAACTATTCTATCGAATTGACGACAATACATTGCAAATTTTTTCACTTAGAAAGGCGATCATTATCAATTAATAAAATATGTAATAATTTATACAAATAAAATTAAAATGGTGCTTTTTTTTAATCTATACACATCTATACATACACATGCATACATACATCGGAACAAATGTATGTATACATGTATGTACATACCCATATACATACATATGTAATATTATTGTGAGTGCGTGTGTGACGGTTAGTGTACATATGTATGTATTTTGAAAAAATAGTAATTGATTGCCAAGAATGAGTGGGCTACTACGTGTCTACTGTCCATCGATTATTGTCTAGAGTAAATTGAAAAAAAAAAGAAGAATATTTGAATAATGAAAAATATATTGAATCGCAAATAAATTATTATTGTCTATTATTTTCCAAAAAGGACTCGTAGACACTGTGGTGAGAAATATTCTTTGCTTTTATTATGAAAAGATAAAATAAAAAAATAAAATCATAAATAAAACATAAAAAAATTAATAAGTTTGTGAATTTCAAGAAAATTACGTTTTAACGAGAAATGTATAACTTCCGGACATGTAAAAATTATTTCTCTGGACTACCCATTGTATGAAAGAAGGACGATGGCCTGAAATAACTAAATATTTACCACGTTAAATAATCATATCTAACGGAATGCAAATGAATTTATAATCGACTACCTTAAGAGATTATTTTTTATAACTTTTCTGTGCCTCAACATCCTCTGTCCGCAACTTTTACAATAAGCTCGAAGGAAAAGCTAAAAAAAAAGCGGCAAAAATAAAACCAGAAAAAATACCGTTACTTATCTATTAAAAGTGTTCATTCAAATGCTGGCAGACTTTTTTCATCTTCGTGCTCATTTCTTACGATTCGTCTTGTACGGCTAAAGCGGATATCCGTTTAATCGCTCTCCTAACAGAGTAAGTGATTGTATGAATACGTTAGGATGTATATGTACATTGTATGTGTGGTATATGTATATATGTGTGTTTTTGTATTTTATTTGTATACTTCATATACAAACTGGTGTAAGTCTACCTCTTGTACCAACTATTTATAAGTTTGCGGATATTAATAATTTGCATGCAGCAGAAAACTTTATAATTTTTCTCAACCATAAAACCAATAAAAATCAAATTAAAAAAAAATTACAATTTAATTAAATCAACAACAACGACAATATTAATATGCAGAAAATTAGTGTGTAAATAATAAAAAAAAATAGGAAGAAAGACATCATTTACATGTGAATGTCCAAGTGAGATTGTTATAAATTTATCGATTTCTAACAATTATCGTGTTAGCGTTTGGTGATTCTACATATAATTCTACTAACAATTATCTCAGTATACATATGTATTTGTCTCTATGCATACTTTCGAAATCGTTAGCTTGGCCTTGAAACTTTTTAGAAAGCAGTGAAAGATTAAATGAATAATGTAACCGGGACATATTAGTACACTCTGTCATTACTATGAGAAACAGATATCTTTCAATAATTTGGAGTGAAGATTTTTCACGAGTTCAGTTATTTTAAAAGGACACTTTTTTAAATCCTAAAATCACTGTATCCTCTTAGTTCTGATAAAAAAAATACAAAATTAATCCTTAGCTAAATACTTTAAACAACTTTAAATTGATAGAGAATCTATACAGACATTTAGACATTGCTATTAATTACTATTTATTTATCAAGTACATCTATCAAATGGAATTATGCAATTGTGGATAAATCTAACACATACCAATGTATGTACATATACTTTGGAATGTGCCTTGTGAAGATGACAAGAGTATAAAAAATTTTAGCATTTTTAATACTAAGCTATTTTCCTACAGATTTCGATCAACGCTCTTAATCTCTGTTATATTCTTCGCGTAACCCAGATATTTTTCGCCTATACGCACGCATATGTACCTATGTATGTCTATATGAATTTCAAATTCAAATTTAAATCAATTTTATTCACTACATTCGCTTCATATTAAAAATACTATATACTGCCTCTCACTATATGACTTCTGCAACAACTTGATCAGTTTGTGTAGTGAATAATATCTCAAACAGATGAAATTTTGGACCACCATAGAATAGAATAGAAAATCAAAGCAGTTAATCTATTTAAAAATATTCATAATAAATCTTATCAGCACTAAACTAGAATGATAGGAACTCTGACATGCATACATACTGATGTTTATAAAAATATGTGTATTCTTCATCTACACAGATGTTATTTACATGAAGAGAATATTTGTAATTACTGCTCAGAGGTGAACTAATCCTAAACCTTAGAGCTAGGTGTCTCAACCACAATCACCAAAAATTTCTTTTGTTCTGCACAACACTGGCATAGAGAATAGTTTTTATATGGAAACATTTTATTGAATGAAATCAAAAATTAACTAACTAAGTACCAGCCTAACGCTGATTTTAAGGTGGCATAAAATTTTGGATACACGACAATTAAACCAAAAGTCATATTTAATATTAAGATCTATAATTTTAGACATATAAATGTCATTTTCCACTCGTATTGAATGTTTGCTTACTTCGCATCACTATAGAGCAAATAGAGTGACGGTAAATAAAAATAAAAAGCGATCAGATCCTTATTTTTAATAAAAGCGAACGATTTTCAAGAGAGATTTAGCCAAGTTACCATCAACATTTGGTTGACTTTGTTAAAAATTAATTGCACTGTAGCACTGTTTAAATAAAAAATTCATTACCTTTCAAATCTGTCGAGTTTGTCTATTGCATCAGCGATTGAATTTAATGGCCTGATAAAGTTTAGAAATATTTTTTAAATTCATTGCTATAAACAAAATTAACCAAATACTTTCAGTACTAGGAGCTATTAAAGCGTTAGTAATGCTCTCATTTGAAGTGCCCCTTTTTATTTCTTTTAGCCAACACTTATGATCAGTCATAAAAGGCCGATCAACAATTACTATTACATAGAAAAACAATGTAAAAATGGTGATTAACTATTGCGTATAAAAAATATTATTAATATTTTATATTTAATAACTACAATAATAATTACATAATTAAGTTGTAAAGGCAACAACCTTTCTATTTTATGAATTTTTGTGCATAGTCATTAGGCACTTTCACATCCATAATCGAATAAAGAATTACCACACAATTGAACAACAATGTACGTAACTTACCCCATTGATATGCAAATAATGATTGGTTTCAGCTTCATCAGCTTTTCTACCCTAACTATTATTCTACTTCTGAGCCTTTTCTCGGATCTGTATATCAGTGGCGCTTAAATAGCTTTAACATAATCATATCATATCATATTGAATTATTATTGTTGTTGGTTTATGTTTAGAATTATGTATATTAATTATTATAATATGTATGAAATGTTGTAAGCGACTAGTAACAATCTGACTCCATACATAAGAATTAAATACGTTTGAATGTATAAGTACATATGTATGTATATGTATATATGTATACATGCATACATATGTATGTACATATGTATATGTATATATATGAATTAATTTTTTTTTTTAATATTTTTAATTAATTATTTAATAATTACTACACGTATCATAATTATATAAAGAAAAGAATCTGCGAATGATTCGCGTTTGCTAATACGAAAATCGAAAAATCGAAAAATCGAAAAATCCTATTACATTTGTAGTATCACATACATACATATGTATGCATGTATGTAAATTGAAATATATAAATACATGTGAATTTGATGGAAGATTATCCACAAGTTTGAATTCCCATAACGAAACACAAGCAAGTACCAATGCCAGAAAATAGATTACACGCCGCGAAGTAACAACTGCTGCAACTGCAATTAATAATTGACGTTAACACCATTAAAATGATTTAACTTTTGCGGTTTAAAGAGCAATTAGACTCACACACTGCTGCCAACTAAGCAACCGTAAAACAACAGCAACAACAACACAATAAAATATGTTCGCAGCTTTATAACAGAACACAGCTAATGTAGTATTTCGTATTGTGGAAAATAGAGAGAGAGAGAGAGAGAGAAAAGACAATTAATAACACGTAGCGGAATGAACATTTTATTTTATAAAAGTCTTTACATTGAGAATTAAATCGTATTTTACGCACTTTCAATATTGCGCCCATCAATCTGCTACATTCAACATGTGTGTGTGTGTGTGTGTGTGTGTGTGTGTGCAACGTAAAACCGATTAGAAATAAACACTTTTTTTCCAAAAAAAAAAAAAAAAAAAAAAAAAAAAAAAATAACCCACAATTTAATTTCGATAACATTAACTTGTGAACAGTAAATGCGCTAAAAATTTTAATTCGAATTTCATTAGATCATATAACTTAGCATAAATCAGCATTGCGCTGTTATGCAAAAGAAAATAAAAATCAGATCAGCAGATCACAAAAGGAAACAACATCAATAATCGTGAATGATCGCAAAATTTCATTCATTCATACATCAAATCGCATTATTGTTAGTGAATGAGTGAGTGAATTGATTTAATTTTTTGACGATGATTGTTTAATAAAAGAAATCACTGAAAACTTACGAGTTTGTATATCGTTCAAGGTTGTTTCACAAAACACACTACACATACTAAATCGAAAATTGATATTGGAAAATAAGAAAAAATGTTTTAATCGAAAAATAAAAGCTTTATTTCGAATTTATTCATTGCTTTTCTGGATTCAAAAAGAAATTCAGTTGAAAAACCAAATAATACTTCTATTAAATGATGCATAATAATATATATGTGTGTATGTACATATATACCAAGTTAAAGATTTTATTTTAAGTCGTTTCAGAACAGAACCCTTGTATAAATATAAAATTTCTGTATTAAATATAAAATTACATGTACAAGTAATAATTTCTTAAAAAAGGAAAAATTGAGATTCGCTTATGTTAACGTAGTAGAGTGTAGGGTATAAAAATGAAATTGGACATACAATTGTTACCGTTACCTCTTTTATTAACTGTATTTCTTGGGTTAACAATAAAATGGATACCACCACACAGTTTAAACAAAACACACATTATAATTTAATTTTTTTTTTTAGACTAATTTACAGTGGCTTAAAAAAGTATTCGTGATAAAAGAAACAAAACTAAAATGAAGTGCAAGACCTTTTAAACACGAGACATGTAAATCTGTGTTTGAAATTTTTTAGTAAAATTTAAAAAGTTTGTTTTTCAATTTACGTACTTTGACGATTTTCAAAGTGTAATAGTTTTGTGTTTCAGTGTAGCTCCCTACACATATAAATTTATAAATATTAATGTACAATACAAAATAACGTGGTTGATATGTCTATATAATGGGAAATAATCTCAGAAAATGTAGTCTTTTTAAATTATTGTGAATCGAAAGAAGTTTTTTTTAGCGAACATGTGAACGGATGACAAAGAAAAAAAACGTCAAGTGCTTCGGTCGACCTTGGACCATAAAACCCATTGTATAAAACGAAACAATAATGGACTGAAGCAGTAGTGGCAGAAGCAATGAAAACAACAGCAACGAGACTTTTATAAACAAATGTATTACATACTATAACTGCTATTGCTAAAATAAAATTAGCAATTACAATTTTACAAAACTTTTCAGACTTCTATGAAAAACAAAAATGTTTAATTTCTTATGCGTTAATAGTAATAATAATAATAAATAATAATAATAAATAATAATAATAAATAATAATAATAATAATACATACATACATACTTGTTATATTAATGTCAATGCATAGTTTCCAATACAATATGTATTGTTAAGACGGACATAGAAGTGATAATGAATGTTATAACATTTGAAATTTTTAATGTTGTTTTTTAATTTAAGTCCATTCACGCTGATATTTTAACAGCCATGGCAAATAAAACTTTTAATTATCTCCCTGCGTAAAGATAGGCAAATTAATGGTATTAGGTATGTTCTGATTTCTTTATTTCATTAATGCAGGATAATTTATTTCGTTTATCGCTAATATTAAATGCATACATATGTATGTATTAGATTTAGAATGAAAAAAAAGCTAATGTATGAGTATTAAAGTATGTGAGTATTGAAGTCGCCGTGGTGTAGTAGGTAGTGTGTTGGCTTACTATTCGTAAAGCCCGGGTTCGTATCCCAGGTCAGGCATCAAAAATGAAATATGAAAAAAAAATATTTCTACGGCGACTTCCTCTCAGCAGATTTCTGGCAAAAACTCTGAGAGTAAATAAAATTGGCATGAAAAGTTTCTCAAAAATCTGTCGTTCGGAGTCGACTTTAAACTGTAGGTCCCGCCACTCACGTATAAAATTAACGCACACAACATGAGTGGTGTGAGAAGCTAGGCCGTAATCCTGACTGAAGGGTTGTAATGGCCAATTATGTATGTATGTATGAGTATTACAATGCTACAACAACCAACCGATTATAACCACAACCACTAATAACACTAGCACCACGATCAACGTCACTAACATCATTATATTTTCTCTGTTCATTCGTTCATCCATCCAAAGCCATGCCTTACATACTCAATTACTAAAATGTAAAAAAGACTCATAAAAAAACCCACTTTATGTGGTTTATTTTTATTTTATTTTATTGTACTGTATTGTTTTTTTTTTTAAATATATTTTTATAATTTTTTTCCTTCATAACCTAACCATATTGCAAATAAAACAAAATATGTAGTAAAATCAACCAAGTTAATCAATTGTAGTTTCGGTGCTCATAAACGTCAAAATAAAAGGCACGTGACAACGTGTGGTTGTTTACTTGTTAGCTGTTATATTTCTTTTCTTTTTTATGAATGTTTTCATCTGGTTTTCTTACAATTCCTTTATGTTATTATGGCTACAACAAGTAGATGAATAATATGTGTACTTAAGAACATTATGATATTGATAGATATGACATTATGAAATAATCGATAAATCACATAGGTCGTGGAACAGATTCGTAGAACTCCAGAGTTTTCAATACGAAATGAATAATTGTTTATTATGAATATCCTTGTATTACAAAATGACTCAATCTAGTAAAAAATGTAAATTTTTTCTATACGTTAATAACATATTCAGAGTAAGAAAAAATATTTCTTACGATGGACTTAAAATTCACGCACAAAAAATAATAGAAATTACTCGAATTTTTTTTTTGTTTTTTTGAATTTGAAGAATGTTTCAAATTAAATATTTTCCAATACTTTTTTTCAGTCCTGTTTCTATTATGATTGATTGTGTAATGGAAACTTAAATTTTAAGAAATGTGTACTATAGTTGCAGTATAATATTCACTCGTTAGAATTCTTAACCCTTAACCTTTGACCCTATACAATGATATCGATGCATTATTTTTAAGCTAAATGGCATGAATACATTAAATAGGTTTGCGAATGTAGCCAGCTTTTGCATACACATCAGGCGAAATAACTACAATTCACTCGTTACGTTTTTCATTTCATAGATAGAAACAAACGCTTATAGTTAGAGAATGTGTAGATTAGACGAATTTTTAATAATTTTTTTTTTCAAATTTCGTTGTTAACAGGCGAAATAAATGTTTTTTGTTTCACTTTATTTTCGTTGTTGTCGTTACTGTTGTACTACTGGAATGCAATAGTATGTTACGGTCTGCTTTAACGTATGAATCTTAAAAACTTATAAACAAAATGACTGATCAATGGCTTGCCCCCTTATGGACATTTACCAAAAAAAAAAAAAACACCATCGGTCGACTATTGAATGGAGCTGAATACATAATATTTGTTTGGCTCCTCTCGTAATCTTCGCTCCACTTACTGTGCGGCACGGCTACACGTACATTTACAAAAGTAGTGAAAATAACGGAAAAAAACAGGAAGGTGGACATTTTCAGAGCAGCGTCAGCCATACAACATCAATTTTAGGCTCTAAAAATGTGTATTAAACAATAAAAGTTTGAATCATAAACGAGTAAAGCAACTGTTTAAAATAAAAGCATTTAACGGCCATAACAACAATATTTTTTTACTATAGAAATAACAAAAAAAAAAAAAAAAACGTCCAACAGCAATAACAAAAATACTTTTAAATGAGACATGCAGGGATTTTTTTAAGGCGGCCGCTTTCAGCAGTTCAATAATATTGAGGCTCTAACTTCAGCACCATTCACTCGCATACATATCTCTACACTGAAAATAAAATGTAAATCGAAAAAACGGCGATCATTATAAAATGCAACGCTAGACAATATTTTAATTAAGTTGAATAATATAAAGAATTTTGACGAATTTCTATTACAATAAATATTTTTCTTTAAGTGTATAGCAGCCTCTGCGGTTTCATCCAAACGATTTTTATAGCATCTGGAGCACTTTCACTCTGCTCAATGGAATGAAAATCCATTTACGATGCCAAATTGGTCTAGAGGAGCAGTTTTTGAAAATTAAATGTTCATTTCCATTTTTTTTTTTTTTTTAGTGTTGAATGCTTTAGTTGGTTTAATCAAAGCCATCAACAAGCAGCAAACAACCAACCAGCAAGAGAAAAGTACGATGATCATCATATAGCTCACGTCCTCGCATGCAGTGGACTATTTCGATGCAAACGAACTTGAAAGCAGCGAGTAATTGAAAGTCCAAGTGAATACATTTAATGAAACCGTTGGGTTAGGTTTTATTATTTAACATTTGATGCCGTTTTGTAGACTTACATTCCATATACTCGTACATATGTATGTACATAAAATTATTTTTACGATAGGCATCGTTGTAGTATCAATAATTCTTAAAATTCTATATTGATCGGTACATTACGTAGCGCAAGTAAACGTACATGTTTGTAGCCCACTTAATACAGCAATAGAGTTTTACAATATGGAAAGCCTGTACAGATTGTGTTCCAGAGTATTTCCAAATTGTCACTATTACAGTATTTTTTCCAAGTATTGAGTGGCGAGAACTAAAATATGGTTATGTCAAGCTAAAGTATATTTGATCGATTTAAACTGGTCTGCCCAAACATTTGGCCACGTCTTTATGAAGACGTGTATTGACTAGTAGAAAATACCGAACTAAAAGAAGAAAAACAATTGCAATTTTAATTGCATTACAGTGCTTCTGCAATACGCTATTGGTAGTTGTTTTTACAACTATAAAGTACGACCACCGCATCTATGATTTCGGTTTAACCCATTCTGGTGAAGTCTCTTATATCCTTCTTATTAATCGAATACGTTATCGTAATTACGAGTTTATGCTCACAACATTTTTTATTCAAAGAACAAACAATTGATTTCAGTGTGTCTGCTTTAAAAATCAATTTTCCAAAATCCATAGGAATTTATTCTTTATTATCATTAAATAAATATCCTTCAGTTGAGGAAAAGGTTTCTTTGTTTCCTTTCATTCTTTTAATTATATTCTGCGCCATACCATCTCTTGATTGCCTATGCCCATACTTCCCTGGAGATTCCACACGATGTTTTTATCATTTTTTTTTTTTGTGAAGACTGTGGCCGATCCATCTCTTTTTTCCTTTTTGACAGTCCATGGGTTCCTATTACGCTAGACTATCATATTGCGCAAATATATTGTCACGTTTTTACTTCTTTTAAAAGCGAACATTTACTGCGAATTCAAATAAAATTGTTTACTTTTAATTGTGGTGTTATTTTTTTTTTATTTGAATAAATTCTTTATTTATACTGCAATAATACAATTAATTTACTACAAAGATCAAGCTTTGTAACCATTTTGAAATCATCTTAAAAATACGCAGTGGTTATTTGTATCCTTCGCTATATTTATGCTTGTATCTATCTATTCCATTTAGAAACTTTCAAAACTTTACAGTTAATTAATTATTGTTATTTATTTATTTTATTTTCTGTCCTGTCATGTTTTTGTAATCTGATTTTAATTTATCCCTATTCTAGTCATTTATTGTTTCATTATTATATATTGTTCTCCCTCTTTTCCTAGTCTCCGCTCCAGTAATTTACATCTTATTCGTAGTTTTTTTTTTTTGTTCTGTTATACGTCACCTCTAATGCAAATGTTAAATATGTAAAACTCATCTTTAACGAAATTTTTGTTGAGCCATATCTTTGGTTTAATCAACCAAATGCATATCTAGCTTTCTCCGGCCTAATGCACAAGTCCTTCTTCGCATCATTTCTCACTGCCGTTATAAATCCCAAATATCAAACGCTTTCGGTATTCTCTATATGACTACAAACTGTTTCTTCGTATTATTGTTGATGCGCATTGTTTAGTCATAGTCAATTACCGTCAGATTCGATGCGTTATTTCTGCCATTCAATTTATCCTCTACGTTAATGAGAAAATAGAGTTTGCAAGGAGGCCTATTAACTACTCTAATTCCCACAAATTTTTATAGTTTCTTGAAGATTCCGTATCTATAGCGACGTTTTAGAAATACATTTTTTCTATTGTCTCTTCTGACTGTGATTATGAGTTGTATAAGCTGTAGCTGTAGCTTCGACTGTTATCCATACTTTTTTCTTTTGTTTCCATCAATTTCCGCTTTTGTTATATCATTGAGCGTTTGCAGATATCACCGCGTATACTAAAATGTGTCGGAACATTATCACTGGACAAATCTGCCAATCTCCCTTCGCATTGCATTTATATTTACCATCTACCTTTACAATTGTTGCTCTTCATGTACTCCACTTTCACATCCTCCCTCTTTTTCGCTGTACTAAGAAATTATCCATTTATTAATATTTAACTGTACTTACTATACATACATGATTCTTACAAACTTAAATTATTAAGAAAGTATCGGTTGGAAACATCAATCGATTCAACTATATACAATTTTCTTTAAAAACTAATTATTTTATTTTGTTTAATAAACTAGTAAATGAGGACATTAAGATCTCACGAATGTATTAAAGATCTTTGGAATATTAAAACGAATTAGATTGGGGTAAGGGAATGTAAGAATTCTTCACGAAGTATGCTACACGTTGGAGTAATTTGGATTTAAAAGAGCCGTTATTTTATTAAGCCAGACCTTAAGCTTAAACAATTTTATGGTATTAAAAATATTTATTTTTTATTATTCGAACAGAAATAAAAATAAATAAATCTGACTCAAACTAAAAATTTAAATTTTTATAAACCATTTCCAATTTTTACGTGAGTTAATTAGTACTGGTGATATTATTGCGCGCCAATTGTATGTACATATATATTAATTTATTTTATATTATTTTATTTTATTTTTTTTTTTTCGTTATTACTTCGAATTAAATGAGTTAATTAATGACTTAAATTCATATAAATGTTATTACTTACATGTCCATATTTTCTATATTGCCTATTTTCATTACAAGTTACGATACTGAAGAAGATATGTATGTAATAATATGTATAAAAATTTTATTATAAAGTTATCAAATGGGTAGATATGTGGAATTTCACGACGAATTTTCAAGAAGACTGTTTGAAAAACAAAATTAACGTCCCAGTATGGGTTAAATGTCTCATTGGATGGGAAAGTGTTCGCACACATAAAATGATCGAGTTTAACGATTACGACAATGACGGAGGAGACTGTTACTATTTGCTGTGCTGTGTTGTTGTTTTCATTTTTTTTTTTATTATGTTCAGTCAGGTGTTGGCGATCCATTTCTAGCTAAGCTTAGCTGAGCTGGTTGTTTTGTTGAAGCGGCTGTTTGTGGTCGTTATAGTGTTAGCTACCCTGGCTAACTTATGCATGCAATGGCATGCAGCTGAAGAGAGCAAAAAATTTAAAATAACGATAAACAACAACAACAACAAAAAAATGTGGCTGTTACAGTTTTCGACATTTGTCCATTCATTACGTTACAGCAACGAGCAAAATCTTGTTATTTTTTATTTTTTAGTAGAAATTGAAACAATTTCCGATGTCACTCTCACTTTTTGTAACAACTTGTAAATAAATAAAAAAAAAAAAAAAAAAATAAGAGCAACTGCATCAGCAACAGTTGCAACACTTGTTGTCATCTGAAAGACAATATAAGTTTTTATGCACATTCATATATATGGATGTATGTATCTGTATGCCTGTATCCAAATGCTAGTACGAATTGGCCAAGATATTATAGATTTTTTAATGGCAATATTCAATAGATGAGATGAGTTTTAAAACAGCTGCTATGATTCAGTTGCTGTATCTGTTGCTGATATTGCTGCTGTTGAAGATGCTGTTACTGTTGCAGTAACAGTAACATTTAAAAATGCGTCTTCTTTTTATTCATATTTAGATCTTGTTGTTATTGTTTCACCGGTTTCTATCGGTTTCAGTTTCAGTTTCATTTGTGTATTTCAAATTTGCAGCAGCTTCTACCAACTGCCTTCTGAAAAGCCATCCAACGATTATTTCTTTAAGTTGATTGCAATTGCTTTCGCACTGACTGTGTGCATTCTCTAAGATCTCCTATTATCGCTGCAATAGAAAAAGTGCCTTGATGTCGTTAAAGTTGCTAATATTGTTGTTGTTGTTGTTGTTGTTGTTTTGATCCTGTTATAGTTATGTTGGTCTCTAGTCTTAAACTGTAAAGACTATTAAAACATGTTGGTGACGTTTTCATTTCACCATTTTTCTTATGAGTATTTTTTTTCTGATGTAACCATTAAACAGGGTTTAATTTTCCATTTTAGTACGAGTTGTGTCTTGTTTTTTATCTTCTTTCTAAAAACTCACTCTCGTTTTCATGGAAATTACGATGATAACCGTTTAAATGCAGTATATATTTCTATATCATTTCAATTTATTTCAAATAGGACAACAACAAAAAAAATCTAATAATCTAAACAAAAATAATTTAAGCAAAAACAAAAACAAACAAAAAATACAAAATAGTTACATTGCCAACAGTGTTACAGCCACCGATTTTGCATGAGATTGTTTGTAAGATTTTATTAAATTTTCTTTTAATTCGCAAAGTTTTAATTTATGAAGTTTTTGTCCCAAAGTATTCTTTGCAAACTTAAGAAGTGTTAATAATGAAAAATTTCCCTAAAAAAATTCTTGTTGTAATTGTATTTATTTGAAAGAATTTTGGACGTCGATTAAAATGAATAAATAAAAAAATACATACAATATGTATGTACAATAATACATCACTGTATACGGTTTGATAAATTCTTTAAAGAATTTAAAATAATTCGATAGCTTGAAAGAAAAAAAACACAATTTTTACAAATTAGAATTCTTAAAATATGTATATCAGTTATAAGATACCGAAATTTAGAATTAAAAATAATAATAAAAAAATGAACATCAATACAAGCATTACTACAGTTTCATTATTATAATTGTCATCAAAAAATACGCTAAAATTAAATTCAATTGCTGCACTGACGATGCAAAAATATTAAAAAAAAATCTTGTTATGATTTCTCAAAAAAACAAAAAAAAAAAGTAAGAAATACAAAATAGAATGAATTATAAAAAATTTTACCAACACGCTGATTATTCAAATTATGACAATAAAGTAGAGATAGAGTGTTGCGTAGAAAAACCTTTTCTTGTAATTTCTTAAAAATTAATTGAAATGATTTTGTGTTTTGTTGCTGGTTTAAAATGTTGTTGTCTGTTACTTGATGATGTAGTAGAGTAGTGGTTTATTGTTGTTACTACAAGAAACATGACAAAGGTAATTTCAACTTTTACTTTAGCTTGATCATACCGCAATTGGGAATTGAATTCGAGTGCAATGAATGAATGGATGCATTTGATGTTTCTGTTAATGAAGACGATGACGATAACGATAATAAAAATTATTACGTTTGTAACTTTGTCACCGAGAAAATGAGCTTGAAACGCAAATGAAAAGATTACCACAAGGTTGAGCATAATATGCACTTGAAAAAAAGCTGGACAGCACCTCTTCTTGGAAAACGTTTGACCACACAGTACAGCTGAATCCTAAATACTAAAATCTGCTATATTATACCAAGCTAGCTGCCTAGCTGCAAAAATTTAATTAATAAAACTGAACAAAAAAATAATAAAGTGGTAAGAAAATGTATTCATTAACTCCTAGTCTTTCACACGAAGTGGTGCTGACCGAACTTCTTACAATGTTCGTTGTTGTTATTATCCTATCTTAGTTCACGAAACTATATATGAATTATTTGATTATTTTGAGAAGGATTAAAACCCTGTAATTTTTTAATAATCCAAGTTCCACAAAGAGAGATCTTTTCGTGTTCTCTTGTCTTCGAACCTAGAGTGTCATTTCAATTTTTTCAATTTTTCTTCATATTTTTGCATTTAACTCTTACATATATTCGTTAAGTGTATTATAAAACACACTACATGCACTCCTCGCGATGTAAGAAAAAAATATCCTATAACCTATTTTGACAATTTTTTTCAGTGTACTTAAAACCAACCTGGAAAATTAAAAAGAGAGTGCAACTACAGTGATCTGCTTTCGTTTTATTATAAACACTTTTTATTTTTTTCTTCTACATTAGCATGAAACAACTGCATTGTTAGTGGCAGTGTTGAATTTTTTTATGCATACACAAGTACAATTTTGATTAAAGTTTCTTCAAGAGAAACACATACATATAAAAAAAAAGGAGGGGAAAGAAAGAAAAAAAAAACTTTACTCACAAGCACAAGCAAATCACATCTAACAAACGACTATTATCCAGTTTACCACAACGGAACAACTACAGCCAGACAAAATCCATCCGTTCAACCACAACCAGCCTCAAAATAATTGCTGGACAAATGAACCAAAACAACATTTTCTAAAATCTGAAATTTACTTTCAAACACAAATGTTCACTTATTGGCATCGAATGTCATCAGCACTAGCATAACAATATTAAATGAACATTGCCAATATCAGAGTAATTATGTTTAGGACTCATAGTAAAGGATTTGCCTTTAATTTAATTGTTTTTTTTTATTTTCTACCATGGAATGTTATGAAATGAAGTTCATTAAATAAGTGAGTACGCAAAAGCGAACGCAACTGCTAACGATCTTTCAACCATTACAATTCATCCAGACACCCAACCATTGAAATTGTTTTCTACTCAACACACTTTCGCTTCAATCTTCAATTTGTGTGATTTAATATGGCAATCATCACTAAAGTTTTCAATCGAATTCGAGTGTAAGAGCGGAAAATCACTTTTAGAAAAATGATGATAAATGAATTCTATTTTGAATGTATTTCGTTTTGCGATTTAATTGATTGTCGTCACTGATAGTAAATGTAGAGAAAAACTTAGTAGCAATTTTCGTTAAAAAGGCTATCAAGCTAAGCTTTAAAATCAATTAATAAGCATTGTACTCAGATAATATTTTAATTTGGTTTCATTTTAAATTGATAATTTAAATTTAAGCTAACAACACATCCTATCTTACACATACATACATACATATGTACATATGTGCATAATACAAAGAACCTTTTCAATTTATAATTTATTAAGATCAATATAATCTCTATGTGTTTTATTAATTAATTCAATTATGTATTTTAATATTATTTATTTACAAAAATAATTCTTAAATTATATACATACATATTAACATAATAATTTGTATCTTTTTAAATTGGTACTAAAGTACTAAATGAAGTCATGAATGCGCGTACCACACTTACATTTTCTTAATAAAAAAAATAAAAAATTCTCAACATTGAAATCGTACTTGTACCAATAAATCATTATATAATGAACTACATATGCACATATGTATGTACATACAGTACAGTACATATTGTATTATAATAGAGATCATGAGATGGTTGTTATTTACACTTTTTTACGTTCGTAAAAATAATATTCGACCTTAAATACTGACAAATGTTTTAAAGACTTTTATTAACGTGATATAAACGTACCCATTTAAAAACATACATATGAGTATGTACATACATATGTATGTATGTATATTTAGATATATTTTTTTTTTTAATTTATATTTTCTTTTCGTTTTTTTTTTCTTTTTTAACTAGCAAAAGAAAAAATTATCCAAAAGTTCTATTGTTTAAATATTTACAAAAAAATAAAATAATAACGAAATAGAAACAAATTGTGGTTGTGGAAACATTTAATACTCATAGCAAAACAGAAACTCTAAATACACAGTTTAACAACAGAAAACAAATAAGCGACAAAATTTAGATGGAGGAAAAACAATAAAACCTAAAGTACGTAAACAATTTGAAAAGAACAACGTTTATCTCACAAAACTGTGAATTGGGGTATAAGGTTGAGAGAAAAATGAAATAAAATTAAACTCAAAATACGAGTATGTATTTAATTATAATATTACGATATTAAAAAGACATACAATGGCCTCCACCTGGATAAAGAAAATTAAAAACTTAAAAAATTCATGAAATTATTTTATAAAACACAAATATATACAGTACATACATATGTATATTGCTTTCATTGCTCAATTAGGTAACACTTCACTTATTGACTCATGACTCATTGACAATTTGAAAACAATTGGTGATTTTTAAAAAATTTTCAATACAGAATATCTATGGACCTCAATTATACATATGTTCTCGGCGAAAATATTTATTCGGTAAATCAAAATAATTAAGTGTATGAATTCGGAATTCTGAATCACTGAAATTCCTTTTTGAATAGAATATTTGCAAAAACGAAATATAAACTAAAATAATAGAAACCAAATAAAATGGAACGCAGTAATGGTGGGATTAATTTCTGCAGGTCCTTAAATGATCAAGTGAATCTATGAAGATAGGTATGACGAATGAAAAACAAAATTATTCACTTATTTTATTTAATTGTTTTTTTTTTCAAAGTTTAATTAAAACTAGAGACCTCGTATATAAGACCATAGGGGTGCCACAAATCATCTTTCCATTTTCTCATAATTATCTCCTTTTTGCGTTCTTTCAGTTAATCAAGATCAATCCTAGGATGATATCAGATCCGTCTGTCGATGACAAGAAATATCGCACTATACCGGCATGTATTAGCGATTAGAGATGTGCACCTTTTTTATCAATTGTGATCTACTTTTCCTCAATATTTGATACTGTTTCGCCTTGCTATAATGTTAATTTTTTACGATATTCGATAACCATGACAAACAAATTTGTTCGCCTTCTCTAGGTTTACTCACGCCTTTTAAACCAGGTTTACTCAAGTTGTTGTTGTCTGTTGTCCTGAGCGTTAACAACATCCAACGCAATCGGCATCGCTTAAATTTAAAAATTAACCGAAAAAGAGAATAAAAAGAAAAAAAAAGAACACCACAATTGTGTAAATTATATTAGTTAGTATACAATATACGATTCATTAAATGGTGTCACCAACTAAAAATCATTTTCCTATGTACATACAGACTACGGCGACTCCAATCTTCTATATGTACATACATATATCAACCAATACTAATAGGATTATTCAATTTTAACAATTACATACATATGTACATATTTACAAAATTATCGATCGATCGATTATCTATGTATCTCACATAGAAAAGCCTATCTATCATAAATATTATCCCGTTATCAATGGCGTTTTCATTTTTCTAATACTTAAATTTTGATACAAAAAAAAAAAAAAAAAAATTTAAATTAGCAAAACAATAATTTATTTTTTATGTTCAATTTCAGTTAATCAACATGTGATACTAAAACAACTTAGTTACAGAGGCTCCAATTTCATTGGATTAATATCGTTTATTAAAGTGAAGAAGACGGGGAATAAGTCTAAACGTGCCCTACACATAGTTTAAATTGAATGCAGGAATTACTAAGGAAATATTTTCGTTTCTAGTATGAGAGAAAAACATCATTCTCCTAGAAAAATGCTTCCCAGCCCCAAACAAGGGTCAGTTTATCCTATTTTAGGATCTGCACCTTATAATACCAACACAAATGTACCTTATGATTTGACGTCGCCTTCCAGGGCCTCCTCAACGTCTTTAACATCGGCGTTAACTGCTTTGTACCAAACACAAAAAGAACTCAAATTAAAAGATCGAAGGCGTGGTGCAGCAGATCAACCTTTAGACTTGCGATTAGCTCATAAAAAGCAAAATAGTGGCATACCTAAAGAATTTGATGGTACAACTGCGGACGATGATCAAAATGGCTCTACCCAAATGATGGAAGATGAAAACAGTAATTTAGTAATGATTTCTTCGGCACATAAGCAAACCGCAATGCTTGAGAAATCCTGTCCGATTACGGTTAATGTTAAGCACGATCCGGTCCTCTTGACCGAAATGAACAACAACGATGATAATTTTTCTCAACAAAGTCCGAAACAATCGTTGCGAGAACATTTTGATCACTTGAATAGCAAGAAAATGTTAAAAGTATTAAGAGACCAGGCGAAAACGCTGCCAAACAATTTAGAACAGCTTACTTTTCCTGTTTCCGCTTTACATCCTACACTTTTAGAGACATTAGCCAAAGCCATACCACCTTTGCCGTACAGGAATCTGTTCTTTATTCCGCGACCGAACCAGCCTGGAAATTCCTCAACCTTTCCATTTTTTACACCATCGCAAGATAAAGAAACCAAGAAAAGTGCAGTCCCAACAATATCGGCGATGACAACCACACCTCCAGTAGCTGCTCCAGATTCTTCGATAAGCGACATTAATTTTAGTTCAGTGCAAGCATGTAATCCTATAACAGATAATCTAACCACCAGCCTGCTTAGCCATCACAATCAAAATAGTCCGCCAAGGTCTGCAGCAACTCCTAACCAACAATATCGTCAAAAACGCCCTACTACTGTCAACTCTCGTACAAACACTCAAGTCTCTAGTAACCTATCGTACAAATCTAAAGACCGTTACACCTGCAAATTTTGTGGTAAAGTATTTCCTCGCTCTGCTAATCTTACTCGACACTTGAGAACACATACGGGTGAGCAGCCCTACAAATGCAAATACTGTGAACGTTCCTTTAGTATATCGTCTAACCTGCAGCGGCATGTCCGAAACATTCACAACAAAGAAAGACCTTTTAAGTGCGAAATATGTGAGCGATGCTTTGGTCAACAAACCAACCTGGATAGGCACTTGAAAAAACATGAAGCCGATGCTGCATCAATGGGCCTCGGTCTAAACGATCGCCTGCGCGGTGGTCTACGACGTTTCTGCGAAAATCCTGCAGAAGAATCGTATTTCGAAGAAATACGCTCCTTTATGGGGAAAGTAACTCAATTGCCCGTAAATGCAACTGTCACCTCAGCTAAATCATCCAAGCAGGACAGCTGTTCAACACCCTATTCCGAACCACATTCGCCCGGCAGAAGTTCGTCTTATGCTCCTTCCGATCCAGATTCTGCCACTAGTGGTTTAAGGATTATTACTCAAGATGAGCACAGCAATAACAGCAATCAGTCCAATGAACATCACAATCAGTCTCAAGAGCAACTTCATCCTCGACCCAACCAAACCGACCAACAATCAAATAAATCAATGTCGTCAACACCATCTTCAGCAGATGAGAACGACGAATCCACGAATCCTAATGCAAAACAGTTAACAATATACGAATCGTCGTCGTCTAGAGGATGCCCTACGTCAACCTAACATCAACTTTTATTCATAAATATATATATGTATACATATGTATATGTATGCATTAGTCCACTGGATGATTTTGAAATTCAATATTTCTCTCAGTGTATTTAATTTATGTTTTTTAAACTATTATTCCTATTGTAAAATAGCCTTTAGATTTGTTTTATTTTTATTTTATTTTTATTTTCTAAACTAATGTACATTAATTAATTATGCGTACATTCTTACTATTTTACACACATCCATACTTGTATACATACATACATACATATGTAGGTATTTTCGATTCAAATACTTTTTAGTTCGTAATCAAACTTTAGAAAATGCTCATCAGCAACAACAAAAATAACAACTAAATATAAAGTCAGTCTCTTTAACGGCTTTTTATTTTTATTTTTTTTTTTCTTTTGTTAAAATTATTTGTAAATAAAAAATATGATACTTTTTAATTTCCATTTACGATATACTATATGTACATACATACATACATACATACATACATACATATAAGAATAGGTAAAATGTTTTATTTGTTTAAGAACACATGTTTCATATTTTTAATAAATGTTTTATTAAATATACATACATACATACATATATAATATTGGCGTTTCTTTTCTAAACATCTGATATACATATATGATATATTTGGGTAAGATTCTAAAAGACTTTCTGCTATTCATTTAATTTCATCCTGTGTTCATTATAAATTAATGAATAAAATTAATGAAACACGGTGCATAATTAACCTCAACAGTTAAGCAATTAAAAAGAGGGATTGTATTGAAATCTACCAATTCTTAGCCGAGTCAAATAAGTTCTTTTTAATTGATTTCATTGAATATTGTTTTCATAACGATTCAAAAACCGAATCTATTTATTTTGAGGCCAATATATTTTTTTTTTTTTACTTAAACTACATATATAATGAGATGGGCTGTTATGTTTAAAGGGTTTTTGGATATGCCATAATTGCAATACTGACGAAATATCAATAGAACTATAATTATTGTCTCGGTTCGTATTTATGAAGGCTTTCCGAGAAAGTCTGAATTTATATACATATGTATGAATGTATGTACATATGATAGAGGATATACACTAACGGACAAAATTATTTTCTGACTGCTTGGGAACCATTTCTACTGTGGACGGTAATCACAGGACTCGTTACAATTAATAACGATGAAGATATACTAGAAGTAAGACGAAATAAAATATCGAAAACAAATTCAGAAAAATTATTAAAAAATAACTAAAATTAAAAAAATGTTCTAGTTTTGGCCTTATAACAGCGGAAATATTAAGGACATCTACTCTATAATTTAATTACATATGTATGTACTAATGTACATACATACATATATGCATCAAACCAAATCTTTATTGCATCATTATATACATACATATGTGTATAGATTGCAAAACGTCCCGTCTTTCTGGTAAATTTTAGAAATTATAATGATACTAAAGTCTGGATAGCAGACTTTTTTTACTATATTCCATTCTTTACTTTTTTATTATTCCAAATTCTGATATCCATAGCCTTTGATTGTGACTGCTTGCTGGGTTCCGTCGATTTCTATTGTTTACCATGGACGAGTTAAAATTCGTTTTAAACGAATTAATTATTTGCAAAGTGCAATGATTTTTATTCCAAATACAAAAAAAACGCACAGCGAATTATGATTTTCTTTAGCAAACTATGTAAAGATCGAAGATAGGTTCCAGGGTTACGAAAATACTACTTTTTAAAAAGAAAATTGAACAAAGTAAACATTTAAAAAACGAAAATAATTTAAAATTTTATTACATACATACAAAAAACAAAAACAAATTCAATTAAAATTAATTAAAAAAATTCACCTAATTTTTAACATAGTAGATGAAACTGAACTCTAAAATTAAAAAAAAAACAAGGTGAAAATAAAACTGTATTATTTTCAGTTAGATAGGGAATCCCCAAGTTTTGATTGCATGGTGCAATTAGGATTCAAAAAAATATTAAAAACTCGAACCCAAAACAACCCAACTTCGAAAATCTAACGACACAACGCACGGCGTAACTTTTCGATAGGTGGCCAGAATAAGTGATAGATAGTTTACACACGCATTAAAAATGTTTATATAATTACGTCATACGATAGTTGAGCACCTAAATGTTGTACTTGCTTGTTTGACATTCAAATCATATTTGAAGACCAAATCATATTGCTTCAATGTAATGTAACGCCTAAGTTTTCCTTATATTTACGTCCAGATCTGATTGTCAGCTTATTTGTCTTCGTTTGTATTATATCGGTTAGATGAATGGAGACGTTACAGACATCGACAGCATGATCTTAGTTAGTCTACGTGCCAATCCTCCATATTATTATTATTATTATTATTCGATCGTTATTTCATCAAGTGCAACAGCAGACAATAACGGGAAGAGCTTCTGTTTTACGACAGACGATATTTTGAAAGGTGTGCTGATCCTCAATCGTTATGTTTAAAGTAATTTCGTCATAAATATCATTCTCATAAAAATGTTCGCGTACTAATGTAATACCATGTTTTTATGGTTTCAATTTTTTCAATTCGAATTTCGAAAAAAAAAACATTTCAAAACACATTTCAAATACATAATTGGAACAATAGAGAAATGGATATAAAAACATTGTTATTAAAATCTTTGTCATTGAAAAGGCCAATTAGCGGTTGCTTCAGAATTTACTGTGGTAAATCTTGGTGAGTGAAATTAATATTCCTAAAAATTAAAAGATTTATTCATTGGACTTTATATTCAGTTTTATTATAAGATACGTCGTAAGAGGGAAAATCCTAAACGTTTTAAATATTAAAAATGCAAAAAAACATGAGACATGGAGCCATCGTATTAGAAGACAATATAATTTTTATGCAAAACGAATGTTAAGAAAGAGAAGACCGTCAAATAATATTGAAAAACATACCGATTCAAAGGAAGTTCAAACGTCAAATCAATCCCAAATATCTGAGAATTTAAGATCAACGTCCACTCAAAGTCCAATAATAACTGTTGCAACTTCGGCACAACAAACGATACCTACCATAAGAACCAGCCTAACAAAAATAAGAGAATGTCAAATGATAAAATTTCAAAAATCAACAAAATCGTGTCAAACCAACTTACTCACTGATTCTAAAGGGATCCAATGTAAGCAATACACACTAAAAAATGGAACACAAACTGAAAAACATGCTAAAGATGAAAGCACACAAGTTCAGGTTGATTTAAATATAGCACCGCACCTTGAGAAATCAACGCAAACATGTAACTTTACGGTGTCAAGTGCAAACATAAATGATCTTGATGTTATAATATACATGTTAAATGAAATTGGGGAGTCAGTTATTAATCAAAGTCAGATATTAAATAACACCAGTGAAATATTAAAGCAAGTTAAGCATATAAATCAATTAAAGAAGAATAACAATTTAAGAAAGTCTTGGAGGTATGTAAATTCATTTATCAAATTAGTATTTCCGGTTGCAAGCTAAGATAAATACTTTAGAAGGAGGAGATTAGAATGTAAGATCTTAAGCCAAGGAAAGAAGATGGGAGTGGAACCGCAAATGGACTCATTAAAAATACTCACTCAAAATAGGTTATAATCATTATAAGTTTTTTAAATCTATGATTTTCATTTACAAGTAAATAATACAATAACAAATACTTTTATACTTTTAGACATGTTGCTGCACAGACAATGGAGCTTAAAAGGCCGGAAACTACAAGCACTTCTACCCAAACTGTTTCAATGTTTTCAAAAAGTCGAAAATTGTGCTTTCTTAAAAAGCAAAATCGAGATCAGAAATAGATCCGAATGCCATTTGTCATTTTACTTAACTCAAAAATCTGCAATTAGGATGCAGGCATCCCGATATTATAAAACTTATGAAAAATTTAATATAAATATAAATTTTCCTACGATTTAATATATTTTTTTATACAACTGTATTTAACGATTTGTGATATTTACTGTCCTGCGTGAATCAATGAAAAATAAATTTTTCTTCTGAGATACGCTATTTACAATACAAACAACATTTTTTCGAGGCTTGCCCCTTGATGTTAGAAATGTTTATTAGTAATCAGCCAATAGAAAGGATTGGTAATTGAAACATCTTCGTGCTAAAAAAAAAAAAAAAAGTTGAACTTTAAGGGAAAAGAAAACGATACTTAGATTGTACTTTTTACTAAATCATTTATTTACGATTTTTACTCAAAAACAAACAAAGCTTTTGTTTTTTATAAATATTTTCAAAAGCTATGAAAATGACAGACGACCCAAGTGGAAATAATGCAATATTTTGCAATAAATAGCCGAAAGTTCGGTTGCGATTATTCGGCAATATCAAATTGATATTGTAATCTTTTTTCTTTTCTTTTCATCATTTATGTCTTATTTACATAAGTTGATAACATTTTCAATAATACATATAATCTTTAATATCATACTGAGGTTTTGTTGCTGAAAAATTTAAATGAATAGAATGATTAAGATAAGCTTGTACAAATCCTTTATTAATTAAATATTGATTATTAGTTTAACTTTTTCTTTTTCTTTTTCTTTTTAATTTGTATTGTATTATTTTCAAATATTTATAAAATAATTACAATTATTTTTGCTTTATTTTGTTTTCTAACGATATTAATTGAAATAGATGATTTTGGTAAATTTAAGAAAATTAACTACACGGCAGACAGGGCACACATAACACATTCGTTCAGACTCTTTCATTGGCTTAATGCAATTCAAATGGAATTAATTTATTCAAATTCAAATTTTTAATCACACTATAGATTTATCACCAGAAGTGCTAACTTTTTTCGTTTTGGCATCATGATGTGAGGGTGAATTGTAGGATTTTTCAGAGCCTGAACTTAGGGGACCTTAAATCAGATATGGAAGTTTTAATTTACTTTGATCAATTAGAATATAGGGTTATTTTTAATTACCTTTGTTGTTAAATCGTTTCGCATTATAAGCATTTTTTGAAAGATCTGATTTTTCACTGTTATTTGCACCACGCCTTCTAGATTCTCTTGGGCTAGGTGGCGGACTAAAATCAGTTTCGGTATCATATGTGGATATTAAATCACGTTCGGCTCCATAGTCGTAACGACTGTCACTAGGTGAGAGTGAGCGATATGTACGTGGGGGTGGTGAGTATGTGTGACGATGCCACGTATTGTTACCCTCGTAGTCTAGATAATCTTCATAATCTAGATGTTGAGGCGAAAATCGCCCAGATCTTTGAGGCGGGGGTGACATAATACGACCAAGCGGAGCAGGACGCATTTCACCAGGTGGTACAAAAGACGGTGGCGGTGGCATACCTATAAATGGTGGAGGAGGACCCATAAAAGGTGGCGGTAGAAACGGAGGCGGGGGCATCCTTCCAAGCATTGGTGAACCAGGTGATTCCATCTGTATTGGAGATGGTGCATTTGCTAAATCTTCACTTAAAGTAATAGGACCAGTTGAATTTTCTAACAATAATAAACACCAACATAAAAAGAATAACTAGATTTTATAATGAAAATTTATAATTACTACTGCTTTCGTTGATATTGCCTCCTGCGAGTGCTGTTAATTTTCTCCTTAATGCTGTAGCTTCAGCTCTAGCTTCTTCACAACGCCTGTCAGACTGTCTTGCAGCTAACCATGTCTCATGCGCTCTGTTCTCTAATGTTCCTGTTTGGGCTTTATGTGCAGCAACTTGTGCCTCGATTTCGGCGCGTAAGGAATCATTTTGTGATCTTTAAAAAAATTAAATTACTAATACTATTATAATAATTTAAATACACTAACTTTAAAGATTGTATTTCTTCTTGCATGGCAGTTAGACGATCTACAGTTGTAGTGGTTTCTCCCTGCTGCTTCAACCACATGGCCTCCTTAAGACTTAATTCCCTTTAATTAAAAAAGAAAGAAAACAATTATTCACAACTTTCAATGGTATATAATACTTAATTTTACTTTTGCAGTTGATTTTCTTTCTCCTTAAAATAATTTGACAATACTTCAAGTCGTGTCTGAGCTTCCAGTTTATCCTTTTCAGATTGATTAAAATCCTGTTTCAGTTTTTCAACTTCAGCCGAAATAATTTGTAGTTGATTTTCAGCCAGCTTTCTTGAATCCTATAAAACTAAATAATAAAAAAAAAGATGTAACAGTGACACAAAATACTTACCACTTCCGATTCCAGTTTTTCTTTAAAGGTCTTACATCTTTTTTGTGCTTCTATAAGCTGTGCCTTAACGTTAGCCACATCAATAATTTCTGTTATATTAACCGAAGGATCTTTTCTAATATTTTTCAAGCACTCTTCTAAAGCCTAAAGAAGATTAAGTAAATAAACTATGACTTACAAAGTTTCTATAAACAGTATAATATAATACTTCAACTTTAGCGACGCTTGTCTGCCACTTCGTGTGTTCGCCTTCAATTTTATTATTTAATTCTACAATATCGGTTTGTAGTCTTTTAATTTCAATATTCTTCCCTTCCAATGCAGCTGTTATGTCTCTATCGAAGTCATTCTTCAAATCTTCTAGTTGGGATAGTAAATTTCCCTTTTCGTGTTCTAATTCATCATTATCGCGTTGTAAATTGGAAAGCTGTGATTCATACCGTGCATTTTGCTCTGCTATTAATAGTTGCAATTCACTATTTTCTCGACTTTTCTCTGCTAAACTGGCATTTATTTCCAAAATTGTATCTTCAAAGGAATTTGAAATTTTACTATTTATTTGTAATTTATAATTAAACACAATACTCACTTTGTTGTTCATTAAGTTGTTTTTGTAGCTCTTCAACGCTACTAATTATACTCTCATCTCCTGCCTGATTACTCAGTAATTCCGATACAATTTTATTTAATTCAATTCCGGCATCGGCTGCATTCTCCAATTCTCTTTGTAAAGTAGTTATTTGATCTTGCAATCTAGCTTTCTCTAGTAGCTCCTCTTCCAATTCTTTTTTTAGCGACAGAACCATATCATTCGAACCAAATGAATTATCTTCAATACTAGCTAGCTTCTGTCTTGTTGACATTAAATTATGTTTCAAAATAGCGTTTTCCTTTTGTGATGCTAAAAGACTGCTTTCCAATTGATTAAGCTTAGATAAGAGGGAACCCTCTCGGCTGCTATTACAGAAGCAGTAATATCCAAAAATAAAGAAAAGCGATGTCGCAGCCACTATCACCAAAAATGCCAAAACGTCACTTATTTCAAGGATTTTCGAAGCTAAGACCTTAATAAAGCCATCTAACGTCAAATCACCGCTAAGGATTGACTCCTGAACAGAACAATCACAATGTGCAAATTGTGTTTTTAAATTATGCTCCTGTTGGGGACATTCGCCATTTGGGCCAATTTGTTTACAGTACTGTAAGCCTTCTTTAGAAACATGCCATAATTATAAAATAAATAATTATTCAGTTTTTATTCAACACATTTTCATACATACCTTCTTTGCTGCTCTTTAATACATTCACATCGCTTTTTCCCGAGAATAGTATTCTGTCCAACTCGGTATCATCTTCATTTGTATTATATTTCATTTTGTTGTTAATCGACAGCACATTATTAACTGTACCCATAATGGTAGCAAATAGTCCCTTGTTTTCTTTGATATCCAAATGTTCAGATGGAGATGTTAAACTTGATGGTGCTTTTGTTTGTTTTTCTTCAAATTTCATAGCGTCTGTACGCACAACGGACTGCAGCGACTCAATATTGGCATATGCCCCAGTTGTGGGTTCATCCTCTAAATCAAAGTTTTTAACTGGATTTTCGGTAACATCAATATTTTCATTATCTGCATTCTCATATATAGGCTGATGTTCATATAGATTTTTATAAAGTTCTTCTGTTGTTAAAGAAGATAAATGCGCTTCTTTATTTCTATTGATTTGGGGTGTTAATGGTATTTCAGTTGTACCTTCAGTGAAACTATTAGATGTTGTAGTAACAGTCTTGCTTTCTTCCTCGTAACGTATATCTTCCATCGTCATTTCTGTCTTTTTATATAATTGATTTTCGACTGATGTGGTATCCAGGTTATTCAAACCTTCTTCTGTCGCCAGCTGCGGAGAACTTATGGTAGAATAATATATTGATTCGTGATCGTCATCTTCATTCGATTTGGATAACTCACTCAAAAGGCCTTTATCATTTTCTGACTTGTACTCTTTTACTTCAGCGTCATTTTTATCATCTGTGACTATTGGATTCAGTTGCCCAATGTTTACTTGCTGATTGCCTACATTCTCTTTTTGAGTTGATATTTGTAACACCGATGAGCTGTCGCTGTGATCGTTGTCATTTTTTAAAGTCTCAAATTTAGTTTCTGTTTGCAAACCACTCTCCGAACTGTTTGAATTCATTGGCTGTTCTACGTAATGTTCAACTTTTTCATGATATTTTTCTGTATTCTTACTTACATCTGTTTTTTCAGTATTTAATGAATTCACTGTCGATTCTTCAATATGAGTTTCTTTTTTGTTATATTCTTTACTGATGTTGTTTAACATTATTGGCTTTTCTTCTTGGGTATTTTGCTCAACTTGAACATTTTCTTTTTGTGTGTTTTTAATTTCATCTGTATTTTCGTTTTTTGCTGAGTTTACCGTCGCCTCCTCGGTATGAGTATCATTTTTATGTTCGTTAACGAAGTGGTTTGAAATTATGAGTTTTTCTTCTTGGGTATTTTGCTCAGCTTGAACATTTTCATTTTGTGTATTTTTACTTTCATCTGAAGTTGTGTGCTGTAATGAATTTACTGTCGCTTTCTCTACAGGAGTTTCCTTTTTGGTATCTTCCTCAGTAGAATTGCTTGAAAATATTGGCTTTTCTTCCTGGATATTTTGTTCAACTCGAATATTTTCGTTGTGTATATTTTTATTTTTAACTGCAAGTTCGTTGCTTACAGAATTTATTAATGTTTGGTAATGTGCGGAATTGTCATTAGAAACATATGAATCCTTTAAAATTTCAGACTGTTGTTGTTCAATTTGATTTCCGATTTCATTTTTATTCAAAAGATTTTTATTTATCACATTTGCTTCTGATGCAGGGTTTATATTTTCTTCTAACTCTACGACCTCTTGGCGTTGATGAACCTCTTCTTCTTCCTCCTCTTCGTCATAATCCCCTATTTCATCCACTAGGTCATAATCTTCTTCGTGTTTCTTATTAATATCGTTTGTGTTACTTCTCACATTTTCAAGCGATTCATTATCCTCTACTTTTGGTATCTGGGTGCCGTCTACCCAATCAATTAACACGGGTGTCGCTTGTTTTGTACTTTCTACCTCGGCGACAACAGTCGGCGGCGTTGACAAAGGCTTTTCAGTCGATTCTGTGGGTATAAGGTCTAACGGTTTTGTAGTTGTTATTTCTAAGGGCTCTTCTTTAGCTACATTTTCAGATGTACTTAATATGGTGTTTTCCGTACCAGGCATTACGACATCTACTTCAAATTTAAGATCCTTTTCGCTAATGTAAATTTTTGTTTCTCGAATGTATTCCTTAGGCGCATATCCTTCACGTCCATTTACCTCAACACCCCATAATGAAGGATCTTTTCCGGCGCTTTTCGATTTTATACGTATTGGAGAGTTCATTTTAAAAAAAACCATACCTTCATCACCCGGGCGATAACTAATTTTTCCAATGCCCAATGATATAATGTCTGAAAAACACAAGTTTACAATAAGTAAAATTTTCTTTCCATATGTATTGTGGTTACTTTTACCTTTGCAATTTCTATCTGCACACAGCCTCTTGTCTGACAATGACTGAGACGCGCCAGAGAACAGGACAAGAGAAAATGAAATTGCCAAAAATCGACTCAATAAATTCGTTCCCTTCTTTTGTTTCAACATTTTGCATAGCGTATTTCGATTAAAATTCGTATTTAAATTCCTTCTAATTAATTTTCGTTCTGTTATATAGAAAATACTGTATTTGTCTTGTATAAAAGAAAAATAGATTTCGTTGGCCACATCACACATATAAAAAATGAATTTTCGTTTTCTTATACAGCAATGGTTTATGGTGCATTTAAATACAACTCAGGGCTGATTTTAGTTGTAGTGATGGGGATAGGACAGTGGTAACGATTTGAAAATAATATTAGCATTTGCTCTGGCTATTACATATATTAAGATAAAGATCCATATAACAAATTGTTAAATTCTTTTGCCATTAGGCTAAATTTAATTACATTATAATTCAAATTTATTTTTATACACTATTTTTTATGCATTACACTATATTTTCTTATTTAAATTTATTGAGGTGCGTCATAAAAAGAAATTACTGGCACAATGGCAACACAAATTGCCTCCACCCATCCTTGTTTCGCATCCCAATTTATGTTTGATGGGATTGTTTTAACCCAATGGATCCCTTAATGGAGGTGAAAATTATTTACTCTTGACGCACAACTGTTAATTCACCACGGATAGTATAGTAATATATGGTAACACAGTACTATTTCGAATAACGGCACTTTGGGGAATTCAAATTTATTTCCCACACCAGACAAATTCACTACACTTTGCAAAACTCGCTGTACTGGAAACTCACCACACTCCCAAAAATCCACCTCATCAGAAACACAGCGCGCACTGTATAATTTAATTTTTCTGCCCGTCAAAAATCCCACCAAATTCTAACAACACCCACCCCTACCCACACACTGAAACCCGTTTCTTCTCAACCGATGCCGCACACACAATTCAGAAAGAGAAAGAAGTCCACCGCACCAAACAACAACCAAAACACAAGGCGCACGTAATACACCCTTTTTAGAACGACGATGGGCTCATTTGGAATTTATGCAAATCGGGGACGAAAAAAAATGTGAGAATTAATAATTAAATAACCGCTGTTATTGTGTTTTAAATGAACAAATGCAATTTTTCAACCGATAATGTTGCCAAGGAGAGAAAAATTTCGTAATCAACTCCTGAAGAAATAATCACTTAAATATAAAATATACACATATTGAAATTCATTGTTCTTTTTTATTTTTTCAAAATTGAATTATGTTTTTTAGTTTATTACAATAGTTAATTAATTAAATTAATTAATAATTAATTGACAACAAAAGAATAACCAAAAACATCTACACATTGGGCAAAAAATAACCAGTTTTGGTTAGAAATAACTAAAAGCGGCAACACTGACAATATGACAATATGCTTGTGAAATAAAGAAAGAAATAAAAAGATCGTCCAGATCAGAGCGAAATTACAAGCGTAAAAACAAAATTCTCTTTCAAAACTCTTATATTTAACCTTTTTATTTAAATTCTCTTTAAGTAACAGTCATATTATTGAAATACAAAAAATGCACTACAGTTTGTAGTGGAATTTCAGAGTGAATAGAATACGGTAACGGCGTACATTTAATATATATATATATATATATTTATTGTACGCATTTTCAATAATTTAATAAATAATACAGATCAATGTGACTAAACAAACACAAATAGTACAAGCTCATATTAGTGATCAACAATAAATAATATTCTAAAACTTATTGGTATGATATATATATAATAAGTATGTATATACATATATAGTTGCATCATAATGGACACTAACTAACTAGTGTAATGGCATTGTCAAATAATTTTTACATAATAAAAACAAAAAAACATTAGATAAAAATTGAATTGCCATCATAGTTTTTTTGTTTTCCTATTTGTTCACTGACAAATATACTTGATTGATACACATTCGTTGAATAGTGACCGACAACAACAAAAGTAAAGAGAACATTTAATTAATTTCGATTAATCAGCATTGACTTTCAGAAATCCAATCAATTACAGCGACATGTAAAGAAACTAAATTTTTCATTGTCTGTTTGCGTTCCTCTCGTTTGCTATAAAAAACACGTTTGGGTAGCCGGTGATGTCGACGCTGAGAAAACTAAAGATAAACAAAATAATAACGATTTTTTCAAGTATTTCGATTAAACACTACAATAGATTATGATACATTTTACTATATGTAGTTTTTTATAGTCCCTATGTATGCTATTTTTTAATATTTAATATACAATGTGGAAAGACTCGTTAAAGTTAGCCGACATATTAAATTACCTTCATATCGAAAAAAACCTTTAGTGATGCTTTATCGGACACTGTATGTATGTACATACATATTTGTATATAAATAAAAAATTTTTTTTTTACAGCTGTGTTTTATATTTATTTTGGATACTATAATTCTAGTATTCTATAACTTTAATGAAGTGTGATTTGGTGTATGTTGAATAGAAATGTCTTCGTGGAAATGGATTTGTTTAATTGTAATTGTTTTTACAATTTATCCAACAATTGACGCACGACGTAAAAAGATATTGGGTTTATTTCCACATCCTGGAGTGAGCCATTTTCATTTCTTTCACCCTATTTTACGAGGTCTTGCTGAGCGTGGCCATGAGGTAACAGTAGTCAGTCATTTTCCTGACAAAAGTCCTCCAATTGGTTATCAAGATATTCCTTTAACTGGCCGTGAAACT
The DNA here is from genome assembly GCA_936449025.2 of Sarcophaga subvicina. Taxonomy (NCBI): domain Eukaryota; kingdom Metazoa; phylum Arthropoda; class Insecta; order Diptera; family Sarcophagidae; genus Sarcophaga; species Sarcophaga subvicina. The sequence continues at coordinate 122,334,121 of OW388082.2, read as the reverse complement.
TTAGCAAACAGCGTAGATCTAAAGGTAAGCTTGAAGTAATTGTTAATGAATAACTATTTCGGTAAAAACCTTAAATAATGTTTCGATTACAGAGTCAGCAACAATTAGATTATGTAGGTATATACAGTCTGTCAGGGAAAATCATTTTATTTTGACTTTTTTTATTTTATTTTTATCCTCTTTGTATTAACTAAATCCACTTCCCATTAATTTTCATTTTATAGACATTTTTAACTATATTCGGTGATTTTAACTATCAATCTTATCTAATTTAAGATTAAGATATTAGAAGTGAGTATAAAAAACTAATTAAAAACAAAAGAATCTACAGAATGCGTTGTCAAGAAAATATATTTAAGCAAAAATTGTTTTGAATTTGTGAAGTGCCGTTAGTTTATATTGCTCATTACTTATTTTATTTTGTTGTGGGATTTTCCTATTTGGTTCTAATTGAATTTTATTCAGTCAAATCAAATCAAATACGGAAAGAAAGAAAGTTCAAATGCCGGACAAGATAACAAATTTGGCTAGGTATAATACAATTGATTTACTAGAACCATGCAATTGGATAAACTGTGCGCAAGATATCGAATTGTTTTAAATTATAATTACAGTGTACGTTATTTTAAATTGCTCTAGAAAGCGAAATAGATTAATGTGAAAACTTCAAGCTGGACGAACCCGTAAGACACCAGAGAGAACAGTACGAGTCTTACGAAGAAAAGTAAATGATAAACTATTGGGTATCTTACAAATGAGTATCAAGAAATATTGAATGTAACAGTTTCTCCTAAAATAAAAAAGCAAGTGCTGGAAAGAAACGACTGTTCTTAAAGAAATGTGTGTAAAAGACACTTCTTATAAAAACAACAAAAAGAAAAGCGATTGCTTTTTGCAATATCACAAACTTCGCAATCTGACAACTGGAATAATGATATTTTCTTCGACGAAACTAAAATGATGCTTTACTATAATGAGGGTCCTAACAAAATTTGAATAAAATCTTTAAAAGCACTGGAAAGTGGCAATGTTATTCGCGTAATGCTTTGAGGTTGTTTATTCAACAAAGGTATTGGAGACAATATGATAAGAGTGGAGCAGACCCTCAATTTATTGAAGTGCCATTTAATCAATGAAGCGTAAAAGTTTGGGAGTATTGCTGTTAAAAATTAAAGTTTTACCAGACTAAGGAACCTAACTAAACAAACACTTTCGGCGGGAATATGACTTTTTAAATTGTAGTAAAGTGCTCAAAGTCCAGAACAGAATCCTATTGAAAATTTTTCGGTTTATATCACACATAGTACTGCCATAAGATACCCGAAAACTAATAGTTAAAAGAAGAGATGCGGTAAAAATTGGATAAAATGCTAGTGAAGCAGGTGTAGCCAACTATGTCTACATAAAATACGGATTACTGTACATTTTCTTACTTTCCTATTCTTTGTTAACATATTTTCATAATTTCTAAAATTACCGCTTTTAAATTTTGTTATATTTTCCTACATTTGGTTTGTTAAACTGTAAAAGATAATATCAATACCACATGCATATGTTATCTCGTACACAAAAAATTATATACAATTTCTTATTTATAATTAATTTGGCTTTGAATTAATTTTTTTTTAAATTAAAAAAGAATATTTTTATTTATGTAAGAGAACATAAAAAATACGAAAACACTTCTACAATTAATTATTTATCTGACAAATGTACGTGCATTGAATTATTAAAACAGATAAATAACTACTTTCTCATTACAGATGTTTGAAAATCGGAATTTTTATAATCACTTCATTGAATTTTTTATGCTGTATGAGTGGGGTATACAAGCATGTAACCACACTTTAAGGTCAGATGCATTGCGGCAGATAATGCGGCGAGATACACATTACGATGTGATTTTAGTAGAACAATTCAACACAGACTGCATGATGGGTGTTGCACATTTACTTGGTGCACCAGTGATTGCTCTTAGCAGTTGCGCTATGATGCCATGGCACTACGAGCGTATGGGGGTTCCCATTATTCCCTCATACATACCTGCAACGTTTATGGGTCAGTCAGAAGATATGGATTTGTTTGGTCGTCTGGGAAACTGGTTAACTTTTCATGGTATGAACCTGTTGTATAAATTCTTATCAATACCAGCTGCGGACGGATTGGTGCGGTACAAGTTCGGTCGGGACGTCCCTTCCGTTGGAGAATTAGCAAAAGAGACAAATTTGATGTTCGTCAACCAACATTTTTCCTTGAGCGGTTCGAAGCCCTTGCCGCCGTCAGTCGTTGAATTGGGCGGTATACATATACAGAAAGCTAAACCATTAGATGTTGATTTACAAAAGTTCTTAGATAATGCAGAAAGTGGAGTTGTTTTTATAAGTTGGGGCTCGATGATTAAAGCTGAAACTATGCCAGTGGTAAAACGGGATGCTATTGTTAAGGCAATGAAACGTCTAAAACAACGCGTAATATGGAAATGGGAAAATGACACTTTGGCGAACAAACCCGACAATATGTATATAAATAAATGGCTGCCTCAACGTGATATATTATGTCATCCTAATGTTAAAGTATTTATGACTCATGCTGGCCTCATGGGCAGTTCTGAAGCAGCCTACTGTGGTATACCGGTTGTAGCAACTCCAATGTATGGTGATCAATTCCTTAATGCAGCCGCAATGCAACAGAGAGGAATGGCTGTAATATTACATTACGAAGATATTAATGAAAACAATGTGATTAGAGCTGTTAAAAAAGTATTGGAAAAACAGTAAGTAACTTTATTCCGTTAAATATCAATTATAGTGTATGTATGTAAAATTTGTACGTTTTACTTTTCAGGTACTATGATAACGCAAAAACAATTTCGTATTCGTTTAAACATCGTCCTCAAACCGCTTTAGAAACTGCTGTATGGTGGGTCGAATATATTGCTAACACTGAGGGTACAAGTCTGGTCAAATCTTCTGCAATATACATGTCTCGTTTTGCTTACTATTCTCTAGACGTTTATTTAATTATTGCCATAGCCCTATTTTCTTCTGCTGCATCCTGGTATTGGATAATAACTAAATTTACTTCGAAAAGCACCAAACAGAATAAAATCAAAACCAAATAGAAGCTGAACTTATTAACGCAACGAGCTACAGCAAATAATCTTTTACAATTTGTGATAAATATGAGAACATTAGAAAACTTGCCCATATAAAGCTTTAAAAGAAATTCTGAACAATTTTAAAACAGGAACAAAGCGTATTTTTATTCAAATATAGATTGAAAATTTGTGATAAATGGGTATAACAAATTCAAATGAATTTCAACACAATGGGTTTTAGAATTTTTATATTGAGTGTAAAAATAGGAAAATTGAAAATATAAATTTATTCAGTCAAATTTTAATTCGATCACAACGTACTCCTGCTGATTTTACTGGTTTCTAAATAAAATATTGGTGTAGGGTTGTATATTTGCTGAGGGGAGGGGGCCACCCAAGGGTCTGACTCTTACCGACATACACCTACAAAGAAGGTTTGTTGTCTGCTTGCCATTAGCGAATACCAACTATACTTTCTGCAGGAAGTCTGTAAACAACTTATGTCCAATGTATGGAGAATCTTACACATACATATATTAAACTTAGAGTATTTAATGCATGAGTGAAATCTCGCTAACACAATCACGCAAAACTACAGCCATTCCAAAAAAATAATAAAGTATCCAATACAATCAAGTATTTAAAACTCGAAAAACAAATATTATTAAGGTTAGAGGACGTGCACCTGTCAGTCAAGACAGGTACAGTACCCGGAGGTCAGATTAACCCATTGTACAAAAATATATTATAATATTATTAAAATACACGAAAAATATTGTTTATAAGTTAATATCACCGTATAAACAGTATCGAAACCATTAACGTTTGACAAACGCTCATAGCAGCAAATTACTAGCCAATTTAGAGGGAGAAAAAAAATTTTATAATGTTTTGCGAATCAAATGTGTTAGAAGCAACAGATATACAGAGTGAAAACTGGCGGATAAAGCAGAAAAATTAAATGTAAATAAAAATTTATTTTGTGTTAAAAAAGGGAAAATTTAGAATATTTTTTAATTTCTTCAATGAAAAGTTTAAAGATTCTTAAATATTTAAATATTAATCGAAATGTGTGTGATTTTCGGTCGTAATGAATATAGTTTCTTGTGCAAGAGATTATTAAGAAGCTAAATATTACAAGATAAAAATAAGACGTACTGCTCATAAAAAATTTTTTTTGCTGAAAGTTGCCAATATTTTTTAATTTCTTGAAAGAAAAAGTTAAAAATTGTTATTGCTAGTAGTTGTTTTTATTATTTATTAATAGTTTTACACAAAAATTACATTTTTTTATTAACTCTCGCCAATATAAAAAACCCACCCCAAAACCTAAAAAAACATAAATAAACAAAACAGACAGACAATCAGAAAGGGACAGAAATACTTTTTGGTAATATTTTCTGTCCCTTTCATAATTCGCTGGTAAACGTCAAAATTGCGTTTCGATACTGTTTATACGGTGGTTAATATCACAGAATATACACAGAATAGAAACAAGAGTTTGACGTTTAACTTTCCATGGAGAAAGAGACAGCAAATATTACCAAAAAGTATTTCTGTCTCTCTCTGATTGTAACTCTGTTTTGTTTATTTATGTTTGTTTTAGTTTTCGGGGTGGTTTTTTAAATTGGCGAGAGTTAATAAAAATTGTATTTTTTGTCTAAAACTATTAATAAATAATAAAAACAACTAATAACAATAACAACTTTAACTTTTTCTTTCATGAAATTAAAAAATATTGGCAACTTTCAGCAAGAAAATTTTTTTTATGAGCAGTACGTCTTATTTTGATCTTGTAATATTTAGCTTCTTAATTACCTCTTGCACAAGAAACTATATTCATTGTGACCGAAAATCACACACATTTCGATTAATATTTAATTATTTAAGAATCTTTAAACTTTTCATTGAAGAAATTAAAAAATATTCCAAATTATCCCTTTTTTAACACAAAATAAATCTTTATTTACATTTAATTTTTCTACTTTAACCGCCAGTTTTCACTCTGTATATCTGTTGCTTCTATCACATTTGATTCGCAAAACATTAAAATATTTATTTTCTCCCTCTACGAGGTAGGTTAATGTGCTGCTTTGAGCGTTTTTAAACGTCAAAGGTTTCAATTCTGTGTATATTCTGTGGTTAATATATTGTTCATTATTAATTTGTTAATAGGCAATAGTGCCAGATAATATCAAAACTAATGCACAAAACCCGTACTAAATAAAAATCGAGGTGAGAATTGAAGTCTGGCTACACTACATATCAAGAAAAACTGGCATCTTTAACTTTAAGCGTTGCCAACACTATCAACCTTACAAACAAAATAAAAATACAATTTTTCTTACGAATCTTTATCTCTGTGCTTTGACCTAATCGTTAATATAAAAGCTTTAATGCAGTGCATTTTAATGGTTATTGTACAATAAGAAGGAAATTCTTAAGCAACAAACAAGGAAGAACCTAATAGTATTTTTTCGTCTTAATACACATTCCAATAAAGTAAATTAAAATGGCTAAAACTCGTGTTTATGTTATTGGTGTCGGAATGACAAAGGTAAGTATAGTATTTATTGTAAAATTTTAAAGAAAATATATGTACATATGTTTGTCCAAAAAAAAAATTTCAGTTCGAATTTGAACTTTGATCGAGTGAACATCAACCTTTGTTACATAGAATAACAGAAGGGAAGATAATATTTAAGCTATAGGTATTTCATGTCAATATAGCAGATTTTTAGTAAAAAGCAAAAAAATGGTTAGTTTAGCCTAGAAAAGAAAAGACATTTTTGTGATTTACCAATGGGAATTCATTTCATGTCTCAATTTTAAATTATTGCAAGTTACATTAAATATTGTAAACTATAAATTTTCCTAATCATTTACTTCAGAGTTAAGAATTCATACAAAGTACATTATATTTTGCTTTCTTCAAGAAATTTCTTCTAAATGATACACAGAATAGGCAGGTTGTCTCCTGCTTCTATAAGAACAATACCAGCTAGCAAGTCAACTTAGGTGACAACACCACTCTGTGAAGTAACCATCCAATCAGAAAACACATTTAATGGTACTTACATTACAGTACAAGTTTCAGCCATCGTAAGACATAACAGTCTATAGTACAGCGAAGTCTTTTGGATTGGACCTCTCGGCTTGTGAGACTCCTCCAACCGCACACAAGTTTAATTGTCTTATTACATGTATATAAATATATACAATGCTAATTATTGCTTTTTGTGAACTTCTGATCCTTTGTGGTTTTACAGGTATAGTATGGTTAAGATAATTGCTATCTAATGGTCCCTACAAACAAAAAATTATTCGCCATCGGAGATTATTATTATTAACCGGTTACATTTAATTATAGACCTCATCGCCTCGTTCTGCAATTTTTGTAGTCTATCTATTTGTGTGTTTGTACAGCATGTATATAATATTGTAGCACCAAATTCAAAATGTGGCTTAATGATGGTGTTATATATATTAATTGCAGTGATTGTTGATATTCTATTTCTTATTCTCTTGAAAAATCCAATTTTTTCCCCGATTTTTTTACATATATAATTTAGATGATCTTTAAAATTCAGGTTCTTGTCTATTATAAATCCCAAATATTTTATATTTTCAACTTTCTCCAATTATTTTATTATTAATTTTAAACTCTGTTTCACTGTTCATGTTTATTTCCAATATTTTTGTTTTATTTTCATTTAATTTTAGTTTATTCATTTTCAATCAATTATTTACAATTCTCATATCATGCTCTAAGTTTATCTGGCACTGTTCATCAGTTTCAGATTCATTAAAAATTAGAGTATCATCGGCATATAAAACTATTTCACACTTTTCCATTATATTGAGTAGATCATTTACAAATATGTTGAACTATTAATTATTTTATCTTGTTTGAGTTAACAAAAATTTTAAGATTCAATTTTATTTACGTTTTTCAAACAAACAGAAAAATGTAAGGGAAGTTAAAAGATAGACTTGAAAATTTCATTAAAAATTTCAAAATTTTATTGTCAAGTAAACGTTTTGACAGCTATATACCATATAACAAAGAATAGGAAAGATATTAAAATGTACAGTAATCAATACACCATGACTTTTATTCATATACATATATTATCTTACTCAAATACTCTACTGGAATTTTATAACATTCCTCCTGTTTTTCAACATTTAAATATGATTGTTTTTTTGAATGTAATCTGGTAGTACTACTTATCATATTAGTCCATAAATGTAGACTGAATATATACTAAATGATCACAATAGGAAAATTGCACAGTAACAAATAAAAGAAGTTATGAATATATAGTAATTTAATTTCTAAAAACACTTATTGTATTTTTTTATTTTTTATTATATATAGTTTTTTATTCCCATCCCTAATTATGTTTATCATATATTAATATTGATTACGTGGATGTCTATAAAATGAAATTGAATAAAAAAAAATTATTCAACAATAAAATACAAAGAAGATAAAAAATAATTATATATATATATATATATATATATATATAATAAAAATCAAAAGCAAACGTCCTTTGCTATTTCAAAACATTTCTTGAAAAACTCTATAGGTATATATTGAATTGTTAGTTTCACAAAACTAAAACACAGTTATTGTTGCAAAGATTCAGTTTTTGTTAATACCTACTTATATACATATATTTAAAATCTTCTATTTAAGTCATATGTATTTATATTTAAACTATTTTTCCGCATTATTAGGAATTTATTTCAGAATTAACATTTCAAGTTATAAAAAGCAATATCAATTCAATAAAAAAAATTAAATTAATTTAGCTTACAAACAAAAAAAATTACGCCCCAATAAAATACTACGAAAAAAACAAACTTAAACTTAATTGAATACTTTTTAAGGGATGGCGTAAACCAGCAGAATAATCAATAAACAAATTTTAAGACATAATTTGTATTAAGTCTCCGAAAACAAAATTTAAAATTTAATTATTGTAATGTTGATTTGATTATAAAAAACATTATCCGTTTATAAATAAATGTTCTTAAATTTTAGTTTGAAAAACCGGGTCGACGTGCTGATATATGCTACCCAGATATGGCAAAAGAAGCCATAACAAAGGCATTAACTGATGCAAAAATAACATACGATGAAATACAACAAGCTACAGTGGGTTATGTTTATGGTGACTCCACGTGTGGGCAACGTGCATTGTATGAAGTTGGCATGACCGGCATTCCAGTATACAATGTTAACAACAATTGCTCAACTGGCTCAAGTGCACTTTATTTGGGGAAGCAAATCATTGAGTCTGGTAATGCAGATTGCGTGTTAGCCTGTGGCTTTGAAAAAATGGAACGTGGTTCTCTGTCGGCAAAGGTATTTTTTTTAATGTAGATTAGTATCTTTTCTCTCTATTTATAAATGCAGTAAGGATAAAGTATTTTATATTAACTAAATTTTTTACATTCTTCAGTATTTTGATCGTGCAAATCCAATGGAACGCCATATCACCGAAATGGCAGAACTGACTGAAATTGGTACTGGACCCATGGCGGCACAAATTTTTGGAAATGCTGGTAAGGAACATATGAAGAAGTACGGTACTAAACCAGAACATTTTGGAAAAATTGCTTACAAGAATCACAAGCATTCAGTCAATAATCCGTAAGTGTATCAATTTACAAATATACATAAAAGATAAGAGATAAGTTTGTTTATTTTATATAAATAGATATATACTTTATATAGAAAATAGATTCATTTTAATTTGAACATGCTGAAGGAGAAGGCGAGTCCAAGCAATGCCTCTTTCGCAGTAGCGATCTAGGTCTGTCCTCGTTGTTTAGTACCTACATATGTATGATAAGGTAGTTTAGCATTGATTTTTACAACCTGCTGTCGTTTATACGTGCTCTGGCAATTACGGGAGTTGGACTTTTATGAATTTTACTACATATGTACACTGGTGGCCAAAACTAAAGCAACTGACATTACACTTTGATATTTTAGCTAATATGTTCCGCTATAAAGGTTAAACCTGGATGTTTTTTGGTTTTTATGTTTACTCATTATTCAGATTAATCGTAAATGCAAAAAAATTATAATCAATTTGCTTAAAATATTGCTTTTCTTTCAAAATAACGAAATAACCATAAAATTCTAGTGGTCAAAACTAAAGCAACTTTCGTACTTCTGTAACAAAACTTAAAAATTAAATTAATAGTCAATAGCGTAACCCTAATTTTTAATGACGGCAGCACATCTACGGGGTGTTGAATCAATTAGCCTCCTAATTTGATCTTTAGAAATGCTGTTCCATGCGTTCTGGATACGATTAAAAATGGGGTGTTTATTTGTCCCTAAATCCCTTTTTATTTTGCGGTCAACTATGCTCCAAAGGTTTTCAATAGTGTTAAGGTCTATTGATTAACCTAGCCACCCGAGAACACTTACTTTTAATTGACTCAACCATCCCTTAACAAATTTTGAAGCATGATTTGGGTCATTGTCATGTTGGATAACCCAAACCAGTGGCATGTTCTCGTCTGCGTATGGCAGCATTACGTTTTCCAACAAATTTTTATAAACAAATCGATCCATTTTCTCAGTAATTTGATAAATTGGTCCAACTCCATCGTATGAAAAACAGCCCCACACCATTATTGAGCCTCCACCATCTTTTACCGTTCCTTTATAATATTGAGGTTTAAGGCGTTCATTTTTTGGTCTCCTTACGGTGAAGTTCTTCATGTCTGAAACTTTTTTATATAAAATTTGGATTCATCGGAGAACAATATGCTTCTCCACTGAGCAGGACTTCAACCAATATGGGCCTTTCCAAAAGCTAACCTGGCTCTGCGATTTTTCTGGGAAATAAATGGTTTCTTTGATGGTTTCCGAGCATTTAAATCTGCTTCTACAGCTGTAGAGTTGGACCAATTTATCAAATTAGTGAGAAAATGGATCGATTTGTTTATAAAAATCTGTTGGAAAACGTAATGTTGCCATACGCAGACGAGAACATGCCACTGGTTTGGGTTATCCAACATGACAATGACCCAAATCATGCTTCAAAATTTGTTAAGGGATGGTTGAGTCAATCAAAGGTAAGTGTTCTCGGGTGGCTAGGTTAATCGATAGACCTTAACACTATTGAAAACCTTTGGAGCATAGTTGACCGCAAAATAAAAAGGGATTTAGGGACAAATAAACACCCCATTTTTAATCGTATCCAGAACGCATGGAACAGCATTTCTAAAGATCAAATTAGGAGGTTAATTGATTCAACACCCCGTAGATGTGCTGCCGTCATTAAAAATAAGGGTTACGCTATTGACTATTAATTTAATTTTTAAGTTTTGTTACAGAAGTACGAAAGTTGCTTTAGTTTTGACCACTAGAATTTTATGGTTATTTCGTTATTTTGAAAGAAATTCAATATTTTAAGCAAATTGATTATAATTTTTTTGCATTTACGTTTAATCTGAATAATGAGTAAACATAAAAACCAAAAAACATCCAGGTTTAACCTTTATAGCGGAACACATTTGCTAAAATATCAAAGTGTAATGTCAGTTGCTTTAGTTTTGGCCACCAGTGTATGTCCTCTTCTTCACATAGTTTCACAATTAGGCCAAATATTTTGCGTGGACTTTTATTTGTAAATGTTTTTATGTGGCTGTTATCATAGACCGCATCTATACATAACTGTAATTATATGACTTAATTGTGATTTCGTAAATATTTAATGTGTATATTTCATGTATTTTTCAAGTACATTACATAATTTTGAGAAACTCCTCATTACATAAGTTTGATAACACCGCTTATTGACCATCAGTAAATACTTAACACAACTAAAAGAAGTAAAGTCTGGTTACTGAATATAAAATAATTGAAATCGTAATCATAAATCAATCATTTCATAAGTCTGTGCAATATCGTCCATTTGTTGTAATGAATTTAATTTGAATTTGAATTTCCTTGCAACATTTTCTTTTAATAATAAAAATGTAGAAGAGTCTTATCAACTTTTTTGTAACTATTGAAATTTTAGTTAATTTATGTTAAATTTTTCTATATCTGTAGTATGGTTAATACAAAGTCTGCTATCAAATGAAGTCAGAGTTAGTATGATTATTACAAACAGTTTCAATAAACCGATACCAGGCGTATATTAAAACTCTTCTGCTGGCAAGTAGAAATAAAATTCAATATCTTAAAGTAAAAATAATTAACATAATATGTACTAATATAAAGAAACTAAATTATTTAACTGATACAACATTGAAATTATACTTTAAATAAAAAGTTCGACTGTAGTAAAATATATGTATATACAGTGGCGAGCAAAAATGGATGCATCCTGCCTCATTCCTAATAAAACTACTATAAAATCCTAAATAAATAAGCAAATTAAATAAAACTTCAGGTATATTTTACATTATTTGATATATTTTTTGAAGATATAAAAATAAATATAGAAAAATTAAATGTACTTCATTTATTTGTTAAAAACTTAAACAATTCGATTATTCCACTTTTGCACGTATTCGAAATTTATAAATATTTATTAATTTTTAATATTATGTCCACAGTCCTTTATTTTTTTTACTCTTTTAATTCGCTTGGGTATACTTTCCACAAAATTTTCTATGGTTTTTTTTTGGTATTTGTCTCCATTCATCCTGTATCCTAGTCCAAAGTTCGTCTAAATTGGTTGGAGCTCTTTCATTTTCTTTTGGATTTAAATCCGGGCTTTGTGGTGGCCATTTAATCAATTGAAAATGTTGAGGGGACAAACAATTTTGGACAATTTTGAATACTGCTGGAAAAACAGTTCTTCTTCAGGGTACGCACTTTCTTCAATGAATTCTGTCAATTTTGTTTGAAGGATACTGAGATAGTTTTCCTTTCTCATTATACCCAACGGACCAACACTCCACCAAGCAAAACATCCCCAAACGATCAAATTTCCACCTCCATGTTTGACTGTCTGTTTTACCTGATGCCTTTGAAGTTTTTCATGCGGCCGGTGCCAATAATACTCTTTTCCATCTGATTAAAATTAAAAACATACACACATTTTTGCTCGTCACTGTATGTATATTTGTATATGTATATTTGTTTCGTTTAGTACATTGCCTTAAAATATATATTATATTAATTTTTTTAGCTATTCCCAATTTCGTGATGAATATAGTTTGGAACAAATTATGAAATCACCTACTGTTGTTGAAGGTGTTCTTACAAAGTTGCAATGTTGCCCTACTTCTGACGGTTCCGGTGCTGCTATTTTAGCCTCTGAAGCGTTTGTGCGCAGACATGGTTTAGAAGCTCAGGCTGTAGAAATTGTTGGTATGGAAATGGCTTCCGATCCAGAATCGACATTTAAAGACAAATCGTTAATGAAAATTGCTGGATATGACATGACGAAATTGGCAGCCTCTCGCCTTTTTGCTAAGTCTGGTTATAAACCAACTGATGTACAAGTTGTGGAATTACATGATTGTTTCTCTGCTAATGAACTAATTACTTACGAAAGTTTAGGTCTCTGTCCTGAAGGCGGTGCAGGAGAGTTAATTGACCGCGGAGATAATACATACGGAGGAAAATTTGTTATAAATCCGAGTGGAGGTCTTATATCAAAAGGTCATCCTTTGGGAGCTACTGGATTAGCACAGTGTGCAGAATTGTGTTGGCAATTGCGTGGATTAGCTGAAAAACGTCAAGTAAAAGACGTTAAATTAGCATTACAACACAATCTGGGTTTAGGTGGCGCAGTTGTTGTTGCTCTGTACCGTTTAGGCTTTCCTGCTGCCGCTGGAATCAAGTACAATTTGACATCCTCAAATGCGACAAATGTTAATGGTTTTAAAGTTTGGCCATTATTGAAGCTGTTAGAACAAGCTATGCAGGAAGATGAAGACAATTTGATTGAAAAAGTTCGCGCTATCTACGGTTTTAAAGTTACAAACGGTCCTAATGGGCAGTCTGCTTTTTGGACTATTAATGCCAAAGAAGGAAAAGGAAAAATTACTTTAAATGGAAAAGAAAAATGTGATGTTACCTTTATTATCAATGATGATGATGTGACTGATCTTATGACGGGTAAATTACCACCACAAAAAGCATTTTTCCAAGGAAAGATTAAGATACAAGGCAATATGGGCGCAGCTATGAAACTAATGGACCTTCAACGTTCTACTGCCGGTCGTATTGAAGCTTTGCGAGCTAAATTATAAATAAATTTGTGTTTACTTTGGTAAGATTTCCATTTTTATAAATATGTATATAGTATGTATGTACATAGGAAAAAGTAATTTGTTGCATAAGTACATTTTGTTTTATTATAATATATGTATGTATATCTTATAAGACAATTGTGTTTCTTTAATAAAGCATTTTTAAATAATAATAATAATAATGTTTTCCTTTTTTTTTTTGTTTGTATTTATTGCAGCTAATAATAGAACACTCATTCATACTACTAAATATATAAATATTTGGATGATTGATATAATAAATAGTAATTTATTGGTAATGCCGCTTACTATATTAATTCATGACATGCCCCGATATATCGATAGTATTGAAATTTGAGAAGAGTGCTAAATTCCACCCTTTTTGATTAATTAAATAATTTATATACACAGATCAGTGTGTATAAACAGCTTATTTTTGTATCCAATTGCCTATAATAAATTTAACTGAATTGTTTCATAACGACAAACACGAATAAATTCATATATCAAGTTATAAATTTGATTTGATGTGGATATTTACCATATGCGTCACTACAAAAGAAAAATAGAGGTGAATTGAATGTAGATAATTGGGCCCTCGAAATAAGCTGAGAAACATTTCGCGCATCTGGGGATACCTTCGGTTTTTATTTTTGTGTCCGAGTCATCACTGTTATCTGTTACATACGAAACGAAAACACTGAGAGTGCTATACTATATTCCACTGCAATCAAACAATGCATAACGACAATATGAACGAAATGTAGTGACGTCAAAAAACTCAAAGCCAACATCAAAAATTAAACCTAAAAAATAAAATTCCTAAAAAAGTTCCATCATCGAAAATAATATCGTCAACAAATAAATACATCAGCAATTACGAGTCTATCAATAAGAGAATAATAGATTTTCCATCTCCGTAGACACTCTACTCAATACCACCCCAAAATACCTTTGTCAACACAGCCCATTTTACACATCTATTCATATTTAAAGCTTTACTTGAAAGTCTCTACTTTTTAATACAATTTTCGAAACAAATGGATTCCATATGATATATCATACCCCATCAAACCCCTTCGGATAATAATTTCGTTAACATTGGCCTAATGGGTGATGAGAGAAAGTCACCGAAAGTAATAAATATTTTCTTTTTTCGTATTCCTTTTTTTTGCAGGATGTTATAGTTGAGGTTTCAACTTTTCAGTTCTCATCTAGTAAAAATCCCCTACACGTGAACTCAATCTACCACCTAAATAAATAACTTCATTTAATATTAAAAAAAGTGGATATGTGCGGTTAATACCTAGATTTAATGTTTTTTTTTTTTATTTTAATAAAAAAATTTAGAAATTAACTTTTTAAATGTAGTTTCTGCTTTAACTGTTGACTGGCAATTCTCCGTGGCTTAAAATAATACAAGTACATATATGTATATTAAATATAACTCCGGTTCCAACATAACTTTCTCAATGTGAATAGTAAAGTTTAACTTATGTGTCAGATTTTCATATCAAATTCTGTCGAATACTTGGGAAACACTATGAATAAAGAAGAATGCTCTGTGCTGTGTTTCCTTCTGAAGTTAAATTGATGGCCCGAAATATACCTTCTCCCTTTTACATTTAGACAATAGTTTAAACATTAGCACTCATTCATCTATCCTTCTGGATAGATTTTTTAATTGGAAGTCGAGAAGTCTACTTTCTTTAGCGCTTTCTATTTGTTGAAGGTGATACAATATAATTAAAAAGGTCCGGGAATCATTACCATAGTAGGCGATTAATTCGAAGATAATTCCAATTTTTGGTTACTGCAAAATCAATAACATTTTGAATCTTAGTCTATTAGTTTAAGGACTATTTTATATATAACATGAAAAAGAACCAACACATAATATATGTTTATGACATCATACATAACACAATTGGTCATTACAACCCTTTAGTCAGGATTACGACCTAGTTTCTTACAGCACTTATGTTGTGTGTGTTAATTTTATACATGAGTGGCGGAACCTATAGTTTAAAGCAGTGGTCGGCACAAAGAGAACATGATTAAAATGTGACTGTAGTTGTGAGAAGTATTTGTATAACCCAGAGGAAAATTGTTACAAATATTTTCAAGTTTACTTATTAACCTAATAATATGCTAAATCCCTAGAGGCAGCGTATTTAACTTGACAAATATTCTTTCAAAAATCAAGATCATTTCTCATTAGTGAATCCTACCGCATTTGTAATATTTCTTTGGGTGTATAATTGAAACAATTCAAAACCTGAAAAAAGCGACAGATCTTCCAATTTTTACTCTCTTTATTACCAATATTGTTGATGTTAGTGTCCAATGTGTGTAAAAAACCGATAATATTCGGCCTCCGGGGGCTATGTGTCCCGACCACGGGTTTAAAGTCGACTCCGAATGACAGATTTTTGAGAAACTCTTCATGGCAATTTTATTTACTCTGAATATTTTTGCCGGACATCTGTCGACGAAGAAATATTTTTTCATATTTGGTTATGTTGGGATTGTCTGACCTGGGGATTGAACCGTGGTCTCACGGCTAATAAGCCAACACACTACCTACTAGACTACGGCGACTTCACATCACAGCAGCACAAAATTAAAATCAAATTATGTAATTCTATGTTAATTTTTGTCCATAGACTTATTTATGTATTTATTTTATATTCTGCCTTGATTTATTTATTATTTGAATATATTTTCGAGTTTTCTAAATATAAATGTTGTACATTTGATTGACTGAAATTAACGGAATACAAATTTTATTTACTTCATATGTAATTACTGCGAAAGGTTGATTTAAGAGGAATTCCCACGGATTCCAAAGCATTTGGAACATCCTGTTATTTTCTTAATAAAATTGTATTGAAATAGTTTCAGTTCCCCATAGAGACTATTAGCAATTCACCAAAGGGTTTTAACCACAATTGTGACATACCATCATGTACATTAAAACGACGTAAACTAATAAAATTTTAAAGAGAAGTAAACAAACTCTTTGTATATTGAAAAAGATCACTCATAGTATACATACATACATATGTATGTATATTTTAATAAAGTAGCCATTTGATTGTTTCGTATTGGAATTAATATCTTAAAGCCTAATTGTATTTTCGAAAATAAAATCATTTAATTCAAAAACCTTAGTCAGAAATGTTTATAGGTATGTTCGTGCATATTTGTACGTATGTATTTACGTATTTCTTTTTTAAAATGTCACGCATACCTTGCACTTGCATAAAAGTACATAGAACAATAAAAAAGCAACAATATTTTTAATCACGTATCAGAACATATTTACATTAGATAATCTCTTGCTTAAAAAGTTTATGTGCATACAGGTGCAGATGCGTTAGTATTTTAAAATTCTAATAACTAATTCAGGTGCAATAAAAATAAAATATGTACCTACTAAAATTACTTTTTATGCTTTTTCAAAAATGAACGTTTTTTGTATCAGCACAATGTATTCAATAAGATGGTCATAATTTAAAAAATGCAAATTGATTTTTATTTCTGGATGCTAAACGAAATAAATTTATAGGAATTTCGAAAGTTCCCAGGTTAAAAAATGAAATCCTCATCTAAATGTACATATGTATGTACATACATATGTACATATATGTCATATATCAACAAAGCATGGAAACTTATTCAAAGTTTATAAACTTTTTATGTAGAGTATAATTCGTCGCAACAAAACGAAAATTTTGTTAGGATCACGCTGAATGCACTCGTCATGAAGCTAAAAAAATTATTTTCATTATGTTCTTTATTTTTATGTTTATTAGTCCAACAAAGTTATTAATTTTTTTTTTATCAGTTATTGTATGTATGTATATCCACAACTTGAAAAACAAACTGCCTTCAAAACCAGCAATGTAAACACAATGATACTAAACATCAAAAGCTTGATCCTTGTTAACACTAAATAAAGGTCTTCACACACATGTTTATCATTTATTTAATAAATAAAAATATACACAAATTCTGTAACAAAATTGTTTATATTTAAAAGAAAAAATTACGAAATCAAATGAGGAAAAGCGAATCACTTTATGAGAATTTCCGAATGAAAAGTCTGTATCCGGTGTTAATAAGGACCGTAAATGAAATTGATGGCACAGTGTTATCAGTTAAAGTGTGGTGTTATTTATACATATGTACATGTATGTAATAAAGAAACAAATAACAAATAATTTCTTTCACTTTACTTGCAATCATTTAATCCATGGAAAATAAATGCTATATACATATGCATAAACAGTATATTATAGTTGTTGAGGAATTTTTATTGCTAAATCCATTTTTCATTACCCATTATCATCATTGTGACTATTGTCTTAAAAAATGTCTTAACAAATTTATCTTGATAATTGGCAAGAAATTACATAATAGTTAAAATTAATAATAATAATAATAATATACATATGCGTGTATTGATTATAAAATATTGTGTATTGATTATAAAATATTGTGTAATTAAATATTAAATAAAACTCTAACGTTGAATATTGTGATTAAAAATATCGCTTATGTAAAGACCGAGTATTCACTCTGTGTTATTATTCCAAAGATGCCTTTCTTTCCATTGAGTAGTAGAGTAGTGGCTTCCTGTCATATCATTCGAAATACAATTTCCTTTGAAATTTAAAAATTCTTAACAGAGTAAAAATTCATATTCATGTTAGTTATGAATAAAAATTGAACGGTCTTCTGAATTACATAAAACTTCCATATTTATGTACTTCTAGTCAAAGTTTTACACTTGAAAACAACAGTTAGGAATGTTTCTCGATACTGGAACTAATTTAATTTTTTCTGGAAAAGCTCTCACAATATCATTCACGCTTAAAGCTTAAAATTTGATTTAAAATCTTCGTCAATATGAAAATATGTACATAGTACCTATGTATTCTCAATCTAAAATCAAGCTAGCGTGTTTGCCGGGTAAGTTTATAGAAATGCATTTGTAACGGGGTAGATGTGTAGTGAAATTTGTTGTCGTAAACAATTTGTTAAAATGTGTTCATTTGCATTGTACATACCACATCAACACATGCATACAAATTGTGATCGGTAAATGCAACAATCAACAAAAACAACAATTACAATAGCATTTAATAAAAATAAAAAAATAAATAAAAAATAAAAAAATCATTCAATTCCTTCACGTGCGTGTTCTTTATACCTTTATAATGTACTGATGTTCATCACAGTTTATATTTTGTTACCGAACCAAGTGCGCCTGCGTTCTGCATACAGAATTTATTTGTTGTTCACAAATACTCATTCATTCTGTGGTTACAAAATTCATTTCTTTCTTCGTATTCAGTTGGGCCAGGCTAAGCCAGCTAGGCTAACCACTGCCAACCAATTTGAGTAAAGTTAAGCCAAACCCTAATAAAAATATGTGTGCATACATATATATATATATATATATATATGTATATGTATGTATGTATGTACATATATTGATTATAAATGATAATAATAAAAAATATACATATGTATATACATACATACATACATACATATGAAAAGAAATAAAGAAACAAGTGTAGGTGCAATGTCCGTTTCAATCCATTTCAGTCCGTTTGTCCGCTTATGTCGTCTTGATTCTTGTTAAGAAATGAAGAAGTGAACCTTGTACATGTTGATTATTTTGTCGTGCAGTCCACGTCGAACCTCTTTCAAAGGCTGTTTGTATGTACTTAAGATGGATACACTGTGGCAGTAGCAATTCCTTCTAATCACTGATATTTGTGTGTTTGGTAATTGGTAAAAAAAAAAAAAAAACACATACACACATATGTATTTGTTTAAGCATGTATGAAACATACTTAGTTCAATACTTATGCATAAAATTTTGTTTACATTTAATCATTAACTGTCATTGTCCACAGTGGATAGTATGTGACTGTCAGCAATGATTGTTGATCAATCGGCTTCTAAGTTTGTTGGGTTTTTAAGATTTAAAATTTCACCTTTCATTCTATAGAAAATCCAGAAGTGTTTGTATGTCAGAAGACTTTATGGGATTATACTTACATACATACATATATGCATATATGTATGTAGTTAACAAAAGAAGGTTTGGTTTTGGAGCTGACTATTGTTGTTGTTTAATAATGCATATAATTTATAAAAGTTTTATTGCAATGTGCTGTGAATCGCTAATTAAATCATTGGAAAACATGGGAATTTTGGACGCTACTTTAAATTATATTCTACAAGAAAAAAGTATCAACGTTCTTACCCTTCAGTACATATAGTACATAACTTAACCTTTGTCTAATTTTATGAGTATTTTCGAATATTTCGTTCAAATATCTTCTAGTTTTTCAACAAAAGCAAAATATTATCATTGATTTTTTTCGACTATTATGAAATCTATTCGAAGAAAGTAAATATGTATGTACACTATTTGAGATGCCGCTTTGGATCAAATTGACATTTTAATTTGATTCTTAAAATCAGATCCGTATTTAATCTATGTATTTTCAACTTTCAACCCTGTTCATTTAAAAATTGACTGTGGTAATTGCGAAACTTTTAAACAAAAAAAATATTCCATATTGTTGACAAATATTATTTTTTCATTCTGATCCGTAAATATTTAGAACGTATATTCAGCAATAAAAGTATTTTTTGTTGTCGTGTTGTTGTAATTTTTTAATTAATTAAATGTGGGAGAGGGTATTGCCAAACCACTTTCATTGGCGACGTTGGATTTTTCGGAAAATATGCTATTGCTTTGAGTTTGTCGGTAGGTTTTCATTAGATATTCTAATAAACCTAAACTCGAATATTCTTCTCTCTAAACAACGGTTTTTTAAATCTCTTAATCCTTGTGGATCTATCCTTGATGCGTTTCATGTTCCGCATCTATACTGAACGTAATTAATGTTTACGTTACATAATACAGTAAAAGGCACACGATTTTTATTTTTATGAGCTCCAATGTCTTCGGCTAAGCTAACTGCTTTTTATGGTACTGCCGCTGGGACAGAATGAATCTACGACTTTAATTGGTGTATCGCCACAATATTCGGGTGGAAATAGTGCGACATATTTCTCTATATGGGCTGTTGCATAATATTTTGATAATACGGATTATCTTGTCAGTTAATCTTCTGCACTGTATTGCCGTTTATATTACGTCGTTTTTCAGTATCGAGCCCCTCTTGAAATCTATGAAGCACATTGTACAATGGGACACACCATTCAAACGGTCTGTTACGTTAGTCAACGCAAGATCGATGCACTCGGAATTCAGCTTGTTCATTAAGCATACTGGGCAATGTACATATGTATGTCTTGCTAGGCATTTACTGACTATAGTCACGTCCATCCTTCCTACATTCTTTAGTTCACCTTACTGTTCTTTATCAGACCAGAAATTTGATGTAAGAGAATGTAGGCATTCGGATCCCAGCATACGATCAGTATTCGTCTGTGAACGTCGTACCAAGTAAATACATATGTATGTATGTATATATGTATACTATATACGAATATATTTCTACACAATATATTTCATATAAAGTTTCGATATGTAATTAAAAATTACTGGTTTAATTCCAATGTTAAAAGATGTGTGGTGAAGTGTTCGTAAAATAATTCATTGGTGATACACAGAAATAAAAAGAGAACATCGAATAGAACAGCCAAACGATGAATACGTCTGTTCTGTATATTTGTATATGTATGTTCACATATATATTTACATTATAGACAGGAACTTGTATACGGTGGAAGGCACGAAACTTGCAAAAAAAAAAAAAGGATGTTAAACGAATAAAGAGGAATAAAAGAGGTTTAAATAAAAATGTAAGCAGTGGGTGGTGACATGGTTGTGTGTAGAGGGCATACTCTTAATGTTAATCGTAAAAGCTTAAAGGAAAAATTGAAATAACAGGGCGACGTACTTTGTTTCCTGAAAATGTTTTCGCAAATGCAAAATATTACAATAAGTTGAGAGTATATCCCGGAAACAGGAAGTTGAACATTTTCAAGGAAGCGACAGTATTCAAAAGCCTTGAAGCAAGGAAACAACTACAAACGATATAATAATAATCTTTACGGACACATGAACTAACAAACAGCCAACTACATTTACATATACATACCTACATATACATATATGTGCTTTCAGTAAAGATGTAGAAAATATATTATTTTCTTATTTAGATCGAATATTTCGGAAACGTCTGTTGGTTTTATCAACTGTAATCGAATCGATAAAATTGACAGGGAACATTTGAATATTTGTCTGTTCCAAAATTACATTTAAAACGTATTTGAATGCTTATCCTGTAGAGTACGTCTAAACATTTGTTCGTTGAGTAACAGAGTTCTGAAATCATTTGAAGCTTTCTACACAAACAAATAATTATTATAACAACAATAGTGAAAATGGATAGAGGATGATGCTGCAATAGCTAAAGATGCCGAGGTAGAAGAAGTTTAACACTTTTATCGTAACGTAGGTTTTTCAAAACTTTACTTGCCCTTAAATACATTGTGGCAAGAGAGAAGTTTACAAATATTTTAAAATGTTAAGCATGTATGTATGTATACACATTTTTTTAACAAACATTAAAAAAATAAATCAACCAAAAGCTTTGAATAGAAAAAAAAATTATTATTAAAGAACTGTTTAAAATAGTTAAAAAAATTGGTTTTTTGATTTTTGAATAACAATATTACAAGAATTTTTAAAAGATTGAATTCAGCTTGAAGAATACATAAGATACAGATACACAAACAAAAATTAGGGACACCAGCAGGTCCTTTTTTCAGCACTTGAAAAGAAAGTGGAAACCGTGGGAACACTTTAGATGCACATGTGTTTAAAAAATCTCAAAAGGCATAAAACGAAAAAAGAACAACTTCTGAAAAGTAAACAACCTACACAATAAGAGTATTGCCTACGATCCCTCTCATACACATGTTCATGTACACACAAGTATCCTTTATAAATATTTTTTTATTTTTTTATTTAATCAATTCATGCAGTATACTCATACATATATGTATATGTATGTATATGTATGTACAATATGTAACTATTTGTATGTATGTATGCATATATCACTATAAAGTGTATATGCATATGACTACATACATAAAAATAATTTAATGGATAGTAAGCGATTCACTTGTTCATAATTTCAGGATTTAAAATTTGAATTAAGAATGTCCGTATTAAGTAAGGATGTACATACATATATAGGTATATAAGCATGTATTTGTATTTGTTTTATAAACAATCCAATATACGTATTTATGTACATATGTATACAATACAACGGTGCGTATGTATTTGAAGAACACGATCACTTACAGGGGATAAAGTAAGGATTTCTCCTTGAATAAAAACATTGTAAAATGTACAACAACAACATAAGTAAAACGTACTGATTGTAACCTAAGTATGTGAAAGGTTTCAAATTTCAAGGAAAAATGTACAAGAGAAAGATTTTAGAACCAAACACTGATTCCTTTATAACAATGAAAACAAAAGATTATCACCATAACGAATGCACTAAGTAAAGTAATAAAAAATGAGGTATCGCTCATACATAAACACACATTATTTCAACATAAGAATCATCCATATGTGACATGTACATACCTAAGGACTCACTATTGTCCTTATTTACAAACTTTATAACTATCTCATGGTAAATATAATACATAATATCAATGAGACTCCTTTTTTTCATCGTATTCTCTACTTTCAAAATTATCTATCAGTTCTGACATTTAAAATGCATACAAATACATACATAGTGAATACAACAAACCAATATCTTATTGTAAGTTACAATAGCAAAAGAAAATGTGTAAAGGAAATAAACACTGCCGACCAATACATATGTATGTATGTATATTATTAAATGATAGTTTTTTCATCCTCTTACGAAATTCTTAGAAATCAATTGGGAACACCTATTCTATTTCTGATAAAAATAAAAATTAATAATAAATGGGAATTTAAAGTAAAGGAAAAGGAATGAACTGCATTTAAAGAATTAATCAAAACAGTACATACATACATATATAGTATGTATATATGTGAAGTCGCCGTAGTCTAGTAGGTAGTTTGTTGGCTTATTAGACGTGAAACCACAGCTTAACACCCAAGTTAGACATTTCCAACAAAACGAAATTTGAATATTTCTTGAACGAGTTCCTCTCAGCAGTTTTCTGTCAAAAACTCTGAGAGTAAATAAATTTGCCATGAAAAGTAGCTGTCGTTCGGAATCGACCTAAAACTGTAGGTCCCGCCACTCATGTATAAAATTAACACACACAGCATATGTATGTATGTATGTAGTACATATGCAGATATGTATATATGTAGTATTTCATTTGAGATCAAATTAAAATAAAAAAAAAACACATAACAGTATTAATTGTCATTTTCATAATGACTATATACATATGTATATACTTCTGTCTCTCTTTTTCTTTCTACATACACATATGTATGTATTTATATACAATATACTTATATACATATGTATATCTTCCTATATATGCAAATAAGTAATAAATTGCGATGGGTTTGAATTATTACATTTCAATGATTTTATTATAAAACTTAAAAATTTTCGTCATAATGTAGTACGTTTTCATAAAAAGAAAGAAGTGTATTGTACATTGCAAAATCAATTTAACACACTTTATAAACACTGATTTTTAATAATTTGTTGCAAGTCCAGGATTTGTTTTCTAAGGATCATTACTATTTGTCAAGTTTAATGCAATAGATTATTTAGATTTGAAATATGAAGGCTTTGGTTGGAACAACAACACATTTAAATACTTATCGCTGAATATACATATATTTTCATAATTTATTGGTCGTTGCCATTACTTTTAATCTAACGGTATCAATGTATATATGTATGTATACATAGTTTAATTATTCCAATATATGAAACCTATACTTTGACAGAAAAGAGCACAACCTCTTCCCAGCATTATATTTAAACAACCATTTTCAATTGTTTTACACTGTGACAAAAGAGGTTAACCTCTCTTCATATTACATTTCTCAAAGCGGTAGTGTTATATTATTTTGACGGTACTGTATGGACAAAAAGTAACAACAATAAAAACCGTAAGTGGGCGAGAATATTAACGAAAAGCATACTCCCCTATTTAAAGCTCATTTAAAGATCACCTATACTCACTAAGGGACTATTTATGCATCCACCGATACTCCATATCGGTTCAAGTGTGTAAATCTAAACGAACGACATTTATTGTTGGATATGTTTCCTACACTGCCAATTGTTAACGAAATGAGCAGACGAAGTTAGTAAAAATATTTGTGGATATCCAAATACACAAACATTTCGACTGTCAAGTTCAAACTACTCAAATAAACACACATATTTATTTTCATCTTTTTATACGTCTTTAATTTTGACCTGCTATTTACATACCACCAAGTATTTTAAAATGACAAATATGGAGTAGATGAGAGTCGGGTATGTTTCATTTAATTTATACTGTGTTGCATAGTGTAGATTTGTGTTCTTCGTTCGTTTTATATCGTTGTATTAATGTGGTTGATTACTATAAAGGAGGGCGTTGTCGCACCCGGAAGTAGCTTCGCATTATATATGTATATATTTCTGCAGTATATGTCTTCAGGCATCTAAATGTATTTTTAAAACCGCATTGAAAATTTTCTTTTATCAACTTTTAGTAAAACTCTCAATAGTAAAGAGGTTCCAGTCATTGCGTTATCATAATTAAATGCAAAAAAAATTATATCAATTTGTGGTAAGAAGAGGCTTTTTTAAAATCTTCAATAAGATTCGATATTCGTTTTTACCAAGACTGCATCCTATAAGGTCCAATAAATATTAACCGCGTTAAAAACTCACAATAAAAACTAAATATGGAGGAAAGAAAACGAAAAATGACTTTTATGAAATGAAAATTTAGAGAATTTGGATTTATGCGACTGGTGGAATCTGCTCTATCTTCCCTAGTTTCCCAGCATTTTTAAAGGGAAGTAAATAAACATTAATGTATGGATTTAAATCGATACAACTACAATAAAATTTTATTAAATCAATTATATTTATTATACATATATAACAGTACAACAGTATTTATTTAAGCGTGTAGTATTTTTTAATCGAGTGATATGCTACAAAATATTCATCCTTATGCAGTGCATACTGCAAAATATTTCAAACATATCAATCTTTGTTCCTTTTTTCATAAGATCTGCAGACTTTGCAAGGTTTTTGTGTATATAATTTCTTCCCTGTTCTTATAATTTGCAGACTTCATGTTTCCTGACAACCTGCTTAGCATTTAATGTTATTTTTGTTTTTTTTTTTTTCAAATTACCTGATTAATGTACAAGTATTTGATAAATAAAATTCCTATGAAAACTCACAATCAAAATTCAGACAAAAGAAGAACAACGATCCCAAATACATTGATGCTGATGCGAAGATCTTGTTTGCCGAGAACACTCTCAACTTGCTTAATAATTTTTCACAAAGTCCCAATATGAACCCAGTTGAGCACTTGTAGGATCATTTGTTAAAACGATTACGTAGTCATAAAACATAACATAATAAACTATATTCTAACGAATGACAATAAATTTCACCCGAATACAAACAAAAATTTGTGTAATCAATGACAAAGTGGTTGAATAGAGCACAAATGCACTTAAACATCAAAATATTTTTTCTTATTGTGAATATTAATTATAAATAACATCGAAATAAATTAATTTTATGTTTTCTGCAAAATTGTTCATATCTACCATGATACCATGATCAATGGTTACATTGTATGTATTTTTTCATAAATTTAAACTTCTCAAAAGGAAGCTGACATGATTGTTTTGCTCTAAAGTTTTTCAATACACGTATGTACATACATACATATGTACATACATATGTATCCTACATAAATTTATACATACATACATACAAGTATGTCACTTTTAATTACCTTTTTTGTATCAATTCAACGATAAATGTGGGGAGCTATATAATTTAATGAATAGAAAGCCTGAAAACAGTGTCCGAATTGTTTTCCTTGGTTTCTGGAATATACAATAACAAAAAAAAAACAATAGTTCAAAAGCTTGTTATTTTAACAACTTTTCAAAGTCAGCCACACAAGTTTTATTAAAGTCTGTCTGAATGCCTGACGTTCACATTTTCCGTATGCTCTTGTTCTTATTACAAGGCAGATTTATATTTTACAATCATCTTCTGAGTCTGTCCAGCAAGTTTCTCATCATTAACAATAATTTCCCCATTCACCATTTGAAGATGTCTCATCAAACTGTGCCACCTTCCTTATTTCATGTTCCATAAGCTTTTCGCTTACATCTGTTTCATTTTCCCTGAATTATTATGAAGCCAATAAGCCAATTCTTGATTTCTTACTTTCATGATTGTTTTTATAAAGATAAAAGTCAGAAAAGGAAACTAGAACGAATTGTTATGGGTATGGAGAACAAGCCTGAAAGCAATACAATTTCTTAACAAAATTCTAGTTCACTGCCTTCCTTGATTGTATGTATGTATATATGAATTATATATACATATGTATACATACATACATACATATGTATGTAGACGAAGATTATTAATAACAATAATAAAAATAAACAGACAATTATAATATAATGTACATATACAGATGTATATATTTTCATATGTATGTATGTAATGGTATAAATATGTATATATATATATATATATATATATATATATATATATATATATATATATATATGTATATAAGTGCACATATGCAAGTATTTATATACATTTTTATACCGTTATAATATGGATATATAAATATGAATATATATACATACAGTGGACAGCAAAAGTCTTAGTACGGCAATATATTTTGGCAAAAAAAAGTCCCCACAGGCTTAATACTCTTGCACAAAGTCCCGATATGACCTCATTTGAAAGAACGGTTACGTAATCGCTAAACCTCAAGGGATAATATTTTCATACATTAGGCCTTTGAATTTTAAATTTACTCAGGGCTCTCCTTGGGGGTACCTATGGAGTCACCTGAAACTTTTCCTTATTTTTCTCTTGTTCTATGAAAAACATTAGAAAATTATTTGTTTTATAATAAAACAGAAATAAATTAATAAAATAAATATATATACTATAAATTTGTATACAAACTTTTGGCTAAAATTCATTAAATTGCTAAAATATATCGCCGTACTAAAACTTTTGCTGTCCACTGTATATAGGTAAATCGTGCATAAAATATAAAAAGTGTGGAAAAGAGCCTTAATAATATGTATATGTACGTTAATGTTTTTATTAAAATATCATAAATATTGGAGATTGCATTACAACATCCGAGACTTTTCAGATATTTTAATTTCTGTTACATATTTTTAATTCATGAAATTATTTTTCTGTTTTATTATACATATATACATATGTGCGTACGTAGTTATATGTATGTATGAATATGTGTATTTAAGTATAAACACAAATGAGATTAAGAACTTTTAGAGCATAAAAGATATCGTTGCCATTTCATTTTGAAGCCTGTTGATAATTTCATTTTAGGCATTTTTCTTTCAAAGTCTGTTAAGCCAGTATGGATGAAATTGGAAACAATTTTTACTTTAGGCATATAGACAAGGTTTAGGTTTAGTATTCTCTAAACCTGTCAGTCGCAAAGTTGTATAGTGTAATACCTCTATTACGGAGTACTTGAAATGGTTATTTAAATTCTTACTGATATATGAGATTCATTCCTGACAAAGAATTCTAAGGATTATTAAATGAGATGTGCGAAGTATTCCAAGCATACCAAGGCATACGTAGATAGATGGATTAGTTTTTATTTTTTATCTGATGAGGAGTATAACAGCGCTCCCAGAACTTCAACGCAATTTAAATGTTGTATGCATTAACGCGAGTCTAAGTAGTATGTTACTTCATAGTCACTTCATAACTAGAAATTAAAAATAAGATGAAAACTTAATAAAAAATTAAAAATTTTATTAAAATTTATTTGCTATTAAATAGCAGCAAATATTACATTATTTTGCCAATGAGTCTGATAAAGCCAAAATAAATTACTAATAAATAATATTTTTTTAATCTTTCTCACCAACACAATTTCTCACTTAGGTAGCGTTTAGATAACTACTATCAAAACGTACGTAGGGGTAGTACACATGTATATTGAGCACAGTACATTGTCAATACGATACAGTAATCGACAATACGTTGAAATAAAATTGTAAGTTTGAATAATTTTGGGGGAAAATGGTAACACTGATTTCCTAACGTTTGTTGTCAGCACTGCCCGTTTCTCTCTGAGCAATGTTTTCGACACGTAACACTCTTATTCCGGGTATAAACTTATGATGATTTCTTGTCTACATAATTTCTTTTGAATGAGTAATGAGTGTTGTTGTTTGTCTTTTCGTCGTCGCTTGAATCGAAAGAACACACTTATTCACAATACAAGTTATCGACTTTAGTGTGTTGTGTCTCCAACAAAAGATGTTGTTGCCAGTCGATTGTAAACCGCCGATGACGTCGGTTTGGTGAAGAGAGTGCGAATAAATAAGACAAGGAAATTAACGATTAGAAAAAGAAAGAACATTATTTGAGTTTTAAAAATACTTTTTAGATATTGAATATTTCCAAAGTGGCCAAATAAATAAGCGAACGAAATCTAATCTTCAGTGTATCTAATAAGTTTAACAGTACATTAGCAATAAAGTATAATATGTATTTTCGATGTTAAAATAATAAATAAAAATAATATTTAAACCTTTAAGGAAATCTGTGAGTAAAAATAGTGATTTGTTTATTACGCTGATTAAAAAGTCTAAAATAAATTCATCCAGACGTACATATATTAAAAAAGTATATTGCATTAACTTTCTTCGTTCGTCAACATACAATAAATCGATTGTTATTGTAATTTTAAGTACGTATAATGAAAACAAAAGGGGAGATATGATTCTTCTCTTTTCATTGTGATTAATAAAATTGAGATTTTCCCGATTCAACAGTAATAGACAGATAACGTTAAAGTTTAAGTAAATAACAGTATGAAATTACTGATATAATTTATTTAAGAGTTTAATGAAACAAAAATGAACACTACGATGAAATTATTTTGTTAAAATAAACGGAAATACCAAAGTTATTGCAACAATAACGCAGCCACAATAAAACAATAACAAAAACGAAAAAAGAAAAATAAACAAACGAACAAATAAATGAAAGAAAATACAAGGCAAGAAAGTAAAAATAAATATTAAAGGGCACTTGCATTTGCTGAGAACCAAGAAAACGTTTATTAAGCAAAAAAGATAACGATAAGAAAACCCCTACGAAATAGGTGAAGAAAGAAACAAACCAAATAAATATATATTT
Organism: Sarcophaga subvicina; assembly: GCA_936449025.2. Taxonomy (NCBI): domain Eukaryota; kingdom Metazoa; phylum Arthropoda; class Insecta; order Diptera; family Sarcophagidae; genus Sarcophaga; species Sarcophaga subvicina. Next base: position 122,304,310 of record OW388082.2, on the reverse strand, counting down.
ATATATATATATATATAGAAATAGCGAGTACAAAAACAAAAACCAGACGGAAGTAATGATATTTACCCATTTTCAACACAAAAGCAATATTATATATCAACTCGTTCTTTTCTCAGTCTCCTAATGAATTAAAAGAAGAGAAGAGAGGCGATATAATAATAGTAAAAACAATAATTATAAAGGAAGCTTTATTTATTTGCTAAAAAATCACTAGACTACGGTATTTAAAAAAAAGAATAACAAACAGAATTGAAAAACTTTTTACTCTCCCATACGTTTATTATTTACATTTTGAATAATTAATTTTTGCTAAAGAGGAAACAAGAATGCTGAGTGGACGTTAAGTGAAATCAAAGCGTAGAACAAAACAAACGCTAATAAATGTCTGAAAAGTTGTTGTCAGAGTTTGAGCGCTTTTACTCACAGATACTACAATTGCAATGGAATTGAAGTCAGCAATCTATTACAAGATATTAAATATATTCACCATTTAAAGAGAAACAGACAAAGCGGATATTATCCGCAGATCTAATACTGTAAACAATATCGTCGGTCGAAGAGTTAATGGAGTTTTGCATTGTTTTACGAAAACCGCTAAATTGGCTCTGTCGTAAAGATTTTTGAAAATCCTATATCGTCCGAAGAATCGGTAAGTAATATAACACAGCTTTTAATTATAACCACGAATACTATACTTTTATTTATATTTACCATTTCTATTCAATCAATGTTGAAAAAATTCCAAAAAATTTATTCATTTCATTAATTAAGGAAGAATTAAATAAAAATCATGTTTAAAATATAATAAATCGGGCCAATAGCCTTTGTTGTTAGTGCCTTTCGAATATAAGCTAGATATTTATAACTAATAAAAATCAGCGTAAACACAACGAATTTAGTCCTTTATTATTGTTATTTTTGTGTTTTACTATAAAATATAAAGGTTCTTATAAAGATTTTTTAAATTTACCAAGATTTGTATCGGAACATTTCGGTAAACAGATATGGTGCAAATTATGAAATTATGTAGGTATATATACATATTTGTATATACATATACATTTTCTAATAGGTTAGAATTTTTTTTGCAATTTAATATTAGTCGTTCTTATTGTTTATTATTTATTAACTGACTAGAATTGTATAACAAAGAGACAAACAAAAATAAATATTAGGATTGGGTTACAGAATGGACCCAAAAAGTATGCGTACGAAATTGTGTATAAGTCGATTTTCTGTTGTTTTAAAATTTTTTTAATTTGCGGCAAGAGCATTGAAATAGTAGTCGCCGTGGTGTAGTAGGTAGTGTGTTGGCTTACTATTCGTAAAGCCCGGGTTCGTATCCCAGGTCAGACATCAAAAATGAAATATGAAAAAAAAATATTTCTTCGGCGACTTCCTCTCAGCAGATTTCTGGCAAAAACTCTGAGAGTAAATAAAATTGCCATGAAAAGTTTCTCAAAAATCTGTCGTTCGGAGTCGACGTTAAACTGTAGGTCCCGCCACTCACGTATAAAATTAACGCACACAACATGAGTGGTGTGAGAAGCTAGGCCGTAATCCTGACTGAAGGGTTGTAATGGCCAATTATGTATGTATGTATGTATGCATTGAAATATATATAGACTTAACTGTCTAGTAAAAGCTATATATATATATATACATACATATATACATATATACATATACATATACATATACATCTACGTATAATATATATGTATGTACATATGTACAATATATATAAATACATATATACATATATATGTATATATACATTGACAGATAATATATATACATATATGTAATATATATACATAATACATTAGTTGTTCTTTCAGCCGTGTACTACAATAGGTATAAAAAATTATGCCATAATGAAAAACACTAGTTTTAATTCCTCTTTGCGCAAACAATAAATATTAAGGAGTCAGATTAAAAGAATGACCGATCTAAAAGCCTGCTGCTCCTACACACAGGCTGCTGCTCACACACGACAATATATTCCAAAGGAGAATGTTAACTTGAAGATGAGTACTCTATGAAAACGGATTCTGCTTCCTAGGAAATAGTCATAGGGCTATCAATAACTTTCTTTGTGATGTATTAATGACACATTTTTATTTGCTAGTGTGGAAATAAAATCTCACCTGATTTTGTTGTTTCACAAGTATGTGTTTTGAATTTTTTTGACATTTAATGACTATCCCAATAAACGTTCTCTACTATAATATTTCCATACTGTTAAGAAAACATTGAAGAAAGTGAGGAAACTAAAATAATACTCTCACAGAATGTAAAACATTTATAAACGTACTTCTTTTAAAATAATATGTAATACAGGTATATAAATTGTAAAAAATTATGATTATTAAATTTTCTATTAAAAATTTGATCTAACTACATATACTACACAGTTTGTATATCAAGGAGCTTACTTTAAATTTCTCATTTATGATTAATACCTTTCTTTAAGTGTACCAACAAATAACTGTCGGAATATTATGCTCTCTATTTTCTCTTGTAAAACATCTACTCAACGTAGAAGAGCAATCGCTTGGCGATCGTTATAATAATCAAATCGTTTCGTTGTGTGTTGTTGTTGTGTTGAGCTGGGTTGCTTCCACTACTGGTAAAGATTCTAAAAGATATTTCGCTTGCTATACACTTACTCGTAATAATGGCATGGGAATGGTGGGGGATATTACCAGTTTAGACTATCATATCTTATCGTTTGTTGCTTTTATTTTGTTCTGTATTTTGTTTTTCAGGCAAGAGGACGGACGTCCAATTTTGCCTACTGTATTTCTTATATATATATATATATGTATGTATGTGTATATATTATATATATATATATATATATACAAATATATAGATATATACGTATGTTTATAGAAATATATTCACATATGAGTAAACAATACGAACGTTGATGAGCGCAAATGTACATATTAAAGTATACCACAGAAAGAGCACAAAAGTTAAGTGAATACAAAAAATAAATATATAAACGCGAATTTCACTTCCGCATTGCTCCACAAAAAAGTAATAATAAAAATAAAAAAAAAAAAATAAATAAGACAAACGAGCAACGGCAACGACAACGACAACGACAACAACAGCTGAGTTATATTCATCGATACGAAACTTGTAAACGGTTGCACACAAACACTTATTCAGTCATTCCTATACACGCTTATTAGAATACGCAGATACTCGCACATGTAAAGAGAACCAATACGATTTCAACTTGTTAAGAATTACGGAACAGTAGGAAATGTACTTTAAAAAACAACATACATACATATGTATCTATGTATGTAAGTATGTAAACAATTTATAAATTATTATACTACATCATAGATGATACAATCATAATAGTTTTCTGCTATTGTCACTGTCACTGAGGGCAATGCGTATATACATACATATGTCGAAGAAGACAAATCATATACATGAAATAATTTTATCCATAATCATCTATAATTTTATTGGTAAATGCTTTTGGGTAAGGTTTTATTACGTTCTTCCAGTTAATTAAAAGTGCTCCTCTCATTAAGAAGCACATATTTTCAAAAGAAAGCAAATGCAAACATACCTACATACTTACATATGTAAAAACTTTGTTATTTATTATTGTGTATTTGAAATTAATGAGATAACATATTAAAAAAAAAAAAAAACTATAGGCCATGTCTTTGATTGTTAGATTTCTCCTGTGCCTGTCATATGCACAGTGGAATTTCTACGGATCTAAAACTAATGAAATGTAAGAGCAAACCCTAAGTACGATTATACATATTTCAGCTTATATTTAAAAAGTGATAAGTGAAGGTTAGGCTTCAGATAGGATCAATATACTGATTCGGAGTACATGACAATGTGTCACCATGCAGTTAGTGTTTAGTGGCAGTCTGGCGAATATTAAAATAAACGAAATTAATTGAAGTCGCCGTAGTCTAGTAGTCGCGAGGTCATCGTTCAACCACTGGCTCGGACATCTAAAACAGAAAGAAATATGAGCAAATCCTGTGTTTAGGTATTCATTTATATTTTCTATTTAATTAATTTATCAATTCTGAATTATTGTATAAAAATTTATCATACTATAGTATTAAATATTTCGTATCCTAAAATTACCGTAACTTTTTATGTGAATTGTTATTGTAAAAGTATTAACTAAATACGGCTTAAATGATGTTGTTTTTCTGTCTTCTTTAAACGCCCATATCTTCCATGCACAATTACCCATTTTTTATTTTCTTTTAAAATGTAAGCAACAACTTGATCTAATCGTAAGCACTATATGCGGAAGCAAAACTTGTTTTCACTTGACTTGCTATGGATGTGCTCCACTTACAACTAATATAGAATCAGCAAAACCTCATACACATACCTATAACATACATGCATACCTAAATTTAAATCCTTACGTATGTAAACATGTATACAAAAACACATTTGAACATATGTATACATATGGACATACACATACTGTATAGTATATATATATATTATATAAATATTTATAATATAAATATATGAATACATACATATATGTACATATAGTATACATATATAACTAACTATATTTTTTAATATAATTATAAATCCTAAATATAATTATAATTTGAAAACTTTTTAATATAAATATTAGTTATATATTTATTAAAATATAGTATTAAAATAACTAAATAATTAGAAATGTAAAAAAATGCGCTTTAGTTTTGTTTGATACTGTACAAGTACACGTTTCTTTAGTAAAACACATTTTAGTATATTTCGACTGTAAACTACAATACATACCTACGTTCTTGCAAATGTATACATCATAGATATGGTTTTTCAATGTATGAACAGACTGTGTTATATGTTTTATTGCATTTGACTGAAATTTCCATAAACATAAGACTAAGACGTACCACAAACAATGCACATTTCAGTTAGTCAGTCAACACGCCAATTGCTTGATCGGTTAGTTGGTTGGTTGGTTACTTCCATTCATTTTGGTTGTGCTGACTAGAGTTCAGTCAGTTAGTAGCATTGGCTGGAATACCCAGTAACCTGTTGCTGGGAATTATGTTACAAACGTAACGTAACATGTTTCGAAATATAGGAAGTCTTGATTTAAATTACGAACACACAACTGCCAACACGTTGATACATTATAGCATTAAATGCACTGTAGACAACTTGTTCATTTCTTCTCGGTTTTTGGTCGTTGTCGTTGTCGCTGTCGCTGTCGTAGTATTGTTTTTGTTGCTTATTGTAATATTATTGCAGATATTTTCTGTTTCTGCTTGCGATTATTGTCGGCTGTTTTTTATTTTTCTTTCTTATTTGACTCCGTAATAGTAACGGTCTCTATTACGTACATATATCCAACAATTTGGTTAATGTTGGTAAGTATTATCTAACGATTGAAGTGCACAAGGAAAGTACTTTTCAGAGCATATTATATTTAGTACCTAAAGTATTATCGAACTTTACGATGTACTACAATGGTTACAGTCGTTTAAACGTAATATCATCCATTCATCCATCCACCCGCCTTCATATTATATACAAGTTGGCATACATTTCGTTCACTCTTCCTACGTTTATTTGTTTGGCGCTTGATGGCAGAAAGTTTTAAGTTGCAATTAGATAACTTATTGAACAGCAGGCATACGTTTTTTGGTTTTCTTTTCAAATGCAGTGTAGAAGAGAGGAACATAATAATATTGGTTTAACTCTTTTTATAAGTATGTATGTACATACATATGTACATAACGGCCTCAAAGGAAGGTGTATTTGATTACAAATCTAGGAAATATGTACATACAATATATGTATGTATGTATATAATAACTAGCGATAGACTTAAATTGAGTATTTTTCTACCTGTTGCTTATTTATAAGTATTCAAAAAACGCGCGAATATTTACATACATACATATATACATTTGAATTTGCAGTGAATGTGTTGTGTAATTGATTGACCTAAGTTAACAATGTTTTCGTAATTTCCTTATGGAAACAATAACTAAAGTTAAATAAATTTGCTAAACTATATTAACTTTAGCACGCAGCAAGAAAATATTAAATAATGAAATTATTTTGATACCACATGCATATTTACAAGAACACAATCCAGTGCTCTCTTATAAAATTATTCAAAATTTTTTTAATTTATTAAGATCTTCTCTAATTCAAATTCATAAATCATCAATTAATATCAACTACTTACATTTGTAGATTCCCTTTTTGCATCATAATAATCACATATTGAACTTTAGAAATAACACATCCATGTACGTACATACATACATACATAGGTACATATGTGTAGTATGATTTCAAGATAAGACAATATCAAAACTAACTTAAATTTTGTTTACATTATATAATATGCAATGTTAATTAAAAGAGTCTAAGAAAAATATAATGTGCCTATTGTCATGACTTAAATAGATAACAAAAAGAAAAGGATCACGTTCCATTAGCGCTGATATCTAAGTATTTTAAACGTAATACAAGTCTTTTTGATGAATGTTAATAATACTGCAATGCAGGATAACTTACTACATAATAACAACACAGCAACAAGAACAATATAAATTAAAAGTTATATGCAATTGACACGTTGTCATCTTATTTTTCATTCATTAATCTTCAAATGTTATTTTATCACATTTCTTCAAAATGAAGCAAACATGCTTCTTTAGTAATACAGTTTTAACACGTCAACACTTTAGCTAATCCCTTGAAGGCCTCAATTGTAACAATTGTAAATTTTATAAAAAAGAATAAGAAGATGCCAAGCCAGCCGCCACAAAGACAACAAGAACAGGGTATATAAACTGTTTAACAGCAATTCGCATTATAGCATTAACAAAAATAAAAAAAATAAAAACCAAATAAATAATTAAAACCACAAACAAACAAAAAGATGTTCTGCCCTAAGGTATCCTCACTACACATCTAATTTCGCACACTTCACATTGTGACTGCATGTATAAAAAAATCTCTTCCTATACACGATTCGAATAAGATTCCAAAAAAAAAGAAAGTGTTAAGTACTGTGCAGTTGATTCTAGTACACTTTAAAATTCTTTTTAACGAAAATAACGTGTTATTTTTGCAATTATATAAGTACTTATGTAGCTAAAGAGATATACTCATAAATTATTTTATCTTTATCAACATGTATATGTTTATATACACATACATATATATGGATGCATTCACCTTTTTTTTCCGAATTTGATGTGATCTTCGCAGAACCGGATTAACAATTACGGATCAATTTACGATTATTTATCCGCAGCGAAGCCTATCAACCACATACCGTACATAATACATAATTGGTCATTACAACCCTTCAGTCAGGATTACGACCTAGTTTATGTTGTGTGTGTTAATTTTATACATTAGTAGCGGGACCTACAGTTTTAAAGTCGACTCCGAACGACAGATTTTTGAGAAACTTTTTCATGGCAATTTTATTTACTCTCAGAGTTTTTGCCAGAAATCTGCTGAGAGGAAGTCGCCGAAGAAATAATTTTTGTATTTTATTTTGATGTCTGGCCTCGGTCTCGAACCCTGGCTTTTCGTCTAATAAGCCAACACACTACCTACTAGACCACGGCGCATACCATTGTCTGCTAAACTATAATTTAGGCTCAATTTACAGTCCCTATACTATATAAAGTTCTAATATTCTAACAAATTGTGATCCATCTTATTAGGCCATTTAAAAAATCAATTATCTTTTATTCCACTTATATATGTATTTACAAAACCGATTAGAATTATCGGATTATAACTCTTGCCTATTCTATAATATTTGTGTACATATACATGTATGTATGTATAATTATCATTAAATGAACTTTAAATACAATTCTATGCTTGTTGTACTGGATATAATCAATAAATAAAAAAATTATTAAATAAATAATAAATCAACATAAATGCAAATTTCTTGTCAGAAATTATAACAAACCATTCGATTAGTGTAAATGAAATAGAACAATGGAATGAAGATGTTCTCTGTGATGAACCTGATACTAAAGAGATTGAAAATAGACTGTCAAACAGCAGTGGCATTGAAGCATGTGCTGTCACACCTGACATTACTCTTTTAAAAGTTCTTCAAAACATAAATAATGTTGTAAAATGGAGCAAAAACAGCGATGTACATATATTTCAGTATATATTTCATGATATCGTTGTATCGAATTTAAATAAAACAAATTAGCAAATCAAAGTTATTCAATTGAATCGATTTATTTATTATTATTATATAGTATTTATTATATTTCAAAAAAAAAAAACATCATTAAATTTTGTTTTAATGCAAATTAAATTATTTTCTAATCATTTTGTTAAGAAAAATTGTCAGAAATTGGAACATTTCAAAAATTACAATCACCGGAGCAACAAAGTGATTCTAATTTCTGAGAGTCTACTGTATCAGCGTCTGACGAGATTGAAAAATTGCAAAAAATTATGTCCTGAATTTAAGTTTATGTGCATGAAACACGATTGCACAATTTCAATAATTTAAAGATTACTTTGTTGAGAACTTGTGAAGTAGAAGCGATAAAAGAAAGTGCATGATATTATTGAGACTACATTACTAACCGGTCTTGCATGACTTATTTGTACTGCAACTAGTGATTAAAAGTCGTTTTCAACATCCGCTTCCGCATTTGTTATTAAGTATCATATTTTTTGCACTTTGTTCTATTCTATTCTGTTTAGTAAAAATTCTTCATAATTATTGTATATTAACTTACTGACTCTCCCTGTTTGTTCTTATAAAGGCTTTATTCTTAATAACAGATTGAATTGTTTTTTATTTTACCGCGTACAATTCTTTTAAATAACAAAATAGTCACTTGACCGGTTGGTTGGTTGTTTGAACAACAGAATTGTATTGAACATAGTTGTCGTTACGAGGGTAGATCAATAAGTCCGAGGATTTCGAATGAAACACAGATTTTTGGACAAAAACAAAAAAACTACTTTTCAACATACCATAGTCTTTTTTGAGCTCCGCACACTTTGTTCCAAAGTTATATGGTGTATATATACACCATAGATATTGCATGTTTATAAAAGAAAATATATTTAGATCTAATATCAAATAATATGTATAGATAATAGATCTAATATCAAATAATATGTATATCTAATGTTTCCTTTGAAATTTTAAAATAAACTTCATATTTCGCTATATAGTACATACCTACATATGTAAAGTTCCGCTCCAAAACACAATTTGAACATTAAAACTGACTTAATAAAGAAGTTTATTATTTAATTGTTTCTATTAAAAAAGGGACAACATATACTATTTTTACCTGAAAGGGAAGTTGATATAAAAAGTTAGTTAGTTGAAAAAGAATGTATTCTTCCCAAATGCCCGAAGTGCATTGATCATTCTTCTCTCATTCAGATATAATAGGTGCTGAGGTCGATGATCAAATGTTAGTTGTTTTTTCAGCAATAAAATTTGCACAAAAAATTTTTATCTTTTGAAATTACTATTCTATACTGTGACTTATCATGGATTCATACATAATATATATGCAATCATGTATACGGATTTTCAACGATTTAAATTTATTTAATTCAATTTATTTAGTTCGAACTTACTGAGTTACTTATTTGTTAATTATAATATAATTACAAATTATACTATAATTATCATGAGCTGATTTATATAAATAGAACTTATGCTCGGAGTGTAGTGTAACAGACCAAAGTCTCTAGTGAGTATCGAACTCCCAAACCTCACGCTAATAGTCTAGCAGATTACCCAATAGACTACCAGGAGGGCACCCAAGCTCGAACTTGGGTGAATATGAGTGTAATAGATATTTTTCTTAGTGGTTAGCATTTCATATGTGATTATCGTATAATTTTTATCAAAATCATAATTTTCGCTCATAGTCACCGTCTAAACGTTTCCTTCGCAAAATTCTGTAAATTCTAAAGGTAATGATTAAAGAAATAATCTTAAAACAGGATTTTTTTTAAATAATTTTTTCACGTAACAATAGTAAGAATTTTTAGGCATTGGCGCTACGTTTTGAATAACAAAGACCAAAAAGGGGAACTGAGGTTATCGAACGCTAGATGAGATTATGTTTCTATTCTATTAATTCTTATATTTCCCCAACTACAACTACATACAGGTAGTATAATGAGAACATTGCGTTAAAATGTTTCTCTTTTATGTAAAGCGAAACAAGTTTTATGTTTTTATAGAATAAATAACGTTAGTTAGCGGGATGGTGGGCTCCTTTATTAATTTGTCATTATGTATGTATGCATGTTTGTATCTAAAAGACTTCTAATTACTCATTATTTTATTGAAGAGCTTATGATGTGAAATGATAGATATTCGTTTTGAATATCATTGAAAATCGAATATAAGTTTATTTTCTAATCTTAATTATCAAATTCAATAGACATTTTAAGTAACAATAAAAGAAAATTTTATTTCGTACCATATGTTTTAGTTTTTGTATTTTGAGTAGAATTGAGTTGCGGTTATAATATTTAAATTTTGCTGTTTCGCTTCTGTGATGACTTAAACTGTAGAAATGATTTGGTATTTTTAACCGCGTGCTCGCTTTAGAATCTTGTTTCTTATACTCGTACATACATATTTTTCTTCGTTTTTTTTGGCAATTTGCTTTAAGCAGGTCGTTGACTTTGTTTAGCTATTTAGTAATATTATTTTTATTAGTTTTTATGTATATTTGACAAGCAGAATTCTATGGTGGTCAAAGGTATCAATTGGATAAAAATATTTGTATATTTCTATCTGCCTATTAGTGTGCTAGTATCATTGTACTTATTTATTAATATTATTATATTTTTTAATTCTGCACTTATCAAGTATTAATTTTTTTTCTCTCACTAACGCTATTGTATATAATGAGCTAATTGAAATATGTTGTGGGTAAAAGTCACTGAAGCAGTTTTAATTAACCCCAGACAGTCTGTTTCTCCAATTAGTCGATTATGTGGCAGATCATTAAAGCTTTTTTATAAACTTGATCATTTTATAATATTAATGAAAGAAACCCTAAAAATGCTACTCTATAGTTATACCTAAAGTACAATAAAGTGTGAGAACTTTGAGTTGAGTTCAGACAATTGATATTATATAGTGTTTCATGTTCATATTTTTTTTTAGCATATTAAGTCATGTTTTCTATATGATAGTATGTGTGATTATGAGTATTGACAGTGACCATGAGACATTTCGGTAAACTCGCCTATTTAATTTTCCGTAACCTATTTTTCCAATTTCTTTAAAAAATCTAATTTACTATATTTATATAGGAGAAATGAATGATGTATGTGTTATTCCTATTTCAGCTTGTTGTCACTTAATTTCCCAATTTAACTTGACGCCATCTATTTTTACCATTTCCACCTTTTTAACGCCTGCAACAGCCCGACTCGTGATAATTCATTTGGATATTCATATGTGTAATTGTTGAAACATTTAATTTGCAGTAAGTTTAAATTTAACGTTTATGTGATTTTGTTAAAACTTGTATATCTTTATATTACAATAACATAATTTAAATCAATAACGCCAAACTAATAGATTAATACAAATGCTTACATTGCGTATAATGTATGTATATGCATATCTACGAATATGATTATATGTATTTATCATATTTAGTATGAGAATACTAAATTTTATATGCATTATAATCGATATATTTTTTCTCGATTAATCGAATTATTCTTAGTGAAATGACGTGCCTAACTTGTATGTATGTATGGTTCCCTTAATTAAAGCTTTCTTTTTTATAATACATTTTTACTTTAGTAATTTATTTCAACCGTACGATCATTGCTGCATCTTGAAATACTTTAGTTTCCGCTCAAACAGGTTCTTTCATCCGCATACCTACAAGAACATATCACGAATGTTGGTATGTATGTATGTATGTTTATATAGATGTATGTTTCAACCAACAAATGGCAACACAATAACAACGACAACAATATTAAAAAGTAAACCCAACAACTGATATCACAACTACCTGTCATTCTTTTAGCCCGGTAGAAAGAATTCAAGAAAAAAATTCTGAAAGAAAACAAATTTAAGTGATTCAAAAAGACGTCGCATTAAATCCTAATACTTCATGCTTATGCTGAACGTATGTACATATGTATGTATATAAAATTGAGACTCCACAATTTTAGATACATACATACATTCATTCATATACGTTACTATACTTATGTATGTATGTATGTTATTTAAGTATCTGATCGTATAATAATGTACATGTATTTGAGTCCATATACTCACATTATCCAAAAATATATTGTATATAGTTTATAACGTATAATAAAGGGAAAACACAGTGATCATCCATGTATTGACTATTACACCAAATAATTAGTAAATCAGACCGTCTCTTCGGCGTTCCGTCACTATGCTGTTGTTATTAAGTAACTGAAGAAATTTGTCTGCTGTTCTCTGCTTGTGATACGAACAGAAACATATACATACTTCTATACTTCAGCTTTAATGTAAATCGTTTCCGCTCTTTATTTTGAGAGACCCCCTTTAAGTGAAAAAATCTTACCATGTTTATGCCATTCGCATGAATAATTTTTTCTTTTCGTCTCTCTCTCTGTTTGTCTTCTTTCTGTTTTCTCTTTTATACCTCTAGTATTTATTGTACATACAAACAAAAACAAATTCTTCGAAGAACGCAAAAGGAAATAATAAAAAATAGAAATATATACTATACATACATATATAAACAGAATGTTATCGTAAAGAAAATAAATATGCATACATATGTATGTATGTATGTATACATTATGAGTTTACTGTGGTTTAGTTCTCCTCTTTTTTGCAATATCAGTTTAAAGACACAAGTGAACATACATACATATTATTGTATGCATATTACATACATATATGTAATTATTTTATTGACTTTGTATTGGCAAATTTTAAGAGATGGTCGGTAAAAATGTTTTCAGCATTAATTATACACTAACGCATGCTTCGTATCATTTATGAAAAAGTGTTTCTAACTGTTTAAGTTACATATCGATAAATTGATTTTGATGATACTAAATTTTTTTTAATAAATTATTGTTATTATCTACTACAGTAAACAAAATAAATACATTGTATGCACTTTTAGAAATAGAAACAAAACATTAATAATATCTTTAATAATCTTTATTTACGACCACAGAATTTTAATAATCCGAGTTAACAATTTTCTGTTCCTTTAGGATTTTAGTTCTTTATTTTTTTGGGTTTGCATTTTCTACAACACTATGACTTGGATGACAATCGATCTGAAAACATAGTTGTACTTTTATATTAATATAGCATATACCTATTAATTGTAAATTACACGTCCTCATGTTTTTAATCTTGTATGTACATATGTATGTATGAACATCAAACACAATCACCAGATGACAGCCAATATTAAATTTATGTTAAAAATTGAAATTTTGACACAAAAATCTACCACTCCAACAAATTTCACTATATTCTTTATCATATATTTTAAATATTTAGTTATTTAGAAACTATTGCAGTTAAATAAATTATAATCTACTAGTATTTTCGTTAAAAACCACGTTGCAAGTAAAGAATTATAGTATGTAGTTATGTTTCTATGCATGTATACAAATGTGTAGAGATGCATGTGTATTTCAGAAAAGATTTACTTTCTTAGTTTTACTCGGTCACAAACGATTTCCAAATGTTTAAAACAAGTTTTTTTTTAACATTGTTCATGATGCTATTCGTGTTGTTTAAGGATGGTAAACATTGGCTTCTGATGAACGGATGGATGCATGCATGTTTCGATCGATTTATGGTGTCTTATATTGTTGCACTCTTGCCTATAGCTACACAAAAACTCATACACATACATATATATATATATATATATTTATGTTTGTATATGCAACATGTGTATTTTCGGTCTGATATTCGTGTGCGTTTTGTACATTCGATGTATATGTATGTATGTATGTATGTGTGGATATCTTATATAGGCTGCATGTATGTATGTATGTATGTACATACATACGTATATAACAGTGATTACGATGTTTTTTAAGGAATGTGCATACTTCCGTTTAATGTCTAGGCGCACAGTATTTTTGTGAACGGCATCGGTATCGGCATCAGCAGCATTGTTATATAAGCAAATTCAGAAGACACTATACCAGACAACATTAATGTAATACGTAGCAAAACGCAGGTAGACAAGGAATATTCATGTACAGATGTGTTATTTTTAAAACCAGTAAAAGTTGCTATACGAATGTTCATATACCTATACACACACACCTAAATTTACCTTTTAAAATACAACTCAGTCAAATCTCAGATCGTTTACAAACTTTATTTTGATGTTTATTTGTTATATTCGATGCTGTATGTGAATATGTACACCCATACGTACATATGTATGTATGTTTGTGAGCTTGTACCTATTAAAACGTTAGTGAGTGTATTTATCATAAGATTCCAGAGCAGAGCGCAATAAAAATAAACAAAGTAAGAGAAAAATCCGTTAAAAATCCATTTCATGTTTTGTTTCTCCTAAACGTCGAATTTTTCGTTCCTTTGATTCATGTGTCATTATGTGCTACATAATTTATCTATTTTATCAAAATGTGTTCTCAATAAGAAGTTAAACGTTTAATGAGCAACATCAGTGTCACCACCGCCTACCTTAGCGAACATAATTTTTTGTCTTATTTTTACTTTTTCTGAAATATAAATAATTTCTCAGTGACTTCTCGACTTTTGTTCCGTTACGTACTAGAATATAAGAATATAAGTACATACATACATATGTATGTGTATATGTACAGGCATACATTTTCATGCATGCACACATATATGTATGTATTATGTTAAATTTAAAAAAAAAAATTAAAAGACTTGTTGGAATTATTTCATTATTGACACCGCATCAAGTGAGTGTTGTATTTGTATAATGCATCTTTATATACGTACGTACGTACGTACGTAAAGTACGTATATATGTATGTATGTACATATATAGGTACGTAAAGTTTAGCATGCAAATGTACAACAGAATATGCATACATAGATATACACATTAATTATTTATTTTAATCGAATATGTGTAATATTATTCCTAACAAATATTGTGTAGGTTGATTTTTTGTGAATAGTGATTTTTTTTTTTGTATCTTTAATCTGTATTAATTTATTTATATTTCTGTCAGTGGTAACCAAAACTGGAATGCGGCGGATGTGATTGTTTATTTATATTTGTGTTCCGTTTTATAGTATGTACTACCAATCGTTTAAACGATCGAATAAATGTATTTATAATATGTAATATTGTGTTGTATAGAGTGGTATTGTATATTCTTAAACGGAAGAATATCAAATAATTTTTTTAATCTTATCGATCGATTTATTCATACATATACAGTGACGAGCATAATGGGAAACCTAATATTTACAACGTATTTTAAATCTAGTAAGAAATTGTAAATAAAATAACTTTATCATTGTCGTCTAATTAACAGTAAACCAACGCAGCAAAATAATATTCGCAAATAGTGAAAAAAACCTTTCAAATCAAATTTGTATTTTATAAAAAAGTGGAACAAATTTCAATTGAACTTCTAAACAATAAGAGAGAAATCTTAAACATTCCAAAAATTCTAGATAATGAAACGAGTATTGCGAAAAAATAAAGTCAGAATTCCGAAAGAAGCAGCAAATGCAATAAGAAATAGTGTGAGTGAATGGACTGCGCCACGCGCATTTCGAAGAATCGTTCTACTTTCAGCGGTTAAACAGGAACGAGAAACGAGCAATAATAGATAAATGATGCTAAATAACATTTAAGCTGTCTTTTATATTTTAAAGGAAATGATTTTATTTAAAAGTTTTTTTTTTGTCAAAATTATTAAGGAATAAAACACAAATATAAAGATCATATATTTTTTTTTTTAATATTATGTTTAGAATTTTGCACGTCAGTGTACGTGCATACATATGTTCATATACATATAATAAAAAAAGAATAATATAACACCTAATTAATAAATATTATTATATTCAATTAAATATATATATTTTATTTTTGCAGAAGCTGTGAGTGGAGAATATTATCGTATTTATTCACTTATATTAATGTTATCGAAGGTGGTGAGAGAAGAAAATATTTTTAAAATTACTAAAATAAATTCAAAATGAAAATGCTTCCGGTTCAGTTATCATTAAATCCACCACTGGGCCTATGGAGTGATATGTTGTGGCGTTGCCCACCGGCACCACCCAGTCAATTAGCTGAACTTAAGACTCAATTGCCACCTTCGCTGCCGTCAGATCCCCGACTTTGGAGTCGGGAAGATGTAGCAGTTTTTTTGCATTTTTGTGAGCGCGAATTTGATCTGCCTAAAGTCGATTACGATCTCTTTCAAATGAATGGTAAAGCGTTGTGTTTGCTTACACGTGCAGATTTTGGCCATCGTTGTCCTGGCGCCGGAGATGTTTTACATAATGTCCTGCAAATGTTAGTAATTGAATCACACATGATGCAATGGCATTTACCGAATAGTCCTGTTACACCCACAAGCCGATATCCTTTGTCGCCACATAGTCACCCTCCTACGCCAACATGGCCACCAATTGGTCCACCTGAAAGTGCCTTCCATCAGACCTCACATTTAACACCGCATCATTTTATGACACCGAATTCGGTGACTTTAAGTCCCCCGCCTTCAGTTGATTCACAAGCCAGTAGCCCGCCTCAAACTCAAGAACAAGCAAATGGTTCTGCAACACAATCTACGGCTAATAGTAGTAGTAGTAGCAGTAGTAGTTCTAGTAGTACCAACAGTTCTTCTTCAAATTCAGCTGCGGTAGCTGTGACATTAAATGTCCCAAATGTTTTTAATACTCTTAAGAACAATTCAAATAGTGTAAGTGGTCACCAGTCGGATTCAGAGGAGGAAAGCTATTCTGAAGTAACAACAGCAAGCAGCACGATTGTGAATTACAGTTATCCAGCATCGGCGACATCTCAATATAACAACAGTCCACCCACTACGCCTGTTCTTAAAGAAATGCCACAAAGTTTAAAGCAACAAATAAAAAATACTTTTGTAAATTCGTGGTCTCAACAACAGCAACAACAAATGCCCAATGAGCAAAAGGGTCCACAAAGTGGTTCTGTATCAGCGCCATCTACTCCCAGCTATGTACAACCAGTGAAAAGAGAATTTTTTCCAGAAAAAAATGACAATCGCTATTTGCAACCCGTAAAAAGAGAATTCTTTCCAGAAAACACTGAGCCGAACACAAGTAAGTTTATCCATATTTTATTAAACAATTTTTAATAAAAAGCTAACTATGTTCCAGATGGTCGATTGCTGTGGGATTTCTTACAACAATTGCTAAATGATCGAAATCAAAAATACAGCGATTTAATTGCTTGGAAATGCCGTGATACAGGAGTTTTTAAAATAGTTGACCCAGCTGGGCTGGCAAAACTATGGGGTATTCAAAAAAACCATTTGTCTATGAATTACGATAAAATGTCACGTGCCTTGCGTTACTATTACCGCGTAAACATTTTGAGAAAAGTACAAGGTGAACGTCATTGTTATCAATTCTTGCGAAATCCAACAGAATTGAAAAATATAAAGAACATATCTTTACTTCGCCAGTCTGTAAATCAGAGTAATTCTAGTAGCAGCAACAGCAACATTAACCACACAAATAATCAAGTCGGATCATCGTCTATTACTTCTTCCCCCTCTTCTAATGGTACAAATTGGGCTGTGCCCGTTCAACATTCGTCAAGCGCCCAGCAACAAACTCCACAACGTTCATCTTCATCGCAAAGCAATAACAGCAATCATTTAACCTTACCTACCGGAATTTCCCCTGCTGCTGCTGCAGTAGCTGCTGCCGCTGCAGCAGCGTATGGCCCTCCTCCCTCTTCACCGTTATTTATGCATGCTATTAATGGTGCTTTCCACTATCTTTCTTCTAATGGTGTGCCGCCAAATTCTCCTGCAGCTTTAACGTCGACTCCCAGTGAGAAATTCCAATTCAATGTTGTCAAGCCAGAACAGAAGCAGACAACTACTCAAGATAATTCCGCATCAGACGAAATGAAACCAACGGACTTAAGTGTCTCTAGCAGTACAGAAAAAAGGCCTTATTCCAGTCCATCAGCAAGTGATGACTGTTATCCGTAAGTTTATACGTTTTTTATCCTTGTAGAACATTTAACTAAAATAACATTCTTTAGATTAATCCGGAACGCTGATGGCTTAACAACAATAAAATTAATCCGTTACAATGAAAATGATAGTACTGGAACTCAAATAAATGCTATGACGGACGCCAGCGATTCTGCAGATCAACAACGACCACAATGTAACACTCCAACACCCATGGATAGTGAATCGAGTGAAATGGATTCAAGCCCATGCCACGATAATATAGAGGCGACCGATTTAAGAAAATAAAAAATTTTGTCTTAATCGTCTGCAAGTAAATCAAATTTCATAAAAAAAAAAAATGACAATCAATCTTCATCAGAAGTATAGTCTTCATATCATAAAATGATTAAATCTTTACCTTATATCATCCATACAAATTTATTTTATATAAATATATAATAAGCTGATACGTTGCCGTTCTTGTATAAATATAATTACAATACCTCAAAATTTTTGTTAAAAAAAAGTTATTATATTAAACAGTTTACATCAATTAATTTGTGAAAATGAGGTTTTATATCAAATATTTTATACAAATACCTTAGGCTATAAATATATTCTAAGAAGTGTGCCAATTTTAATTTATCATTAATGTAATTTATAATTAAACAAACCCACACAAAATTTGAAAATTAAGCGCCTGTCTCTATATTCGAACGCAAACGTTTACATAAAATCTTTTATTTAAAAAGTTTTAAAGTTTTAAAATAGGTTTTAAGATTTTTGTATTCAATCATTTGTTTTGGACATACTGTGACAGGCAGTAGCTTTTAAGATAAAAAGTTTTCAGTACAGTAGTTTATATCTATTAAAATTTTATTTTTAAAATGTAAACAAAATAAAAGTATGTACTTTTGTAATATATATATATATGTATATATATATATATATATATATATATACAATAATATATATTATATGTATACAGTTGGGGACTAAAGTTTAAATACACAATTGAAGTCAGTGGATCAAAGAAAACTAAATTTCTTTAAAAATTTCTACTAAGCAGTTTTGTTGGTCTTCATTGATAAGTAATTAATATAACAGCAGTATAAAATTCAGTTAAAACATAAAGGTAGTTTTTACCAATTCAACAATATTAAATGAACAAAAGTTTGAATATTTCGAATGTGTCTTTAAAAATTAGTTCCTGAATGTATATGTATATAAAAATTTGAATTCTTTTGTAAATTTAATTTTTTTGATACTACAAATTCAAATTGTGCCGAACACATTAACTATTTTGTATTTGTTATTTGTTAAAGATAATATAACGACAAATGTTTATTACAACAAGCCTTCAAACAGCTTTAAACAATTAATTTTTTTTTTTAAATTTATTTACATTAATAGTTGAATAATTGCAAACGATTGTGATAGCAAAAATTAAAAATAAAAAACTGCAAATTAAACTAAGCAAAATAATGAATATCTTCAAAAATATGCAAAATTATGAAATTGTTCATGAAGTGTCGTCGTATATCTCTTTATATTGTTCTTTATTTTTATTTCATCAAATGCATTAAATGCCATTGCAAGGCAGAGAAATCTTACTATAGAAAAGTTCAAATATTTTGCTTACTTTCAATTCAGTTGTAAAGCGTAGCTTTGCCCAAACTGAAATACGTTTCCATTTGGAAAGATGTTTAATAAATTTTTGTTTATTAATCCCTCTTGGCTTCCACGGAACACTTGTTCTTTTTATACAAAAATTATATATTTCTTATTTAGTATGTATTTTATAATCACATAAGTAGAAAAACTTTTTATATGTATGTATATAGTATATAATATATATAATAAAATTATATATTATATAAAGCCGAAAAATTTTACTATATATATACATGTAGATATATGCTTTTTTTGTAAAAAAAAAAAAAAAAAATATTTAAACAAAATTTATTTTTTCGTATTGTTTTCACACGTAATTTAATTATTTTTTATTATTTACAAGTACTAGGATTAACAAAATTATGTAAAATATAACGATAAATAATAAATGCTGTATATTTTATCAATGAATTATTAGATCAAAACAGAACCACAATTTTACATTTAGTTTTAAATAAAGAAATATTAAATAAAATCATTTATATTTACATACCCTCATATACATAACTAATATCGCCTATTACAATTTACATATAGCAACACAAGCTCACAGTTCAAATATTTAATGGTTCATTAAATGTGTCAAACGAACGAATACATACAAAATAAAGATCACATTAATAAAATTAATTGCCAAGTAACCGAAGTAAACGATTAATATATGTATATATTAGCATATATATATATATATATATATATATATATATATATATATATATGTCTGTATAATAGTTCCCCGGAGGAGCATAGGGCCTTAACAAATTCCTTCAATTTTTGAAGGAAATTAAAAATTAAAGGCTACCAGTCGGGGAATGATTATTAAGAACTTTATATTTATGTAATAACTATATATTTCAATTCATTATCCAGTATCCAATATCCACTTGGTGGGCATCCAAAAAGTAAGCAGATAAAAACTTAAAATTTCTAGTGGTAAAAATTCACAAAGTTCTTGAAAGAAAAGTTACTAAATATCCACTCATAAGTTTATTAAGTCTATTGTACTTTACGAGATATGATAATAATATTCGTATTAGACTATATTAGAGGATTAATGAGCTTATCAGTTTCTTTGCATTTCGCCGAAATTTGGACATTGCCCTAATCAGCACATTATATATACATATGTATTGACGATGCCCCAACCCCAATTATAAAAAAATCGTTATAAGTTTCATCTTTTTTTTTATAAGATCGTTTCCTTAATATTAAAAATTAATTCTTCGGAAGTCACTGACCTAATTTACATTTAAGGATAGCACGCACTTTTAACCCCTATATGTGTAGCTACATATATTTCACGAATCTCTAACCGATACGTTTTATCTCGAAAACAAAACTTTATAATACTATTTGATATAATAATTTGTAGCTAATTGTTTTAATATGGATTCCGTATCAAGTCAAGCTTTTAGAGTGAATGAGGTTATTCTTAAAATATTAATAGTGAAAAATTTATAAAACAAGAATTTATTTGACTAATTCTATATAAACGCATTCGTGACACTTTTTACATTTATATTACGCCTTCCTTAAATAAAATAAAAATTCTATTTAATCTAATAAATGTAATTTTAAAATTGACGGAGCTCAGGAATTTTCTTCATTTAAATAAACGTACAATATTAATACCCTAACATTCAACTCTAAATTTCATAAAATTCTTGCAACCTTTTAAATCAATTGAAATAGTGTTTCTATTCTGCAGCATAAAATATGGGAGCATTCGCAAATGCATCACTGCGCTGCGTAACATAATTTTGCGATGTCACTGTCAATTATATATTGTAGACGCTTCTTTTATTCGTCGCATTTATTACGAACACACATACAAAATAATAATCCATTTGAGAAATATTTATTAAAGATAAAAATCAATAAAAAAAATATTAAAAAAAAAATACTAAAGCAAATGTAAATTCGAAAAATATTGACAAATTTAAAGAGAATCTGGAGGACGTATTTTTTATTTATATCAACGCATTTCTACACGGTAATGAACGTGTGTGCTCTAGTCAATTCGTTTTTCTTCTGTTAAATATCGAAGAATTATCTTATTACCACTTCTTTTATTGTAACAATGTACCTGAACACTGAAATTTTTAAATTGGGTAACGTTAAAAGCCTGATTGGATTTTTTCCATAATTCACATGTTATAAACAAGTTACATTATCGGAAAACCCTTAGGGTGCTATTATATTTTTCTCATATAATCATAGGTACAATACAATTTCTTTGCAATATAGATAAATAACAATAAAAGCAAACATTTCTACCTAAAAAAATACATTTTCAAATGTAAATTCAATTTAAGAGTGAATTTCAAATAATTTTGCAACTTCATTTAGATCATCGAATTTCTTATTCTGATTTATAATAGTTCGTGCTAGTCCTACGCGATTGAAAATGTTCCAAAGCAAAATTCCAACGATTTTTTCATCTCTCAAATAAAATACAACACCACGGCCATAATTTTGACAATCTTCGACAGACTGTGGAGTATTCGCAGTATTACTGGTTATCACTTTTTTTTCGTCAGGTATAACGTTTTCGATCTCAGACAGATTGTCAGACTTGCGGTCAGTTTTGGATGGCAATGAAAAAACACCTACTGTAGGTAAAGATGAATCGACTAGACCTATTCCTTCGTAACCGATTTCGGGACCTAGGTCAGACCAGAACATACTTTGGTGATTATATGGTTTTTCTGTAATAAATAATTTCTTTAACATTAGTTGAAATTAATACCCCTCAGCTACCTACTTTTTCCAACCATGTTTTCCCCTGCTAAACGGCCTGAAACAACGGAATGATCATGGTGTTCCACACGTCGTCTTCCTAGCAACGGATCGTAAAAGGAAGATGCATCACCAGCGGCGAATAAATTTCGCCGTGCTTCTAATTCCGCGTTAACCACAAAGCCACCAATATTTCTATCAACTTCTAAACCAGATATTTCAGCTATATCTGTATTTGCTTCACAACCAACGCAAATGACAACCTTTATAAAATAATTCATCATTTCAACTTCAAATTATTATATAAACTTTAAACATACTAACCACATCAGTTGTTATAACGTCACCAGTACTTAAGTTTAATTTAATTGTGGATTTATCACGTGCAACACTTTTTACATGTGCGTTTGGCAAAACGCAAACTCCTTGCATTTCCACTTTTTTCATGGTCCATTTGCTAAGATAGTCCGGCAGTACTTTTGTCATATTTCCACTTTCTGGAAATATTTGGAATATGCGTCCACTGCTACTATTTTGCATATAATTTGCTAGAGAACATGCCAATTCACTCCCAATAAACCCATTGCCAATTATAGCAATATTTTTGTTATTATCAACGTACGTTTTCAGACGCTCAAAATCCTCAGGTGTGCGATAAAACATAAGTTTATCTTGAATACTTGGTGAAACAGTTGAGAATACTGGCAGAAGTTTCGGTTTACAGCCAGTTGCTATTAAACATTGTTCATAACTTATTTCATACCCATTATTTAATGTGACTATTTTTTTAGTTGGGTCGATCTTTTTCACCTTACAACCATGTGCAACTGCAATTCCTCCATTAGTACTTTCCATTAGTTTTGCAGGATCAATAAAAAATTCCTCTGGTTCAAAGTACAAACTACGTTCTGCTCCAGACCATTGTTTGAATCTGTAATCCGCTGATAATTTCGTGTCTTTTGCCGAGTACCACAATTCTTTGGATAATGGCGGTTTCATGTAGGGTTTTCTATTTTCTTCAGTAACCATTAGAACCTATAAAAGGTAAATAAATTTGAAAAGTTAACTTTAAAAAAAGCCACGACTAAATCGTTTCAACTACAGCTTGGTAAAACTTCCCGACAATTATCTAATTATTAATTAAACTAAAACTGAAGTCGCCGTGGTGTAGTAGGTAGTGTGTTGGCTTATTAAACGAAAAGCCAGGGTTCGAGCCCCAGGCCAGACATTAAAATAAAATACAAAAAGTATTTCTTCGGCGACTTCCTCTCTCAGCAGATTTCTGGCAAACACTCTGAGAGTAAATAAAATTGCCATGAAAAGTTTCTCAAAAAATCTATCGTTCGGAGTCGACTTTAAACTGTAGGTCCCGCCCCTCATGTATAAAAATTAACACAGAACATAAGTGGTGTGAAAAACTAGGTCGTAATCTTGTCTGAAGGGTTGTAATGACCAATTATGTATGTATGTAAATCGTTTCAACTACAATTTGGTAAAACTTCTCGACAATTATCAAATATCCCTATTTAATTCCATAATTTTACCATTTAAACTAAAGCTAGCTTCACATTATCTATTATCGTCATATGTTACAGTTTTACATCTTACCTTAGCTTTAGCATCATTCGATTTAATAGCACGGAATGCTGAAAAAGCGGCAGTGCCGCTACCGATCAATAAATATGGCACATGTTTAGGCAAATCCTTAGTTATTAGTGCCGTTTCTAAAATCGTTTCAACTTTACCATTTTTTTTTCTATTATTTTGTATAAGATATAGGACCTAAAAAAAAAAAACATTTTTATATGGGTTTATATGGACGTTAAATCGTTTCATACTATTCCGCTAATGCCAAGGACAGCAGCTAATGCCATTAACATTTTTGTTTTCTTGTTGTCCTTATCGTCTTTTCCACCACTGGAACTATCGGAACCAGACTCTGCACATTTCTTTGAATGCTCTCTGTGACTTACGTTACAGTTGGCAGCTCGTAACACTTCAGCATTATAAGAAACCTTATGACGACATTCTTCCTGAAACGAATTTAAAGGAATTACATATAGGTCTAGAATAAATTCAACAGGAAGAAAGGTTTAAAAAATGAGAAATTCATAATCACTTTATCAAAATGCGTATTGATATTGGGACTTAATGGATGTTCATTTGAGGTTTTTAAACATTTTGGTTGATTTATAGGGGGATAACTTTGTGTCTGATTTCTTGCAAAGTCTTCATATTTATTTTGTTGCTTATATGAACTTGAAGATTTTGATACATCAGAAGATAAAGAGTTTGAATTATTAGGAATTTTATTTGACTGTAATTTTGTTACAGCTTTTAATGACCGTTTCTTTACCGTTTGGAATATATCGTTATGAGCACAACGTTTTAAAACTAAAAAGAAACAAACATTTAAATAAAAATTAAATAGTGGCACACAATAATGGTAAAAAATATGGTATGGTCCCAAATTTTGATTCCAAAAATAATGATTGAATGCAATATATTCCCCAAATCTCTTCTAACATAACCTCAATGGTTAATAACAGATAAGCCACTCACCTGCTTCATTGAAAGCTGTCACTGAAACAATAGTATTTGCTTTGTAATTTGCCAACAAAAAAGCACGTTTACAAAACTGCATATTAATGCCCTTAATATTAAAGAAACTCATAATGGATTACTTGAAAAATTAATAATTCTGTTCTTGATTTAAAAATTAAATAATAAATAAATTAGTTTTCTCTATGACAATTTTTTCTAGGAGTCTCCGCATTTAATAAACATCTTCCAGAAATCAGGTCAATCACACTGTGATGGTAACACATAAATAATGACAGCTCAGCCAATGTATTAATTTGATGATTTACCCTGTGTCTATATATTTGATTATTTAGTGGTGTAAAGAGAACAAACACAACAATATTGCAAATGTTTCACAGAGTTGTTCAAAACATAAGAAGCCTTATTTTGCGCCTGATTTCGTGCGCGATTAACAGTAATAGATTTTACTGATATCGGATTGCTACACTATAATATCATGATATACTATATGTGTATCAAGTTATACTACAATTAAGTCATTAAAACAATATGGTTTAATGCTGGTTCGTCTACTGCTATAATAAACGTGGTATAAACATAGTATGATACTACTACTCCTTGAACACAGCTCATTGGAATAAGAAATAGGGTACCTGTTGTAAAGCTGTTGTGATTTGTGTTTTTATTTTTTGAACAAAATATAAAATTTTATTATGGCTTAAAATTATACTATATCAGTTTTTATTTTTCCAGTTCTTAAACATAATCAGCTGTAAAAACAATAATAGTAGTATGTATACTACATGCCTGTCACGCTATTGTAGTAATACGTCTTTTGCACGTTCAAAGTACTTTGAAAATTAGTTTGACAAACTCTTTTGCATTTTCTTTTAAACTTTGTTTCGCTTTTGCACGTTCAAAGTACTTTGAAAATTAGTTTGACACACTCAACAAAGTGTATACAACCATCGATAGACGACGAACGAAGAACAAAGCAAATTTGGGAGTATAGCAAACTGAGAACTCACCCCCGCTCGTTTTTCCTCTCTCTCCTACAAACTCAAGAGTTTTCAAAATAATTTGCAAACTAATTTGAACGTGCAAAAAATGTCTAACAAAGACCGTTGTATGCATATTGTGGTTCAGCAACCATGTCTGTCAAGGCTATAAGATGGTAAATAAATAATAATAAATATGTCATTTCTCCTACGAGAATACATTCATTTTAAACGTATTCCATTTAAAAGAACTAATTTTATGTACTTTATATCCAAATTTTCAACCAATTTTTTTTGCTTTAAAAAAAATTAATTAATGCTTTAAATTACTTCAAATGTTAACAGTGGTACAAAACGATGACAAGATGGTAATGATTAACGTCATTTATAATTGATCAAATCGTGGAGATCTTTGCCAACTGTAGTATTCAGAACATATATTGTATAACAAAAAACATTTCAGATTCATAGGAAAAAGGGCTAAAAACTAATTGTTCACTAATTAAAATGATATTTAAAAAAAAGTTCGGTTCTCATACATGGACATTTTATTTTTTAGTGTTTTAAAGGATTATTGTAAAAATAATGACTATTATTTTATATGTTTTAAGTATTTTCTAATGAAGAGACGCAGCAGATCTGCAGTTAGTTTTAGCAATTACTTCATCAGTTAATTTTCTGATTTAATAACTTTTGATGAAAAAGTTTCGTTTTTAATTAAGTTTTTTTATTTCTTTTTATTTGATTTTATTACAAATGGAAGATAGAATAAGCTAGTAAAATAAATTTGATCATTCGTTTGTTAAAAATTCTAAAGAACTTGTTTAGTGTAGAAAATTTTTAGTTTTAATCCACACAAACATACATACATGTTTGGACAAGATTAAGCTACGTTATTTAATTCTTTTCTTTTTTTTGCCAAATAAATTGTGAACATTTCCCTAGGCAATATTGAAGCGATCATTCGACCTATTGCAAAGCTTAACATTAAGTAAGCTTTGTAAACACATTTTTCTAGGGAATATCTAAGCCACTCTCGAATTGTTCTTGTTCAAAACAGTTTCAATGAATTTTGCATAATCTCTAAACGAAAGTGCAACTAGTGTTAATAACCAAATTAAGAATTTTACCTCAAAAATATATAAGATCATCCTAAAATAGCTATGAAATAAATAATCATAAATAATCTTGTCTTAATTTCGTTTTTCCTTAATTCAATAGAAAAAATAATAATTAAATTATAACATACATACATAATTGGTCATGATACCAAAACCTGGAAAACCTCCAACTGAAGTTAAATCATATAGACCTATTTCGCTTCTGCCCATCTTATCGAAATTATATGAGAAAATATTACAAGTTCGCATTAAACAGATAATTGAACAAAGAAACTTAGTTCCTAAACATCAATTTGGTTTTAGAAATGCGCATTCAACAATTGACCAAGTTCATCGCATTACTGATGTAATAGAAAGAGCTTTAGAGGAAAAAACTGTTTGTACTGCTGTATTCTTGGCCGTTCAACAAGCATTCGACAGAGTCAGTCATACAGGTTTACTCACGAAACTAAACACGCAATTGCCAAGGGCGTACTGTACTTTATTTAAATCGTATCTGAAAAATAGGTTTTTTCGCGTTAAATATGAGGATGAATATTCCCAATTAAGGGAAATACAAGCAAGAGTACCTCAAGGAAGGATTCTGGGTCCACTTTTGTTTGTTTTATACAGCAGTGATATACCAGAAGTTGCATGGCTACATTTGCCGATGACACGGCTATTTTGTCGGTTGCCAGAACTGAAAATGCGGCGAAACATAAGCTACATAACGCACTTACCTCGGTTTTAGAATGGACTAAAGAATGGTGCACAAAATTAAACAGTTCTAAGTCAACACATGTTGACTTTACAAATAAATCAACTTTAGGTATCCATATATTCATGAACGGTATACAAATACCATATGCAAATACGGCAGAATATCTTGATATGACACTGGATGCGAAGTTATATTGGAATGAGCATGTTAAAATTTAAATTATGGAACTACAACTAAAATGGAAGAAGCTAAACTGGCTAATAGGAAGGAAACCCAAACTGTCTATTGAAAATAAATTGTTAATATACATATAATCAAATATTAAAACCTATATGGACTTATCTAGCACAATTGTGGAGATGCACAAGCGAGAAAAATATAACTATTATTCAACGTTTTCAGAACAAAGTACTCAGAAGCATCGTAAACGCACCATGGTATATACACAAGTGATTTACATCGTGACCTTGGTGTAAATATTGTTAAAAAAGAGATTGAGAACATTGCAACAAAACATAACACCCGACTCAGAGACCACGTAAATTCAGAAGCATCATCTCTTGCTGATCCCATTGGTTTCGAACGCAGCCATAAAAGAAGGAAGCCATCCGACCTAATTAGAAGCTCTCTTTTGGTTTGATGACGTAACATCATCATAAATATATATTAAATTAAAGTTTATGTTTATTTAACTGTTTGAAGTAAATCACTTGTTTGTTATAATAACTAGTTGTAATAATTAATAAATAAGAATTTAAAAAGAAAAAAAAAATAATTGGTCATTGCAAGCCTTTAATCAGAATTGCGACATGAGTGGCCGGACCTACAGTTTAAGTCGATATTTGGAAAACTTTTCATAGCAATTTATTTACTCCGAGTTTTTGCCAGAAATCTGCTGAGAGGAAGTCGAGGAAAACAATTTTTTTTCATATTTTCGTTTTGATGTCTAACCTGGGGTTTGAACCGAGGCCTCAAGTCTAATAAGCCAACACACTACCTATTAGACCACGAAGAGTTATTATAAAACCTTTTTAGTATTGTTGTTTTATCCTCAAACTTTTGCAATTTCATTTTCTGTTCAAAAATGCATATTTTTCGCAGAAATTGCGCAGTAGTAAAGCTTCAGGATCGCAACTGCTACAGATGATCACGCATCAGCAAAAAAATTTTATATCACTGCAAAAGTGAGGCCCAGTTTTTGTACACTAATGAACGTAACTTGGCTTAATTACGCTAAACTGAGTAATTTGCGACGAATATCCGTTTGTTTCTACGTCTATGATAAACGCTCAATAAGAAATAAATTAAATTGGTTACGTTTCTGTTATCATCAAAACAAAATAAACTATTTTTTTTATAGTTTACAAATGAAATCTTGATATTTGTTGCACTTTGTTTTTATAATGTAATCGCTACAAATTTCATAGCGAAGTGATTAAGCGATAAAAAAATTCGTAAGACACGGATAGATAGATGGCTGTTGTGAATAGTAGATTCACTCGTACAAACATATTAAAACCTTCATGCGCACTAATCTTACCATAAAGTATCTATCACGTAAAAATATATAAATTACAACGTGATAAGCGCGTGCTATTTTTAGGAAAGGAAAATGTACGTAATGTACTTATTTAAATTAATATTTATACAATATAACATGGATTCGAAAGTGTAAAGGAGTGCCACAGGACATCGTTAAATATAAAATTGGCCATTAAAGTTAGGCTTTTATATTTCTCAAACATATGTTTCAAAAATATTTTAAATAATGTAAAATACTTAATTTTTATTTGTAAAGTAATTTAACACATTGTGCATATAAGAATAAATTTCTTAAATGTTCTCACAATTGTTATCACGAAATTAATTGATTTGATTTAAAGAATGAGTAATTTTAACAGAAAATATAAATGCAATATATTTTAATTTTTACAATGGCATAAATATTTAAAAATGTATTCTAGTAAAGAGAATATTTAATATATATGTATATACAGTAGGACCTTGATTATCCGTGATGGTCGGGACCGGAAGCATTCCGGATAATCGATTTTCTCGGTTAATTGAGTACCAATTTTGGTTAGTTTTTTAATAGAAATTTTTATTAATTAATAAATGAATATGTACATATTTATATAAAAACTAAATAATTCAAGGATTTTATATACATACATGTGTCAAAAATATAAAAAACCGCACTTCTCAAATTTCTAAATTAAACTAAACAGGTTTACATGTATGCTTCTGACTCATCGTATACTAAACTTGTTTGTCCAAAATAATTAATAATAAAATAATTTTTTTGCTTATAATCACGGATAATAGAGGTAATCACGGTTAAACGATGCAGAAAAATTTAAGTCGATCCAAAATAAAATTAACTCGATGCAAAAATTTTCATTTTCCATCCCGGATAATCGAATCACGGATAATCAAGGTCCTACTGTATAAGAATTAGCATGGATTTTTTTTTTTGGAATACTGTTGTTTAAAATGTCGAAATTTGATTTAACATGTTGGAAATTATTTCATTCAACTATGACAAAAACAAAAATACTCAATATTAAAACATAGGACAATTCGATTTATTCTGTTTTGCAAATTCCTCTGGAACAGCTAGTATTAATTGTATTAATTTGCTTTCAAAGCTGCTCAACTAATTTTTGATTTCGGAGACTTTCTCCTGCGGAATTTAATATCATCCTCTTACACTTGGAGTTAAAGTATTTTGAACGTACACTCGATTATTCTCGGCAGTGGACACTTGTATGTATGCATTGAAAAAGTTTTTATGTTGCTTTTAATACGAACTTAAAGAGAAATTTAGAAATACAGTTCAATGAATAAAAATAGCAGTTATACCAAAAAGTTCCACTGACGTGATTTTGTTAGTATATCAATGTATTGTAAAAAGTAATTTTTTATCCCCGATTTTCTCATATGTACATATGTATATTCGAAGAATATAAGACCATGTGAATTCGTAAATAAAATCAACTGTTATAATTAATATTTGACGTATAATTTCAGATGTTTAAATTTTTTCTATTGTACCACTTAAATAAAATATTTTTTTAATGTTATAGCGTTTAAATAATTATTTAATAAATATTTGGTCAATATTTTCGTTTGCTTTCAACGTTTTAATTTATTATTGGACAAAATATATTGAAAAAAAAAGAAAACAAATAAACTGACAAACTTACATATATATGTATGTGTGTAATAGGTACATATATTAATTCTTATCACTTTTGATGAAGGGTATAAAAAATGCAAAAATACGTATTTGTAACGTTTATTTGCGGTCAAAGCAAGGTTAAGCCTTCTAGGCACTGTAAGTAAGCCTTTTTGATAACGACTGTAAACAAGAAAAGAGTGTACATGTGTGTGCACATATAGAACGTATTTAAACAGATATTAGGCGAAATGTTTATAAAAAAAGATTTCCCTGGCATGTTGTATGAATTTCATAATTTCCAATCAAATTAAAAGTGGGCATATAAAGGCCCCCTTTATATATATATATAAATTTTAAGGTTGAACACATTTACTGGACATTAAAGAATACGACAATTTGTGGATTGAGCGAAATCTAATGTAAAAATAATTTTTTTAATTTTTTCTCATTTCAAAGCATATTTTCGATTTAATGATTTGCTCTGGGTGATAAACGTAATAACTCACATGCTGATGATATTTTCTTTAAAAGTTTAAACAAATTATTTGTTATGTACTGGAACTGATTTCACCCAAAGTCTTATGGTATTTTTCGATTCAATTAAAAAGTTTTGTAGTTCTTCCACAACAACAACAACAACAAAGGATAAAAGACTCTAATAATAGAATGGTAATGCTATAAGGTTGTTAGCATTTGAATTGTATTAGGTTTGTAGCAATTTTCAATAAACGGTAAACAATTTGCTTATTGTCTCGTTACCTTTAAAATAATAATTTCCATATACATCCATCCATTTATTGTATTTTTGAGAGATTGCTGTGTTTGCTGCGGTGTGTTTATCGTGTTTATAGCATACCTCCTAGTTTAATCCGTATGAGCCGTATTATATAATAGAAAAATCTTATACATACATATGTCACTTTATTGAATTTTTTCTATACTTACTTGGGAATGAAATTTTAAGGTAATATGATTTAAAAGTAATATATTCAGACATTTCATTACGATCCAAAATAGTTGGACTTGGACACATGGACTTCTAAAGGAGTTTACTCTTCTGACAGAGCTATTTCATTGTTAAATCTCTTCCTATTTATAAGAAAAGAAATGTGTAATTGTATTTGGAATTATAAATAGAAAACAACCACAGTAAAAGAAATATATTGTATGTAGATAAAAAACTAAACATGAAAAAAGATAATAAACGAAACAATTTTGCATTATTTTTTAAGATTAGATTTCAATATCTTAGCAATGAATTTAGTACTATGCTCAAAGTTTGTCATTTGAAGAGACTGTTTCTATTTGACAAAAGCATTTACACAACAAATTTATTCCCTATACCTTACCTATTACAGTTTTACTTCCGTAGTCTTGAAAATAATGTAATTGAAATTTTACAGTTTATCTCTTTATTCGGTTGAAACAGAAATACATAGGAAAAAATTTACTAGAATAATTTGAATATAAAATGATATTTTGTAAAATATAACAACATTGTTAGTTTAGAGGCCATGGATTAAAAGTACAGTTTGACAGTACGGTTTGTATATATGTATGTATGTATGTATTCTCTTTACTTCAATAAAACGAATTTTTTTTTGTATATTTTTAAAATTCAATCTATTTTAATATAAGACAACAAGCAAATTTGATGAATTACAATTTAACATTAATAGTTGGAATCCTTAGAGTGCAAATACAAGTTACATATATATTATAATTCAAATATCACATTTAAAAATACCATCTAATGTTAGTATAATATATTAAAATTGAAATTACGTAACAACAATAGTAGTAACAATTTAACATTTTCGAAGGTAAATATTTATATAAAATAGTCGTAGATGTGGTATCTTTTCAGTCTTTTTGTTTCATTTGTGTTATCTAATGAACAAATTGCTAGGGTATTCACATGGTTGCTTAGTTGGTTAAAGTATTTTTCGCTATAGGTTCTTATAACGTTCTTTCCACTTGAAGTCCGTGGGTTCTTATGGTGCTTGAGTCTTAGAGTTCTCGATTAGTACCCTTGTATTATTTCAATATATGAATTACTTGCTGTTCCCCAAACTTGGATTGCATAAGTTTGAATGTTGTTTTGTATATCCTAACTTTGTTTGCGTCACAGGGCCAAGTAGCTAATATAGTTTTCTAGTTTTCATTTTTAATTGATATTGTTCTTCTTTTATGTGCTCTTTTCAGGTGGGTCTTCGATCACATGTAACACGAACAGACTTTTGAGTATTTACTTTAATTGTCCATTTTTCTAACCAGAGTTCTAACATATTAAGATTATTTTGAAAAATATTTGTTGCTATTATAAGCGATTTGTCAGTTGCCAAAAATGCGGTATCGTCAGCATACGTAACAATACATATTTCATTTGAAATTTGCATATCTGCAGTGTAAATTGTGTATAAGACTGGACTGAATACGGTGCCTTGAGGCACACCTGCTTTTATTTTACAGATTAGAAATATTTCATCACATATTTTCACAAAATAAGATCTGATTTCTAAATAAGCTTTTATAATAGAGTAAAATGTAGCTGGAAGATGAGATGAGGAAGATTTATAGCAATCCAACGTGCCGTACTCTATGAAATGATTGATTCATAACTAGGAAAACCGCTGAAGAGTACTTTTTTCTTCAAAAGATCTGCGAATTGTGTCAACTATTCTATGTATCTGCTCCGACGTACCATGCTTATGTCAAAAAAGAGATCTTCCAAAATAGCTTGTAATCCTTTATAAAACGAAAACTGAAACGGATATTTTCTTTTAATATTTTAAGAATTTAACAATTTTGAATCAAAACAAAACAAATTAAAAATTTTATGTAATTTTTTTTTTTTTTTTTTTGGATTTAAGGCAAAGCAAATTACAATGGAAGAAACATTTTTAATTAATAATATTGCTAACTGTACCATATTTTATGTTTAGTCTTAAACGCTTATACGACTAGTTATTTGGTTAATATACTATCAATCGACAAAGATCTTATTATGGTTTTCAGATAACAGCTTTTAAAACTGGACGACTGACTGACGAGCCTCCTTCATGCAATTTAATTGCTTTTTAATTTCTGGAGAATATACATACGCATACATATGTATGTATATATTTATGTACGTATGAATTCATATGCAGATGCCCATTTTCAAGTATACAGCAATTGCAATAAAAAGCAGAAGATTTAATAATTAAAAATACGTACTGTGTACATACATACATATGTATGTATATTATTAAGAAATCTGTTGATAAATATATGTGTATGTGTATGTGTATTTTACTTTAGAGTAAAAATACGTCCAATCTATTGCAAATTTGGTATTTATAATTGTGTAAACATGTATGTAACTATGTAGGTGTAAACAAAAAACTTTAAAATTTTTAACAGTTCAACTTATAACTGTATGTACGTACATATATGGATAAAAACGGAATATAGTTATTTAACTTAGATGTTATGCGTATAAATACATATATACATACATACATACATACATACATACATACATACATACATATGTATATTATATTCATTTGAGTAGAATTTATAGATTTGTTTGTTCAATTATTTCGGAATATTTTGTTTTGATTGATAGAACGTTGAACTCAAAGAGGACCCATTTTAAATAAATCAAAGAAATTAAAAGAAGTGGCGACGGCATATGTTTAAGAACGGAAGTAAAGACAACGAATTCAAGGTGCCCTACAATTACCTCTTTTAATAAAAAGAAAAGTTATTTAGTAGGAATTTTATACAAATTGTTAAGAATAATTTCAGTTGTTTGTCCATAACTAAATTATTGTGTTAAAAAGTAATAAAACAAAGAATGCAAAAAGGAAAGATAAGGTTCTAGTTAATAGAATACCCCGCTGAGTGGCCGGATTACTAATGATCCTATTGTTTTTCTCATCTGTTCGAGCTTTAGTTTTTAACTGATAAGACAACAAACGTAAACGTTAATGATCGATGCATTAAACTGCAGCCGAGCGAATTAACTGATAATGAGTAGCCGTTTTAGCACTACACTAGGTTACTTGTCCATTGAGTTTTTCATTCAGAACGCTTTTGGTTGCGATCCTAAACTGATCTGAATAAAAATAGAAATACGGAAGAAACTCTTCACGAAAGTGCTAATCGCTTTGAAATAATTCCGAGAGAATAATAGAAAGGATTTTGAAAAAAACTCAGTGATTTATACATTTACTTGATATAATGAACCACCACTATCTGTAGTTAAAGTGTGTAAAATTTTGAAAAAGTGTTAAAATAATCGACAAAATAATGAGTGAAACAGAAATTATTATTACCAATACCTCAGAGCCAACAACAAAAGCGAGTTTAATTGTTGTTTCAAATCGGTTACCATTTATTTTGATAAGAAACGTCAGAACGGGAAAATTGGAACGGAAGGCAAGGTAAAAATATAACAATTTGCCAGATTTAATGGATTAAAATGAAAGTCCAAAGTATGCAATGTGGCAAGTAGACACAAATGAAATGTCACTGACATTGGGTCCATTGTCATTATGTCCTCGTATTAATTTTTGTATTTTTACTTATGTAGCTTAACGACTGTTAAGGCTTTTTATAAAACACAATTGTAATTCTTATCAAAGATGATTCTGGGTATACATTTTTATTTATTTATGCATGTATGTATATATAAATATTTGTATGTGTTTATAAATATTTTTTTTTGTAAATTAAATACATATTTCTAATGAAAATAAAAAATGTTGTATAAGTTTTCTAAACCTTAACTTAGACAGGATCAAGTTTTTTCGAAGTTGTATAATGTTTATATGCATACAAATATGCAGGTATACATATCTTATATAATAGATTATGCAAAACATTTTTACTTATTTAATTGTGTTTTCTATTCACAAAAATGATAAAGGACTAAAATTATTATTATTATATTATTTCTATTTTTATAAAATCCTTTTAAAAATGGCTTGAAAACGCTTTGGCATTGAGCAATTTAAATAAAATGAAAAGAAAATCTTCTAGAAAAGATAAGCTATGGGCTTGAATTCAACTTGTAACCAGCCGAGAATTGTCAAAAGCTTATGAATTCAACGGCGTTAGCCAGTTGTTATTGAAAATTAAGATTTGTATACAAAATACTGAGCTAAATAAAAAATAATCAAAGAAATTTATTTCATACAAAACATTCATCCATGAAATGCAAATGGAATCGTTTATATTTTACAATTATTGTACTTTGTTTTACCTGAGATGAAGTATTTGGAAATTATCGTAACCAAGCCGAACTTAATCAAGTGATAACGGAATTACATCAACTCAATTTATAATTTCTAGGTAGCAGGAACAACATGCATGTACCCCATGTATTCGTTGCCCCCCCTTTGTGAACTCTTCTGCCAAATTGAAAAATTTGATGTTCGAATTGAAGTTTTGAGGATTTTGAAGTTTTCAATTGCCTTATGTCATAAAAATTAGAAAATATTTCACCAGTTACTCGTAGCCAACTGAAAAAAATCGAGTTTTTTGAGCTTTGACCGATTGGACCTCACTACGGCTTTCTCTTATGCTTCTCTTTGTATATTAAATTTGTTAAAAAAAAAAAACGAATCAAATAGCAGTTATTTAACTAAATACTCAAAACACATAAAACAACATTGAAAATCAATATGCCAAAAATGTAAAATTTACTTAAATCACATTGCTCGAGAATTTTTCTCTTTATCTTTTTGCATTATTTTGTTCCATTATACATAAATACATACATACTATGTATATATATACATTAATATGTATTTAATTAAAATTGAATAATTATTAAGCCATGTACACATTAAGCAAATTTTGCCGAAAACGTTGTACAATTGACACTTTTTAGACATATTTACAGATGAAGAAAGAGGAGAATCTCCTTTTTTTATGAAATATATTTAAAGCAGCACACTGCACTTGACACTGCTTGATTTTATTAATTTCTGACAAATTTAAACTACTGTATCGCAAAGCTGTTTTTTATGAATATATTTGCTTAATGAGAACGTTTATTTAGATATTTAAATTATATAAAATAATCAATAATTTCAGTGCTGGTGGATTGGTGACGGCCGTATGCCCAGTTGTCATCCGTGGTAATGGATTATGGGTGGGTTGGTCAGGAATCCATTTAGAAGATCCTCGCGAACCTATACCAGAATCAAATCCGAGTGACCAAACACCTACTGCTGGGCTTAAATCGGATCAGGTTTGTACCCTCAAATAAAATAATTACAATAACATTATCATTATCTTGATTGATTACATCATAATATTACTTCACACAGATGTGCATACATACAAACATTTTCTTTTTTGTAATCTTTGAAATATGCAAAATTTTTAAATATTTCAGGTAGTATCAGTGAACATAAATCCAAAGATATTTGATAGTTATTACAATGGTTGCTGTAATAAAATTTTTTGGCCCTTGTTCCATTCAATGCCCGGAAGAGCAACATTTGGTGCGGATCATTGGAATGATTATATTACTGTTAACAAGCACTTTGCAGTTCGAACTATAGAAGCACTAGAGAAATGTTTGAATAATAATAACGACAGTGATAAGAATCCGCCAATTGTATGGATTCACGATTATCACTTGATGTTAGCAGCGAATTGGGTAAGAGAAGAAGCGGAAGAAAAGAAGTTGCCATGTAGATTGGCCTTCTTTTTGCACATTCCATTTCCGCCTTGGGATATTTTCCGTTTATTCCCGTGGTCAGATGAAATTTTGCAAGGTATGTTAGGCTGCGACTTAGTAGGTTTTCATATTCAAGATTACTGTTTAAATTTCGTCGATTGCTGCCAGCGCAATTTGGGTTGCCGTGTAGATCGCAATAACTTATTGGTCGAACATGGTGGTCGAACTGTTAGAGTTAGGCCTTTGCCTATAGGCATTCCATATGAGCGGTTTGTGAATTTGGCTCAAAAAGCACCAAGAGTTCTCAAGTCTACAGAAGAACAACAGACAATTCTTGGAGTGGATCGTTTGGATTACACCAAAGGCTTAGTGCACAGGCTAATGGCTTTCGAAGTACTCTTAGAGAAATATCCTCAACATAAGGAAAAGGTATCACTATTACAAATATCTGTACCTTCACGTACAGATGTAAAAGAATATAGGGAGTTGAAGGAAGAAGTTGATCAGTTGGTCGGGCGAATTAACGGTCGGTTTACTACAGCTAACTGGGCTC
The DNA here is from genome assembly GCA_936449025.2 of Sarcophaga subvicina. Lineage (NCBI taxonomy): Eukaryota > Metazoa > Arthropoda > Insecta > Diptera > Sarcophagidae > Sarcophaga > Sarcophaga subvicina. The sequence goes on along the minus strand of OW388082.2, from coordinate 122,265,878 downwards.
CAATACGGTACATTTATGACTATGTCGCACAGGATGAATTGGCTGCACTGTATAGAGATGCAGCTGTGTGTCTAGTAACCCCATTAAGAGACGGTATGAATTTAGTTGCTAAAGAATTTGTGGCTTGTCAAATGAATCCTGTACCTGGTGTTTTAATTATTTCACCCTTTGCCGGAGCTGGCGAAATGATGCACGAAGCGTTACTAAGTAACCCTTATGAAGTACATCAAGCAGCAGAAGTTATTCATAGGGCACTTACAATGCCAGAAGATGAGCGAATATTACGCATGAGCCGTTTGCGACGACGTGAAGCCGAGTGTGATGTTAATCATTGGATGCGATGTTTTTTGAAAGCAATGGGGACATTAGAAATGGATGATGTTGGTACAACAATAATGCAACCCGTAACTGTAGATGATTTTGATGATTATTTGTTAAAGTAAGCAATTATATGGACTTTAGATTCCAATAGATTCTATTATTGATTGTATTTCAAGATACATCGGTTATAACCATAAATTGGCTTTGCTTTTGGATTATGATGGTACTTTAGCACCAATAGCTCCTCATCCGGACTTGGCAACATTATCGCCCGAAATTAAAAATGTTCTATTTAAGTTGTCGAATCACTCAGACGTTTATGTGGCTATAATTTCGGGTCGCAATGTGGATAATGTTAAAAAGATGGTGGGAATTGAAGGCATCACTTATGCAGGAAATCATGGACTAGAGATTTTACATCCTGATGGTAGCAAATTTGTACATCCGATGCCAATTGAATTTGAAGACAAAGTTAGTCATTTACTCAAAGCCCTACAAGATTCAGTAAGTATAATATAAAATATGAAGTATAAATACATTATGTACATATGTACATACATATGAACATATGTATATATGTACATATATATATATATATATATATATATATATATATATATATATATATATGTATATTATATTTTACATACATTACGAAAAAATCGATTTTTTAAGCATTTCAAATGTCCACATAGGTATGCCGGGATGGGGCTTGGGTTGAAAATAAGGGCGCATTACTTACTTTCCATTATCGCGAAACGCCCAATCAACTAAGACCCGCCATGATAGAAAAGGCTAGAAGTCTAATGTTAAAATATGGATTTAAACCTACTGAAGCCCATTGTGCTTTAGAAGCACGACCTCCGGTGCAATGGAATAAAGGACGTGCTTCTATCTACATATTACGTACGTCTTTTGGAGTGGATTGGAGTGAACGAATAAAAATAATTTATGTCGGCGACGACTTAACAGATGAAGATGCGATGGTAGCATTAAAAGGTATGGCAAGAACATTCCGAGTTACATCATCGGATATTGTTAAAACTGCAGCTGATCATCGCCTGCCATCTACCGACTCAGTTTACACTATGCTTAAATGGGTTGAACGTCATTTTATGGGTCGCAAAGCTCGCGCGAACTCTTTAACTTATAGAAATCCCAGAGGCGATGGAGTTCGAACACAAATGTCCTTAGAAATATCATCGAATTCAAACAATCTTGACGTTGAAAATGTTTAGTGCATTTGTATGATCAGAATATGTATATCTTGTACCTTAAACTAAACTAATAAAACTTGTATAAAATAATTTTATATGTTAGAGAATAATAGTTTATAATTATAAAATGTCGATGTTTTCAATATTTAATTAATGCTGAATGAAAAGTTTTATAATAAATCTAAATAATGACATAACTCTTGCGGAAATATCGAAATAAAATTTTATTCATAAGGAGATTGGCAAATATTATCACAAATTAGCAAAATATGAAATAAATAATACCACAAAAAACTAAAATAAATGAAATCATAATCTACAGGTTCTTTTTAGCTTCAGTTCCTTTTTCAATAGTTATATATATATATATATATATATATATAAATTATATTTAATTGTCTTCCAGACAATCATTTAAAAAAAATGTAATCTACTGCTATACTAATGAAAAATACAGAAAAAGTCATAATCACTTTTCACTTAATTTTTTTTTTCAAGTTCTATCATGCAGAAAATACCAAATTTGTAAAAACAAATTTCACTCGTACCCTGTGAGAAAAAGCAAAATACATTGTAAAACTAACGAACATGAAAAAACGATCTGCTTTGGTCCAATGAGAACATTGAGCAACGTTAACAACAATTGGAACTATTTGTACCAACCTAATGGCGAATTTTACTTAAGTTACATAGTTTAGTTGTCCGAAGAATTAATTAATTTAATTGAAGGACAACCATATAGGTTTAAGTTTCTCTTCAAATATTAAAAATAAGATTACAGTTAATAGATTGAGATACATGTGCCATATAGTTCATTGTTGATTAATGTAACGAATTATGAATACATTTGGCTACTATGATAGGCAGATTTGATGCTATGTAATAGATAAAGATAGAGCTTATTCAAATAACAAAGACAACATTTGGATTAAAACTGCCGAAAAAAATAAGCGATTATACGGAAATGCCATTGTGCAATTTGTGCTAAATCACAATTTTAACAGAAGCTTTTTATTGCCGAATTCTTTCTCAATAAATTACTGACTATCAAGACAAATAACATCATAGACAGAGTATGAAGTATGTAAATTGCAAATATTTTTATTCAATATCCTAAAAATGTTAATACATTAATTATTTGATATAACTAACCAAGAAATAATAAAGAAAAATAGAAATATTGGATAAACTGCCAACGGTTTGCGATTCGGTGGCTGACTGTTTCCCAAAAATATAAACGAGGCTAATAAGAATAAAAAAAATTGTTTGATACTGTTGTTAATATTAGTAGAAAGATGTACGTTTGGACTTACCATATGTTGCCCACGAAAATCCTATTGTAGTGGTTAAAAGACGTAGAAAGAATAGAAGCTTAGTTTGACTTGCTAATAGAATTATTCGACAAATTATCAATGCTATTGCAACGGGTGTTAAGCAATATCCCAAAACACACACCGACTGGAAAAATGATCTGAAGATATAGTTGTCTATTAGAAACAATAGCTGAGGTATTCAAACATTATACGTACATATTTCCACCTAACAACTTTGAATTTATAGTTACAATTGCAGCTCCAATCCATACGATTACGAATACTTGGGCAAACTCTGGGCCACCGTCGTAATCAGAATTAGCGGAGCCTTGAAGAATAGTTGCCATAAAAGTACACAACACTAATGGTCCCCACAGATCCCCTGTAACAATGTAAGGATATAATCAGTCTAATCGCATTTGAATAATATTTAAAAACTCACAATCCTTTAACAAACTTGATTTTTCCTTTGGATACAAAACATGATAAAATTTTACGCCCACTGCACGAATATCTCGCAACTTGAAAAAAAGTTTAAAAATTCATTTGGTAGACTCGTTAAAAGAAGGCTACTTACAACTGTCTCTTTAATAGGTTCATCTAGTGTATTAAAATCAGGAGCACCTATACGGCTGTTCGATCTGCCACCTCCTGGAATGGACATATCGCCTTCTAAACTTGCATTTGAATAATCCTCCATCATCTGAGGCCAGAGAAAAAATTAGTATATTGAATAGAAAACATTGGAAAGAACATACATCAAGTTTTGAATCCATTATCACAAATATTTAAACAAGATTGACTAAATCAAATGAAAATTGATGATTTGTCTAGTTATTATTTTTTTCGCATTTATTTACTTAAATATTTTACCAAAGTTACCACATATATTTAATGCTGCCAGACTTATTTAACGCTTTACCTATAATACCAAATTGGAAAATACTTTGTGTAGAAATATAAATCACCCGCTGTATAAAAAATAATTTTTTTGTAATTTAATTTTAGAACCAAAAATGTAAAAAACGTCTTTTTTGATTATGTCGATTAGAATCATGAAAATGTTTCTTAATTTCCTTAAACACTGAAAGAAATTTGAAATAAATATAATAAATATAATAAATTCAAAATTTGATGTGAACAACCTGGAAATATGATTTATTTGTAGGGAGTTTACAAAAAATTGTATATTGTTAAAACATCTTCAATTATTAAATAATATGTAACTCTCTTCTGCTTCTTAAACATCATCTACTTATGCGTTATTAAAAGTGATGCTCTTACAAAATAAAAAGGGAATTGTTTAAGGCAAAAGCAAAAAAGTCTTTTTATTTAAAATAGGACCTGACCCTACAAACAGGAAGTGATGAGGGAAGAAATTAAAGCTTTAGCACATGAGTTGGGCATTTATAACTAATAACTGTTTAAATATTTGTAAGGCCCAACACCGCAGCACATTTTAATTGCTTCTCCTTCGTTACTGGTTTCGTAGGTTCAGCATCCTTATCTTCCTTACCCTTATATTATACCATAACGTGTCCGTCAAATAAATTATCAGGTCGGAAATGGTGACGTACAGCGATGTTTTTAGATCGAACGTGGGCGCATCACTTCTGACTAGATTTAAGATATTTTTATTGTCAGAGGAAAATGGGAACTTCTCATCCCAACTATTCCACAAATCTTTCTCAAATTGACGGAACCTTACTGCTTCCTGAAGAAGTCGCCGTGGTCTAGTAGGTAGTGTGTTGGCTTATTAGACGAAAAGCCATGGTACGAGCCCCAGGCCAGACATCAAGATAAAATACAAAAAGTATTTCTTCGGCGACTTCCTCTCAGCAGATTTCTGGCAAAAACTCTAAGAGTAAATAAAATTTGCCATGAAAAAGTTTCTCAAAAATCTGTCGTTCGGAGTCGACTTTAAACTGTAAGTCCCGCCACTTATGTATAAAATTAACACACACAGCATAAGTGGTGTGAGAAACTAGGTCGTAATCCTGACTGAAGGGTTGTAATGATCAATTATGTATGTATGTATGTATGTTACTGCTTCCTGAACTGCTTTCGGCATTGCCATTTATTCTTTGAGTTCTTAAATATCCATTGTCTTGTATGTTCTAGAATTAGGACTGTCCTCCCTTTCATGCTTCACCTAACACATGCATTTATTCTTATGCAGACAAATAATAGGCTTTAGTTATAAATAGTTTAAATGAAAATAAATACTACCTTTTACCTCACTAAATTTATTTTTTTATTTTTTTATAATAATAAAAGCATTTTGTTGTAATTTAAGTTGGCATCAAAGTAGGACCTTCTCTTTTTAGACGATAATGCTGTTCGTAAAAACAGATATCCTTCTTAGGCCTTCTTCTTCTTTTCGTAATTGGCTTGAATTGCTTTAAGGAGCCAGCCAACTTCTTCCACTGTTTTGATTTGGTAATTAGCGTACGTCTTTAATGTTGGTAGTTCCGAAACTCTGAATGTTTTACCGATACCAAAAAGCATTTTCATGGCGTCTTCATCAGTCGTGTCATCGCCACAATAGATAATTTTTAAGTTTTTAGCCCAATCAGCATTGAATTGTTTCTCTAGAATCATCTTGGTTCCTTCTCCTAAAAGAAAAAAAAATATTTTTTTATTAATAATAAACATGCAAATTCTGCAAAGCTTTCAATGAATTTGAAATATGATACTTTCATTTAACAAATTTATTTAGAACGTTTGGCATATCTTTGGCTACGTTAGCTGTACATATACGGTATTCGATCTCATTACTCTTGAAACCGTAATCTTACACAATATTTTCCGATTTGATTTTAATATTCGATTATTATCATATTTTATTTATAATTTTGTTTTTTGCCTGTTTTATGAAGCTAATAAGAAATCACTTTTTGATTAATGGCGATAACAAGAAACTAAGCTTTGTGCAACAGAATTTCTCTATACAAAGCATTTGCAACCCTCATATCTCACTCTCTTTATGAACAATTTCACTCTGTTCATGAATAAAACTTTAGAAACAACGGTCACATCTCTCATCCTTAACGTGAACTTTCTGCATTTGTATTCAAGTAAATTTTTTGAACATTCAGCAACAGTTACAATTCTGAATTAAAAATAAGAATTTTGCAGCATTCTATTCCAAAATCTATACTTGCACAAGAGATGAAGAATTCGTTTCGTCCATAAAGTAACCTAATGCAATTCATAGAGAAGCAAAAATTAAAATTTCTATTAACGCTAGAGCGTGGCAATATGATATTTGGACTAAAAGAGTACGAAAAACATTTTTATTTGAAAGGAATAGATTAATAAACCTAAACATGTAAACTGGACTTCACACAATGAAAAAAAAATATGCCCTGGCCAGTATAGAACATATAGCTAAATTCAATATTAAATTTTTTCGTAATACGTAGTCATTTTGCGACCTCACTATTTCCGGATAACACTCTTATAGGATGCATTCAATTAAATTAAATTTAAAAACAGAGATATGCGCGTATTAAGTAAGATTTGACTGTAGTAATCAACTTCAAAATATGGGAATAAACAATAATATTATTTAGTTATATCATATTTTATTATAATATTCAATATTATTCGCATTGAAACTAAAACCTAAGTCTACATACATACATAATTGGTCATTATAACCCTTCAGTCAGGATTACGACCTAGTTTCTCACACCACTTATGTGTTGTGTGTTAATTTTATACATTAGTGGCGGGACCTACAGTTTAAAGTCGACTCCGAACGACAGATTTTTTGAGCAACTTTTCATGGCAATTTTATTTACTCTCAGAGTTTTTGCCAGAAATCTGCTGAGAGGAAGTCGCCGAAGAAATACTTTTTGTATTTTGTTTTGATGTCTGGCCTGGGGCTCGAACCCTGACTTTACGTCTAATAAGCCAACACCCTACCTACTAGACTACGGCAATTTCAAGTCTAAGTCAACATATTACTTTAATCTGTCATATTTAATAGAATAATTTTTAACTGGTACTGAAACTTAACTACGTCTACATATTATCTTAATCTATCATATTCAATAGAATTTTTTGTGGAAATAAACAAAACAAAAAGGTGAACAATTAATTTATTTAAAATGTCATCTAAAATAACTTTAACAAAATTATATTAACTTTTAATACAAACATTGTATTCATGTATGTATCTATTTACATACATATGTATATATATATATATATAACAGCTATATATATATATATATATATACATATATATATTTGTATATGTATATGTGTATATATTGTATAAATAAATATATATATATATCTATATATATATAATAATGTACATACGTATATATTTGTATGTAATAAATAAATTCCAAAAAATATACTATTCATATGTATGCATACTATAGGTATGTTTTTGAAAATACTATATTTTCTATTTTCTGCTCTCAGTTTCGTTTTTGATATATTCTTGTTTCTTATTAACGGAAAATTGTTGGTGCCGTCTGAAAAGTCTATGAAGAAAAATGCATACTTTTTTTTTTATAAAATTTCACATGCACATTTAACACAACAAATAACTTGTTTCAGATTCTAACAATACAACTGAATGTTTTTTTTTTTCTATTTGCTAAAAGCTCATTCTTGACGCGTTACAAGGAATACAATCGACTATTATTTGCTTTTATCAATTAAGAATGATCATTCTTTTGAGACCTATTACAAAGTATAAGAAATTGCCCAAAATAATATTTATTTGATAATATTCCTTTTTTTTACATTTGCAACCACTTTTACTTTGATTCAAGCACGTATATATTTAAGCGTACGTACGTAATAATAAATAAATTTATTTATATGCAATGAAGTCAATTTGGCTAACTATTTGTCTGATGTCTAAAGACATTGACCCAATTGGGCACAACTGTTTAGAAATGTGTACATACATACATATGTATGTAAATATGACTCACATCAGTTAAGGATTTACATTTATCAGCATATTTTGATGCAAATGTTTTTAAAGGTTTCGTAGCAGAGGTTCGTGGGAGTGTATGCTATATTAAGAGTAAAAGCAACATAAAAATTTATTTTTATTATGGCAGCCTGCCGCAGTTGATTTTAATTTAAAAGATTAATTGTCGGTGTTTTCATTTAAAAATTAAAATCTATGTACATCCACCCGAATAGAATATTGTTTTGTTTTATAATCTTATACAATACATGCATATGTATACTCTATTCTATGATTTTGTTGGCGATTGCTTTTGGCGATTTAAACAAAACGCCAACGCACGAAAATTATCGAAAAACATTATTCATATTTAATACTTAAAAAAAAAAACGAACAATATGCAAACGAATATACCGTATAAATTTAAAAACAAAAAATAGATTTTAAATAAAAATGAAAGAGAAACAAATATGTCTATCAAGTTATAATATATGTATATTATGTATGTATGAATATAATTTCGGTATGTATAAATGTACAGTAGTGTGTATAAATGTGTATTTTTTTGTTTTTATTGCTCTAAATAATTTGATAAAATTCCTTTAAGTTGTAAATTTGTAAATGGAAGCGTACATATAATAGGGATATTTTATTATGTGGAGTTTAAATGACTTACCCTTGTCCCAGTTAACACGTGGTTTGCCTTCCAAGGCGTAAGGAGTTTCAATCAATTGGAAACCATGACTTTGAATTAAACCTTTAGCTGTTTCGATAAGTTTTGCTTTCAACTTGTCATTTACACCCTTATAATGATAAGTAACTGAAATTTTTTTATCTTCCACCCAAGCGCCTGAGCAGACTACCTATAGAAGAAAATCGAATATTGAGTTATTTTGATAGCTATAAGATTCGTTTTATATTTGGATTTTGATTACAAGATCACAACTTACTTTTTCTTTCAGTTCCTCAACTAATTTGTTGTGTTTTTCCAACAATTCTTCAGGCATTTCAATCTTGAATTTCTTTCCAGAGGGATACTCAACTTCGAGGCCATGATTACCGGCATAGGTAACGTTGGGGAATTTTAAGTGATTTTTAATTTCACTTAATTCGCGACCAGAGAAAACACACATGAAAATTTTATCGTTGGCTGCCAATTTTTTGATATTGATCTCAGTGTCCTTGGGCATCACCGAAAGCTCTTCCGTCAAAGGAGCTAAGGTGCCATCATAATCCAACAACAAAGCCACTTGATCCTCTGGGTTAATAAAACTTTAATTTGTTATAGGAATACAAATAAAAAGAAATTAATAGTGAATCAATCTCAATATGGACGTATTGTACGTACATACGTACATATAAGTTCCATGCTTATGTACATATTCATACTAAAAACTTACCCTTCTAAAGCTTTAACATAATCTTCCTCTTTTTTAAGTAAAGGAGCCTTTTTCTGTTCAGCCATTGTGCTTTTATAATTTGTGTATCTAAAATTGCTAACAACAGACACTGCCTTTTAATACGTTGACAACTTTTCTAATACTGTCTGCTTAGACCAAGAAAAGATCCTCTTCAGCCTCTTGCAGAGTATTGGCGTTGGCGTATTTATTTTTTCTCATTTCAACACAGGCGAGAGATTTCCAAATTATTATGTACAGATTTTCATTTCTCTGTGCGCACTTTATTTATTTGTTCTTTTTTATTATTTTCTAAATATAAAGAATGGAATATACTACGAAATTTTCTTCAAAGTATATAAACATGAAAAATATTAGTGCTCCAACGTTTATATACAATATGAGTTCTTAAATGTGTTTGTAGATTTTCATTTGTTTCATTTGTTGTTCAGTCAGAAAAGCTTTGAACAATTCGTCTTTTATTTTTGGACAAATTCCCATCACTTCAACGAACAATAAGAATAAATAATATCAGAGAGGTAGCTAAATTCTTATTCAAAATAAATTTTTATTCTTTCAATGTACTGATTTAAATGTATTTGAAAGTTTATAATGGATTAATTCAAAAGTATGTATTTCGAAATTTGAAATTTGGTGGCAATTAAAAAGATAAGATCATAAAAAACTTGCTCGTACGTGGGTTATTATTTTTGAATATTTCTCATATACCATTGAGTTAAGCGTTGTCATCGCAATCAATTCGAACCGCACAATTCCAAATGCACTACCCGACCTTATCTTGATATATGTATCCATTAACTCAATAACTAATAGTATCTGAACTGCATTCGTTTATAATATTTGATAATTGTGATCAGAAAAGATTACTTTTGCCAAAACACACGAATCTTATCCTGAAAAACACGTTATTGTATAGATTTCTCTGGATTTAAACAATTTTCGTTAAAATTACTTTTTACAAATCTTTGAATGAATAGGACATTAGAGATAGAGTTAAATTTGCTCTCAAACATATCCAACTGTTTATTTATTTTTTAATATTGAAGTAGTTTTAAGATTTTCATTTTAAAAAAGGTTTCTCTTACAGTAAAGAGAACTTATAAAAATTTCGGTGCACACAAAATTACGTATGTTCAGTACATGGTGCATATCTCTAGTGCAATAATGTTTCAATGTGGCAATAATAAACAAGAGCCAAATTCAGGTTAATAAATTACTTTCCATCATAACGAAACTTTTATCAAATATAATAACAAATTTTAAGATGTGAAGAAGATCCTCTGATTCCTCTGAAATGATAAAATACAAGAAGAACTATGAAATGGAACCTTTAGGATAACCGAAGAATAAAACATATAGCGAAATAGCAATTCTATGTACCGATAGAACTACATATGTGGATAAAAATTGTAGCAACCCAATCCTTCCAACCTTCTCCTTCTTAATGATATAGTAAAAAAATGTATCAATTAGACTTTATAATATTTGACATTGTCTTGGGATATTTGTAATAGCAAAATACAAGTTGTCTGCCTTCCCATGATACTCACGTTACTTTCCATTTTACTTTAAAATCTCGTGGTACACATATATGTTCATTTTACATTAGTAAAATGTAATAGCATACGCTGGCAGTGACTATTGTTTTCTGATGATCAAAGTAATCATTTGATTTACGTTACACAAACATACAATTTCCATCCGGTCCATATGAATTAAATTGGCGTTCGTCAGAAAACAATGTGTTAAGAATGTGAAACTTATAAAACAAAATGAATAGTAGGAATTGCGTTTTAATTATATCAAAGTAAATTAAAAAAAAAAAAACTAGAAGCGAATGTTCAATTAATACAATAATTTAGAAGCAACATTATTATAATTTTATAACACAGGCATCAAAATCGAATGTGATAAACCCAATATAATTTATTTATTTATTTATTTATTTATTTATTTATTTATTTACATAAATTATAATAATTGAAAATACAATAATATTTTATCTTTAGCTTTGATAATTATTTGAGAATTAACAAACATTTGGGATTTTAGTAAATGAGCACAAAACACAAATACACAATATGTATGCACATAATAGGGGTATGTATTTTGGCTGCTGAACGTTTACATTTATAGAAAAAAATTATTGTCTCTTTCTCAGAAGTGTTACCACAGCTTATGCAGTGAAGGTTCAAGGGTAAACCTAAACTGTCCGAGTGCGTAGTGGTTGTCCAATGACCAGTGTGCACAAGAATTGGAAGTGAAAACACACATGAGGAAGTGGAAACCCTCTTAGGAGGAATTTTACTGCATTCGTATAATGGATAGCAATTAGTTATCAGATAAATTCCTAATTCTGCAAACAGAACCCCAATCCTGCAAAATCGCAAAGAATTTCCATTGGAAATTGGTAGGTCAAAAGTAATCTAAAGGATGATACAAAGTTGAGAACTTCAAAAGAGCATTATCTCCACACCGGATAACATCATAAATCCGCTACGAGAGCCTTTTATTGTTTAAGTCCTTATTTTCGGCCGATCATAGACTTATAGGAATAAAAACCAACGCAGGTTTTATCCACCAGAGAGGCTACTACCCCATCTGGCCTTTTGGAGAAAAGTGGCTTGTAACGAGGGTGTTTTGTATTTGTGGATGAGCAACATAAGGATTTACTCTGAGACTATATCGATCAGTAACATACCATGTCTTACTAAAGTGCTCTCCAGAGTTTCCAAGTCGTTAGAGTAATCTACTACATTTAGTTTATCCAAATTTTTTTGAGACATTTTGTCTACTACTATTGATGAGCGAGAGAACACCATCCTGATGAGTACTACTATGTACAAATCTAGTGACGTTTGGCACTGATAATATGACATTTAATTCCATACAACATAGCAAAAAGATGTGTCTTTCCACCCACACCCCATGTCACACAATACAATAATCATTGAATCAATTCTAAATTTGTTGAAAACAATCTCAATATTAATGAAGGCGTCAGAAGTAAACTGCTAAATCTCGTAGAACTTTTCTACTGAGCCTACATTTAGTGCTGCCGCCGTGGATCACAGTTTGCTTTGTTTTCTACAGCATCGAAAGTAAAAAAATTGGCAAATACCTCCTGCAACTGCTTTGTTGTTGTGATAACATATTTTATATTTGCATTGTGACTCTGAATGTTAAAAGAATTAAAGGAATTCAAATTAATTAAATTAAGTTATTGAATATTATGTTTAGCTTTTAATACAACACCATTTTGAAGTTTTAAACTGTAATGCCACATCATTATTTTTCAATGTAAAGTAATATTTTAGTCTCTGCTTAAAAAATATTTACTTTTTACAAACAAACAAAAAAAAAAAATACGTTAAATAAATGGGAGTATATTTTATTATAAATTTACTAATATACATATTTTAAAAAGGGTGTTTCTTTTGATCGTAAGAACAGATATTGATGAAAAAAGTATATACATGTATATTTCTGTTAAAATTATGTTGATAAAAGCTACATAATCTTTGATGGTTTAAATAATAAACTGAACTAAATATAAATACTTAGCTTTAGTTCAATATCAAACAAAGAAATATATACGATATACATATGTATTTATAAATTAAATATTGGCGATTACACTTAAAGTCTACTAAATTTAAATAAAATTATTTGTATGTGTGTACGTGTACGTGAGTATAATAATATATAATTATATAACAATAGTAATAATGATAATAAACAATATATGATAATGATATTTTACTAATTAGACGCCATACGCATTAGAAATCCATTTTAAAAGATCACTAACTAGATCTTGACTTGATAGGCGGAAATCGGCAAACGTTTGAATTTCCGGGTCTGTGGATACCCGAAATGATTTTCCAAGTCCTTGAAGTTTCTGTCAATTAAAGGAAGTATTTAATGTTTATATTAAGTATTGTATAAAGTATTGAAAAACTTACTTTCATTGCGTCTTCATCGGTGGTATCATCGCCAGCAAATATAACTTTAATATCGTCAGCCCAATTTTCGCCAAATGTATGATTTAGTATGAACATTGCTGCTTCACCTTTATTCCAATTTACCGGTGGCTTAGCTTCAATGGCTTCATGGGCCTGGTTAGCTCTAAACCCATATGATTCAATAATTCTAATAGCCACTTGTTTCTGCGAATCTTTGATTTCTAGTGGTGTATCGCGATAATGGTAGGTCAGTGAAACTCTCTTATCTTCTACCCATGCGTTGTTTTTCTCGACATTATTCTTCAATTCCTTAACAAGTTTTGAATAATTTTCTTGGATCTCTTTAGGCAATTGATAATCATGTCTGCTTCCATCGGGACTCTCAATTTCTATTCCATGGTTACCGGCATACATGATACCGCTGATGCCTACTCTGCTTTGTACATCTCTTATTCCTCTGCCTGAGATAACTGCCAGAAATATGTTTGGGTTTTTTGCTATTTTATTTAGAATTACTTCGGTAGCTACAGGCATAACCGTTTTATTTGGGTTATCAGCAATAGGAGCCAAAGTTCCATCGTAGTCGAATAAGATGGCTAACTTCTTTTTCCCATTTAAAAATCTGGATAAAACACATACAATTATATTAAACTTGTATTTTAACTATATTTCTTTATAAAGCAGTTATTATATAAAAATACAATAGATTTTAATTTAAAAATATATTACAATTCAGAATTAGGCCAGTATTCTTTTGTTGTGATACTGTATTAATTATCGCAATATGCCTTTAAAATTCTTTTTTTTTTTAGTATAAATTCCAAATTCTATTGTTGTATTATTTTAATGATAAACATGACCTAAATTTCAATTAATATATTGTATATATATATATACAAACATATTTAAATAATATATATATATATATATATATATATATATATATTTGCGAATGTTTGTATTTGTGTTCATATGAATTTAAAAACATGAGAATGTGATTAAATAAATTTTAATATATCCACGTGATAATATTTCGTTATTGAAATTTTTGATTAAAGTTTAATTTAAAGTGTTTAATTGCAATCCCATTTTACATCAACGGATTAATGTAAGTGTTATTATTTATTATTATTATTTTTTGTATCATTTCATTCATTATTATTCAATATAAATTCTTATCAACATTTTTTGTTTGCTAAACTATTACCATTGTTAAGCTTATTCTGAACGTCGTAATATTTTTCAAATAAATTTCACGTAGAGAACAAGCTAATAAACAGTATATTGTGTTTAAAATTACTTACCCGGGTAATTTGAGTTCGAAATCTTCATAACTGTTTATTACAGGTGCAATTCGCTTCTCGGGCATGTTGCTTAAATTTCTTTTTATTAATGGAGTTGTAGTGTTGTGTGTATTGTTTCTTGAAAAGAATCCTTGAGGACTGACTACCGATGACGTGAATCGCTCCGATAAAACTAAATTCGACCACAGAGGTAGCAGAAGCAGAGACGAGACTACGCGTTTATTCACTGGTTTATCACAGTAGGTTGTTGGATTGATTGAAAAAATACAAAAAGTAAAAAAAATTTTATTAGTCCTGTTTTTTAATCAGTTCAGTCTTAGGGAAAGATATACAAGCGGACGACTACACTTATTAGGTCTTTTACTTGTTGCTTTTAAAACTGAAATGCTGCTCGATTGCTTGATTTTTTATATTGAAAAATAGATCGCCAGTGTATGCCGCCCGGAACTAGTAATGAGAATCACAAGCAAAACAAAAACATTCAGTCAAATCGTTTAGAATTGTCGACGTTAACAGAGATAACAAGAGTTCTAAATCAACACTCGCTCACAACTACAATCGCATCATGTTGACAAAACGACACAATTGAATTGAATTGAAATTATGGAAATAAAGGTGGTCGTTATACCACCTCGCCAATACTATATTATAAAGATGGAAATACGACAGACAAATTACTTATACAACCGTACCTCTTCTACCAGTATACACAGACATATCATTTTCAGAATTGATTTTCACAGGCACTTCACTTTACAAGCGCTAAAATACAAATTCACATAAACAATCGCAAATATGCGTGTGTGTTTATGTATGTTTGAATTAAATACGTCAGTAATAAGAGGAAATAATGGAAAAAATCTTTCATTTAATTACCAATGATTTTAACATGGTCTTTGGTCATATCACTCATCCAACAAATTTTCAAATGTTCTTAGTCACTATCACACATACTCGTACTGCATGTACGGCACGAACACGTACTCATGTCAAATATACCATTAATGATCACAATTCAATAAATGATTCCCACATTACCTATGAAAACCTAAATGCAAACGCAAACGTAAACATAAACAGAAACATATTAAAATATATAATTAATAATTTACAAGCACACGCTTGATTTTCATAAATTTCAAGCTCAAGGTTTTCGAGAAATTGAAAGTGAATTTGAATTTGAAAAGGAAAATACCCATTGAAAAGTCATCGTTGGCAAAATGGCAAAAACACAGAATGGGGCGTGTGTATTGAACATTGGCACTTTCAGTTTCTACGTATAGACGAATATATACGATATAAACATATAATTTTGTTATATATTTTATTTTTATATACATTATGTATGTATGTACATATATACATATCTTAAATTTATTTATAGTAAATATTTCAAATAGATGTACATATGTATGTATGAAGGAATGTTAAACATTTTGAGATTGTTGACAACCAAATCTGAAAATCAAATTACGTCGAGATACTGTTATATTTGAACGAATTTGAAAATTAAAATTTCCAGATCCATGGAAAGTTACATTACATTCATACATTTATGAAATGTTTTTATCCCCTATTTCTTATTTTTCCTGCAGAGAACTTGTAGGACATGGTGGATAGAAACTAAAAGGTGGCTAGGGATCGAATAAATGAAATTTTTTCCTCTAAATAAAAGAAGCATGGGAAAAAAATTCATAAAGCCAAATTGATAGATTAGTAGCTCTAATGCTTCGCAGATGAGCTGCTGTTTTTTTTTTAATGGAATATTCTCATAATTGTTAAGATATGTATGAAAATAAATATATTTTTAAGCAGTTGCTTTAGATTTTACCACCTAAATTTGAAACATGTTAATTTTTCTTTTATTTCCTTCGAAATTAGCAAATTTTTTCAATATATATTTTTTTATAAATCAATAAGATCTCAAAGATTTGAAATACCTTTATTAAAAAATTCTTAGGTTTTTTTTACCAGATTCCTATGGATATGTTAAATATTAAGTCAGTTGCTTTAGTTTCAGCCAATAGCGTATATAAAAATTCTCATCACCTCAAATATCCAAGTCCACAACGACCTCAATCCCACTGACAAGCACAGTATACTAACCGCTAGAATATCAAGGCTCCTAGTAAAGGTAGGTAAAACAATAATGTACATTCAAAGTTATGTAAATAGAATCCATTTCATACTATTGCTTACACTTAATCACTTTAGAACAGAATTTATTATTTTCTAACACATGTTATGGTCTACGCTTATAGTACTATGTTAAAGCTTTAGCAACTTTATTAATGGAAAAGTCAGGCACATTTTTCCATATTTCATATTGTTTTTCGTTACTTTTGCTTCTTTTGAATTTTTTTTTTTACTTTTTTGGTCTATAGTATTATAGTATATAAGTATTATATAGTATATAAGTATTATAAGACTTAAAAAGTATAGTATCACAGATTTAAATTCAGAGCAGTATTGCTTAGCGATCTAATTTAAATCAGGGAACGCAGTAATTAAATGTTATATTTGTCTTTATGTTTCTATGAAAGCAATTTCAAAAACTAAAAAACACACGCGTTTGAAAACCCGTCACTGTTAAAAGCATTTTCTTTTCTTTTTTTTTTTGCGAGATAAATAAATACTAAATATACTCGTACAGTATATGTACATACGTATAAACACAATATTTCAATTTCATTCCACAGTTACCTGGTGATTATATTCTAGTTTTTAATTGTGCTTTTGTTTACAAATACAATATTTTTAATATTTAACACGCGGAGCTGTTTAGAATAATAATGAACGATTTTGGGACAATCTCCAGCGAATATTACGGCAAAATGAGAACAGTACCGATCTTTTATATGCGTATGTCCGGGTTTTGTACGTCTTTCGAATATACGTTTCCTGTGACATTTCGTTAACAGAACACAAAGATGTGAATTTCTATATTACGTAGATAGAAGAGCGTATGTTAAGGCAGACATATATATGTACATTCATACATACATATGTATGTATGGAAGTTGTTTTAAAATTTTATATATTTATTTGTCAAATAAATTATTGTGTGCTTGGCTTTGTTTTTTGTTCATAAGCAATACTAAGAAGAAAATTTACATTTACAGATTTTGTGGCGAGTATGATGACCACAAAAATGCGTAAATGTGTGAAACAAAAGGAATCAGATTTAAAATCACAAATAAAATGATTGAAAAAGTGTTTTTACTTAATGCTAACGTTAACAAAAAGAAATTAAATATGAAATATTATTTTTCCATAAAATAACAAAAAAAATAAAAAAATAGCAATCCAGGCTCGCAGAATATAAACTTAAATATTAAAAAAAATAAATTTCTACAGTGAATTATTTTCACCTAATTTTTGTGAAACTTTAACTAAATCATATTGCTATTTTGTAGCGGCCAAAAAAATCTTAAATGATTTTCAATTGATAAATTTGTTTATACTGAGTGGAACATTTCAAACAAAATATAATTTATAGACAGGGTACACATACATATGTACATACATATGTAAAAGATACATAAAAGATTACTAATTAGGCGCTTAAAATTGGGTTTATTTGACATACTTATGTATGTATATATGTATATACTTAAGTATGTATTCGTACGTCTGATAAGAGTTTTAAATTATTTTGTTTATTTTTAATCCAAACTTTGTTTGTTTTTAATGAAATAACAAGAAAATCAGTAGAATGACGTCGTTATAAGTATTATAATTTCATCATGCATTATGCACATGTTTGTTCGAGTACAATGGTACAAATATTTATGTTTATGACCACTCGTATACATTATTTAAGTGTACATATATATGCCTACTACAGTTTCACATTATTCAAAATCAAGTCTGAGAAAAAAGAGGAACACTAAAAAAAAAATACACAAAATATACGTGTAATCGTAAGGACTAAACGGTAGTTAATTTCTAACCAAAATCATTGACATAAACTCTGCTGTTCAATTTTGACACTAACACCGCTTTTGCACGCTCAAACTCTGAATGCTACGAACGAAGAAAAAAGCAATTTTACATTAAAATGTGCACTCAATCCCTTTCGTTTTTGTCTTCTCTTATTGTTATTATATATGAGCTGAGTAACTTCGACCATATGTTCGGTGTAGTGTAATAGACTAGAGTCTCTGGTGGTAATCGAACCCACGATCCTCACGCTAATAATCTTGCATACTATTCGCTAGACTACCAGGGCACAAAGTTGTCTAAGCAAATCTTCCATCCTTTATAACAGTGAAGCAACATGATTGAATATGTAAAATCAAATATATACAGTGGCTCCATCGCATAATCGGACAAGCACTAGTCTGATATGTATTTGCTTAAAACTTAAAAAGAAAATATTAAATATATGTTTTTTTTTTGCTTTTATTTACACTCTACATTATAGACTTTTAGATTAATAAAAAAATAACAACATTTTTCATGATAACGGTAATTTTATAAAGAAAAAGAAAATTAACTCAATTTTTTGCGCTCAACGCATAATCGGACACAGAAGGGCACCATTGCTAAAAATGACAAAAGAGAACATTTAATACTTTGTGGCATATCCTTTGTTCTCAAGAACGGTCTGTAAACGTTTTGGAATTGATTTTACCAAATTGTAGCATTCCTCAGGTTCTGTGGAGTTCCACGTTTCCAGTAAAGCCGCCTTAAGCTGATTCAAAGTGTTAAATTGTTGTTGGTATACTCTTCTAGCTAATTCTTCCCAAAGATGTTCAATTACGTTGAAATCTGGGCTCTGTGCAGGGGTTTCTATAAGTTTGGGGCAATTATGGATCAACCAAAGCTTTGTCACACCCAAAGTTTGCTTGGGATCATTGTCCTGGTAAAAAGCAAAATCATTCGCAATGCCTAAGAACTAAAAATATCTTTAAGAAACAGCAGTGGAAAAGATGTTTGCTTAAATACTATTCGTAATATATTACACAAATATAACTACCATGGTAGAGTTACCAGAAAAAAGCCATTTATTAGGCCTAAGAATAAAAACAAGAGAATAAAATTTGCTAAAGAGTATTTGCTTAAAACAGAAGATTTTTGGAATAAGGCAATTTGGTGTAAAGATATCTTAAAATACATTTTTGCTGATAGTTTTTGTTCGTTACAAGGTTCTGTTCACTGACGAGAGCAAATTCAATTTGCATGGATCAGATGGCAAGATGTTTGTGTGGCGTAAACCAAATGCAGAATTTAATCTTCAAAATACAAAAGCTACTGTTAAGCATGGAGGATTCTCTGTTATGGTTTGAGCCTGCATGTCGAGTGCTGGGGTGGGCAATTTGCATTTTATTGATGGTAAAATGGACAAATTTGCCTTTCTCAACATTTTGAAGGAAAATGTAAAGCAAAGTGCCGAGAAAATAGGCATTGCGAATGATTTTGCTTTTTACCAGGACAATGATCACAAGCAAACTTCGAGTATGGAAAAGCTTTGGTTGTTCCCATAATTGCCCCAAACTTATAGAAACCCCTGCACAGAGCCCAGATTTCAACGTAATTGAACATCTTTGGGAAGAATTAGCTAGAAGAGTATACCAACAACAATTTAACACTTTGAATCAGCTTAAGGCGGCTTTACTGGAAACGTGGAACTCCACAGAACCTGAGGAATGCTACAATTTGGTAAAATCAATTCCAAAACGTTTACAGACCGTTCTTGAGAACAAAGGATATGCCACAAAGTATTAAATGTTCTCTTTTGTCATTTTTAGCAATGGTGCCCTTCTGTGTCCGATTATGCGTTGAGCGCAAAAAATTGAGTTAATTTTCTTTTTCTTTATAAAATTACCGTTATCATGAAAAATGTTGTTATTTTTTTTATTAATCTAAAAGTCTATAATGTAGAGTGTAAATAAAAGCAAAAAAAAAACATATATTTAATATTTTCTTTTTAAGTTTTAAGCAAATACATATCAGACTAGTGCTTGTCCGATTATGCGATGGAGCCACTGTACATATGTATCGATGTGTTAAATTTATGACAAAGTTTCAAAAAGATTCGCTAGTAGGAAACAATTTGTATTTAAAAATATGTACAAATTTAAAAATTGGATAAACATAGATAAACTTACATGCTTTAATATTTTACAATTTGAAATTGATATTTCAATTGAATGAGAAATAAAATACCATGATAATACATATGTATATAGAGGATTTCTTGTTCTGTACACGACGGGCCAAATCTTTGACGGCATTTATAGAATTTTACTGAAATTAATACATTTGACCCACACAATGTTTACGACATCAAAAGTTTATTTTAACAATAGAAGGATAATTATGAAATTCGTTTTTCTCTTTTTATCGATAACAATATTTCATTAAAATTCATAGGCTTGCACTATAGGCTTTCACTATAGTAATGAATGATCACAATCTTTTGTTTTAAAATGTTTATACTAATATTTCGATCCACAAATCTATATACATACATAAGTTTTATTATGTGTATGTATATACATACATATGTAGGTTTTTAAGACTTTGTTTACATTCCAATTTTAATTATTTGTTTTGAAATTTTTTTTGCTCTATTTCTCAAGATTTTAAACACACACATATACGCACATGTGTCCACTTCAAAGTATGTAGTTGTTTTGGTTAAATATGAATTGATGTAAATATTTACGTACTTTTCAAGACAAAAAAAAAAATGATAATAATCGTCGTTACAAAACTAATATTTATTTTTTACACTACTTACTTTACTTTATTTTGTATATAAATGGAATTGCGGAAAATTTTGACAAACAAAAGTAAATTAGCTACATATTGTTTATATACATACATACATATTTATTCCATACAATATACAATAGATAACATGCAAAAGTGCTTTTCCCTTGAGAAAAAATAAAGGTTATTTTACAAAATGCAATAATCGCATCATGCCGCCAGAAGTTCGAACGTTGACTGCTTTCAAGGAATACCGAAAACTGCCACATATAAGTTTAGTATAGCATTTAGCAACAAATTCAGTTAAATTCATGTTTTTGTCCATTGTCCGATCAATAAAATGACATGACAATTCTACTGGCAGTCATAGGAGCACCAAGTATTAAACTTCCGTCAATGTGCTTGATAGTTAACTTTAAGTGTTTATTTGCCACGCTAGCTAAAAGTGTTATCTTTTGAATTGTTTGAAAAATGTCTGATTTTTTAAATTTTATTTTCCAGCAAAACACAACGTAGAGTTTCGGGACAGATAACTTCCATATCAATTTAATGTTCAATCTGTAATACCAAATTACCATCGACGTCTCAGGATTTAAGTTTTTAAAATAACACGAAATTATATTTAATGGTTAGTTTTATAATCTACAGTTTTATGTTGCTTATTAGCTCCTACAGTATGATATACTTTGTTTTAAATTGTATGTTTTAAAATACAATGAAAATATTATTTAGTGATCTACACATTGGTTGTAGCGACCAAAAAAAAAACCGTATTCTTTTAAATGTAAAATGAATTTAAGTTTGTTAAATTTTAATTAATCTTTAGAGAAATGAATTTCTCTAAATTTTTAATTTCATCGCAATTTCGTTTTATTTAAATTGAAAGCATATTTTCAAAATTTGTTCACAATGTGTTCGGGCCTCATATAATTTCGGAAATTAATTGCGATAAATTAATATCAGTAGTTTTAAATGATTGAATATTTCTTTTTAAAATTTTTCACAATTATTAAATATATTGTGCTTTTTAGTATAAATCTTCCAATAAATTTCAACCACACATGGGCGGTTTCTCTCACGTGCACAACGGGCGTACAGTAAGATTACTTAAACACCAAAGAAGCACTCTCAGTGTGATTGTCCGGGTCATAACGGGTAATTACATTTGCAATGCCCATTGGTATATGGATGATCTTGAGTAAAAATCACGCATTGGCATTGGCAGCCTGAGTTGCTTCATCTGAAGCCACGAGTGGTACTAGGACTATGTGATAATTAGGCCTCAATTTGACCACAGCTACATCGGTGGTCGTGTAGTCATGTAGTCGTGTTGGAGTGTTAAATAAATACATCGAACTGCCAATTTACACACGTAAACGTGTTCTTGAGAGCTCGAATGAACTTTATGTAAACAAACAATACCGGTATAATGTAAACAAAACCATAATTTCGCAGAAGATTAACACCAAGCCTAAATCAGCATTCTTATTCATACAGCAATGAGAAACACGTTACAAAAACATTTAGTGAATATACTCAATACATGTGTATGTCTGTATAAACATTGCACATACGCCTATCTACATAATTTCTAGAGAGGCCTTATGAAATTTTTTTTTGTTGTTTCTACTAATGGTAGAACATTGGTGTAACAGCAAAGTGTTAAAAATTACTTACTTAATATTGCTCTTGAAATATTCGCCATTGCAATAAGTTTAAGTGACATTTTAAAAGATTTCGTTTTTATGTAAAATGTTACACTGTGAATTCGAAATTTATTATAAATTTTATTACGTGCAGTCCAATATCATATGTTACCTCACACTGTGTTTAGTTTCATTAAAAAAAAGTCTTATTGCTTAGTTACTACTGAACGAAACAAAACTTGTGTAAATAATGAAAAGCTTTTAGTATTAGGTCTGTTCGACGTACTTTACGGTGAACTGGTTATTTCATTATTTTAAATATTGCTATAAACAAATGGCATAATTCATAACGAAGAAAATAATTAAATTTGCATTATAATTGACGAAACAGTTCTTTTTTTTTGCACTATATGCTTACAAATATGTGTATATACTCTCAAGTTATTACCAGACATTTCAATATGTTAGTTAACTATTATTTATTGAAATATCTAAAATCAAAAGAGCTTTTTTCTGCTTTTAAATATTGTACATTTTGAAAGATATTAACGTCAAATCAAATTATTTAAACAAAAACAAATTAAACTTATAAAATATTTGTTATACATCAATCTGTATAAAATCTGTATAAATCTTTCTGTAAGTCTGTTTTTTTTTTTTTTTGTTTGTTTGTTAGCCAATCACGCCTGAACGCCTGGACTGATTTTCTTGAAATTTGGGATATTGATCGAGCTTTTGTCGGTGCAGGTTATAGGCTATAAATCTTTTCAAAATTTTGACCAAAAGAAGAGAAAAATGGGACAAAGGGAGAAGAAATTGGCAAAAATTAGTACTTTTATGCATAAATACTGTATTTTATCTGTTTTAAAGGTATTTTTACGATTTAGCTTAGTTAAGTTTCCCAAATAGCTATTGGAGGTGTTCCGTTTATAAAGTCGGGCCAAAAGGGGTCCAAAAAGGGGGGAAGGGGCGAAAAACGGGCAAATTGAGTGCATTTATATAGTTAGGACTTAGAGTATTCAAAAAACTGGGTTGGTTGTTAAACCGGTTTCCGCATTTATCGGTTTCGAAATCGATAACCCGGTTTTTTATTTATTGTTATTTTTAATGCAAAAATGACCCAATAATATTTTTTTTAAATTTAAACAAAAATTTATACAATAGGGTGTACCATAGCCACCTTTTTTGTAGAAATACCTCCCAAACGATGCCTGTTAATGCACTGATTACGAGAAAAAAATATTTTTTTGTAATTGTATTATGGTATTACGATATGTTGTTTTTTTTTTAACTTTTCACGAGAACGTTTTAAAGTTTTGAATTTCAATACAAAACAATTGAAAATCACATTTAAAAATATTTTTTACAATTCTAAATTGATTTTTATAAAAAATTGACAAACTACAAAACCCGCGCAACGCCGGGTACAATCTGCTAGTAAATTTATAAAGTTCCATAAGGCAACCTACCGGGGACAGAATATTTGTGTGGAAAATGTTAAAAGTATTGCACCTGGTACAGGAGATATTAAAAAACGATACAAATTTTCAAAGTATTTGTATATAATTGTATAGTTGTTTACTTAATGCAAACAATGAAAATTAAAAAAAAAATAAGAATCGTTCAGCGTCAAATTGATTAGGCTGATCAAAAGGCGAAATTTTCTTCTAAAACCGCAAAGCCCAATAATTTTTTAATTAATTATTATTACTATTACCGCCCTGTAGAAGTAGTGTGTCGGCTTATTAGATGTAAGACCATGGTTCAAACCCCAGGTCAGAAAGAGAAGATATTTCTTCGGCGACTTCCTCTCAGCAGATTTCTGGCAAAAACTCTGAGAGTAAATAAAATTGCCACGAAAAGTTTCTCAATAATCTGTCGTTCGGAGTCGACTTTAAACTGTAGGACCCGCCACACATGTATAAAATTAACACACGCAACATGAGTGGTGTGGGATGCTAGGATATGCACACTAATATTTCCTTTTAGTATTTATTAATGACTATCTAAAGATTCATTTTCATCATCAAAGAATCTACATATGATCCTGCCAAGGCAAAAGATCTCTTCCTAAACTCAGACTATTCCTAGATAGTCCGACGCATTATTCAAATCTTCTTCCATTTTAAAATATGAATAGGATTTACTCAAGTTTAATATTAATATTTATATTTTTTTAAACAATTTTCTTAATAACAAAAAATAACTTCAAAACTGATTAAGAGATTCCGATAATTTTTACAAATTAAAGCAATTTAAAAGAAAATACCTGTTCGATTGCATCGACTGATTAAAAAAAATATTTGTAAGAAGTCACAGTCTCAGTCACATATACTTTTATTGAGACGTGAAGTTTTGGCTAGAAAATTCAGCCATAATTTTTCAGAAAGAATAAAGAAAAACGGATATTGTTCGACTACTGTAAGTCTGAGAATGTAAGCTTTTTTATACCAATTGAGAACCAAAATATATTTATGTTTCGATAACTTTCGATAACTTAAATTTTTGTTATTAATTAAACAAAAAACAGTATTTTCATATGAAATGACAATTATTTATTAATTTTTTAATACAACAATCTATTTCATTTCACCTCGTGTAATTTAAACTACATATTTAAATTGCTATACCAAACCAGAATCTTAAATTTTGATGAATAATATTTAAATACAAAACAGGTAATGGCGTATCAGAATGCCACAAATTATTGTAACACAATTTGACACATTGTTTGCGTTTATAATTATTAAATCAAGTAAATAACTTATAATAAGGAGAAATTATTCAAATGTTATGTGAAATATTTATTTACGTAAGAAATTTAAATAATGTTCATGTTAATGTATATAATCAAAAATTAAACGACATTTTCAATATAAAAACAAACAAGTAAGAATATACCAGACAGTCAAGTACTATTATGTAGTACCCTACATTCTTTCTTGGTACTCATTTTTGAAAAGATATAACAGCAATTGTTATATTAAATGCTTTTTAATGGAAGAGTAGAAACTCGGGTATCAGAAAGAAGATACATTTAAATATAGTAGAAAGAATAGTGGAATAGGGAAGACTAAAACCTCTGTGAATTCGAAAATAATAAGATTCCTTAATCAATGATTGCGTTTAAAGACATCGAAAAACGTACGGATGTATGTACGTATTTGCGTGCTCTAGAAAATTAATGAAATGCATTTTATATTAAGGCTAATCGATAACCTTTACCTTCTTATAAGATATACGAGTATTCCTCAAATAATATGAAGATATCTGTATATTAAATAAAAATATTTTTTATTTATTATGTTTTACTGATCCTGATTATAAGAAATAATTCTATTTTAATTATTGATTTAGATAAACACTTCAACATAGTAAGAAAATCTTTCAATCCAGAGGGCAAATGTATTCAGCTTTACATTTTTCGGTCAACCTTGGTACTTTAATTAACAAACATAAAGTGCTTCCATCATAACATCGCAAACATAACATAATCGCAGATCCATGCATATACATATGTATGTATGTATGTATAGGTATAAAGCTAAATGAAAATAATATGTCTGAAGATGTGAGCCAATTATTTTGGTTATGATTTTTCGAGTAGGTCTGAAACTTTGAATGCAATATTCGAAGGGATGCTGTTTTTTCCAATAAAACTGACTGAAGATGGTTCCTTAATAATTTTTGCTGATTTAAGATTAAAATTCCCGCTATTAATTTCGGTGTTAAATATGCGAGCACATGCTCATACGTATGTACAAACATACACACTTATAAATTATTTGTATGGTTGACGTTGTTAGCTTAGTTATTTGTCTGAACACTTGCATCGGTTATTCGTCAAGTCGTCGGTTCGTTAGTTCGTATGA
This sequence comes from Sarcophaga subvicina, assembly GCA_936449025.2. Taxonomy (NCBI): domain Eukaryota; kingdom Metazoa; phylum Arthropoda; class Insecta; order Diptera; family Sarcophagidae; genus Sarcophaga; species Sarcophaga subvicina. Next base: position 122,239,160 of record OW388082.2, on the reverse strand, counting down.
ACGACAAAATAGTAGGTGTTGTTACTTCTTGTTGCGGCTATTCATATAAACAAAAGCTGTAAAATGTTTTAAATTAATCACTTGCGAACTCAGCTACCGAACGGAATGTAAATCTTGGATAACGGTTCAATACGAAAATAAAGAGTGTTTATATTTATTTAATTTAGCATTAACTAAAAATCAACTACATATGTATGTACATATGTACATATGTACATACAAAACATTAATTGTCAATAACGATAAATGATAAATTGAATAGCAAAATATAACAAAGTATTGGATACTAAATAAACAAATTTTCATAACCCTCATGACTATAGAAAAAATCAAAATACAATAATTTTATGATTGTTGCAAAAATTATTTACTTGTATCGTAAGTTGTTCTCTTATTAACAAATTTTATATCTGAATTAAGTGTAGTGTATTAAATTAGACATGAGACCATGTAGTGCAGCTAAACATTATCTGTATAGTAAACTACATATAATAATATAATGAGAGAAACTATAGAATAAAATGCTCGGTATCTATTTCTCTTTGGACTGATATGAAAATCTAATGTCATTTACATTCAAACCGCAAATGTATGTATGTATGGACATAATGTGTTGTGCTATTAATTATTATTTCATTTTTTCTTTCTTTTTTAATGAATACCTATTGATTTATGTTTGAACCATCTATGTAGAATATTTTTAAAAGACGATCAGATCACGATAATGTTATATACAATATATGTATGCACATGTACGATATACATATTAGATAATATGTATGTAAATATAGAAAATATATCTGTTAGAATTTTAAAAGAATTGTTAACTTAACAAATTATGAAAAGTTTAAAGAAATGCGTTGAAGTTATAGTAACAGTGATGACGCATTAATTTATTTTCTTTTAAAGAATCATTTGAATATATTGTGATACATTCATAATGTTGATTGACTGACAGACTGCAGACGTACTAATTTAGGCTTATGTACGTACAAATACGTGTTAATATTCATAGACACTTACATATGTACGTATGTAGTACATGTATGCATGTTGGTATACTCGTAAGTACATACAAGCTTTGTCATTATCACCTTTTGTTTATTGAAAGAAACAAATGCTTTATTTCCCATGACCTTTTCGTTACATTTAACGTATTATTTACCTGTTAATACAATACAATTTGTTTATTTTCGAATTACGTTACCAAGTTTATTTGTATTGAGTCAATAACTAAAAATTGTTGTGTCACTTCCCTTAACTTCTTTAATTCACTTTTGTAAAGAATTATTACAGAATACCGTGGAGAAAGTCCCACAAGACTTACCGTAAATTCACTAAGTTGATGTTAAACACTCCTTAGTATACATATTAAACACAAACACAAACAGGAATGAATTAATTTAACTAAAAGGGCTTAACAAATTACAATAAATGTTTAAAAATGTATTTAAAATATTTATATTTTATTATTTATTTGGATAAATAGTCGCTTTAGGGAGAAAAAAAATTAATTTAAAATTAAATAAGTGATAGCGGTTGCAATGTAATAAATTTTTGAAATTTTTAACTTTTCTGCGTTTTTGTAAATAGTTTCAGTCTAAGAAATATTTGCATTTTAAATATTCCTTCGTAGAAGTACTACATAAATTCATATAAATTCCTTTTGTCATACATATGTAAGTATGTATGTACATTATAGGATATCTTATAAGCACAGTCAAAGCTCGATACAACGACAAATAAACCATACATTGAATTGACAAATAATTTAAACTGGATATTATTAATATAATATTATTAAATTGTAACGTAAACCTTTGCAATAATGTTATATTTTGATAAGTTATCATTCTATTCCGATAGCGAAATGTTTAAAGGATTTGAATCATTCTTTAAAATAAAATTTATTATATCGAGGTTATACAGTCTATAATAGGAAAAATTTGTTTCATTTTATATCCTACACAATAAAGGAAAAAGGATTATTGTTGTTGTTTTCATATTCAGATTATAGACATGCAATACAAGACGTAAGATAAAAATTTTATAATAATATACTAAAAATAGTATGAATCTTGACTGTAAGTTACAAATTATTGATCTTTCATCAGGTCATACAACATATTATTACAACATTTTATCACCAGAAGTTTATAAAAGAAAACAAATTCAAAAATAAATTAAATTTCTAACACCTGGGTATCCATCTTACAATATAATTCGATTAGAGGAGTATATCTCACGTTCCTAAATCTAATTGATGTGCTAGGTACTTTAAGTTTTTTTAAAACATGTGTACATATTTTATAAATTTTTGCTTTTTTTGTTTCAGCATATAATACATTTTTTAGAACCATTTTTATTTGCAACATACATATCTAGTTAAGGATAATAAATAAATTTGATATTAAAATAAGACGTTATTTGTTGTCCTCCATTGAGAGCAACAATACACATTCTTGCATACATACATACATACAAATAGTTATTTCTGTAGTTTTACAATTGGAAAACCAGACAATGAATTTCAGTTATTTCATTTACAACTTTTTTTTTTAAAAAGTAAATTTATTTTATACATAGTCTCTAATTGTAATTGATAAACAATTTTAAAATGCATTTATCTCCTTTCAGATTATCATTTCAAATGAACACAACATCACCAAAGTCATCGCTAGCAAAACTTGGTTTACACACCAAACAAAAATCACTAAAAGTAATGGTATTGGGTCAAAGCGGTGTGGGTAAAACCGCAATGGTTGTACGGTTTATAACTAGGCGTTATATTGGGGAATATGACCCCAATTTGGAGAAAATCTATACGTACTGCACCTCCTTAGACAATGATTGTGTACAATTTGATATCTTAGATGCTACGGGACAACAAAATGTAAGTCATCCTGTCATTTCTGAGATAACAAATTATACTAGACATGTATTTGTATTTTACATATATATTTATTCTAAAAAAAGGGTTGTAATCTAGTTTTATGTCTCCAATAAAAACGGATGCCAATTTTTTTTATAAAAACTAGCGTCCTTAGCATTTATTCAAACTCGATCAGTGACTAGTTAAGGTCAGGAGAAACAAATTTTCTTTATCCTAGCCATTATCATCCGCCACCCACTGTATATAGATGTGTCTGTATGCCTATGAAGAAATACCTGAATTATATTATAAATTTATTCCAACACCTATAATAGAGGTCGCTGTTGTCTAGTGGGTAATGTGTTTGCTAATTAGGCGAGAGCTTGTGATTGTAAACTTTAGTTCTGATATTTAAAAAAAAATATATAAAAAATTATATTTCTTTTGACGGTCTCCTCTCAGCAGTTTTTCTACAAAAGTTCTATTTGGCATGAAAAAGTTTCTCAAATCTGTCACTCAAAATCGACGTTAAACTGTAGGTCTCGCCACTTATGAATAGAATCACCGCATATAACATGTAAGAAGCTACGTTGTAAACCTGACTAAATTATTGTAATGAGTAATTAAATAAGTAAGTAATAGAAACTCTTTTACGTTAGATGAATCTATTACAAGTGAATTTTTTTTTTTTTTTGTATTAAATACATATGTATGTATGTATGTATATTCTGAACTGAAAATGTAAATACGTATTATAAACACAAAAATTAACTTTCTTTGATTATTATAATTATACAAGTGCATACTTTTGTTAATTTTGTTGCATCTAATGTTTTCATCTAGGAAACAGACTGTGCTAATTTTGAGAGTAACATACGGTGGGCTGACGCCTTCGTACTAGTGTACTCTGTAACCGATAAATGTAGTTTTGATGAGTGCAATCGCTTAAAATTTTTAATCAATTACAATAAACGTAGACGCAAACTGAGTTCTAATAGCAAGGACTGTATGCTAGAAGTTCCGGTTATATTAGTAGGAAATAAAACCGATCAAATTGGTGATCGAATGGTTACAACAGAGGAAGGACAACGAAGATTTAAAGAATTATCTTGTGCATGTTTTCATGAAATATCTGTTAGAGAAAGTGTTGATCAAGTAAGTGGTTTACATTACTTAAAAGTGAACAGATATGTTGATATAAAAAATTATATATTTTAGGTTCAATCAGTATTTCGAGATGTTTTTCGATTTTGGCGCGTTTTCAGTAAGTTTCCCAAACTGAAGCGTTCTACTAGTGATGTACAGAGTGATGTTCCAAGCCCTGACTCCGGCTGTTCCTTCTATGACACAGCTTTTTTGGCAAATGAAACGAGAAGATCTTTTTTGGTCATTGGCACTGCCTGTTTGGAAGAGAGTGATCTCTCCGAGTCTACCGATGAAATTGGGTCCGGTAGTTTAAGAAATTCAAGTAGTGAGCTTGTAACACCATTTCGAAACAGAGCTTCGACTGACGGCACGTTATTATCGCGACCTCGTAGATGGAGATACCCACCACCTGGCTGTCTATTACCTCATACGAATCGAGTCGACAGACGCATGAGCATTTCTACACGAGGCAGTAATGCTAGCTATTAAGGACTTCAACAATAACTATATTTATATGTATATTTGTACTAAACATTCATTCAGTGATTTATTTATTAAAACTATTTATAAAAAAAAAGAAACCAAATTTAATATTTGCAATTGTACGAATAATAGCGATTTAATCTTCATCAATTTTAAGTAAATACTCCTCTGCTCTGAGTGCCAATTCGCGGATGTTCCGTAAGCAACCTGCAGCAGCCAACTGTTGTTCTTTGTTAGTGGAACCAACACATTCTAACAAGAAAGGAACAACACCACTCTAAGAAATTAAAGTGTACATAGTAAACTATTGGGTAGGAAATGAAATATTAACAAATTTTTTAATACCTGGTGCATGGTAATACAATTTTGGGGATCCGTAGATAATTTTTCTAAAGCCATGGCTGTGGTACGGTGTACTTCTGGGTCATCACTTGTCATGTACGACACAATAGGTGTAACGGTACGTAAACGACCCAATTCTTGTGTATTATTTCCGAATGTGGCGCAACTAGCTATTGCCGCTGCTAAATTCTTTCTTAATGAATCATCGGTGGTATTGACTAAGAACATAATTGACGAAATTCGAATGACATTTGACATCAAATATAATTATAACTTACCCAAGTCGGCTAATTTGTAAATCACTTTCAAGTCAGTCAATATTGCTAAATTGGTGGTATCCTTTGCAATTGTGGCTATGGCTGCACATACAGCTGACAAAACTAATATATCTTTCGATTTGAGTAGGCCAACTACTAATTCCATTGCCCCTACTAGACTGCGGACCAATTCTCCAGATTCGTTTGCATTCTGTACACAAGGACAAATGGCGTATGCAGCGTAAGCTTGAACCCGTGAGTTGGAATTTTTCAAAAGAGACCATATTAGACGGACCGCATCTAAATCTTCTAATATGCGCATGCTTTCAATATCTTCAGCACATTCTTTTAAAGCTTTAGCCAGATTTTCCAATAGTGGGGCATGCGATGAATTCAATAAAGCTACCAACGCTGGCAAGCCGTGGGCGTTACGCAAAATATCACGATTGTTCTGGAAGCGTACACATTCTGCAATAGCTCCGGCTACATTGGTCAAAACATCGTCTGATTCATCGTTAAGAAGTGTAATTAAATGATTAACGGTACGCAATTGATCAAATTTTCTGACGTTGTGTTCGGATGCTGCACACATCCAAATTGCCCCGGTGGCTCCAATAAGTAATGGTTTGTTATCTCGTATGTTTTTGTCCTTAATTATTGCTACTAAAGGTTCTAAACCACCCGCTTCTCTAACTAAATCCCTTGTTACTTGGTCAAAAGCACATTTATATATAGCAGTGCTACCCTCCATTTTCAAATCCAAATTGGACGAATTTAAATGGTTCACAATATCGGCAATCATTCCCTCGGTGGTAATAGCCAATTGAAATTTTGGCTGTATTGAACGCATAGAACTGTAGAACTGTTTAGATTTCAATCAAAACAAAAAACAATTTACCTGTGAGGCGCACTTTTGAATTGTTCCCATTATTGGGATAACAACATCAATATGACACGATTTGAGCAAGCGAGCCATTAAAGGAACAATTCCACTCTTTCGCATTAACTCTTTGTTATGACGAGAGTCGGCGAGTGACCACAATGCTCTAGCTCCAGCCCTAGCCATGTTTAATTGCTCTATTTCCTCTGGTATCAGATCTTCTCTTGCGGTTTGTAAAATCCTTATTGCAAAAAAAGTATACATTTTTTACACACGTTAGACACAATTATTACTCTGTACGTACGTACATATACATATGTATGTATACCTATAACTATTTACACATAATTTTTTCATTACTTACTGTAGTTTAATATCTAATAAGTCAACAAGTTTTGGAATGCCACCACAATTTCGTACATATTTCCTAGCTAAGCGTACTTTTGCTACATTAGCTAGAGTCTCGGCTGCAACTGTTTTTAAATCCTTCATTGATGAATTAAGAATGTCTATAATTAGGGGAATGCCGTCCAAATCGACAATAGTTTTTCGTATGTCGATATTCAAAGATATGTCAGCCATCACAGTTAATGCACCCAATCTACATTTTGCATCGTTACATTCCAATATGTTAACTAATACCTCTAGACCACCAATATCCTGTATAGCGAACTGATTTATTTGCGTTGTCAAATCATAATCATCTAAACAGCACAACGACACAATTGTAGCCGTTTGATTACCGGCCTTTATGTATTTCACCAATTTCTGAATATTATAGTAATCCGCTGGAATCTCAGCTGTACGCGCGACATCTTTCCAACGCTCTTCTTCGTCTGTAGACGAGTCAACTTCTGTAGAGTCTGAGTCTTGAACATAAATGGAACTTTTTACATTCGATTGGCGTCCTGGACAACTTCCACATGTCTGTTGATTTCTTGGTCTTCTGAAACGAAGTTTGGGTCGCATATCTTTTCTCGAGCGTGTTAATTTTTTATCATCTTTCATCAGTTTTTTCTCCATGATCGAAGCGTTTTCATTCTCAATTAAATCATTGTTTTTACCGCTAATTTTGGCTGTGTTAACTTTTTCAACCTCTTTTAAATGCTCACCACCAATGACAGGGCCTTCGTGCGCATGTTCGTCCATTGCAGTATGGTTAATATTTCATTAATTTTCCAATATTTTGTAAATAAAATTTTTATTATTTCTTCAAAATGTATGTCAGTATAATATAATATAACAAACAGTAATATTCGAATGTACCCATACATACATATTTATGTACATATATAGGTATGTACGTTCAACATTATTATATGTTCGAATGTATATAATAAATCGAATAAGTTTTGGTAACCATAACATCGTCTAAAAATACATATGTATACATATAGTATGTACATAAACATAACTGTAGTGTTTTTTTGTCTAATAACATTGCCTGTGATACTTCGAAAACAATACCAAGTGTAGGTATTCATCACCGCTTAGAACTTCAAACATTTACGTTAAATACACAAAAATGCCACACCATTAATATGCTATGGTAGTTATGGTCAGAACAGGTCGACAAGAGGTCTAATTGAAACTGTCAATTCAAATAAAAAAGGTAACATAAACCAAAAACAATCTATTAAATTTTTGACTATAAAATTCAGTTCCATAGCATTCGTCGTTCTGAAAATGATGAGAATTTATTATAACATTCAGTTCGCACTGCTTATGTTGACCGCTTTTCATTCGTGCCCAAGTGATGGATATCGTAAGAGAAAGTAAGAAAATACAGGCTTTCAGTGTTCTTAAATTAATTCTTAAAATTAAATTTTTTAATTTATTTGTAATTTTACGTGAAGTAAGCACTGAATAACTGATAAACTCTGTAAATACATATTACAATTTTGTCACGAGAAATATCTGTCAATTATCTTGGTTATTCAGAAAGTATGATTCTGATGCAACGTATAGGGTGTTGGTTTTACATTGAAAAGAATAAGAGCAAATAACAATTTTCTTGAATGATTCCAATAAAGAAATAATAATAATAATTAAATTGGCTCATTAAATGCGCTTTGTAAGATTTTAGTTTGTTTGAAAGATAATCGGGATTTATTTGTTCAATACAATGGCGTCTGACCGAACAAGTACTAATTACACGGTGCGACATTCATAGTACACCCAGCTAATGACATAGTAGTGTAGGTTGTGAGTTTTGTTGAATAAAACTCGAAAATATATTTTTATATTTCTCGAACCCTCCAAACTTTTTTTTATTTGACAAAAACGTTTTTTTTTTATCTTCTCACCCAAACATTTTTTAACCTATTTTCAGAATTCAAAGTTTTTTTTTTAACATATGGTTCAAACTTACATGTTATGAGTTCTGATCGTGTTAAGTTGGAAGATATGATTTTTATCTTATTTTTTCAAGTTTAGCCATTCTTAATGTGCATTCTCTTGCAAAGAGATTGACACTTCGATTGATAAAATCGGACAGTAGTCTTTTGGCAAAAACTCTGTGTGTAAGTAAAATTTCGGAGTCACCGGTAAAATGTAGGTCCCGCCAATAATGAATAACGTTAACACACACAATATAGGTTATGTGAGAAACTAGGTTGTAAACCTGACTAAATGACCAAGAAATACATAGGTTTAAAATGACCAAGTAAGTAAGTATTGTAAAGGTCTGTGTATTAAATTTTATTTTGCTGTGCATTCGTTTATAACATACATACATTCATAAATACCTATTACGCTAGAAATAATAAATATGTTGTAAACCATTGTTCAGTGCTGATGTACGAAAAAATATTACAAGTTTTGGAAATGAAAAAGAAAATCTTTGAGATTCGCCAAAATAGAAACTCGTTTAATTTATAGCAAATTTGAATTAAATGTTTTACTAGTTTTGAGATGTAGTGGAGTTTTAAAGTTCGAGGACAACAGCAAATTTTAATGAGTTTATATTGATTCTGTTCGATCATAATTTTTTTTAACATTATTGGTGAATTGTATAAATTTGAAATGTTTTTTTTTTCAGCCTAATTTATGAATTAAGAGAGCTCAATTCATTCCGAGACCACTTCTTAAGAGAACTATTATCCGATTTATTGATAAAAACAGACGTTGAACGCTGTTTCGTTATTATAGCCGATGAGTGGTACGATAGTATTTATGAGCGCTCTTTCTTTCAATATCCACGGAAACCATTGGCTCATTTTTATATCAAAATTCAAGATTCAGAAGACCTAAAAGCGCCTGGTTATCAGACAGTTCGAACATTGAAACAAATTAGAGCTTATAACTGCGACGTACATATCATAACATTGCTCAATGGATTGCAAGTAAAACGTTTTTTGTTATTTTTAAGAGACTATAGAGTTTTGAATACCAACAGAAAATTTATTTTCCTACATAATGATGTGCTTTTTGAAGAAGACATGATCCATGTGTGGAGCAATATGATATTCTCGATATTCATAAAACCCATCGAAGAGGATAAGAGGTAGGTAATAGATTTCAATGAATTAAATTTGTACATACATATGTATATACATATGTTCATGTCTGCATTTATACCCATACATACATACATACATATATTATTTGGATGTACATACATACGATTTAGATTTATAATATCTGCTGTTGCTTTTCCAAACATCTTGAGAGGAGTCATAGTTCCGAAGCAAATATTTGTATGGTCGAAAGGAAACCCTATAAAGAAAGCGACTCCATTTCCAAATACATCATCTAATTTAAAAGGTAAATTGTTAATTGCGGGAAAGATATGTGTTTCGAATTAACAATTGGTAGTTGTTTAGGCTTCAAATTACCTGTAGCTGTTTTTGAACATACACCTATGGTTACGTATAGCAAGAAAAGCGAGACGGTTAAAAAATATAGAGGTCTTGAAGTGGAAATAGTCAGATATTTAGCAATTGCGATGAATTTTAAACCACAGTTTTATGAGAGTCCTAACAGCCAAATTGAGCGCTGGGGAACACAGCTACCAAATGGTACATACACAGGTCTAATAGGTGAATTGGTAAGTAAACATATCGACGCCTCCGTTCTATAACATTCTAAGTCGAAAAAGTATGTTTTGAGTTATGAGTTCTCAAAGTTTTCACGCGACATACGACCATATGTGTATTCTAAGGAGATTTTTCCCTATAACTTCGGAACGGATCGGCGCATCTTAACCAAATTTTGACAGTATTTAAGTTAGAGAACGTTAAAAACATTATAAGTACACTTAGAACGTTATAGAATGGAGGCGTCGATATGAAGTTATTATCTTAAAAGTCAATGTCGGCAAGTGTAAATAATAGAAAACTTTTTCAGAAATCAAATTCAGCAATAATAGCAATTGGCGATTTGCACGTTTTCGATACCATTAATTCAATAATTGACTTCAGTAAGCCTCATAGTTATGAATGTTTGACATTTCTAACGCCGGAATCATCCGAAGACAATTCTTGGAAAACTTTTATACAGCCATTTAGCGGGAGTATGTGGGCCGGAGTTTTACTATCGTTGTTTTTGGTTGGAACACTTTTCTATGTTTTATCTTTTTTACATGCTACATTAGTGCGACAAAAGTCTTCAAATATAACCTCGCAAAAATTTTTTAAATTGTTGCGTCACCGAAAACCTCCACATCATTTAACAACAAACACTTATCGTGACGTAAAGTTTCGTCGTTATCTTAATCAAATGGTAGTATTTGTTAAAACAGAAGATTTATTTGACAGTTTTGAGAATTGTATTCTTCTAACTTATTCAATGTTAATGTATGTTTCTTTACCACGAATGCCGAAAAATTGGCCACTGCGAGTTCTTACTGGATGGTACTGGCTGTATTGCATTCTAATAACGGTAAGCTATCGTGCTAGTTTTACGGCAATTTTGGCCAATCCTGTACCACGCATCACAATCGATACTTTGGAGGAATTAATGCAGAGTCGATTGACTTTAACGGTAGGTTCTATAGAAAATAAGAAACTTTTTGAAAACGCTTTCGATGAAATACTTAAAAAACTAGGAACAAAAACAGACATAGTATCGGATTTAAATGGAATTGTGAGTATGAAAGCAATAACATATCGATTAAATAAATTTACGGTAGACTAATTTCAGGCTGCCAAAATTGCTAACGGTGGATATGCGTATTACGATAATCAATATTTTTTACAAAACTTACGTCTGATTGCGATCAAATCGAAAAAGGACGATGATGTTCTACACATTATGAGGGATTGTGTTGTAAAAATGCCTGTTGCACTTGGCTTAACACGTAATTCTCCCTTAAAATTATCAATTGATATATATTTGCAGCGATTAATGGAATCTGGATTATTAACTAAGTGGCTTCATGATACGGTGCAACATTTTCCAAAAGAAGAAGTAGTACCCCCCGAAGCATTGATCAACCTACGCAAATTTTGGGGTTCTTTGGTACCTTTAGCAATCGGTTATACTTTTAGCCTTCTAGTTGTATTTTTTGAACATTGGCATTTTCGCAATATCATATGTAAACATCCACTGTACGACAAGTATAATCCAAAATTGTATTATAACTTTAAAAGAAAATTTTCACACAATCTGTTATAATATATAAAGCTTTTACAACAGCACTCCACAAATAATGCATTCTCGGAGTTATTGAACTACATCACTTGAAACAAACATATTTAAAATATATTCATATCTATACATACTTAAAAAAAAAAGTTCCGATAATACCCCCGATAAATCTTATGTCTTTTTTTTTTAATAATAAGTTATATTTATGTGCGTAATATTACACAGAAAGCTTAAATAATATCAAACATAACTGCAAATTGTACACAATAACACAACAAAAATACATACAATTAGAAATATAATAATTTTAAAGGAACGTATAAATATAATTAAAGAGATATATTTATGTATAAAAGTAGTAATTAAAAAATAAAAGAATACTATCACAATAATATTGAAAAGATAATTTCAGAATACACAATTTTTACGTTTTAACTTTACGACCATGTTTTCCAGGATATTTTCCCCGATCATGACCATTCTGTTTATTTTTACAAGTACCGTTTAGACGTAAATTACCATTAGATTTTGAACGTGATTCAAATAAAACATCTGAGTCAGTCTCTGAATCCGTTAGAGACGTTGCACGACCATCTAAAATGGACTGATAAGTATTTACATTTAATGTTGTTTTATGTTACACATACAGTTTTGGGATTCCTCATCCTGAGTTCCTATTAATGAGTACTTTTGTACCTTTGGTCTGGAACGTGGTTTTTTCGACTGTCTGCAGGCCATTGCGATGACCCAGAACAAAGCTGATAACAATAGGAACAATACTATGACTCCAACAAAAACATAAAGTACCGACCAATCTAAAATAAGAAGACGATTTCGTCATTATTAAAGTTTATATTCTAATATATTGAATATGAGAAGTATATTATAGAAAAATAACAAGAAAATTAAACAATGAAACAACAAAAAAAATTACGACAGAAGGAGCATATAAAGAAAGATCAAATTACAATAACAAAACTACATAGAAGGTTAGGTTAGAGGACGTGTACTTGTCAATTAAGACAAGTGCAGAAACCGGAGGTCGAATTGACCCATTGTACAAACTACATAGAAAGATTACGGAAAATAACAGTGAAAATAATAATTAATTAATAAGTCTCTTCTGGAAGTTAAGCTCAAGAAGACCGTAGAGCTGCTGTAGAGATGCCCAAGAAACGAATGGTGTAGCCATCGGATAAACCGTAGAATACTACTATGCCAGAGAATCTCTAGCAATTTTAAAAGACAATGAGAAGTTAAGCCGTAATCCTGACTGAAGGGTTGTAATGGCCAATTATGTATGCATGTGATATGTGATAAACTCTAAAATATTAAATTGATTTTTACATACCGCAATTTGCCTCCTCGTATCCCAAAAAATATCCAAGTGATGGCATCCAAAATGCTTCGCAGAGGCATGATCTTGTATCGTCATTACAAACACCGTGATTAGAACATTTGTTTTGACATATTACTGTCCTTACATCAGCAAATACAGTGCCTAGAATTGACGCATCCCTTTGAAGTTTATCTTTGAGCAAATGCTCAATCACTAAACCATCCATAGGTTGATTTTTTCCGCCATCTTCTAGCTAAGAAGGAAGAATAATTTTTTTTAAGTTTATGCAGCGACCAAATGGTTGAAATCAATTATTTTGAATAAGCTAATCAGCTCTATTTAAATATTAAAACTAACATCTTTATTATTTAAAACAGCGAAGTTGTAGAAATTGATTTCTACCACAGTTCTTATAAGCTCATATTTATACCTGTACATAAAAAATTAGAATTGCAGCATTTGTTTTTAAGTCATGTTGTAATTCACGCACTTTTATCTTCATATCGCCAAGCAGCAGACCAATTTTTTGCACAATTGTGTTTAAAGCAGAATGTGTCAGCATTGAAATGTTTGTAGGCAATGTCAACTGAATAAGATGTAGTAGCATAGGATCAGGATGAATAAACACACTAGCTGTGTCAGAACTGGACAAACCTTGCTCGTCACTGACAGTTAGTTTAAATACATAACGTCCCGAAACGAGGTTTGTTAGCTTAAATGAAATTAACATTATCAAGATACTTTACTGAACATCAATAACTCATTGCAGTATACTAACTATCATTACGGGTCCATTATCAGAATCACCGACAACTTGACCCACTGCCAGACTAGCGTCTTCTCTGGTCCACTTATATTTTACAATACCCAAATCATCGGATGACAAGGAGCCGTTAAAGAAAATAGCAGACACAGGTAATGTTATACTCTGATCGCCACCTGCATTCGCAACAGGAGCAGAATTTTTTTCCTGTACCACTTTTATCCACATGCAACTGGCAGCAGTGTTGTTACTTTCATCAGAAACTATTAGTTCGAATTCGTATAGACCTAAAGTAAGTCCGGTGGCATTTGCAATCTAAAATTTTCAAAATAAATAAGTATTTTAATATCTATTTATGGACAGTAATAATACCGAATCATTCGAATTTAAGATTGTAGCCTTATTAGGCCCAGTAATTTCTCTCCAATTATACGTTCTTATACCGATGTCATCACTAGATCCTGACCCATTTAAAATTACCCAATTTGTAGGTAAATTTATTGTCTAAAATACTTCATAAATAAATTTCAATGTTTATCTTAACTGTACTGTATCTTTTACCATATTCGTTCCAACAACAGCTACAGGTGGAGAGTTTGTAGGAGGTTTTACAAATACATGCACTTTTGCTGTACTAGATTGACCGCTGCCGTCCGTTACCTTAAGTACAAACGTATACATACCCTCTTCTAAATTAGAAAGTTGAACGTACGGTGTCCTTGTGTTTTGCATGTCTACGGCCTTAGCTTCATCACTAGCATCCTTAGTCCACTCCCATGCCACTATTTCATGATCATCTGAACTAGCTGTGCCGTTAAGAGTCACATTATTATTTGGTAAATATAAAATAACTGCATCTCCAGCATTAGCTACAGGTGGATAGTCTGTTCCCTTTAAAACGGTTATTGTTGCCGTAGTAAAATTTGTCACGTTATCTGTATCCGTCACTGTCAATTTAAATGTGTAATTGCCTGGTGATTTAAGATCAGTTAATTGCAAAGTGTTGACCTCTGGTAATTTGGGTTGATAACCAATGGGACCAGAAACTACTTCCCAGTGCCAAGAGACAATTTTGTCGTCATCTGTACTTCTACTGCCATCCAAGATGGCGTTTGTTGTAGGCTGCCTGATAATTTGTTCTTTAGGCGTTATTATCACTTGTGGAACACGGTTTATTCGTTTCTCTGGAAGAACCGTTACATTCGCCATTGCTTCGCCAAAGGTACCATCACCGGTAACGGTTACTTTAAATGTATACAAACCTTCCGATAAGTTTGATAGTTTTACTTTTGATTGGCTTTGATCGGAAATTGTACCATTCATAGGACTTTTCGGCTGATTAATTAGTGTCCATAGGTATTTGTATTTCATGTTGCTAGATTCTTCATCAGGTACTGTAAACGCGGCCAAGGTTACCTCCTTTTCTGGTAAACGCACTTCTTTTGAGACCACTGAAACCATAAGTTTTTTATTACTTTCAGTTTTAGGTGTTGGTTCTGAATTAGATTTTAGCTGTGTTGTTGCTTCATTAGAGCTGCCCGCTTCTACCATTAAATTGTGCGTTGAGCCACTTTCGTCTATTAAACTATAGTCGATAGAGTCTGAAACACACACACGTAAATGATTACGTACATAACCACGATTACATTTACATATTCCTGTATTAACGTCAGCACGCACCGTGACGCATACTTCATTAAGCGGACACCTGCCTTCATTGCCAGATCCCGCCTCTAAACTACAAGTAATGTAGTTTGCCATAGATCCTGTGTCAGGTGAAAAATTTGATCTGTAGTATGTCATGTCTTCAGGCAAAATGCCACTATTATCATCAATGGATGACGACAAAAGCAGCTGTTTCATTCTTTTTTCAGCCAAAGGGAAACTATCATCATCGTCATAATTATTACTTTCTGGTCCAGTTTGTGTAAAATAGTTAAACTTGTGCGGTTGCTTCCAAAAATTTAACGAATTAATATTTTCATCTGCTTCATCTATTGTCACCATTTCGTTCAAATTTTTTAATCCCTTCAATGAATCCAACCACGATGGCTCCTTCTTATCATCATGTGCTTTACTCACAGGATTTACCAAAACCATTTGTACGTGCTCCGTTAAACTTCTTCGCTCCTTTGGTAGACAAGCTTCATTACTAACACACTTTACATGATAACATTTCCTTTTATACATAAAAACTACGTTGCAAGTATTATTTCTACCTTTTTCGCAACAGCCTTCTACACATAATCGAAGATCAACCTCTCCATCAGCTCTATCGTTCGCATCGGATGGATACTTCTCAAAAACACCAGCTTTAAATTCATCGCGTGGCATCGCGCTCTCAAAAACATATCGCACCATATTGGGACATAAGGCTACCAAATCTCCATCACCAGCGTTGCGGGTGTTCACCGGAGTATGAATTCTAAGTGAAGGTTCAACTATTGACGGCGAACTCATTGTAGTAACTGCAGTCTCTTCGCCAAAAGCCAATCCAACACAAATCATCATTAGCAGTAGCAAACCACCTTTTTTCTGATATTGAAATTCCTTTTCCTTTTGCATATTGTTGGACAAATTAAATCAATATTTACAAAAGAAAAACTGTACAACGCAAATCTGTAATTTTACTTTCAGTCTCTTGTAAAAGATGCAATTTAAAGCATTTTTACGCTGGATAACGTTATTTCCTTTCCTGTTACAACATCAATAGTTTTTTAAGACTTTTTGTAAACATACACTTGGACACTTAAATTTTCGGATAAAAAGCAAAACCAAGCAATGAAAAATAAATCAACCACCACTCTCATGAAACGACATTCGATTAACAGCTGGAGAAAAAGCCGTTATTACACTCTTCTTTACAAAAACAATTATTAGGTATAATTAATGCCAGATTTTTCGCTTTATACCTAAAACTTCCAAAATCCTTTAGAATATGAAAGATAACAAAGAACAAAGTCTATAATTTATAGGTATTACACAAAATTATTTATTATAAAATCATTTCAGATAATTTTTAACGATGTTAGCCATAAAAATTGTTTCTTTTTTCAACATGTGCCTGTTACATACATATTAGTAAAAGAATGGAATGTTTTTCATTTTTGTATACCAATCAGACGAAAATTTAAAATCTTATTAAGACATTGGCAAAAAATTTGTGGAGTTAAATAACTGTTATTAAGATTTATATCATATAATTCAAAATTTAAAAAAAAAATAGGACTAGGGACTAAGAAAAATAACTAAATAAAAAATAAATGTAAGTTCATCATGATTAATAAATATTCTTTAATATTAGATTTACTTTTCACTTTAGTCATTTTTTGTAATTGCTTAAAACATTTAAAGAAATAAAATTTTTTTTTAAATATTGAAAAAAGTAAAAAAAAACATAAAATAACGGTAATCATGATGAATTTTTATATAGTTATTTTTCGGGCAGAATAGTTATAATTTTATTTTAATTTCTGTATTATATAGTTTTAAAATACATAAATGACGCAACAGTGCATATTAATAAACAGCACAAATATTTTAACAATTTCTTAAAAAATGTTTAAATTTTCGTTCGATTTACGTGTTCTAATAAATTTTTGAAGAAGTTTCTATTATTTTGGCAAGCACTGTACACATGTTTATATACAAAAAATAATTAATACAATACGTATAGCATAAAATGAATTGTTCGGCATCTTTATTCACCATCTGTATGCACCAAGTGGACTTAAATAACGATCTTTACTATTCAGATATTGAATTAATATACTTCTAAACAGCTCCTTTATCGTATTTGTTTTTCTCTTTAGCAAATATTACAGTATATACGAACATATACATGTGGATTTTAATGTAAATATGTATGTACTATATGCGACGACTTATTCCAAATGCATCGAAATTTATATACCTATAATTTAAAGAACTTGATTTTCAAAAAGAGTTGAAGATGCTAAATACATATGTACGTTAGTACAAAAAAATAACTGATGCAGCTTCAAGCCTACATGTAACTAACATAAACTGGAATTTTGTTAAAATGATTTTTATTTTGTACATATGAATCAATATATGAACTCATGATGTTACGTACGTTTGCATGTTTGTTCGTATGTATGTATACATATATACATGTATAGATATGTACACATGACATATGCATATGCATACATCCAGTAAAATACTTCTCCGAAGCCCTTTACAATTCAGAAGTTATCAGTCATAATTGAACTGCCAGTGAGAATTACGATGTTTTAAACAAGTACGGTTGAGGAAAGCTTTTTGTACTATGACATCCTTTAAATTGATCAAGAAAATAATCGTTCTGTCGATATTATATGTTGTGATACGAGAAATTCAAGGGACTAGAACCGATAATGAATCTAAAAGAAATGAAACTTCTGATGCTCGTACAATTTATGACCAACGTCAAAATGGCAAATATAATATACATGTTGTTATTAAAGATGTAGCGATTATAGAAGTGGACCAAAATGATATTTCAGAAGTAAGTAATTGAATTCGTAAGTGTGTACAGGTGTTTGCATCGGCAATACTGATTTAGTCAATTAAAGTGAAAATCTCAAGGCTAGAAAAAGTAAATATGTCTGAAATTTCATACAGCTGGGGAGAAATTTTTATAATCTAACTTTTCGATTTCATTTCTATCAAGCAATAGCAGTCTTTAAAATTAATTATTTCACTTTTTGGACAATTGGTTGTAACTGTTTATCGCGTTTACTAAAGAAAAATAACGGAAAATTTAAAATAATGATTTTATGGATTTTATAATCGAAGGTTTAAATTCACTTTATACATTAATCTACCACAGCAAACCTACAACGATGATGACTATTATTATGATGAAGACGACTTAACGGTTAAACCCTTAAAACCTACTGTAACTTCCCTTAAACCCTTGCATTCGTCATCTGTTACAACTACTCAGACTACAATATCTTCTACAAAAGACCAGAACGATGAAGACGGTTCATCAACGTCTTTATTAAGCACATTATTTCCTATTACGGAGTCTCACAACATACGAAAAGATGATGAGCATTATATGCCAATCGTAAACATTAAACCACGCAGCAAGGTTGAGCCTATATACGCTATTGAGGAAACCCAAGGCGTACAACACCAAGGTCTATCAAGACAAGGCACATACATACCAAATGATGAGACTCAAAAACAAACCAACTCCAAAATTTATAAGCTCAAAATGCATCACTTTCAGCGATCTCAAACACCACAAAATAAACGCTGTCATTCGAACCAATATAAAAAGTCGAGATCTAATTGTCGTGAAAACAGATCTGCATCTGGATCCATATTGTAAGATTATTTTATTTTATTTACTATATTGAATAAAGTGATCAAAATATCTTCAATTTTCATTTTAATTTAAGAAATCGTCTTCTTAGTATGTTGGTTACTTTACCTTTTAGGAGAGAACAATATCACAGCGATAACTGAAAAATGCATCATAGCGCAGTTAGCTCTGCTTCAAATAAACATTTTTAATATACACATTTTAGTACATAAAACTTATTTTATTTTTACTTTTTTTGCTACAGTTCATTTTAAACATTTTTACGATTAACCTTTTCGTTTTTATTAAAATAAAGTTGTAACAATAGTAATTTACTTAACGTGAATATTTAATACGTATTTCTCTAGTTAGTAACATAATTGCTGCAACTGGAATTTAACACAGTTATTTGTATTAATTAGTAAGTAATAAAATTCTTAATTTTTTAAACAAGTTACAAAGTTTTTACATTACAAATATCTTGTACAACTAACAAATAAATATGAGTACATATTTAAAAAATTTAAATACACAAATTTAATGGAGAATACCAAATTTACATAAAATATATAAATACTTTATAAGATATGTATGTATGTACATTATACATTAATTGCGTTATATATATATTTAATTTAAAACCAAGTAAAATTAACTCAAACCGTAATAGACTAAGATATAGATTATTACTTAAAAACTTTACTTTTATATAAAACATTCAGTTGCGCATCAGTTGTATTGATTGCCATGTGAATATTATTAAAAAAAAAAAAAAGAATTTGTATACAACATCCAAGCTATACAATTAGTGTCTCTTATGACTACTCTGGAATGGGGCTATTAAACTAAAGTGAAGTTTACTCGAAATATATAATTAGATATTATTCGAAAAATGTATTAAAAACATTTACTTTATTTAAAATGCATTATAGAAATTTCTTTTATTAAAAAGTTAAAATAATTTATATGTATGCCTTGCTTGGATCATGGCGGTCTAACTAAAATGTTGCTGATTGGTGCTGATTATGTTATTACAGCAAAATATATTTAACACGCAATAATGTTTAACTTAAATTTACAACTTTTCTTTTATTGCATAGACTTACGGAATTCCAGATAAGCCAGTACAACTTTGTCTCTGCTGTTGTTGTATCATATTTGCTCGAAGTCTTTGCTGTTCGAGTCGTTGTACAGAAGCTGTGAGATGTGAATTTTCAACATATAAATCTTTGACTAAGATATCGGCATTTTGTAAACGTTGAACTTGTTCGGCTATTAAAGCACTTTGAGCCTCTAAACGACCATGTAAATCATTTAGTTCTATTTGATGATGTCTCCAAGATTCTGAAATTGCATATTAATTATACAAATATGAAATAATTTATTATAGACAACAATAACTCTTACGTTGCATTATTGACTCTGTATATTGCTGCTGTTGTTTAATGACGTTCTGTAAATGTCTGTTTTTTAATTCCAGTTGATTAACTCGTTGTATTAACGATGGATGAGATGTGCGCTTTAAAATACATATATATCTTCATAAATATATGTTCTTTTAATATAACTGCAAACTTACCGCATAGGCTTTTTCTAAAACTGGTTTAGCTTCATGCAGTTGTTGTAATTCCATAATTAAGCCGTCCCTTTGCAATGCTAAATCCTTGATTTGTTCTCTTAAGGATATTTCAAAATATTTTAACCGTTTAAGCTCATCTTTTAAAACACTTGGTGTTGGACTAGGTGAGTTATTTTTCGTACTTGTATTAGATTTAGTTGCTGACTGTATATTTCGTTGATGTACACTATTGTTTGAGTGAATGCTATGGGTTTCAAAACTTTTTCCCGATGCAGTGGATGATGTTTCACAATCTGCAATATCACCTGCTTCAGACTGTGTTGACTGTGCCTGAGATTGATTAGGCTTTTCGATGGGAGACTGGTGTGACTGATTTTGTGGTGTGGTACTAAATATTGTCGTTTCGGAAGTTGACAAATTGACACTAAAAAACAACAATAGATATCGATATAGAACGATATATATACATATGTATGTGTATAACAGATATGCAAACTTTTTCAAAAATTCATTTATGTGTTCTAATTTGGTGAAAAATTAAAACTTTTCTTTAGAAATTGGTAAAATATTTGTGCAGCTTATTGACATGCACCGTTATTAACATTTATGTGTTTTAAATATATAAAAAAAAACTACATAATTCAAAAATTAAAAAAATAAGACTATTCACTTTTTCGGTATTGACAGAAAAAAAAAAACAATGGTAACATTTATGATTCTGCACGAAAAGGGACTAAGAAAATTATTTTGATGAAAAAATTAATAAAAGTTCCTCATGATTAATGTGAAGGTTAGTGAAGATATAAAAATTGAAATAATAAACGATTTAAAATTAGAATAAGATATGATTTTAATGCTGGATTTAAGCGAAAAACAATTTGAGATCAATATGGACTTAACAAATTTGCAGTTTTAAAAATTATTAAAAAATTTTGCGAAAAACTACTCCAACACCAGTCAAAGTATCTTTTATTACATGAATTGGACCCATTTCCAATATATGTATATACCATATATGTATATACATATATACAAATTTAGCAGAATGCTCTCAATGAAAACCATGCTGCTAATTCTGACTGGGAACTTTACCGCTGCCTTGGCTGTCTTTAAAAATTGTGTAAATTAAAGTAAATAAGTAAATATAAATGAATACAAAATATTGATGTAGAAAATCTTCCTGTTATTACTCGTGATTGCAATTTATGAACGCTTACAACAAATTATGTTTTTCAATTGTAGGAATACATTTTATTACTATTAATAAGATATCGCCTGCTAAAAAACTTTGATTGGAATCTGTCATTAGTAAAAATAAGTTTTTAATTAAACTTAATTAAACTGTTAAAGATTATAGTTTTGATCCCTCCAAATATTTTTATATCTCATGCTTGTCAGAATTCAAAAACGACTAGATGATGAAAGCAAATAATAAAGTACTATATTTGAATACGGTTCCACTATATTGTATACATGCAGTACCGAAATTCAACTGACATGCGATCGGTATACGCATATAAATACAATGCTCTACGATCTGAAATGGATGAATATAAAACATAGATTACAGTTTAACACCTTAATGTTTGTTAGGAAAATACTTATGCGAGCAGATTAAATATGTGGGAAAAAGCCAACCATATATGTTGAGGAATACGGACGGCTTTCAAATTCTAAGAGTGAAGTCAACCCAGATACAGAAAACGTTGTTTCATAAAGGTCTACAGATATACAATTTATTACCAACAAATATTAAAAATGAATTAAATGAAAATATTTTTAAAAGAAAATGTATTAATTTTGTATTATTTAATAATTTGTAATGATTTTGTATAATTTGAAAATTAAAAAAAAAAATTCTGTCCCGAAAGTCCACACAGCAAATGATTTAAAATCTAACGTTCTTTTCAAATTTACCTAGAGTGCTTTTTTGTATAAAATTTATATTAATTCAGCATTTCTATATTTATTTGTATTTTTTTTTACTTTTCTAATTTTATGAACTAGATGTCTGTAGTTTTGAGCAATATGATATGTTTCTGTCTCAAAGTTCATCAAAAGTTTTTGTTACTTTCTAAATTTAAAACAGACACTTTTTCGAAATATTGTCATATTTTAGAATTAAAAAATAAAGGTTTTTGGATAGTATTTTATATTTTCTAATCGAAACAAATTGTGAATCGTCTAATCTCATCTTCGAACTTTAAGTAGCTTAATATAGCTTAAACTATGGAAAAAAAAATATTATACTCACCGTACAGTCTGATTACACACAGGTGTTGGCAAATTTGTTTCTGAAAGCTGACAGGTTTTAGATGGTTCATGTATTGTACTTTGATGCCACAAATAGCTTATAGGCGAATTAGCAGGACTACTTATTTCTGCTAAATTTGAATTATTAGCTACTATTTCAGGCTTAAACTCATATGCCCCTGTTATAATTTCAACACTTTCTCCTAATCTTACTTTTAAGTCTTCGATTTCATTCTGTAAAGCTTCTATTTCTTTAGATTTGTTCTCAAACATTTTACGGGCGTTTTCCCGTATTTCTTCGGCTTCAGCTTCCAATTCGGCATATTGTTGTTCAAGCAAATCCTTTTCCTCAATTGGAGACAGACGTCCGTCTTTACTAAATTGTTCTTCATATTCTCGTACCTTCTCCATAAGTTCTGTAAACTTTTTGTCACTCTCTTGCTGCTCCTCTTCATAAATTTGTCTTTCCTTTTCAAATAAATTCCTTTCCTCTCTAAGTTTAGCTTGCCAGTAATCTTCACAGTCCTCGTAAGCTTTCTGCATTTGCTCAAGGCTGGCTTCAAGTTCTTTGCAACGGTCCTCAAATATGGGTAAGGATGCTGATATAGCTGGGACTTGACTTTGTAGTTCACCTTTAGCCTGTTTAAGTTGTTCCTCCAACTCTGAAATTGTTTTCTTAAGACTTTCAACCTCACTTTGGTCTTGTGCAGATGATTTCTTATGTGTATTATGTAGCTCAGAATTAAGGGCCATCCATTCACCACTTGTGTCACTGTTCTCGCTGTAAATGTTAGTTGAATCATTTGTGCATTTTCTTAGTTTACCTAATCTGGGACTCTCCTCAATAAGCCTTGTTTTCGAGGGAGAATCACCCCTCCTTTTTGTTGCTGTGCTAGATGGATTTGTCTCATTTTCATCGATATCTTGGCTGTTAGTGTCTTGATTGGCAGTAAGTTTTTTTAGTTTGGTTTTTAGTTTATTAAGTTCATGATTTAAATTTTCTACTTCAGCTATCAATTCATCGTTTTTATCTCTGAGATTACAATTGTCAACCTGTAAAGTAGAAATTCTTTTCAAAAGACGTAATACTTCTTCATCATCAGTAGACTTCTCATTTAGTTGTTTGCGATTATTTGAATGACTTGTTTCATCCAATTCTGATAATTCGCGTTCCAACTTATTGTTCTTTTCTAATAAATCTGTAATTTGTTTTTGAAATTTTTGTTTTTCTCCTTCCATGTCCTCATTTTCTTTTCGGACAAGTTCCAACTCTGCTTTCAATTTAATTTCGTTTTGTTCGAACGATTTCAGCTCTGATTCCAATCGCGCATTTAGACTAGACCAGTTTTCACGATCACTAGATAATCGTGCTGTGAGATCTCTTACAATGCCGGCATGTCGTTGTTCTAAAAGTTTTATCTGAAACATGTCGATCTTTTATTACTATTACAAAAAAAAAAAAAAAAAATAGTATATATGTATGTTACATTACCTCTTTCTTCGTAGCATCTTCTAAAGAAGCATGCCTCTCATCAATTTCTGCTGCTAATAATGTAATTCGTCTGTTAGCGTCTTTATTATCAGCCCTTAGTTTTACGTTTTCGTCACGAAGTTGTTTAGAAAATTGCCTTAGGTTATTAAGTTCTTCTGATTGTAGAACTCGACAGGCTTTCATTAAGGCAATTTGTGGCTCCTCTTCAAGATTAGGTATTTCTTCTTCCATTACTTTATTTAATTGAGCTATGTTAATCTCATCATTATCAAAGCCCAATGCTAGCAATATTCCCCGCCCATTTGGTATTGATGAACGTTCCCATAAATCTAAAACACTATTTATTGATAAAGTTTCAATCAATCCTGGCAATTCTGTAGATCAAAGATAATATATTTTGTTAAATGTTTTTCGAAAAACATGTACATATTTATATAAATTAGTGAAATATTCGATTTTATAAATAAAAGAGATATCTAATAAACCATTTAAAATAAAATTGGCTATTTTTCCTATATCACAATATAGATTAGTTTTAGAAGGATCTGTTCACAAATTAAAAATAACATAAATGAATAGTTTTGTGTAGAAAATTTATATGTGCTTTGTAAAGTAGCCGATAATGATATGAGAGTGCCGACAAATTATTTCTCTACAACTAGCCACTCCATAGGAGCGTGCATACCACCAGCCATTTTAATGTATATTATTTAATTTTCATTTAATTCGAATTAGAGGAAAGACAAACCTTTGGCTAAATATCCAGATTTCGAATGATTTTTGCTTATCTCCCAGTCATAAGAATTCCAAACCGCGTGCATGGCAGATGAAAGATTTTTCAAACCTAAAGTTTAGATACATGGTGAAGTTGAAGGTGAAATATCCGATTGTTAACGTATAAAACACAAAATCAAAACTAATAAACATAAAAATACGTTTAATCAGCACTTTACATCACCTGAATTTATTAAGCAAAATGCTTTGGTGCCTAGCGACACAGCTAATAATTTACAAAATGTATTGCAAATGAACCTCAAAAGCTTACTTTTAGAATTGGTTACATTTCTTGGTGAGTTTTCTTTCTGATTTTCCATATTATTTCAAAAAGTTAAAAAATATACGTTTTTTATGAAACAATAACTGAAGCAGAACTGGCGTGAATAATATGCAATTTAAGTAATTGACATAATGAAGACATTAATTATATTAGATATCGAATAAAATTCGTTAAGTAAAAAACCGAAACTTATGCCCTGTAACTTTTGTTTATTAAATTTAGCTCTATTCTATAAGTGGAATACCTATAACGGAATATAATTTTATACATTTGAGTTAAATTGCTTTATTCGTTATATGTATGTATGTATGGATGTACGTTGTATTGAATAAATATAGGTAAAATAAATATGTAGTGGAAGTGAATTAAAAGCTTTGATGCATTTGCAAAAAGAGAAGTAAAAATGTTTAAAAACTGTGTGGTAATACTTACCTAAAGATTCTACACTGCTGCTGAGCGTAGTTTTTGTTATTGGAATTGACAGATCTCTTCCTAGTTTACCTTTACTAGAAGCTAATTTTGCTTTGTTTTGATTAAATATATTTTTTTGAGCAGGCAACGAAGCACACCTTTTAAGTTTGTTTTCTGTTACTATTGTATTACAGTACCTTCCCGACCCTGGAATATCGGTTTGTGATGTTGATCTTTTAACTTGCTGAGCATTGCAACTGCGATGAGAATATACGTCTCGTTCATCATTTGTATCATCAGAATCGGACATCAATTGATCACTATTTTTGTTTTGGTTTTGAGGTCGAGATCTACGACCATATTTTTTCGTACCAACTACTAATTTTGGTGAAACTTCTCGATCCGATATTTCTGAAGGACTGTCAACAATGAAAGTCTCATGTTGTTCTGATAATACCAAGGCACGATCTGAAAAATAAAACACATTGTTTATTATAATCCAGAATATTTAAAAATAAAATATAGTCATTTTAACTAAGGAATCTTACGGAAATATCGCGTTAATTGTTCCATAATAGAATCATTACAATTTTTCGTGTTTTTGTAAAAGAATGTTGTGCCCATAATTATTTTTTTTTTCTTTTTTATTTTATTCTTGCTTCAAATCGCAACTTATGCATATCTTAAAGACAACTGATGACATTATGCTATGACTTAAGGGTATTTATAACAAAAGCATGAAACCAACACTATGTAAATTTTAAACAGGTAACTAATATTTGAAACATGTTTCTCAATAATTTGCAAATGTAACTTCGGTATGTTAAATGAAATAACTTAATATAAATAGGAATCAGGTAGAAATTTTATACTCTATCTGCTATTGGGTTATATTCCATTATAAAAATAGCAATTAAGAAAGATATGTGTTTATACCCTTCAGGTATTTCCACTAATTTAGATAGGTATTCGGCTCCATATTTCTGTGAATAATCATTACAAATTTTCGCTAAATGTTAGTATTTATCACATTTCATTTTAGTTTTAATGTTTGTAATAATAAAAAAGAAAATATATAAATTATAATGATAATACATGATAATATTATTAAATTATTAATAATAACTGACAATGCACTATTAATCTGATTAATCAATTAATAGGGATCAACTTCTGGCTAAGAACTTTATCGATGAATTGAACGATTTGACAACTATAGGCGTTAGTAGGATCTATATGATCATCACAGACAAAAATTGATTCTTAGGAACCCTTATTTTGGTCTGTTAGTTTTTCTAGAAAGAATTCAATTAGTTAAGAGTGCACACTTTTTATAGTCAAAAAGTTTAATGTAAATATGTATTTTATAAAAATGGACAAGAGTTATAACTTCCTAGTATTTAATATTGATATTCCAATAAAACCATAATATGTATATATTTTAAAATTAGGGGAAAATACCGTTACTGTCCAGGTTTTAATATTGAAAGTATATAACAAATCATATCTACGTTCAAAAACAAAACCAATATTCCAGCGTTTCCACTTTTTAATATTTGCCTTTTCTTTGTTTGTATAATACGTATACATATACACTTGTGGACATACAATTAAGTTATTCATTCATGCGGTTTGCCAAAACCCACCCTCATAAAGACGAAAAATTTTGGAAATTAGTCGTATGGAGTGATGAGTCCAAGTTTAATATCTTTGGAAACGAAGACAGACCCTATGTAAGACGTCCTGTCAATACACAATTAGACCCAAAGTACACCAAAAAAACCGTAAAGCATGGAGGTTCGTCAGCAATGGTTTGGGGTTGTTTTACCTCATCCGGCGTTGGTACGCTGGTAAGAATCGATGGGAAAATGACTGCAGAAATGTATAAAAACATCCTGCAGAACAAATTGACTAAAGGTTATGAGGACGGCTACCACTAACGTGAATATTTCAGCATGATAACGACCCGAAGCATACATTTCGGGTAGTTAAAACTTGGTTTGCTGAGAAAGAAATAAGGGTTCTTGATTGGTCAGCTCAAAGTCCCGATCTGAACCCTATTGAAAATCTTTGGGGGATCGTAAAACTAGCCGCTGCAGTCAAAAAACGCAGCAGCCAAAAAGCACTTTGGCAGCTTATCCAAGCAGAATGAAATAACATTAGTCCACAGCAGTGTCGCAATTTAATCAATTCAATGCAACAAAGATGTACTGAAATAATACGCGAAAAAGGGTACCCCACAAAATATTAAAGGTTCAAAATAGTTTGGGTGAAAAGTAAATCAATTAAATTAAATTTTCAATATTTTTTTTTAGATAACTTAATTATGTGTCCACTTAAATTTTAACTCTGCTATCAACTCCGTACCAAAACATTTTTTATAATGAATAACTATTTGGATTTTTGTTGTTAATTAATTATTAAGCATATGAAATTAATAAATATTAGTTGTTTTTGTTTCCATTTTTCTTAAATCTTTTTAATTTTTACAAAAATGAAAAATGTTGCAAAGTGACTTAATTGCGTGTCCACAAGTGTATATTTCCTACATTATATATTTTGTATTTAGTTTTGATGGATATCTGTGGTTTGAACCGTGGCCTCACGTCTAATAAGCAAACACACTACCTACTAGATTACGTCGACTTAAATTAGAATATAATTTGTAATTGTGTGAGGCAATGGTTCCTTTCAGCAGATTTTTGGCAGAAACTCTGAGTAAATAAAATTTCATGAAAAGTTTCTCAAAAATCTGTCGTTCGAAGACTGTAGGTCCCGCCACTCATGTACAAAATTAACACACACAATATGTAAGTGGTGTGAGAAACTAGGTCCTATTCCTGGCTGAAGGATTTTAATGACAAAATATGTATTCTATTATAATCACTATACTCAGTTTAGTGTAACAAACCACCACTACCCACTAGACTACTAGGACACCCAAGAAAAATAAACATATATTTTAATAACATCCAGTTTATCTAAACAGGAATAAAAACTGATTTGTTATTTTAAATAAACGCTACATATCAACAAATCTATTATTTTCACCAAATGAACGTTTAGCGAACCTTTTGACTCTGTTTTTCATGAAATGTTAGTTAATATATATCTGATCTTATTTGTATTGTATCGATTTCTTTCATTTTGACGTAATTTTGGAAACAAAAAGGCAAAAAAATTCTATAACTAAATAAAGGCGAATTTGTTAGTAATATTGTGATTATAGATAAAATTACACTTACCACCACAATTTTTTCCAATTTCTTCGTTTTCTATAATCTGTTTTTCTCTTTTTGTTCCCATTCCACAGCCAGTTGTACCTGCACCTTCTATTTCAGTACCAAGGAAGTTTAGCAAAGCTTCCTTAAAATTTTCAAAGGTAACATGTGATGTACGTCCTTCTTTTGCCAAATTTTCAATAAGCACTGAACCTTTATCACGTAATTCAAGTTGAGCACACAAACGTCTTAAAGAATTCTCATCTAAATAACCACACTGATTTGAATCGCAGCTCTGAAACATTTGGTATAATTTGTATTCGTATGGGTCGGCTGAAAATTCCATTTTATTATAAAATATATTATCCAAAGAATTATCGTCTTTTTCTTTCGTTGTATTATATTTGGAGAAATCAATAAGAAAAATGGCAAAATCGGTTTGTATTTCGATTTCGATTTCGTTTTTAGTATTTCTTCCTTCTGTTTATTTTTACTAAAGAGTTAATTAAAGGTATTCTTTTGGTACCGTTCGTTTGCTGCCTTCTTCATAACTTCTATATTTCCAAGTTGTTCTGCCGGCGGTGACCCCCACATGCAATTGTGATACAATTTATATCGATGCTCTTACTATTTTTACAACTTTCTTCACAATAATTAAAAGCTTTTCTTACGATGCACCCTATACTACATGTAATATGTTTTAATTCGTAAATTTATAAAAATTAATTTAAATTAGAAATTAGACAAAAAGCACGAAAATAAAATGAATACTTTGTTTTTTTTTACTAACAGTGAAATTGATTATTTAGTTGTGTGAATGGATGTTTTCAGTCTTCTTCTTTGTTTTCTTTGCTTTCAGTACTAATTCTCTTATGTTCAAAGTCTCCAAACAAAAATACAGCCCTGTGGATAATTTTGTAAATAACATAAGGCATTGAAATTAAATTTACATTAAAAACTACAATTTATTTTCTTAATTTAAATAAATCGTTTATATTGCATCTGAAGTTTTATGGTATTTGATTTATGCATTAGATAGTACAAAGTTGACAGATCGTAAGTTTTGGAATACAATTTTCATTATTGTTAATTAAATACACCATGTATACTATTTAATATTAATATTAAAATATATTAATTAAATATTTAAAATTTGAGGGTATAATTGAAATTTTTTTCAACTTTTACAACATATTGTTTGAGACACGCTGGCAACCAACTAACGCTTTTAATGAAAAACATATGCAGCGGCTCTGCTTTTTGGATTCTTTTTGTCTCCTTATTCATTGTGGAGATTTTTGATGAGGAAGAAATAATATTTTCTTTGATTTTTTGGTTAAAAAATATTGTTGTTTTATTTTCAATGCAATTAATGCAATTTTTTTTAATAAATTGATCATTTAAGTGAATCCGAAAAGCTGCAAAGAACATTAACAAAAATATTAAAGTAAGGATTTCTCTCAGAATAGTGTGGTGCGAATATTTTCGCTACATCTGACGCGGTTTTGACAAACGGGAACTAATTCAAATATACGCAAACATTGCGATTCTTTTGCATAATTGAAGTAGAATACATCCGGATAACATACACCAAAGTACCGGAAAATAGATTATAATCCAAATGAATTCGTATATACGGCAGTCAGCGGTTCCAGCCGATCAAATGCACAGTTTTCTCAAGGACAAGCAGGCTTGGGAAAATGCCATAGCTCTGTATCAGGGACCAGACCCATTAGATCATTGGTGGAATTATATATGCTGGTATGAAAATCACGTTCATGGTGATCCTGATAACAAATTTCGGGAAACTTTGGAGAGATGCTTAACACTTTACGAGCACAGTGATTATTATAAACAGGACGTGCGTATGGTGCGCCTGTGGTTGAAGTATATTGATATGCAAAACAATCCATTGCATTTTTATCAAGTGCTGCACCAAAGAGGCTTGGGTAAACAAGTGGCGTGCTTTTACATTGGCTGGGCATTATATTATGAATCAGTTAATGCTTTTAAGGAGGCCGAAGCGGTTTATAATCTAGCATTTCAGGAAAAGGCTCAACCGTATGCAGAGCTCCATCATGGACATAGCAAATTAATTTATAATAAAACAATGCATGTCCAAGCACAACAACAGCAACAACATTTACAACTTACCCAGCACACGGGCTACCAACATCAGCAACAACATCCTGTAGCTTTGCAATCAACGAACAATAGTAATGCAACAGTTCCAGGAACGAGCATTGGCTCAGGACATGAAAATATTCACCAATCACAAGTATACCGACAACAGGTTTCCTATCATTCTATTGCGCAGCATAATTATCATCATCAACAGCAGCAACAGCAGTCGCTACACATAGCTCCAACATCCACAACATCCCTACATCACGGACAGACTCCGATAGCTCCACATCATACACATCTGTATCATCACCAGCCGACTGTTCACAATCATTACCCACCTCAAACTCAACAATTACAAGATGCAAGTCACCATATTCATGGGCTTTCACATCCGCTTACGTCAGCAAATGTTCTTCAGGTAAAGGAGCAAACACAGGAGGTAAACTTATTCTCTTTTAACATTCTTAGTTCACTCTAGCTGATTTTTAACTAATAAGACATTATTTTCATAATTTAAAACGGCTCTTTTGTAGCACTTTGTTATAATATTTTTTTTTTGTTATAGGCAAATACGTCCACTGTATATAGCACACAACATTCAAATATTCACCATTCCCACCAACAAGAAAGTGTCAGTACACAAAATGTTCTTCAACAACAAATCGAAAATAATCAAACGCTACAGCAAGAACAACATGGGTACAGTATCCCAATTGAACAACAGCTACCAGCAGTAACGGCGAATGTGACAAGACAGCATTTTGATAAAACTTTGGAAGCGTCTGTTAAACGACAGGTTTTAAAACATAATCAACAACCAAATTCAGGTCGGGAAATTGAAATTACTGGTATAAAGTTGCCGAAAAAGTTTTCCTCTATGTGCCGCAACAATCATGAAACATGGCAGCCCGCATTATTTTTAGAGGAGCCAGACGACCCACAAAAAGTTTGTCACTATGCGAAATCGGCAGTATACCCACCAAATTTAGGTGTAGAGTTCAGCCCGGAAGAGATTAAAGCAAGACGTTCCAAATATAAAATGAATGAGTTGAGCAGAAATTCTGAACAGCAAAGACGAGGTCGAGAAGAACGTCAAGCGCATCACCAACCTGTCCATGATCACTACGAAAAAGATTCAAAAAGTAGCGGAACCCAAAATCAACAACATCTTAATTCACAAATGCAAGAAATTGGAACTATAAAAAAAGAAACAACAAAATATCAACAACAACAGCAACAACATCAATACTACGTACAACATCAACAGATTCCGTTACATAATATAAATAACAACAATATGTATTATGAACAACAACAACAACAACAACAACAAAACCATGAAGCCCAAACACAATATCAGCAAGAACAACATCAACCAACAATTCAGAATCAGTCAAATCAACAACAATATCATATAAATCATTACGACCAAGAAAAATATCAACAAAAACTTAATAGTCGTCAACACGAACAGCTACAGCATTGTTATAAAGACTACGAAAGTGATGGAGATCCAGAGGAAGATGAAGATGAGGATGATAATGATAATGATAATGATAATGATAATGATAATGATAATGACAATCAAGATACGGAGGATGAACAAGTTTACGGCCAACAACACTCACATCAAAATCACAGGCATCAAATTCATCATCAATATCATCCACAATCGACATCAAATCAACAAAATATGAATTCTTTAGACGCCGAAGGAGACTTAGAGGATCAAATTGAAGCTTCTACAATTCGTTTTAGCATGCACACCCCTAATAAGGGTTCTCAAAACAAAACATTAAAAATCAAATTTAAAAAAGAACGACCTCAAACCGGTAGCGATACTACAAATGGCAAAAATTACAGCGCTTATACAATTGAGAGAATATACCAGACAGAGGTAAAATTTAATTGAATATTTAAAAAATATAATTGTTTCTGAATCTGATATTCTTTTATTTAGATCGAGTCGCCTTCTGCAGCCGAAAATATTATAAAACGTAATGGTAACAGTAATAGTTTTCATCCCTATCTTTTGGGACAAACTTCCACACCAAAGACATCGGTCAAGCGACAAAAAACGAAATTAAAAAAGCCTTCAAATAAATTTCAAATGCTGAACTGTACAAATAGTAATTCCTCATCTGCAGAAAATGGCCATTCAACTGTTACGCAGAAATCACTTGCCTCTGTGGAAAATAGGACAAACAATAACCATACAGAACGATCAGTCCATAATGCCACATTTAATGATAATGCCAACTATTCATTCTCATCTGCAGTAGCATTGGACAACTCTAATTGTTCACTGAGCAATGCCGTTGGACGACTAAACTTCCGAGACGTAACAGCTCTAAATAGTTCCACATTAAATCAGACCCAAGTTGCTGATATATCAACCTATCAGGAGAATTCATATTTTTCAACTCAAAATGATGATGAAGCGAAAGAGCGACGTCTGTCTAAAGCTTTGGAGACAATAGAGAGACATATGACCAAAGAGGCAATAGATCCCTTTAGCAGCGAATTATGTCGCGCTTTTCTTACGAAACTTGACTTTCCCGGTTCAAATGGAGAGGCTAGTAATAACTACAAAATTATCCAAACACTTTTACCCAAAATAGCTAATGCGCGTCAACTGAATCTCACTGATGGTATTCAATTTAACATAGATAAAGAAATTGGTCGCGGTTCCTATGGCTCTGTATATAAGGCAACGGATTTATCAACAGGAGCTGTCGTTGCATTAAAATTTCAAAAACCAGCCAATACTTGGGAAATTTACATTTGTGATCAGGTAAAGGTTTTACCCTTTTTATTTATTTTTTTTTTGTTATACTATAAAAAAAATATGTTTAATAAAAATCATTATATTTTAAGGTACTTAAACGAATTAAATCGCCAAATATTCTGCCAGGTCTCATGGATATTTCAACCGCAATAATTGCGCCAAATGCGAGTCTTATTGCTACAGAGTTTTCACCATATGGATCACTATTAGATATTAATAACAAAATAAGGCAAGCCACCACCAAAGTAATGCACGAATCATTGGTAATGCATTTCTCAGCACAAATTTGTAATATTATACATCACCTACATCAAAATAAAATTATACATGCCGATATAAAACCTGATAATTTCCTGCTAATGCGAGTACCTAGCACAGATTTGCATTTTCCTTCATTGCGCCTCATTGATTTTGGCTGTGCCATAGATATGACATTATTTCCAGAGGGCGACAAAACAAAGTTTCGCAAAGTTATACAGACCGATGGTTTTACATGCATAGAGATGCAGGAAGGTCGCTCATGGTCATATGAAACCGATTTGTTTTGCATTGCGGGTACAGTGCATGTAATGTTATTTGGCGAGTACATGCAGTTGCAAAAACGTGCCGGCTCATGGGATATCAAACAAAAACTGCCTCGATATTTAAAAAAACATGTATGGTCGAAATTCTTTAGCGATATATTAAACATAAAGCCTACCAAATCTTTGCCGGATTTGAGTGAAATACGAAATATATTTGAAGAGGAAGCTTCAAAAATGGATTCGGAATTGCAAAAACAAATGCGTACTCTGTCCAATATCCTTCATAGACGATAACTTTTTTTTTTTGTTTTTATAATAATTATACTTATTAATATAAGA
The DNA here is from genome assembly GCA_936449025.2 of Sarcophaga subvicina. Classification (NCBI taxonomy): domain Eukaryota; kingdom Metazoa; phylum Arthropoda; class Insecta; order Diptera; family Sarcophagidae; genus Sarcophaga; species Sarcophaga subvicina. The sequence goes on along the minus strand of OW388082.2, from coordinate 122,204,381 downwards.
AGGAATTATTCTCTTTTCTAATAATGCAGTTTAACAATTTTATTTTATTTCTAATAATATATTTCTAATATAGGCAAACAATAAAGTCTATGTGTATTTTTATATCCAATTCTGCTTAAATGTTCAAAAAATTGTCACGAATTGAATATGTAAAGCGAGTATTTTTGTTATAATTAACGAAAACAAATTAACATAATTTTGAAAGAGTGCAGAATTGTGTCTAATGTATCTCCTTCATTGCTTATTACTACAGATTTTTAATAAAACAGCATCTGAAGAAGAAAATAAGTTTATGTATAAGAAATAATTAAAAACAGCATTAGCACTTACATGTTGTTAACAAACATATACATACATACATACTACATCTATTAAGCCGACTTTTATGTAAATAAATAAGACTATAAAATATCACCGAAAAGTTAAAATAAATAAAATATATTTAAAAATTACATCTACAGCAATTGTTGTTGAATGCAATTCTTTCTTTTATCTTTTATTTTTTATTTTTATATAATTTGCAAAAATAATTTTACATTCGTTATATTTCTATACTGATATTGTTGCATAAATTGATTTTCATCTATAACCTACGCAATTATTTCATTTGCACCTTTCTTAATGTTACTTGACTTCACTTTGCCAGCAGAAGTTGTTGTTAAAGATGTCTTGTTGTTAAAGGTGTCTTGTAGTTAAACAAGATTAAACAATACCCTAAATGACGGTAATAAAAAAATCTTATAATGATAATATAATTACTACCAAAAACTGAGTGAGACTTCCTTCAATTTATAAATATTTTTGTAATCCCTCCCCTATTGATCGTCATTGTAAAGAAACAATAGTTTTAATTCTTTGACAGCTTTAAACGTTGATTCAATTCCTCCTATTATTAAGTCAATATGCATAAATATTTAGTCCCTTACGCAAATTACGAATTTCAACAAATCTATTTTACAAGTTTTAATTCAATTTAATTGTTGTAATAGCCCTATGAAATTAAATTAAAGTAAGTATATTCATGTAACTAAATATTCTAACGTTTCTAATCCATCAGTGTACTCCATTCTTTAGTTTTCAAATTAAAGTAAAAGTAATATTCGATCATATGCATGTACTTACTATACACATTTGTAGAAAATGTCAAAAAAAAAAAAGAAAAAATAACAATTTTATGCAGTATTGCTTAAAATGTATGTACATATTTATATATGTATATGTATATGTATGTATATATGTAAGTACATGCATAAGAAAGCATATACATATTAAAGTAAATATTGCGCTTGACCCACTTTTTCCTACACAGCGTATGCAGCCAAAAACAATTGATGAAAAGAAAACTGCTAAAAAAGAAAATGTAATTTTCTTACACCAATAATGAAAGAAATCAAGTTTTCCTTTATGTACCATACATAACCCAGTAAACATTATTAAATTCTATTAGCATAGAGAAAAAACACTGAGTATTAAAATTTAAGAATTGAGTATAAGGTGATCTTTTGTTTTTCGATTTTGTCATAAAAATCATAGCCCGATACAAAAGCAATTTTCAGTATAGATTAAAATATATTTTTTAATACAGTTTATAATATAAGTATAAAGCAAAAGACACACAACATAAGTGGTGTGAGAAACTAGGTCGTAATCCTGACTGAAGAGTTGTAATGACCAAATATGTATGTACATATGTATGAAGAAAAAGAGTAAATGATGTAAGTTTTTGACAATGTTTAGATATATTATTACTTCGTAGTCTAGTAAATTGTATGTGTGCTAACTGTGAAAGAGGTCGTGAGTTCAGAGCTCAGATCTGATACCTCGAGGTAAAAAATTATAAAAAAAATTTATATTTCTTTCAACGACCTTCTCTCAACAGTCATCTGGCAAAAGCTCTGAGAGTAAATGCCGTAAAAAGCTTCTTAAATCTGCGGCTCGGACTGGATGGTAAACTAAAGGTTGCACCATTCATGGATAAAAATAACACACACAACACGAGTTTCGTAAGAGACTAGGTCGTAATCTTGTTATTCATTGTACATACATACATACATACATACATATATCGTTTTCTTGCAAAAACTGATATTTGACAAATTTTGAGTTGACTCACTTCAGAGGAACCAGTGCGATATGTCGGTATGTTTAGTATGTGGAGACATGAAAAAAATGTTACAGATTTATTATTAAATATCCTTCAATTAGTTTGTAAGTAATTATATACTCATACACTTACATATCCTTGCAGTATATGAATCAAAACAATTAAATTTAATTTTTGTCCATTAATTCCATTTATGGCTCTATTTATTATCGCTGTCAAAATTGAAATTATTGGATTATTGGGTAATGATAAAAAATATTAACAAATAACAGCGAAATAGTTGTATATACATACATACATACATAGATAATATTTGTTTCTGTAATGTCGAGTGAAAGTAAAGTGGGCCAAATGCAACAAACATTGTTACATTTCATTGTAATAAACAAAGGTAACTAACTGTACGTGTATTACAATACGAGATGTACATGCATACATACATACCTATGCATGTATAGGCAAAAAGAAAACCGCTAACAACATAAAAACAAAAAAATTATATTGCAATAAGCTCTAACATTTGAAATCATGAAAGTTTCCATTTATACGAGTATCGTTATTAAAATCGTCGTCATCTTCATCGACTTCATTGTAGTCATGATGAAAGACACCAATACCATTAACATTCAAATACATGTGACATCCATTTTCATTCACCTTGAATGTATTTGTTCAACATTTGTGCAACAAGTAATTACCAACAGAGGATTGGCTTCAAAACATTTTTTTTTTAACACATTTGCACAACATCTATGAGCGAACGTTGTTGCTTCTAGACTGTCTAAATGAAAAAAGAGAAAATTGCATTCGCTAAACACACAAACACACATATACACACACACACACACACACACGTACAATAGTGCTTTTGCTTTTTCATTTTTCATTTATTTTATATTTTTTTTTTACGAACAATCAGCTAAACAAACCAGCCCTAGTCAACCAGCCAACCGACTAACCTACAATAGAAGAAAAATGAAAAATGTGCATCTAATGCAACTGAAAAACTTTCTTTTTTCCAATATACATACATACATACATACCTAAATACATAAATACATCAACAACAACAAACATGCAGTATATTAATAGGATACAATTTATAAATAAATAAATTGTGGAATTTTCATGCAACAAAAAAAAAAAAAAGAAAAAAAGTGAAGAGAAGAGAAGAGGGAAGTTGGACTTGGAACTATCATTTGACTTTGACAATGAAATAATTGGCAATGGTAGGTATATTAATTGGTATTGGTTATATTAATAATACGAGTACAATTTTAGGCTTAAATCTACATTTTTCATTAGAAATAAAATCTAAATGAAAGTGTAGAGCCATTTTTTTTTCCAGATAAAATTAAAATTTTTCTGAACAATAGCAACAACAGGGATTGCAAATTGAGTTTATTTTGTGAGTTATTTTTATTTTCTTTTTTCATGAATCACAGAAAAGAACTGTACTGATAAAGCAAATAACATTATAACTCAATAAGATCCAAAATAAATCTTCTAATTACAGCATATTTAATGTTTTTCCAGAAAAGCTCTCAAACCAAATAAACGTTAAGCATCTACGAGTATAAATTAAAGTCATTATGTTTGTTTTGCGTCTTATAGTTTTGAAATTGAGTGGCAATGGAATGGCATATGGAAACTGCATTTTATTTTAATATTGTTCAATATTTTCTATCGTAAGAAATGTAATAAATGGTCTTATGGATTGCTTAGCCCCCAACAACATCCAACACATATCGTGGCCATAACTTTAAGTCGCAACTTTGGAAATGGAAAAATTCGGAAAGGTTCCGACTGACTAATTATTTCGTAAAATTGTTAAAACAGGTACGTACAGAACTTATTAGATTTCATTATGATTATGATCTAGAAATTATTTGTAATACTTTTTGATTAATTTCATAGTGGCAATACTGCTGCTCACTGATCAACTTTCCACTGAATCTGACTCTGACAATGACACTGACACAGACACAGACACAGGCACATACACACTACTTTTGCATTGGCATTACCTATTGCAGTCACAATGCCAATGTTAGATAGTGATTCGAAATTACAAAGAAACGGAAAAAATCCACTTTGGAAATGAAATCGCTTTTGATTTGTCCATGTATTAGTGAGTTAGTTAAGTAATGGTTAAATGATAGATAACCCTGTAGATTTATACAATACAAATTCGCACACACTCTTGCACTCTTGCGCCCCTATAGTAAAAAAAAAAAGAAAACGTGGTACAAAAGAAGAGAAATTATCAACAACTTCAACATAAATTCGAGCGTTTGAAAAGAAAATGCAATTCATGTGCTAAATATAGTGTGTTGCAACGAGCAGTTGTGGCATTTATTGGTCACGATGGAATTGCATTTGTATGTTGCCCAGTTACATGTACAACATCCGTTAATGTTCGTACGAATGAATGCCAAAAGCAATACAACTGCTGCAAGTACGTATAATGTAATGCTGACTTACTAACCGACTCTATCTTTCTCTCTGCCACACTATATTTGCTTTTTCTGACTACCTTTCTTCCACCGATTACAAAGTATATTAAGTCAGGCTTACTATTATTATTTTGGTTTCTTTTTTGTTTTTGTTTTTGTTTTTGTTATAGTTGCGAATGCAACACAATCTTCAGCGGATATTAGATATTAGATATTATCATGGACGGTTTGCTTTCTATTGCATCTACCAATACCAGTTTGAAAGAAAACGATGAAAACGATGGCTCCAAATTAAATAGTAATCAAAGAAGAAGCTGCGGAGATAGTGGGGTATCAGTGATACTGAATGTGCTTGAATGTTCGACAATGTTTGTGATGTTTTGCAGCATTAGAAAGTGTATGAAATTCCTGCATGAGTGGCTTTTGCCATCATAGCCGTATTCGCCTTCGTATGTTTTATTGTTTTAGTATATCAATTGTTTTTGCATTTGTTGCAGTTTTTCTTTCTTGCATGCAACTAATCGTCAGATTTTCTCTTTAACCTACATACATGCATACATACATACATGCATACATATGTATGTTTGCATACAGTATGAGTGTGTGTCGCATTGTTATTATGAAATTTAGAAAATAAAAATTCAATAAAAAATAATCTGTAACTTTCTTTGAATTCGATATACAGTTACTACTCTTGCCGATATTCATGAAAGTAAAATAATTCAAGATTTTATAATTTGCTGAGACCAACTTCATAATGCCACAAGCTCATCGCTGCAAGATTATTATCATCCAGATGCTTGCCCGACAGTAGTTTTATACTCTTCTTTTTATTGTCATTTATGTTTATATAAATAGCTTATCAGTGATTCAAACGCACGCTTTTATTTAAGATTAGAAAAGTCGCCTTGATTATATTTTTCGTAGAACGAACTTGAAGAAAATATCTGTTATTTTTATAAGAATTGAATTTCCTTAGATATTTTAAATATTCAGTACTATAAATAAATTTTAGTTTTGAATCTGCTAGATGATAAGCCAATATAGTCATGATTTGATCCCGGGCAAGAAAGAATGTGCTTTCGTCACATCCAGCAATTCTGATAACTTATCCCCATAGAGAGAATAACATCAACAGTAACCCCTAAGAACATTTCCATTTGAAAAAACATGATTAGTGAAACTGAAACAAAGGAAGAAAAATAATAAGCAGATGGAAGGAATGACTCATGACAAACTAAGAAAAGGAATCTTTCGAATAATGGAAATATTTTATACATTTTTATATTTTATAACTAGACTAATTCCTTTAAAAAAACATATGTATATTTTAGATCAATTACAGATAATGTAAAGTCCTAATTTTTCTTGATAAAATAAGACTATTTTTACGATAAATAAATTTTCGAACATACATTTTCTTGTTATCCTTACTTCTTACCTAATTGATCATTACAACCTTTCAATCAAAATTATGAACTTGTTTCTCATACCACCCATATTGTTTGTGTTAATTTTATCCATAAATGACGGCGCCTATAGTTTAAAGTCAACTCCGAAAGACTGATTTTTGAGATACTTTTCATGGCAATTTTTATTTACTGTCAACTGCTGAGAGGAAGTCGTCAAAGAAATATATTTTTTCATATTTCATTTTGTTCGAGATATCTGTGATGGGGTACACTACGTCGACTACAACTGTCGTCTTGTTATTACTAATTCTAATTATATTTCGGAATTTGAATTAATTTTAACAGACTATACATTTACTGATCCATCATTAAAAATAAAATTTACCAATACTATCCTAACAAATACTATCCTCAAAAAAAATTTGTCAACAAACTAAAAAGATTTTGGAAAATTTGTTAGCAAATAAAACAGGTTTTGGTTTTTGGAAAAATTTTATATTTTTTACGTACATACTCGTATTTGTTTGTCATATACAATTTTATGTTTTTCTTTTGTTTAATTTTGATAATTTTGTAGACAACAAAATTTTTCTTCTTTGTTTTCATATTATCTTCACTGAAACTTCCAGTAAGAAAGAATTTTGTTTGGACAACATTGGTGAATCTTCTAATTATTTCGCAATGGAATAAAAACGAAATAAAGAATAAAAAATGTATCCTTCTGTTAGTTATTGCAACAATTTTACAGGGCAACACAAAAGTTCAAAAGCATTTGAACTCTCTTCTACCCAAGATGAGTGTTAGAGTTCAAAATGTCTATTCTATATTCTACTTGTGTCTATTAAAAAGGACATTCTTTCGTTTTTCTCTGCTAACATTTCTGCTAACAATCGTTGTTATTATCAGTAGGTATGAGAAAGGAGACGCAAACAAAAGCCGAAGAATGCCGATGGGATTGTAACTACTCTGCCAGTATCGTCCTTTTTATGAACACCACCAACAATTCAAGGTTAAATCGATTTGATACATCGTATAGTCCAATGACATCAAACACAGACGAGCAAAAACTTAATGCAGTTGTGTAAACTCTCACTCATTCATTTTTACAATAGAAGGTTTGTTGACTTCTTATCGATATCAGAAACTAAAATTATATACCTACAGACATACGTATGTATGTATATTCAAATTGACTTGAAAATCGAAAAAATTCAAAATTTAATAACACTTGGGTGGTAATAATACTATAAAATGAATATAAAACTATAATCTTTAGCTTATAGATTAAATTCGGTGTTATTGTCCAATATTATAGACGTAATAAAAATTATGAATACATATGTTTGTACTTATGTAACTTGCTTAGGTTTGTTAATTTCTTTTAATATGATTTAATATACCGTAGTGGAAATACATAATTATATTTAAGATCTTATTCTTTAAAACTTTAAAAATAATAGCACAACTGATGCTTTACAAGAATAATGGCGGCAAAGCATATGCGATTATGTGTTCTTGATTTTTTTTCCGGTTTACCTATTGCAGCTTTCAGCTTTCATTGATAAAATATCAATCTTTGAAATTGCCGTAGTCAAATAAGTAGTATGTTGACTAACAACACGTGAAGTCGTGAGTTCAAACCTCAGCTCTGAAAACTTGAAAATTTACAAAAAAATTTTCAGCGATATTTTGGCAAAGCTCTAAGATTCAATAATTGCCATCTGTCATTCGGAGTTGGCTTCAAACTCTGCAATAAATTGAGTTGTAATTCTGATTAAAGCACTGTGATTGCCAGTTATTTAAGTAAATCATTGAAAAATTGAAAATCATGAAAAATCCTTTATTATTGTGTAAGATTTATTTTCCTTGTTGAATTAAACAGTGGATTTTGCACAATTAATGCATTTACAATGTTATCGGCTAAGTTATTTACTATAACTGGAATTGAAAAGTCGAAATAAGATACGATTTTTTTAATAAATTGTTTCATTGCCAGTTTTTAAAATTGAAACAAAAAAATTACAAAAAATTTCGAAATATTGTAAAATTTTTTCGGGCACTCTCCTTAAGTAGTAAAAATTGAGTTTGGTGAGTGTTAGAATTCATAGTGTACAGTTTCTTTTGACGCTCACTGTATGTATATACATACATACATGTGCACGCGTACGTTTATGTAGCCTAATATGCGCAATCTTATCTTGAAAGATGAGAGATTCTTCACAGTGAATCTGAAATGTCCTTTCGATTTTCTTGATAATAAATATCTGCTAAAATTCTGTTGAATATTTCAATACGTTGACTTCTTTTGTTCTACAATTATGTCATTGTCCTTCATTATGTTGCGACACATTGGTCCGCATAATGGAATATTCTAGTGCAAAAAATTGCTAATAAAAGTAAAAGTTTAAATTTTTATTCTCTCCATTCATCAAGGAATATCATTTTAAATTAACAGAAATCGATATCGATAACCTTTAAATAGATTCTGAAATTTGGAAAATATCCTTTTTACAATTACATTTCGAATTTTGTTTTCAAATTTGTTTTTTTTTTTTTTTTTGTTACCGCACTCACACTTGGGTACGTGATACTTTCGTGAGTTCTTTCTGTTTGTTTTGTGTGTAGCCGTCTTGATTATAAAATATTCGTCGAAAGGGAAAGGCTATTAGACTGTTCTCAGAAAGAAACATTTTTAATAGTCTATATGTAGAAAAAAAAATCATATACTCCATCTACTCATACCCATATGTATGTATGTGTACATACACATACAATGACCATTAAAATGGTTATGTATATACATATGTATGTATATATGTACATACTCCTCTTAAAAAGTGGACAAAACTAACAAATATATGTACATACATACATACATACATACATACATACATATGTACATATATCAAAACGAACAATAAATATGTACAAATTTAGAAAATAAACTCAAACCAATCGACTCGATCATTAAGACCGGTAAGGGGATTGTAGTAGGGTTTTGATGAAAACTTCAGTTTTAGTTTTCTTTATAGATATGTACATACATATGTATGTATGTATATCCATTAGTCAAGTCTTTTATAATATGGCATGCTTCAGAAAACTTCCACTTCCAGTACAATGACATTTTAAATTAATATTAGTCTATTTATGTACGTAGTATATACATACATATGTACATACATATACATATGTATATACATACATATGTATGTACATAATTATCTCAATTCGTTGTTTTAAGGGACTTTGGATTGTCACACAACATTTTGCCACTCTAATTGCATTTGCTCGCTTTGTTTCGGCATCATTAAACATGTTTTTCGAGGTAAGCAGGTTATCTAATTTTATAGGTGCTGATAAATAGGAGGCATGTAGTAGTTTTGATAACTGAGCCCGTGATATTCGTTGTGACTATTATCCTCTCAGGGGAGTAGAGGTGAGAGCGCTCCCTAAATTGATTAGATGAAGAGGATTGAAGCCTCATAGTTGTATAAATGAAATGAGATTTTTTCGTCTTGTTCGGAGATTGCTCAGTTTTGAAGTCGAGTACTTTGACCGCCACAGTACTACACTACCCCACCTCTAATCAGCATTCTATTGTATAAATAACAAAAGATATCTTGGAATAGATCAATCATTCAGATCACACCAATTAAGTTTGTTTGGTTTTATGTATTCAAAACAAGAACTTGGCAAAATACGATCTTAATAATAATAACAACAACAATAATAATAATAAAAAGAGAAAGCGACTTTTCTACATAAAGAATATAAAAATAAACAACTAAAAACCGATATAAAATGAAAAACAAAAATATGCAGCACCAACATTTTAACAAAAGCAACACCAACAATACCAGAATCTGGCACACAATGGAAACAAGTTTGAAGAAAGAAAAAAAGTGTGTGTTGTTGTTGATAGTTTACGTTTTTTTTTTTTTAAAGAAAAAGAATAAACTAGGTCGGTTAGTCTGTTACCAGAGTTACACACATTGGTAATTCTATCGCAACACTTATCCAACACTACTAACAAATCGGCTGCAGCCAAACAATTCATATCACCAATAATCAAATGAAATTTTCAAACATTTGAAGTTTGTCTGAAACATAGCTACTGAACTGCTAACAGTATTTTTCAAACTAATACATGGTATCCGAGTATAACAAGGAGAAAGAGAACGGACGAGCTTAAATGGTGTTGCGTTTTCAGTGTAGTATTTTATACCGGTTAAAAGAAAAGTTGTAATCAAACATGCAACTTGATGGCCAAACCTTCGGTTTTGTATGATAGACGCTGTTGGTAACAAACATTTGGCGTGAAGCCATCGATTTTCCTCGAACTTGAACATTGAACTTGCTTATTACAATATTCCGCAGATGTATTGAGTGTTAGTAGTGAGTGGGCATTTAGTTATTTTTATTTGCACGTGTATGTGTGCTTAGTCATTGTTGTAATCATTGTTTCTTTTTTTTATTCCTTAAGATTATTAAATCATTTTGTTTGATTCAAAAGCAACGCTTTATGTATTTACATACTAACATATCCATATGCACACAAGTCGGTCTGGCGGTCGAGAGCGCACGAGGAATTAAAATATCCAGTAGGAAAATTATTGTTTGAATGATAGGAATTATTACCGGTTTAAAACTAAATAAAAATTAACAAAAAATTCTTGCATGGAATTTTAATAAAATATATATGTATGTATGTATGTATGCACAGTGAACGTCTATTAGTACGAATTATACAATGCCAGACGTTTTCGTAATATTGGAAAATTCGTATTATTGGACTACACTCTTTCGTCCTTTGTTATTAACTAAAATAAATCGCATGTTTATAGATTTGCGATAGAAAAAAATTTATTCAAATCAAAAATTTTATTCTGACTACATATTTACCGGCTGACGGCAGCAAAATAAAGCTAAAACTTAATTGATGTACACAAAAATAAGCCCTTTCCCATTCCCGTTCATATACAGTTAATGCACAATATTTGCAATTCCTACTATTGGAAATTCGTACAAACGAAGGTGCTTACTATTGCATAAAAATGTATATATGTATGTGAATAATGCGAAACAATAATACATTGTTGAAAAATATATAAAATTTCTGATTGAAGCTAATTTGTAGATTTCCAATTGGTCATTCAACTTTCTTTATGCTGTCGTCTCCCGCATATAATGCCATTCACTCACGTTGGTATAAATGTGAGCTGAAGTAACAATAACAACAAGAATAGAATGTTTAGAACACGTTTGAATTTATGTCATTAAACAACAACAACAAAAAACCACAATGGGAAGGGGAATGTTATTCAACAACGAAATGATCAAGCTTAAAAGGGATGGAGAACAACGTGAGAGATATTAATAGCCAGCAAGTGTAAGAAGAGTAAATCGTTGCTAACAAATGAGAACAAGAACAGTTCTCACTCTATAGAAGAACGAAAATATTTTAATCATTATTGTAGTGGTGAAGAGAGGCAAATATAAGTGATTACTACATTAGGTCAGGGTTGGAAAAATATATGTATTTGTTAAAAAGTACTATTTTAGTCTTCTGAGTACAATGCTAATAAATTTATTTTATCGTAATCAATTGATTGAAAAATCTAAAAATTATTTAAAAAAAAAGTCATTTCAGAACTATTTTCTGTACTCGGAGTTTACTTTGGGGTTCGAGCTCTAAATCTAACTGATTTAAATATCCAAAATACAAACGTTTGAAGCGTTTCTAATATACTCGGATATATAATATACTCGCATATACACATAATTATGTTGATCGATACACTAAAGAAGATATTAACTTTTGCTGATATACGTATGTGTAATTGTGTAATTTATTAATAAGTTGCTATATGGGTTTATTTTTATCCAAATATTATTTATTTATTATTTGCTATAAGCAAATAATTGTTTTGTTTTATTGTACACTTATTTTGTAAAAAAAAAAACAAATTGGCACAGCTGTGTGTTAGCTACTATTTCACGTGTATTAATCAAATCCAAAAAGTTTGAGTTAGCTAATTTCAAAAACTGAAAACGGTTATAAATTCAAAAAAAAAAAAACTGCGTGTGGATAATGGGACATATAATTTCAATTTATTCTACGTATGTAATATGCATGTAATTAACTTTGTAAACGGTATTAAATATATTACTTTCTATATTGTTTTTTAAACTAGACAAAACATAATATTTAAAATAACAAAATTGTTGAAACGGAAAAATGGTATGATAGTTTCCAGCCCTGAACCAGACTACCAACACAATCAGACAGAACGATTTGCTTAAAGCAAAAGCAGAAATAGGAGGGGGTTTAACGAGAACCAAAATGGAATTTCATCACAACAAACTTAAAAACGCAGCAGTGTGAAAAAGAACCACAACCTGAGTAAAACGACGGTTAACAGAACAGAACAGAACAGAACAGAACAAAACAAAAGAAAACAAATTTATTACCACAATTCTTATGAGAACATTGTTGTTACGAAAATTGAACAAAATAAAATAAATAAAAAATAATTATAAAAGTTACTTCGAATGTACACAATAAAGATAAGCGGAACGAGAGGTGGATGATTAAAAAAAAAATATGAATTTGAAAATTAAAAACGCATAATTCTAGGTTATTTTGTTAAACGGTAATGTGCACTGCACTAATATATGTACATACATAACTCGCTGTGAATTGTATAACGATGTTTCACTTAAATTATATGAAATAATTTGTAAATATATTCAAGGCGCAAAAGACCTATTTTTTGTTGTTTTAAAAATAAAAATGATAAACAAAGCAAATAGCCCAATAACAACGTTTAATGCGCCTTAAAAATTCACAATAAAAAAAACTTTTTTGTTGTTATTTTTGAAAGTATGCCGGTATAAAAATACTTTTTTATAATTGCAAATAAAAGAAAACAAATTTCATTATACATACATACAGGCATACATACGTACGTCAGCAGGCACAAAACGTGATTACATTTTTTGTGCTTTTGGAAATTGAATGTGTGTGCATGAATATGAATATATGTGAACAAGAGCAATAACAACAGACACCTTAAACAAATAATATAACAAATAACGCAACACCAATTGAAATGTGCTCATAAATACCGGCCTTTGGAGAAAAAAAAAAACACAACAACAACAATTGCATTAGAAAACTATCAGTGCCAACGACGCTGCACAAAACGTGAGTGCAACTGAGAATATTTTCTAAACGTGTGTGTCTGTTTATGCGGTGAGTAAATGAGTCAAAATAAGTATTTCTGTGCGAATTTATAGAGAGAAACTCTAATTTTTGACAATTCTAAGAAAATTCAATGAAAAAAAAAACAAATTAGCCCATGTGTAAGTAATAAAATACTACTAATTTTATAAAATTGGAATAAAGTAATTAATAGATCTTTAATCCAAACAAAAGCAAGCAGTTGAAAAAGAAAAATAAATACATAAATAAAAATTATACAGTAAATGTCGAAAATGCTTTCGATTTTTTGTAAATTTCGTCTAAACTGTCTAAAACATAATATTATTATTGAAAGGCATTTATAAGTATCAGATATTGTTTAAATAAATAATATTGTAATTAATAATCTTATCATAATCATAATTGTAAATGTGTAAGTTTAATAAACAATATGAGCATTAGTTTGAATTTTGGCTTGCTTATTATCATCAATAGCCGAATCTTTTAACCCAATTCTTTTAATAATATCCTCTTACATAGTTATTTCCAAATTAAAGATTTATTCCTTTATAGGCAATAGGCCAAGATAACATGCTGATGTAATGAATGTTCTGATGTAATGTTATGTGGAAATCAGTTGAAAAGTTTAATCAAAATATGTATACGAAATGAGAGATTTGTTCTTTTTTTTTATAGGATTTCATTTTCGGATAGTACTTGTCCAACGAGGTGTATTGTACACAAGATTGATTTTGATTTCATTGTCAGTAATTGGAAACTAAATTTTGGTTTATGATCATATTTTAGAGAAATAAAGTCTTCGAGAAGACAGAAGGGTTAAAAGCCGCCGAAAGGCTAAGATCTTTTTCAAGGATTTTTGAAACGATGTGTGTTTGTTGAAAACAAATCGGGAGTTTATCTAATTACAAAACTATTCCAATTTTATCTTCAGTTTCCTTTACTGCCGTAGAATGAAAGAGAAAATTTAATCAAGTTTGTTTGTGCATATGTTCATATGTATGTAACATCATGTTTTGATTTTTTTTTCTGATTTAATTTTTAAATGATAATATACATACATACGTAAAATGATTAAATGATTACATCATCATCAAATTATGTAATGCGAAACAGAAACGAAGTAAAAATGAAGCGTAAATTAATGAGTGATGTACATATATGTACACATGTATGTATGAGTGTGTACGTAAGGATGTTTGAGAAAACTATCATTATAAATAATAAGTGCTAAATAATTAAATTAAAATTATTAATTATCTTATGATATACATATGTATGTATATATATTTAATATTTATTTAAAACATTTGCATACATACATACATATGTATGAGACAAATTGAACTCACGAAAACCAAGTTATAATTGATATACCGAAAGATTGGCTGTTTGAATGACTATCTAACCTTTGAGCATTTCTAAAGAGTATTCAAAATATCTTAAATGCCCTTCTGTTTCTGTAAAAGTTCTATCGCCAAATTAAAATTGTCGGGTTGTTGTGCGTGAGTCCGTGATGTGCCATTTCTCTGAACCTGTGTTTGTATAGTGTGTTGATATTTTTGCAACGATACAGAAGAACTCATTTAACGATAGTGAGTATGTGTGTGTGTGTGTTTTCTTTGCACTTAATTTTTTTTATTTTGCAGTCTGGCTGGCGCACATTCAGTTCGCTTGAGTTTATTTTTTAATTTTGTTTGCGTTTATGTTCTTGTTGTTTCTGTCGTATTATTCTTTAAAGTTAATGCACCCCAGTAGAAGTTCAAGGCTGAACGAATCAGTCGTGTTTTGTTGTGGTAGTATTTGTCGTTTAGTCTTGAGCGAAAAACAAAGGCAACAAAGATATACACTGTAAAGGACTTACATACACACAAGCGCATGTGCTCACACATGTTGCATTAAAAAAAGAATACGATCTGGTTGTATATTTATGTATACACTAGAGTAAAAGTATGTCCACGAACACATTAGGACAATGATGGTGGAGCGAATGAATAAGTTTAAGCGACATCGCTTAAAATTACAATAAAATTTTGCTGAATGAAATACAATGTACCTATGTATGTATGAATATACAATTTTAGTTTGATATTCTATAATTGATTTCGTTAGCGATAATTATTAAGCGTAAGCTCTCTGACCTATAAGTTAAGAATTATACCGAATACCTTGGATAATTTATTTGTGCAATAAATGTTTCTTTATAGAATAAAGTAGGCACAAGTAATAATGTCAGATGGGTTTTCTACTATGGCTTTACTCTCTTAAATATGTTGAATAGCGATCCCCAATCTCCTTTGCTAGTGAAAATACAGTACCGATGGTGGTTTATGGATTAAATTTGAATTTTTGCTAATAACAAATTTCGTTTGTTCTGAGTTGAGCAAATAATACAGAATATACGGGTTCTTTTTGCCAGACTGTGTTGTAGTGGACTAATTTTAGATCTAACCAAGAGTAAATGGCTGAAAAAAAATTCAAAATTGAAAACTGATAGTTACGAATATCCTTCTTTTTAAATGCACACAATTAAAAATACAAGCGTATTTACTATTACTGTAGAATATGTGTAATAAATAAAGTGGTACGTCTTAATTCATATGATCTTCCTTTGAAAGAAATAACAGCGCCTACGAGACAGAAATATTACAGAAGAGCATTAAAAATAGAAAACAACAACAATGTCAATTAAATAATAACCATTTTCTTTGTCCAGTTTTGTTCTTTTATTCTCTTTCTCTCTTTTTTTCCCTCTCTATTTAAAAAAGTGATGGACGGCAGAAAAAGCAGAAGAGAACGTGGCGGTCTACTGCATAAGAAATAAATGATCGCAATATTGCGAAATTCCTAAATGTATTAGTACTTGTAATTACGTATTTATAGGTGCAAATATGCATGTGTATGCATTTGTGAGCTATGCATGTGTTATATAATATATAACAAGAAATAAGCAGAAAATAGCAAGAATTTAATTGCGTTTTATATAATTTTTGATTTGTATACCCTACACAAAATGTTGCTGATTCATAAGCACCGGTGTTATTGGCGATACCTTTATCTTTCAATACAATTGTAAACATGAAATGTTCCCCGACACCGCGATGAATAGGGCAAAGATAGCATTGTTTTGAAAATGTTATAATGCTGGCAGGTCCTATAGGATTACTGTGTTTGAGGTTATGTTGTATATTTTTTTTTTTTTTTTGAAATGTGAAACACAATTTATGATATTGTCGTTTCGTTTAATTTTTATTTTCCTGTGGGTATTTTGACGTTGACGCTGGCCGTTTTATTTAAATGAGTGCGTTAATATTGGTAATTTGTTTGCAAAGTGTTGGGGTATATTCGAGTGCGAGTGAGAGCATGTGTATGGGTAAAGTG
The DNA here is from genome assembly GCA_936449025.2 of Sarcophaga subvicina. NCBI lineage: Eukaryota > Metazoa > Arthropoda > Insecta > Diptera > Sarcophagidae > Sarcophaga > Sarcophaga subvicina. Next base: position 122,187,803 of record OW388082.2, on the reverse strand, counting down.
TCTGTTGCGTTTGTTGTTTGCTCGTTGGTTTGTTTGTGTTAATAATGAAATACAGTTAAAGAAGGCACCGATGGCAATGGCACAGTACAAGGTCACTTTCGATGTGTTGTTATTTTGCATTGTTATTCTATGTGTGTAAATTGTTGTTGTTGATTATGATATCAATGTACCGAGATGTTATTCTTATTGTTGTTGTTTTGCGACAAAAGGTCTCTGCACTTTTAGAAAAAAAAATATTTTCTCTGCGCTTACGCAGTTAAGTTTATAAATTTCTTTTTATTTAATATTTATTGTAAAAGTATATACAAATATCAAGATGTTGAAATCATTATCCTACCACGAATAAGAATAATTTCAGTTTTTCATTCATTCAATACATTACATATGTATGTATGTAGGTAAGTATGTACATACATATATCCACGTTCATATCTAGCTATGTACACACATATGTATGTACATATGTACATGTGCATGTATTCTGCACAACTGAAAGAGTGGTAATATTACTTGAAGTTTGCATTTTATTTTTACTTAAGAAAAATATATTTTTACTCTGTACCTTTTATTTATGATTCGTTTCTATAAGCGTTAAAAACTCATTGGTAACATTATGAACACTGATTACTTTTAATTAATTATAAATTAATTAAATCCTTTCCACCATAATTTATCTTAAAATTCTTTTTCAAAGATACCTATGTTCTCATTTTTCGTTTGCAAATGCTCAAATGAAAGCAAAAACGTTAATCCTGAAATCGGTATGAATGCATTGGGGAACTAATTGATTTTTACATACATATGTATGTATGTATCAATTTCAAAATGCTTGAATTTATTAAATATAGATACATATGTACATATGTATGTAAATGTATGTACATTTTAAATTTAATAGAATTAAAATTATAGAATTAAGTATTTTTTTCTTTTCCAATACATATGTATCTTTAAACGAAAGTTATATAACTGCACGAACAATCATACATTTTGATTATTCTCAAACATAAACTTCTACTTTGTATACCCACATACAAACATAAACATACATATGTCAAACATACCTACAAATGTACAAACATATATGTACATATGTATGTGTTTAGGTTGTTCTATGCAACGAAAGCATTAACACGTCGAGCAACAGTTAAAATTTGTATTGTCAGTATGTACATACATACATATGTATGTCGATCAAATGTTTAATTTCGTAACTGGTTTACAATATACAACAACTTTGATAGTTAAAATACGGTTAAATTACTTTCTTTGCTTAGTGAGTATTATTTTTATTCGTATTCATATTTAACTGATAGCCGTACAGAAAAAAATTACTGTAAAAGTCACTTAACAAAAAAAAAAAAAAAAAAAAAACAGTATTTTATGTACCTTAGCGAGCGTTCTTATGTAATCTTCAATAATATACATATATGTATGTATATGTAGAAACAACACTCTCGCCTGAATTTTTCATTCCACTGTTATGATGTGTTACTTCTTTAATATTCATTTAGAAATACATTTCGTACTTTCGCCAAACACGTCACCCAAATCATGAGCTATAGAACTTATGTTTACGTACCTCAAAACAAAATCTTGCTTAAACATAGTTTAGCTAAATAAAATAAAAAAAAATAAAATAAAAATAAAAACAATTTATTCATCATTATTATAATATGTAGTCTTAAGTACAATTACGAAACTTTCTTTCTTTCACTCGTTCGTTCGATCGTTTGTGTATTCTTTCTTTGTTTGTACTTTTCCTCTTTATCTCTCATGCGCTCAAATATTTTATTTTCTTCTGCTTTTGTTATTCTTTCGGTGTTGGCGCTTTCAATATAGAATTGGGCCAAATAACGGTTTGAATGTTTATTAAAGCACAGGCGCACGCTCTCACCAGTACTTAAAACAAAAATCTGAGAGAATGAATTAAGAATACGATAAACTCTCACAGTAACGCAAAAAAATAAGAAACAATAAAAGTTTCATAATATGTATGTATGTATGTCCATATAACGTTAATGTTAAAATTTCGGTGTGTCTGTCCAAGGGGCCCTAATTGTTCAAGAACCGGTTAACGTGCCCAACAACGATGGTAGTTTGTACGTGTATGTTAATAAAACCAATATAAGTTGCAGCAGTGGTGTCAACTCAGTTTAATTCATGATGAATTTAGAATAAATTTATATGACTTCTTTCTTATGAAAAATACTCTATTAATATTTCAAAAACAAATTGTAGAAAGAAATACATATCCGCATCCATTATTTAAATAAAATCAAAGATTTTATTTGGATGAAATTGAAAATTTGATTTTGGCAAAACTAAACCAGGTTCTCTAATCCTAATTCCATTTGTGTTCTGTCTGTCATTATACAATATTTTTGTTTTCTATATTATAACTCATCAAGGTATTTATAATGATATTTCTTTTGTAATAATTTCAATTCATGATGGATACGTTTGTAAGAATTGGATTCATGTTGCATGGAGTACACAATATACGAACATTTATGTATGCATGTGTACTCGAGTTCTGTCTGCTTTAACTTCTTGAGTCTTTTCCACTTCATTCATTTCATTCAGAGAAGAGAAAGTGTTGCACACGAGTTTTCTTTATTAATTTATTTGTATTTTTAGTTAAATAAAGTCGTACACATAATTTGAAAACGCGTTAAGCATATAAAAAAAATGAAAACAATTGTTATGATGATTACCACAATAATGATGACGATTATTCCCATTCGAATAGTGTTTGTAATAGATTCAACAAGTCTTACACGAATTGCCTTTTCTATTTCTTCGTTCCTACATATGGTGGTTCTTTTTAAAGTTTCAATACGAACAAATTTCATTTTCATTAATTGTATGCCATTAGATATTTGCTTATAAGTATACATATATACATATGTATATGTATATATTTAACCGATAAATAATGACAACTTTCAAAATTCAGAATATTTAAGTAACATTTCTAATTTTATTTTCAGTATAAAGAAATTAACATTAACACAATACATACATTCATACATTCATACATATGAACATGTGAACATAAGAATCGGTAAACATAGATATATAGGTATGTAGTTACATACATACATACATACATACATATGTGAATGTTTCTTCAACTATGTGTGTATGCAGTGTATGAATGAATGAATCGCTTAGAAACATCGTATTAAAATAAAGGTTAACGAACTGTTTCTGTAACTATATAAGCTTTTTTAACTTAAATTTCTCTTCAGCATTAAAGTTGTCAGCTGAAAGTAAAAAAAAAAAACGAAAGACAATAAAAAAAAAAAGAAAAATTGAAATCAGAAATCATTTCGTCATAAATGTCGTTCGTAATAAATCTGATGACGAATATTTGCTTTAAAAATATGTACATACATATGTAAGTAAATATAATAATGTGGTCACATTTATATGTACATATGTATAGTGGCCTACACATTCAGTCCATACACATGTATATGTGCAAATAGTTTGCAAATATGAACAATAAATAAATGTTGTTGGCATGCCCCTGTACAGAAGACTTCATGTTGCCTCACAAATAATAGTTCAGCGAGGTCAAATGCCATGACCTTGTCGACAAATAGACTGCTCTTAAACGTGAGTTTAATTGGTTTCCAAATTAGTCTGTGCGGCATGTGGCACCGTCTTGTTATAGTTCGATTTTTGACAAAAAAAAAAAAATGCTAGTAATCATTGCACGACGCTGCATTGCCTGCCGGAATGCTAACCGCACTAAACAGTATACATATCTTTCAGAGTGCATTTATAGCTTTTAAATTGACGTTGACGTTCCCATTGAACAGTTCGATCGATGAGTAGATTACGACGACGACAAAATGAACATGCTTTACGATTTACATTTCTCACACAGCAATTCATTTGTAACCCTATTCATGGTGTAATTTCAAACCTTACTGTCACTTGTATCCTTTATACTGCAAAAAATTTTGACTAGAAAATAAATCACCTGTTGTTACAATATTTTTGATTTTTTTCTCCGTAACTTATTCAAAAATATGCTTCAGTTTTAGCTCTCAAACCTACCTTGGATGCAATAGGTTAACATAATACTCATAATACTGATGATTACTTTGCTCTTTTAAATTATCGCATGCCCTCCGGTCCACTGCTTTGAAACATTGTGACAACGCGACTTCATTTCTTATCTGTTAATTTTCGATCAATAGGAAGTGTACGAGTATAGAACTTTTTACCATTTCTAATAGCTCGTACTGCTTCGGTAACTATACATACCTCTCCGGTAGTAGAAACTAGCGCGATTTCAATATCGGTTGAATTAAGGCGTTTCAAATAAAAGTATTAATTTACATAACGCTCACTAGTTTGCCTCTCTGATGTCGTTTATTATTAAAGGCTTCAATCAAATGTAATACAATAAAAAAGCTCGCATTTTTTTTTTGTTAAAATATTTTTTTTCGAACAATACATCCCAAATGAATTAAAAAATTGTTATTTCACTTTTTTAAAATATACAGCTCTTAAAATATTAAAAATATCTGACGGTAAGACTTACCATAGCTAAATATAAAATACAATGTACATATACATATGTATGTATGTACAGTCACACAGATAATTATACGTACCCCCCTAAAAATCATTTTTTTTAAAAAGTAATGAACTTCTAATCCAAAATTTCTTTACATTAGCGTCTGTAACGACATATTTACTTAAATAAAGAAAACAGATTCCGAAAGTCTATGAATTTGTGACTGCAGTTTGCTTAAAACCAATATGGCACCACATACGTACGATATACGTACGATATACATATATTTCGTATAAAATTTCTACAAGGGTAGCCCAGTATATAAAAGGTATTGTGGATAAAAATCCTGGGACTACAGCCGTAGAAATACGAAATACATCGGAAAGTGGTCACAATGTTATTGTACATTCCGAAGTGTTTTGAGAAAGAACGGTTTCCGCAGCCGAGTGCTGAGAAAAAAGCCATAATAATATATGGACAAGTCAACTGATTTTTGGGCGAATGTAATATTTAGTGATGAGAACAAATATAATTTGTTCGGCTGTGACGAAAAACAAAAAATTTGGCGCAAAAATCAGTTGACTTGTCCATATATTATCATTTAAAAAAAAAATGATTTTTAGGGAGGGTACGTATAATTATCTGTGTGACTGTATATGTATATATAAATGTGTATATGCAGGTATAATTCAAATTTTAGCAAATTTTGATCTTTAAATTAAATTTGAATATTTCTCTAATATCTACAATTAAATAATTAATTTAATTAAAAATTCTAATTATTAAATTGAAAATTTTGTTTAATTTCTATCTTCATATAATGAAGACATGCAATTAAGAGCGAGAGAGAGAGAGAGAGAGAGAGAGAGAGAGAGGGAGAGTGAGAGAGACGAAAATGAGAAATACATCTAATGGGATTTTCTCAATCGACGGTGCTTTCGTATGTGTGCATGCGATACATTTGTCGTTATCTTTAATGTAGGACTAGCACACGTGAGTTTCCATATGCGTAGTACGAACGAAAAAACGTGATACAACGTGAGGTGTGCTATTGAGGTCGTTCATTAGGCACCTGATCGCTTAGTCGATCGATCGATTCGTCTCTGTCTGTTTTTCTTTTGCAATTTGTAATATTGCAATTAATCTCTGCAACAAAGAAAACTTATAAATACTGTGCAGAAAGCTTTCTATATTTACATTATTAAGCATAATGTTTGATTAATGTACATACATATGTACATACATACATACATTTGTACTGACATACCGTACATACATTACGAATGGTGAAAAGGTTCCTAGTTTTAGTTCTCAATCTATTATTATTCCGGAACTATGGAATCTTTGTTAGTATCTGTGAAATTAACATAGGCTTGCATGTGAGCAGCTTATATTGTCATTAAGATAGGGTGCTACATAATCGGTGATTACCACTGATAGTTCCACGTATCAGCTTAGAAAAAGGTTGCGTAATAACAAATAGAATTATAAAATTAATTAACATTATTGCAAATATTAACACACAAATAAAGCATTGAAAATGTTTAAACATTTTAAAAATAAAACGTTCATTGTCAATATCACCTAATGCAGTCACTTCATTATCAGCAATCAAAGTAAATAATTGTAATTAACATTGAATAGTGCAAAATTTTAGTCACATTTCCGGCTAATCAATATTGGCTATAGGCGTGAATGTAATGTTACGAGAAGGGGCGAAAAATTTTAATAAATTATGGAGATCAGTTTTCAAATGAAATTGTAGATAATTGACGTTCCATTTTCAATTTTAATGCACTTGTTCTGCGGAAAAACGAATTTACTTAGCTAGCATACGAATCTGAACTGATATGGGTCTACAAAAAGTACAAATTTGAAATTACTTTTCCATGACAAGACGATTTATTTTCTGTTTGGTAATCGACTCAATCAACGCTCATTTTCAAATTTATAAAATTCGATAATATTTTGATGTTTTGATTTTTCTGAGTTTAATAGCAGTATATTCGTTCGATCTGCATGTCAAAGTAGTTATTTAATATACCTGTTCTGAAAAGCGTTTAAATGAAATTTAACTGAATGTAAGGATGTACGTAACGATATTAAACGTGTTTGTTTAAAGGGTCAGTGATTATATCCAAAATCGAATCCAAAATCCATTGGTCAAAGAAATTGTTAAAAATGATCAGATATGTACATATGTATGTATGTACATATGTACATATGTACATACATACTAGTTACTATGTCACATTCAATTTTCTTTAAATTACAATCTTTTTAAAATTGAAATTCTAAGACGGCAGTTAAAGTCATATTACAAGTTTTATTTTTTCTATTTTAATTTCTTTTTATTTAGTTTCTTTTTATGAAATTTCTATTTTTTAAAAATTGTTCTCCAAGTTGAATTTAATGTTACGTGTAAATGAATGAATTTTAGTTATAATCTTAAGGTTATAGAAAATATAATTTTTAATTTTACATTTTCATTATTAGCAAATTAATTAAAAACGAATGAAATGAATGAAATAACCCGAAAGAGAACGAAGGAGATAATGAAAGAAAAGAGATGAGAAATGATGACAGTCTAAACACCGGCATGTATATGTCATCGAACTCAAAATATGAAAACTGGAGCAAGACCCAATTTTTTTTTTTATTTTATTTGTTATTTCTCTTTTTATTTCGATAACATTGCTATTGTTTGTTTTATTTGAAAGACTTTAAACGTTATTCTATTCATTAGAGCTATAAGTGATCATTTTGCTGATCTTTTTTTTTTTTTTTGTTTTGTTTTTGAAAATCAACAAATAAAGCATGCAACAACAATTACTCTACGACAAACATAATAAGCGGTTTACTTCACGACAACAATACAAGCTTTTTCCACTATATAACTTGCTTTACAGTTTCGCCGTCACTCTTTTTTTTAACGATCTGAAAGAAAATAGAAAAAAAAAAAAAATTAATTTCTAAATACATATGTATGTGTGTACATATGTATTGTCAAGTTGTATCACTATTTCTATTGAGAAATTCTGAGAGAAATGTCAGTATTTTTTTTACAGCTAGTTTTTGATACTATCTCTATCTAATAAAATCGATAATAACTTGGAGAAAAATATGTTTATTTTGTTAAAATTATGTACTTCTTAGACGTCCACTGATTCAGTAGTTTCTTCCGCCTGTTCTATAATCGAACTAATCAAATGTATGTATGTATGTATGTATGTATATGCTTATATATACATACATAGCATATGTATGAGCGTGTCAATTGATATGTATGTGGCCTAAAAAGTGGTAAGGTTTTCTTTTTTAACTGCAGTCACGTAATTTAAAGCGTGAAAGTTATTATTGAACCAGAATTTCTGTCCAAATAGTCGCTGCTGTTACCGTAGTTGGTGATTTTTTTTTTTGTTGTAATTGTTGTCAGTACAGCTGGCCCAAGCTTTTTTTTTTTGTTATTTTATTTGGCCAACTAAAGTTTATATACATATACTCACACACTTATTTTATCATTTTTTTTTTTCATAATTTTAGCTTTTGAGTTCATTCACTTTTGCACTCGATTTTTTTTTTGTATTGCTTTTTTGTTTCATTTTGAAGTTGTTGGCTTCTTCAATTAAATGTCTTTTGAAAATAAAAAAAAACGAACGATTAAATAAATTTTATAATTTTTTTACATTAAGTGTAGGTAGAGGTATAAATACACGCCTCCCTTTGAAGAGAATTTTTCTCAAAAAATAACAAACAATTTCAGAAATTTTTATTTTCGAAAAGTGGACTGAAAGAAATATTGAAAGTCCCATTAATAAGATCAAAATGATTTTGCTTTCATTAGGAAGAAATAAATTGAAATAAATATTTCATTTCGTTAAGAAAGTGAAGATCATCCTAAAACATTTGGGGTAAAGACGAAATTGAACGATTGAATTTCTACTTATTACCGTCGAATTTAACACTTTTCAATGATTTCCGAATTGTTTCAATCTAAATCAATAAATTTTTCCTGTTTATAACAGAGTAACGGAATACATATAAAAAAACCGTATAAACTAATCGATCAGTAATCGATCAGAAATTATTTTGAAAAATTCATTGTGATGGAAAAGAATTATTTGCATGCATCTATAGACATAGCGTCGTATTACAAAAAGAAGTTTTATGTTAACATACTCTATTTCGATGCTATTCTTTTAACCTAGCCTAGAGAAATTTAACGAAATTATAGTATTTTAATATGTTAATTAATTAATTAATTTTGTATCCAGTTGACTTGTACAAGGAACATCTCAATGAAATTAATATCTATGATCGTTTTAAAAGAAAAAAAAAAGCCATTATTTAATATCAAAAATATATATAAAAAATATAAAAACCCATTTCATAAAATTATGAAAAAGAGTATTTTTCACCGATAAAACTCGATAGGCCCTGACGTTTAGAGGAATATTAATCGAGGAAAAAGCAATGAATCAATTCTCTTGGTATGGAGTTCGACCTATGTATGTATGTATGTACATATATGAAGAATAAATAGAAATATGGATAAGATTTTTCTTATTATGATATATTAAGGAAATCATCAATTGAACTACATTGCTTGTCGTTCCTGCTTCTGAAGTCGATCTTTACGCATAATAACGAGCAAAAAATCATGACCTTAATGCCATAGAAAATTTATAGAATTATGTAATGTTGAAAATGCTATGATGATGCTAGAAAGATGTAGAAAAATGACAAAAGTTAATAGAAAGTTTATCTCGCAGAAGCAATTCTGTCAAATAGACAGAATTACTACCATGGAAATAATGCCACCACACAATTAAAATGTTGCTGTTAAAAATAGCTATTGTGTAGGAGATCGAAAGTAGTGTATTATTTCGGTGTTGAGTGTTGAGTTTAAATTGGAACAAAATATGATTTTATGATATTGTTGAATCAGTAAACATTAAATTATGTTTTGTTTAATTTTGTTTTTGTTAATATTGAAATGAAATGAAATAAAATAAAATATATGTATGCAAGAAAAATGTATAATTTTATTTATTTACATGTACTACATTAAAGTATTAACCATTTTATATTGTGCATCATTGATAAGTGCACCATTCACCTATGTATGCACATACATACATACATACATACATACATACATATGTATCCACCCAGCCAGCATTTTTTGAAAATTTTAATCAAATTCGAGTCTTTTTTGACTCTTCTGCACGATTAAAAAGTAAGAATATGCGCTCATTTTCTGATCATAAAAGACTCATTTGTCGGGAGAAAAGTGTTACTACGGGCGACTCTTCTCAAAAAATCATTTATGAGTCATTTTCTATATTAATTTCGAGTCATTTTCGATGCGTTTTCGAATAGTTTTGTGATCATTTTTGAATCGCTTTCTGATCATTTATTAGTCGTATTTAACTTCGTTTATGCTTCTTTTTCGAGTCGTCTTTCAGTCATTGTTTAATCGCAAGCGAGTCTTTTATGAGTAATTTATCAGTATGTTTAGGAGTCCTTTTATTGTCATTTATCAGTCATGTTTGTATTAATCTGGACTCCTTTTTGCGTCATTCATGATTATAATTTGAGTCATTTATTAGTCGTATTTCAAAATGTGATTTTAGCCGACCCCAACGACTAATCAAGGTGGCAAAAAATTAAAATGCATCTTTAAAGGCATACAACGAAAAGATTGTTAAAATCCGACTTTAGCCTAGCCCCAGGCTAATAAAAGCTTGGGGCTTCATACATACGGACATACATAATTGGCCATTACAAACCCCTCAATCAGGATTACGACCTAGCTTCTCACACCACTTGTACAATGTTCGTTAATTGTATATGTGAGTGGCAGGACCTACAGTTTAACGTCGACTCCGAACGACAGATTTTTGAGAAACTAAACTGAAAGGAAGTTGGCGACTACCAAAGAAAGAATATTATGTTTATATTTAAAAACAAATTGTACTTCATTTCATAGCCATCTTTTTACATTAATGAAAATTTATATAGAGAGGGTGAAAAAAAGCATTGTTTAATCATCCATCTGTTCAAAATATGATCATAAATACATACTTATAATCACTTTTCAAACACCTACATGATGTGTTTTTGATTAATCGTTTTTCAATCTACAGTATAAGTAGAATATAATAATAAATAACGGAAATAATAATCACATTTTAAACATCTGGATGATTAATTTGCGATTGCTATACAATTTTTTATTGTATTTTAAATCGAACTTATTTTACTCATTGGCGCGAATCATTTATGAGTCCTTTTTTAATCGTGTAACTGACTAATAAGTTTTTGATCGCCAAAAGTACTCTAAAAAGACTCAGCAAGGTGATTTTTCAAAAAACAATCTTCCAAATGCTAGCTGGGCATAGCTGTAAATATAGTACATATGCATTATTCATGTTGTTGTAGTTTAAATGTTGTACTATTCACCAGCAGCTTGAAATGAATAAATATACACAAACAATATGTGTATGTATGTACATACATGTGTATACTTCTTCAAATGAATAAACAAATAATTACTGTTTTTTTGTTTTTTGTTTTTTGTTTTTTTTTCTTCTCTCTATTTGGTCCCACAATATATTCTATTGTTGCTCATAATGCACTTTCACATGTAAAAGAATGTGAATGTATCTGTACCACGTAACATCGTTTATGATGTACATATGTGCGGATGTGTGCGTGCATCTGTGCTTTTCTTTGATATACAGTAGTTATCAGGTATAATTCTAAAAAATTTTAAAGACCCTTTACTCTGCCCGCAAAACAAAAATTCTTGCTTACGTCCATATAAAGATGTATATGTAATCGTTGTCGCGTCCGTTCTAAACATGTGAGTTATGGGATCGTTGTACTGGACCTGTAAAGTTTTGCACATTTTACAACACGTGACACATGTGCTGAGCTCAACTGAAGCGAACTGAACAGAATTCGGTTGAATATGGTAAAAATAGCTTTTGCCAGTTTTCAACGTTTATTTAAGGGGGATGACAGGGAATGTTGCCGCCTTGCACTGCAGCAGAACAATGCTTACCCCAAGTTGATATCAATCACTTTGCCAGCCTGTTGGTTGGTTTGTCGTTAAGTTTTTCTATTTATTACGTATTCTATATACATATGTATGTATGTATGTATGTATGTACACTGTGGGGCTTTTCTACTTCGTTCTATTCAGTGTTTCGATTAAATGTTTCGTAACAATCTCACTATAACACCGGTATAAATACCAACTGTATTGTATGTGCATATTTTCATTATTTCTGAATAATTTTGATGGCAAACGTACGACTTCAAATGTACATACATATACATATATATGTACGTATGAATGTGAAAAGACTGTAGCTGTTTCTACATAAAAACGCTGTATTTGTTTTAGAATAACAGTTAATGATTACATGCAAAAATACACACATACATAGAGATACTCAGATTTTAAAAGACGAATATATGTACATATGTATGAATGTATGTATGGATGTATTGCGGCAGCAACAATTGGTTGTTAAACGTGAGAAGAAAATAATTATTAACGATTTTGTAACATATTAAACTACGGGAACATACCCAATCATACATTATAAATAAAAATTGTTATTGAAGGTGATTCAAGTAAGAAAAAAAAAAAGAATTTAAATATTTTGACTTTCTCAATTGATCAGTTGACATGACAAGAGCTTAAAATATAAATTATCTATAAATGATTTGACATTGATTTCCAAAAAGGATTTTAATCACATTTAAAAACAGGCAATTAACAAATTATGATTGTGTTGCAAAATCCACTTCTTAAGGTTCTAACAAATAGTATTTGTATGTTTTTAATTGGAATTAATCAAAATCACTAATTATTTGCCCAGATCATTGAATTTTAGGACATATGTATACCGTATATTGATTTAAAATATAACATTTGTATCACATTATTTGTATCTCAGATTTTTTTATATTTCATTATTTTTGCATATCATGCATACGTAAAAATAATAATAATTTTGAATTATTGCCACATTTTTATAAATTCCGTAGCGAAAACGTTTTTGTTAAAGAGGAAATTATTAAATATATTAATTTATATATAAATATATTAGGATCAATAAGATATAAAATATAAAATAAAAATAATAAAAATTGTGAAATATAAGAAATTAAGTAAAAATAACAAATTAATATAAAAAACAAATTAATTAATATATTAAATTTAAGTAGAAATATATTTTAAAGCAATTTAGGAAAACTAACAATACTACAGAAATGAAAAGAAAATAAAAAAGTTTAAAAAATTAAGAATTCTAATGATATAAAAAAGAAATATTTACAAAAATCGGTATAAGAAAGTAAGGGTAAATATTTAACCGATATAATAAACATGCTAAGAACGTAACAAACTTTTCATTAAGAGAACAATATAAATAACTCCTTTTTGAACGCGTTTGCATTGCCTAACTTTTGGATGTAATTTGGTAGTGAATTCCAGAGAGAGTGGCGTGTATAAAGAACTGTCGCTGTGACAGAAGAGTCCTGTAACGTTGTTGAATAATCTTCATGCCCCGGCATTACCTGCCAAACTTAATTCGGTCTACTAAATATTCCGGCTGTCCCGTATTAATAATTTTATGGAATAGAATGAGGCATTTAATTTTCAGAAGATTATCAAATTTCACACTAAATATCTGATACGCTAAATGAGAAATATGATCCCGGCGTATCTTGCTATATTGTTGTAATTTTTAAGATTACAATATAAACTGCTACAATACAATACAAGGTAATAGTGTTGTTTCGTTATAAAATATTCGATTAATTATTACAATTTATTTATCGTAAAAAACTCCATTCAAACCGAATAATCGTAAATGCATAAAACGTTTTTGGGTTTAATTAAAATTATCTTTTGTACACAGTTAACAACGAATAATTCGGGTTCCCGTTCGCACTTAGTTATAAGCACAGCTGACAGAGCCTCTACATATGGTGTAATAGAAAATTCTATTTTCATAATTCCATATCTGCCACATAAACGTGATTTTAAAGAAACCCATACCATAAGAAATGATTTTTGACTTTGACAAGATCATTAATATTAGAATAGGGCTCAATATCATAGACACAATATTAATGTTTTTTGTACTTCTTTTATTTTCTTTGAAGAACCAAATACCTCTCTAACAAAGGCTCTATCCCATATCCTTATAACTTTTTTTTTTGACTTAATTTATATATTTCAAGTTGTTTATATTGGTTGCAATGGTGAGTCCTATTCTTTCTAAAAATGTTTCGTTGACCGGGCTTACTGTTATGTTCTTTATTGATTCAAAAATAATGAAATGCACTTTTCGTCTTCTCCTGGCTTGAACAGTCCTTTAACCCTATTACCGCCTACATTTCAAATCTCTTAGCTAAACAAATAAAAGAATCCATATTGAAATACACGCCCCAAAATGTTCAGAAATCCAGTTATGTATAGTTAAACTACATATTTTTTTTTTGTTTTTTTATTACGTACTCATAAAATCATTCAAAAATTTATCATTCGAAGTGATCTGCATTCGGATGCATGCATGTGGATGTATTAGAAAAGAGATTTCTATTCTTATCACAAAAAGTGGGCTAATAGTGATTTAACGATTATATCCGAACAAACAATATTTTGACCCAAATAGACACAACTACAACACAACAATACAACAAACACCGATAACCACTTGCGTACGTATGCAATAATGTATGTTTATACATGTATGTATGTATGTATGTATGTATATATGTAGGTACATTTGTAAGTAGACAACAATTCTAAGCTTCAAAAAGAAAGTTATAATAATTAACAATAACAAACAAACAAACAAACAAACAAACAAAAAAAATAAAATAAGAGACAAACGATCTTTGAGTTGTTAGTTATAAGCATATGTAAAAGCGGGTAATATTTCCACATAATGTGGGATTCAAGTCATTCTTATGTTTGCGTCATTTGTAAAACACACGCATATGTGCGCAGTTTTATACAAATATACATATGTATGTATGTATGTACATACCAACACCTGACCCCCTTTCCTTTTGATGTTTTTAGTAAGTAATCAGATTACGTTGATGGTTTCTATGAATTCGATAACTGCTTACGGCGTGAGAGAGAAAGAAAGAATAGAGCGCCAGCTAGTGTAAATCCTAACAGATATTTATTAACATTTATTTGATATTGTTGCTGTTCTAAAACCTTATGAAAATACTTACCAAATACACATATTTATACATACACCTCCAAGCATGCGTTAGTATTGCTCACCAACCAACAACCAGCGAAAAAAAATTTATTACGAACGATTACTCAACAGCTGTCTGTGCAATGTGATCAGTTTGTTTGTATGCCTGCTGTTCAATGTTGTTGACAATGAATGACAATAAGACGCTCCAGACAAACAATCACACTCTTCAAACTTCCATAATTGTATAGTGCTGTCAACTCGAACAAATTTCACTTTTACCTTAAATTATATAGGTTGCAACCAGGTTCGATATTCAACATGCAACCCAAACAAAGAACGAATAAAAAAAATCTAGAAAATGCCAACAAAGAAAGTATTTACAGTACTGCAGAAAGAAATAGAAGAATGAGTGTGGCAAAACAAAAGCAATTAAACTGAACCACAGCAATAAGCGTCTTTTCTCTTACAATGACCTACAAGAAGGGAAAAGCCAGTTGGCTTGTGCAAGACTCATAATGATAATTTGGAGCCAACATGTTGTATTAAAACAATTTCAAACTTTCACACAACGTTAACGTCACTGTGTACAACAGTTCGTGTTTCTGCAACGTGACCACAAGTAACGCTAAGAACCATAAATATATTGGCCAAAGTGAAAGAGGTTGAATTGAGAAAGCTTTTCTATTCAATTGCGTTTTGGCAGTCATTGCTAACGGTTGTGCTTAAGAGCTATAAGCGGATAAAGGAAAAGATAATTTCACGTTTAATAAACTTTGAATATCGTAGCTTAACAATACGTCCATTCTTTCGTTTATCTTTATAAAAAAAAAAACAACAACAGATGGACTAATATATGGAAATATATATCCAAAATTATAGTTGTTAAAACAAAAACTAAAAAATAATTAAATTAAAGAATAATAAAAAAATTCCCATCCATATATGGATCATATACGATCTCATATACATGTTATTGTATTACTCGAGTAAAATACAAAAAAAAAAAAAATAATAAGAAAACAAGTAGAAATAAAATAAACAAATAAATATTAAATATAATAAATATATTCTTAGAACGCAAATAATTTGCATAATATTGAAATAAAACTGAGAATAAATGTGTTGCAATTGCTGAGAATTCCTGTGAATCATTTTAAATTTTTTTTTAATTTTTTTTTTGAGAAAGAAAAAAAATTTGTAAAACACTGAAACAATAACAATAAGAAAGAAGAAATAAAAAATTCGTTTGTATACAAATCAGCAAGAGCAAAGAACTCTAGAAAATGTGACTGTGGTTTTTTGTCTTCTTCTATTCAAATATCAATAGTAAACAATTGAATATTAAACAAATAAATATATATATACATATATGTATACATACATACATATATATATTATTAAGATTACCAAAACAATTAAATACAAAATAAGTTTGTTTTGTGCGCAACAATTTTTAAAACATTCTAACAGCAAAACCATAATGACCAAAACAATCGAGGTGCTATAGACAGTGAACAAAAAAAAAAAAAAAAAAAATAATAAATAAAAATTAAGAAGAAAATTAAAACAATCAAAATAATTGAAAAATTCTAAGGTAAAATGTCGATTGTGTGCACTCTAGAGCCGAAAGTGAATTTATTTAAAGGTCCTGTGGCTACAAAAAATTTACTTGTGCTTAAAAATAACAATAATATTAATAGTGGCAACAACAACAACAACAACAACAACAACAACCACAATAATATTAATAATAATTATATTAATAGTAATAAATTAACTACAACATCGACGATAACAACAACCACAACAATACCGTTAGCAACATCTTCAACTAAACTTTTAACGGATACAACGGCAAATAACTGTATTAAAGATAAAAGTACGTAAAACATTAAACAATAAAACAACGGAAACAGAGAGAGAGAGAGAGTAAGAGAGTAAGAGAGTGAGAAAGAGAAAGACAGAAAGAAATAGGGTGATAAATATAAATATAAAGACACTAGAATTATATACATAGACTTACAAAATTGTAAGCAAACAAAGGAATTAACTTAAATTGTGTAAGGACAAGACTACGTTATAGAAAGTTATGTTAAGGTTTTTTTTTGTTTGTATATATTTTATAAATTAACGTTTTTTAAGCCTTAAATGCAATACAAATAGACAAGCAGTGATAAAACGTGTCAATTAAAGATGCAATTTTATATTGAGTCATCTTTAAGTCGGAATTTCCCAAGCATGACGCAATAAAATTCTAACGTTGTCCAAAATCTACATAGTCCATTAGGAATCTGTGGCAAGACACATTCACTGTCATAGACACCATCCACCAATATACTTGTTAACAAAAATACTTACTTTCTTTGTTTTCGCTTCAAAATTTCTCATCTCGTCTCAAAATTTGACTTTGATTCGTTTGTCCGAATTGAAATGTTCCTTAGGTTGGAACGCATGAGCGATATTAATTATTACCACATCGTAGCATTAAGTATACGTTGTAAAATGTTCGTAGGAATACACATACACACATACATACATAAATGCAATTTTATATTCGGTTTTAATGTATTCCTGTTTATGTTTTATTTTAGACTTTGCAGCTCAGGCGCTATTAAATACAAAAACACAAGATCTTAAGGCACGGATTTCAGTAACGGAATTTGTACGACGGAGCACAGATATTTCATCGTCCTTGTCAATTAATACACGTGACGATTTGACAGGACTGTTGTATCAGCAACAAAATCAACAACAACAGCAACAACAAGGGCTAATAACGGCTACAACAAATATGCCAGAAGTTTTACATACATCCAGCGCTAATAGTCTGAATACAACAAAGTACCACCACAACAACCATCAGTCGCTGACACCAACATCAGCAGCAGCAGCTGCCGCAGCAATCGCCATGAATACAGTCCGAATGTCAACTATATCGCCAACATTATCAATGAATGGCAGTTCGAATGAAGCCACAAATAGTAAGTTGATCTAAATGATATTATTAGAGCATAATGTGAGCGCAAATAATTAGAATCCAACTTTAATAATTGTTTCTAATCTCTATTTTAGTACACAGCCTATCTATGTACAACGGTCCAGTGAGTCCTCAATCCAGTGATTCTGGGAACAGCATGACTGATATGCATATATCCAGAGATGGAAAATATGTAACTTTCAATGGTGAGCACATGACAAAGCAGCAGGCAAATGCGGCAAAAGAACTATTCTCCCAGCGTAAACAGCGTGAATTTACTCCAGATTGCAAAAAAGACGACAGTTATTGGGACCGTCGTCGACGCAATAATGAGGCAGCTAAGCGAAGTCGTGAAAAGAGACGATATAATGACATGGTTTTAGAGCAACGAGTTGTGGAGTTGACAAAAGAAAATCATGTCCTTAAGGCTCAATTAGATGCGATTAAAGAAAAATTTAACATATCGGGAGAAAACTTGGTTAGTGTTGAACAGATTTTGGCATCTTTACCCACCAGCGAACAGGTGTTAAGTATAACAAAACGAGCCAAAATGACGCCAACATCGGCAACACCCAACAATTTTAATACAAATACTAGCAACGGTTTAATGTATAGTTCCTCTCAAGCATCCGGTTCTCTGCTCCAGCAAAAAACTTCTGCTGAAATTATAGGATCCTCTAACGAAAAAATACAAACCCAAACGGCCATTAAATCAAATGGGTCGCCAACAACATCAACTTCATTGTCCATGTCATCGTCGTCACCAACTTCGTCATCATCAAACGCGCTACATATTCCACCCACACATCACAGCTCTAATGGGCCATCATCATCACTGACACCTACCGTCCAAACATCCCAGTCCTTGTATGCACAAACCAATTCATCTGGTATAGCCTATAATCCTGCAGCTTTAAGTGAAACTATTTCTGCATCCACAATTTCACAGCATCACGTAGTTACAGCTGTAGCTGCATCCACTAACGTGCCCCCCCAAACGCCCACAAATTTACAAAATCTGCATGTACTTCAGGCTCTAAACCGGCGCTGCGACTTAGATAACTTACGTAAAGTAGTCGCTGTTGTCGATGCCATCAATACAAACAGTGATTTGCCATCATCAGTAAGTGGCTTGTATACTAACTCCCAATCAGCTACTTTATATGCAGGCACCGCACAACATGTGAATCCCATCTATACCCAATTCAATAAAGAGGATCATCCATATTTACCTACAATTGAATCTGCTGTGACTGGTTCGAATGTGAGTGAATCAGTAACATCAACATCACCGCGTGTAACAGGCAGTGTTTTGAACCTCTCCCGTAGGGCTAGTACACCCACCGCGTATGAAAGTATCCTCTCTTCAACCACTTCCTCATCAAGACTTTCCTCCATGTCTTCCGCTTCATCTTCAGGTGTTGTTTCTGGAGACGACGACCACGAGATCGACAATGAAATACCGGAAGAATCCAATGAACACAATCTCGCCAGTACAACTAGTCCACTGAACACGGACGCAAACAATTGCTTGCCCCTTAAACTGCGACACAAATCTCATTTAGGCGATAAGGATGCAGCAGCAACTGCTTTGCTTGCCTTGCAGCACATAAAACAAGAACCGATTAGTAGCAGAGCATCTCCACCCGCTTGGGCAGACAATTCAGGAGACAATAGCAGCGACGAGAGAGATTCCGGAATATCCATACCAAGTCCCGAATGGGCTGCTCAGTTTCAACGAAAAGTTCTCGTATCTGGAAAAGATGCCTGTACAGCTTCTGCTGTCGTTACTGTATCCCCATCCGAGCGGGAACACATTTTGAAATCGCAACTGGCACGACTAGAGTCAGAAGTCGCAACAATCAAAAATATGATGATTTACACATCAGATCAAAATCTGTCACAGCAAGACATTAAAATTTAAAAAAAAAAAAACAAAACAAAACAAAACAAACAACAATTTTCAATTAGATTTGTATGATTACAAAAGATCAAATTCAAACGACTATCTGAGAAACGAATTGTTCTGTTCCCGAACAGCAGCAACAGCATTAACCCACAACCAATCCATACAATCCGTCATTTCTTAAATGTGTTTGAATTTTTCTTTTCCAAGGAGAGAGAGGATAGACAATAATCTAAACATGTTATGCGAATATTAGAGAATGTTGAAAAGAAATAAAACAAAAACCATTAAGAACAGTCCTTAGTATGTTTCTTAAAAATATCAATACAACGCAACGCAACGCAACGCAACGCAACGCAACACAACACAACACAAAACATTTTTTCCTAACTTAAATCTGTTTTTTTTCTTTCTTTCTTCAATTTTTTAAGTTTAGCATAACTTTTTTAAATTTTAAATCAAATGAAGTTATTTTCGAAAAACACTATTAAACTTCAGATCTCAATGTTTTTTTATAAAAAATAAAAAATATATATATATACATATATATGTATATGTATATATCTATATATATATCTATATATATATATATATATATATATATATGTATGTATTAATTTTGGATTCATTTGTATGTAGATCACTTTAAAAGCGGTATTAAAAAAAAAAAAATACATAAAATAAATAAATAGTTGTTATGACAAGTATAAAAATACTGGGAATTCCATTAACGTAAATGGTACATTCCCTAAAATATATTATATAATCATTTCTAAAAGTTAAACAATTAGGATACAGCAATGAATTAGATTTTATCTTTAATCAGATTACATATACATACATACATACATACATATATAGATACATACATGCTAGCATATTAATTAATGTTGTTTTTAACTTTAAATATTTGTTAATCATTATTGTGGTAATAACGTTATATGTACATATATTCAATTTATATAATTTCTGCAATTAACAAAAGTCTAATTCAGAAATATAAAGTCTATATGATATTTTGTGTATATACATACATACGTACATACATACATACGAGTATTTACTCTGATGGTAAATATTTTCTTTTGAGATGTTATAAAAATTAAAAAAAAAACAAAAAAGTTTCCTTAACTAGAAGTAATAATATTTATTTATAACCAAAAACACATAGACAAACATATGTACATATATAGTACATAAAAATGTACCATATTATCTATATACAATATTCATTTACATATATTTTTTAAACTGTAAATAAAAAATGCATACATATAAACTATTCATACGTTCATACAAAATACATACAAATATAATATATATGTATTTATATATTTTATATATAATATATAAAGTATATAGAGGGTAGAATATTTTTGGAGTATTTTAATATTAATCAATATACAATGAAATAATGATATACATACATACATATGTATGTATGTATGTCTGTAAATTCTAAATACATATTTATATTACTATACAAAAATATTTTGCAAAACATATGTAACTATACATATGTACAATTATTAATAACAGTTTTTATTATTATTATTATTGTAATTATTATTGTAATTAATATTATTTATTTATACTATTAGATTTTCTAAGTTGATCGTTACTATGCAATTAAAAATCAAAAAATTTTATACAAAAAGAAACCGACTTGAGTGTTGTTAATGTAAGAAATAATTTAGAATTTTTATTTCACGTTGCAGAAACAAACAAAATGTCCTAGATTTTTAAATGTAATTAAATGTTTAAAGAGAATATTCAAATTCTCTGAAACGCAAAAGGTTCGTCTGTTAGAGTTGTCTTTCGATGGACGAGAGAGATATTGTTTTAAATGTTACAATTTATTTAATATGCAATGTTTTATTTAAAAATATAATGAGAAATATATGTTCAACGCATTTTCATTTCTTAAGCTAAACCGATTATTAAAGTAGAAATGCTTCAACCAACATATGGGTAAGTAAATTAGAATTGTTCACAAAATCAATACTGTATCCACATACATACATACATACATACATACATGTATCGCCGTTAAAAAAGGACTGCTTAGGAAGCACATAGTATCGTACTATGTTTCTACAATTTAATACGATTTTAGCCAGACGTAAAATTGATATATATTGGGAAATAGGGTAGCAAAAAACAGATAGGTTATCTCACAATATCAATATTCACAGAAATTCACAAAATCTGTATCATACCAAATATCTCTTGAACTTTTTGTCACTGCATTCCCTAAGTCAACTTTTGAAATTTCCTCTAAGATTGTTCCAGTTGAATTAAGACCAGGTGATTAACTTGCTAATTTCCAAGCACTAACGACGTTATCACGAAACCAACTACTTATAAGACTGAAAGAGTTCATTATTTTGCTGAAAGAATCAGAGTGGTTTCTCCTTTCCTTAGTCACTTTTTAATCAAGGTGTATCCATTTTAATATATACATGTAGTCGCCTTGGTCTAGTAGGCAGTGTGTTGGCTTATTAGACGTGAAGCCACAAAAACAAGCACATCTTAAACAAAACGAAATAGGAAAAAATATTTCTTCGGTGACTGCCTCTCAATAGATTACTGGCAAACACTCTGAGAGTAAATAAAATTGCCATGATAAAGTTTCTCAAAAATCTATCGTTCCGAGTCGACTTTTAACTGCAGATCCTCTCGCTCATGTCTAAAATTAACACACCAACAACATAAGTGGAGGTTATTAGACTGCTGTAGCAGGTCCTAAAAAGATTGATACCGGGTGTCCATGCCCATACACAAAATCCTCTATAGACTTGTTTTACACGCAGTGGTGAAGGAAGTTTTGCCGACCACATAAGGTCGTCATAAGGATGTTCCTTGTTCATGTTATACTTTCTTGGAGGAGAATAGGAAATAGGGAGCAGTGTATTTCCTACATAAATTGTTTCGAGTGGATTGAAGTCTCACAATTTTATAAACTTAATATTCATTAACTTCCTTTTTTCTGAAACAATTTAAGATTGAATAGAAATATAAATGATCTGATTTCTTATTTACTTACATAACAACAGGACATCATAGGTTCCAAGAGAAAAATAGCGTATATTCCGATATGCCAAAAAGGATGTTTAAATGTTCATAACTTTATTTCGATAATATTTTATTGAACATAATTTCAAAACATAACAATTGATTAGATAAATATAGTGACCTAGACACGCTCGCACATATGCGTATGTATTAGAAGGTCACATAGAATTAAATCTGTCGAAGAAGCAGTACAATGACAAATATGTTGATCGAAGACATTCGGATACTTAGAGGTCCAATAGGACTGGTTTTGTTTCTCGTGCACACTTTAGCATTGAACGCATAAGTTTAATGAAGCCAGTATCTTTCGGTTTTTCTAAACCTCTTTGAACACGATTTTTCATAACCGCAATAAACTCTCGATTACTCAACTGGTTGTCATCTAAAAATATTATAAATTAAAATAAATATGAATAACAATTGGCGTGATCTCATTCATATCCTTCTTTCATTTTCATTCGTTCAGTTCAATTAAAAGCTTTTAATAAAATAAATTTATATGTACCTTTCTGTATTAAATGATATTAAATATTTATAGTTTTTTAGCCTTATCTGCTGCTTTATACTCGTATTCAATCTCAACAATACAATCAATACAATCTCTAGAATTTCATTCTCTTTTTTTTTTTCAAAAATAATTTAATTTATGTTTTTTTTTCTTTTCTAGTTTTTTGATTTCGATCATTATTTAAATGTTGGAAAAATCATTAGTAAAAATGTTTCAATTTAAACTACCTTTACGTTCCATACATATGTACATACATATATACAGTGACGAACTAAATTAATGATACAATCAAGCATAGTCAGCTTCAAGATTAAATTATTAAAGAATTAATTTCATTGTTTTTTTTGTAGGCAATTCATCATTCTACGTATCTGGTAAAAAATACTTGTCATTTAAAAATAGTTTTCAATAATCCCGTTTTAAGGGATTAAAGTAAAATGAGATTTAGTTCGTCATTCTACATGTACATACATACTATGTATGTATACATACTATGTATGTATGTACATACGTCAGAGTCGATAGATATGTATGTATGTACGTATGTATATATGTATGTATATGTATGTATTGATCAAATGAATGAAAATGGAACATATGTATGTGTATGTAAATTTATTTTAAACTTACTGTTGTCGTCAAATATAGTGAAAACGACATCAATAACATGGTCTGATAACTCCACCATGGCGACAGTTTTAGCGACATGTTTCAATGTAGCCTGATCAATTGAAGCACCAGCAATGTGATAAAATGTTAGAGCCGTATCGACGTCGTTAATGTTATTGAGAAAATGGAAAAAATCCAAATAGTCTTTCTTGGATATACCTGTAGAATGGTCTCGGAAACGTCTTTTCACTCTTTTGAGCTTACGTTGCTTTTTCTTTAAAGGGTAGCCCGCGTAAGCCAATAGCAGTTCTGCAAAATCGGCTTCTGCGATCATACCATCTTCATTTGGATGTTTACGTTCAAATTCAAGTGACAGAATCTCTCTCTGTAGTTGTTGTTGGAAATCCAAGAACTTCTGTATAGTCAACTTTTTATCCAAGTTCGGACCAAAGAAATAAGTTGTCAACGCTGAATTTACGCCCTACATTTAATTTACAATTTAGTTAATAAATTATTTTTACTATGAATAAAACTCTACTAGAATAATTCAACAAGAACTTTTAAAAGCTAAAACAAGCATATGCAAAAAGACTTGATAAACATAATTATGGAATACATGTGGATATCGAACAGATGGTAAACAAAAACAATACGCGTGCATGTATTTCTATTGAAGATACAACATTTTCGATTAAATAAAGAATTATCGATAAAAAGGAAAAAAGAAAACGGAAGTCCTTAAAAAACAAGTACCTTAGACTTTTAGCAATTATATTACAAAAGAAAAAAAAAAAGATTAGATAGAATTAATTAGAATTAGAAGAAAATTAGAAAGTAGAAATTGGTTATAAAATATAGACAATTTAGGTTATTTTGCGTTTCATTTTTAATTTAAAATATAATCGATCGTTAGTTGTAAAATTGAAAGATATATGTATAATTGTTTTTAAATGTTAAATATGAAGTTTACCTTAAAAGTGTTCCCGGTATTGGCATGATCTCTATGACGACTGCCTATACTTGTTTGTTGTCTCACTAGAGTCGCAACCATTTCAAATTCTTCACAATCTACATCTCCATCTCCGTTTAAGTCAAACATTTGAAATGCAATCTCAAAATGACGGCGCGATGCTGCAATATAAAGAAATGCAAACATGTATCATTAATGTTTTACAATCAGTGAAATTAATTTAATTGTTTATACAATTTTTGTACAAATAGATTTAAAAAAAAAAACAAATACACAAACTTATGATTTGTAAACGACTGTTAACAGAATTATTAAGTAAAGAAAAATTCGAAAGTAACTTCAAATCGAATATGTATAGACCGATGAATGGGAAAAGATGTCCGTAATAAAAACAAGTAATGTATGATAAAACTCAATAATCAAAACAATATGGAAATAAAAACAAACCATTAGAACTCTCAGGATGAAGAAGAGTGAGCAAAATTAAATATTTTTTTTAAAAATTAACGCCTGCGTACTTAACATTAACTCTCTACATTTAGAGACAAATGGGAAAACGCGCCAGGACCCGTTTCAAAAAATTTTCACAAGATAGCAAAACAGTTAACAGTAAACATTCATCATTAAAAGAGTACGAAACATCAGCCAACTCAAAAAAATATAATTTATAATTGTCAAGAAGATATACATAACATAACATAACATAACATAAATGTGAGTATGGGAATTACTGTCCGTCTCTGTGAGTGCGATTAAAATGAAAAAATAAAAGCAAATTTATACAGAATACAGACAAAAAAAAAACAATACATTTATTTAAAATTTTTTATCAATTTAACATCAAGATAAGAAAATTGTATCAAATCTCATTTTCGTAAATTTTTATTGTATGAAATGAATGAATGAAGTGATGAATATTAAATATATGTAAATTGTTTGTGGGCCTAGAGCAATGCAACAATAGCCATTTTTTTTTATAAGAAAATGAACTTTGTTTTTTTTTTTTCATTTATTTTAATAATGTAATGTGCGGATGCATATGTTCCTTGACGATGGACATTCAACAAGGTGTTTGTTCTTCTGTAGCATAACGCCCTAGTTTATTTCAGATTTCCTTGTTCTTCTTGTTTTTACGTCATCACACATAGTGGCATGTGTTGCCAAGTGAAGTGGTATCATGAACTTGCAGTTGTAGAAGTGGTGTTTCCTTTTTTCAGATTTTTTAATAGAGGACCATTTATGCTAGAATATTTTTTTTAATCGTACGTACGTGTATGTATAGGCTTTAAGGACAATGATATTTTAATTTTATAGAGGAGCATTTATGCTAGAATATTTTTCTAAACATAGGTATGTGTATGGACTTTTACGGCAATGATATTTGTTTTTTATAGCAAACACAAGAAATATTACATTCAAAAGAGAGCTACAAGTGGCAACGTTTAGTACAGTGAATAATTTTTTTTTTTTATTTTAATTTCAGATTTAATACTGCACTGTACAAGATTGTTAATAAAAGGCGCTCATAAATCATTAAAGAGGAATTTTGAAAGCAAATGACAATGATAATACGCCTGTGTTATGGCAAACGTGTTCAAGCTTCTTTAAAACTTATAGCCTGCATTTCAATTGCTATTTTATATTTTGGATTTCTCTTTCGCGAGTCTCTAAATGCCTTCGAACAAAATAAGGATAAAGCTGAAGCAGCAGCTGTAGCCGTAGGCCTAATACAAATTGATAAGTTAGAAGTAAGTGACTTAGATATATACATAATGATGTATGAATATTTAAACCTATTTTATTTGCCACTAGCAGAAAAATCCATTTGGACGTCATAAAAGATTCCAAAAAGAAGTCTCAGAAAAATTAGAAGACGTAGTAAACACCTACCTGCCACCTATTATATCGAGTACACTAAACCCTGTTTACGAGTATTCAGAAGAAATTCACAGTGCCACCGAGAAGGATTTGAAAAAACGTCTTCAACACGCACAACGAGTTTGTATGAAATATAATTTGCAATCCGTTTACCCGCCGAATCCCCGTGAGTTCTTCATCTCTACTGGCCACAGTTTGGTATGGTGTAACGTCTTTAAAGCAGCCAGTAGTACTTGGATGTATTATTTCAATATATTAGGTGGGTATGACATTAAATACTTACAGCATACGGAATTTCAGCCACTTGAATTGGCTCGCAAGCGTTTTCCCCGTCCCTATATGCAAGACTTGGAAGAAGCTTTATCGTCGGCCCTATCGTTTCTTTTTGTTCGAGACCCATTTGAACGAATTGTATCAGGCTATCGCAATAAGTTGGAGGGTGGAAAAAATACATTCTATAAAACATTGGCAAAAAGAATAGTAACCAGATTTCGCAAGCATCCCATTGCAGGTGGAGGCAGAGGCAAAACGGGTCCCACTTTTAATGAATTTGTACAATATTTGATCAAGCAACATGAGCAAGGAAAGTCTTTTGACGAACATTGGTCACCCATATACAGTTTCTGTACACCGTGTAGCATTAACTTTACAATTATTGGGAAAGTGGAAACGTTTAATAGAGACTCAGAATTCATTATAAGACAAGCCGGCTTAGAATCACTGCTACTGGGTAAATTGCCAAAGACTTTCCTAAGAAAAATTGGTAATTTATCAAAAGGTGCAAAAACGTATAGTTCTTTAGAAAAGTAAGTGAAAAAAAATAAAAAAAAATCTGTAATAATTTCTGTGGCAATTATTTTCAATTTTCTTTTTAGATATTTTTCCGAAATAAGTCGTTCAACTCTAGACCAATTATTGAAAATTTACAAATTAGATTTTGAATTATTTAATTATGATTATAAGAAATATTATAAATATGTAACAATGGATCCAGAATCACAATTGCCTGCAACAATAAGACCAAGTGAAAATTCGACACAATCTAAAGCTTGAAGCGTAAACAGAATGTTTAAAAACGAAAAACATAAAAAGCCGAAAAATTATTTTCATAACTTTTTTTTACAATCCACTATAACTACACCCACCCAAGTACCTCTCTGAAAAAAAAATTATATTTAAAGTGTATAAATATTGATAAATCTACAAGACATTTACAAACCATAGAGCAATTGACGTCGAAATTTAATCTAATTAAAAAATTAAAAGCCAAATTAAAAACGTTTTCCAAAAAATAATAAATAAAATTATATTTAATTAACATAAATAAATCGAAAAAGCCAAAGACTAAACATAATTAAACTAAAAAATATATACATATTCGTTTTCTAACCTCTATATGTGTACAGGTATTTATTATTTTATTAATTAACAAAAAAAAAATTAAAAAAATAAATAAATGTAGGTATATATATATGTACATACATACATATAATTTTTACTTTGAATTATGTATATTCGAAAGGAATTGCATATACAAATTTACATACACTTATATATTCATACTTCTGAATAATTTTTTAAGAAAAAAAAAAAACCAAACATGGAGTATCATTGTAGTTTATACATACATACATATGTACATATAATATTATATATGTATCGTATGTGCATAAACCCCAATTTACTGGGCCATACATCATATTAAAAAAAGTAAGTTATTTTAAATTGAATTAAACAATTTTACAATTATTGTGATGTTAAATTTGAAAAGGAAAAGCAAAGTCATTGTTCTAAACTAAATTTATTCCATCTATTTCGAAGAATATATTGTACTTTATAAAAATACAAAATAAACAAACAATTAGAAATATTATATGTTGTTTCATTTATCTTCGAATCAATAGCCTACACTTATGGATGAGGCGATATCCCACCAAGGCGCTTCTACTATTTCGACCATGGTACCCAGGGCATCATTAACTGGCTAACTATTGCCGTGATGGACAAAATAATAAGTTAAATGGCGTTACGAAGATGTGATGTGTTAGGATAAATGGCAACTATTCTATTCTATTCCAATAGACCATTCTCCGATGGGCTATCTACATAAGGTTACCAGTGATGGATTGAAATCGATGTCGGGAGATGGTTCGCTAAGGTATTGCTGAGCATATGCCAGAGATATGTGGATCCTTACAGGATACAAATATTTCCATTGCGTAGGTGAGTATTCATATAGACAATGAGGCAAACCTAATCACTAAAGAGTAACTACGGAAGACACTTAGTCAAAGTTAGGTACATTGGTGTTCCTTTCTCATCAATTCAAACCGAGGTAAATTCCACGCTACGAAATTTGGTTAAAGCTAAATGGAACAATGAAAATGTTTGTGTTATAATGCGAGGGACAAAACTGTTGCTCACTTCCTGTCATTGTGAAATATTGTCTTTTCTCTACTCAGAAAAGTAAAATTTGGTTTTGTACCTATTAGTATAACGTTTCAATTTACATTTTCTAGTATCTGTGGTAATAACTAACGACATATCGGCAGGCGGAAATATCGTTACTTAATGTTACATTTAATTGTAATAATAAAAAAATGTGATCACAAACGGATTGTATAGGGTTTGCATTCAAGTTCAAGAAATAATTAATAAAGCAATCTTAGTCTACTATTGAGTTTTTATTCTACAAAGGCCAATTACTACTTATTTATAACCAGATACTAATAATGTATAAAAAACTCCTTCTAACCTATTAATATTGTTTCAATGAGTACATATTTTACTTACTTGATAAAACAGTCAGTAGAAAAATATAGTCGGAAAATGTGATTAAGCCATATGAGCCCAATTTATAGAAGATACTATTTTTTTCCAAATGTAAGTTTAAGCATTCTCCAACAGACTGTCGAAAAAAAAGTTGACTGTTATAATATTTAAATCTATGAAAGTTTTATAACAAAAAATTTAAACAATTCTAAACGGTTAAATTGTGATTATACCTTTCCAGATACTTGCTAATGGAATTGCATAATATGGAAAAGTTAGACAAGATACGTAAATAGATAGTTAAGCGTCATAAGTAATAATGTTTTATTTCAACTTACCTTAGGATCATAACGTCGATATTGGTCAAGACCCAAGCCTGTAAAAACATAAATTGATTAAGAGCATAATTTAAAAAAGATTATATATTTCTTAGTTAGTTAAAACAAACGTACCCTCTGGCTGTTTCATACCAGGTGTCATACTTGTTAAAAAGTCAGATGGTGTCATAAAGATTTCATGACGATCATCTGTTGTCGGTACTTGTATTGTAGCGAAATAACGGAACACCTTATCTGGTGTTGAGAACTGGCGAATACGATTTTCATATTCAATTATCTAAATTCATTAATATTAAATAATTTAACCAAAATTAGTAAAATGTAATATTTCAAGCGAATATTAAATAAAAACGTTCTCTCAAAAACTGGATGCTTCAATTAAAAAATGTATCTTCTTTTTATAAAATATTTACGAATTAAAATATAAAACAAATCTAGTTTCGGTGACCTATATATGTATGTATTTTTGGCTGGAACTGAGATCTATTGAAATATAATTCCTTAAACATACATTTGTTTTGCTTGAGGTCTTCAGTATATTTTTATTTCCATAAATATTCTCATATAAAAACCAAAATACTCAAGGTTTTAGGGTGATTTATACACTCAAACCTCGTTTTATGCGAATTTTTTTTATGCGAATTTGAATTTATGCGGTTTTTAAATTCTCAATTTTATTTCTAATTCAGTCATTACAATTTCTATGTGAAATGTGAAAATTACGCGCATTAAAGCTCCAACGCGGACTTGGCAATCTTTTTTCAGGATACCAAGAGTTGTATAACCAACTAAAAAAGAAATCACAAACATTAGTGACGAAATATTCTCAAATTAAAGAAAAAAAATACAGCTCCTGAAAATTCTTCGCCTGTTGATCCAAGCAAGCGTTTTGAAATTTTTTAGCAATTCTGATTATGATTTATAAATCCCAGTTCAATTGCTTTGTACCTGAAGTAATATAATTTTTATTTTTTAGAAATGTATATATTTTAAATTTTTTTTTTTTTGAAATTCGTATTATTTATTTATTCATTGTTTTCCTTCTTTGGCTATTTTCTATTTTTTTATTTCTTTAATGAATTAATAAAATTTTTGTTGATTTTTTATATGCGTTTATTTTTTTGTATGAGTTTTATTTCTTTAATTTGAATTTATGCGATTTTTTTTAAATGAAAAACCAATTAGTGGTTTTTGTATAGAACTAGTGTTTCGTTTTATGCGAATTTGACTTATGCGACTTTTTGCGAAACGAATTAATCGCATAAAACGAGGTTTGAGTGTACTGAGAACCAGTAAGGACTGACTGTAAGTGATTGAAATTACGAGCAAAAATATAGTATAAATTTTAAATTTGAACCTCTTAATATCTTGTTAAAAGCATCCAGGTTCTAAGTTAAGCATTCTTAAAATTTGTAGATGATAAAAAATTAAATTTTAGAAACTTAGAACAATACAAGCACAACAATGAAAAATATAAGAAAATTATAATAAAAAATAAAAATTATGAATAAAATTACCGTCCGGTTGTTTAATGCCTGGATAAATTGAACGTAAAAAATCATCTGGTGTCATACAGACTGTAGTACCATGTAGCGTTGTTAAACGGACAGTGGCAAAATAACGGAAAATTTTGTCGGGAGTTGAAAATTGTCGAATACGATTTTCGTATTCAATTATCTTGAAAAACATTCAAATTATATGTTCTTATTAATAACAGAAAATGTGAAATCAAAATTAAAAACTTAAAATATATACATAATATAAATAAATATTCATGTATGTATTAATTTTTCATACTTTGCGTTCTCGAAATCCAATTTTCTCTTTTTCTGTACGAGTAACTTTTGAAGTCTGCTCTTTTATTGAATTTTCCTCGTCACCGTCGCTATCAATTTCGCTATCTGTGTCAATATTCAAGTCATGCTTAGCATCTCTAGCTTTTTTCTCCTCCTTCGATAATTTTTTACGTTGTTTTTTATCGATATCGCCATTTTCAAAGCCAGCATCTGCATCAACTTTTGGAGTCAGCATGTTTTTAACTCTAAAATGTAAATGATGAATAAACAATCAAATGAATTGAACGTTTGGTTTTAAAAATTGATTTTTACTTTTTCCAATCAGTAAGGGTTATCACAAATAAAGAGCCTAAGAATAAATGAAAAAACTTTGTAAAGTTTGGAGTCTTCTCTTTTTGATGTCCAAATTTTTTATGGCCCCGTGACCCAAATGGGTCACTGAATTTTTTGTCGGGGCTATTTGTTATGGATACTAAAATTCCCAGCGAATTATTCAAAACAATGTTTTGCTGAGGTCTGACAAATAATTGCCGAGCTACTAGCGCTCCACACTGCCTTAAGATAGACATTTTTCCAACAATCTGCGTGAGAATTATCTGTCAATAAAAATAGGTGCAAAAAAAAGGAATAAAAAAAACTATTCATACAAATAGTTTCACTTTTATATTTAACACAAAAACTCACTTTTTGGCACACCAGAAAAGTCAATTAAACCATCCAATTAAGATTTTTATGGAAAATTGCTTAAAATTTTAAAAAATGAAAATCTATTATTAGCACAGAGTTCTTCCTTATAATATTTGCGTAAAGACGAAAATATATTCTTGATTCTTCTTCTGCCCTGTATTGTTTGGTTGAAAATGGTTGAAGCAGCTGTTGAAGGAGCTGCCAACTGTTTCTAATAGTTGCAACTGTGTACAGCATTGCCATATAAAGTCTTTAAAGAACAAATGCAATGTGCAGTGTTGCCAACAACAGCTTTATGACTTACACACAACTAGCGTCGAAATTATACGTATGAAAAAAAATTACACACAAAAATCTGTTTTTACAAATATTGCATACATATATTATGTAAACATTAAAATTATATATTCATATACACACTTAAAATAATATACATATAACATTTCCAACTTTTGTTTAAAACACAAACAAAACAAAATATTTTTCTATTTTAAGAAGTAAAATCATACAAAAGAGAAGGATGTAGGTGTTTGCTTTCGCAAACTAGTGTTGGAATTGCAATAAATTTACAAAACAAATCAGTGTTAACAAATTGGCTGTTAAAAATTATGCGATTAAATAAAAAGATAGAACCAAAAGTAAAATTACACACGAAGCTAATTACACACATGCTACACACACAATCAAAAATTACACACAAGATGGCAACACTGGCAATGTGGCAGTCATGAACGTACGTTAGGTGAATTTGTTACAATTTTAGCCAATATATATATATATATATATATACTACTTTCTTAGAAAGATTAACGACTTAGATAATCGACTATAAAATGAAAATTAGTTCTTTGTCGATGTCCCTATGTATTGGTGTTCGATGGTAAACAGATACATAATGCAAATTTCATTATAAATTTAGCGCTACTTCCTCTTTGTTCCGATATTTCACCTTCCGATTGATGAGAGTCGTGTGCGATGAGGAATAAGTATAGGAGATTCTACTTTTTGCTTTTTAGTCCTTTTAGTTATAAGGGACATTTTCTAATGTTTTAGATACTATCTTTTTAAAAGCTTCAAACCCTAGACTATTGACTTATTTCACGTATTGAATACAGTACTAAGTTTACTTTCCCAGATGAATACACACAATCTTCGCATTCCTTCGCATTTCCAAAGCCAAAAACGAGTCCAGGGCAATTGCTACTGTTCCTTTCGTGTCTAAGGTAACGGAAAATCTTATAGCTGGGAAAATAATTCATTATCTGGAAGGTAATAATTTCTTATCTCATAAACAGTTAGGATTTATGAAAGCAAGAAGAGACCCTAGGTCGAAGCTGGATGAAAATAGTATACCGTTTTTAGTTTCCCATATCTAAGCTGTTGGTCATAAAATTGTATCAAAGAGTTTCAAAAATTATTTTACCATTTTCCATCTAATTGGCAACATTTAAAATCGACTTAATGCTGGAAATAGTATTCCTCTGGTATCAATATTGCGACCTCTTTTAGTCTGTATATATTATAGTATAACGATCTCTCTGATATGATGATGGTATGCGGCTTTACGCTAATATCCTTGCAGTGAATATAGGTTTTTATATAGACTCCATTGATCATGATTCATAAAATGTTGACAGCTGGACTATAGCCAATGGCCTATGGATTAATTTTTCAAAATCTAAATGTATTTTGATTTCAGAAACTAGTAGAGCAATTGCCGTACCTGAAATAATTATCAAAGGAAATAAAACTGACTTTGGCCTGTAAACTATTTGAATTGAAAAATGCATCATGGTAGCGTATTTAGCAGTAATGGAGTCGTGAGGTTTATATGATGTCATATTCTACAATCTTTGCGCTGAAATTAAGCTGAACATATGTATGTGTCCTAATGAGTTTCGTTGATGAAGATGTTACATGATTATGGGAAAAGCAATTTTAAAGATTAACAATTGAGAGCTTTTAAATTTCGCATTAAGGTTTGGTATACAATCGGGCTGGTTGTGGGGGCTCATGCATATTTTTTTAAGTGACACTAGTTACAATGATACTCTGAAGAAAAGCAGATCTGTGGACCTGAATTTTGCTTAATGCATGTTATAATAAACAGTTGTCGTATTATATCAACTTGTGACAAAAACTTTTGGTTTATACAGCTGTAGCTGAGTGAACAATCTTTGGCGTAGTGATACTCATTCAGAAGCGAAAATCTAATTGCAATGGGAGCGACTAACGTATGCATATCCTCTTAGCTTTAGAAATAGAAAAAAGGCTTTGTACAAATAGTCAGTCGTATGTGAGCAGGTCTTTTTTTAGATGACTGGGCTTCGATGCAGGCCCTTCTATAACACAACTTCAGATTCTTTCATTGGCAGAGCTAATGGTAATTTTTATAATTATGGTAGAGTTGATTGATATTATAAGGGAGAGATGACGGAAAATACATACTCGCATATGTACATATACATATCGACGCCTCCGTTCTAGAACATTCTAAGTCGAAAGAGTGTGTTTTGAGTTATAAGCTCTCAAAGTTTTCACGCGACATACGACCATATGTGTATTCTAAGGAGATTTTTCCCTATAACTTCGGAACGGATCGGCGCATCTTAACCAAATTTTGACGGTATTTAAGTTAGAGAACGTAGAATTTTAAAATGCAAGAACATTAAAAACGTTCTAAGTACACTTAGAACGTTATAGAATGGAGGCGTCGATATGTTCTTAAAGTTATAATATTTGGTTGTTTTTTTCTTTTATTCGAATTATCCATAATAACTACACAACATAATTTAATTTCATTGATTTTTATAAACAACTTGTTGAAAGCTATAATAAATACAGGCATATTGTATATTCAGATATTATTTGTTAAGAATACATACATATTTGAATTTTATTTCTCTTGTGTACCAAAGTCTGGTTGAACCGAAGGGAAGTATAATAGTAGAATATTTAGAATCATTGAATTCATGTCACTTTGAACTAATTTCGTTTTAATTGTTTAAGGCAATTAGTAATTCACGTGCTGTAGGATTTAGTGGCAAGAAAAACTCAAAACGATCATTCTCATGATTCTTTGTATCGTAGGTGAGTCACGTTTTTTTGACACATTTTCTCTTTTCTTAAAAGTAATTTACCATACCAAATGATATTCAAATAAATGAATCCACAAAAAGAGAAGTTGATGATGTTATCTTTTGTAAAAACCATGAACGTAATGATGGACGAATTCGAAAACAATATATGGATAAGAACGTAAAACATTTTAAAATTCAAACTCCTTAACATTAGAGTTCCGCATGCTTATACTATGAATATACTAAAATAGTACTGTGGAATGGCTAGACAAGTCCACCAAAGGCAGACAGCAATTAAGTAACAATAAACAAGCAAGAGGCAAGGAAAGGAAGGAGACAACACTTTGAACGAATGTATGTATGTATGTATATGAAAACAGGATATGAATTTATATATTATGATGTTTCTTTCTACAAAATTGTATTACCCGATAAGCAATTGAGGATGAATGGAGGCTTGGTTGACATAATAAGTCTCCCTGAAGAAGTGGTGTGTTAGGAAATGAAAGAAAGAAGAAATAATTTACATACAGCATAGGGTACTTTTGAAAAGCAAGAAACGGATAGCCAGAATTCGTTAAACGATTTACTTTGATATATTCGGCTGAGAGAAAAATAATAACTTAACAGGTTGACACATTAAGTACTTTGACGTGTGTATATTGAATTTGCGTGTACACAACGAAAAAATCTGAAGAAAATAAGCAAGACAAACCAGCTGATAGCTGTCAAATTGCTCAAGGCAAGTCAAAGGTTAAAAGTTGTTCAACTCTAGGCATTGCGTTAAGGGAGAAGTACCGAATGATACAATGGACATAAGAAAACATGTAGTCCTTTTGAACTTGCGCTTACGTTGTCACACAAAGTGTTTTTTCAATAATTTTCAACTTCTTGTAGAATGTTATGGATATGAAATAAGGATATGATAAAAATAATATACTTGACGCAACAGTCAAGTTGGTATTACTTTAAATTCTCTTTTCCGCCTCGTTTAAATACTTAAGACGTGACGAGCCAAACGTGACATATGTGCACACGAACGAACATGTTAGAAAGTTTATTAAGAGCGACCCTTAAAGGTGTCGCAATAAAATGAAGGTATAAAAATAAGAGGAAAGAACCCTAAGGATAACATTTTTGAATTATTAAAAGAACAAATTAGTATTAAAGCATTTAGTGAACACTCAATACTGCGCACGATATACTAGTTACATGCACCTGTCTCTGTGTCTCAAGTGGAACTCTGTATCACCTCAACAATAAAGAAAAGAAAATCTTTTCAGGCGAGTATGTAACTTGAGTAACTTCTGTTGTTTGTACGAATTGTACCTGTACTAGCTGTAAATTATGTATGTATATACTCGTATATACCGTATTTAAATTATAGTTATTGTAATTTAATATCACTTTTAACTCAAATCAACTCGAAAACAATTTATAAACTAAACTCGATGAAAGTAACAATATAATGGCGCCATATATATAAATGTATGTATGTACACCATTGTAACACCACAAATTTAAGCAGATATTTTTACATATGTTTGCAGCAAAAGCTTACGACTCTGTTATAGATGCCAACCGAATTTTATTCCCGCTGTCGCCTGGCAATAATAACTTTAATTATGGCATGTATGTATGTATGTATGTATATCTATACCAGGAGCTTACTTCGTAAGGATATTGATAGTGGTTTTCTGATCTCTGAAAACTTAGTAGTAGGGTAGTAGATATATAGCAGCCATACGTGGCAAGTTAGCCGCGTTGTTGCCATGTGGATGATGGTGGTTCTTAGTTGATCAAGACGTCTGTTACATTTCTCAGCATATAAACGCTGTCTTTGTATTCTGCTTTTTTCAAAATCAAAGTTTTACCCAAGCAAGAGTCTTCAAATTTTTATTACTATCGGCGACAAGTGCTGGGTTGGAAAAGAACTGAATTGAGACATTGACATCGCCCGGAGACCCAGGTCTTTCTTTTACTAAATTCACATGCAAGTTGATTCGCACTTTGAATGTCGTCTCTATTCCATTTCCATTTCGCATGCAGACCATTCCTTAGAGGGCACATTAATTTTATTCAAGCGGGTAATGAAGAAATCATTCATTGCGTAAGGTTTGGCTTAACAAATATAAAATGTGGCTGCACTGCAATATTCGTGACCCTTTTCAAAAAATTTTTAAGTTTGTTCAGCGATGGTGGCGGAAATCGTTGGTTATTTTTTGCCTATATTTAAAAGATATAATTTCATTTTTCATTTGATACTAGTAGGAAGACGGAGCTACCTTATTTATTCCATGGAAAATTGTAGACGCAGAATATTTCAATCTATTTTAAATCGGTCATTACTACTAAGCTGTATAATATTAAATTAAAGACACTAAAATATTGTTAATGAAAATATTTTTTATACATAAGCTATTGAGTTGCATGAAAATTGTCATCAATTGTCGTTTAACAATTTAGGTGACTTCAATATATTTGTTTCTACACAAACAAAATCTTAATTTTTATTAAAAAAAAAAATAATATGGATTTCTCTTAGTCAAAATCTTCTCTATAGGAAATCATCATGAGATTTTTGAAAATTGTTTGTCAAATACTATCCTATTTGCAATCAAAAACCACTGTGCAACATGCTGAGCAGCCTGCTTAATGTCAAAAATTCGAATAAAATTTAAAAAAATATTATTTTATTATATTTCAAGTTTATCTGACCGATTCATCGAGATGATGATGATATACATATGTACATACTATGTATGTATGTTTGTCGCTTAACACTTTTAAATTATTAACCTTTATGATTA
Source organism: Sarcophaga subvicina (assembly GCA_936449025.2). Taxonomy (NCBI): domain Eukaryota; kingdom Metazoa; phylum Arthropoda; class Insecta; order Diptera; family Sarcophagidae; genus Sarcophaga; species Sarcophaga subvicina. The sequence continues at coordinate 122,149,616 of OW388082.2, read as the reverse complement.
TTGTAATAAAAAAATAAATTTTATGTTGTTTATTTATTGTTTTATGGTTTGTTTTTCTTTAGATTAATTGCATGTTTAGTGCACATAGTGTACATACATATATCGTAAAAGCGAAAGGACAAGGACATTTTAAAAGCTTCTATTGTATTTTCATTTTTCAACTAAATGAACAAAATAATGATACTTAGAGCAAAATTTTAGTGTAAAAGCCACTATTGGGGATTACATACATACATTTATACACACATATATGTATTTATAAAAGTTTTCTTTGCTACCCATAGACAATTCAATGGGAATTGCTCAGCGATATCGTTTTACGATGACGATAAATACGATGATGAAATTGGAGCAAGATTTAGAAGAAATAAACTCCAGTTTTTGTTTCTACATAGCAGCACATCTGCTTGAAAGCGAAAACGTTAAGAAATCAATGCAGACGGCAATCTATGGAATACACGATGTAAACTTCAAGAACACACCAAGCTCCTGAAGTAGAACAGTGCAAATTAATAAATTAATGATTCGATCGAAAAAGATGCGGTAAATAATCTGAAGTTGAATTTTATTGTATTGGAAAGGAAAAAATAAATTTGGTAATATGTATGTATGTATGTTGTACGGTTCGTATCCTCAAAAATACATGTGTAAACATTGTTGAATGTGATTTAATTTTCTAATTGATTTGTTAATCTCTTCTAATTGTCGAAGGTGAAACTAAATATGAAATATTATTATTATGAATATAATATAAAATAATAATCTTTTTTATGTTTTATTCTCTTTTTATTGTTTTTTGCTTTTGTTTTACATTGAAGGTAATAAATTGAAATAAATTCAGAAGCCTGAGATTACATTTTCCGTCAGCTTTTTTTTTTTATTCAGGTGAACGTCTATGTTTGAAAGCGGTATACTATGACATGACATGGGGATAAACACAATTGCCGTGTATGCTTCCTTTACGAATACATTTTACCCATCTCTTGATCCTTTTAAAAATAAACGCAATTGACTATTTGAGAGTTATTGTTTATAAATTTTCTCTTCTCATTGTTTTCAATTTATTCGAAATAGTCGTCATAATTATTAATATTAATAAAGTCAACAAAACAGATGTCAGCCAGACAGATCGTTGCGAACATTTTTTGTTTTATTATCTACATTCTCTTAACTATTACTATCAGATTGTTTAAAATAATTATATTCACATACATATGTATTTTCACATACATATAATTTGAAATTCAGTTATAATACTTCTTCTATGTAATACTTTTGTGGGAACTTCGTAAAAAAGTTGCCTGACATTACAAAATCGAGCGTATCATTTTTATTCTAAAATAAATTAGAATTCTTTTATTCGTTGGCATAAATTTTGGCATTTAAAAAATGATAATAAAAACAATCGTTAGTTTTGATTAACTCAAACTCAGTTCTTTAGCCTTAATTCTTTAGGCACAGTCTGGGAGGTAATGTGTTGACTTATTAGACGAGTCTGCTTAACTCGACGTCTCGAACTAAACGAAATATGAATAAATATTTCATCTGCGACTCTGAGAGTAAAAGATAAAGTTCCTCATCGGTCGTTCGGAGTCGACATTAAACAGTAGGTCCCGTCGGTCCCACATAAAATTAACGCACACAACATGAATGGTGTAAGAAGCTAGGTTAGTTATAATAATCAACTAAGGGAGTAAGTAAACTAAATTCTTTAAGTAAAAAAAAAACCGTCACGTTTGGCCATTTTTGTTTTTGATTTTGTTTGACATAAAGATAACGATAAATGTAACCCAGTTATTGCATTTATTACGTAGGATGTTCGAGATACAATATAGTAGAACCCGATAACAACCCTCATACAACATAACCATTCGTATTTGTGTATATAGAATTTTGAATATAATTTATTCGTATAGAATAAACAATTTCAATTTGTTTTGTTTAAATATTGTATTCTGCGTAATAAAAAAAAAATAAAAAAAAAGACGAAGATGTAGATGAAGATGAACAAGATGAATGATTTGTGTATAAATTTGTCTCTCATGCTTGTAAATGGAATCTACTTAATAATTGATGATGTTAGTGTGTGGTAAAGTGTGGTTAGACCTGTGCCAACAAAAATAAATTCCAGCTGTCCGTTGAGTTTTCGTTCCGTCATGCTTCTTCTGTTTTTGTTGTGTCATTCCATTTTACGTCGAACTGATTTCATCACACATCTGTGAGAGGTAATGTGGGCGAATAGCTCATCTTTAAGCATGTTCTCAATTGCTTAGTATTTCACTTGGCAGCAGACGTTCGGATTTAGTTATGACCTGGGTGAAGAAATATTCGTATTTTTTGTAAATTAATTTTAGATTATTCATCATCGTCATCACCATGACCTTCACAAGTGAATTCTATTTATAAACATACATAGACCTAGTCAACGTGCTACCGATCACCTCAAGAGAAGAATTGCTTGTGGAAAGTATTGTAAGATTTAGAAGAAGTTGTTGACACAACTGTTTAAATAATAATTTGTTGGTTTGGAACAAATTTTTTAGTGTGATTTTGCAGTGGGTGTAATAAATTGTAAAAAGAGCATTAAAAGAAAAAATATTGATCACTTCAACATCGATAAGAATAGTAGATACAGAAGAATATATTTTCTAATGTTCAGAGTTGTACAAGAACCTAGGAGAGTTATAGCGGAAAGAAATGTAAAATCCGCAGATCCGGCGACTCAGGTAGAGTACGTAAGGTAGCAGTAATCTTTTTGTCAGGCGAAGTTTGCTGTATCAGATTGAGGATCGCCATCTTTCCTAGATCCACTCCCACACCAAGAAAAGTTGCGTGCTTGCTAGCAAATTGAATTCTGTTTCTAATAGGAACTACATATCTGGTCGAAGTTATAAAAAATGCGTAATACGACAGGCAATTACATAACCGTTATTCATATTGCGCCACAGATTGATATCACAAGGTTTCTCCATGCTCTTCAATAGGAAGGAGGAGAGATTATTTGCTACTTTACTCGCAGTCATCTGGGATCTCTAAATGCCTTGCGGGAACTCTTTTATAACCTATGGCTCCCTGAAAAGAATCTTTAATTCTCTTACATTTAATAAAATAAAGCCCCGACGAAAAGAGAATTAGAAATGTTAAAAAACTCATATCGCTAATAGGATATCCTTTCATAAAAAATTTTTTCACGAATGAAAGAATCGTCCTTTATTTTGGATACGACGACTAACTCTTCCTTAATTAAATCACAAAATGAAACTATCTCGTTATCATATTTTTATTAATACAACACATTTTATTATCATTGTGACATGGAGGTCTTCAATAAATTTAACTACTGAACTGGTATTATACATACATATGTGTATGTACATATGTATACATATGTGTATGTACATATGTATGTATATATTTTTATTTATTTATTCATTTTTATTGACGATCACTTTATAACAGGGATGCAATGTACGGATTTGCCTTTTAAACTATTTCGCATTGTAATCTGAGGCTGCAATTTTCGACTGAAATCAATCTCATATAATAATAATCCCACATAATAATGAAACTGTTTTATAAGATAAAAGCGCGAAATTATTTTATATTTTATTTGAACAAGTGCTTAAATTTGCTCCTGTAAAATGTTGATCTCTCATATTGTTTCTTTTTGTTTAATTTTTATATTTTATTTTGATCGTACATACATATGTATGTACATACATTCCCATTTCGTTCATGCAATCAAACATGTGTGTGCATGTTCCTTGAAAAACAGAAGTAAATACATTATGAACGACACAAAAACAAACTCGCATGTGGACAACAATGGATTTTAACATTTGATCCTGACTTGAACATAGTCATGGATTCACTTTTCAATTCTTTAACGATGTGTGTCTGTCTGTTTTTCTGTCTAATTGCTATGATTATGTCATAGTTGGGCATGTTCCTTTTACTCGTATTTCAAAATCAACGACTTCAATAGCTTTGGTAATTGATTGATTGACTAAAGGTTTGATTGACTAACTGATAGTGTGGCAAACAGAATGTCTTGTGGTGTTAAGTCAATTAAGTTTTGCGAAACTATTAAATACTGGGTCATTAATCTATTGTCTTGTATTGTGAATGTTGTAACAGCAAATTTTTTATTTTATTTTATTTTATTTTATTTTTACTGAAAATAACCCAAGCAATTATCAACAAAGAAAGTCAAAATGCATTTGGCGTTTGCTTTGAGGAATTTCAATTGTTTCAATTATATTTAATTAAAAATTGCAAACACATACATATGTACATAATTGGTCATTACAACCCTTCAATAAGGATTAGGACTTAGCTTCTCACAACACTTATGTTGTATGTGTTAATTTTATACATATCTGAATAGCGGGACCTACAGTTTAAGGTCGACTTCGAGCGACAGATTTTTGAGAAATTTTTCATGGCAATCTTATTTACTCTCAGTGTTTTACATAGTTGAATATGTAAACAATATGAAATCTTCTAAAGTAGAGGAATACCCAGTATCTTGATTGAATTGTAAACAAATTTCATTATTTTTCGGATCGTATTTGAGGAAACCAATTGATCATTTTAATTAAATTATACAAATAAGAAGTTTAAACGATTAAGTAGTCATTTTATAACTGTAGGATGTCAGTACAATTGTTTTTCCACTTGTCTGTAAGTCTTTTTCGATTTGTTTGTCTTTCTTTATCATCACAACAAGTAAACACCAACCAAGTTTAATTTTATAGTTCAGTGTCATTTACTATTGTAATCAACAAAACCAAATAAAATTTCAATAGTTATCTCCCCCTGTGCCTATAGTTTCTATTCGAAATCATCACGCAAAATTATTCTAATTTGAAAATAATGATTCGTTTGAATCATCTTTTTATTTGTTTATAAGAGTATTGCTATGCATATTGTATTAAACAAGAGATTTTTTCTTTTTATTTTTCTTTTTCAAATCGCTTATCAAGACAAAATTACATTTAATTATAGATTCATAGGCAAGACGTTAAAACGAAAACAGTAGCTACAATAGAATTGGAATTTTATGAAAAATATACATACAACATACAAATGTACAAATATACATACATATACATTTTCTTCTCATCAAGAGATTTAAATACATACATACATATTTAAGACTCGGTTTTCAGAGATTAGTAAAAAAGTGTTCAATTCAATAAATACTATTTCAAATAATAGATTTTCTTTTTAACAATTGTTAAAATTTTCCAAGATACATACATATGTACATATAAGAAGAAAGAAAGAAGAAAAAAAATTGAATACAATATAGCGCAAGAAGAATCGTAAAGAACCCTAAATAAATGAATGTTTTTGTTTTTATTATCTTATCTTAAATGGATCTGCTATTTCTCCATCCCTCTTTCCAACAAAGTACAATACACTTTGTCGTTGAGGTCATTTTGCTTTTATAAACTTAAAATTACAATAGGGAACAACAGTTGCTCTGAGTGGAACGCAGTAAAGCAAAGCAGAGAGTAAAGAGTAATGGATGATATTATCATTGCAACCATCTAAATAAACATCCAGGTCCAAGTCAATATACATACATATTGTATACTTTTAAAAACGAAAGAAAACAAAACAAAAAACAACAATGATTATGAATTAAAAACTGCAATGTTGAGATACATTATACACTGTAATTACCAACCATAAGCATTTGAACATGTTTAGATACTAAAATAAAATTGCCAACATTTTTCATATTGAAACAGCTGATGTTTGTTTTGTTTTTAACACAGCCAGTGTATTTCTTTCAGGCAGCGGTGCATGAGAGATAAAGTGTTTATGTTTTTCTCTTCATAGTGGATTCTATTGTTTATAGCTGTGCGTAGCAACATGTTCACAATGGAAATGTTGCGCATGTAACTGCATACGGATACAATGTAAATGGGGAACAAAATACAAAAATTGTTTCCGTTTTTTTTGTACTTGTACTTTTTGTTTGTGTTGTTGTTATTGCTGTGGCTGCTATGGTTTGTGTATCGGTATGATTCAGTTTATAACGTGACGTTCAACTGTTCAAAACGTGTTTACGGTAATTCAGTTAAGTTTTTTACAAGAGCGATAATTAAAATAAAAGAAAAACGAAACAAATAGAGAAAAAGAAACAGAAAATAAAATCAATGAATCTTTGTCTTAATTCTCTCTTGTATGCGATTTGTTTTGATTTGATAGTTTACACATCATATGCACAGACACAAAAGTACGCATCCATGTTTGCATTCCTATATATGTAATTATAAACAACACCAACAAAAATATTGTTGCATCGTTTTATAATTTAATGAGAGCGATACCACAAATCAATCGAAGTGCAACAATAAAGAACAAACAATAAAGAAACATGTACAAAAAACAAAAGATAAAATAAAATGAAAAAAAGATTAATTAATACTGAAAATGGTATTTGAGAATCGATTTGAAATTATGCATTACGCCTTCTCGCTCTTTGGCATGTGAATGAACTTGAATTTTAAATGCGCGCGTATAATTGTAATAATTCTAGTGTTGTTGTTGTCTGTGAATTAATTTGAATTTTAAGTTGAGTGTTTATGTTCTCAAGAGTTTTTGTTTTGGTTAAAATTAAGCAATTGAGGAAATCTTGCGCAAGTTCTTTCAGTGTTTAGTGTCGCGAAAATTGTGTTGGCTGTTGATTAGCCACTTGTCGTGCAACATACATACATATGTATGTACATTAGCAATACAACAACATTTAACGCGTTTTACAGGCTTGACACTTCTGTTGTCATTTTATTTCTTCAGTTGATGTGAGCGTTTGCCATTTGGCAACATTTTTAGCTTTGAATGTTGGAGTTACTGGTGCCCTTGTTGTTGTGGCTGTCACCTACAACTGCAGCGTGTCAATTTCAGTGTTTCGTTTGAAACCCTGACAATTTGTCGATCAACGAATAAGCGAATAAAAATTAATGAAAATCACAAATAAGAGAAAGGAAAAATAAAAAGTGGTTTATTTGTACGAAAGAAAAAAAGAAAAATAATCTTAAAATTAAAGAAGAGTGCAAATTTAATTAAAAATAACATTCTCAAAGAATACCTAGTGAAATATAATAGAAAATAATCACTTACTAAAAAAAAAGCATACATACAAACGCACACACACACACACACATATATATATATATACAAATCAAAATGGCTCTTCCAAAGAACTTAATCGCTGCATCAGTAAAACTACCTTTGCTAACATGGGCTCATATACCCAGAAGAAGAAAGAGGCATTATTTTAAGAGCAAAATGAGCCTTTTGCTATTAATTTTCGTCAGCTGTTGCCTAACACTGATTTTTTATCCTCTTAGTGTTCAAGCAAACGAATTGGATGTGGCCACATCCTCTAAAGATGGGAACATGCTTACCTATGATAATCATAGCAAAAGTTCATTTTCCACTGACAATGTCTTGGATGAAGGTGAAGAAAATGCTAAAACCGATAAAACAAATGATAATAGCATCTTCGAGAAAATTCAACAAAAAAAATTGGAAAATAAGAATGTCGGTGGTTACAGTAGCGAAGAGGAGAAGCAACGTTCAAGTGAAATCATAGAAATGTTACATCCATCGCATACACTACGACATCAGGAACATTTTAAACAGCAACAACAACAAAATTATCCACTGAAGCAGAAAACAAGTAAACATTTTGAATACCAGCACGAACAACAACAAAACCATGACGTCAACTCTGACATTGACGACGATCTCTACGACGATGACGATAATGATGATGATGATGATGGTGGTGATGATGATGACGATGAAGATAAAGATGACGGCACTAATGATGACGAAGAACACAATAGACGTTTAAGATACCAGCAAATCCAAGAAGCATTAAGAGAACCCATTACTCCTCCCACATCACATCACCATCGTCATGAACACCATTTGGAAAAGAAAAGATTGTCACAACAAACGGAATTGAAATTGGTGCAGCATCATTTAAGGCATCAACACCGCCAGCATACTGAATTCCACAGTAACCGGCAACCACAATTGCGTCAGTTAACTAATGAAATGAAGCAACAAAATTTTACCAACTACAGCGGTCTCCGAACAAAGCATCTTCATCAACGTTATTTCGATCGCCAAAGTTCATATTCCACTCCATTTGTCAGTACGGCTACAACCGAAGGACCACATTTCCACCTACCTGCATCTAATAAATATTGGAAATCAATAGCAAACGATTATTTAGTCAATCCACAAAATCAACACTTCAATGACAATACCGATGCCCATGCCGGTGATATTGCCGATGCGAATACCAATATCGATATCAATCAAGAGAAGGACATAAAACGATTTTCTCTGCCTTTAGGCGAAAATGTAAATGAAGACAAAGATAGAGACAGAGACAGAGACAATCCCACAAAAGAAACTGCATCATCGTCGTCAAAAGAAGAGGATGATACAAATTACGATATAAATATAAATGACTATGGAGCGAACGAAGATAGTGACTATTCCTATGAGGATGATGACAAAGAAGAGAATAAACGAAATAAATATCCATCAATACCATCCACTACTTCTAAGACGAATGTAAAACGTTATAGTAATCCATTGAGATTATTAAATAAGCCTAACCGGCATACGGAAAATGAACAGAAATTCAAGAATTTGGCATATCATATGAAAAACTTCAAATTGAATTCAAACGATAACGATTACGATGATGAAGACATTATAAAGACTTCAACATCTATTTCTGCCTCATCATTATTATTAAACGCATCTGACGCATCTGACGCATCTGACGCAACTGCATTATTAAAAGAGAACGACGATGTCAGATTTTCAGCAGAGAAATGGCGTCAAATTGAACACGAACATTATCGCAAACAGTTGCAGCATCAACGTGACATGCAGGCACTTCGTTACCGAAGACCTATTAATGAAAATTCTTCACCTCCACACCGATACTCGTCGTATTCAGCTGCATCTATAAATCCAAGTCCCGTACACAGCAATTCTTGGACGAAGCGTCAAACTGTTAATAACGTAAGTACCTTAGAAAATATGTAAAGATCGTCACAAGTATACGATGAACAAATGAAAAAGACTTCACATAAACTGAGTTATGCGGCTAGTTATCAGTTCTTATTAGTATCAGACAATGTAATCCATTTACACTTACATACATACATATTTCATTTTCAAGGTTTTTATTATTTTTATATTTACTTATTAAACACATAAAGAAAAAATATAAAATTAAAAAAAAAATATATATAAAAACACTTGTATACACAATATACAATACATATGTATGTACATATATATGAACATCATGCGAAAAGACAAATGGAAGAATTCATTGTTTCATCCGCTTATAGTTTTTCATTTTCACTCCCACTACTTACACCCCATCATTTACCATTCGCATCGAATGGACGATTCAATTGACAAGATACGAGTTGACGCATATAAATTAACCTTTTTCGATCAGGGTAATAATTTTACAGCGTAGTTGTACTGTGGCCAATTACACTGCAATTGTTTTCAACTTTTTCCAAATTTTTTAATCTTTTTATCGCCTTTCTTACACTGCATTAAATTGCACTGTTATTAACCACATTTAATATGCCTGAAAAGAATATTAATAAAAGAATATTAATAATTATAATTAATTAATTAATATGCATCTCGTGAGACACCGAACAGTACACATTGAAGGAGTTGTCCGCTGTAGAGGGAAGCATTGAAGAAGATCAAAATCACTTAATTAGTTGCCGTTCTCAGTAACTGGTGTTGCGTTTTTTCCCTTTATCAACCATTTCATTCTGTTATCGCCTATACTTCGAACATGGAAATGGAAAGGAAATTCCTACAATTTCACAATACATACAATGAATTTTCCTTTTATTTTTTTATTATATTTTATTTAAATTCAAATTTAAATTTCGTAATCAAAAATGAAATGAAAAGTATTCTTACTGCTGCTGGTTGCGGTTTGATAGATGAGTCCATCCGTCTAAGCTTATGGGCTTTTATTTGTGTTGTGGACTTGTGTGAGAACAATTTTAATTAAATCAAATTTTAATCTAATTTGACCTCAACGAAATTAAGCAATAGCCAGCAACAGCAGTAGGCCATTAAATAATTTTATTGGACGTTCAAAGAGGTAGTACGGCAGAGGTGATGATGCTAGAAACAGTGGGAGACCAAGGAGAACATACAAGAGAGCCGTTGTTAGTGAAAAACAAAACACCACCACCACTTGTAAACTTGTAAATTATTGCATAAATTGGTTAGTTTCTCTTATTGTTGTTCTTGTGATTGCCGTTGTTGCTGCATCATATATTTATGTACGTATTTGTGCGTCTATTTTGTTTTTTTTTTTTGCTCTCATTGGTTGTGTATAGAAACAAAAGTTATAGCCAAACATTGAGAAAAGTTTCATTTTTGGTTTGTTGGTTTCCAACAAGAGCATACAAACATACAAAATAAAAATAAAAACAAAATCTAAATTTAACTGGCCAACCATTCGACAAAGTTGGCTTTTCTCTCTCAATTGGAGTGCCATGGTATAAACGAATAAAAAAACGAAAAAAAAATTTTTTTTAAAGAAAAAAATTGAACATTAAACATTGGACATAAAACTGTAGTCAAGCAGTACAGCAGAAATTCCGTGTAGCAGACTAACAAGAAACTGAAATACGTTTGATATTTGTTACATCGCTAAAGGTAAACTACAAGTACCTGCTGTACATAATACGTAATTCACTTAAAACACAAGTCAAGTGCATATTAAAAAATGCTTAAAAACAAAACAAAACAAAACAAAAACAAACAAAAAAATTATAACAATACAGTGGCGAGTAGAAACGTTGTATTATTATTGAACTAGTGTTGTGTATGTGTATGTGTACATAACTGGATTGGATTATTGGAAAACGTATGGCATTTTCATATAAAAGATAAAATGAAATAAGAAATGTGAGAAAATAAAACCAAAACCAAATTGATATTCACATGATTTGTTAATGTGAGTATAAGTAGTCGTCTTAAGTGAAGATACATACATACATATATTTCGCATTTCATTCAATAATTGCGTAAATGCTATTTTTTTTTAATTTAATTTAAATTGTAATGAAAAATATTAAGAGATTCTGTCAGATTATACTTGAAAGACCTATACAGCATTTATGTATGTAATATCAATCATATGTTTATGCTAATTTGATGAGTTATGGAATATTTTTGAATAAAACTCGTATTAAGTTTTGTTTGGCAGAAAATATATCGAAAATTCCGTATTATATTATCGTTAAACATAGTGCTGTTCATTGCAAAGCGAAATAAAATATTCAAGTGAATTATATTCTCATTTACGAAATTTTTTTTTTTCTCAAAAATGTTTCCATCAAATATGTAACCACCCTTTAGATATATGAGTCACGATGATTACATCGTATAAATGCTCACCTTTTTGATTTGGTCTCTATCTAAATATATTTTTTATCTTATATCGTATATTCTGCGATTAACAGAAAGATCAATCTATGTATCTATCGATCAGTATTTCTTCAGATGAATATCTTCTTTAATAATTTCTTACAGACTTATGTATATAATAAAATATGTACAAAAAAACACCTAATTTTCTTTGTTGATGGCGTTGTGTCTGAAATGTTAATATAAATAATTATCATCATTTACAAACTTTACTACAAAAATTGAATTTATTTCTGTAATAAACTCTTATTTTTTATTTTATTCGTTATATGAAACCATCAACCGTTTTTGTTGAGAAACAAATTGATACCATTCTATATGCAAGACTTATATGACTTCAAGGACTCTGTTATTAGTTCCATATTATATGAACGCAAGAACTCTCACATTATATAAAATCAGGAATCAAACATCATAAATTGTGCGAATTGTGTAAAACTTACCCTCAAGGAACTAGCTTGCACATTGAGAATTTGTATCAAACATTGGTAATATTTCCAGTCTACTTGCCTCCTACACTATATTCTTCTTCAATTTCAATGGAGCCAAATATGTATCTTACTTATTATCTTTCTTTCAAAGAAATTTCGAATTTTTAATGGATTCATATAACTTATCTGCTCTTAAATTAAAAGGAAGTCGCCGAAGAAATACTTTTTGTATTTTATTTTGATATCTGGCCTGGGGCTCGAACCCTGGCTTTTCGTCTAATAAGCCAACACACTACCTACTAGACCACGGCGATCACGGGTGTACTTACATTGTGGATATTGGCAGAAACATGTAAGTGAAGCTAGCTACGAAAGTTATGTTCTTTTTTTTACAATGAATGAATGTTATGTTAACATAATTGAAAAATTTGGAAAAGTGATGAAAGAAAGTTGTAATGACCAATTAATTATGTATGTATGTATGAAGAAAGAAAATCTTTAATAAACACAAAAATAGAGATAAATCGTAAAAAAGTGATAGGAAGACAAAGCTAAACGTTTGAATATTACAAAAAAAAAAAAAAAAAGAAAACAAAAACCTTAGGGATAGGAGATATAGCCGACGATGTACTTAATATACATACATAAATCGGATAAAATGCAATAAAATTAAAAAAAAAAAATTTAAAGAAATTGAATTTTTAAAATGTCTACCAGAGCACATAAATTATTTAATCGGTTGTTATTATATTATAAGTATTTAATTTGATACTGGCATACAATAGGACATCAGTCAACAACTAACAATGCTTGTGTAAAGTTGACCTTGAAATTCAATGACAGGTAATTTCCATAGGTAATTTGTAATTTCAAGAAGATTACTTTGTGGCGCCAGGTAAAGAGATTCAAAATAAACTTGATTTTAATAGAGGGTTCTGGTACTTTTTATTTTTTTTCTGCAGCAGCAGCAGCAGGAGCAGCAGCAGCATTGTATTAAATATTAAATACACCAGCGGAAGTTATAGCACAATGCCACTTAATTGCACTTTAGACTTACTTTGTCTTGTGACAAAAGTTCCTTTCAACTATAAAATACAAAAGTTGTGGATAGTAAACCAGAAAATAAACTGACAGTACCATACACATACATATGTACATATATGCTGCTTTGAAACGAAAATGAAGGAAAATAAAAGTAAAGACTAAAGGAAACAGAATCATAAACATGTGTGATGGCGCCATATGTAGTCTGATCCCCATTTCCATTAATGATTGATATCAATCTGCAATTATAACAATTAAGTCACTGATCTTCAGGACGGGTGAACAGTTCGCTACGCTTAAGTTTCGTTCGGTTCAGTTGTTTGTAGAGGATAGTTAAGCGTCGAAATAGGAAATCGATTGTTATTCACATCTCTCATGAATTACATACAAGTTTTTTGTATTTTACATTATTTTCGTAATAGTATTTGCTGTATTTCTTTAAGCCTTTAATCTTTATTTTGATATTTTTCTCTTTTTATCCAATGAACATCTCTTGTGCTGAAAGGGTGCTAAAATAATTTGTTTTTTTTTTAATCGTTTTTATATCAAATCAATTAAAATGTTTTCTTTCAATTTTTTTTATGTTTTATTTGATTAAAATAGAAAAAGAAAAAGAAAAAAAAAAAACACTTTTTATTTAAATGATCTCAATAATGGAGAGAAAAAATAGTTCACAAGCACCACGTAATGTATCTGATCTAAATGGCCTTTAAACTGTAAGACATTAACGGAAACGCATTTAAAATCTTTATGAATTTTCTTATGCTATGGAAAAGAGGAGATGAAGAAGTATAAGAAAAACAAAACAGAAAACGATTGTAAATTACGAATTTGTTTAATTCACAATATTTTTAATTTTAAAAATTGTTCCGTTGTGTGCATTAAATATTCTATGCGTACAATGACCTATTTTGTGATGATGGTGTATGCACGCATACATACATACATATGTATGTGTGATTTCTTTTAATGTCGTAATACAATTATAACTTTACGCAATTTATGTTCTCTAAATTGTTTTTAATTAACAGTTGTTGTCAATTTGAAATGCGCACTCACTAATCGTCTAATCGGTCGGATCGTATTACTAGTCATCACCAATACAAATACAAATCAATGACTTGACTAACTGATCTCCAGTCGTTTAATTCAGTATTTGAGTTTGTTTGCTTCCAACTTAGTTTTTTGTGTTTTCTATTCTGGTCATCTTTATTTTTTTGTAATTTTTTTTTAATCACACCAAAGCCGCCTAATTTACTGACACTGTTTGTGCTTTTGCTTCTACTAACCCCTGCCATTTTCACAAATTGCCTTGTAATTTATATTTCACACCCTTTTTTAATGACTATGGGAATTATTCTCTGCTTCTATTTGCTTTTTCTTCATGGTCTTTAATAAAAGGTGTTAAATACCAAAAGAGTTCGGCTATAAGGTTGACTTTGGGTATTAAGCGTGACTTAATTATAAAGACATCGAACGTAAGATTTTGTCGTTATGCTTCTATTCATCCAAAGTCTATGAGTATCGATAAATAATCGAAACCCAATGAATTGTTTCATTCAGTTTAAATTCGCAGATTAAAGATTAAAAAAAATTTATAAAAATAAATGAATAAAAATAAAAAAATACATGAAAATTTGGATATGCCTGAAATAAATTGTTTCGATATAAAATTATTCTTTGTCTTGGATAATAATACTAAAATGATGTACATAATATGAATTTCAGCGTTTATAACAAAAATAAAAATTAATTGCAATGCTTTTGTTGTGTTTTCCTAAGCTGAATTCTATTGAAATAAATTTCTTAAGTTCAATATTCATAATGTTGTTGTTTTATTCAGTATACATATGTATGTATGTTATTATATATTTATACTTCAGAGTTTACGCCCACATTCATTAAAAACATGTGGCTTGGTTTATATTTCCTCGATTATATTTGTATTTTGCGAGGTTTATATTAATATTTATGACACGAAGGGGTCTCGGAGTATTTATGCAATTCTGGGTAAAACACTCAGTAACTCTGGTCGATACCATGGAAAAGACGACACAATTTTCATCATAGTTTTTTTTTTTTTTTTGGTACAGAAACTTGAAACAGCTACATACATACATATATGTATATGAGCCCTTTATTTTGAAAGTGACATAAGTTACAATTTTTGTTTTTTTTATTTATTTATTTATTTAGTAATTACAATACAATCACAAATTATATTTTAATTATATACGAGCTGAATAACTTTGACCATATGCTCGGTGTAGTGCAACAGACCAGAGTCTCTGTTGGGAATCGAACCCACTAGGCTACCAGGGTACACATTTTTTTTAATGAAAATATACCGTTTAATTGTATTCAGTGCTGCTATTACTCGATTTTTTTTTGAAAAAGTGACTTATGCCACTTTCACAATAAACGGCACATATGAAAATGAAATTGAAATGTGGCGGTGATGATTTAGTATAGTCTGATGTTTTTTTTATAAATGCGAAAACGAATAAGGTTATATGCAGTGAACTTGCAAAAATGTGAATTAAAAGAAAGGTGTTCATGTTTTCGTTTTTCATTATCACGTTTCCGATTGCATCTTCTAGTATTCATCTACATTATAAATTGCCGGTTATCTGGAGGTATAAATACATAAGTGGTGAAACTAATGAATGCGAGAATCAATTAAAAGATCTCTTTTAATTTTTTTTGTTTGTTTTACTATTTTATATTGTTTAAATTATTTATTTAGTTTTTTTTTTTTTTTGTATGAAATAAATTTTACGTTTGTTTGTTTAAATAGTTCCGTTCAAATCTTAAATTTAATTTCTTGCTCTCACTTGTTCATTTTTATTATTTTTATACTTCATGGTATTATAGCTTGTCTGTTTACAAATAAGGTCCGAACTGTTCTCAACTTAATATTGCTGCTCTTTTTTGTATTTAACAAAATTGTATTTTATTTGTTTGTACTGTTGCCATATGAACAGTGGCATGAAATTATCAGCATCACTCTTTTATTGGAGAACAAATGATTTTTATGATAGCGTCGATTGAAACATTCCATTGATGATATTCTTTATTTTTTGTTTTGTTATTGTTGCTGTTATTATTCCTTTAGTTTAAGTTATTGAAAGCTTTTTGTTATTGTTCCCTGTATTATTGAATTGAGAACAGCGAAACCAAAGTCCACAATAAAATTGTTTCCTTCATTTTTGTCAGAATTCAAACAAACTCGCCGATTTATTGAGTTTATCGTCGTCTACTTGGTAACACAACATTCATACATACATACATTCATTATTTGTCTTAATCACATAAAGGCAAATTCAATTTGTTTAGATTTCGGCTTAAGCAGAATCCTTTTCTGCTTTAAAGATGTAAAACTTCTCATATTTCGTCCTTTCCCTTCTACTATTGGGGATGTCGGACCGATGAGTTTTTTTTTTTTTGACTTTTCATCTTAAAATCGTATGGATGACGATGAGGCATCATTTGTACGTAAATGTTTTCAGTTGTAAATCTTTTCTTTTTTGTTTTCTTTTCTTTCCCTTTCTGTTGTTGTAGATGTTTTGTTGTATCAACGGCACACGTATGTATATTTTTTTTTTAATATACTGTTTTTGTTGTTGTAGTTATTATTGCTATTGCAGTTGTTGTTATAAGTATGGATGTATAATAGTTTGAATTATTGTTTATTGATATGTACAATATTCGTAGTTTTCTTATGTTTCCCTTGTTTAATGAGAATATTTTATTTGTCTAGGCCAAAGTCTGTTGTACAGGCCAACAGTATTTGCAATTATAGTCGAGAACATTGTATTCGTGAGCGCTTCAAGGCAATAAAGCTCCTTGAGACTATTACTCGTTAATGAGGCAAAATATAAAATATTTACTGGTTTGTTAAAAAAAACGAAGCAACTTAAAATACATATTTTCATATTTCAAAACAATCAAACAAACCTATTGCTGTATAGAAAAATGAAAACAAAAAACTTATTTCACCAGCACACAACACAGCAAACTTGAAAATTGTTAAAAAAAAATTATATTTTTAATATTAAAAATCTCTAAAATTGTTTTTACAAATTGTTTCAAAGAACAGAAACATACATACCGATGGCTTAATATAGAAAGGTCGTATCTTAAATTTTCAGTACATACTTTACAGGAGAAGGAAAAAACTTAATAAAATCTAAAACGAAAATGTTATAAAAAAGGTTCAAATGCAGTTTTTATCAAAAAATAAATGAGGAATTCAATCATAAAATAATTTTTTGAAATTCGCTTGATTTTTAGAAGTAATTTAACTTAGGGCTTTTTGATATTCAAATTGTTGAAAATTATTGTAGAGATAGGGTTTTTTTTTTGATTTAAAGTGAGAAGAAACAATGATAATAATAAACGTTTATTGCAAAATTGTAAATCTATATAATAAACAAACATCAGGTAATTGCATTTGTGTAAGTATTTGGGGGTTTTGTCTACCAGAAAACCCCGATTTAAAAAAAAAACGAGATACGACCTTTCTATATTAAGCCATAACGTATGTATGCAATAATGATCGGACGTTCAAAGATGAATAAATAAATAAAATTTTTATAAATACAACCAACAACGGAAAAATAATTATCTGAAATCGCTTTGAAATTGTGCGAATATTAATTCCAAATGGTGATTAAGCTTACCGAGTGAAAGATTAAGATAGAATTGGAAAATGGAATTCACATTTCATTATTCCTTAAAAGAGAATATGTATGTACATTAATGAATATATTAATTACAAATACGAAATAGACTAAAATACATACATATCACATTTATTCGGCTATTTATTGATTGAAATAAATATTTCAATTTAGACTTTTATTGAACTAATCTTCTAATTTCAATTTTCTACATTTGCGTTCAGAACCACCCACTGTCTATAGTCCTTAGTAATCACACCTTCAAGATTATTTCATTCACACATTTTCTAGCATAAATACAATTGAATAAAGGCATACGAGTATACATAGTTGATTATATTGGGAAACATTTTCCAACTTAGTATTGAGATAAGAGCTACAGTGTTACTCATTTTTAAACGAAATTATCCACGATAGTCCAACATTCCAGGTATTTGTCAATATTTGCATTGACCGACGGAACACAGAGTTTCATATACAAGACTATCGTATATAAGAGTTTGTAATGTACGAAGGTGCAGCTGTAATAAAATGAAAGATTTTGTTTTGGTGTCATTCAGTTTTTCCTACGATAGGAGCCGAACTAGTCCATTAAGGCATGGGTTTCTTCAAGCCAGACGTCTATGAGATTTTCCACATCCATTCGGACACTTGTCAGTGTTTTAAGACGAATCTGCAGTAGAAATCAAATCCGAATTTTGAATAAAATTGAAAATTTTATATATGTACGTATGTATTTTAATATGTATGTATGTATGTACGTAAACGTATGCGATATTATTACAAAAGTATAATATTAAAACTGTGGGATAGGACGATTTGCAATTTAGGTGATAATATTTTATGTAAATGAACAAAAAATTATAAATAAAAACGAATGTACATGAGAATAAGAACTAGAGAACATAAACGACAAATTCTTTTGTTTCTTTCACGCATTTAATTTAATTTAAATAATTTTTTATTTAATTAATTAAAACATAAATAAACAAAAACAATTTAAATAGAATAAAACCCAATTACAACTTCGTACTTCAATTTATTTAATTTCAACACAACACGCAATTCAATGCAAAACGAATTGGTTTTCTAATTATTTCATACAAATTAATTAAACACTGTAATAATAACAACAGCTACATACTATGTAGTCAGTACATACGTATGTACATATTCTTTGAAAAATAATTTTGTCTGATAAACTAGAAAATGTGATTTTATATTATAGCTTGCTAAATACAACTGATTAAACAATTACCAAATGACGAGCAATTAAAGAAGGTTTCTTTTGAAAAATAATCAATAAAAAAATTCCTCTTTATAGCCTAGAATACATAATAATAACAAATGCCAAATTGACATACATACAGTCAAACGAATCGAACTGACAGCAAATTACATACAATATGTTAGAATGTAAAGATGTTTATAATGGAAATGAAAAATATGTGACCTAATGGAATAGTTTCGTTTTAAAGTAGCCGGTGGATTGTAAATCTCTTGTCGTGGCAAATAAAGAAAAATAAAATCAAGAATTTTTCCAAATTAATTAAAAGTTAATTTAAAAGCAATTTTTATATGTATTTAGAACAGATGTCTGGTTTCGAAGGAATTGCATCAGGTGTCATGTCGATTGTTTTGAGTGAAATGAACAATATAATGCACAAAAAGTGCTCGAACATGAATATTTTTCACAGCAGGGAGTACGTATTGTTTATATTCCGTATATGTGCATACATGTGTACATACATATGTACGAACGTATTAATTCTGATTTATTTCGTATTAAAAAAGTGTTGATGAAAAATTGTAATGAAAATATATGTGAAACATAATTGAAATCCAAATAAAAATAGGATGTAGGAATAAGCATAGAAAAGCAAAAAATACTAAAAATTGGAATAGTAAATAAAATAATATCGTATTTCTAATGCTATTAATTAATTCAATACATACATACACTATACATATGAATACATATGTACTAAAAATTATTCTACAATAGAAACAAATTTGTTTTTTGTATTACAATAATATTATTGAGAATAATTAGGTTTCTTAGTTTGGAAGAATAGATTCTAATACATTTTGACGTTTAGAGATTTTAATAAATACAAGTTCGAAGTATATCAATAGTACGTAAAACAACAACAATAGCAAAACAGTATACAGAGTTACATAGTAAGGTTCTCGAAGTCAACAGATCGTAAATAAATGAAACAAAAATGGCGCGAGAGATAAAGTGTGCTAGTCGGCACTCAGAGAGTTAAATACTAGGATCGTTTAAAAAAATTAATAGCGCAGTATTAAGAATTATGTATAATACATATGTATGTATATTGTTAATTTAAATGAAATATATAGTATATATGTATATATATTGATATATAACTTAATAAATTTCTTTTATTTAGATTGCAACTCTTGAATCAACAAGAAATAATCGTTTTTATATCAATAATTTAACACAGCAATTTTATCTAAAGTTTTGTGTATTTATAAAAGTCATCTACGTACACTTTTATTTATGTGACACATTTTCCTGTTCTCAGCACTAAAGTGATGTATAAAACGACAGAAGTCTTAAAAAGAGTAATTCCTACATACTACATATGTATATTGAATGAAAGAAAATTGACTGTTTCTTTTGAATATTCAAAAATACTACTTTATCGTGTTTCTTGCAAGTAGACGAGATCTAAGTCTAAGAAATTTCCTAATTACGGTTCTGAAATCATTAAAAGTTTTTCACTGGGCGAATTTTTTCGATTCAGAAGTTTAAACTTAGCCGACCTGTTTAATTAAAGATTTCCTTAGAGGTATCGCAAACGAGGGTTATGAAATGTAAAACTAATTATTGTGCACGTATATTTGTTAATAAAAATTATAAAATCCAAGTTATTTTTATAATTCTGTTTCAATAGAATTATTTTTCTGCCTCTCTTGAGGTTCTACTTTAAGTCATGATTATCTCTGAATATAGGATATATACAGTATACTGCAGATGGTGTAGTAGTAAATAATAAACAATTTGGCAAATTTATCTGTTGGTGCGAGTAGATATCTAAGAAATTGAAAACAGTAGAAAGAAGGCGAAATAGAAAAAAATGTAATAGCGGTAAGAAAATTATAAGAAGAAAAACTAAATTTAAGACTGAACACGTACTAAAAATGGCAAATCATAAGAGGAATGTGAAACAGGGGAGAAATGAAAGCAAGAGCATAATCCAATACAACCATACTTTTCAAAGACAGCGAGAGATTATTTAACGGGAGGAGAAGCGGAATAATGAAGTAGAGTACTTTTTTTTTTTTGAGAAGATTCTAACAAATAATGTTCATAGTAAAAGGGAGAAAAATGTATAAATAATTGCGCCATAAAACTGAATCATAAAAAATACATGAAAACTGTAGGAAGTTGCAATGCCAGAAAATAACATTCAACTTGTGAATCTTCTCCACTTCCACCCGTTCGAAGCTGATGTCTGTACCCAGAGTAAATCTACCAGAAGAAAGAAAAGGCCATTGCGAGCATTGTAAACATCACCATCAGCCATTGAGTGGAGGATGAATATTGTCTTCATGTGTATTAGAGGCAACTGAAATACACGGATGTCTATTACGAAAGATAGAGTCATAACAACAAAAACTAAAAGACAACAATTTTATTTTATTAGAGTTATTGTATTTGTTGTTAGTGTTGTACTCGTAACCATTTTTATATCCTCTTGCAAATTGAACCATTCAATAATACGAATAATTGTTATTCGATTCCAAAGCATAATATGTAGAATGAAAACTTCAATCGTTTGCAGAACTTAAATGCTACAACACTTTACAAATAAATGCATAAGTATTCTTACTTATGTATGTATATGTGTATGTATATAGTATATATGTGTATGTATGTATTTGTTAGAAATGGAAGTATCATGATATTTATGATGATGTTTTATGTTAGTCGATATTGAATAATAATAAACAATTGTATACATTCAAAGAGTGTGGATTCTGGATTCTGACAGAAGCTCAATTTGATCGAATTTTTTTTAATTGTTCTTGTATCTCTTACCTGTAACCTGTGTCCTTATAAAGTTTATTAGTAACTTTAAATATTTAGGTTTCGATATCTATTTATCTTTTTGCTGCTGACTGAGCGCCTCATCACTTTTTCAATGCTTTAACATTTTTCAGTAAGAAATCTTTTTCCCGTGAGTGTCTATGCAGAGTTTATGTTCCTCGTGTGTTATGTCTGTATCTTTGGTTTCTTTCGGTTTTTGTTTATTTCGGACATCTACTAGGTAGTACCACCATGACTACATGACTTTTGGTTATGAGATCAGCTTGGTTGCTTCGTCGAGAGATGTTCTTGCTAATTAATACACTTAATCGGAATTATTATGGTAAACATTTTCTTTTTGCAAATTTCATTCATTCTGTACAATTTTATTTATTAATTTTTAATTATTTTTTCAATTTTATTTTATTCTTAAGGCCGATACAATTCTATTATCGAATATCGAATAACACAGATTGTAGACAATGTTAAAGTTACCGTTAGGTAAAATAACTCAAATTGAATACTTAGGCACATTTTGTTGGTATCTGTGCATTTATTTATTTGTTTGTTTGTTTGTTTGTTTGTTTATTTGGTAATAATACACTTTGGCCTAAACTCATACATACATACATTTGTTCACAAAGTCCTTGGGTACTTCATGAACATTTGGTCGATTCAGCTTAGCTTGAAGGTTTGTTACATGACAAAACGAATCAGCTAAGAAGGCGGGCAATATTATTTGCATATTTGCCAGTTTATTGAAACTTTCATACCAGCCAGTAAGCATTAATCCAGTACTTTATCAGTATTTATTCGCCATAAACAAAAACAAAAACAAAAACAAAAACAAACAGAATCCAATTCAAATTCCAATATATTATGTATGAATGTACATACATACATATACAAAAGCACATACGTAATATTTATATATAATATAACAATAAATAATGAGATCCAGGTAGTCTTATTGAAAAATAAGAGACAAACAAACAAACAAACGAATATATTCTGAGAAATAGTGTCCCTATTATTGAGTAAGTTAAAAAGAGGTCTTTAAATCTCTAAAACTTTATCATGTCTAAACGTGTTAACAGTGAATGAAGTGAAAACCAAAAACATGAACCTAGAACACTCCTCAACTACTTTTGCAACGCTTAAGAATCTGGACGGTATGTAAAATATTGTTTTACTTGTTTTCTACTTCAAATATATGTATGTAAGACTAATAACCAGTTTCAATCATTTATATCATTTGGTTCAGTTGGAAACGATGCAGAAAAGTAAGGAAAACTTGTCATGAATAAATGCTTTCAATGGTTTTAATGCTTTTAATTTTTTTTTTTCTTATCCGAGAATGTTAAATTGATTTTTTCAATTTTAATTTGTGATTTTTTTGTGGCATAGTTCAGACTTCTGATCGATCCTTGCTTTGTCGAACTTTCTCAATGAGTGTTTGTCGGTATTAAATGTGATAAATGTTGTCTTCTCCTCTTTAACAATGAAAATGCTTTCCGATTTCTTTTCCTCTGAACGGAATATTTGTTTAAATCTTTTTAATTTATTTCTGCGAATGTGAACATTTTTCTATGCCTACGTTTGCACTCCTACATACTTATATACAAAGAAATAAATTTAAACATGCAACATGAGTTTATTTGCAACACATTCATTAAAATTTCGATATTTGATTTAAACAGTGCCACCACAATCAGGTACAATAGCATGTCTTTGATTTTGTTAGTGTGTGTGTGTGTGTTTATGTATATAAATTTTTAATCAAACTTACTGTTAGACCGACTGTTAGGTAGTGTTGTGCAACAATGGTCAATGGTTGCACCATCCGGGCTTTGCCTCTCCAATGGCCTGCAATTCGTGAAACAAAAAAAATCTATTTTGTTTACCTTTCACCATAAATTAGTCTGTTTCCCATTTTACTCATTTCATTGTGCCTTTAGATTTTGCCTGTTTGGTTGCATTTATCGCATGTGTTACAATATATGGTGTACATACATACATACATACATATTTGCTAATTTTTAATAGTTTGTTTTATATTTTTTTTTGTTAAGTCTTGTTACGATTTTCGTTTTCGTTTATTTGTCTTTCGAATTGAGAAATGGTGCACCATAGTTTGTTAAGGTCATGCAAATGAAATGCAATTTTAATGCCTACAAAATGCTCTGGCATAAATCATAAATCAAATCTCTTTCGAATATAATGCAATTGTAGTCCTTTAGTTGTAACTTTAGAAGTTGCAAATCTCTAAATATCACCCTTTTTATTTTTGATAAACATTCATTTTATTGTGATGAAATTTTCTTTCAAACAGAGTTTTTAGTTTTTGAAGTTCGATTATACATGTACATACATATGTACATACGTATTTTATAGTTACCAACCATACTCATAACTTAAATTGAAGAAATTAATTAAATTGTATTGAAATGATATTTCGATAATTTAGTTATTTAAAATGTTATTTAGTATATTGAAATAATTATATAGAAAACTCAACTATTTATAATAAAAAAAAAAAGTTTACAGGTATTTTAAACGCAGTCCACTGCATATTTTAAGTTGATTGATTATTTGATTTCTATATTATCGATTTTAGAGTGTTAAACCTACGCTAGCGATAGCAATGAATTTGAATTGACTCTGAAAGGAAAAGAACGAGTTATGACAAATATTAATCGATTTTTTATCACTGTAATCAGAAAATACATATTACTTTACTGAATACATGTCCACTAAATGTAAATGAATGTTTAATCATTTTTGAGCATTTATGTATTAAGAAATGCATATTCATCATCAGACAGTTGATGATAGAAATACAAAAAAGATATTGAATCCATTCACTTTGATTTATAGGCTATATTTCCTCGAATTACAGCATCGTGTAAAATAAAACTAACATAACATAACATGTATAGCCATACCTAGCACACATACATACATAGCGTACTTTTTGTCGTTGCAGTGAACATATTTTTGGAGACATTGGAAAACTTTAACAGTTTTGGATATCAATAAAAAAAAAAAATAACATGCAATGCATACTTTTCTTTAAAATAATTGTACTTTCTAAATATAGAAAGTTTTGCACGACACTGTGTCTAAAGGTGTCTTCCTTCTTTGTTCATCCAGCTCAAAGTGACGATAGAACGAAAATCGAGAGTGTAAAATCCGTTGTAAAATTCATTCAACGTACTTAAAATAGTAGACGTTTTATTATTTAAGTTTTTCTGTTTTGAAGCCACTAATAAGTAGATGACTAACAATTTCTAAACAAAAAAAAAAAAAACAAGAAAAAAAACATTAAAATCATAAAACATTGTTCATTAATATTCTCGTACATTTATGCCTACATTGAACAAACCAATGGAAAAGTGGACCTACTCAATATATTTTCCATTGTTTGTTATTCATTATCTATTTTTTTTTTATTGTTTTATTCGTGGCTTTCGATGACAACGGACATGAAGGTGGTTTGGATATTTTCAGTTTCTGTTTGTTTAGCCTTTGATCTTTTATGTGATAATGTTTCTAATGATTTTGGCTATACGGCTACAGGCAGACTTGTCGATAGTTGTTGTTTTTAACAAAAAAAAAAAAAAAAAAGAAAACGTGTACAAATTTTGAATATTAAAAATGGAATGTGGCCTGTCATAGTTAGTTCTAAGCGCACATTTGTTGTAGGCTTAACAAAATAAATCAAAAAAATTAATCCCTTAGTTGGTACGATCGGCATATAAATTTTTTATTCCATTGTCTGTATATTATGAATGCACACAATCCACAATGCAATGTAAAATGATTAAAGAGCAGAAAATTGAAAAGTACCTTGAACGTATTAATCCGTTGGAATTTGTATTGAATTTGAATATTCTTTGGTAAGCTGTTAATTTATTGACTGCTAGAAGAGAAACATTTTATTGTTTAATAATTGAAAAAATAATATTTTTCTTGTTATCGCACAAATTAATGTCACGAATTTTCAATTGATTTTACCCTGCATGGATTTGAGAATTTTTGTATTCAAATAAAATGTAACCAAGTGTAAAAATAAAAGAACAATTGACCGCAATATTTAATAACAAAAGAATCTCAACATTTGCAATTAAAAAAAAAAAATTATTATTAAATTTATATGTGTGTACAACACTGTACACACAAAAATGTATTTGAATGACGATTATTATGCACTCTGTGCTGCATAGTTTTGTATTTAATAATAGTAAACGTGATATAAAAATAAAAACTTTTATTTTCGTACATTTTTACAGAAATTAAGTATTAAACGTGTTATAATTAAAATCATTAAACTGATTTCTGATTTAATTATAAATCAAATAGGAAACTCTTAATTATTAATAAATAATGTAAAGTTTATACAAAAAGATATTTGTTTTGTTATAATTTTAGTTTCCAAATATAAATCATTGTACACTGTAACTTTTATCATTTGATTTGAGCTTAAAGGTGTATTTTATGTCATTAGCAATATTCATTAACAATATTTTCTAGTTTACAAACGCATTGGAAATTTTTTTTTTAAATTTTTACTAAAATTAAAAATTTGACTACTTCAGGCATATCTCAACAAACCATATGTGGAACATTTTCGAATTAAGCAATATACTACATAATAATATTTTGGAGTGATTATATTGAAACGTCAGTTAGAAATTACTTGTTATTATTCAATATTTACAAATTTTTTTATTTCTATAGCGATAGGAATTTGTTGAATGATTTTTACTTTTTAATTTATGATATCTTCTAAAGATCTTCCATTTTACATTTAGAACTACCGACTTGCTTACATAATTTATTGACAATCGTTTAAATTTTAAATCAAATGTTATTCAACTCAATATTCTTTATGTTTGTTTGTCATCGTCTACTATTTTACATTATTTGTTTAACATACATTAATTAACATAACATGTTTAATAAATTAATTAAAATTTCACAAAATTATATTTGTTTGCATAGGTACATACCTACATATGTATATATATATTATGTCTGTCAAATGATTATTCTTTAGACTTTTATTATCCGAGAGTTTCCCGTTGGACTAAAATTTCATGAAATAAAAAATAATTGCAAACTGAATTGTTTTTATATTCGCCATACTTACACTTTTAAAATGAATAATTTCATTTAATGCGTTTTATTTTAATTAAAGCTGAATAGAAACAAAAAAAAAAATTAAATAAATAATAATAATAATAAAACGTATGTACATATGCATGTCTTCAATTAATACAGAAACTATTTTGCTAAAGAGCTTGTTGTAGTGCAGTGAAGTGAACTTTTTGTCTTCATTTGGCTTCATGAAATATGTATGTATGTCTGTTCAATATTTTACCAGCGTCATGATGTATTTCTGTGAATGTGTGAATGGCGAATAAAAAAGAGAAGAACTAGTAGCTTTAAATTAAAAAAAAAAAAGAAAAAAAACTTCATCTATATTTCTCGCATTTGTAAATGACATTTTCAAAAGAGAAATAAAAATCATGCCAGTAAAAAACCTCTAAGACAATAAATTCAGATGTACTCTTACAAAGGCACAGATACGGTAAATGTAAATATACTCGTACGTACGTTTATAAATTCTCAATACATACATATATAGACCAATAAATAAAAACAATATCGTATATGTACCCACATATGTACATACATACATAATACAAATGTAGTATGTACGTTACAGTAGTTTTCCAATTTAACGAACATAATTGTTGTCAGGCCTGTTCGTTAAAAAGAATTTTTCGTTATACCCATTACAAAGTTAAAAAGGATAAACGTATCTTATTTTATTCAAAAATTAAAAATAACTAGTATTTCTAGAATATATGCAAGTAAAAATAAATTCATAAAACACTGTAATAGAAAAATAATTCATTTAAAAAACTAATTAATCACAGTTTATTTTTTGGAATTGTTATCATTCGTTTAGTGGCATCCTCTTGAAGTATTAAATTTGATTTGTTGAGACCATTTAATACAAATTTCGAAATACTCAATGACATCTTCGTGTTTTTCATTTTTGGCTCCTGTTTTTTCATTTTCCATCCAGTTCTTTTAACACTTTCGATATAATTATTAATTTATTCGTTATACCGACTACAAATGCTATATTCACTGAATTGAATGTTCGTTAAATCGATAAAGTACTGTATTTATATTTACTTACATGGCATCCATGCGAATGAAGATGTTGTAGACGTGTTTTCGGAATTTAGTAGTTGTTTAAATACTTTCCTTTTGTTTAATAAACCGACAACAAAAACAAAAACAAAAACAATCATCGTATTGATTAAACAATGAATAAATGAATAAACGAATGAATGAATGAATGAATGAGTGAGTGAGTGAGTGACTAACAGAAGAGTCATTTTGTGAATATTTAAACACTCAAGACTCCAAATATTTATTTGATAGGCTTTGAAAATATTTAAAACGACTTTTGTAACAACAAGTGTCCGACACCTCTTTTTGTCTTCTTCATTTCTTTTCTTTAATCTAACTCTTCTCGTTTTTAGTTTTTAGATATTTTCTTTTTTTCATACCAAAACATTGGATTCGTAAAGAATTGAATTTTGAAAATTGTTATCAAACCTTTATACATATGTACATATGTACATACATATATAAAGTGTACAAATGTCTGTTTCGAAGTTTAGCAATGTAACCGCATTGCTAATAATTTCTACGGTGAATATTTCTTTTATAATAAAAACAATAATTTCTTGAATTTAATTTCAATTTATTTTAAGAATGCGCTGAATCGTCTTAGTGACGTTTTGTTTCTTCTTTACGTCTTATTTATTTAGTCACAAACCTAAGAATGTATTTAATGCGGCATAATTCATTTTTCTTAACACATGGACATTACTAGCACCTGCATCTGAACATTCTTTTTTTGTTTTTTGTTTGTGATTCTGTTTTATGTTCTTTTGATTATGTAATCGCAACCTTAATCGCTTATGTTCTTTATGTTTTTCACGACCAACCAAATATGTTTAACCCGTTGTGAGTCTTTTGGTTAGTCTTTTAGAAATTGTAATGTGATTGTCATTGGAATCAACAGAATACATCTTGCCTCTAATTCCCTGTTGCAATAAAATGTCTTCGCCTTATTGAAAATTTTTTAATTTTTTAACAATGATTTGAGTTTTTTCTTTTGTCAAATCGTTCAAATCACAATGCAAATCAATTAATTTCCTTATTAGTGCATGATGATGCTCTTTTGCCAGTAAATTGATGTATAGTCATCACAAAAAAAAACAAAAAAAAAAAAAATAAATAAAAACTTAAAATATAAAAACAAATTTATTTTGAAGCATTAATAGCAGAAGCAGACAAAAAAATATTTTTTAACTAGCAGAGATGAGATGATGTTTGTACCTCCACACAAGACCACAACGACAATAATGAATGAAAGAATGAAAGAAGAACATGACTATTGTGAGAAGTATGAAGAATTCGAAATACAAAAATCAATCATTTCGTCAACAACGGTTTTAGTACTGCGAACACTTCCAAACATAATAGACAGGGGTTACTTTAGCAATAAGAAAGGAATAGAAAAACAGAACTTTTCTGGTAAATAAGAGTTAAAGTTAAACCAGAAACGAGGGCAAATGTCAAAACAAAACATTAAAAACAAGAAGAATAAAACACAGATCGTGTATTCCGATATTAGGAACTTGTTTTTCTCTTTGTTTTTTTACTCTGGTTTTCTTTATTTTCTTTTAGAGTCAGCAAAAATCATCAACAAAGTCGGTGATTCGTCCAGACTCACTTTTTAATTTCCGTGATTGATGATGTTTTATAGCAAAGAGAACCGAAAACGACCAAATAAATATATATACACATGTATGCACATATGTACATTCATACGTACATACGTAAATGGATATGTGTGAACAAATAAGTGATTGAGTGCTGAAGAAAGAAATATCTCGCTCAACATGTACAGTAGTGGTCAAAATATTTGCAAACAGATATCCAGTTAAGTAATATGCGATACAACTGGCAGCAAATTCAATTCTGAATTAAAAATATCAATTTTGATATGTTTATCATATCGAAATTTCATAAAAAAAAAGAAAAACTATTCACTAAAGTCTTCTAGTAACAAATCTACAATTAGTCGAACAGTCAATGAACAATTTTTTTTTTAAATATAAAAAACTTCAGAACATGAAAAGAGCAGAAAAGTTCATCTTAGCTTTGACTGAGCGTATGTGAATCGGACTTACAACAATGAAAATAAATTATGGTCTGATGATCCTAAATACAATTTTCAAACAATTGAAGCTAAGCTAACGTTTTGAATACATATTGTTTAAAATATTACGGAAAGTTCTATGAAAATTTTAAAAATAATACAGGACAATTGAATCGCAATTGAACGTATAAATTAAAAAAAAAAACTAAATAAGCGTTTTTAACTAAATGTTAACAAGTGACTCCAATTGGCACTATTACATCTCTGTCGAAACTTCTTTTTACCATCGAACTAGTGATGGGCTAAACGCCAACAAACATCGATGTTTTTTCAATGCAATGCATCTTAAATACACATCGATGTAATATTAATTTGTCACAAAATACGTCAATGTTTTCTGTGCATCGAATAACTGTTTGTTTGTAAAAACAAAATAGAAGGAAAAAACAGTAAAACAAAAGAGTTCCACGTTCAGATAATACATTGTACTGCTCTTAATAAAGACTGGGTATCCCCATAATGTCTTCCCCGATCCTGTTGCCTTGACAAGTTTTATAATGGTGTTTGGCGTTAGTAAGATTCACTTCAGAATGGAGTCGCATTAAATCTCGCATAAATTTAGTATAACGATTGCTTTCATATTCTTGTAATTAAATTAATAACAGAACATTTAATTATGCATACAGTTTGTTTTTAAAGTGAAAATAAATTGAATACATTATTTGAAGGATTCTTATTTCATTTCACATCAAATTTGCGTGCGTATAATCACAGCGTGGATTTTCACTCGAATAATCATTCAAATGGTGAAATATGAAGAAAAAAAAGAATTTCATTAAACGAAATAAATTCAAATAAAATTTAAAGTAACGAATGCATTCAGCAAAGGTGTTTACATTAAAAACTTTTAATGGACATGGGGACCACAATTACCAATATCAACACGTACAGCTATTCATGCACACACAACACCAATAGGTAAAACGGTTTTGGAATTAAGAAATTATATTATATATAATATTAATACAATTATAATAATAAGAGACACGTATGTATGTGTGAAACATAAATTCATCATCGTAATGACTATTAGGTCAGTAACATTAAACATTATGACGACGTTCGATTCGCATTGTATGTATGTATGTATTGTGTTTTAGTGAAAAAAAGTCAAAGTGCACACCAGCACGTCCAAACGTTCAAACGTTCAAACGTCCAAACGTACACGTATTTGTAATAATTCTCATATGAAGTGGAGTGGGTTTTAATTGTACAATATTTCTTTTTTCTTTCTTGTTGTTGCTGTTGTTGTTGTTGTTTTTGTGTTTTTCTCTCATTTTTAAATCTATTATTTGGCTTTATCAACCGCAAACTACTCATGTTAAAATTCAAGTCGTTGACTTGTAGATTCGAGTTTGGATGATTGAATTATTTTGTCACACTTTTGACAAATACGTGAGAACATACACACATACTGATAAGCATATAAGCACGAGTGTATATTGTATGACGAAGGCACTATCGCAGTCACGTGCGGCTTCACGACAATTATATGCCACAGATATGAGATATTCACACATTCAACTATGCTAACAGATGTTTTTCTATTTTTTTCTTTTAGCATTTAATTGCTTGTACTTGCTCTAACACAAGGATAAAAAGAGAATTTCTAATAAATCAAAACGAACGAAAAATAGAGATTTTAGAAATAACCACCAAGACATAAGTATGTATGTATGTACATACGTAACACTAGATCCATTGTGTACTTAATGCCTTTTGAGTATTTTTGACCGGCATCATTTTACGAGTATATTCGAATTTTTTATTTGAAATTTAGATTTTCTTATGCCTCTTATCAGTTTGTGCAAATGAAACTTTGCATAAAATTTGGTTTAAAATTTGATTTAACCTCACGCTTTTTATATATGTACATAAGTTAACGTTAAATTTAAAGAGATGTTTTGAAAGACAATCTTTATGACGATAAGGAAAACAAGTAATTATAGAACGTGGGTAGTCAGCAGACTTATTAGACTAGAGTTTCAAATGCAAACACGGTTCGGATATCTTAAAAAATAAATACAAGGCGAAATATTTCTTTCGAATATTCCATCTTAGCAATTTTCTGACGGTAGATCTCTAATTATAGTAAGTTTCTCAAATCTATCGTCCAGAATCAATTTTAAACTCTAGGTCAGACCTAGACATTGATGGGATGAGAACTAGGTCCAAATGGTCAATAATGTTTATGTACACATGTATGTGTAGGCGACTTTATTAAATAAAACTAATTTCAATTTGCTTCCGCCTCCTTATTATGGTAAATAAATGCTTAAATTAATTGTAGTTTAAAAATTTTACACAGTCAGTCTTAATAATTAAATCCTTTCCCTATTTGAAAGCAATTATTTCTTAATTTATTAATTAATTATAACAACTACAAATTATATTTAATTATTTACGAGCTGAACACTACAATCTTATGCTTGGTGTCTCTGGTGGGAATCGAAACCACAACCCTTACGCTAATAGCCTAGTACACTACCCACAAGACTACCGGGGCAATGTTTAATGTTTACTGTTTCTAATCCATTGACAAAAATGTTTCTCCACTAATTTTACTTAAATTATGTCTTTTGCTAATAGCAGCAGAGATATAACTAGAAAATAAAAAAATATATGTAATTACATGTATGTATGTGCATACATATATGTATGTATATAAGGAATTAAAAGATGTATTTTTAAAGAGAGAGTTTACGTTTTAACATTTTTATTGGTGGTATAAAATGAATCATAAAATTCCACAAACTGTTCCCGACAAGTACTGATTTTGTCAGCATCACTGCACAAATTAACAAAACCCCACCACCCAAGAAAAAAAAAATGGAGAACAAAACTTCACACCTCGACGTTAAATAATACGTTGTCATAAAAATGTGGTAGATTTCGAAATATTTGTAAAGAAATTTAAATGATTATTGTTTTAACGGGTTATCATAGACAATTATTATACGAGAAGAAAAATAACAATAACAAATGTAATGGACTGGATCCACATAAATATGAATAAATATGTACTTAGTCACATTTATCTAAATTGTACGTTTGTCATAACTGAGTTTGAGCCTACGTACATACATATGTACGTACATATGTATGGTATGGTATGGTATAGTATGGTATAGTGTGGTGGTATATGTGTGGTATGGATTTGTATTTATGTATGTATTGGTCCTATTAGGTTTGATGAAGTGAATAAATTTTAAATATGTATGAGTGATTGTTGTATCTGGTTGTTTTAGTATTACTTTCAGAAAATGGGCTACAAAACAATAATATGAATTGACAACAGTTAAACAGTCGCGTAGTGAAATATCCAACGGATAATAACCGTCTAATAAACTGTAGCAGCTGTTGAACTGCTCCCAACGTACTTGAATTTGAGTGAACATTTGGATTGAAATAGAATCGAAATATTGTACAAATAAACAGACAGAAAGTCAATTGAAAGACTTACAGACAAACAGTCAACAGAATTAATAAACAACAAAATGACTTGACAAATTAAACAGACAAATTAAAGGGAACGTATAATTGTAAAATTATTTAATTAAAATTAGGAGTACATTATTTATATTTTATGAATGAGTTTTAACAAAAATACATACATATACATATTTATGAATATGTATATTTCATAATAGGTAATAACAATAAAGTAATTTCTTTATTTCTTTACGTCAATGGATTCTAATATCCTTACTGACTGTATACAAATTAAAAACACAGAATATTATAACGACAAGTAAAAACTAACTTAAAAAATTCAGAAATACCGTCAGCTCTTTCCTTCTTTCTGTCTTCCATGCATTATTGCAGGGTAGCATTCATTAAAGTGTTTACACGTACATATGTACGTCAAAAAGCATCATTGTTAGCATAATCAGACCTGGAAGGAACATTGAATTTCAGGTGACTAAGCAGAAACTCTAAATCAACACCACCTCGTATTAAGCTAAGATAGGCATTGATCAATTGTTCGCAATTGTTTTAATTGTTCGCAATTTAATCAAAGCAAGTCTACTATGATACCGATGGTAAGTAACAAGAGTTCCAACCTAGAAAACGAAGACAGTGAATTAAAAATTTCTTTAGCACTGATTCAAAATTATTTAATATGAATAGAATACTAGAAAATATATTGTAATACTTTAAATTAGGTGTATATTGCTTAGTAAAAGGATATCTAACAGATATTCCAAAAAGAATAAAAACAAAAGAAAAATAGAAAAATTTATAAAGGAAATTTAAAATACTGATATGAAATAGCCCCTAGCCATGCATTGAACTTCATTAGAATATTCATTTTAGTATAGTATTTCAGAAATGTTAAAAAAATTTAAACTTAACTGCAACTGCGACATTGTTATAAAATATTTACCTGTTAATTAAAGGCATCAATGGCTTTATCGATGATAACATCTTTCGTCAAAAACTGGGTGTAATAGTTTCGATTGTACTTGTTAGATGCACATGAGATACTCATGTCCAGATAAAAATGAAATCAAACGAGAATTTTGTTATTTTTATTGTGGTTTCAGTTAATTTGCGGTTGATGGTAACAATATTCTGACAAAAGAATAAAACAAAAGCAAAAACAATATTCATTTTATGGTTGGCTATCATTACAACTCTTTTGTAATAAGGAGCGTACGATCAAACGAACAAACGAACAGACGAACAGTAAAAAGAAGACCACCAGCATGATTATAAAGGAATATCGAAAACAAAAAGCAATTATTTGATGATTTGTCATTTTACGACTTGTTGAACACGTTTCGTACTCTCCTATTATAAGCAATTTGGTTGAAGCAAATACAAAAAAAAAACCGAATAGAAAACGAATTATAAACAGAAAGACATGTATGTATGTACATACATAACTATTTGATACATCCGTAAGCTGTTGCTGTTGTTTCTCAGCAATGCTGCAAACTTTTTTCATAATTTGTATGTATGATTTGTTGTTGTAGGATCTGGGTGGTTCTTGAGTTCCTTACCTATTCGCATTTGGTGCAATATTTTATTCTTTTTGTAAAAATTTCGATTATTTATACATATCTCCACTATAATGTCTACAATGTTTCTCTAATGGCCGAGGCAATATGTGAACTTATAATGTGAAATAAAATATTGTCGATAGTTTTTCTTCTCTGTAGTAGTTTCTCTCTAAATGTAAAATTAATTTCATGGTGGACATTATATATAAAATTAAAAGCATAAATTAAAGCAAAATGAATAACATTTCAACGTACATACATATATTTCGAGTGTGTCACACAATTTGCGATTGGATGTACATACATATGTATCCGTAGTATTATTTTAAGATGATTAATACCATATTAACAGCAATGTTATGAATGTATACCAGTAAAAGGCTGAAATTTCTATTACATCAACAGCAATATATTTATCGAATTATTGTTATTAATAACAAGTAAAAATTGTCAAAAATTATGTATGTATGTAAGCGAGAAAGCTTAATTAATAATAAATAACTTCCTTTGAGATACTCTATCAAGTATTCTCGATGACAATAAAACGTATAGCTAGGCGTCTTTCCCCGTAATCTCGATTAGCTTTAGTTCAATTAGTTATTTTATAATTCTTATAAATCTCTCTTTATACGCCATTCCACTTTGAAAATCTATAACCAGTTTATTTTTTCTTCTATGCTGTTTTTTATCTTGGTCTCGATGGTGCTCGCTTTGGAAGATTAAAATTAAAATTCCAATGGAAATTACAAATTAAATTTATTTATTTTGCCATTTGTAACTTTTTATCCCCTTTTTGTTTTGTCACGTGGTGAGAAGAGTGAACACGTTATTCTTTTGAAAATATATAGCAAAACTGAAATTAATAAAAACTACCATGCCAAGCGGCCTATTTTTGAATATTTACGAACTCGTATGGCAGTCTAAACTTTTATTGCAAACAAACTCAATAATTTTAGTCATACAAGTATGTATAGAGATTCCATTCTTACCAACATAAAGAAACATATTGTTTTTTTGTTTTTTTTTTTTTGTAAAATATAACATGTAAAAATATGTAATATTAGAAAATTTTATATGTGATGAAATTGTAGTACAATTACTTTTAAAAAGTATTTTTAACACTAATAAAGAAATAATAATAATAATAATAATAATAATGATAATAATAATAATAATAATAATGATAATAATAATAATAATAATAAATTTCGTATTGGTGCTTTCATTTAAAACAGATAATCATTTTAACACACAAAAAAAAAATATGCGATTGATGAATGAATGAACGAGAATGCATGAATCGCTTTTAATCAATTTATTGTACATATTATTATAGCATTAAAATCAAAAAAAAAAAAAACAAACAAGAAAACAAAAATTTAAATACTCTGCTATTCAGGGCAACAAAAACAACAATGATGAAAAAACAATAAAAACAAAAAAATTATATATTTTCATTGTGATGACAATAAATACAGAAGAGAAGTGATAGAAATGAAATAAAAATAAACAAAATGATTGATGAGAGGACCAGTATCATCACAAATAACATGAGCAACTTAATCTATAGAATTAGGGGACAAAAGATGAATGAATGAATAAATGAATGAATCGAATGAATGGTCGAATGAATAAACATTTTAGTAACCAATAACAACTGTTTACAGAAGCTTCAAAATGTATCTTTTTCTTTCTTTCTCTTTTATACTCTGTCGAGCTTCTAAAGCTTTCAGTTTCAATGGAAATTCCATCTGAACAGAAAACAAATTTGTTAAAATGCAACAAATAAATGTTTAACAAATAATTTATCATATTATTGTTGTGAATAAAAAAAATGCCAAAAACTTAAATTAAGACGAATATAACGTATGTACATATGTACATATTTGTAATTATTTAATTGTTTTGTTTTAATTGAAAAATCATACCCTCATCAATTATTGCATAGCATTAAAGCAAAGAGTAGAATAGGATTCTAGATTAATATGTATGTATGTATGTATTGCATAATTGAGACAATGAACGAATGGTGTTCTATTGTGTGATTAATTATTGTTGGCTGGTGGCTGGTGGCTGTTGGCTGTTGGCTGTTGACTGTTGACTGTTGACTGTTAATGTTTTTGTTCTTAATTCATATTTTAAAAAAGATCGCTGGCTGGCTCCAAATTGTATGCGAACAGATGCATAAATTATTTTGTAAGTCAATATTATTTTTTTTGTTGTTGTTGTAAGAGTTTATTTCTTTTGTTTATCGTTTAAAGCATTTCTTGACGCCAATTGGTGTCAAATTCCATTGGTAAACGCGTTCATTTGTGGAACAACGGAGTTGTTTTCGTTGCCGGTTATTGTCGTATTGCGTGCATAGGGAAACAGACAGTACGACAGTTTTATTACGTACAATATAATTCTGGTGTATGCCTTAAAATTATTGTTGCATGTTGCAAATGCTGCGAAGCACATGTACATGTATATAATAATTTGACTACTATAACAGCAATACCATGAGATTGTAATGTGGCGTCAGAATGGAATATTTTATACCTTCACACATCGGTTAATGGTAGTAATTTCTGAAGAATTGTTCTTTAAATTAAAAAAAAAAAATAGAAAGAAAGAAAGAAGCAATCGTATTTTTATTTAGCGTTATTCATTCAATGTGCAAGAGAAATGTAATATTGGAGTAAGATCGGACTACCGAAGTTCATTGTAGTTCAAATGATTAGCTGAGCTTGTGGTATATCCAAGTCTACAACAACACAAATACACTCAACATACAGGATTGATATTGATGCAGTAGTTTTTGTGTTGCTAAAACAAAAAATATTCACACATTTTTGTATTCCATTGTAATTTATGAAGTATTAACTCTTTGACATGATTTACGATCTGTGTTTAATATTGACTTGATGAAGATTTGTATTGTGTTCTTTTTCTTTACTTTGGAAAAGATGAAACTCGTTTAGATGAAATCACATTCAACTTAAATTTTAATTTATTGTTTAATTTTAAATGAAAGCCTCAATCGAAATCACTTCAATTGGGTTTTCCGTTAATACATTGGTACTACGTCTACATCTACCTAATTGAAATCGTGAACAACGCCTTTAACAAAGGACAACGATAAAATCAAATATTAATTCAGTTGGCAAAAACAAACTCACCTCCACCCTCTTGTGAATCTTATTGTTGTTGATTATGAATAATGTCGATAGGTTGCATATAAAAAATGCATTTGTTGCTTAAAATTGTCACTTGTAACAATTTAAATGAGAAACGAATATAACAAATAAATAAGTGTAGGGTGGAGAATAAAAAGGCGGATTAAAGAGGTTTGTTTCGAGTTGAAGTCATTTAATTTATTGCACATTTGGTTAAACACGATAGTGAATCCACCAAAAAGGGCTTGGCAAACACGCACCATAAACATTTTGTCAGTTGGTTTATGTTGTTAACGACATTCGGGGCTCTAAACACAACTCAAACGTCTGGCGTTAACAAATTATCGAAACGCAAATGAGAAAAATAAAGAAACAAGAAACAAAATCAAATTTTAATTTAAATTCTTCTCAGACATCCGATCCCATTCCGAGGTATATTTTCATTGATGATGGCTTTCAAGACGATTTCCAAAATAATGGTTTCTAAGTTAATACTTTTCGCTTACGCCCTGTCGTATCAGTTATGGTTTATGCTGGTGTTAAGAGTGTTTGTCGCTGCATTTCGCAGATACAATTTCGTACAGGGGTTTGGCAGCAATTTTAGCTTTTGTGTTAATTTGTTAATGACTTTGCTGTTTTTGAATCGTCGTTTCATTTTTTATGCAACACATTAAATTATTCGTTTAATTGAAATTGTATGACGCATGTAAAATAAGTTCTTATTCGCCTCTCTACACGTAAGAAAGACCGACTATGTGAGATTGCCGAAATTGGGGTTTTTCTTGTTGCTCCCAGTTCTTTAAAATAATTTTTACAATCGTTAACGACAATTCGCTGGCACCAATTCATGTTTTATGTTGCATATAAATTG
The DNA here is from genome assembly GCA_936449025.2 of Sarcophaga subvicina. Classification (NCBI taxonomy): domain Eukaryota; kingdom Metazoa; phylum Arthropoda; class Insecta; order Diptera; family Sarcophagidae; genus Sarcophaga; species Sarcophaga subvicina. Next base: position 122,110,524 of record OW388082.2, on the reverse strand, counting down.
TGGTATAATTTACTAATTGCCAATATGTGAGTTTTTTTTTCTGTTTATTATTGTACCAGTTATTGGGTGGCATCAGAGGCGTTATTGACAAATTTAGGTTAAACAGTTTTGCATTTGAATTGATAAAAGAAAATGGAGAAATTTCTGTTTGCAATAGCCATGGTGGTTACTGATCAATTATTGTAGAATTAAAATATTATTGTGTGTATTGTTATCAACTATTATCGCTATGATACATGCACTCATGCCACATGCCACATGCCTGCAAAACATTATTTAATTTTAATATTTCTCTCAAATTTATTACATATTATTTATTTAGGTCTAACGATAATGAGACAATAATTCTTTCCCTACAGTAAAAATGATGGCACCGTGTACTTATTCAACTTCTACAATGTGTATGTGGAAAGAAAAAAATAAAAAATAAATGAAATCTATTGGAATTCATAAAAAATAAAATGAAAAAATAAATTCTAAAAAGAGATTTATCAAATAGAAACTGGCTGAATGGAATCAATCGAATATTTAGAAAAGCATCCATTAGTTAATGGAAGTCATAGCCAAATGTAATGTATGGAGAACAAAACAAAACAAAATAAAATGAAATATTTTAAATGAATCTGATACCAATTGAAGTAATTGGAGTGCAAATTAATGTGAGTAATGGAAGACTGACTGAATGACTGAATGACGGAGTGAGTGGGTGAGTGCGTGTGTGAGTGACTTACAACAAAGGAAACAAATATTCAATGCAATTTAACTATGAAATTCCAAACAGCTGATGTTTTCCGCATAATGAAATGTATGATAAGACGACCAGATTACCATAATAGGAACACAATTTGCAAATATGTTCTGTTTGCTTGAGAAAGATTAGATCATATAAGAATAATTAACGTTCTTCAAAGGAATATCATAGCAATAGAAATGGCAAAAAGAAATTACATATCAAAATACTGCAATTTGATGTGCATAAACAAAAAGGCCGACTGTAATACATAAAAGTTTAAAACAGAAGCTTAGAAATCGATTAACAATAAACAGGTTTTCTTTTTTCTTCATAAATGGTTTTCGGTTATCTAATCTTCCGAATAATTACGCATGATTTTCATTAAAAATTTGGAGCAGTCCTAACATAAACATGCAAACAATTTTCATTTATGAATCGATTCGAAAAGCAAATATTTGCATTTGATTATAAATACTATGGAAAAGTACGATATAAAGAGTAAATTCGGATTTATTGGTAATCAAAGATGCTGTGAATAATTAATCAAATGCTTCTGACATTTAATTTCCTAATATCTTGTAAAGCAGAAGGCGGTTATATATCTGGTAGACTCAACTATTACTTTGATTACAAAGATAAAATAAAAATAAATAATGATGATAATGCGTACTCGCATATCTGAATTTTATTACGTTTGCTATTGAAACAAACACAATGCTTATATATTACATACATTAATAGAGTCAAATTTAAATTCTTTGTTTTGTTTCGTTTTCTCACTAAATTAATGTGTTTTTAAAATCTGTCAAAATAAATTTTCAGCTCAATTTCTTGGGCTTTAAAAATGTTTTTTATTTTTCATTTATCATTTGAGCGTTTTGGTTTTCTTTAAGTTAAAAAAAAAAACATTTAAAAAAATATACTTTTTTAATTGAACTGGTTTATTTTCCATTCGCCTCTTTTGTTTTGCCTAGTCAACAAGTCGATATCATCCATCATGAGTGGCATACTGTTTAGCCTTGATCTTAACCGAAATCGTGTTGAAAACAAGTTTTTTTTTGTAATTAGAAACCCCAAATTAATTAATTCGAATACAGTAAATATTATTTGTGGACAACCGTATACCATTAAAGGCAATTCAGTAAAAGATCCCATCAAAAATTTCAAAATAATATACACACGAGTACGTACGTATATTTAAAATTGTATTTAATTTTTTATTTATTCGATATTATATTACCCAGTTAATGTATATTCACGCTGAAATGTTTTGGCAAAGTTAAAGTTTGACCACGACAAGAAAAAATGGAAAATTTTCATTTGAATAATTAAAAAATTAATCTCCCATAAGCAAGACTTAAGTTTCATATTGTAGTGTGGAACTCAATAGAAATACATCAAAAAATACCGATTGTAATAAACAGTGGGTTACAAAGCTAAGCTATTCTCAATATGCGCTATTAACGACTAGAGAGCTGTGGCGACTCTGTGATATCTAACTACCAGATCTAAAACAAAGTAGGCTTTTATTAGGAGTTAATTAGGAGTTAATCGTGCTAAAAGATATATATAATATTGTTGACACCTGTACATTATTTTATTTATTCGTATTAAAATCATTATCTTCACCAAAACACTTACCATAAAGTTCAATCACGTACAAAGAAGCAGCATCACATCATCTCAAACCATATACGAACGCAACGATACTACCAACAGTCATACTAAGTGTTCCTTTGCTAATATTATCACAATTGGCAAGAAGTTCTCTTTCGGATATTCATAGACATGTTACGATGACTTTGACTTTGAGATGAATATGCTGTTAAAGAAAAATATTCAGATATTTAACAAAGTTTACAAAGACAATTGGTTGAAGAGATAGGATTAAAGCAGGTTTATAATCGAGTTTCAATAAATTCTTCGCAACAATCAAATATGTATGTATGTATTAGGATTTAGAGATATTTATCTCTAGACAATGCAATTCTTAGTTTAAAACTTTCGCTCATCGGTGGTTGCCACCACACAATATAACTTTAAAATTTTCAAATTTGCTTATCAAATATTATATTTTTGTGTTATCTCTCGAGAGGAATGATAGAATTGCGATCATTTGTATTCAGAGTATGATTTCGTTACTTGGATGATTCTCGCAATTTTCCATATTTTGGCATAACAGTTATAGGTCAAAATTTAGTTGAACTTAAATGTGAGAATCCTATTAACTTCTATTTCATAACACTTTACGGACAACAGACTACATATAATATCCTAGCAGGTGACATTAGTAAAATAAAAATTGTTTAAAGAAACATCAAAGAAGCTGTCAAAAATTATTCATTTAGATCATCTGCATTAATTCCACAAGATTGATTATTCGTGGATTTTCTATTCATTCAGCTGTAATAATATTAACACGAACTCGAACACGAACACGTTCCCTAAATGGCGATTAATTTCGAAAACTAATACTAAGTACTTTTAAACAATTCCCATTTAGTTTAATGGAAAATATTATGTTTTGTATTGAAAGTTCCGTGTCCAAAAGCTTGTATTTATTAGATGCAATTGTTTGATTCAGTTTTAGATTGCAATTTGAAAATATTTCATGGAACTTCTGTGGCAGAAACGCAATAATAAAATTCAATTTTTAATTTGAATAGAAATTCTTTTCGCAGAAAAAATTTTAAACTGAAAACCGCATAAATTCTTTTATTACAAATTGTTGAGAGAAACGCCATGTTATCTAAACAGTTAATAATACATTTAAATTAATAATCGACAGTGTTTAAAATAATCAATAAATCTTAATAGAATTTAAAAGTTCTCTAATTTATGCATGAAATTACGAGTACTTGTCTTGCGACTAAAGTTTTGAAATTGTTAAAGTGTGTGTTTCAGATTGTTACTCCTAAACTTTGTTGTTGTTGTTGTTGTTGATTGATTGATAAAACGCTGTCTACGTTGAAAAAGAAAGGCAAAAATCATTTTAAACTATTTGTTAACAAAAATAATTTTTATCGACGATCTTATTTTGTCGTTTGGTTTTTATTCAGTTAATTTATTTGAGAACAATGCAAATATTTTTATCAATTCAATTATTTATTTGTATACAAAACATCGATCAATAGCGAAATTATATAAAAAATATGTACATGTACAATATTATTTCGATGCGTTTAGGCCATTTGGGCAGAATTCATCAAATGCCATATCAAAAATATTTGAATATGCTTGTGTTAAACGATTTGCTGTGAATCGATTACCTAAAGGTTTTATGTTACAAAAAAAATAAAAGCTTTGCATACATACATACATGGCATAGTTGTGCCTTTTTCCAACTCGATAATTGGTTGACGTAATTCTTCAATTGCAAATATTCAGAAAGTAACACAATACCTCAGTCACAAACAAGCAACATTTTTGTTTTCATTTTTAACAATTGTTGCCATAAAGTCTAGCGGCGTTGTTGCTTCATGCAAAAGAAAAATAATTGATAAAGCAAATATGTATGTACATATGTATGTGTGTATGTATGTGGATACATATGACAACAACTATCAAATAATTTTATATTCAAGTGTTGCTAACACATTACTATTATATGATTATAATTACAATAAATTATATTTTTAATGTTGTTGTCCAATTTGTATTTTCTTAAAATATTTTGGATGACGACATCTATTTCTAGTTGTTGTTCTTCTTATTTGCAAGCCGCTGTATCAGTAGTAGTGTAAAGTTTATTGACGTCGACAACTATTTAACGAAGGCCGTCTTCATCTATTCCTTTCATTGCAATTGCAACTGCAACAAAATATGCTGGTTATTTTTCAATATTTTGCAAAAAATTCTTACCTCATGTACGTGTAAGTTTGTATGCATTATTGAACGTTTATAATTAGTGGAACAACACCACACAGTCATACATATTAATGTACATATCATATATATGTACATGTACATAATTTGCAATGAAACGAAAAATTAAGACGATTCTATGCAGACGGTTCTATGCAGCAACACAAGGTCTACAAAGTAGGCGCTTATTATGTGATATTTCAAGGTTTTCCACAAATTCTTTTTATTGGATAAGTTTTGGTGGGTGTTTGTGGAATTAATTTCATTTATGTATGGCCGACAGTTTTCATATCATATTTTAAAATGAAATTTAACTTTCAACGGGTATGCAATGAGTACTGTAGGTCAGTTTTCTAGTCATATATTAACAACGTTATAAAATTTGAATTTTAGAACTTAGAATTTAGAATTGAACACAATTTCTTTGCATGTAAGTTTTTTAAATCTCCAAATCGAAATTGATTTCCACTGATTCGAATAGTCCGTATGTATGTATGTTTAGATAATAAATAAATATAAATAAATCGATTTTTTTTATCATTAAAGTTTTTATCATAAGAGTTCCCACGTTAGTGCTAAATAATGAATATGTTGGGCAAACATTTTTCAGATACTGACTGGTTAATCTAAAGACATCTGTTGAGTTTCTATTAATTATGAAATTATTAAAGATTGACCAGAAAATTCAACAATGAACAGCGTGTCACACGAATAAAGTGTTTGAATAGTTGATTACATTTACAATTATTGCATATAAAGTACTTCGATTGTTTTTGCAACGTTGCAACGTTGTTATCATTTCGTAATTCCCATAAGGATATATGTACATATATATGTATGTATGTATGGTACTCCGTAAAAGCAAATACAAAATTATTGATTGTACTGGATGGTTGGAGTAGCATTTGACGGAGTGAGTAAGAAGAAACTTTCACACAAATTAAACGAAATTTATAGAAATAACGGAGAAAGAGGAAAATTTCATTGAGTTTCTTTCATAGGCAACCTGTTTAATGTGTTTTATTAATAATTCATTAAATTGATGACAATGGTATATATTTTTCTTTTTCTTTTTATTTTTCTTTTTTTTCTATTTTAAAATGTACATTGTATTATAAAATAATTGAGATTGTTATCAATTCAGCAAATCAAACAATCGATATGCTCGTATTGTGGAATGTTGATAATTTAAGTTGGTATTGCTGCCAATAGAGATTACTTAAGGGGTTTCCTCTTTTCTCTAGTTTCCAACGTTTAAATGACGAAATGTTTAAATGCTCACAAAAGATGAATGAATGCAGACTTACCTTTAATTTAAAATAAAGTATTTTTCTTTTCTTGTAATTTGAAATTTGTTGTTGTTATTTTTTTCCTAAACATGCATAAATTTTAAATGCCAATAGCACACCTTGAAAAGCATAAGTATGTTTTTTTATTTTTGTTATTATTTTTTATAAATATGTACATACATACATATTTATAGAATATTCGGTATAAAATTAAATAAGAAAATCCCCGATAAAACTTTATTTTATAGAACAGGTCCTCAACAGATAAATTGCATAAATACGACAACGTACTTAAATGAAATATCAACTTGAAATGAAACAAAAGAAAAAAGAAAAATGAAAAATGAAAAACAAAAAAAACAGAAAAAATCTGTTTAAATTAAACGTTTAAAGAAAATATATCTGATGCGTGTCATACTTTCTCCCTTGATAGTGAAACGGTTGTGTCCGGTCTGTTTGGTTATGTACTTATGTATTGTGGATTTTATATGCCAACGGTACAGAGAGGACGTGGTAGGTAGAGGGAGTGAGAATAAGAATGTACATATTTATGTCTTATATTTCCTCAAATTATGAGGCAAATCGATCAAATCATATAACTTGAGTGTTTAATACATTTGAAAATTTGCAGAATGTTTGTATTTTCTTAATCCGAAGTCAACTTTTCGTATCAGGTGGGTTAAGTCGACACAACAACTCGGCCCATTAGAGCTAGAAATTTTTGCTTATGTTTTGAATAGTGTACTGATTTTAATTAAAGTAAAAAACAAAAACGAATTCACCAGCCAATGCCAGCAAGTGGATTTTATGAAAAATCGACTTTTTCTAGTCTTACGTCATTGAATAATACATACGTCGTTACAGCTTTCGTACAACATAAATTCTAAGATTTTACATTTGGTTGGTAGTCTTCTTTATTTAAAAGTACAAAACTGCATGTGTCAGCATCAGAATGACAATCACAATTGTATTGGGGACCGTTTGAAATCCTCATGGTCCAGAATGGTGGTGCTGTGACCAAAAACATTAATAAAACAAGTTGATGTTTAGTCGTTAGCTGGTGTTTGTGTAAAATTGTGTATAAAAAATATTTCACATTTTTGTTTCCACTCCACCTTAGTATTACCATCTAACACTCCTAACTCCACGTTAAACATTATTTTCGTGTTATAAACCCTACCACCAGCTATGACTCTAAGCTACATTCACATCATCTGTACACATTAACATTCTCACTACCGTGCACACATATGTACATATGTATAAATATATGTATACCATTGCCAGTAAGCCAAATAGTCAGTCAGTCTGTATGTCAATTTAACAATATGACAGGTCATAATGTAATGTTACATACATATGCAATATCCCGCGCAATTTACCGTATGAAAGCACAACAACATACGAATAATAAATACAAATACAGTACACGTACACATACAATACAATGGTACATAATATATACATATGTACATATATGACAAGGAATGTATGTATATATGTATATGTACATGTACTAACCGAACTAAAAGTGAAGTGACCATTTGAATCAATGAAATTGTATAATTCTATTATTATTATTTTTTTTACCAGATTCGGAATGATTGTCGGAATATTATAACTATATACCTATGTATGTACATACATATATGTATATAAGTATAGATAATCGCCAATTCGATAGTTATTGTTTGAATCTGAAGAGTTCTGTGAGACTTTTAACTGCATTATAATCGGTATTAATCGTGTTAATCATTATCCATAAGACCGACACGAATGCCATTCAGACTGTTAATGCAAACATAGTCAATTTTCAATACCAAAGAGCAACTTAATGACTAATATGGCCAAATTTATGCAGGATATGCGGCAATCGCGACGATAGGCAATCGGTGATTTATCTGAGGATTTCTGGAATCTCAGAAAACGATATCTGCATAAACCAAGATACAGAAAAAGTCATTACTGGTTGAAAAAAAAAATGTATACACCGACAAATTAAAACCAGATGTGGTCACTCTAAATTTATATCGTTTTTAGTTTGTGGCTTTATTGTGATTTTTGCTTCTATTCTTCGTATATTACACTTTTTCGCTAGCGATGTTTTCTCTTTTTATGGGCTTAAAAGTCATTCCGGATGCCACCCAAGTGTCTCACAAATAACGGTAACAAATTCACGGTAACCCAACAAAAATAAGATTATGTTGCAAGCTTTAAATGTCAGTAGTCGTTATCGTACACAAAATTTTGCATCACATTTAACAATATTTGTTTTAAAATGAATACGATGCCAATATAAAAATTATTATCGTAATAAATCCTTCTGTGTGGAGTTTGTGTCCTTAAAACATTGGTATGAGATTTAAAGATTTGAAGTGAAATAGAACTTGCAAACAAGGACGTTTAGATATAATAAAAAAGAAAATATAAATAATTTCACTTTTAATATCAATATCGTTATTTTGATTTCTTATTATTACACGATAAAACTTGAAAGAAAAATCAATGATGGCACCACAAGCAAGCTGACGAACTATAATAGGTGGGGTTTATTTTATAGTAGTATATCGGGTTTTATCACCTTATTTAATAGTGACTTAAAAAAAAAAGAACACCAAAACTTAAATATCTGCAGCAAGAAAAATCACGGAATAAAAATGTTGAAATCATAAATTCTTTCTACGAAAAACTTACTAAAGGGTGTCTCAGTAAAGGGGCAAATCTTAATATAATTTGTTTTTGGTCAAGTTTATGTTTACTTCGATTATTACAAATGGAGCACTTTACGCGAGAACAAGGCATTTGTGAAATTGTGAAAACTTATTACAAACATTTGGAAAGTTATACAAGAAACCTCTCGCAAACAACGATAAATTTGCAGTCGAGAAATCGAGCATCTAATATGTGAATCAATCGAATAGAGATCTACAAATTTTAAGAAGCTACGTCAGTTGTACACAACATTGTTGCTGTAGCTGTTCTCAACAACTTCCCGAAGCACTATACAGCGAATTTTGGTAAAAATACCTCCATCTTTATGAGTACGAAATTTAGTTTAATCATATTTTGTGAATATATGTACATATGTATGTATAAATTAAAGTCATGGCTCTCCGTTGATTTCTATCGACTATCTACTAGTTAATAAAAAAAAAAAAGAAAATGGAAAGAAAGAAAAAAGAAATTAATAAAAGGATGACATCCCTTTTTTGTCATTCAAATGTATTTTTGAACATTTTGCTACAAAATAAATGTGTTTGCTAAATTTGAAAATGGGTCAATTGTCGTCTCGTTCTATGTTCTACGAGTTTTTCTGCATGTATTTTGACAAATTTCATGGAGACAGCATTTTTAAAGTTTTATTTTTCGTTTACCCCGGATTATATGTACATATATATGCTCGTATATGTCGTCTATACAATATATTTTGATTTTATTATTGTTTTTGTGTGTGCAAAATTGCAGAATAGTGTGCCAAAAGTCATAAAGTAAATCTATTTTGTTGGCTGTTGGTCTCATTCGGTGACCCATATTGAGAATTTGACAAATACTCGTATACATACTTTGTTGATGAAAATTTTCTGTTTAATATCTCTTTTTGAAGATAAAAATGTACGTGCGCAAACATCTGTGTGTGCGGTTTCATTACTTTTAATAATGCCAACAATAAAATTCTGCAATCATTTAAAGTCATTACGTTAATGGAAAATTTATTGTCATATTTTTATTTTGGCTTATCGTTTTTAAGTGCATTGTACAGGCTAATCATTAAAGCTGCCTGTAACTGACATTATTCTTGATATCTGATTAAATAGCTATTGTTCAATTATTATGGTCTAGTTATCATTACATCCTGGCGTTGTTTATCGTAAAATAACTTAAAATAATCGTCTACAATAAGACGGTCAGAATTATCAATTATTTGCATTCGATTAACGTCAAATTCATGATTAAGGTCAATGTTTTTTTTTTTTCCGATCCAATAGACAATAATTAATAATACAAGAGTTGAAATCAAATTTCGTCTTGATTAATAATTCTGTATAAGTAAGGATAAAATTCGATAAATTAAATACAGACATAAAATTAAATTAAAACACAATAACAAAAAATATATAAAAATTGTTCTCATTTACACTAGACGATTTAGAATAAATTTCTTTTAATGTTTTCAAAATTACATTATAATTAAAGTCTAGTATTTGGAGATTGTTTTCTATGCAAAGTAAATAAATTAAAACGTAAAAGAAAACATTCAAGCAAATATGTACGTACATACATATGTCTATACATGTAGTATATGAAGTAGAAGTGGTTTGTACTCAATATGTAAACAACAAATTGTTCATTCATATCAGCGCTAGAAGAAGATGAAGCAAAAAAAAAATAACCAAAAACATAATCATAATCAGAATCTGGATCTTAATCATAAGCAACGTCACCATTAAGTTCACCGTATCGTCATCTTATCATTATGCACATTCTGATTATCATTAACGTTACGTTACAAATATTATGGACCACTAAGCGACAACCAATTGGTCACGATCAGTTAGTTGTTCATTGTCGCAGTTTGTATAGCGTGACTAACAGATTTGCCACATGCAGCAGCCTCTGCTTCAATTAGCTTTAACGTCTTTTATTTTATTTTTCTTACGCTGTCTCTGTTACTATTGGTGTTGATTTTTCGTAACAGACATAACTTTCCGTTTTTGCATCTGATGTTTTACGTAAAAATAATTGTTTTTTGTGAAACAATCACGTGGTGTTTTATTGTATAAAAGTTTGTTTTCAACAATAAGTTGTAAAAATATTTGCGTGTAGAGATATTAAACATCTTCTATTCCAAATTGGGGTACTTGTTGTTTAACATCCATCATTGGCTTAAGACTTGCACTTTCGTTGGTACAAAAGAGTAAATGCAGTTCTAAAATTTATAAAAACATGCCAATCGGGATTACTTGACAGTGAATATAAATCGAAATAAATTGGTCTGTTTTATTGTTTTTGTTTATGGAATTTCAATTCTGCTAACACTCGTACCAAAATAACTGTGTTCCTCTTAAATAAAGTGTTTCCAGTTGGGACGATAATTTTATGGAACTCTTAAATAAATGTTATATCCACAATAGAGAAAAATGTTGGAGAATCAAAATCAGCAGACACTAAAATAAAAGTCACTTATTTGCACTTATTTTCCTTACTGCGAATTACGCAAAATAACTCTGTGTACATCTATTGACATATACATAGATATGTACGTATGTAATGTATGATTAAAATAGTAGAAATTAAATTCTGATTCCATTCTATTATTTACCCACTCCAGACATGAGAACAGAAAATCAGACAGAGTTGTTATTGAATTTACCCTATCAAAATTAATATATTCAGATGGAATAGCAATCATAAACAAATGTTTCTACGTTTAGTATTCATTTATAAAATTCATTTAAAATTTTTATTCATGGTTTCCTTTCAATATCAGCTATAACGATTCAATTTGATAGACTATACATGAATATATCTCCTGTCTTCGATTAGCCCATCGTATTAGCATGTGTAGCATGTAATTATTAAGTTCCTCGAAAGTCCACAAAGTTTTTATACGCAAATAAAGAGTTTATGTTTAGATAGTGTCTGCACGTACAAAACTGATCAATTTTAAGTATTGCGCGAAGTCACAATATCTAGCAATATTTTCCTTTCCACCAACATCAATTACATGTGGGTCGTTAATGGACGAAAAACCCTTGCAAATCAATGGATTTGAATAACAAATTTATTTCATCAGACAGGCCTTTATTTCTTCATAGTCATAGTCCTGTAAGTTGAAAAGACCAATACTTCGCATTTTACAATGCCAACAGTAGCAGCAAACCGATTGAAATCTTTCGCTCATATTCTAGACACATCGATATGCATTTTTGGGTAGCGAACACGTTTGGCATGCTTTTGAATGTCAGAGTCTTCATCTCTGTTGAATTTTACATTTAAGCATAGCCTTTCAATAAGACAAGACACTCACTCAACTCAAACGTGCAACAAATATTCAACGGAATGAGCTGAACAACTCTTTGTATTTCGTATACGAATGTAAATACAAAACATACACATACACACACACACACACACATATATAAAAAAACCAACAACAAACACAATAACAAACGAATGAATGAGTATTAAAAGTATACATAATAAAAATATTTATTGCTTCTAAGAATATGATCAATAAAAATGCCAAAGTTATGATAAATTTTTTTTTTTATTATTAATATGCTTAAATGTTCTATGCATACGTATATACATACAAACAATCATTTATATTAAAGTCGATAAAATGTTAATTACTATGTATGTATGTATGTATGAATTTGTGTTTGTAAATATAATAGATGTCTGCATGCATGTAAACATTGGTAATGGAAACATTAAACAGCCGACATTAGATGTTGAAACTTGAATTCGTATATAAAATACACTCTTCGATACACGCAAACAACAGATGCTCATTCATTAGATCAGTTAAATGGCAGTCTAGTCTAGTGCGATCATCGCGGTCTCAAGAAAATTGAGTCAGTTTATGAACATTAAATATATGACATCGGTCGTCCAGTGATCACATACATACATACATTCACTGACAAACAGTTATTGGACTAATGTTCGTAATGATACGATCACTCTACATCTATTAAACTTCATTTTCTTAGATTCTGACTGATTTAGACTGAAGTAATTTTGATTTAATTTTCAATTAATGATCGACAGATCAATCCTGGAATGATTTCTGATTGATCGATTGATTTTGTTAAGAGTGCGGTATTTAGAGTGGTGTTTCACACAATATTTCCACTTCTATTTCTGTTTGTTTTTTTAAGATTCACTTTCAATTGCTTCTCAATTATTCGTTTAATTAATAGCAAATAATGAAAACAAATTCAATCGTTCAATTGAAATGAAAAATGATGAACGATGTGATTGTTCATAAAACACTTGTTGATATTTATGGTAAAATGAAATTGTTTTATGATGCTGCCAGCCTTTCAGGCAATTTGACGGGCTGATTGACTCTCAATCTCAATTCCTCTTTTCGTTTCTCCATTAATTATCGCAGACTTTTATTGCGAATGCGTGGACGTCATAGTTAAAGTTGTCGCATTTTTATTCGCGCATTATTAATGAATAATGAGCCACAATCGCAGTTGCAGTTGCCGCCACAAATAAAGTTAAAAGAGAAACGTAATTATTTTCGCTTTCTTTCAAATAGTTGTTGTGCTCACATCACCTGAATATGGGAAAATAATCAATTATTTATTGCTAGCGATTTGAATCACTCGTGCAATTCGTCGTAACTTAATCATTTTTTTATTAAATAGTATAAATTTCAAAATTAATTTCAATGCTGCAGACGGAACGAATTAACATTTTTACGAATGTTTTTTTTTTCTTTTTCATTAACTTTTTAAATCGATAATTACATGCCACAGGTTGTGCTTAATTGCTCATGGCGGTGTGCAAAGTGAGCAAGAGGTTGTCATTGAATACGACTCTTGCTGTTATTGTGATATTGACGAAATCATCATGCATTTTGAATGAGAAATGACTTACAAGCTCATCAAACGTGTGATTTCTTTGTTTCTCTTTTCTGTGTTTGTAATTATTGTTCGTTGGCACCATTCATCATCATATTCATTATAAACTTTTTTGATATTTTTTTTTTGTTTTTGTTTTTTTTTTTTGTTATTTAATAATCCTTTCATGTACCATATGTACATACATATGCATAAATATACATACTATATTTATGTAAATATTTTATAAAATTTAAGAAATTACTACATTATACTGAAATATTAAAAAGAGTTTCGTGTATAATATTATTATTTATTAATTTATTAAATTCGGTACGCTGAGGTGTTTTGATTTCTTGTGTGTAAGAATTTTTTATCTGCTTTCACCATCTTATGGTTTCTATATACATATTTGCTCCAACTACCGGGTGTACCGATATAAAGTGAGTGTCATTTTACAAATGTCTCTATAAAGAACATTTATCGCAATATATGTACATCAAATAAATGAACAAACGAGTTCATATTTTTTTAATCGTGTTAAAGATGGTGAATTCTATACCAGAAAATGATGGTTTGCGGAAAGTATTAGCAAGCTCCTAAAGGCCGATCTAACTGTTAATACAGAATGCTACCGACAACAAGTGATCACATTGAACCATGCATTGATCGGAAAATGGCCATAATGGGCCACAAGACACTGCAAGGTAATTTTGCAACGTGTCAGTGTACCTGCACACAAAGCAAATGCGATTCAGAGAACAATCAAAACATTTGGCTGAGATATGCCGTACTCACCAGATTACAAATTTTTTTCATCGATGGAAAACGCAGCACTTCGATGCCTACGATGAAGTCGACTAATTGTGTGAATAATTGGTTTGCTTCAAAAGGCAAAAAGTTTATTTTGCATGGAACCCACAAATTGCCTGAAAGATGAAACGAAGTGTGTATCCAGCAATGAACAATATTTCAAATAAAAGGTTTTTTACTTTCCCATTAAAAGTTAATGTTTTATTTTCACAAAATCATTCACATTTCATAAAGGTACACCTTTAGAAATTACATATAATCACCTTGAACAGAGTTGAACGTCTCAATAGCTTTGAAAACGTTAACAATTAAAACGACAGTGGAAACTGTATATATAAATTCATACCTAGTCTTACATATACACACATAGACAGTTGCTACACATTTTTTACATATTTTTTAACATTCGCTTCCTGCCTCTGAAATATTTAAAGCCAAGGTTTTGACAGGATAGGTGGTGTTTCAGAGAATATTTTTGATAGTACGGGCACGATGTTGCGGTAACTTGGAAATGCGAACCTTGCCTTCTGTTATTGGACAAGATTTGAGATTTTTAGAGGAGATATATGAGAGAATCATTCCAGACAACATAATATCACACTCGTTACGCATTAGATCAGAGTGATATTCACTGATAGGTTGTAAAAATTTGGACGAACCGAAACCAAAAAATGCATTCGGCGAACTAAAATAGATTTGTAGTCACAATTTAATTAAAAATGCGTGTTGCTTCTAGAAAATCTTGTCAGCTATTGAATACACATACAATGTATATACATACATATACTAAAATATTTATTTTCTAGAACATTCCATTTTTCAGCACTAATACTAATTAATATAATACAAATTAATGACATATTATGATTTATAGAATTTAAAAAATTATATAGAGTTGTATATACATACATACATACATTCATATGTATAAGGGCATTGTTGAATTTTATTGTATTTTATAATAAAAAGTTATCGATATTTAATCTTTAAAAATTTGGTTTATTAAATTTGTAACTCTATTAAGGGCTGTCACAGATTTGACATCTCTACATGATTGGTACGATGGACAATGGCTTTAGAACTTTTAATAGGAGACCGCTTGGCAAAGCATTGTGATTAAAGAGCAGCAGTCTCTTGAAGATGATGCGAATATAGAATCATTATTACGTTGGATTTTAAAAAAAGAGTCTAATTCGACAGACAGTAGTCCCAATATGGGTAGAGGTTATAGAAATTATGAACAGCTCGGTAGTAGTAGATATTTTAAAGATCGTACTATTATGATACGTCTTTACAATGTAAAGACCCAATCAGTTCAAAAAAGCGAAGAAGACACACCGGAATAGTAAATCATATCGATAGGAAACTTGGCCAGATAAACAGATGAACTCACCAGGTTATTAACCACATTCTGGTATATCCTTTAAAAAATAGACGCAGCTGTGATGAAGAGTGGCATTGTCCTAGATTATACCACCATTAAAGCTCACTCAAAAATAAGCAATATAAGTTTAAAAGTGTGCTTCGAAAATATTTGTACAACATCTATTAAAAAAAAAATATAATGATCAATAATTATTTTAAACGCTTTTGACGCTGTCAAATTCGTAAATATGTATGTATGTATGTATATGTTTTTGCTTTTTTTATATTTCATTACAAATTTGACAGGATCTCTTTGCAGATTCATATTCTTTTTTCGACGTCGTCTGTCACAACAATTGAAGTGACATTAACCCACTAAAAAATATTGATGGGAATATAATTCATTTTTTTCTTTTCATAAATTTATTTTGGTTAATTTAAGCATTGCCCATTAAGCTGTTACTGAATGTGATAACAAACGAAAAAAAAACAACCTCCCAACGATATCTGTATTAAATGCGATAACAAAAAAGAAGGAAATTTTAATTATTGATTCAAGCAATTAAACACTTGTACAGAAGTATAGAATAGTTAAGGTACATACATACATACTTGCACTATGTTTTGACATTTAACATGTGGAAAATCTAAATGTGATTCCATGCACATGTTTTTGTGCACAATTACAATTTCAATTACGATTGCAGGAATATCAGAAATCAGCAATTTATTATAGTTACGTGATATTTCCATTGAAAACATTTAGTGACTCAGTGGGTTTGTCCGTCCTTACAGTGGTTTGTCTCTTTGCCTGTCAATTCATTTAAAAGTGATTTGAATTTTTAATTTATTTTATAAAATATTATATGTATGTATGTACATATGTACATATGTACATACATATGTATGCATATAATGTAAATAAATTTTCATTATTATTTTCATTTCCCATTTGTTGTTGTAATCAGAGGCATTCAAATATTTAATAAAGTAACACCCCTGTTTGCAATAACTGTATGGCTTGTACAGAATTTTAAATTCCATTTTATATAGTTTACCTAACATAAATTAGGACAACATAGGCACATTACATTTTGTATAATATTTAAATGTACATACTTGTGTTTTTGTATTTGTGTATACATACATATGTATATGTACATATTTGAATTCAATACACTCTACATACATACATATGTACATAATTGGTCACTACAACCCTTCGGTCAGTATTACAACTTAGTTCCTCACACCACTGATGTTGTGTGTGTTAATCTTATACATGAATGGCGGGGCCTACAGTTTAAAGGCAATTCTGAACGACAGATTTTTGAGAAACTTTTTCATGGCGATTTTCATTTGCTCTCAAAGTTTTAGCCAGAAATCTGTTGAACAATAGACTGTACGAGTATATCCTTTAAATTAAAAGTGTAAAATCAAACTCTAATAAACCATGGCATTGACATGACGACTACATTCATGAGTGTGTCATTAAACCGATAATGAGAAACAGCTCTTTTCAAACAAATCCAAACAAATGTAATCTTCGTTAAAATACTATCGCTATTACTATTGAATGTTGCACACTTTTTTGTGTTTATCATCATTTGTAATGATTTAGAATTTTCTATTCAACTTTCGTCATAAATTGTCCAAAATTACGTGTTTGGAACGCAAACGGTATCCACCAACAGAAAAAAAAATGATTTGAAAAATTATTGGTTTTATTTGTCCTCCGGAACCCTATTTAAGACTAGTGGCAACGACTCACGTGGCTGACGCCGTTGATAATACCATGTACCAAGAGAGATGCATTTGGGTTGATATTTACTTAATCTATATATAAAAATGAATGTTTGTTTGTATGTAATTAATAGAATCGTAAACTGTGTATTTGATCATGTTATGATCTTTAGCAAAGTTGTTGCGCATGAGCCGACGAAGGTTTCTAAGTTCGTATGACCAAATTCCGACAGGTGGTGCCACTGAAAATTACTAAAAATGAATTAAATCGTAAACTGTGCATTTGATCATGTTATGAACTTTAGCAAAGTTGTTGCGCAGGAGCCAACGAAGGTTTATAATTTGGTATGGCCAATTTAAGACAGGTGGCGTCACTGAAAATTACTCAAAATGAATTAAATCATTAACTGTGCATTTGATCATGATATGATCTTTAGCAAAGGTGTTGCGCATAAGTCGATGGAGGTTTCTAAATTGGTGCGATTAGTTTCCGATAGATGGCGCCGCTAAGAATTATTCATTGATCGGGCATATACCAGACATTTTAGCATTTATGATTTTAATAACATTTAGTATAACTCATTCACGTAAAATTTGAAACATTTTAATTTTGGAAAATTTTTAAAAATCCTGTTGGGTTCAATTGAATTGAGTACATTGTGACATTCTAATAAATTTAACACATTTTTCACATCATTCCCGTGCAATAATGCCTCCAAAGCGGCAAGCAATTGGTCGACCTACACCGCGAGCAAGGAAGAAAAGACCATTACGATCCTCTGAATCAGACGGGCAACTAGCATTGAGACTGGAAAATCTTCGAGTATATGCCGCTGAGACCCGTTGGCATGAATCACTTGAACAACGAGAAGTGAGATTAGAAACTGATCGAATGCGTACTTTTCAGGCCTGTTCGTCTGAATCATCTGGGCAACGGGAAACAAAATCAATAAAATGATTCAAAATTAATTTGATATTTTTGTAATGTCTTCCCTTCAAATTTATTTTAGTTGGTGGCGCAGCAACACGCGCAGGGTACAGCTAGTAACATATAAAATAGAAAAATATTTTCTAATATTTGGTGGTTATTACCTACTCGCCCTCATTCCACACACTTACTTACTTACCTTCTCTTTAGACATTATATTTTTCCCTAGCATTGTCGGGAGATAAATTAAAACAGTCGATTTAAGATTCGAACACTTATTGTGAGGATCCAATATGTAAAGTGAGATATGTAAAGTTAATTAATAATTGTTTTCTAACAATTCTGTAAATTAATTTCATTCTGCTAGTGTTTATTAGTTTTAATATACAATTAGTTCTTGTTGACTGTTTTTCCATTTGTTTTTTTTTTTTGGTTAAAATTGAAAAATTGCAATAAGTTTTGTTAAACACAATCGTTAGACGTTTATGTACGTTTATGTTTCATTCAATTTGCAAAACTTTACATCAAATTTCTTATTCATAAATAAAGTTTAAAGTTTTTAAAAGCTGATATTATTTGTTTATATGTATTGTTATAAACGTTCTCAAAGGCTTAAAATTGCATCCGTTTAACTATGTATCAAAGTTGAGGTTTTTCTTCTTCTTTTAAACTTAATTTTCTGTATTAAAAATTAAAAATCACAAAAGAGAAGATTATACAACAACGAACTTAAGAATATAATTGTTTCTCAGCTAAAACTAGATGAAAAGTTTCTTGTACAAAGTAAAAGGATTAAATTGAACTATTTGTAGGTGTAGTTGAGTGTTTATAGCAGAAAAAAAGAATAAGAAGATAAAACACAACTTAATTAAAAACATTGATTTGTGTGCCGCCCAATGGAGCAAACTCTATATACGCCGGATAATAATTTAATTAAAATGTAACTCATCAACGTCAAGACAAGTAAAATCAAGGCATCCACAACCGCCTCAGCTTCAGTGGAAACTTCAATATAGTAGTTGTCAACATTTTGTACGTCGGTGGCTTTCCAGGTTTTTTTTTTTTATTCAGCGAAGGCACAAATTGAAATAAATCAGGCGTATTCTGTGGGTGTTGCTGAATATTGACATTTGATTAAAAAAATGATAATAATAATTACACACACACACACACACACACACACAATGTCATGTATAAATAAATGAAATAGTCTACCCATAATCATACGAAATTTTACAACACCCACTGTATAAAACGAAAGTTTAATTAATGGAGGACAATTACATTGAAGGAATGTTTTCTTTGGT
This sequence comes from Sarcophaga subvicina, assembly GCA_936449025.2. Lineage (NCBI taxonomy): Eukaryota > Metazoa > Arthropoda > Insecta > Diptera > Sarcophagidae > Sarcophaga > Sarcophaga subvicina. Next base: position 122,090,905 of record OW388082.2, on the reverse strand, counting down.
ATTAAATTTATTGCAAAAATTCTTACGTCATTGCAGTGTAAAGTATTTAAAAATGTACATACATATGTATTGTGATGTATATATGTATATTTATGTATATTTTAATACTTAGTTATTATATTGTCGAGACGAAAAAACTGAAAAACGGAGAATTAAAGAATTTTAACAATGAATTTCAAATTTTTTTTCTTTTTTTTGCCAATTCAAAACTTTCTAGAAATCGAAGATAGTTTTGGTTATTTTGAAAAAAATGTTAAGAATTTACCATATTTATGTCAATCTAAATATTTACGGTTTTATTCATGCCGTATTATGTATGTGTGATAGACAAAAAATATTCAAATATGTAATTTAAAATGTTTTCTCATTTCACTTAAAAAAAAATAGGCCCCAATAAGACTTAGACCCTTGTTAGATAATACTGACATTTTTTAATTTGTATATACATACATTCATACATATTTATTTACCTTCGAATTAAAATAATACATCATATATAATTTATTGTATTGTATTACACTTAATTACAAGTGGTATGAGAAAGACAATACTGCTAATACATTAGGTACGCGTATATGGTAAACAGAATTTTTAAAATAATATATTTCTACAATGTTTAAAAATACTGAGCAATACTTATGTACCATACGTTATAGATTACAATGGGCGTTAATCAAAATGACTCAAATATTAAATGAAAACAAACACAAACAAACAAACAAAAAAAAAAACATACAAAATTAACATGTGCAATACATATTGTTTTCCGATTCTTAAAACATATACATACGTACATATGTATATATTTAAAACTAGAATGTGTCCTTTAATTCTGCATACGTAAATATGCATATGAGGAGAAATGTATGCGATTCTTTCATATCACATATATGTATGTATGATAAGTACATATGTATGTATGTATATTACATATGGTAACGCAAAGCACAAAAGGATTAATATGTCCAGTAAAATCTTAGAATTAATTGAGGTACCGGTTTTGCACTGAATGGGAGTCAATTGTAACCCAAACTTTTGATAAAACTTTTCGTTTACAATTCTAATATGTACATAGTTCTGCCTGATTTCTTACTATCGCACCAGAATTATAAGAAATTTTCTGTTTTATTTTCAGAAAGTCCGAATTTATATGTACGTTGTTGTTGTAACTTTTATCTTTTCATTGCGATTCTGATTTCTTACTATTGAATAACCTCGTTGAACTGCAAGCTATGGAAGTTAGCTACGATGTTTTCTTTTTTCTTTTAAAGCGAGATACAATTCACTTTTATTTACAATTGGTTTGTTTGTTTATGGATTTTATATGTTTTTAGTGTTTTTGTTGATTTTAATCCTTCAATTTATACGGTTTATGGTGGCTGTCTGTAAAATAAAAACAACCCGACTTCTTTCTGATGTTTGCCGTTGTTTGAATGTCTTGTTTTCGTTTGATCGTACATTCCTCGATCTTCCTTTTTTTTTTTCTTTTTCTTTTCTTCATCTTATTATGATAAAAATGATGTTGATGACGTTGCTTTATAATGCAGACTGTCGGTTTGGATATTGCTTTGGCCTGTTTACTTGCAACAATAATGATAATTCTGGGCTGGTATGTGATTATTGCTCATGTAAACACTTTATGATTATTTGTGAGAAATTATCGCGTTGTTGTACAAAAATACTCGGATTAAATATAAACATATAAATTTGAGAAAGAGATAATCATGCACGTACATACGTACATATACATACATATGTAGGTTGTATGTATTTTGTATACATTTGCATTCATGCTACCAGGACGTATCTACATATATTAATGATGTAAAAAATTTTATATTTCCAATGTTAATTTTTTTTTTTTTGATTATGATACGTCCGATTTATGCGTTCCTATAAATTTTGAAAATAATTTTAATTTTAATACGTACTAAAATTAAATTTAATTTTAATTAATTTTATATTTATTTCTTGTAATTTTTTTTTTTTTGAACATAAAGGATTTTTGTAGAAATCTTAGAATAAAAGAAAATCTAAGAGTATCAAACAAGAAAACATAAACTAATAAATGAGTTTTTTTTTATTTCAAAATGTTTTTATTGAAATTATATTTGTGATGGTCACTGGATAGCAAACATGTATCTGAAATATTTAGATACTGGAATATTATTAAACGTTTTCCACCATGGTCACGGCGGTTGTGTGTAAACGAAATTGATGTAGCTTTTCAAAATGTGCATGGAGATGTATGTACATATTTGAACTATTATAAGAGTTCAAATTAATTACAATTGAATACAATATTTTTCCGTTTTTTGCTGTTTATTTTAGTTTTATTTTGTTTTTGACAACATTTCTCCAATTTTGTTATCCATTTGAAAAAAGAAAAAAAAATAAGATTTGTAGAGGTAATCAAAACAGATTTAGCAATTGTAGTAAAATACAAATGCAATGCAGCTGAAAAAGTGTTAATAAGATAACTTTTATATAAACAACTGGAATTCTATAATTTCGATAATAGTTTCGATAACAATGTATCAAATCGTAATGGGTTTTTTTTTGCACTATTTCATCTTATCAAATTACTACACGGATAGATATGTATACTTATATGTAGCGATATATATGTAGCTTGTAACATGAGTTTTTATTTTAATTTATTTTAATTTTATTTTCTGTTTCATTTCACTGCATTGTTTTATGTTTACGACAAACGATTCATCGTGACTCCTTGTACGTTCGTGTAGCATGTCTGGTAATGACAATGTTCCACTAGATGTTAACATGACAATCAAAATGTCAAAAACAGATAAATTGTTGCAAGTTCTACGTTCTCAGCTGTAGCGAATTACACACATGCAATCAAATAGCATTTATTCTCGAATTTAAACAAAATACATACTTACATATACATACATATGTCCATATATATGTATGTACATACATACATATGTACGTGGATGCTAATTTAATACAAACCAAGAAAATAAAAACAAATAAAAAAAGTTTTAATTTAAATGCACAGAATATGGATTCAGTATACATACATATCTTAATAATAGAAAACAATATTTAACGTTTATATCCACGTAATGTTCATGAAAGAAGGAAAGAGGAAATTTTACTCATAGAAATTATACTCTCATTTGATCCATTTACACATATGTACATTAGAGTGGCCCCAAAATAAAAGTTGCGAATGTTCCCGACTAAAATGAAAGTTTGATTCATGCTAAGACCATGTTTCTTAATATTTTCGTTCGGGGGTCAATATATGGTGAGCTGGATCAAAGGATAAAAAGGTCCTTTTTTGAGGTTTTTTGAATTTTTTTCATATTTCTTCCAAAGGAACTATATATAAATTTGGTATCATGTGAAAGGTCTTTAAGAGGCGCTTTCAATAGGTTATCAGAAATTTAAAAAAAAATTTTGAAAATTCAAAAATTTTGAAAATTTCGGACAAAATTTTTGTTTTTTTAAATTTTTTTATAGAATTTACTTAACTAAATTGTTGAAATTTCTTGATTATAAAGACCATGTAATTTAACCAAAATGGTTAATTCCGTTTTTCCAAATTCAATCTAGTTCAATTTTTGTTAAAATTTTATTAAACCTAATTTCTTCTCTATCTGACAACCTCTGTTAACTCAATTCATATATGTAATGGGCATCAAAATAAATAAAATATTACTAATTTCAGATTTCCTATGTCATTCACAAAATACAGAACGATTTGAACATTTTGTCAGTCAATCCATGCTTTCAGTAATCGGAAAAAACCGACCTATTCATATTGCTAACAGAATAACGCATTTGTTAATAAATGTATATGAAAAAAATTACGTTAATATTAAAATATTTTCTATGAATTTATATTTTTTAGTTACAACTTTTAACCAATATTTATCATTAAGCAAATAATATACTAATACAATGTAAAAATATATGTATATATACGCATTTGCTGCTTAAAATAAACAGCCACACTCTTAAGGAATATTAAGAAAATTACATTATAGCGGGATGTATCGCAAATGTTTGGTTTAAGAAATTGTACATCAATGGAAAGCTTATAAAATTTGTGTTATTTTGATGCCCACTACATATATGAATTGAGTTAACAGAGGTTGTAAGATAGAGAAGAAATTAGGTTTAAAAAAATTTTAATAAAAATTTAACTAGATTGAATTTTGAAAAACGGAATTAACCATTTTGGTTAAATTACATGGTCTTTATAATCAAGAAATTTCAACAATTTATTTAAGTAAATTCTATAAAAAAATTAAAAAAACAAAAATTTTGTCTGAAATTTTCAAAATTTTTGAATTTTCAAAATTTTTTTTTAAATTTCTGATAACCTATTGAAAACGCCTCTTAAAGACCTTTCACATGACACCAAATTTATATATAGTTCCTTTGGAATAAATATGAAAAAAATTCAAAAAACCTCAAAAAAGGACCTTTTTATCCTTTGATCCAGCTCACCAAATATTGACCCCCGAACGAAAATATTAAGAAACATAGTCTTAGAATGAATCAAACTTTCATTTCAGTTGAGAACATCTATACCTTATTTTTTCTCCATACAAACTGGGCCACCCTAATACATAGATACAGAGTAACTGAGAAATAAGTATAACCGTTGTAATATTCAATTCGACAAAATGTTTGTGTAATATACATACATACTTATGATGAGGGAAAGTGAATTAAAAGAATTTTATTTATTTTTTCAGATACATCAGAATGTATCTTAAATAACGTAAATATAATAATGCATTCACGTTAAAGGTTAAGTTACAAATGTCCTTTTGCCTGCACAAAAAGACAACTCAGTGTCAAATTTTTTTATTCTTTTTTTGTTTTTATTCTCAGAAGGCTACCATTTTTCTCATTGCATTTGTTTGTATGTATGTATGAGAAAGGAAAGTATTTCATTTGAATTTTTCATGGTTATCTGTCAGAAAATAAGTACTCTTTAAAGGCTTCAATTCATTTGGGATTAATATTTACGAGCATTAACATGAACACGAAAAGCTATCATACATACATTTTAGAATTTTAACACTGTCACCCTACACTCACGTATTTGAGATTTCCGAATGCAACAAAAATTTTGTAAAAAAAGTTACATGGAATTAAATTTTGTTTGTATGAATTAAGTTCTCAACCGAATGTCTCCGTTTGTCTATTGGCACACATCTCTCACGATTTAAAAGTTGCCAAATGTCTAAATTCTATACAATAAAATATTAATTTTACAAACTTGACCAAACTTGAACAAGAAGAGAATGCTAACATTTCAAAAATGCAATATCAGAGACCAAATCTTCGTTGACAGGAGAATAGTCGACATGTATTAAATGACATTGTGTTTTTAGTTTTTCTCACTCTCTCTCTCTTTCTCACTCTCTCTCTCTCTCTTTCTCACTCTTTCTCTCTCTCTCACTCTCTCTTTTGTGCTTCTGTGTACGTATTAAATATGTAGGTATATATGTATGTATGTATGTATGCATGTATATGTGTAAATACAAAATTATTTCAGACGTGTTCTGCTCTCCCACATAAAATCTTCGATACAATTGCGTTCGTATTTAACTGTATGTCCGTGTATGGCACTGAAATGCATGAAAGACTAGAATTTTGTTGTAAATAAACTCAACATTTTATTGAACTTTTTAATTTGGTAAAAATAATTTTTGTTTTTTGTTTTTTTTTTTAAATCTCAACTGATTGTTTGCCTATTTTCCTTCGTTAATTTCGAGTACATACATATTAAATCGATGAAATTATAATATTTTAACAAAATAAATTACTCCATATTGTGTTATGGCACTTAATTTCGATACTAACTTTTACTTTAAGAGAATACATCGTTCAGAAAAAATCATCCTAATTCATAAATAAATAGCAAATATTGTATAAATTTGGGATGAAACATCAGAACATAATATGTATGCACATACATACACATATGTATGTATATGAAACACAAAAAAAAACTTTAAATTTATTTGAGTACATGTGTACATAGATACATATACATATGTAAGTATATTATTTTTATATGTTACGGATTATTTTAACATACATTTGTGTTTACAGTTCATGTTTTGCGTATGCATGTTTGAGGGCCCATTAAGGTTATTAAATTGTCGCTTAAATTTTCTTTGTGCATTCAAAAATTTTAAGAATGTGCTAAGAGTTGTTAGTGAGTACGTATGTAGATGTACATATGTAAGGAATTAACGCTTTAATTTGTAATTCATAAATAAATAGTTTACGTCTTAAGTGAATTAAATATGCATTCTTTCCAAATCTATTTAGAAAATGTGCGTTTCTTTTTTACAAAGAATTCTTTGATGTTTCTTCAGCAACAATTAAAATATTTTTTAAAGGTATTTATGGAGGCAAACAAGACGATGACTAAACATTCAATATCTTTATATACCTAGTCTATGTTAGTTAGTTTGCTTTTTAAGAAGAAAAAAAAACCAAACTTAAGCAATCAACATTCGAGAAAATTCAAATGTTGTCACATTATTTGTTTATTAGTTATTAGAAACAAAGATACAATGGGGCAGAGATTTTTTTATATTCAACAAGAAATCAACTAAAAAGTCACAAGTGGAAGCAATACTATTGTTAGAATAATAATAAAAAAAAATGCTTTTTCCTTTTAAATAAAAATAAAAAATGTTTGGAATATGCACATATGTATGTACATATGTATGTATGTACACAAGTGCTTGCATAAATATAATATTAAAATCAATAGTAATATTAAAGTAATCTGATAAATTACTCCTGGTAGTTTTGGTACTCTTAAAATGTTGTTTGTTTGTGTTGAAACGTGGCGATTTTTCCGTTTTTGATAATCCTGTGTAAGAGGATTAAAATAGTTCCGTGCGAATGTGTTATGAATATGACTAGGTTTGCCTGTGATAAAGTGTTTGTAAATTATGGATTTTAGCAAATGACAAACTTATTAAATAGTTAATAAATTATACTATCAGGAAGTGAAAATAAGAGAAAAATACTAACGCTTTACGTGCATATGTGTACACACAAGCATATGTACATATATGCTAGTAAGTATGCGATATGCCACATGCTGCATGCCACATCAGACATTCATTATTTCATATTAATTGTTGTACGCTTAACAAAAGCAGGTGGTCGGGCGGTCGCTTGTTGGTTTATTATGAGTTAGAGGTGTCGGCTGGTTAAAAGTTTTTAACCCAAAATAAACATACATATCTACAGCACATTTTTAACATACATACTCGTACACACGCACACATTTGAAAGTGTTTATAATACCTACATGTACATACGTACATACATATTCATATCGAAAATGTAAATTAAAAATAGCTTTAAGCTGTCAGTCAGATAAACGAGCTGTCGCCTCTTAGACGAATCAAGTTATTAATGTTTTCGTTTTTTGTATATTTTTCTGTCTTCATTCAATTTAAATATTTTCATTAAAAGCCTTTAAACTACAAATGCGCCTTGTTTTGAGTTTATTATTGTTATTGTTATTGTTATTATTGTCGTTATTTATTATCCATACATATATATATATTATATACTATATGTATGTATGAAAAATAGATTGCTTCATTCAAACGTCCCATCATCCGTCCCACCCATTTGTCTATTGAATTGTATGATATAAACAAGAAAATAATATTAATTTAGTGTGTTTTATGCCGTAAAGTCCTGTTAAAATGACAAATACATTTGAATCAATAATTTTGCATGCAACGGATTTGCATACATACATATATGTAAGTACTTGTCTTTTTATGTAGGAGCCACAAGTGAGTCAATTATCTTTTAACAATGTGGCTTAACACGTTAAAGGCTCAAACTGCAAGCCATTATCGGCTGTAATGTAGGAGCTTTTCAACAGTTGTGGTCCAAAAACAAATTGCATTTAAAGATTGTTTCGATCTCTTCAGAAAATGTCGCAAACTGATGAATGGAAAAACACAGTATCAGACTTGATTTTTATTGAAAATCGAATGCAAATTGAGGAAAAGACCCAAAATTAGCCTGTAGGGATTCAAATGACATTCGAATGTTTTTTGCCAAACAAATGTCTGAAGAAAGATTTTGGAATATGCCGATACACTTCCATTGGTTACAAAAATGCCTTAAAGCAATTGAAAATCGAGTGATTAAAATAAAATAAAAGAGAAATATGAAAACCATGAATGTTAAAGTTTTTATAAGTTTAAGTTAAAAAATATGCTGAGGGTGTATACAAGCAGGCTGTTGCATGCTTCATGCACAATTATTTATAAGGAAAGTATTGACAGCGCTTGAGTAAGGATAAGTACCAAGAAATTTACGACACGTTCGTTTGCGAATGCAATAACGTGCAATCTGGTTTATAATTCTAAAAAAATTTTGTATTTGTATTTTGTATGAAAAATAAAACATCTGCATCAAATTAATTCATTCAATTAGGTTTTCCAAAACACTTTTAATCCATTAATAGTAATTCAAGTTTATAATATAATATACATACCTATTTATACATATATGTATGTATATATAAATAATATACATAAGTATATAAGTATAAATATATGTACATATAAATATATGTAAATTAAAAGAGAAAAATTATAAAAAACATATTTGCCTTTAATAAAACGTTTTCTGCATATATGTACATATGTACATACATATGTGTATAGAACCGTGAACCATCGCGCGGTTAATTTTAAATAAAAAACAAGACTTCTATTGAAAAATTTTTCAAATATTATTTAATACGATATAAAATTACAGCAAATCTTTTAAGTTACCACTAAAATTAAAAGCATTTTTTTATTTATTCCAATAGTCAAAAGATTAACTGACCAAAAAGATTAAAATGAAAAAATAAATATATTTAAGGACATACCTCAGGTAATTTTGTTTCTTACTTTGTTTTTTTTTTCTTTCTTTCTAAAGGACAATGACGACAATATTTATTCTCGATATTATGTACCGGGTATAATGACTCAGAAAAAAGAAGAAGAACTGGGTTCACCAAAGGCAATATTGGAATCAAGAAGACAATATGCCATCCAACAACGCCAAAATAAAGGTAAGCAATAATAAAATTTCATATAAAATTCTATAAATGCTCCACAATTTTTATTATATTTTCTAATCATATCTGAAATTACAACTTTACAACAACAGTAATCATTACGAATCATGTGATTCTAAGGAATAAATGCAAATAATAAAGAAATATGGTTTAAGTGGCCATGTGCATACATACATATATTCATATTCATTACATCATAAATTACTTATGTACATTTGGTGTGGTCTCTAATGCAAATGCAAGTTTCGACAATCAAAATACCTTTTAAATTGTAGTACATACATACATACATACATGCATACATACAATATATGAGTCACATGTTCCTGGCATTTATTACATTCAACGTTATCTTTATTGTTTTGTCCATTGTCGTTACTATTACTACCATTTGCAAAAGTTTTAAATTGTTTGTCATAGTGTCGGCTACAAAAAAAGAAAAAACAAAAAAAATCCCAGCAAGTACAAGAGATTTTAAATTGTTTATTTATGTTTAAGCAGCACAAAACATATACGTTATGTACGCATGGCGCACCTTCGTATGTGTACTGTGGCTGTACATATTTACATTTGCTTCCCAATGAGGATTTTGAAATTCTTTCGTCGTCGTATGTAAACAGTCAATATTGTAGGAAAATTCTTTTGTCTTTACGCGTTCATGGTGAATGCCATTGCATGCGTTACATGTTTTAAGTATTCTTTCCTTTGGATCGACGTTTTCACTTTCAAATCCGCTCTACTAAATTTAAGTATGGACATTGTCAGCAGTTTTATGATATGATACATACACACATACATATGTACATATGTATGTTCATGTATGCTCATTCGCATAAATTCTTAATATACTAACCAATACTAATATTTATTCATTCATATTCATGTTGAAAAGTAAAAAGATCAGGAGCGGTAAGGTCAATCAACCGTTTGGGAATTATTTTAATATGCGGTCTAATTTAATTTTTTATTTAAACATGGTAATGTACCCATTGCTTTGAAATGGGAACAAAATTATTTAAACCTATCACTGTCCGATTCGATTTTTATGTAACCCAAAAATTTCATTGACTAAATAGAAAGAACGTCCCTAGATAATTAAGGCCTACTGTCATTTTTTATGAAAACTAATGAGGAAAATACGTGTCTGTGGTAGAATCGTATATTAGATTTCGTATTTGATTAAAGATTAAATTGGCAGTCGTCTCAATGAGCATAGCCGACTTGATTTCTGTATAAATCCAGTCACAATATTATTGCATCTCACAGCCATCCCGATAGTTTTATGAATGTGTGAATTCTATTCCAATCACATTTGGCTGTCAATAAATTTTGGATGCTTAAGAGTTCCTCTTCTAAGATCTCCAAGTACCAGACAGACATAGAAGATGTGAGATGTTCAGTTCGACGGTACAACTCCCGACATGAAAATATCGTTGATCATCTGGTTCTGTCAGCATCCGGATATATTTTTCACTACCGATCAAATGGATCTGTTTTTGAGACCCCAAGGGCCACTAAAATGAGTTCTTGACAGTCAGCGAATGAGCGTCGAAGAGTAGTCAAGGAGCAGGTCAGATTCCTGAGTGTAAGATGGTATTGCCTATTGAAGTCGCCGTGGTGTAGTAGGTAGTGTGTTGGCTTACTATTCGTAAAGCCCGGGTTCGTATCCCAGGTCAGACATCAAAAATTAAATATGGAAAAAAAAATATTTCTCCGGCGACTTCCTCTCAGCAGATTTCTGGCAAAAACTCTGAGAGTGAAATAAACTGCCATGAAAAAGTTTCTCAAAATTCTGTCGTTCGGAGTCGACGTTAAACTGTAGGTCCCGCCACTCACGTATAAAATTAACGCACACAACATGAGTGGTGTGAGAAGCTAGGCCGTAATCCTGACTGAAGGGTTGTAATGGCCAATTATGTATGTATGTATATGTATGTAAGATGGTATTGCAGGATTAGTCGATTAAATTTTACTACGCTGTCTTGTCTCCCAGGAATATTTTCAACACTGCTATAGAAATCCTTTCAGGATATTAAATTTTTAAATCCTTTGCGTGAGGATTTACTTGTGGCCCATTACCCATTTTCTGGACCCCTGTTTCCTGGAATTGGAATATATAGCGTATGTGGACGGAAAATGGAAAAATCTGCAGCTACATTTTAATTACACATACATAAATAAATAATTTCGTATTTGAATTTCATTTTTATACTTTCGTGAGTATATAACTCTGTATGTATGTATAAGCATCTACGATATTGGAGTATGAATTGTAAAATAAGCAACTTATTCAAGGCATACATATGTACATACATACATATGTATGTGTTGTCACTTAAATTGTTAAAAAAATATTTTATTTAAATATTATGTTTTATGGTATTTGTTCCTAACGCAAGTTTTATTGTCTTTTTCAGCTTTGGCCAGTGCGCACCACCGGCGTATTGTCACGGAGGGCTTTTGCCGCTTGCCACAACCACGAGTAGAACGCATACGACGAGACTCTTGGAAAATTTATACACCACACTGTACAATATTACATCGTTGCGCTGATGATGCTGGCTGTTGCCCCAGTGAACGTCAGACGTGTGCTCCAAAACGCACAAAAACTGTAGAATTGTACTTTTTCGTAAGTTAACTGATTATTATCATTAAAACATTATAACATTAATAATTATAATGCATAAGATTCATTTCATTGTCATCATTTTTTATTTGTGATTCGTGATGTATTGCAGTTGTTACACTTTTTGTTTGTCGCTTTATGAGTTACGTTTGGATATTGCAATCGGATAAGATTTTATTCAAACATATTTTTTTTTTGTAATTTTATTGCCTATACGTGCAATATATATTCAAAGAAACTCATTAGCTTCTGCTGCATGATTTATTTGCCAAATTTTTAATAACGTAGACAACTCTACCGCATTGTTAGAGTAACAAAGTACGGCACTATGGTACTAGTTTTTGTTATTCATATCTCATTCAAATATTTTGGAAAATATTGGGAAAATATTCAAAGTTAATACCATCTTAGGTCTCTACCAGCCGGCTATTAATCAATACAAAAAGCAAAATTGATCAAGAGATATGAACACTTTTAATAACAATTCTCCATAAACCTCCTACAGAAATAAAATTATGTAATTAACGTATTAATTTAATAATAACGTATTAATTTAATAATATTACGATATTTCCGATTTGATTGAATTTGAAGCCATTTTTTGTTTTCACATTGTTGTAGTGAAAGATTGAATCGAAGAACGATTTTTATACTTTTTTTTCTGCTCCTTTCTTAATGTGAATGATAAGGGCATTATTTTTGTGTTTCGATTGTGATTACAGAAATTGTAAAAAAATGCTACACAGTCCTAAAATATGAATCCATTGTATTTGGATGTGATCGCTTCGCATTCGGAAATACATACATACATACATACATACATACATATACTATATTATCGGAAAGTGGTAATAAGAAAAATCATATTTACGTATGTATGTCGGTGTTAGTTGCTGGGCAAAAAAAAAGTGAAAAGACAAAAAAGAATGGAAAAGTGGACATTTATAGCCAACTTTGTCAAAGAGACTGAAAGCGTAAGTTAGTGCGGAGATATGGACAAGAAGAAGGATTTCGTAGTGGTGTCTCTATGACAACAAATAAAGAATAAATCTCATTTCACGAAAAACCTATAACCTGTTGGAGGAAATTTTCAGGAAATTCTAAATCCGTACAACATATTTCCACAGGTATCAGTAAACACAATCTAGTACCCTCCCAATTCAAAAAAAAAAATTCAACGTACCCCTTAAACACAACTGATAAATGATAAGTCTGCTAGGATCGACAATCTCCCATCTAAGTTTCACAAGGCAATTACCACTATTATCGCAGACATACTGTAATCGCTATTTCATAATTTACTGACAGGCTGACAGAAACTATTTCACAATAGTAGAGAAACGATGACTTTACAGTACATATGTACATAGCAATTAGTGAGGAATTGCTCTATCTGTCACTGTATGGAAATTATAAATCCCTCCTAACAGTTTTCGAATTGACCAAATAATAAAACAGTGCAACGGATTTTACACCACTATTTATCACATCTTTGTTGACTTTGCAAAACTTTTCGACACAATCAGTCTTCATATCATATTGTCCTCACTTTCAAATAAATGTGTCTCGTATAAAATTATGATTATAATAAACGGACAGTTTGGTAATGATAAAGCACGTGTATTGCGTGTATTGTACTCGACTTACCAACTTGCTAGTGCTATTAGTCTTTGTGACACCGCTAGAAGTTATCTAAAGGACTACTAAAGACTACTACATATAAGACAAGCTATCAAGCTAGCATTAATAAAACGACGTAGAAAGCAGAATCCACCGAGCCAAAGTCACATTTTTCATAGGACAGCAAATTCTCCTGATCGCATATGATATAATTATAATGTATATGTATATGGCATACATATGCATCTGTATATGTATATATAGGTATAATGTACACTCTCTACGTACATATGTATGTATGTATATTAAAATTATTTAAATAGCCTACACAATTTACTGATTTATTAAGTATTCATTACTATAAACATACATACATATTATTTATATTATTTTACGTACATACAATCCAGACTGTCAATGTGCTAAGATATTTGAATATTTTAATTTAGTTTTTATAAACAATTGTAATGTAAAACATGAAATTATCACAAATAAAATAGCCGAAAATGATATTCCATCATTTAAAAATGTATGTATAACAATCATTTTTTAATTTCTTTTTTTTTCTTTCCACGTTTATTTGATTATTTTGTTTATGTTGGATTTTAAATGGAATATTCGATAACAACGTTCGTAAATAATGCAAACGTATGTTGTCCAACGTTTGACGTAAATGATTAGCTTCCATTAGGCCATAGATCAAGAGATCGAACCAATCTGCTTATGTTTCAATTGCAGTCGGATTGGTCGGATTAGTTTACAAAATTATATTTCTTATGGCGTACTGAAACTCAAGACTCAAGCCTCAAGACTATCAATATATCGACTTCCCATATTACAGGCATATGGACAAAATACGACGACCAGACTACAAAAAAAAAAGTTTTTTTTTTTCTGTAATAAGTGGCTGGCCAAGTATTGTGTATTTATTTCGCAAATTTATGATATCGTGTGGTTTATGTTTGTTTGTCTTTTCACTTCAGCCAATAAGTAAGAGACACGCATACGTCACATACCATACATACATGCATACATACATTAGTTGGTAGTTGTAGCGGAGGATAGGATTATGTACGATTTTGCACTTACTTTGACACGAGATTTCGCATTGGATCATAATGTTGATGTGTACCATTTCCACAATGGGAACCCGCTTCCATTTCCACTGAGAGTGCCAGTGCCAGTGCCAGTGCCAGTGCCAGTGCCATTGCCGCTTTGACTCTTACTAGTAACTAGTCAATAGAAAACTGTTTAAATTTAGAAATTGTGATGGCTCAGGTGAATGGCAAATGGAACGAGTGGGTGGTATTGAACTTGCGGTAACGACAAAATCATTGATTTCGACCAAAAGAAAACACCTTTTAGTTGTTTTCTGTGTTCCTGCTGCATCTTAATATGGTGTTGCCTTTGAGTTTTGTCTCAAATTGCATGGTATTTTTTTTTTTTTTTCAGGTGATTAATGTTTTGTTATTTTTCCGTTTATCTCGCAGATCTTCTAGAGACAAATGTTACAAGTAAAAAGGTTTTTATATTTGCATGCAATCGTCGTTTCTGCAACAGTCATGTATACCGGCCATCGCTTAGTAGTTAAATGTTCAACTATTTTTGTGTACATTTGTAATCATTCTACTTGGTTACTTTTATTTAGTTTAAATTTATTTCATATACGTACATACATACATACATACATTACATTACATTACATTACATAAATTGTAAGCAGTTTTGGATTCTTTATTTTCATTTATTTTTATACTTTTATTATTTTGCTTTAATTGAAGTGTGTTACATTAAACATAATATGTAGTCAGAATCGTCTTAAACGTAATATTAAAAAAAGAGAGAAAGAAAGAGAGAGAGAGAGAGAGAGAAAGAGTGAGACAGAAAGAAAACATAGAAAAATATGTATGTATGCATGTAATAAGCTCAATGTTGCAACAATTTAAATTTCTTTCTGTCGTTTCTGTTGGCATTTTGTTGTACAACTTTTTCTTTTTGCAATTTGTTATAATGATTAGTGATTCGAATTTTGAAGGATTTAATTATTGGTCATTTAACAGTCAACACGTTAAGCTTGTTCACATAGACGCATACATGTACATATCTATGGATATGTATATACTAGTACACATGCGAATATTTTTCAATTAAATTAGTTTGTTTTTTCCTATTTTTTTTTTAATGAAATTTGCTATCTGGTGAAAGTAGTTACTTTCCTATCCAATACTCGAATCAATAAATGGATGTATAAAACCTACACAAGTCTCAAATACTGTAATATACTCAAATGATTTATTAATTCATCCTCTGGAAGCCCTGCTCTATAAAATGGGTGGTGATTTCTTATATAATTTTTGTTGAATCCGCTTGAAAAGATCATTCAACACATACAAACATATTTTACACTACAACAAAACATTTTACAATAAAATACTCATAACCGCAATTCATAATTCATTAACACAGAGATTTTTTAAATTTAATTTTCTTTGAATAATTCTAAGATGCTTTTATTACCAGAAGGGGAGAAACATAACGGCAGCCAATAGAGTTCGCTGAACTATTATCTTTCAACTTTTTCCTTTTACAATTAAAGAAGTGAAAGAAAAAAAAATTAAACCGACAAGGTACGTTTCTTGAGGTTTCTCAAGGTAGAAATTAGCTCATGTTGTGTCAGAATAACACAGAAACAAAAAACAAAAAAAAAAAAAAAACAAAAAATAAAAAATAAAAGCAAACCAAGCAACTGCCACCACATTTTCTATTCATATGTATACACGAACTATTCGTATATTGAGATATACATACATACACACATATTATATGTTTACAACATCTACGATCATAGAATTTTACATGGATATGGAATGTTTATATTCCTGCAAGCGTACGAGTGTATGAGCACATGTGTATACTCACATTGTAATCGTGTACACACTACTAGAAATGATGTTATGATGATGGGTTTTGCTTTACTTTAATGGCTGGTTTATTTCCTTTACATTTTGCTGTAAAAGTTTATTTAAGTGGTACTCAGTTTCAGCCTCGACATCGACATCGGCATCATCATTATCATTATCATTTTCCCCATCGGTTTTATTAGTCGGCAATCCCTCTGCCTCACCGATGAATGAACGTAGACTTATGAACGTACATATATTTTAGCATCTTAAGTGCAACCTGTCTGAAGTGCTTACACATGATGTGTATTGTTTTGTTGCTACTGTTGATACATACATATTACTATTGCGACAAAAATAACAGTAGTTGTAGTGTAACATTTAATAAACGGATGTCATAGCGGGTGAGGGATATACTAGTACATATGTACATACGTACATTATATGTACTATAATAGCATATACAACAGTGGCTTTAAGTTATTTTCTTCTGTGTTAAGGTACTGGTATCATCCTATTTTTATGTCAAAACTTTTCGATTCTATTGTTTAAATGATACGATACATTAAATACGTTTTTAGTTGGTTTTTTTTTTGCTTTTTGTGTTGCTTTTCTTGACTTTATGTAGGCGCAACAATTTATCTAAAGGTGTCCGTACCTGAAATTAACACATACAGTAAATACTCAAATACGGTAAACGTCTAAAGGGAAATATACATTTATATGCACGTATTTATATAGTGCATAGCGTATCTCGAATGTAGCCATTATTTGTTAATTGTCCATAAAGAAGTATTACTAATACAAGTCTAAATAGATACTAAACAATTAAAGGCACAAACGTATGTACATTTTATAACCGTAATGCAAGTACATATATAAGTTAAGTGTAAGCCCTTCATACGTTGTACGGTTTTATAACCAGGTTCATATTTACAAATATTTTTTTGAATGACTTTTCATTTTTAAGATATAATGATTGCTAACATTGGATTGACATTTCCAATTGATAATATACGCTTCAATTACACTCTCATAAATAGCTACTTTGAAACCCGTTCAATCTAAATTAATGGCTTTCAATCAACACCAAAATGTTCATAATTGTCATCAGCATTGTCATCGTAATAATCGCGATGAGACTGATATAATAAATAGTTTGAATGGAAATGACATATAAAGTACTGAAAGGTAAATTTGAATCTTTTCCAAACCATTGCTTGTAGGCAACAACTGAATAAAAAATACCAACAGAACCTATTGTCAGTATTGCAATTACCGCTAAATGCCTTCAATGTGCGAGTCTGGTATTTAGATTAAATAAATGAAATACTGTCGGCTATCCATACCGATTAAAGGCGGTGTAAAATCTGTAGAAACCCCATTGGACATTGCAATTCTTCTGTTATTTTATTATCATTTTTTTTGTTGTTTTTGTTTGAAAGGAACTCTAATACATACATGTTATAACTTACGATCATAAGTACATAGATATGTACAACATATTTAATTCGTAAAATACAAAACTTATTGAAAATAAAAACTAAATAAGTTTAATTTTAAAATTTTTTTTAACTTTAAACTGAAAATTGAAAATAAAATTATAAATATCATGTAAATGAATGTATATGTACATATGTACATACGAACATATGATATTACAAAAATTACATGAATGACATTCGTTTATTTCACATGGCTCATCAAAACTATCCTGAAGATGAAATACAGATTCTACAACCACTTTCCACTTTAATAATATTAAAATAATATATTCAAATTAAAGAATATGTATACAATTAAAATGAAAACATTCTATAAACAATTTAAAGTGATGAAAAATATTAATGCAACCATTGAGTCACATTCATTTAACATTAACAATTCGATACGACATGTGTGTGCAATGTAAAGTGATGTCATAGCAATTGTTATGTTTATTGTAAGAACAATTCTTTATCATTTGTCATGTCATTTGGGTCATTCGTAGTTATGTATACATAAGAAATAAGAGGCAAATGAATAATAATTACATCAGCTTTTTTTAATCGTTCTCATTGTTGAAAGATTTGTGGATGTGTTGTTTAAAGAAATTTCGCCAAGGTTATTAACACAAACATATACATATATTTTTATGAATTTTAAGTTCATCAGACCGTCTTCATCATGCAATTAGAATACATAGTTTATGTATCCTACGCCTTTAATTTCTAATGTTTATTTTATGTACAAACGCGATCTTAAAATTGGTTTTTCTTTCTTTAATCGATTCCAATAATACTGCAGATAACTTAAAATCTTAACGAAATAAAAATACTCAACCATAATACTGACTGAAGTTGCAAAACTTTAATTCTTTTATTACAATATAATTAATAATTTGATAAATTAAGTTATAAAGAAAATAATCTTCTTGTATGCATTTTTATTGGCAATAAAAACTTATAAACCATTGTTAACATAATGATAATTGCAGGTAATCAGTCTCAATGAAACTCAAGGCTCAATTGAGAAATTAACATTCATTAATCATACCGAATGCCACTGCATAGAACGCTCAAAACAACGAGCTCCTGAATACGGCAACTCGAGAACGAAAGAACTTATATCATATAATCAAATACCATTCCTTAGGCGAGCAACAATTTTAAACTGCTATTGCCCGAATCTATTTGAGAAAATACTACAGGAGGATGGATATTGCAGATGTGATTGTTCGTCTGGAAATATGGGTTGTGATTGGCTTAAACGCGGTATGGAACATTTCTCCATGAATGATCGAAAGTAAGTATTAAAAAAAGAAATGATAGGAAGTATATAATTTTAATCAGTTGCAGAATTACATCATTATTACAATCATTGGTTTAAATTTCACTTGTAGATGTATCACGGAGGGCCGCTGTAAATTGCCCACTTGTGAGTATGGTCAATACATTAAGAAGCATGGCCGATGTCCTAGACGAGAAGAACGGCATCTTTCTGCCGATGTTGACTGGTGAGATGCTCAATATCAACTTTAACATCTAATAAAACAATCTAAATAAATCGAACGAATAGAATAAAATAGAATTCAATAGTAAAATCAAGACATTACCGAGTTAATTTCTTTTTTACAAAAAACGAAAAAAAAAAACAAAAAAATAATAATTAAATGATATGAGATTAATATATGAACACTCGGAATGCAAAGTATTATAAAAATTAAAATAAATTTTTTATTCACTTATGTAGATTTCGAATTTAAGAAATATTTAAAATACATACATAATTACATATGTACATGCGACTACATAAAACATTAACAGATCCATGAATAATGTTTAAAAGTGAAAGGAACATACAGCTGTCTAATAGATTAAACTTATTGCGAATGCAATACAATGCAATGCAAAGCAATATTACTATTCTGTATATAGTTCGTTAATAATTTTTATTTCGATTTAATACACAAATTAACAATCAGCATATCCCTTCTTCTCCCTTCCTCTCTTATTAACATAAAATAGTAAAAAATTAAAATATATTACTATTGTATTGGAATGAAATTAGAAGAATTGTCATCATTCGAAAGACTTTTCTACTAAATTTTGTTTCGCATAATACTATTATGAGTACATTAATTTTCTTGTTTTTCTTTCATTCTCAACGTTATTATTTATTGTCATTCTTAAAATGTTTTCCCTCCTCATGAAACAAATTTCATATCATTTCTATTTGCATTTTATGTCCATATTGCATATTGCATATTGCCTAAGAATAAAATTTTCAATTTTTAATTAAATTGTATAATCACAAAAGACTACAATTCAATAGTTTATGAGTGTATCATTTATTAGATTGAGGTTCCAAAATCCAATAGCATTTACTATTGTATTTCTTAGTAATAGATGTTCATTTATAAACTCAATATAAAAATTGAAAATATATGAAAATATATAAAACAGCGAGATAATTGCTGTACCGTTATTAGTTCATTAATATTGGAATCTATATGAAATGGCGCAACCACTTAAGCTTTTATTCTATTCAGTTGAAGGCTGAAAATTGTCTTAACATTTGATCATTCGATCAAATTTGAAGTTACTTAGTAGAATTATTCTCTGGTGCCAATAATAATGCAATTTAATTTATTGCAAATGAATTACATTAAGAAATTGTTAATTAATTGAATGCATTTTTTTAAAAAAAGTTTAAAAATAACTTTGTTGAGCTCTAACAATCGAATTAAATATGTTATATACATACATACGTATGTATTTGTATATACATAAATTGTATGTTAATGTTAATTTTGTAAGATTTATTGATTCGTAATTGTAATATTAAATTAATATTTAAGTATAAATCATCTGCAATGATATCTCGACTGGTTCTCTAACTATGTTAGACTTTTAAATTAAATTAAGGAAATTTAAAGTATATTTTTTTTAATTACTTAGTTCATAATTTATTGTTTTTAACGTATAATTAAAATGGAATTAATATTTTTCAATATTATATTGATTGACACCAGCGTTTCAATCTATTTACGCACATACATAATACATACTTATAGTTAGTAAACACGACGTTTAATTTTAAGTTACATACATACATACATATGTATATTTAAAATAATGTTTTCTTTTTGTGTATTCTTTTACTTTAAATAGATTGTAGATATAGTTTATCATTCCACAGGTAATATGTTTGAATTCGATTTTTTTTTCTACTCAACTAATTAAGGCTTTGTTAATAGCGAAACAAACATTATGACGTACATACATACATATGTTATGAAATATCAAGTTATTAAATTTGCTCATGTACGGAGCTATCCTTTCTGTACAGTGCATTACAGTACAGTACATATATTTTATTGCAAAATATCTTTCAATAAATTTATAAATTTTTTGATTCTTTTATACTTAATTAATAAGATTATTAGTATTTAGTAATTATAAAAAATCTAGTCGCAAATAAAAAAAAAAAAAAATAAAAAAAATAAAAAATAAAAACATATTATTAATGCATTTAATGTAAATGTATTGACCTTTTTGCTGTTGCCAGTTTAAATAACTTCAACAAAGTACTGCCCCAATTATCACTAATTCACAAGTAAATATGTATAAACTGTACTCAACAAAAATAAATCTATGCATTTAATTTTGTCTTCTTTAATTATTTAAAATTTTTGTTTATATTATTAAGTGTATTAAGTTTCGGAATGAAACATACATATGAACAAATTTCTATTTTTATTTTTATTTTTATTTAATTTTAGATAATTCACAGTACGCTCAAATGTAAACTGAGCTCCATCATTTTAACTGTAACACATATACAAGCTCATTTAACAAACTGAACTCAAGTAAATATGTTATGTATTTAATTATTCAATTATTAAATTATAATGATTATTCAATTTAATTCAATTCATTTCAATTCAATTATTTCTAACTATATTCTAATTAATAATATTCTCTTGATACTTTTTAATTCTTATCGATTTTATTGAAATTTTTTAAATTTACTTCAACGCAAATGAAAACCCACTAATAAAAATTATGATTAATATTATTTATTAATATACATACATACACAGATATTTTTTGTAATTAAAACAACAAAAATTAATAAATAATATATTAAAAAAATAAAAAAATTACACTGCCATAGAAGGCATATATACATACATATGTATATTTTATTTATTCTTTTTTCTTCTTTTTTTTTTGTTTATTTTAAAAGTGCAATCATTTTGAATAAAATCTTTATTAAAATCATAAAACGAAAAAGGTAAACATTTAACATTATTAGATTTGTTACAGCAATAATAAATAATCAATAAATAAATGAACAATTATTACTTAACGAAACTCAGAAATTTTCAATTTGAAAAAATATTGTGGTAAGAAAACTTACAAAATTAACATCTTGGAATTTACTAACCTTTTGAGGATAGATAACAAGTTTTTAATGGATCTCCACAAATCGATTGTATACATACATACATATGTATGTAAAATAGAAAACAGCTCTTTCATTAGATATGGATGTAAAACGCAAAAGAGAATTTATAAGCTTTTTACCAATTTGATGCTACTCAACGATATCCCATTCTAGGAGTACGTATATCCATCAAGAATTCGGCAACCGTTACAAGTTTTAAAAATCTATGTCAAGTCAAATTTTATTTCCATGTTATAAAGGAAATAACTTAATTTAATAAATTTTTTATCGTAACTAAATATTGAAATAAAATCCTTTTATCCGAAACACTTTTACAATGTAATAACATTTATTTAAAAAAAGGGAAAAAATGCAAAAATTTTACCCCAAAACAAATCACAGGTTGATAATATTGTACTGATAAGTTATCGCCATTTTTAGTTTATACATATTAACATTCGCCATAATTTCTATTTTCATGTACTTTTGCGTGTAACGAGTATAGTTGATGGATGAATTGCTGGACAAATTTAATGAAGGGAGGGCAAAACGAGAACACCGCCTAACGTGAACAACCTTTTGTTTATGGTGTTTACTCTGTCACGTGGACAAACTCAGAGAGCTGCATACATATGTTTTTAGGCTTATAGACAACACTAAAATATATTAAATTCGAATTTTAAAATTTTAACAAGACAAAATGTTTTTTAGCTTGAGTTTTTCTAGTCAATTGTTCAATAATGGAATAATGATTCTTGTGCTGATGATACGACTGAAATCAATGGAATTGGGCAATACGAAGAAAGTGACGACGATGATTCCATTGTCCATGATCCTCGTTTTCTTTTGTAATGTTATGTAATGAATTATAATTAATAATTGTTATTTTTTTTATATATTTTAACAATGTAAATAATAATAAAAGAATTTCACGTTCAAGCGTGTAAAACACATACATTTTTCATGCAATTCGACAATCACTAACGTGAACAATTCCGATAACATGAACTCCCTTGGTCTTAAATAGTTCACTTTGCCGCGAGTGCACTGTATATTATACTTCTTAAAATGCGATACCTTATATTCACGATACGAAGGGAAATGTTATTAATTTCTTAGGGTTAAAAGTGATACCATTTTCTATTTCTTGTTGTTAATATTAATATTAATATTAATATTAATATTAAGAGGGAATAAGTTTTGTTAAAAAATTTTGTATTCAACATTCATACATACGTACATAATACATAATTAAACATTTTGTTCGCTCCACAACAGTATTCCTTAAATGGTCATAAAGTAAATTGTTATTGTTAGATGTGTGTATATAGTATACCGTTATGTACATAAAAAATATATGGAAGCATTAGACGCTTCGAAATTTATAGAATTTAAGATGATATTGAAATTACTGGCATGGAACAGAACAAAGAGTATGTACTGGATAGCATGTATAGTACTCGTATGTGATATGACACTACAATACATACATAAAACATTACACCTGAAAAGTTTGCATGTGAAAATTTTATTCTAAGATGCTGGAGATGCTTAGCTCTGGCGGATAAAAAAAGACAGAGGACATATAATATTTTTATTAAAATAAATTTATTTTTTTTTTCTTTTTTCCTATAAACTGATACTACGGATCTTGATTCGAAAGATATGAATGTAAATTTCTTTCTTTCTTATATTACGTGTGATTGGAATAAGTTTTGTTTTTTATTGTCTCAGGAATGATGTCTCAGGAATCCAAATGGATCATAACTTTTACAACAAATACTCTACATTTTCTTTTCTCTACTAATTTTTAAAATCTACTTTTAATTTCTTTTAGATCGATAAATTCATTGTGAAATCTTAAGATCAGAGCTGATATATACGAATAGATACGAAATATATATGTATGTATATGTATATATTAATATATATGCATATATATGTATATATATATATACATATGTACATATATAGACGACATAATAATTTCATGTTAAATGCACTGTCCTCTAGAATTCAAAGCTTTTTTAAAGTTTCTCTTTGTGTATGTACATACATATTTATGTACCTTTTATATGAAGTGCATTGAGAGGAATAGGAGTTGCTTTATTTCTTATTCTTGCTTTTCACTTTGAAATTGCTCTACTCCCACGTTCGTAACTTTTTGAAATATGTTCGAATACCCTTTAGGCGCCTTTTGACATCGTACAAAATACTAATAAAAAATATAAAAATTACCAATAAAGAAAATCATTTAAAAACCCTTGTCGTCAAACTAAATGTTCACAAAAAAAAACAAAGAAAAACAAAAACAAAAACAAAAAATACTATCCTGAATTGGTTGAATGGTTTTGAGAAACAAAATAAAAAATAACAAAAAAAAAAAATCGTGTAGACAAATAGTCAAATCCATAGAAATGTTTATATATTTAATCCCACTGAAATCAACTGCGAGAGACTAAGTCTGTGTGACTTAATGCAAAAACTCACAATGTCAAAACTCACATTCGCACATATAGAGAAACCATTCTATTAGCACCTCCAGATACAGTGCTTGATTCCATATTCGATGCTCCGAGATATTTTAGGCGGTATTCCTTTTAAATGCAGACAGACACACGCAAACACAAATTAATACAAAAGAGCTGGTTTATTACAGCTTCAGTGCCTTATAGAAGACAGGCCTTTCGAATAAATTTCGCTGTATTTCATGTTTTCCGTTTCTCTTCTTCAGTTTCTTTTCACCAGAAAGGAGTGATTTTTATATGATTGTTGAATAATATATGGGTGCCATTAACAAATTTATGCTAATCAGTCGGAGAAAAAGTCATCTGGAGTCATCTAATAAAACTCTGTCTCACCCAAAGGCTTTTTTTTATTCGCATTTAAACGATAAACAAAAATAAAAACTAAAACAATCATAATTAAAATTTTAAGGTACGAGAAATATATTTTAAACGATATTTTAAATTGTTAAGAGTGAAACTTTGAATCCATTTAAATATGTATGTATGTATGTATGTATGTATGTACATATGTACATATGTAGGGAGGTACATACTAACTTATACTCACTATACATATACAATTTTATTAAACTAACGAAAATTTAATCAAAAATGCCAAAAAATTTTCAATATAATAAAATGTTAAAATTTTTAAAAACAAGATTTTGCCACATATCAACATATTGTAGCTTGTCACACACAGAGCACAGAAATAAAACACAATTAGTTCAACAACTCAAATGCTTTAACAAATTCATTCGTTGCATTTTATTTTTGATTTCCAAAATTCTTGATGACATAACAACATACATGCATACATAAGCAATATCTTTTATTTATGTATGTAAATATGTACATATGTATGTATGTATCTCTAGTTTTTATATCTATAGTATGCATGTTGTATGTCATATATAGAGCAGGCTTAATGAGATCTACAGCTGTTGCACTAGCTTTCAACTTGCTAGCAGAATGCCTTTAGTAGGTCCTAATACTTACAACAACAAAACACTCATACCACCACCAACGAAACGTACAAAACTTTTGACCAAGTATCCGAAGATCATGTGGTATCAAGAAATTGCAAGTGCAAAATCGGTTTAATACGGGCAACATTTGCGACACATTATAAATATAAATACCAACGACAGCAGCAATAAAAACTTTCCGCACACTCAATGATATTTAAATGTCGCCACTATTTTACAACTGGAATCACTTGCAGGTCCAAGCAAACCTATGTATATATTACACAAAATTAGACGATTTCGCTATACGTACATACTTAGTAAATGTTTTTATTTAAATTCCATAAGGTGTTTTAGTTTTTTTTTGTTTTTGTTTTTGTTGTAAATTTACAAACATTTATATCGTATTAGAAAACAGACGTAAATGTAAATATGCACAGACAAATTAGAATACGACAACACCACACTGAGTATATTAAGATATACATTGAGTCAGCTAGATATACGTTGAGTCTGTCAGTCATAAATGTACAGACATACATATGTATGTTTGTATTGTGTGTGCATATATAGTGAGGAATTCCTAAATCCATTTTAAATGCAAACACAACTATCAGACAACATGTCTAATGGAAGTGTGTAGTGAATGCAACAGCATAATTCGTTTAAACGTATCTAGACCACAAGTAATAAGTATTTTAGTTATCATTCAAACAAAAAATAAAAAAAAAAAACAAAAATACTATTGGCAAAATGCCGAATATCGATGAGAACTTTTAAATATAAAAAAAAAAATAGTTGAATGTGTCAAGAGAATTTGGTCAATATTATAGCAAAGCCGTCATAAAAATTAAGTACTTATCAAATAACAACAATTTACATACATATGTACATACATATGTAGATACATATAGAGCATCATTTTATATTTTTGCTATTCTTCGTTATCACTTTCAAAATAATGACAAAAATAATTCATAAATTTTCTTTAATCATAATTTTATTCAAACTCAATGCAATACATACATACATACATATATGATCGTGTTTTTCATTTCATTTCTAATAAATAAATTAACTCAGTCTGTTGCATTTATACTTTTGATTTGTGTATGTAAATGAGTCATTTATTTAGTTGGTAAGCGTATGTGTGTATGTTTCAGATACTGGCATATTTATATTCTGTATGTGTTAAATTCTTGAGATGTTTACAGCGTTTATTAGCATAGTGATCACTAACAACTTGCATACGGCCGATTGCAGACGCCAGAAGTCAATTGGAAATACTTACTCACAAGCTCTACGCCAAATATTTATTTATTTACCTTAAATGGTTTTATCTCTACACTTCACCATCTGTGTATGTATGTATTTGCTATCGTAAATTAAAGACAATTCTATTAGAGCGGTCCAGCTGACATCCATACATACATATGTATATACATGCAAAAAAAAAAAAGCTATAAAAATAAATAGAATTGTTTAATTAGTTCGCATCTTACAATAAAAACAATACAATTCATATGTACACGTATTAAAATTGTTATCATTGGTATGAGAAATATTTTAGACAGATCGTACTAGGCGATGAGACAACACTTTCCTTTTCAGAAAAATTAATGGGTTTTTCATTTTTTGCAAATTGTAAATTTTGACGAGAAAGAAAACATAAAAAACCAAGCAAACATGAAAAGATCAACAGACCACCCACCTACTATACATATGTATGTATGTATGTATGTATGTATGTATGTATGTATATGCATAACGTAAGGACACGGGGAGGCCTTAGTTAAAGAAATTAATGGCTTTAGGGAAAATTGTATTCATAATACATTAAGTATGTACGTATGTATGTACTCGCATAGGTATTGAGAGAGAAAATTGAATGCATTCAACCAACAATCGTTTTAACTTGTTTGCATTTCAAGAATATGTTACTTATTGTTAGACTTATTATTTGCTTTCTTTTAAGCTCTTAAGTACGATCTCAAACACGTACACAAATCTATTGTAGAGTAGAAATGAACGCTAAAATGTTTCGCTTTTCTGTTAAATTTTTTCGATGAATAAAAATGTATACCTAAGTATCTACCTATGTATGTATGTACATTGTTATTTTAATTTTGTTCACCTTTTTATTTACGCAAACGATTACAACAAAAAAAAAACAGGAACGATCACACGTTGTTCATTAAACGACTCATGTAGTTATACATACTTTTCTTTAGCGACAGCTGGAGTTATCAATCGAATAAAAGTAATTCGATTATTCGTGTGTTAAAAATAATGTTTTTTTCTTTTTCAACAGATAGAATCTTATCATATTAAAAAAGAAAGAAATTTGTAATTAAAAATTTTACAAGAATTCTTATTATTAAAAATGGTGCAAATAATTTAGAAATTTTTTCCCTTTTTTAAATTTTAACTTTGACTAATTGAAACTTTGTTTGTATAGAACACTAATGATGATAACATGGAATGGTACTTCAATTTGCCTTTGGCGGTGACTAATATTGCTACAATTTACTGTTTGTCCCTTCAAAACATTTAGAAACTTGTAAATCTGTTATATAATCTTGCTATTTTAGGCAAATGTATGCAATTTGTTTTATTTTTATTTTATATGTACGTACATTCATTTTATTAAACGATTTTTGATACAGATATTTTTCTTCTTATATAATTTGAAGATATCGATTTAGCACATAGCACAACTTAAATAGATTAACCATGCAAATATAGCCCACAATAAATTGTCTCAGACAGTAGCAAGTGGTTTCATAGTTATTAAAAGTTTTACCAACATAAGTACATACAAAACTTCAGCATCATGTAAAGTTTAAATCTGTATACGAGTACATAATAGGCAGCAACATTCAACAGACTCGTTGTGGCAATCACCAAAATTTGTATGTCACAGTGTGAGTGCTTATGTGTAACCAATTTCAGAGTAAAAATTGATAAATGACAGGCCTAACAAAACTCCACGATCCTCGGGATATGCTATTAATCACCAGACAACCATCCCACAGCCATACAAACATACATAGTGAGACCAAACTAATGATAGAAAAAAAAATGCCATTTCATAATGAAATTATTCAATACGACTTGACAGCAGCTACTAAAACAAAATACATGCTCTTTTTATTTTCACTTGTTCACAAAAATAAAATTAAATGAAACGACATCTTAATCTGTTACCAACTAAAATTCTCAATTACATTTATTTCCAATCGTTTAAAGGAGGAGGGAGTTGAAAACCTCCATTGCAAAACAAAATAAATTTGAGGTCGTTTTTTCAGTTTGTATAATATTTATAACTATAATGTACTCAATAATATTTTGTAACGTTTAGATAAATTTATGGTTATTAAGCGATTCGACATGCTTACATAAAATAGACAAAGAACACCTATTTTAAGTTACATATTTAAATTATTGTCATATAATAAATTAAAAAAAAACTATTAATTAGTGTACTTACATACAAATATACATATACATATACATACGTACAGTACAGTACATATGTACATCGTATTATTAATTTATTAGTACAATATGTAAAAAGGCAAACTGTGTCTTTTTCAATTGAAGACCCTAAAAGGTAAGATAAAAATCATAGTTTCGTCAAGTTTTTCAACATCATAGAATGTAAAGCAATAGCAACAACTGGAAAATGGAACGTCAGAAAATATTTTAGGCGGCATTTACGGACGGTTTAAATACATATGTATGTATGTATAAAAAATTCAAAAAGTTTGGCTACTTGACAAAACGCATTAATAAGATTTATACACCATTTGCTGGCAAAAAGAGCTGTCAGTGATAATACGTACAGCAATAGAAGAAAAAAAAAATGATTTTAAGAAAAATAAATAACAGCCGCCAAGATCATGACTAACAATTTTCACTAGACAAAACAAAACCATTTCAATTTGCATGCACTTAATAAATGCAAACATTATTCGAATTCTCTTGATTTTATATATTCTGGACATACATACATACATATGTACATGTTCACTTAATTGTGTTTAAATTCAATTTTGGAAATATGTATCACCGTGATCGTGCCCCTATTGTAAATTTAAGGCATATGCATGAACAAATTTCTTGCCCGTACATTTTTCCCATGTGTACAGTACTTCTGATGACATTTTCGATAATGTTACATATATGTATGTATGTATGTAGGTAATTAGTTATGAAACAAGGAATAATAAATATTAAACCTTAAGATGATTGAAATACATATATTTATAGTTTTTACTCCAGTTCTTAAATAAAAAGTAATTCTTTATTTCACTCATACACATGTACATATGTATGTATACGCAACAGAACAATGGCAATTGAAAATATTTACCTTAAGGTTATTGCAATTATTATCCATCATTCGTGAATAATAATAATTAATTCAAATGATTCACAATCATTTAAATATGTCGCATAAAAACATGCTGAAACATATGTAGCAATTTTTTTTTTTTTTGTAAAGATGCTTAAAAACGAATCTTAGTACATA
The DNA here is from genome assembly GCA_936449025.2 of Sarcophaga subvicina. Taxonomy (NCBI): domain Eukaryota; kingdom Metazoa; phylum Arthropoda; class Insecta; order Diptera; family Sarcophagidae; genus Sarcophaga; species Sarcophaga subvicina. Next base: position 122,060,707 of record OW388082.2, on the reverse strand, counting down.
TTCTGTTTACTTTTATGAACATTTTAACACATCCAATTTTCCTTTAGAATCGTTTCTAACTTTTCTAGCCTGCCTATCCTCGATTCGTTCTTACCATAACTTTAACTTTTTCGACCATTAATTGAATGCGGTGAGTCAATTTCTAGCGACAACAACAAGTCTTGTAACAAATCGCAATAGAGAAGGACAACACTACACCAACTACAGCGGCATGAATGTAAATGAAATAATGAATTCAGTTAAAAATTGAGTGAGTATATAAAATGAGCACATAAAAGTGGAGACCGAAGTAAAAATGTCGGGAAACCCCCAATACGTGTGTATGTAGAAATAGGAATACGAATGCCCAAGCAGATTTTCATACCATCCATACGTATGTATGTATGTATGTATGTATGTATGTGTATGTACATGTAATATGTTGTTTGTTGTTTGTTATTAAAAAGTAAAATAAACGAAATGCATGCAAAATGCCGGTGTGTTATGTCGTACAGAGAGTAAGTTTGAGTGAAAGAGAGACTGTTTGTGAGTGCAACTCAATAATGGAGATCAACATTTTGTATAATTCGAATTTCGAATATTCAATAGAGAAAAGCAAACAATCAGCTGTAGCACAATAACAATACAATATAAAAACTTGACGCCGCCGCTTGCTTCTCAATGAGGCATGTGATGGTGATAATGTTGTTGATTATTATAATAAAAATGATGATCATTAAATCCCAATACACAATTGGGGTTTAAATATTTCAGTCGTGTGCCGTTTCATCAGATACGCGAGAACCGCGAACGGACAAACAACGTTGTTGTGATTGTTATATTTAATTCGAAGTATCGTTTTACTTCTACACAATTACGTTAACAAAGAAAGAATTAAAAAAACAGATTTACTTGCCACAAAGGACTTTATTTAAGCACTTATTACAGTTGAAGAAATTTTTATTTTCTGATATTAACTTTAACAAAAGAACGGTGTATGCGTGTATCTGTGTTTTCCACTTGTTGTATGTATGGCGACAATATAGAAAAGATATTGTAAATACATATCAAAAAAAAAAAAAAAAGATAAAGAAAAAATTACATGTATTAAAAACAAAACAAAACAAAACAAAACAAAAAAAAAAAAACAAAAAATATATAAAATGTACATCACCTGTTAATAAATTATTTTGTTTAAATATTGTGTATACAAAGGTGTATGTTTATACCATATGCACATATATTATACATATTAATGGGTCGCTAAACCCAATCAATCAGTAAATCAATTGTTGTAACTGCTCCGCATAATTTTGTTTGGAATAAAAAGGATAACTGTTACTGTTATTGTTACTGTTACTACATATCTCCACTAAATAAAACAACTACATGTAAACATACATATGTATACGTACATATTGTATACACATATGTATATATTTTTAAATACATACATACTTAATATTTTTGCATTTGCTTCAAAACTCTAAAACTATAACTACGTATACAAAATGTGGGTATTGGTGGGCGTTAAAAAAATGCAAATGGCATCTTACTGATTTATGGAATAATTCAAACAGAGTAAAAATAAAATAAATTCCAAACAAATTAATTTGTTTGAGACGAAACGTTTTCGTTCGAAATTTCAAAAACGTCTGTAGCAGACAAATAGTGAGACATTGTCGTTAAATTCTAAAATTCCATATCGTGACACTCTAATAAATCAAATACTAATACTTATGCCTGTGTAAGTGTAAGTGCAAGTGTATGTGTAAGTGTACGTGTAAGTAAGTGTAAGAAAAGAAGCTAAAGTAAACATTAAATATGTTGCATGCAAATCAGTACTCATACTAATCTAAACAAATATACACATGTACGAATTTACGTACATACGTGCATACATACATACATACATACGTATGACATATGCAAAAGTCTTGCAGACTTTTAGCCATGTTAAGTGTTAAACTTGCAACAGATACAAAACATTCCAACGGCAATTAACAAAGATTTCAAGTGTAACATGTAAAATTGCAAATAATTTTAATTGGGTCGCAGTAAAAAATATATAAATACACCAATTACTCGCCTATTGTCAATAGCAATTACATCATATTCTATTCCCATTTTCTACCTTTAAATTATAAACTCAATGCTACTATAATAGTTAAACTTCAAAATTATAAACAAACAACGGACCAAACGACCAAACGACCAAACGAATCTAAAGCGATTTATCCAGTCAATTGCAGTACACTGTTATAATTAATGAATATGAATAAATGAAGAAATGAATACTTTTGCAGTTTTCAGTGTTTGTCAACGGAATGGTCTGAATGTGTTAGTGCGCAAAATTGTAAATGTAATTCAAATGTAATTAATGTTAATATTACGTACATAAATTAATTTCTAATTGCGATTGATTCTAAATTCATCGTTTTATACAACAGCAACAGCAACGGCAACAGCAGCACGTATTTTAATAAAAACTACAAACTGTGGCAAACTTCTTAATTACACGTGTGATAACTTTTTTAGTCTTCAGTCAAAATCATACATTCTGGATAGGATAAAACGTGAATAATATAATTAATTATACGGCAAAAGATTTTGTTATCTTCTCCACTTAAATAAATACGTTTATTTTTTATTAAACATACAAAAAATTACAAAAAATACAAAAAATACAAAAAATAAAACCTATTCACCATCCCATCCATTGAATAAAGTTTGTTGATAACAGTTGTATTTCTCAGAAATTTATTCGCATACGGGTAATCTAGTATTCAGATTTTTAAAAAGAAAACCCTTTAACAAATATATACATACATACATACATATGTTTATTATTATTTATGTAAGTGAGAATGAAAAATAAAATTCAAATAGAATGTGTAAAAAGTGTAGAATTTATAAAAAAATCAAGTAGAACAATAAGGATAAATTCTTATAATAAATAATTAAACAAAAAAAAAAAAAAGATAGAAAAAAAGGAAGAAATTAAAATATTGCACCAGAGAACTGATATAGAAATATTATTATTAATAGTTTGAATATCAATAATGGATAAACATAAAAAAAACAAAAAGAAAGAAAAAATGTTCAACTTTCGCGCGACAATACTTATGACAATGTTTGTTGTTTTGTCAATGTTACACACTCATACGACTGAGGGTAAAGTTCAAATGATTCATAGACATCATACACGTAACAACAACAACAACAACAATAACAATAATGACTATAACAATCATAAAGATAATGCTGATGATGTTATTAAACAAAACCAACAACAACATCATCATCATCATCATCATTATCACCACCAACATCCACATTTACATACACATTCACATCATAGCCACCATGAATCTCAGCAGCGGAAATATGCGGCCACACCTATTTTAGAATTTACAACCAGTTCCTCTTCGGCAATACAAAGTGATAATGAGTTTTTAATTAAACAACAACAACAACAAACACATGAGAACGAGCTACAACAACAACAACAACAACAACAGCAACCAGAGGAAATATCATTTATTAACAACAAGGACGAAGTTTACTATAAAACAATAAAACGAAATAAATCCATATTGTCATCGTCTACATCGTCTACATCGTCTACATCGTCAACAACATCACAACCATCCTTCTCCATTCATCTGATGAAGCAAGATGATAATAAAACAAAATCGGAAACTCAAAATTCAAATTCTATAATGGAGCAGCACAAACGCCACAGGCATTATAACAGGTCGATTCCAATGGCTCTATTAAAGCAGCATCATGTTACTGGTGCTGACAAAAGTTACAGTGATAGCGGCCGCAACAGCGATAGTATCGACACTGCAATGATCATAGATCCTTCAGAAAATTCGAAATGGAACATAGCAACTGATCAAAAAAAAATCACAAAAGAAAACGTACAACAGCAACATCCAAATCAACAACAACGAATACAAACCGAAAAATATAAACCAGATTATGACAGGGAGCAACATTCTAAACACATTTATGAAGACTATTATGGCGACGATGGCGATGGCGATGGCGATGGCGATGGCAGCGAAAACATTCGTTACGATGAGGAGGATGATACCGACGAAGATGATTATATTGGAGATGATAACGATAACATCTCATACGACGATGAAAAAAGCTTGAGTGATCGTTCTTATGCAAGGATAACTCGTTCCCAAATTGATGTAAGTGCAATCTATAACATGTTACATACTCAATGTATGTATTCATAAACTATCAACAATCTGAACAAAATTCTTCCTTAAATTACGAATACATTACATACTGTTCTTTAACATGTTTCTCCTTTAATTTTCTACATTTCCTACATTTTAATATTTTTCATCGTAATTATTTTTGTGTATCGTAGGTATCAGATTCACATATATTCAGTACAGTTCAGATATTTATGCCAAGCGCAGTAAAAATTTAATATTCTAAAAAGTAATTGTAGTCGTAATGAAATGTTTTGCGATTATTTTCTGTAAGATAGAATTTCAATTGAAATTATTTGTAATTGTAATTGTAATTGAAATTTTATCAAGTACTACATATGTACATAATATTAATAATGCCCGATATTAATAATCTTAATTACAATTATTTACGATTGAAATTGAATAAATTTAATTGAAATACGAATTTTGATTCTAGGGAATACGAAAGTCTTGACTACACACTCATGTACAAGAGAAAAACAAAACAAAAAAACAAAAAAAAGAAAAGAAAAGAAAATGATGTAAATTTTTTACAGCGCAAAGATTATGAGTCTTAAAGTAGAGAAGAAAACAAACAAAGAAAATAGAAAATCTAAAGATGGCTGTTAATTTATATGATGTGTTAGTGATGTGATTCTATACTAAATCTTTAATTATTACATTCATGTGTTAGAAAATGTTTAGAATTAGAAATGTACGTTTTCCGTAAACGTACACGACATTTCTTAAACACTTTCAAAGCGATATTTGGTCTTCTGAACAAGTATGTTAGACTATAAAATTCTACTTAAAAATATTTTTCTTTTACTTTCTTTTATTTCAAATCTATTGTAATAATATTAAGTACATGTTTTAAAGAAATTACAACCTTAACGATAATATTTTATTCTTTTTTAGGAAATTTCTTTATCTAGAATCATAATTTTCAATAATAAAGGCACTTTTTTCGTTTTGTTTTGTTTTGTTTTGCTTTTTATTATGTTATTAATCGATTATAATTTATAAATATTTTGCATTTATCAACAAAAATCACAACAACAATTTCATTAGCCAATTTTAATTTTCAAATTTTCCAAGATTACAAAAAAAGAACGAAAATGTTTTTTTTTCAAATATCTATTAAAAGTTTTTAGAATATCGTGAAAAATTAAAATGAAAAAAAAAGACACACACACACATATGCACATACACAAGCACACAGAAATAAAATATTAATAAATTATGATCACAACTGCATTGTGAAAGTGGCACTTAATTCATTATTTCCCCTTCAATTCTTTGTTGTTTTTCATTGTCTTGCAATTTATCGCTTTCTTTTGTTACAAAAATATTGAAAATGACATGGGTCTTCGTCATTGTTGAAACCAGATTTTCGTAAAGGTTATGTACATACATATATACAACATACCATCAAACATATACGGCTATTACAACTGAAAATCACGTAATGAACTTCCAGCGTTTATTATTAGGCCAAGCTTTTTCCCCATGTGAATGCGAATGATCGCGTATAAATGAATGCTTAAATGCACTCTGAGTGATGTAAATGGAGTGAGTTAAAGGTACATAAAACCTAAATTCCTTTGCTACTGACATCTTCCAAATTAAATTCATTTGTCCGGTTTTTATTTTAATTTGGCAAGTGCAAAAAATATATGTAGGTACCCATTAAAATATAAACATGAAACGAGAATAGGAATGATGAAAACCAGATGGAAACAGAATTATTCAAAATGTTTAAACGTTTCACACACGTTAGCTGTTCAAGTTTTTAGCCATTGGTATGGTTTGTGAGATGGTTTCACTTTTATTCTGTTGCTGTTGCGAACGCACCGTAACGCGTACGTAAATGGGACGGCTGTTGGTCGACAAAGAGACCGACTGACCAATCAATCGACCACACAGACGCTTTGAAGCAGCAAATACTGGTTAATCGTTTGTAAGAATTATGGAAAAATTGCAAGTGATACACATACGATCAACGGTTCCAGCTGGAACAGGTTTAATAACTCTTTTATCGATACAAATAACTATGGGTAGTAAGTGGCTTTCAAAGGAAATTACTTTACACATATTCACACCATCAGTAGCCATCGTACTCTACTCATCTCAATTCCTTCGAAAAAAAAAAAATAAAAAAACATTTTTATTTAAAAAATGAAAACGTGCTTTAAAGCTACACTACAGTATGCAGATTATTTGCAGCAAATCAGTAGCATTTGCCTAAAACAAATGACCTGATGTCTACGTAAATGGTCTGGATCATTTGTAAAACTTTAATTGTTTCCCTGTTGCTTTTAAATACTAAATTCACTAATAGATTTGTGTTAACTTTTCTGTTGATTGTACATACTTATGTACATACAATAAACAATTGTTAATTTATTTACACATACACAATCGTAAATATTTCTTTTTTTTTTGCAATTAAAAGAAAAATACACAAAATCCAATTGAAAGACAGAGAAACCAAAAAAAAAAATTAAAAAAAAATAAATATTAAATGTTTTATGGGGGTTTATTTTATCATTTGTTTAAACTATTGTGTCTGTTTATTTTTGTTTGGTTTTTTCGTTTTTCTTTTTTTTTTTTTTTGGCAAATTCCCAACCAAGTTCGCACTCACTTTTCCATATCAAATTCATTATTTCATGAATTTGAATTAAATAAATCCAACAGACCGATGAAGAATGTATGAGTCCAGAGTATATTTTTCTGTTGAGTTTTGAGCTGAGCTGCTACTATTTCCCCCTCATATCGATCGATTACATATATTCGAAACATTTCTTTTAAATTCATTTTCAAATTTATCACTCTTTTGATTTTTGCACTTTATAGCCAAAACAAAATATTTTGTTATGATTTAGAATTCTTCACAAATTTAAGTCTTCAACTTACATACATATTTACGTAGCAATCAGTATTCTTTCGTAAGCTTTCATTTTTAATTTACGTTATTGTCTCTACATATCACAATTAAATCCTCCAAAAGTTTTTGTATGTTTGTAAATTCGTTGTCTAAATAAAATCTAGGTCTTGTTTCACAAAGTTCGACAATTAAGTGGAGGAGTTACATATTTATAAACAATAGTTATAAAAATTGATTAAAGTATATGTATATATATATATATGTACATATATACATATGTATGTGATAATTTATTGTTCTTGACGATTTCTTGTTAATGCGTTCATATTTGAAACTATACTCGCAATTCCATATGTATGTATGTATGTATGTATGTATGTATATATTATGTATTTATAATTTTATAATTTTATTCATAAAATATTGAAATTTATACATCGTTAGTTTATAATAGACTTACAAACAAAAATGTATCATATATGGATGTACATACATATTTGTATATTGCATTAAAATATTATTCGTGTGCTGTAAAGAGTATATTTCTTAGTCTGTTTATTTTGTATGTTTACTCTGTTGTATGTTTATTCCTAGAGATGAATGAATACTTATGTATGAACTCTTAAACAGTATGTACATATGTATGTCTGTAGTATCTTTTTCATTTTACTTCTTCTTCTAAACAAACTTTAACAATTGTGTTGTTAATGCTCACTCGCACATGCTAAAATATTTCGCATTTTTGTTAAATAATATCTCGACTAGGAACAATTAATAATTAAATGGCATGCAGGCGCCTTATATAAAATTGCCATAAAAATTTCATTCTACCAATGTTTGTATTGAAGACAGAGAATTTTGTACGAGGAACGTGCAATAATTTTCATTACAATTATAGGGATTAAGGATTGAAGTTAATAAAAAATATTTCGTTTATTTGTCCATTTTAGATGTTTATTTTTTGTTTGTATTTTAAATGGAGAAATAAGATAAGAAATATTTCTTTAGTAGACCTTCTGACAAAAGTTCAGAGAGTAATTGATTGCCATGAAAACCAAACTCAAAACTGTCGTTCAAAGTCGACTTTAAGCTGTAGATCGCTTCACTCATGAATAATCCGGAATCCGTAACCCTGACTAAAGCTTTGTAATTGTCAATAATGTAAGTCCGTAATATTTGCGGGGAAGTGTTTCATTTCAGACACCCCTAGTTTGTATTAAAACTCTTTATTGATGTTCCATATGGATTTGTAAGCCGCACATTCATCTACACCGAGTGCAAATCATAATTTAAAAGGAATTGAATCGAATTCTTGAAGATCCATTACCAATTATTACACAAAAAGTTTTTCTCTTTTATTACGTACTTATCTGACCATTTCTCTATTCGTTGGTTTGTATTTTGGACAGAGCCGGATTTTACTACGAGAATAAAAACAAAAAGTGACAAATATTCCAATATTTTTAAATGTTATTTAAATGGTCCCCAAGTTATTGATGCTCGTAACTTTTGACTATGAAGACACCATACATTTATACAATTATACTAGTATCAGATATGTTAGCAATTAACATCATATGCAGATACATATTCTTCATATTGTAAATTTTAACGAAAAAAAAAAAATGTATAAAAAAATAATAGAAATATATTTTTTTAGCAACACAAAGAAATTTCTTATCGGATATTATGATATTCGGTTAGAGATTTTATAAAGTCACTTTAATCATGTATATTGAAGCAATTATAGTGGATTATATAAAATTGAAATTTTCAAATGTACATTTTAGGATGAGTATGCTGATGATGAACCATATCAGAATGGAATCAATGATCTTGAAATGCAAAGTGATGCAGCACCTGGGACTTTAACGGAACACAAATATTTGGAAGTTGGCAATGAAAGAGCTGTGCAACAAGCAAGAGAACGTTATATTCTGGAACAGAAAAAAACAAGTAAGTTTTGATTTTATATTATTTAACTTTATTATATGTAAGTACATCGAAAATGCTCAATATATCCAACATTTGTTCATTATTATATTCTATTGTATCTCTTCCTTATACATACATACATATGTACATATGTATGTATGAATTTGTGCATGACACAAAATATTATTAATAAAAGAGAAAATAATTTTATTTAGAATACATGATATTGACATTGATCAGGAGACGGATACATTTGTATAATTTAAGTATATTGTCAATCTTATAACAGTGAATAATATATAGTTATATCCATATATACATACATATGTATGTACATATGTACATATAATAGAATACATAAAATCATAACATTTCTGATATACACTGTACACGCATTCGGATAATAACTGAATGTAGATGGATTTATAATTTAATTCGTTGTAGTTTTGTGAAAAAAAAGACGAAAAATAAAACGAAAAAAATAAAAACAATATGAACAAATAACTCTAATGTTCAGCCAGTTTTAAGCCACAACGAACAAGAAAAGGCCAGTAAAATTTCTGAATACTTATTTTAGATGATCGTTAAACTGTAATCATTATTAATTTGGATAAATTACTTATGTATGCTTGTAGCACCGTAAGTATACTCAATTTCAATACGAGTTTTTACTTATTGTTTATATTGTGTATGTATGTATGTCTGTTCGTATATACATACATATATCCATGTATACAAACATACAAATGTTTAGTAGAGAATGTCTGAATTTTAAGGTCTAGCATTTCTAAATAAATATGTATGTATGTCACTATCAAAATAATCGTAAGTACAGTGGCGTTGTCAAGTTGACTCAAAGAAAAATATGCAATTACGTTGACGTTTTAAATACAGATGCCACGGTTAAAGTGGGTCATTAAAATGGATGCACTTAAATAGTCGTTAAATTTTACTTTCCTAATGAAATTTTACACATTTTGTATTTTGATTGTCTGCCAACATGCCACTAAAGTTTCCACAAAAAAAAAATAAAAAAATAAGGTTCCACAACAGGTTCCACAACACTTCGAAATAGTAACTATAAAATTGAATTGGTATTAGAATTCCTCTTATACGATTTATTACTTATAATGGCTTGGCAATTAACGAAATTTTTATTGAAATAGTACTTATTCGATTATCATGCACGCGAATAGTTAGTTCCATTATTTGAATATTGATCTTTTTGAGCTTGATGCAAAAATTATAATTGCGAGTTATATGCCATTTATAGCAACATATTTTCTCTTCTGACTCCAAACTATATTATTCATAAAATAATATGCCTTTACAAGACTTTAGTCAGGATTACGACTTAACATCACACATCATAACTCTTGTATCTGTTAATATTAGCCATGCGTAGCGGGACCGACCTACAGCTTATAATCGATCCTGAACGATAGATTTGTGAAATATTATGTGGAAATTATTTACTCTCAGAGTTTTTGCTGGAAGACTGGTGTGAAGAGGCTACCGAAATAAATATTTCTTAAATTTCAATACGTCAAATCTAAGTTCTCAACTAAAACGTTCTTGTCTAGTAAGTCAGTGTACTATTTACTAGACTAAATCAATATACTAGACTACGATTATTTTATCATTATTGATATTAAATTAAAGCTTGAGATAAATTGTTATTATAAAATATAATATTTTTCTTTAGGGCTACGAATCCAGTATTCCAAGGAAAGAAAAGAAAACTTGTGCAGAAAAGAAATTGTTTTGATAAATGCAAAAATTTAAGGAATATTTCACTTGACACTATTTTGTGGGATAAGCTTTAGCTGGCCTCACAGCTACAAGTCTTCTGATCATCAAATACACCAGCTTTCTAGTTATCACTCACTGCACCAATAGACTTCCATAGGTCAATTAGAGCGTTTTTTAATATTTGCTTTTCGGTAATGTGGTCTCTAAATAACTTTATTATTTTTATATATATGAACACATAAATGTTTGAATGAGGTAACACTTTTTTTGTATTACAAAGTATTACGAGTGTTTCCGATTCTTATCTTGATCGAGCACAAAGCCACCTCTCAAGCCCATTTTTTAAACAGTTTGAACTAACTTTAAAAATGGATATCTATTTCGTAAATTTTTCCTCCATGAAATCAAGACTGCCTACTCCGTTTGCAATACCATTGAGTACGACGAAGTCTAACTCCCTATTTAGCAAGTTACGCTTTACACATACATATCTTTATCCGCTTTCCTTCAAAGTGTTATTAAAACTTTTTACCAATATCTATCAAAATTGCATACTTTCAACATTTAACTTGTGAGGTACGCAAGCGTAGTTTATCAAATGGCCATCGCATATGTAACTGTCTATCAGCACACGTTTATAACAAGAGAATAAAGTCATAAAACGTCAGTTATCACGTATTACAGACATTTGCATGAACAAATAGCAATTTTTTTTTGTTCCAAAGAAACCAACCACTGTATCTGTGTAATCAACTGTTTAATCTATGATCTACCTCAATCATCTTTATATACCAATTGCCCATTGGTGTTAGACTCTTGCTTATAAAAATAGGAGAAAGTCGTTTTTTCAGTTATTTTGTTTGTACATGCAATTTAACAATACCAGAGCTTTTAAACAATATCTTCCCGAATCTAAAATGTAATTTAAACTATATGTTACGCATTAATGTTTCTTTTTGCTAAGCATTATTATTCGCATACAAATTAATCTCTTCAAAAAAAAGGCATAACAAGATATAACAAGACATTACAACACCAGATAATTAATCGCATAGTGGGTGCCCTCGTAGTCTACTGGGTAGTGTGCTGGACTATTAGCGTGTGGGTCGTGGGTTCGATTCTCACCAGAGACTCTGGTCTGTGACGCTACACCGATCATATGGTCAAAGTTACTCAGCTCAATTTGCGATTGTATTGTAATTAATAAATAAATAAGTAAATAAATAATCGCATAGAATTTGATGCAATGGTAAAACAATGGATTGTTTAAAGGTCTGCCTAACCAAATTTGCATAAAGTCATCATTTAAGAATAACTGAATCAATCGATTATTAGATAGCGGATGTATTTTTTATTTAGCTGGCAGAAGCGTTAATATGCTTCGGCACGACCCAAGTTCCTAAAATGGCAACATGGCAATATGTTGAATCTATTGATTAGTATGTACATAATCAGTATTGACAGACAGACAAACTTAAAACTCGCCTCACAAGTTGTGATGTTCGTTGCCATGGCTTAAATTTCAATTAAATGAAATCATTGTAGACCCAAAGAATAAATTTTATTTCTTTTAATGACAAATCATACATTTAAATTATGATTCAATAAATTAAGAAACAGTAACTGATATACTTAGTTACTCACTGTCTTTGCTACAAACAGTATCGGTAATATGAACTTGACAATAAATTGTTACACCAGATACGATATCCGGTCATACATATATATGTAGTAGGTATCTGTGATCATTATATGCAAATATATATACATACATATGTACATATATATGTATACATATATTGACAGAACTCTTTAATGTAAAAATTGCTACAATAGCAAGATATATTTTGAAGCCTAATTGGTTTCCTTTAGGGAATGTTCGATCCCATGGTTGGGCATTAATTGTAGTACCGCAATAGGTCTAAACGCTGGCCTAAATAGGACCTAGCCTATCCTAAATATACATATCTGTATATGTACGGAAATGTATATGCCAATAAGTAGAAATTTTTATGAATAAAATTTTATTAAATGGACTTTCGTTTTTTACAGGATCTCCACATGAATTGGCAACAGAACATTGGCATCGTATGATTCAAGCTACCAAATGCCGCAAACCTATGCCACGTGTTATACCAGTTTCAAATAACACGTCTAAACGTTATGAACCATATGCAACGATCTTGCATCGATGTGGCGATGACACTGGTTGTTGTGGGTCTACGGCCAGTGTATGTACAGTAAAAAGATACGAAACTGTTATGGTATACGTTTTCGTAAGTATTCGAATATATTGCACACGCAATCCTTTATTAAAATTTTATTATTCTTGGTAACAGAATTTCATATGTAAAATAAATTATCTAACGTTTCTCTTTACATATCTATTAACAATGTGAGATTAAAGTATCTCAAACGTAACGATTACATATCCGTTCTGTCATGATCTTTTAAATACTCTCTTGGCGTCATATCGGAACTTTGTGCAAGAGTATTAATCCTGTGCGGACTTTGGGATATTTATTCCTCGAGGTCACCATATTGAAACCACTCTCCGAATTATGCAGCAAGACAGATTTAACACATGTGTTATATCCCTGTATTTTAGTTGTCGAAAAGATTTTTTTCGTATTCAAGAACTTGGATATCTGATGAAACACTGTTCTTTCCTTAGTCATTCGACTTTTCGTTTTTGCTAAGGCGCGTGTACAGCGCAGTGTGTACAGTTCAGTGTGACAAAAGATATCGGCTAAATGCCGAACATTGGCAATGTTTTCCGCAGAACGAACTGAGCGAACACGCACAATTGTTTTTATATTTCATACAGGCCCGGTTTGCTGAAGTTTGCGCATAATTTTCCCGAATGTGGACAAGGTAGACAAAAAAAAAAAACCAAAAAATCACTAAGTGCACTGAATACATTTTGATTTGAACGTCCATTTTCGGAAAAGGCTTGAACCAAAGAAATGTCAAATTAAGTTGGACGTTCAGGTATGACTCACAACTAACATCGTGCTTGTGTTAGTGTTCGACTGCCCATTATTTTATAATTTATTCCTACAAAATTCCGTAAAGTAATACTAAGAAAGTAAATTTAATTTTCTCATCATGGAAGAGTAGCTGCTGAACTTTATCCATAACAAACTGATTGTACGTATTTACATACGAGTACATATGTACATACATATATCCATATAGTATACTGAAGCACATGACGTTATTGGAGAAATAATTTTTAGCTCTTGACTAGAATTTGATAAATATATCTCAGTTTCCCTTACTTCAATATAAATATATGTATGTACATATACATACATCTACATACATACATAATATGTATATAATATGTACATACATACGTACGTACATATGAATATAAAATAGGGTAAAAATATGTTTACATTTTGCAATAAACGAAAATGACAAAAATGTGAACGTCTTCTGTTAATTTGGCCCTGATAACTAGAAGACCCTTTTGCTTTAAAGTTAACTTCTCTTATATAAATGTGTACGTGAATGTCGTGATTCATTAATAGGAAGAATTTTAACTTTTTACACATTCCTGCACACATTCAATAAAGTCAGAGACAAGAAATACAAAAAAAAAATATTCAAATTTATAATATGAATGTATTTCCACTAGAATACCAAGAGAAAGACCGGCGTAATAAAGACTTATTTTACACGCCCAAGCTTATTAAGTCATAACTTACCTACCACCGAAGCTGTCAAGACTACTTAATGTGGACTTACTTGACTACAAACGACTCGAGGGTCGGTCACACCACTAAAGTTAAAATCTAATTGAAGACCAAAAACTTAAATAAATATAAAACTCTTGTCTCAAGAATTCTGTAGGACAGACAATCGTATTATAAATGCAGAAGTTTTTCATTTTGTGTGTTCGTCTGTTTACGAGTTTGCAGGTAAACTACGCAGACGTACCCTCACATACATATATATGTACGTACATATGTATGTACATACTCATGTATACGCCTCATATTTAGTAACATCCAGACAAACGCGCTATTGAAGTGGGTGTGTTCGGTAGCTTATGGTCTTTTAAAAGCCATAATCCGTTTAACTCAGAACGCTGAATGTGAAACACGACCATAAATAATTTTAAACTTAAACACTCACATGAGGCATCAACCTACCGAATCGCCAAAGTGGGTATGAGAGCAATACAACATTGAAACTCTGACAAACGTTTCTGCTAAAACAAACTGGCAGCCGGTGTTCTGTACCTTATGTTAAGATGGATTCACACATAACATTGAGGGGAATTGTGAGTTCGTTAATATTATTTTCTGAAAACAAACAAATCAAATTTCGGGTTTTTTTTATCATTTCCCTGGAATTTTAAGCACCACTGACTGATACCTTACGCGAATTGAGAGAAATAATTTTCAATATACATACGTACATACATACATACATACACACATACATTTCGCATATATGTATATACATACATAATTTTATTGTTTATAACATACGTTGACATTTGTGGTTTTTCTTTTTAATTTTTAGTCATACGATTTTAATTACCGAAAAGAGATTGAGGCACTGCCAATGCAAAATCATACAGAATGTCATTGTGTCAATCGTGGCAGTTTGCAGCTTGACTCCATACCACGTGATAAGAGATCCGGTAGCAGGTATTTTAGTCATTTCCAACAAAGGCAGAGAAAACAGAAGCCAGAGTTACAATCGCAATTGCACGCACAGTACCAAGAACATCAACAGCCGCAATTACAAAATACGCTCGCTTGCAATTGTCCCAAGCACTTTAACGTTTTCGAAGAGGATATAGAGCGTCACGCCCACTTGCCTACACCTCATAGTATCTTTTTTAGAAAATGTCGATGCGATTGTTTGACCAGTAATCAAAACTGTTTACGTTTTAAAAATGGCGAAGAAGGCTTCTCCTTGGAAGATCGCAAGTAAGTTTCTCTTTTTCATTGATTCTATTCAAAAACTCGGGTAGTGTGCTAGATTATTAGCGTGAGGGTCGTGGGCTCTATTTCCAGCATATGATCAAAGTTACTCAGCTCTTATATAATTAAAATTGCAATTGTATTGTAATTAATAATTGAATAAAAACCTTTTATTAAATCGACGATCATTTATAGCAAGAATGTTGATCTTTTTGTTTTGTTACCGATAATAACAATCTTACAGTGGTTTTGTCTTGTAAAAGTGACAAAAATTGCTTAAGTTTTATTATCTGTATAGAGAGATGTGATCCAAACTTGACATTATATATCATAGGAATGGATTATATATCATAGGAATGGATTATATATCATAGGAATGGATTATATATCATAGAAATATAATTATGCCAAGTTTCAAAACGATTACACACACGGTGCCAAAATGAAAATACGTCCGACTAACGACATAATGTAAGTTGTAAAGTACATAAACATTTTTGGATTAATTTAAAAAATTCTACTTTTTTTTTGAAAAGGGAAAGAACTTTAAACTTTGGAAAACAAATGATGAATACGGAAAAGATTCCATCAAGTGATGATTTCAATTGGAAAAAGGAAAAACTCAAATATTAGCAAATTACTACTAGTCGCTAAAATGCGAAACTGCAGATTTTTCTCTTCAAGAATGAAGATTTAACCAACATTTTGAAAAATAAAAGTTTATTTAATTACATACATACATATGTACATACATAATTGGTCATCACAAGCCTTTCGTTAGGATTATGTCCTAGCATCTTACATCACCTTTGTTGTGCGTCTTAATTTTACACACGGGTGGTGACAGATTTTAGAGAAACATTTTCATGGAATAATCAATAAATTTGTGTAAAAAACTAAATTTGAGTTCTATTCAATTAAATTTACAACTTAGACCACGTAGTTAATCGAGTGTTTTAAAATTTTTTATTTTTTTTTTTGTCGCTCAGTGTTATTTGAGTAACAACTTGGCCACGGTTGAAGGGCGATTAGTGAATGAGAACATCTATTAACCAAAATTGTATTAAACTTGAGTCCGATTGGACTCACAAAAAAGTTTAATCATTCGTTATAACTTTAATGAGGGCTGCTATGTTTCGGTTGCTATGTAATCTTGTTTGGGGGCAAGTGTCAAAGTATTTAAATTTCTCGACAAACATAAACTAATTATGATTAATTTGTTCGTTTTCTTCTATATAATGTTTAATGTTTAATGTTTAATGTTTAATGTTTATATGATTATCTATATGTACTCGTATATGCACATACTATGTAGTGCAACAAATATATGTAAACTTATCGTTTGTTTTCTATTTTTTAGGTGCATCTTGGAGCGAAATTGCATACCACCAGTTTGCTCATATGGTGACTATAATTTACGTATCGGACGATGTCCTAATTATAAAACGCATCTTCTACAAATGTCTTGAATTTCATCAATAAATATAAATAATTAGAAATAGTCATTAATATTATATGAGGTACATCATCATGTTAAAGAGAATATTGTATAAGAACACATTCGTTGCTTAAATAAAAAAACTTGCCATAAGTAATCGCCACTGTATCCGATATTCGATTATGAAAATAATTTTAAAATTACTTCCTAATATATGTAAGTTATACATGAAAGGATATGAAATAAAATTATTAGATTTCAGTATTGAACAATAATTTCCAATAAAACATAAATACATACATATGTATGTATGTATGTATATTTATATTATAAGCACACAGCATCAACGTATCATATATCTATGTACATTACATCTATATATGTATGTATGTATGTATGTATGTATGGACTCCTTCCTATCAGAACTTTTTTGTCCATCTTCCATCCTCGAGGTTAAAGTGGTCTTATCTAGCTTTGCCATTAAAGCTCTTACTCATTGATTTATTTTGATTGTTTAACTTAAAAATAAATTAGAATTGACGGCTTTTCTAATACAATTGCTACTCGTACATCTAAAACGAAATTTAATAATTACAATAAATTAATGAAAAATAATCTTAAAATTTCAAAAAAAAAAATATTCACTTTTGCTCATGAATAATTCACAAATAAGGTGCTAAAATGATATTTCCCTATTGAGTTATCATTTAAAAACTTTGCTATTTAATAAATTTATAAGAATTGTGACTTCGCTGTGCAAGAATTTAATTTTTTTTTTATTTTGTAATCTTGGTATTAGACAACCTCATAAAGCTTGAGGTTAACTACAAGCAAACCTCCTCGAGGACAGAAGAATGGTATTCATTATTATATTTTAATTATTTATTATTATTATTATTATTTTTTTTTTGTTTGTTTATATTATATAATACGATATGAGATATTATATAAAGAAAAGAGAAGTGAACATCCTAATTAATTATTTACTTAATATAATATATGTATACATTAGGTACATATATACTATATATGTATCATTAGTTTATAATGCTATTTTTATATTTGTTGTTTTTATTTTACTTTTTCATTTTGTATAATAAATACTAGTCAAATGACGACAAGATTATAATGTTGTTGTAATTATTTTAAAGAGATTTTAATTTGATGAAACGCTGTCCAGTAAAGAGCCTAAAAAAAATAGTAAATAGCATTCAAGTTCATTTTATTCATTTAATAATACAAAAACCTATTGCCATCTACTAAGATTGCGGCATCATTATGTGAGATGTTTTAGTTTTTGAGTAGCTTTAAAAATTTACATTAAATCACAACAAAATAATTACACTGTAATAAGTAATATTACGATAAAATACTAATAAAATCAATAGTTAAACACAAATGGAAATATTTAACATGAAGTTCTCGCACCAATTGCAATGAAATGAGTATGGTTGACGGCTAATATTATTTACACTTAAATTTGTATAATTTGTTTAATTGTAATTTGACATCAACCTTCGACGGAGTGACTGCGATAAGTCGTCTGTACTTACATAGATCGGATTTTGCTACCTTAATATACTATATGTCTATTTGGCAGCCAGTCTAATGGCTTATATGGCAATCACATCATCAGACTAAACTGATGTCTGTAGACGAATAATTTACTCATTTAATACAAATTGATTAGTGAAACCTCAGCATAGCATTAGCCTGCCCCTTATAAGATCGATAGAAAAACATAAAGAGCAATCCATAAGAATAAGAAGACATTATATAAGAGGGGAAAGACTAAGGAAATATGTATATTAAGAACAAATTTTAAAGAAAATGTAGAATAAGAAATGTAGGATAATGATTGTTTAATTAGCTGCTCAAGCTTAATAATAGTGCAGTTCCGCGTTTTATCCAGTAATCGGCCTTTTCGTTACCGGATTTCAAGTCAACTGCTATAACAAAAGACCCTGATCTTTGTGGGTAATAGTAGGTTGGGCAAGGATAGATTCCTTTGGTTTTCTTTTTAAGTTGTTCAACCGGTTTAAAATGTATTACAGGCATTGGGGAAACCAATTCCATAGGAAGTGGTTCACATAGGCATTGACTTTTGCGTAACCAACCAGCGCCTTCCAAAAACATTCCACGTACATATACACCACCCCCTTCACGAATAATGCGAGCAGCGGCTGAATCCTCTTCTACGAATACATAGAAATCCCAGCTCAATTCATCGATTGGAGTGCGGGTAGCTCTAGCTGAGGTTTGAAGAACAGCAGTAAGGAAGCCAGTTGGAAACGTGAATGACGCTAACCAAAATAATGTTGGAGGCCTTAAAGTTTTAGACCATAAATAAAAATGTTCAATTCTAAAGATTAAATCTCGAGACCAAGAAGCAAGTGGTTTTTCCGATTGGTATGCTGTAAATATAAAATAAAATCGATATTATGCAATCCATGTACATGTAAATTAAAGCGTACATTTTAACCAAAACGCTGGAACACGTCCCTCGTAAACAGCCACATAGATCTCTTCCAAATCGGTGCTCATTACCACTAATCCTCGAATACCTTTTTGTAGGTCTCTTAAATGTACTTTCATAGTCCTTAAAAGAATATTATATCGTTCCATTTCCTGCAACAGAACAACATCCAGAGGGCTGCGATTCAAACCAAGCAGCTTAGCTGTCTGCTCATAATTCAATTCATCAGGTGTACTTTGAGATATATCCTGTACCAAACGCAAAACCTTGCTCTCTTTGCTTTCTCCTTCTGCCGCTGATGTCTGTATCTGCATTGATATTAGCGTTTCAAAAAGTAGACGAGTTTCGCCTATTAGCGAAGCAATATCTGCATTAGAATGTTGACCAAACGCTTCCGGCTTATCAAAACTGGGAAATTGTTGTATATGATCTTGGTAGGACTGTAAATCACCGTCCAGCGGTACGAAATAGTTCGCTAAAGAGGACAATCTAAGAAAAATGATACAATGAATCCAAAAAGATGAATCCTGATAAGTAACGGACACAAGTACGGAATCACCTGAATTTTGGCGTTTTATAAGTTTCATTGCAATAAAACTGATTTATATATGTTGTGAGCAACCTGCGATCCCAATCATCGGTAACGTGGCCGCCATAATTTACTCCTGCAATTAAGTACTTGAGGGCAGCCCATGGAGTTTCCTCATACTCGTTTAGATATAAAAGCAATAGAATCTCAGAAATTTCGAAATCGGAATCATTGAAGCTATACACCACATTCCAGCCTAACTGCAAAAACTTTTTACGCTCCAAGAGAATTGTATGAAAGAAGCACAACGCAAATAAAAGTTTTTTATATTTTCCGGGATCATTTGCTAAAGTAAAGTTAGCCTCATTAACATTACTGTACAATCGTTTCATGTTTGCCTTTATGCCCCTGGGTGGTTCAGTTGTCATTTTGATAGCAATTTGCAATATGGAAATGGGAAAATCGGGATGTGGACTTGAGCTTAGCCACAATCGAAATCGTTTGTGTATTTTCATTGACTGCATAGTAGCAATTATCTTATCTAATGTGGGCATCCAACTAAGCGACAGATGGCAGTTCGCAAGAAAAACCCAGTTACCTTCGCGAACCCCATCCATTATCATTTTTGTGGCTACCGGAGCCTGACCCTGTCCCAAACTGAGTGAGAAAATGTGCGAAGACATCTTCAATTGTTCCGCTAGAGTGAGCAGAGATTGGGTTGGATCAACTCCCGGTGACAAAACAAAAATAAGGGGTGTCTGAGATATTGATTCTTCGAAGGCGACTTTAAGATCCAAAACGGGAGGTTCTACAAAACGTGGACCCAATGAATTTATTATGAATTGTGTTAGACAAAATTGTACACGATCAGCTCGCAAACACCTCACTACACAAATCTTTTGAAAGTCGGAGAGTTTATCATTCCATTCACCGACAAGATCTTCCACTTCAGGTGTTGTAGTCGCATACCAAACTAAAAAAAAAAAAAAAAAACTTTACAAAGTTCACAAACTCAACAAATATTTAAAATCCTACTCTGCCAAGCCTTTGCATTTTGCTCAAATGAATCGACAATGCCATGAAACCCAGCAACTTTATCCAATTCAGTGATGTTATCCCACGCCTGTTCGCTTATCCAATCTGTTTGAAAATTAATTAAATTGATGACATATTGTTCATCCTTTTATCTAACCAAATACATGTATGTATGTATGTATCACTTACGTGGAGCGGGATTTGGAGGTTGTCCCTGTTTGTCGAGTACAATGCCTCCTTTTAGTATAAAATCATATTCGTCTACGACTAATTTTCCAGAATTTGCCAAAATCTGAGCAGTCATGTGTATGGAAAACAAAAGCTTGTGTTTTTCAAACAATCCGCGACAGGTATTCTTGTACACCGCATAAGTATGATAATCGTTTATATTTGTTATACGCTCACCGACATTAATGTGCTTAGGGCTTCTTTCAATGGACTGCGTGAAAAGGAAGATATAAGAAGCCAAAGAGAATACATACATCGGATCGATTTTGAACATATCCATTAAAACGAAAAACAGAATCGATGCTCTTTCTGCTGCAGGCTGATATTCTTGTCGAGCTGTATCTATTTCGATCTCTGTAACTTCGGCCGTACTTAAAGATTCTTTTACCAGCGTAGAGGTCTGTCTTGACTTTTGCAAGGTGGCAAATAATTCATCGTCCTCTAAAAGGGAACCCCTGCTTTCGTTTAATAATCTTAGGATTTCGTTGTCTAAATCAATGAGTGTTCTTCGGTTCCGCGCTATTGTCATAACCAACTCGTCCTTTTGCTCTTCCAATACGGGCTTCTCTTTCCGTACAATTATTCCCAGAAGTTGTGCCTGAAGGCCGTCTTGCTTCAAAGCGAAATTAACAATTGTTGTCTTTGAAGAAATTTCTGGTGGATAATGTGGATTTGCAATTTTCGTTGAGATGTATAAGCGAAAATTGTCATCGAAAGAAATAAATTTATCGTTGAATTTTATATACTTGACGCCACTCTGAATAGTGTAACTTTTTCGGAGGATGGGGTTGATGGCTTGATCTATGTGCTCACCAACGTTTTGTAATAGGACTGGATTGCCATTCCGAAGAGCTATTTCGAGGGTTTTTAAATAGTCCAACTGGCCAAAGTCGATAACTTTAAGATCATTTTTGCTTTCATTATTTTTTATCCAAGTATTGGCTTGCATTTGCGGATCAATTATTAAAGGCCAACGACTACCTTTTGTTATGATCACGCCATTTTCTGTACTAAAATCATCTGCAGGGAGACCTTGAATATTCCATTCCCTAACAGTTACTGGGTCAGAGAGAAACGAAGTTATCTTAAGTTCATCTGTTGCTGGTATTTGTTTATCCTTTATTAACAGAAACCATTTATTCAGCAGAATTTCTCGATATTTTGTATCAAACGGTCCCAAGTACGATATAAAGGCGGTAGAAATCAGGCAATCTCCGGGTAACTTTTCAAATTGTGTATCTAAGTTAGCTACAGTCTCAATCCAACGTTCTCTTTCTCCCGACAATGATTCGACCAATATAATGGCTCTTTCTAATTGCTTTCGTAATTTCTCCTCTTTTAATCTCAACTCGTTTAAAAGTTCTGTTTTCTCATTCAACTGACGATATAGCTCAGCAAGCTGTGCATTAAGCTCTTCAAGTTTAGCTCTTGCAGCTGCTAATAATGCTTGTTTCTCTGCCAGCGTTCTCATAGCGTTATCTAACTTTTCCTGTTTCGGTGCGACAATTCGATATACTTTGGCATAATTTTCAATGGCCATAATCCATTGCATCAACGACTTGCAAGCTACTGAAACTATAGCAACCTTGTCCGGTTCTAGTTCCGGATTTTTTGTATAAATGCCAATTTTTTTTAAAGTTTTATCAGAAACATTGTCCCTGTCAAAATTTTTCAAATCATTCAAAAACGTTGCTTCTCCCAATACCTTCTTCGCATTTTCCCATGTTGGCTCTTTGCCCAGCAGTATCAATACGGCCTCCATAACTTTTTCAATTTTCATTGGAGGTCTGCCGTATGACTTAACTTCGGCGACATCTTTCTTATTTAATGCATCCAATGCCTTAACAGCAGCATCTATCATTGGCAGTACTACATCCAAATCAGCTTTGGCGGCAGCTGCCAGCTCTAAGCAAACGGTTTCTTCCTTCCTTATTATAACAGCTTCTTTGTCCACCTTTTCCTTTTGTTCGGTGGCTTCGGCTTTTTGAGTTTCAATAATTGCAATGAACTGTTCGCACTCCACTGTTAGAACTTTCACTTGTTCCGAACTGATCTTCAGTTCCTCAGTCATAATGGAAACTTTTTCTTGCGTTTCAGCAATTTTCGATAGGCCACTTCGTAGTTTATTCGCACTCGATGATATTTCGAATCGCTTCTGCTCCAAAAGGCTTTTAAAACCGCTTACAAGCTGCAAATAATTCAAAGATGTTACATAATTGTGCCGCTTCACTTCCATCAGCATAATATTTGAAATTTCCATAACATTCGAGTGCATAATCGAAAAGGAATAGGCAACATCCCTCTGTAAGGTGCTTTCGGTCGTCATTACTAAACTGTCTCTGTGCTTTTCATCTTCCTTACCAGGCACTGGGACGTTGATTTTAAATCCAGAAAGAAATGCATTTGCAACTTCTAGCAAAGCTTCTTGCGACCAGGGCCTGAACCAATTCGGCGTCGTGTTATTAATAAGTGCTGGATACTGACGTATATATGATCGAAAAGTATCTCCAATAGGGCTCATAGCCAGACCAATATGCATGTTGTCCCTCACGTTCTTCATAAAGAAATTATATAAGGCTTCGGTGGTGAGCTGTACACCGGCCTTTTTTGCAGGCCTTTCCAGTTCGTTCTTCAATTCCTCGAATTCATCAGATTTAAAAAGATTAATTTCAGCTGTACTCAACATATTGTTTATTATCTCCAGAAATGTATTCTCCACTACTTGCTCACCGCTAAATATGAAAACGGTGGCTCGTTGTTTAATGCCCGTTAATTTGTATAAATTTTTCAAATCCTCCTTGAATTCCTGTGTTTTATACTTTTTCGTCACTTCTATTTGAAATACTTCCATTTCTAAAATATATGATGCCAACTTAACCAAAACTTGACGACCTGAACCACCGATACCTATATTTAACATATGGCCACGTGGCTGAGAGATAACTCTGACAATTCGTGCAACATGTTCTATAGCCTCTTTGAAAAAAACTAAATTCATACGCGCCATACCTGAGTTGTCGTTGTATTCTGTCATTTGATTGTTGATATAAGTTCTCAATTTATCGAAGGGCATATCCTCGTAGAAGCCTTGCATAGACAAGAATTCACCGAATATGGGCACCACCTTATTGGGACATAGACTATGGAATGTGACTTCCATATGTTTACCCAATACATCATTTATTTCATTAAGGAACCAGCTCTGATCGTTATCATCCACCAGACGGTCGGAAAAAACCCGAAAACATTCGTGTATCCAGAGCCTGAGAAACTGTGCCTTTTTCACCTGTAATTCAGAGGTGCTACGCAGTAAACCTTGGAATACTTTCGATATATCCCTAAGGTTAAATAGATAGTGAGATTTATTTGGGGTTGGCAGCATTTTATCAACGACATCATTGTAAATATGTATGGAAGCCTCAGTAATGGAGTGCCATAATTCACGAACTTCGTTGGCGAAAGGTTGTAACTTTTGCTTAATCATTGTACCGAAAATTCGCATAATGACCGCTTCTGATGGAAAAGTCAAATTAAGTAGAAAAAATCGGCTCATGGTTCGGGAAGAGATAACCTGCCTTCCTCCACCTGGAGGTCCCATTGCAGCCATAAGAAGTGTATTTAAAACATATATTTTCTGCTGATTTCTTCTGTTAAACCAATACTTATAATCGATCCATTGCCTTATCAACTCCAGAGGTGGCTGCGAACCATAAACATCCTTGGCCGGCATATTAAAATCATCCATAAAGCATATCATCTTCTTCCCACCAACCGGAACATAGTGAGTTTTTGTTCTTTTTTCTGTGCGACTTTCAATTGACTCTTGTAAACCAGCAGCAGTAGTCTGAGTAAACAGCAACAAAAAAAAATAAATAAATAAATAAATCTATTAATTCGATGGATTCATCTAACCCATGCTATTTAAAGTGTGTATATCACTGTGATACTCATATTGAACCTGCATTCGATTCTTCGTCAATCTGTCCAATTACAATTAATTTTTTGATTTAAAATTTCATTGACGTCCAAGTTAAATGTACGTAACCGAACACCCGTAACAATGTTACTCCGAGATCTCGTGATAATATAGGTATACATATATGTAGTTATGTAGTTGCGTTTGCAAGTGTGAACATATGTTAAGCACGTTAAGCTCACTTTCACTCTCACACTTGATTGTGATTGCGAATCATCACATTGTGTTTCATTTTTACAGTATTTATATTTTACAGAGAGAGAGAGAAAGAGAGAGAGAGAGAGAGAGAGAGAGCGAAACAGGGATTGTATATTTGTCGTGTCGTTGTTATACAGACATATTTATATTTCTTAGGAGTAGTGACTTGTGTACAGTTAGCCTTGAAAATATCTGATAAGTACCTGGGCTGATATATTGATTGAGAGAGTCGAAAACTTTGTCTTATCACATGATTCCATCACACTTACAGCCGTAGACGTTTTGCCTGTTCCCACATTACCCACAAGAAGTACTGGATGATTATCTTGTAATAGTTTGGCGACCAAGTACTCATATCTTATTGTATCCACGGTTGGGACGATTATTTTATAGAATGGTTCTCTGAAAAAATGCTCTTCTAAAGAATACGTATATTTTTATTTAAACAAAAGACTTACTCTTCATCGTATTTCCATGTATCAGACAACTTGGTGTCCCAAGGCATAAAACATTTTTGATTAGGGTCTACGTAGTAATCGTAGACCGTATCTTTAATAGGGAAACTACTATCGAGTTCTCGTATGAAATTATCGATTTTGTTCCGACCAGGCTCATCCACTGTAGCACACACTGACCAAACCAAACAGAACATAAACCACAATTTTGTCATATTTTCCAACATTTCTTCGTTACCGACAACGATACCGTTTTGTTTGGTAGCAAAGCCTTCTAATAAATTGCACATTGAAATGACAGTGTTTAGTTCGTTGGTCTGGACAATTTCTTTGCATTTAGTACGCTTGAAGTTTAACACTTTGTCGAGATATTCATTGAAATATTCTGTTACCAGATTAACATATTCAGCTGGCTTCTGTTTCGCTAACCAAGATTTTATATACGGCTGCCATCCCCAATCTCTGTAGTCGTTATAAACCATTCCACAACGTGAGACAGTCGCCGGAGAAGCAACAGCAAGGTCAGCCACTTCGAAAAGCAGAGAAACCTGAGCAGGCATTGTAATACGTTCGCTATTGACCAGTGTTAAGAGTTTATTATCGTCCATAACCGAATTCATATTTTCAATCCAGACTGCGTCGACAGGACCATCGAATAATAACCATTTCTGAGTGGGATCTTCATCGGCACAAATGAGGCGCATTATAGAACTGAGTACGCCGTCCAACCATTCGCCAGTAGCCAAATTGTATTCTCCATATAGTTCAGCTAAATTCAATGCTTTTGGGTTAACTGGATGGACTACAACGGCTGGCCATCCAGCTTTTTTATTGTTATTCATGCGCACGAAGGCTCCCTGTAAACATTTCCATGTAATTGATTTAGCGGTGTTTGTGTCCCCAATGATCATCGAAGAGTGACGTGAGTTTTTCGTTTCATGTAATTCGATAACTTTCTTAATTGCAATTGGTATCAATTGTAATCCATACGACTTTAATTCGTCTTCTATAGCAGTCTTAAAGTCACTGTAATCTATTAATGGAATACTAACGCCCGGAAATATGTCGGACATTATACCGATAAACAGAGGTAAGTCATTAGCAGTTAGTCGTGCAACGTTCATGTCGTGCATGGCTAGATAAACAACTTCTTCCTCCGAGGCGTTTGAGAGTTGTCTTCTCTTTCGTCCAGCATATCGTAGCAGGGCAACCATGGAGCGTAAACCAAAATCATAGTGAAACTGTTTCGACAACTGCTGCTTAGCTAGTTCATACAGTGTAAAAACTTTACGGGCTAAGCTTCTTGTATTCATAAAGCCGTCTGAAAATAAAGTGTTTTCAGCTATAATGACATTGTCAGGCACCATCATTGAAATTGGACGAAACATTGACTTTAGATTATCAGGCAGTTCTGTACGACCAGCATAACCTGGATTCATGGTAATGAACAAACCGACTGTTGGTATTAATTTAATAACTTGACCTTCGAATAAGAATTCGGTTTGTTTAGCCGTTAAAGCTGATATAATTGATAGAATCTGTTGGGCCACAACAGAAAGCACTTCGATATTTATGCGATTAAATTCATCGAAACAACCCCATGATCCGGTTTGGGCCAGACCAGAAAAAATTTTGCCAATGCTCTTGAAATCTAAGCCTTCCGAACAGTTTGTGACAATAACCCACATTCCCAATGCCTTGCCCAGATCTTTCACCGTCTCAGTTTTTCCCGTACCAGCCGGACCTTTAGGGCTTCCGCCTCTATATAAATGCAAGGCCGTCGTTAAAGTAATGTAGCAACGGTCTGTTAAGGGTGTTATGACAAGTCTGCCAGAATTACCGATGTATTCGTAGCCATACCGATGCTCCGTATTAGTTTGTCTAATCAAGCACGTCTCTGAATCTCGCTGCCAATAGAATCTTAGCTGCGAGAACCATTCGAAATGTCCCACATCTTTGCAATTGTTTTTGTACATTCGATCGATTACATCTCGGCCATGGATCTCAACGGTTATGAGTGTATTTACCTTCAAACGCATGATTTTCGAAAGATCTTTTCTGCTCATTTCAGACAGTTTTCCTAAAACTTTGCTCTGTTTGCTTTTCAATTTGCGCAACGGCTTTTTCTGATTAACCGTTTTACAATGAATTAAACTTCTCGTACATTCTGTCGTCCAATGAATCAGACATGATGTATTAACCAATTGCCCTGGCCACATTGAAAGCCATTTCTCACGGTTACCTGAAAGCTTTTTTAAAGACGCTCGCGTTAATTTCAATTGATCGCGTAGAACAGCGAACATGTATTCTTCAATAACCTTGAGCCATTTCTCCGATGGCCCATCTATGTAGATAACGCTTAAGAATTCTACATATTCGCCATCGTCTGCATACATGCCCATTGCTTGCCATCGATTGAGAGTTTTACCCACTCTTTTGAGTTCAAGTTTTACCAGATTGTCAAATAATTTCTTTAAATGCACCTGTACTAAGTCGGGTCTTTTGTTATTTCCCAATATTTCAAGTAGATCATCATTCGATATAAAATAAAAGCGTGGAAATTGCTGCCTCTTGGTCTCCAAATAAATCTCAAGAGCTCGCTGAATGGTTTCCAAACGTTCATCTATTTTATGAAAACGATTAAGTAAAAACGGCGGCCTCTTTAAATGCGTTGCACGTAAAGCAGTCTTTGCGGCGAACATTTTTTCACTTATAGCCTTAAACTCCTCGGTTATAATGTTAAAACGTCGAGCTTCATTGGGCAACTGTTTGCGTATATCTTCACCAGAGAAGATATTTTCCAAATACAACCATTGCCTTTGAACGGTTAAAGCCATTTCGAGAGTTTCTGAGATATAGGACAATGTTTTTTCCCAGTAATCAACAACCACAGCAAATGGCTCAACGAATCGAGTTGCTTTCATAGCCGATATCTGAACCATGTGCTCCTCCAGTAACTGAGTGCATTCATCAACACTTTTTATTTTATAAATTCCATTCTTGTACAGCCCCATTTCAAATATTTGTTTTCGCCATATGCTGGCTATATTCTTAATACCATTTTCAATTTGCAATTCCATTGTTGCAGCATTTGAAATATCTTGAATATTCTCTGAATAGGCTTGAAAATCTAATTCTATTATCAGTTCTAATGTGAAGCTTTTCGCATTTTCGTCAAACTCTCTATAAATAATTCAAAATAAAATTAATTAAAAATCCCTCCTTTTGCAAGTTAAAGTCGTGTAAAGACGAACACCAATGACTATTTATTTTGTATCACTTACACCTGCATTAAGTCTCTAACTCGATCCCAATGTCTTTTGCGCATGCATGGATTTTTCAAGGCCGTAATAAGGGGTAGAGTCCGGCGAAAGCCATCTAAATTTTTTGTGGTCACTATTAACATATCCCAACCTCGCGGATAGTACTTCTTATTCAGAGTACTGAATTCTTTATACAAACTAAGCGCCGTATCTTCTAATAAATCGATATTGATTTTCCAAAAATTACCAACTCTCCATTCGTTCCAAGTGTTTTGCCATTCTAAAATCAGTTCCCATATACCCTTCACTATCTTCAATTCACTTCCAAGTTTTTTCAAATCCAAATTTTCTGGCTGATTTATATGAAACGTTGCCAGGTCGTTTATTAAACTCTCTTCAAACTTCAGACAGTCTTGTACCTTACCGTCTATAATTCTTAAATATTTTAAGGCAATTTTCGGATTTCTAAAATGGTATACGGAAGAAATATAGGCAATATAGGGAAACTAATACGAGTAATAGTAATAATAATAGAATGAGAAATTACTAAAACAGGGAAAATGACAATTACGTTTGGGATGATGTAGGTAATTTGATCATAAAGTCTGCTAAAAATTCTTTAATAACATTCCGGAATTTCTCCGCATGTAATAGTAATCCTTGCTTAAAATCTTCCTTCGTATTATCTAACATTTCGCCAGCATCTGCTAGTTTTTTCAAATAGTTTTCCCAAGTTTGTTGCAAGTTTTGAATTAATATCTTAACTGAGTCGGATATTTCAATTTGATATTTGTCCAAGACTTTAAACAAATCATATATCGCTGGAAATTCATTCTGTTTGGCTGGAACCTCACTGATTAAACGATCAAATAGTTGGGTAGCTTCGCGAGCCTCTTTAAGCGTACGAGGGACAACAGCTGCACGTCTCTCGTTGCGTTTCACGTAACGATAAATGCCTGAAAGATCAATAACACCAAATTAGACTGTTCGAACTTGCATGATTATTTGTACTCACTTTTTACTCTAGAAGAAGACCTTTTCGTTAGCAATTTAATATTTAGAAGCTGCCACTGTTCAATATAATCGAGTATCGTATTCTTCAACGCTGTCTGGTTAACCATTAGAAAATATACGTTTTCTATTGGATCTTTCATGGATACAACGTCCGCATGTTCACTGAATGTCTCAATACTATCCTCATATACATCAGCCGTTTGATCCGTAACTTCAATACGTTTTATAAATTCATCCTCGCTCAATTCCCATATCTCACTCAACGCGTCCCAGTCCGAAACGTAAACGTCCATTTCTTCCTTGTTGTACTCCACCTCTGCGCATATTTTCCCTTGAATCTCAGAGATAGTAGTATCCGACTTTGTGAGCTCAGAAAATGTTGGCCCAATATGTTCAGCCGGCAGACCCAATCTTTCGCCAATCCGTGGAATACTGTTTAGGCTGTTAATAATACGATTATACATATTCACCATTATTAATTCAATTGTTTGGATATCCGGCGTCAGTGAGATTTTTTTATCCTCAATGTTAGCATTAATAATTATTAACGGTGCTGGATTAATATCACCTTCTGAACATAGTGCATGATAAACATTGTTCATAGAATTGCGAGCGCATATCATGCAAGCCTCGGCTAACATTTTGTCGAACTGAACGACATAGGTATACCATTCGGTAATCATCTGTTGAAGTAAGAAATACAAAACGATTACATACATCGATTATTTTATTCAACCAATAGCAGGCAGTAAAAAAAAATTTTTCACGATTTCAGTTTGACAACTTAAAAAATGGTGGTGGTGTACAGCTGAACATTCGAATTGTTTGTATGTACATACATACATTATTTATGGAGTGAGCATAAAAATAGTTTCGTCGTTTACTTTTAGGTTCATCTACATATATTTCACTCGGTAAAGTTTAATTTTGAATACAAAAAAAAAAAAATTCTTTTAAAATGTAGATTGAGAAATAAGATGTAATTGAACATTTTGAATAGAAATCTTATTCGTCCACCAAATAGGTGACAACGAAAAACTGTTTCACTTGTTAAAGATGTATGTATGTATATGCATATGTATACATAACGTGAAATAGAACAAAAATAGGACATGACGTCGCTGGAAGAATATTAAAACGAAGCCAGTGTTGATGAGAAACTGAAGGAATAACAAAATAAAAAACAAATTTTCAAAACGTTTCCTTTAATAAATATGGGAGTAAACAAAAAAAAAATAATAAAAAAAAAAAACAAAATGGATTTCATTTAGAAATGTTAGCATTTAAAGTAATTTGCACAAGTGGTGAATGAAGAAGCTGCCTTTTTGCATAACCTAAGGTTTTATTCACTCTAATACTCGTAATAGTAATAGTATTTTAGCATTTTTAAATACAGTTACTTCGTTTTTCTAGCCACATCTTGCCAATTTGCATTAATTTTCTAAAATGTTAGGAAAATTTTTACCATTAAGGTTAGTCATCATATAGTGTATGACCAAATTCCTTAATGTCTAGTTTAGATTGTCACGTCTAGCGCAAATAAGTGACAACAACACTAAGTGACAACAAACCGATGAAACAATTCATTCATTCATGCGCAGAGTAAATCAAAAAGTGAATGAAGTGGTCTTAATATTTCACTCTTTTAATATAAAATTTTACCAAAACAAACAAATATCAATCAATTGGTTTGTTATGAAAAAAAAAAAAAAAAAAAAAAAAAAAGACAGATCACGTCAACCGTTTTCGGATGAAATCTGATTTCGAATGTTAGTTAATAGTGTTTGACGATTATTGCTTTCGTTTAAAGTTTGGACTTCGTGTAATAATATGGAGTGTAGTGAACTTACCTCTTCGATAACATTTTGAAATTCTTTAAAAACGGCAAACAGTAAATCTATAATTGTGTTGTATAAATTCAGAAGTTGATTTGTTGCTCGCCGATTAAATGACGAAACGTAATTTTCAAATGCCGGCAATTCTACGGCACCAGAAAATGTAAACTTTATTAAATGCGTATCACATATTTGTTCACAAATTCTCGATATATGTAAATTCGCTCTCTTGTAAATATCCAATGAGTCTTGCAGTTTCGATGTGTGCTTGGCGCAATCCACTATGTAAGCATCACTTAACTCCCCGCCCCATGTTAGCTTAAAGAGACCGGGGGCAATTTTTCGATCACACGAATGTATTAAAGCACGAAAGAGCTTTCGCTCTTCCTCTGATAGTGCCGTTAATATTCGATTGTAGTCTAGGCATACGGTTACCACGCTATTGTAGACAAAATTTAGGGTGGCATACTTTTCATAGAGCTTACGTATAAATCCGGGAATTTGAAATCCAAGCCTCTCAAAATGTTGAGCCTCTTTACATATGTTCAAGATAGACCGATCTATGTTGCATTCTAATAAGCCTCGTTTCGTCTTGCTTCGAATTAAGAGCGTACGATCTAAACGATCATTTAATGAGACGCCTCCGTATTTTCGTGTCCAATCGTCAAATGCTTTTCGCATTGCAGCTTGAAAGTCTTTTTTGACAATTTCAAATTTCGCCAACACGATACTTGCTTCGGGTACTGACGGCAGCCAATCGGAATTCTTAAGCCGATCCCTTAACCACTGCAAGCGTTCAATACTAATACGATAAGCTATAGCTCGTGACGCGTAATAGTTTAACCACGACTCGTGAACGTTGACACGATCCATAAGAGTCTTAGTACTTTCATTCATTTCCGTTAAAAACATATTCCATACTTTGCTCACCATTCCTAAATAGGTTCTTCGGATCGTAGATCGATACGAATAGAATAGCATTACATTCAGTACTTCCAAGGCTTCTTCAATATTACAAACTCTTTGAAAAGCATTGGACATTAATCTCTGTATTGTTTCTTCCAAACTTTGTATGGTTCGTCGATATTTGAGAACTTCTTGATACCAGATATTCTTATGAACATTTAGAATCAATTCCTTTGAGTCACTTCTCAATCCATCCAATGTCACTAAAAACTCCTTTTCTACCCTTTCGGCTGTGTTCTCAAATTCAGCACCATTCGTCCCACCAAAACGTGGACGTGGTATTACTTCATTTTCATCTAGACGTGCGAAAACAATCATCGACTCACAAATATCAATAAGATCATTCAATCTTTCAATAAATGCATCAACATGGTTGAAAATCATGGCATTATCGAGATCCCATCCAACTTTTGGACTCTTGGATGCCAGCTCTTTTGACATTTTATCGTAAATGGCTTTGTATGATAGACAACAGTCAATCGACATATTGGACATTTTTATGCCAAATCTTGAGTTCCCTTGCAATATAAAGTTCACATTAGTTTGTGATACACAAAAACGTATGATCTGATTGCTTAGATTTCGAAACAAATTCGTAATTAAATCTTTGCGATTATAGAACGGCGAATTAACCCAGATATATCGAATAAAATTAATAATACGAGGTAGTATTGCCGGCACTTCAGCTGGACTTTGGGCTTTGTCAATGAGAGAGCATGGTTCTACTAACAAATGTAAATATTTTATATTTGATTTTGCTTCTTCTACCTCTAAGCGACATTCGTTTATCAATTCATCAATCTGTTTAATATAAACGGAATGGGATATCCTTAATACGTTTATTATATCTTGCACATCGGATTGATCCAGCTGCGTCTTGATTCCATGTAGAACTTCAACTATTTAATGAAAAACCACAACGAACTCTTACATGACACGCATAAATCCCATTTGTAAAACAACTTACATCTGTATATCCAGAATTCGTACTCCTCTTCGGGTACTACCAGATCATGCGGTACCACTAGGACTTTATCGTTAAGTAATGTCCGTAATTGATTTGTCCAGAATACTACAATAGATTCCATATTTTTCACAAATTCTCGATCATGGGCAATATTTTTGTTGGCCATCTGTTTAACTACATACGGCACATACAATACTGTCATGCCGGCCATTTTTGAATTTAAATTCGTCAGATATGACAAGAATTTGTCCATGGCTCGGCAAAATCTTGATTTAACATTTTCATTCCAATCAGTATTATTTTGAAATAATGGAGCATAAACAAATTGTAAAACTTTCAATAAGCAAAGGTCTACATCTTCGTGAATGGTGCCAAAATTAACCTCATCATGGAACCCATCCACCGTAAAAATGAAATTAGGAAGACGACTGAAGTAGACAAGATCGGATACCGGTGATATAGGAAATCCCAAGCAGGCTGTCAACTTATTTGCATCGTAGAATATTGTTAGAAGTGGTTCATTCACCTCAATCAACCACCGTCTAATTACATCGAGATTTTCCTCATTCCAATCGCGGTGATCCAAAGCAAACAACACTGTCATACGCTGCACAAAGTCTACTAATTTTTGTAAATCTTCATCTGAATAATTAGGCTTCGGTATATCTGGAACTGTGTCGACCTCCTCCTTAGTATTAGAACCTACATATGTACACATTTTAACGCATTATTAAACAAATTTATAAATTCCAAATGTGCTACGTTACGATACATTACCTCCTACATCGGAAGAATCCACACTATCCAAATCTAATTGGTCGTCCAAATTATCATCGGCCATTTTTTCTCTCGATTATTTTCAATTAGAAATTATTTTTAAGAATTTTTTCGACTCAATAACAAAAGTCTACTAACGTTTCTGAAATGTAAATCAATATATAGGGCGTATCCCAGCCAGCATTTTTTAAAAATTTTAATCAAATTCGAGTCTTTTTTGACTCTTCTGCGCGATTGAAAAGTAAGAATATGCGCTCATTTTCTGATCGTAAAAGACTCATTTGTCGGGAGAAAAATGTTACTACGGGCGACTCTTCTCAAAAAATCATTTATGAGTCATTTTCTATATTAATTTCGAGTAATTTTCGATGCGTTTTCGAATAGTTTTGTGATCATTTTTGAATCGCTTTCTGATCATTTATTAGTCGTATTTAACTTCGTTTATGCTTCTTTTTCGAGTCGTCTTTCAGTCATTGTTTAATCGCAAGCGAGTCTTTTATGAGTAATTTATCAGTATGTTTAGGAGTCCTTTTATTGTCATTTATCAGTCATGTTTGTATTAACCTGGACTCCTTTTTGCGTCATTTCTGATTACAATTTGAGTCATTTATTAGTCGTATTTCAAAATGTGTTTTTAGCCGATCCCAACGACTAATCAAGGTGGCAAAAAATGAAAATGCATTGGCCATCTTTAAAGGCATACAACGAAAAGATTGTTAAAATCCCACTTTAGCCTAGCCCCCAGGCTAATAAGAGCTTGGGGCTTCATACATACGGACATACATAATTGGCCATTACAACCTCTCAGTTGCGATTACGACCTAGCTTCTCACACCACACATGCAGTCTTCGTTAATTTTATACGTGAGTGGCGGGACCTACAGTTTAACGTCGACTCCGAACGACAGATTTTTGAGAAACTAAACTGAAAGGAAGTTGGCGACTACCAAAGAAAGAATATTATATTTATATTTAAAAACAAATTGTACTTCATTTCATAGCCATCTTTTTACATTAATGAAAATTTATATGGAGAGGGTGAAAAAAAGTATTGTTTAATCATCCGTCTGTTCAAAATATGATCATAAATACATACTTATAATCACTTTTCAAACACCTACATGATGTGTTTTTGATTAATCGTTTTTCAATCTACAGTATAAGTAGAATATAATAATATTATATTTAAATAATATTTAAATAATGTAAATAATAGTCACATTTTAAACATCTGGATGATTAATTTTCGATTGCTATACAATTTTTTATTGTATTTTAAATCGAACTTATTTTACTCATTGGCGCGAATCTTTTATGAGTCCTTTTTTAATCGTGTAACTGACTAATAAGTTTTTGATCACCAAAAGTACTCTAAAAAGACTCAGCAGGGTGATTTTTCAAAAAACAATCTTCCAAATGCTAGCTGGGATAGAACAAAACCGAAAATATGAATAAAATAAGTACGTATGTACATACATACGTACATAGATACATATATACATACATACATACATACACAATTGATGATACTCTGGCAGAAGTGAATGCATGGAACAGTCTTACTAGACCTTACTTACTCTGTTTATTATTTAAACATGTGGCTATAGTAACGTGTTTTAATTTCGTAATTTCTTTATCGTATTTACATACATCCATACATTCTGGTGAAAACTACCCCAAAGCTATTCAATAATCTTTATTCCACTGAATAGCGTACATAGACAATTTATTTATTTACAAGCAAATTTTTATTATTTTTCATGAAAAATTTACTGCAGAAAAATATTATGATGCAAATATTAAATGCATCTTTATTATAAAAAGTAGCTAACCCTAGTCTCTCTCTCTCTCTCTCTCTGGTACACCATACAAAATTATCGGTGAAAACTCTCATTATATTTATAACATTAATGCCAATTAAACCACAGAATGTGAAATTATGGCTAAGAAAGTTTATTAAGGGTATCCTTGGAGATGAAAATTATCCAAAGTACTTGGTTTTCTGATAATAACATCATCGTTACAGAGTTGCATATGCGACCTGATATTAAACGAATTGACAATTTTGAGTGAAATTTATTTCTAGGAACTAATTGTAAGAGATACGCTATAATAAAGTCGTTAAATTTTGACAGCACTATATCGGATTCACTTTAAATAGGCACAAAATAATGGAAAATAATTGTGGATTAGTAGCTATTGACACAATATTATTCTTCAATTGCATCTTTATGATAGTTCCATAGTTCCTTGTAATGACTAAGTAATCTTTGCATTTGTGTTCGCTCTCCATTGTGATTTTAATTTAATTTCGAATCGACTTATAATTTACTAAAAAAAAAGAATCGAAATATTTACTATAATTTTTATAAAAATAGAGGTTAAACTATTTTCATGGCCATATGTATGTATGTATGTATATACATATAAATAACGTGGATTAAAAATAGAAATATAATAACATTGTGTGTGTATGGCATTTTTCAAACAATTTTCTTTACAAACCCAAGCATCGAAACAAAGCCATCAATCCACAAATAATGAAATAGATTGAGTTTGTGATTTCAGCTTAAGATAAAGCATTTGAAAATTTTTTAAAATACTTTACATTATCAGAACTAAGTACATATAGAAATATGATCGGCATTTTCAAATATTCAATTCGTTATCCTTTTTCCATTTAAGAACAAAAAATGTTACGTTTATTTTGTATTGACAGAGGTACACTCTATTAAAAATTACCAAAGATTTGATGAAATTACTAAACGACTGTTTGTCTGAAAAGTTCTTCTTGTTACCTCTTCTTCTAAAAAGTATTTATCTGTTGCAATTTAACATTGATTTTAAATATCCTTCATCATTTCTTGAATGTTACATCTGTATCTCAGATCTCAGTTTCTCTCTCTCTCTCTCTCTCTCTCTCTCTCGCTCTCTCTCTCTCACTTTTAATAGTCACATACATACATACTCGTACATAAACATTGTATAAATGTTTACTTAAAAGCCCAATTAAATAACAAATCGAATAGATAGCTGAAAACGATTTGATGTTGATTCCGTAATTCATCTCTAAAACGAACTACTTTTGGTATTAAATGGATTAGAACAACATCAGGATAATTTTAAACATCAAATATTGAGTTTATCGATGACGTACATAAATCCAAATCAAGCCCGATGAAACGTCAAAAAATTACGTACAAAGAAATTGATGTTTGAAATGCTAAAGTACTGACATCCACACAAATTGTTTTCTTTAATGATTTTTTTTTTTCATTTCAGGACATCGTTTATAAGAATGTATCCATCTGCAGGTATCAACGAAAAAATATTTTTTGATTGTTTTTATTGTTCCTATTTTTACATCATCAACCCGATATAATGCATTTTAAACATAACGAACGCTTTTCGATCAAATATAGATTCTGTGGATTCTGTCGCGGTAACGTATGAATATCGAACAGACTTAGTATTTTAATAATGAATATCCATTAAGAATATATAAATAACAATATACTTGTAGGCATACATACATACTTTTTTATACAATATTAATGCGATTAATTCTGCAGTACCGTATAGAAGAATTGCACAAGTAAAGAATATGTCACGTTTACTATACGTTGATGTGTATTATTTATTTTTCATAGATTTTTTTTTAAAAAAAGTTTATAAGTCGAGTTTATAAATTAATTCAAAATAAATTAAATTCTAGCTTAAAACTAATGAAAAATATATATGTATGTATGTAGAATATAAGATTTGTAGAATGAGAACAGCTTGTTGATTAAGTATCGTTAACATTATTACTCCCTCTGGCACAACACGGACATGAATCCGAGCATGATAATATGTTAGGAATATCGGAACCAGAATAGGTGTTTGGCTCTTCCAACGTTATACACCTTACCTTCGGAGGACATTTTATGACGACTAGCGCATTACCCTCATCATCAAATACAGAGAAATCATTGTTACACTCCCCATATCCTTTTCTATAATTCGAACTCATTATGTATTTGGTGAGACAACATATAATAATCTAGAAGAGGTGATTCGAATTAATGTAACGTACTAGAAGGAATTCTCGAAACTCTTACGTCAATTAGAACTGCAATAAGTATCAAAATAAATATTATTGTCATAGCCATGGACATATATTTTGTAAATTGTTCCAGACATCCTTCTGTATTTATATCAGTTAAATTCAAATGTGCAATATTGCCATTGTCTCTTGTAATTTGTGGAATGTAGTTTTCGTAACATGACGCGCTAGCATGTTTACAGCAAGCATAAGGAGCTAATGTTTGTTCTGGACTGCAAATGTAAATGACAAAATTAAATCGGTAAAACACTTTTACAAAATGTAATAGATATAGATATGTATATAATATACGTTTCTGTGATTTTATCGTCTTGATTTTGATGCTTTTCAATGGTGGACTCCATGTAAATGTATTCTGGATCTAGATAGGTATCATAAAATGGAACTTGAAGATCGTGTAATGGTTGTGACTTGCTTAGTTCATGAACATTTCTGTTATGTAAATTTCTCGAATGTCGCTGAGTCATTGTATTTAAATTTTCGGCCATCCAGGATGCGCGCATCCAATCTCGATAACTGTGTACACCGCAACATTCTTTTGTATATTGCAATTGATCCCAAAGTAATTTCCATTCTGGATTCACATAATAAACATCTATACCCCTCAATAACACCATTTCAATTCCTTCGGCTAAAGCATCACCACTAACGACCAAAGACCAAGTTGTGAAGCAACCACAAACAACAATTAAGCAACAGAATATTAACCAAACATTCAGTAGGAGATGTATGTTTTCAGAATATCGACGTGGCCATATGCTGCTCCACATTGAAAGGCTGCACAAATACAAAACGATCAATTGAAATCCCAGAATGTAAACATTGAAAAACTTTGCCGAAACCATATTGCTTTCTGTTTCCGTCAAAAATGTTCCCAATGCCCTTTGAAAATATGCACTTGTTCCAATTAACGCTACACCAATGCATACTTCTAAGGTTAAGAGTAAATTGATAAGCAAACGTATCTTGGGAATTGTTTCGTACATTTGTTCATTTGTAACGAAATTGAAGAGCACAATATAAGACAATAATTAAACCCCATATGACCGATATTTCAATTACATTTCAATTGACAATTTCATTTAACCCATTTAAATTGTTTTCTTTTCTTCAAAATAAATTTTGAGCATTTTAAACCTTTAACAGAAAACAAAAAATACAAATAAACATACTTATGTATTAATGTAAAAATACACTCGTATATAAATAAATCAACATGAAACATAAGTACATACTTATATTCAGATGACAAAACCAGCATTTTGCAAACATTATTCACATCTGTACATACATATGTATGTAAATTTGTAGCTTCACATGTAAAGCCAAAATATTGAAATTAACGTTAAATAAACCTTATCTTCCATTCGGATACACAGCCTTTCATTTAATACAGTATTTCGTTTTTTAAAAGGACATTTCCTATTCTAGAGATCAATGATCTCATTTGAAAATATTGCTTGGACCAAAACATGCATATTATAGTTAAACAACAAGATAACTTTATAATCGTTTTTATACACCGCACATTTAACTCTTATCCTTTTCTCTTATTTTTTTTTTTTTAGTAAAGTAATATGAAATTTAGCCATGGCCAGTTTACCAATAGTATTGAAATATTAAGTTGTGCGAATTGTGTGTATAGAAATACAGTAATTAAAACAATAATAATGAGTTGATATTATATGATTTTGTAATGCATTGTAATTTAATTTGAAATAAAAAGAAAAATATTTAATAAAATATTTAATAAAATAAAATTAAACGTACGTACGGTACGTATATATTTATTAATTTTAATAACATAAATTATTCTCATATTGAACGTTTCATAAATTATTGTTAATTTTTATAAGGACAGTAGTAATATAAATAATAATCGATTTTAGTTAGGTACAATAGTACAGAGACAATAAAAACACTTATATAATTAAAGTAATAAAAGTAATAATAACGTTTAAAAGTTTTTTAGACCACTCTAATACAAAATTAATATAAACAAAGGAAACAAACTTAAAGAGAAAAAAATGTAAACAGCAAGTACAATAATGTGCCACAAAACTAACAAACAAATATTTTCGTTTCTTAAATAAAAAAGAAAATAAAAATCTTAATAACACAATATTTAAATGGAGGGAGCCATTCTATTATTCTAAAAAAAAATAAATAAAATAAATGGACTTATTGTATTCGCAAATATGTAAATAAAATCAAATTTTCTTTCATAATTAGAGACAGAGATATCGTAATGCAATAGTAATAAATTTTTTTTTTGTTTTTTGCTTTTCGTCTTTATTAATTTTTATTTGTATTACAATTTTTTACATGTGTAAGTTTAGTTGGTTTAGCACCGGCATAGGACACTTGCTGCTTCGATTATTTGAGTTTTATTTTTATGTTATTTTTGCTATATATATATATATATTGATATTTATGTATGTATTATATATTTTTTATGTGTATATATACTATATATATATATTTTTTTTTTTTCAATACAATCAACTTTTAGTCAGTTTCAGTTTTCAAAATCAAATCTGTAATTTTAAGGAATGTAGCATATAAATACATACATATGTATGTATGTTAGTTCTTATAAATCTTTAAAATAGATCAGAAAACGTAATAAACAAAAATTACATGGAGAGCGGTATTTTTGCTTATAGGTTTTCTTTTAATTCATATTTTTAATTATAGTAATTTAATTTTTGGGAGATTGTTTGTTTTGAAATTGCATTTGCATTTGGCTCATGATTAAGTTAAGAAATGAGTTTTAATATTACAACTATTTTGTTAAAGTTGATTGTATGGAAGTTAAGAAGAAATAGTTTGGAATTTAAATTACTTTCACTGTTTAAAATACAAAATGTTCCACGATAACGTACTTAAAACGAAGTGAGTATTTTTAATAACTCCAACAAAATAATAATTATACATATATATATATATATATATATGTATATATATATGTGCGTTCGTTTATAATTTCAGTACAAGAAATAATAACATTCGAATTTTTGTTTTGATTTTTTTAAGTCTAAAAAATTTGCAAAAAAAAAAAATCGATTACTTTTCATTATATTCTTTTACCGTCAATGTTACAATACAATTTACGAAATTTAATACTACATACAAAAGTGAAAAATGTACAATTTTAATTTATCCTAATAAACTAATATCAAGAATGATTATTTAAATATTTTTTTTTTTTTTTACATATCGCATTATGAACTTTTATCTTACAATTTTATAGGGTGGATTCAATAGGCATTTAATGACAAAAGACTTATTATACTGGAGGCGGTCCGTTAGGGTATGACAACATTGGTTCCAAGCTTCTTGCAAAAGTGTTTGAAAACATGCAGGTATAATCTTCACCGTGGGGTACAAGTGTGGCAACACCCAAGAGCAGTAACATGAGCGCTTGGATGGGCAAAGATGCACGAGCAACACGTCCTAGGAATCGGGCGCCTCGAGCAAGGACGGTGGTATTTATAACATCGCCATCTACAGCATCGCCATCGAGTGCGCTGGTTATATATACAAAAAAGAAATAAATTACAAACTCATTTGCTCAAGGTTTTCATAAATTGTGGCCAGTCGCCGAATTGAAATGTGAATAAATTAAAAATAAATTTTAAAAGTGTTTAATAACGTGCAGAAGGTTATTTTTAATCATTCAGCGAATACAAACTAATATTACTAATACAACAATATTTACTTTGCATTTTCAGTGTGAGGTGCGGCGGCCTGCATAGAAGAGGAAG
Organism: Sarcophaga subvicina; assembly: GCA_936449025.2. Classification (NCBI taxonomy): domain Eukaryota; kingdom Metazoa; phylum Arthropoda; class Insecta; order Diptera; family Sarcophagidae; genus Sarcophaga; species Sarcophaga subvicina. The sequence goes on along the minus strand of OW388082.2, from coordinate 122,017,961 downwards.
AAGGTAATGTAGTTACAGATTGATCCAAAAGCTGTTTCAAATTAAAAAAAAAAAAAAAATTAAATGAAAAATAAATTAAAAAATTATAAAATAATAATTCAAAAATAAAAACTGTGACTAATTAATTATTTTATGTATCTACCAATTTTACTTATTCAGAGATCAAAGTATACTTTTTCGGGACAGAAGGTCTTTTATTATTGGAAACATTTCATACCGAAGACCCTAGTCCCGAATTTTAACCCAACGGACAATACAACGAATTTATTTCTAAATCTTTAATTAAATCAGTGCATAATATTAATCCACTTTAGACGGATCTTTTATTATTTTCTCAAAACGAAATAACATTTTTAAACTTACCTCATCTGACAGCATATGTAAAGATACACCGAGATTGTCGCCATCAATGCCTAATACAGCACCAAGTTTTACAATATAGATGCCTGAGAGACGTCTTAGGGATTGTAAGCGAAAACGAAGATCCGTTAGCCTAGAAAGTGTTCTTAAATTTAATGATTGTGTTGGAAGGCTGTAGTGTTTATAGGTAAATGAGGGGTTAGAATGGGCGGACGAATAAATTTCGAGTTCAAACAAATATTGCAAATAAAAATGTATCAAGTTTTTAATGTGAAGGAAATAAACATAAAACTTAAAAAGCAACAAATTTTGAAAAAGGATTTAATTTTTTAGCCATTCAAATGAAATACCTTCGTATGGTAAAATGCTTACGAATAATGTACAAAATATAATAAATGCGAATAGATCAGCATAATGCCATAATGATCATAAAGGAACCTAGAGAAGAAAACTCAGAAGTCATCTAATGTCTCGAAAACTTCCGAATAAAGAACTTCAATGGAAAATAAGATCTAAGCATACATTTTTCTTATGATTTGAAATTTATTTCTTCGAAAATGTTATTAAAGTTTGTTATAAGAAAACATGCAATTAAATAAAACTACTCATAAACTACTCATAAAATACATATGTATGTACATATGTATACATACATACACGACATATCCTAATAATTGCGTATGAACATATGTACATATGTACATGTATGTATCTATACGACCTATCTCTATATATTTTATGAGGTATTTATTGTAATTTAGAATACATACATACATATAAAATTAAATATATACATACATATATACATATTATTAAGTATTAATTGTACATTGTCACATATTTATACATATGTATGTATGTATGTATATCAAAAATGTACGCTTAATAATAATTTTAGAAATAATTATCCTTAAAAGCATCACTACTGAATATGGCAGTGAGGAAATTCGAAAATATCTTTAAATCTGCATAAGCAATATATTAATCCAATATTATAAGAAAGTGCTTTTAATTTGGGTATACAGATAATTGTGTATACAGTATGTAATTCTTGTAATAAGTTCTAACTAAAGAAATAGACAAACTTTTTGAATCGTAAAAATTAACCAAAAATGAAGACATTTGCTAAAAATACAAGAACAAAAAGTAAAAAGGAAATAAAATTCTCGAAATTATCGCCTTAACTTCAAAGCACACTTAATTAGTTTCTAAGCTACTTTCTAATACAGTATATTTACTTAAATATATTTCTACTGTTTAAAAACATTTAAATTCAAACTGCAAAGTTTAATCCCATTTGAAAAAAATTCAATCGTACCGCCCTGTGGCTTTGGCTTTTGTCACACTTACCTGGCATACGTTTGTGAAGATTCAGCTTCTGAGCTTTCCACTGTTTTGAGCAGTTGATCAGCTGCATCCTGTAGACTGACCACTCGAGGTTCGCAGCGTTCCAATTCAGCTCGTAAATCTTTAAATTTATCAAACTTTCCTTTCAGTATTGTTCGATCTTCCGTCAGGTCGACTGGTTCCGATGCTTTTATGTTAGCCTCAGTTTCCTGAAGCCAACTACATAACTCGTCAATAATTGAATGGAATTCACTATTGCCCATTAAAGCAGTTTGTAACTGGCCCTGCCATTTTGAAGCGTTAATGCAAACGTTATTCCAGCGTTCATTGTCTTTTTCTAGTCGAGTTCTTAGTTGACGAGCCTTCTCATGATCTAATGTGTGTGTTGCTAAATGGTCGCCAACAACGTTTAATGATGAAATTATTGATTTATGACTTTCCAGATCTAAAAGAAATTCACGATGATCTTGCACCACATCTTCGAGTAATTCAATATTAGAAGGAGGCGATGTTTGTGATTTTTGTGTACCTTCCGCGAATTGCAACCACTGCTCAAGACGCCAGAGATCATTATCGATTTGTTGCCAATTGCGTTGTGTACAGAGCGGGCATGTGAGTCGACCGATCTCGCTGTTGTAAATGAAACAGAAAATTTAAATTATTTAACATTATTTTTTTTTCATGTCATAAAATTATATATAAACGACTGATTGAATAAAAATAATTTGTATCATTCTTATGGAAATTTAAACTTTCAGATGATATAAGTATGTACATACACACATCTATTACAGAGCCAACTTACTACATAAATCATTGCTGTCTCAAAAATTCAATTCAATATTATCAATAATGGACCTCTACCATAAAAATCATTTTTCATTTTTGCATTTTTTATAAATCTCTCATATAAGTCGATATGTTTCAGACATTTCTATATAATGAGCTTAAAGGATTGTGTAAATTGGCTCTTTAATTTAAAATTAATTACACTATGCCACAAAATAAAAAAAAAAAATTAAATACAGCCAGGTTGTGAATTTTGTTAAGTACAACTCAAAAATATTTTTTTTTATATTTTTCTCACCCTTCAAACTTGTTTTATTTGACAAAAACTATTTTTTTTTGGACTTTACGCACAAATTTATTGATTGCACAAACATTTCTGAATCGATATTCAAAATTTAGATTGGGCCTTTAAAGCAGTATACATATGCATACTATATTATTCAATTTAATATTCTATAATATTCTATAAGGTTTGATGAGGTAAACTCGGCAATGGCGCATTTTTTTCATATTTTTTTCAAGTTTGTCCATTCACAGTAACAAACTATAATTAAAAAATATAAAATAAGTGGTGATATTCTTAAAGTGCATTCATCATTCTCTTGCGAAGAGTTTGCCACTTCGTTTGATTAAATCGAACAAAAATTATCGTAGCTATTATTTAAGGAGCTATTAGTTAAGTCGTATCATATTAAGTTGAATTCTAAGTTAAGTTTAAATTTAAATCAATAAGATTGTTCGAAAATTTGTCAAAAAACAAAAAAAAAAACCAGTTTTTGTCAAATAAAAGAAGTTTGTAGGGTTCGAAAAATAAAAAAAAATATTTTTGAGTTCTACGCAACAAAACTCACACCCTACACTATGTTATTAGTTAGTTGTATTTTGACTGTCACAACGTGTTATCAGTCTACTGAAAATTGTATAAAAACAGTACTGGAAAGTTTTAAACTAAATGGACCCAATTAGGATATTATTATTATTATTATTTGTAAATGGGAAAATGTTAAAGTTGGTGGTATATGATATAAAATATAAAATATAAAATGGAGTTGAATAGTTTGTGAATTTTAAGAGCAACTTACTGTGTACATTTGTATTTAGAAGCAATGGGTAAGTTCCTATAATAACCGTTTAAGACACGTAAAATTTTGTTTATTTCATTTATGTATTGTATGTCATATGCATTAATAAGCGAAGTGAATTTAAAAAAAAAGATTAAAGCAACAACAACGATAAGTTAGTATATATGTATGTATTTATCCAACACCACAATTGAAAAGAAAAAAAAACATATGTATATGTACATATGACATATGCATGTAAATGTTTAAACAATGAAAGTAAATTTAAATTTGATATTTTTACCTTGCATTTTGATCGTGTTGCTGGCGCGCCTTCCATTGCGACTGCAAAGTGTCGAAGCGCAAAGTTAACTCTGCCACGGTGTCTGTCTGGGCATCTTTGTTTGTTGCATTGCATTCGCTTAATAGCATTTGACTTAAATGTTTGACAAGCTCCGTCGACGATTGAGCATTACCTAAGAGTTTGGACATTTTCTGAGGACCCGGTTTGCGTGTTCGATCACAAATAATCTTTTGCAAATCATCTAAATTAGTTTGGCATTCTTTAATCGCAGTTTCCAATTCCATTATATAGGCATCTTTGGCCGTTATTGAAGTTTCCCGTACCATAGGAGCTTTGCGCATCTTGCGTTTCGATAAGGTGTCAACTTGAACGCTAGCTTCAGACTCTTCCACATTAGAGGGCGATATGATATCTTCGACTAACGACACTCCAGACAAAATGGCATTCTTTTCAAATTCAGTTTTTGTTGTGATTAACCGTGTTTGTATTTCGCGCCATAACGTCGTAAGTTGTGTGATGAGAACAGCTGTTGTGGCAAGATCTTCTTTTCTTTTCAGTATTCCTTTGACTTCAGTTGCTAACTTTTCAACAGTTTGCACTTGGCTCTCTGTAGTTTTAAATTTGTTTTCTATGCGTTCAATTCTTTTAAGAATATCTTTATATTCAGAAGCAGATTTTGGGTTGTTCTCATTTAGTTTATCTAAATCGCATTGTAGACGTTGAAGGCAATGGATGGCATTGTTTTGGGCTTTCTTAAGATCCCTATATAACGATAAGTCTTTACTGATTGTATCAGTAATTGCATTACACCGTGACTGGAATAGTCGCCATTTTGATAACATTATTTTTGTAGGCAAGGTAAGCTTTTGAATATTTTCCGAATCAACTCCATAACAAGATGTTAATTTGCCATATGTTTGTGCCAGTAGAGTAAAGTTACCGATTTGGTTTTCTAATTCTTTTAGCTGATGTTCAACTAATTGTTGCCTCTCATTAGCTTCTTCTTTTGACAATTTATCGAGATCTCGTTCTAGATTTGAAATATTTAATTCTTGGTTTTGTATCCAAAGCTTATTTTCGGTGGTCATTTTTATCAACTGTTGCAACAAATTCCAAACAGTGAGAATACGTTGCTTTCTTTCATTCGACTGACTGCAAACCTGTTTCCATCTCTGTTCAAGGTTTTGGGCAGCTAAAGCTAAATTAGCTGTGTTCAGATGACTGCGCCAAGCATCGGCATCGTTTAGCAACATTTCAACCAAGTTTAGTACTTCGCCAACGTTACTACTCTTTTGTTCTATGGACCTCTGTATTTTTTCGTGTTCCCTTAATTTGGTTTCAATTACGGGCGGAGTATACGAATCAAACGTTAATGGTTTTCCCAATTCACTTTCGACTTCAAACATCCATGATCTTAAAAGAGCGATCCGTTCTTCAAGTCTCAGTAAGGTCATCTTCAAATCATTAATTTTGCTTGTACGCTGCTTGCATAAATATCGCACACGATCCCATCGATCAATTAAAATGTCACATTTTTCTTGTACATCTGATTTAACCGATTCACTATGGGTACTACCGTCAGCATATAATTCCATAATTTCACGGGCAGAAGAAAGTAACCATTCTCTGTCACGCTCTCTAAGAGTGAGTTCTGTATTAATTTGTATTTCCAATTGTTTGGCGAATTCTTCTGGGTTTCCTACTGCTGATATTTCAGTCTTTTCTAAACGTTCTTCTAATTTGTCTAACCACTTGGATAGCCGATTATATCGACTGTCGAAGTTTGTCACCAGCATTAGACGCTCTTCGATTTTATTTATTAGTGATGAGAGCTCATAGTCAATGTCTGCATGTTGTTGCCACAAAATCCAAAGAGTCTGGCGTAAAGATTTTACATCATAAGGACTGATGCATTCCTTCAATTCCTCTTGCAAAACGTTAAGGCTCTCCAAAGTAGGCGTACATTGCGATATTTCTATTCTTTGAGTTCTAAGCTGGCTTAGACACTCCTGTATCGCGTCAGATGTAGTTGGTAACGCTGTCTCAGTTTGGGTTATCACTTGTTGAGCGACTGTTAAATTATGCTGCACGTCTGTCAGTTGCTTTTCGTATTTCTCTTCTAAGTCTTTTATTTTTGATAAGAAATCGGACCAGGTATCTAAAGCGGCTTTCAAGTTATTGACACGTTGCGCTACACTCGCTTGTTCCATACGAATTGATGTAGCGAGAGCATCATCGCAAAACTTTATAAGCTCGTATTGTTGTTGTTTCAGTCTTAGAAGCATTTGTTCTCCCGTTGGAACATGATTGGTAAGCTCATCTAAGCGCTGACGCAGACGTGGCAATCTTTTCAGATGAATATATCTTAACTGCAAAGCATTGCGATCTTTTTCACGTGCCTTCAACCATTCCAACAAGACCGCTAAATCTTGCCTATATGTATGCCATATACTCATTCGCCTCTCCAGTTCAATACTGCGTTGAGTTATTCTCGACAATGTTTCGTTATGCATATTTGTCAGCTGTTTAAATTGTTCACTCACTTCCGGTTCAGCATGTTGTTCGGATTCGGTGTGTGCCGCCAGCACGTTTTGTTGCGATACCATCAGATTTTCATGAATCTCACACAGATGCTGATGCTCTTTTAAAGCTGCATAGTCTTCAGGTATAGCGCTTGACAGAAATGCATTAACATGCTGAATGTATTGGCGCCATAACCGGAAAGCCTCCGCACTATTCTGCGAGCGTACTAATCGGGCAGACAATCTATGATATTCCTGGAATGTGTCTTGAAAGACTTTTTGCCACAACTCCAGAACTTCAATAATTGACGTATCGTCTCGTGAGTGGACATCATAAGGCGTTTCATCAATATTGCGATTCCTCAGCTCTTTTAACTGTTCCTCCGTGTTGGCCAGTGTCTCCAAATGATTTCGCAAAACAGCCAACTGATCTTCACCTTCCTTAGGCGAGCGGGATTCTTGGGAAATATCCTACAATAATTAAAAAGTACAAAAATAATGACATTTTATCACTTGTTCGCTACTTCATTTACAATAATTAAAATATTTATAACACCAATGATCATTTTAATTTCAGTATATAACATATACTTTTAAACGCTATCTGTAATATTGGTAATGCCTACAAGACGTACCTGCTATTCTCTCTCTCTCTCTCTCTCTCTCTCTCTCTCTCTTCCATAATAGTTATTAATTTTTACAGACGTAAAATGACCTCATTGCTAATAATAAGTATGCACAACGGATATGATATGTACAACGAAAATCCTTTTTAATGTAAACTTTTAAATGCGCGAGTCATTAAAGAGATATTTTTGGCAGTGCTTATACTATAATAACTGGGAAATAGAAAGAAATTATCTTTTCTATCGAAAATTAAAACAAAGGACGAACACTATTTGTATGGGAGCTAAACTGTCTGACGTCGAACTTCGTTCTTAAAACAATAACAGTTAATTTGCTTTGTTTTTTTTTTGGTTTTTTTTTTTTTTTTGGTTTTTTGTTACACGCATTTATGAATTGTACATTACATATACATATGTATGTACGTTTATAAATACAAGTATGTACATATATATAGATCTACCATAGTCAATCAATAACAACTCGTTGTGACTATTATAATAATATAACACAGGCTTCTCTAATGGTTAAAAGCATAAAGTTAATTGACTAACTAACGTTAATTTTTTGGAAAACCGTATTGTTCGAATGCAAATACAAATTGTTCAAACCATCAATTCAACAACAAATACGTTGAATATTAAATGATTCGGACAAAAAGAAAAGAAAAATAAATTAAAAATTTTCAACATTTTCACTTACCTGGCGAACATTTTCAAAGTACTCTTTGGCTTCTGAACAATTTTGTTCAACTTCTTTGCGTTCTCGTTCTTGTGCTTCTGCAACATGAGCAAGCGTCGTAATAGTCTCTTTACAATTCTCTAGTCGTTGACCCAGCTCGTCCAATTCGCCTTGCATAAAATTAGATGCATCTAAACCAATATCTGCAGCAATTTTTGAAACAATATTGCGAAGCTCTAATAGTTTGTCGTCTTGTGCAATTAAATTATCTTGGCAAGTCTACAATATAATTGGCGATAAAAGAAAAAAAAATGCGAGAAATCTAAATTAACAACACAGAGCACAATAAAATATAAAATAAATTCTGATATTAGTTCATTCTGTAAACACTTCAAGGAATTTAGTTCGTGGAGCTAAAAATAACTTTAAAGGCGAAAGTGAAAGTGCTTAGTGAAAGAATTGTAGTAAAAGTGTTTATTCGTTACAATATAATCTTTTTCTTTAGCTTGTATTAAGATTTAATTATACATACGTATACATATGTATTTTTTATAGTATTTGTACTGTATAGTGCAGCTGCTCCACTTTTAACTACGAATGTTTTGATAATATTTAATTAAATTATCGATTTTTCTCACATTGTTCTTGGAACGTACACACTATTCCTTTTGCAATCGTTTTTTCTGCCACTTTCTTTTAGAGTTAAAAACAACAGATAATTACTGTATTTTTGGATATGTAAATTTCACCCCAAAGGCTAGTTCTCAGTAGATACAAAGTTAACAAATCTGTCTGTATCAATACATTATATTTATATTTTAATATTAATATGTATATATGTATGTATATATGTACAACATAAATGCCTACATTGTATGTAGAATACGAATTTAAATTGCAAACAATAAAAGAGATTTAGTTCTGCTTTCTTAGCATTGAAACTGATAAGAAGTGAGTAGAGATTTTAATAAGAAATCGTTTTAAGCTTTTCGCTCTGATTGAAGAGAAAAAGAAAAAGGGAGAAAAACATGGACAAATTTATTTTTGATTTCAACTGAACACACTTACCTTGGCATGCTGTATAGAATCCAAAGGTTTATTAAACGTCTTTACAGTTTCCATCTGTTGTTCAATATAATTTTTAACTTGGGCTGAAGCGTTGCGATATTTGTGCCAAAGTTCTACAGCACGTTGATAACGTGTACACAGCGTCTGCAAATTATCGGAGGTGTCATTCCATGCTACAACAGCTTCTTGAACTGTCGACTCAATTTGTTCCACAATTTGTAAATCACAAGTTTCGATTAGAGGCTTTGCTGATGCTTGTAAATCGTCTAATAAAGTCTCGCGATTTTGTAAATCACCAGCGAGTCCCTTTAGGTGGTTAAAATAAAAAAAACGATTACGTTTTAAATACAATTGGTTGTTGTTGCTTGTTGTTAAATTAAAAGAGAAATATTTATGCACATATGTATATACATATGTTTATACATACATATGTACATAAGTATGTATGCACGTATTTGAATACATATATATTTGATTAGTTCCGATTCCTCTCCAACACGTCCGTTTTGATTAATAGTTCTTAAAACACTGAACGATTTGTTCTTTTCTTTATTCTTTGCCTTACAACAATTCTAAATATGAAATATTTTTACTCTCCTTCGAAATACCTACCTTTATCAGTTTATTTCTCTAGCTATTGTAAGTGTAACTAAATTCTCTCCCTCTCTTTATTTTTGTTTTTTTTTTTTTGTTTTATTTTTGTTTTTAATAAATAAATTTAAAAACAAAACAATATTGCAATAAATTTTTAAAATATTACAACTACACGAATACTTAAGAGAGCCGAACTAATGTTATTTCACTTTGGAACATAGTCACCAGTACTTATAGGGTTTCATGGTGAAGCGAATGACCAGACGGTTATTAAAGCAATAACGTACACGCAAAACGTATACTGGGTAGAAACAGCAAGTGAGAGTAGCTAAATAAATGCCACAGAAACTCGTACTCTTCCTCTATTAGACTCATTGTTAGCTGCTCAAAACTACGCATAGTATACTTTCATCAAATGTCTGAACATTTTAAAGTAATTATTGTCGAATTTAACGGTTTATATTTGTACTATTTTAGTTATCGGAAGTGTTTAGTGCCAAATGTCTGGTTTGTTTGTTTGTCTGTTAACCGCCCACACTTTGAATATTGATGGCATATTCTTATTTTTATTGGTATTGATATTGTTTACATGTGTATGTATATACACAGTAATAGAGAAAAAGGCTATTAACAAACACAAAATAGAAAAATTAATCGAAATGCAAACAGAAACCTAAATAAAAACAGGTAGTTTAAGGTTGTAGTTATTGTTTTAAAATGTTGGTAGGAGAAAAGTAAAAAATTTGTAAAAACAAGAATGAAAACGGAGGTGTTTACATATTTGGCTTGCAATATGTATGTATGTAGGGACGAAGACTGGTATTTATTTATTTATTTATTGAAAGATGTACTTCTACTATCATTTGGGATTAAAAGAATCTTTTTTCTTTCAAAAGCATTTCAGGACTTCGTTTTCTATGAGGCTATTTTTAAAATAATTTTTAAACATAAATACTGAAGAGTACAATGAGAATTTTTTCCTCTATTGGAATTCAGATACTAAGATCAGACGTTAATATGAATCGAAATTGCGATGTATAAAAAACTTTTATTTAAGAATTTACCTCTAGACGTTCAGTCGCTTTACGTAGACGCTCGTAATCTACTTGTCCGTGTACTTTTAGTAGCTCCATCATGAAATCGGTTTCTTGAACAGAATTATGGACTTGATCCAATTGCTTCTCGTAGCGCGTCCACAGGGCTAAGCGATTACGTAATATTGTCATAATGTTGGTACATTTGCTTTCGAGAAATGCATGGTCATCTTGCAATTGGGATATATCACGTTCAAGTTTAAGAGGAGAAATGGACATTTTAAGACGCATGGGGAGAGTGTGTAACATTTGACGGATGCGCATAATTTCCTGCCATACACCAATTAGTTCTTCGCCGACATTCTGGCAGTCAAGGACTGCTTTCTCAATAGTGTCGCTATCTAGTTTTTCAGCGTTTTCGCATTCATCTAATATAACTGAAAGTTTAGCTTGATGTTTACGTAAATTGGAAGTTCCATCTTGAATAGCGATTAATTGCTGTCGTAAGACAGAGGCCCCTTCGAGTTCTTCTGCAATTTGAGTGGAAATTTTATGCGATAATCCAAAAAGCTCTCCTATTTTTTCGGGTTCAATTGCTGGTTCCTGTAAACCAATTCTGCCCAATTCATTGCCGATAAAGCCAACACGTGTTCTTAGCACTTGTATGCGTTCTATGTAGAGGCAGAGTTCTTCGTCGTTCTTGATGACACCTTTCATGCTAGTCATGGTCAAATAGATTTCCTGGAGTTCCCGTTCGATTAACTTAAGCTTATCGTCTGGAGCTACATCTTCAGATGAAAGCGATCGCACGATCTTATTCTGGATACGTTCTATATTCTCCGCTACGGCATTGCATCTATCCTCCAACTGGGCGTGGAACTGTCTCTGTAACATTTCATCAGCCAAAGGTATGATCTGAAGTGATTTCTCAAAACTATTGCCTGCATCTGTGCGTATGCTATTGTGCATTTCGAATTGTGCTTTTATTTCCCAAAATTGCCGCATATGTTCGATTGGCTGTTCCAGTGGATACTCAGGAATTTGTATCATTTTTAATTCTTTTTCACTTTCACGCACAAAAGACTCCATTCTGTCTGTCTGATTGCAATACTGGGTCCACACTTCTTTGAAGACCAGAAGCCGATGTAAGTATACCGATACCTCTTCTCGCAATTTTAATAGGACAATCAGAGCGTCATTAGTTTCTTCGACTAAATTCGGAGCCTGAATTAGATCTTGTAATTTGTTAGCAATATTAGAAAGATTGTTCATCTTTACGTAATGATGAGAAATGTCTTGGCTAAGCGATTGATAGAGAGTTGTGTATTGATCATAATCGGCAGAGGTAACTGCTGAAAGATCTGGAACTCTTTGCTGAGCGACTTGTAACCACTGCTGTTCATCCCTCATACCTTTTTCTAGAACAGTCCATTTTGAGGCTGCTTGAACAAGTTTAGATGATCTTTCAGATGCCTTTTCTAGAAGGATATTTGCTCTGTTATATAACTCCTTGTGTAATTCTGAATGCTTCTCTCGTGTCTCACTATCAATGTTTTCTTCCAGTGACTCAAGCATCGCTCTACAGTGGCTAAGGTTCACGAAGAATTTACGATGTTTCTGAACCTCATTGTTCAACTGTTCCAAAGAGCTGGCTACTATCGGACTCTCCACCAATTTATCGGCCAAAACCGTAATGTTGGTAAATTCCTTCAAAGTCTGTTCGTATTCATCAGCTAATGATTGCAATTGAAGTAAGCGATCACGTTCTGCAAAAATGTTATTATTGAGATTGCGGCAAGATTCATACGCTGTGTATATATCTTGTGGTACTTTTTTTCCAGGAAAATCTCTTTGGAAAGCCCTAGCATTTAGCATTAACTGTGAAATCTGTGTTATTGTTGAACTATTTTGCAACTCTAGATCTTCTAACGATGCCAGTTTCTGTTTCAAAGTGGTTTCTTGATTATTTATAACTTCATATCGATCCTGCAAATCATCAAAAAGTCCCAAGGTTCGATGAACTAAAACAATAAAACTATTCCACTTTTCAAGATCCTTCGTATCCTGAACTTGATTGTCATGTGTTTTTTCCTCTACAGCGCTAATATGCACCTTTAACGTATCTAAACATTGTTGCAACTCTGGTTGATTTAAGCTCTGAGTCTTTGTCAAGATGTTTTCCAAATGATTTACGCTTTGTCCTATAACGGTTAGCTCTTCGTTAAGGTCATTATAATTTTTAAGCTTCTCCTCCGAAGGTCCGTCATTCGTTTGCTGCTTAATTAAATACACACGGTATTCAATAGTCTCCAACCAAGTTGAAATTTTCTCAATGACTGTTATCACTGTTGTTTGGATTTTAATTTCGTCAATATTAGAAACTGCAGATTCCAAATCACCCAATGTCCTGCTTACGTCTTGAATTCTTTGTTCTGTTGGTATTTCTTGAATTTGATGGGACAGCGTAGCCAAATGCAAAACATTGCTAAGGGGGGTTGGTTGGATTTCAATCTCATTCTTCTGTTTGAGTCTACCACCAATTATAATGGTTTGTTGACCTGGATAATAGGGCAGACTTTCGAATGTGATAAGGGCTTGAGTGGCGTCCTTAACTGGTTGGACGTATGAAGTAACATGAGCAGTGCTCTTCCAAAGTCCTTCTACGCCTACATTTGATGGCGTATTATCTGGTCCTGGTGTTATAGGAACAACAATTTCTTCAGTCGGTGAGGATACCTCTTCAATCGTGACGGTGGAAGTAGGTCTACTGCGGGGTTTAGAACTTTGCTGAGATGTTATGCTAACTTTATTTTGTTCGCTAACACGCAAAGGAATATCGGGGAACTCTTCAATTACGGTAGTTCTTGTTATTTGAAGTTGAACAGATTGGGGCTTCTCATCTGTTCGTTGTATGGCTATCATCGGTTCAATTTTTCTATTTTCATCTAGCTCCAGATGAACATTTAATTGTGGCAATTTCGGGAACGATTCTTCAAGGAATGATTTATCTAAAACCTGTGCGTCAATTGTTTGGATGTGTTCGTGCACTAATGGTTGACTTTCTGATATATCCGAATCAGCGGGTATGGTGATCGTAGTTTGAATCTCTATATCATAAGGCTGCGACTGCGGTATTGAGCTATTTTCAGAAGCAGATTCATTAGAACTCATACCGTCTCTGATGGGCGAAGTTTGTGTGTCTGCCGTGGATGTAAGCAATAATTCAGTAGTTGAAGTTTGTTGATCTTTCAAATCCCTGGAATCCAATTCTACCTCTTGGGTTTCCCTCAATGTTTGCACTGACGAGTGTTGAATAATTTTATCATCCGTAATGGTGCCGTGTTCGCTAGTTTCTATGTTTTTCTCGGGCAGATCAAATGTAATATCTGTTACGATCTCTTTGACAAGAGGGTTCACAATGTCAGATAATACTTCTTTCGAATTTTGGAAGGAATCTTGGATATTGGTTTGAAGTTGCTGTTCTAAAGTTGTAATTACACATGTTTGACTAGATGTGTGCAAAACTTCCGGTTTATGCTCAAATTCTTCAGTTTGAACTTCTGTGTTCAGTTTGTCAACTAAAGTGCTTGGGACTTCCTCTGATTTTACTAAATTTTCTGTTTGTACTTCTGATTCATTTTTCTTAACTACAGGTGTTTGAGACTCTGATTCCTTAATTTCGGGCATAACATCAGCTATAGTTTGGATCGATATTTCTTCATAACACGGATGATGTTGCGGTGATGTTTGAACTTCTTTCACCACTAACACAGGTACTTCATCTATTGTGTCCTTTTCGGCTCGTTCATGCGGTGATGTTTGCTGTTCTTCGTCCTTTATGAAGGATAACTCTACAATATTAATAGGTTTGATTATTTCCTTGTGGGGCTCCAAAGACTGCGATTCAGATTCGGGTGACAAAATAGCCTCCTCGATGACTTTGACTGGGGTGTCAATCGATATCGATATACTTGTAACATTACTATCTGCTTCAATTTCTTCTATTTTCTCTTCCATTACTTTGTCATCGGATTTCATGCTGTGAGAGATTGTTGTGTCATCATGTTCTAATGAAGACAATGCAATGTGAGTGTCATCATCATCATCGGTAATTTTTATGGGTTGTTTTTTCTTATTGCGCTTCCTTAATCTGCAATTCATGGGATCAGATTGATCGCTAACACTTTTGTCTTCAGGCTCATAACCTCTACCAGAAATTACAGACGTTTCTTCTAGTTCTAACTGTGGTTCCTCTAATTCGACAGAACCAGAGTCACTGGCGACAGTTCTTTCAATCGGTGTTGTTAAGCTTTCTTCAACTTTTGTTAAACGATCAATATTTTCGACATTCTCTGTTGGAGGATCTTTTATTTTCTTTTTCTTTTTAATCCGCTTTGAAATATGTTCAGGTTTAGCATTCGATTCAGTAACGGCAGTTTCAACAATCGACATTGTGACTTTAGGTCGACTATAAGGCACCTCTGTAAACTGAGGTTCTGTTACATTAAACTTAAGCATACTCGCCCCATTACCTTCTATGGTTGGCGCCGTCATTGTTATTATTGATCTTGTTGCTTCGCCGGCAATAAAAAGCTTTGTAGTTGCTTTTATATCCAACTGAGGGTTATCTTGTACTGCTCCACTATACGATGACATCTCATCAGAAGTTTCACCCGTAAAATCATCAGCTTGTGTTTCAGATAATAATTTGTTTTTGACCATATAATGTGATATTTCCTCTGCCTCGGATATGGGTCTAGATACACCGGGCAAAGTTGTTTCAACGGTTTTCTTAATGATAGTTATTGTTGCATTTTCCGTTGTTTGTTCAACATCAGAATTTGTTTGCTCGAAATCTTTCGATAAGAGTTCAGTTTGTGTAACGTTGTGCTTAGGTTCGACCAATTTATCTTTTGATGCTGGTTTATCAGACTCATCGAATTTGTCTAGTATAGTATTGGGAGACTGTGTTTCTGCTTTAAGGAATTCAACTACCAAATCTGATTTGTTTTCAGATTTTGATGTTGGCTTAATATCGTGTATTTCTTGTTCCATAAATTTATTAAATGTGCCGTCAATATTTTGGGGTATTACGTTGTCTGCTGGCACAATATTCGATGGAAGTTCTTGGGTTTTCGTATGTTGTTGAATACGTTTATCAAATTCATATTTTTCTAATGAAACCGGATAACCAGTTTCTTCACAAATTGGCCAAATTTGTTGAGCATTGCTTTTGTCTATAACAGGAGAAGCTAATAAATCAGTGTGTTCAGAAAATTCTATGTCAGTTGGCTGCAGGTGGTGTTGAATGGGCCATATTTCTTGCAGATCTTCTACATTGGGCTCCTCCTTTTTAATTTTTATAACTGAAATAGTGTTAACAGTCTTGTTTGAATCCATGTTATCAGGTCGTATCTTTACTACTGTGTTTGCGTTATTTTCAATTTCTACTGTATGTGCAGGTAAATCAACAATTTCTACTTGTGCATGAATAAGGCTTTCTGAACTTTCTGATTTTAGTAGCTGTTGTTGTGTGGCGTGTTCTGTAGTTGTAGTGGTCATTATGGACGAATCAATATTAAATACCTGTGGGTGAGTATTTTTTGAACAATCAGGAGTATCAGTCGATATTTCCTGTATAACAACATTAGGTTGCTGAATTACACCTTGAAATTCTTCCTCAGTTACCACTTTACCCTCAACTGTACGTATAATATTTAGACAAACATCGGGACTTGTTTCTTCTACAGTCATCTCCACTTCTTCCGGTTCTTCAACAATTTCTTCAGTTACATGCTCTTTGCCATCTATTATGACAATTCGTTTAATAATTTTTCGTGTTTTTCGAATAATCTTTCGTGTCACTTGTTCCACTACTGCTGTTACATTACCTTGTATATCTTTTTCGTCTAATAAAACTTGTTCCTTTTTCTCTACAGTCGGGGTCATTTCGAATTCTTGTATTACAATATTTTCCGGATTTGAACCATCAATTAAAGTACCACGAGTTTGTTCGGTGATAATTGTGCTGTATCCGGTTTTATCGTTGCCGCTTTTTTCTACAGTCCTAATGTTCTCAAGATTGACTTGATCAGTTGATTGAACTTTTATATTGCCCGCACCATCTGTAACCGTGTCGATTGTGGAAATTTGTTGCTGTTGCACAATTTCTTGACGCGTATTCGTAACTGTTTTCAAAATAAAATGTTTAGATCCATCTGGCCCAACAACCACCTCAGTGGTGGTATTGTCAGGCTCAATGAAGGTTGTTTCAAAAACTTGAGGAACATTCTTTAGTATTAACTCCGTTGAACGTTCAACATTTTTTTGTGGCCTTTTATGATATCGTGCCTCAATTTCGACATTTTCGGGGACCTCAGATAATTCCACATTGGCTATTGTGTCAATTTGAATCAGATTTTCTCCATCTGGTTTTTGAATTTGTGTAATAGTAATGTTCTCCGTAGGTTTTAAGCACTTCTGCGTTTGCATCGACATTTCAGTAGTTTCTATTGGGGCTGCTGTGTTAATTGGGAAACTAGTCTGGGCTTCCATTGAAGCATATTCTTTTGACTCTTCTTTTGCAGCACCTAGACTAACTGAAGTTTGGGTCTCTACTGTATTGGCTACTGCTGCTGCTATTTCTTCCTCCTCAGGCATTGGACTAGAGCCAACAGTACTAGAGTTAGATATATTGGATTCACTAGATACACGCGCTGGTGGTTGAATCTGTTGGTCAGAAAGTATCCTTTTACGTTGCTCCTCCTCCTGTTTTGATCGTCTCAGCTCAACAATTCTCGTCTCAATTGTATATATCCGTTTGGTGGCAACAGTGATTTGTTCCCTTATTATGGATATAACATATTGCAATTGCTCGATCAATGTACTGGCAAGATCTGATATATCTTCATGGGTTAGCAAAGCCTTTGTTTTTTCTACCAGATCCTCTAAAGATTGCTGACGATCCTTAAGAGTTCTTAACAGATTCTGACTCTTTTCGACTTGAGACTTTAAAGCGGGTTCATCAACAGGGCTATCCGATGTTAACTCTAAGTCTTTAAGTTCTTGCGTAACGTCTTTAATCCAGTCTTCAATATGGGATAAATGTTGCTGGTATTCTTCCAGTTCTTTAGTACGCTTCTTCTGCGCATGTACAGCGTTCTTAAGACAAAACAAAATTATATTTAAAATGGAATAAATTAAGTTTTCTTCTTTTCAGCTTAAGTGCCAAGAATACCTACCGCTATCATTGTGATTCCTTGCTGTGTACGTCTCAGAAGTAAATCAATACGATCGGTTATTTCATTCAAAAGCCTCTCAGTTGCAGGATCTGTAGGTAAAGTTTGACTTAACGTTTTAAGTCTCTGTGCCTCTTGTTCTTGGTACTCCAAATTTTCCTGGATAATCTATAGAACCATCACAAGTGAAGACAAATAAATTATTACAATAATAATAATTCTACGAAAACTTTTATAATCGATACATTTAACGACTACTACGATCGATACAATAATCAAATTTCAAAAATACCTATAATAAATATCTAATCCTACATATACATACATCTGTATGTAAGTCCTTATCGTTGAAAATTCTATATTCAGTATATGTATGTGAATAGTGTTAAGTTGTTAATTTAATTGCTCTTATTAATAGAACAATAATAATAATGAAAAAATAATGTGTTTAGTTAACTGTTCACATAAGTCTTGATTTTAGCAAAATGTCAAACAAATTAACTTTTTAGTATGAAAAATAAAAAAAAATGTTTTTTTTTTTTTTTTCTTAAAAGTAATTCATTTGTTGGGATGCAGTGCATTTCATTGTTTTATTATTACAATATTTGATGGTTAAAATAGCAAAAATAATACAAAAAAAAAAAATATATATAAGAAGAATATTAGAGAAGAACGGGATAAATTTACCTTTAAGCCCTGCAGCATACCATCCAAACTTTGCTGCGGCAAATAGGCTATGGCTCCTTCGACTGTCGTTAGCGATTGAAGCAATTCGTCAACCTCTTGATTTAAAATGTCCTATATGGGTGATTTTAATTTATTATTTATGCAAAAATTATACAAGATACATACACATATGTATGTATGTATGACATGTTATAGAATGATATTTATGATATTTATTTATAAA
Organism: Sarcophaga subvicina; assembly: GCA_936449025.2. Classification (NCBI taxonomy): domain Eukaryota; kingdom Metazoa; phylum Arthropoda; class Insecta; order Diptera; family Sarcophagidae; genus Sarcophaga; species Sarcophaga subvicina. The sequence goes on along the minus strand of OW388082.2, from coordinate 121,999,429 downwards.
CGAGACAGAATTATAAATTTTGTTTTGTTTTTATTAGCGCACAAAATGAAACACCAATCAAAACGTTTATGATAAATTAAATTTTTTTAATATATAAGAATAGGACAGAGATAACATTAATAAATATTTACAATATATAGAATTAATTAATTAAAAAAAAAAAAAAAGAAAAAACAGGCCTCAAAAAGTAATGTTATTTTATTTATTTATACAGCTTGCATAAATAATATCGCAAAAATATGTTTGATTTTTTTTTAAATACGGTATTAACAAAATTCATGCAAATTTAAAACGTATTTTGTAGTTCGATAGGCAAATTCAAAGGGAGAATCGATTCGAATTAAAAATTATAAAAAAAAAATATTCATTAGAACACAGTATTACGTATATGTAATTCAGAAGGCCGGCCCTCTTTAATGAATCAATGAAGAAAACAACCTAATGAGTTATACTGTTTTCTTTACTCTTTTTATTGGAAATACGAATTTTATGCGCTTCACTTTCCGTATGAATTTTTAAATTTATTTTAACCAAAAACTGCGTACAGACTAAAATTTCAAAATAATAAAACTTATGACTTATGGCAAATATGTGCATATATATATAAGATGTAATTATATATAAATGCCAAAATGCGACCAACGACGATGGTACAGATACATACATACATATATATATATATATATATGTATGTGTTCAATATATAATATGTCGCCTATTGAAAAATATGCAATAGAGATACATACTTTTATATTATGTATGGCTACCTTAATATACAAAAGTTCTAACTTATTTTGTTTGTTTCTTTTTCTTCTACTTCGATAAGTGCTGTCTTAATACAGGATTGATTGAAAATTATAAAAAAAAATATAAGCAATTACAAATAAAATAAAAAAAATTAATTTATTATGTTACTCTGGTTTGCTTTTCTGGAGTATAAAAAATAAAAAAATATATAAAAATAAATTAATTGAACTTTTATATATTATGGTAGCACCATCATATATATTGTTGCACTATGTGTGATGAATACATTTTTATTGATCTCTGTTTTTTTTTTTTTGATTCTTGTTTTTGTTAATTTCTGCCTAGTCGTCTGAATAGGATATATATTCCACGCAAATACATTTGACACGATTAATGTGTAAGTATGCGTTGTAACATGAAATGCAAAACGTTCTAATTTAACATTTCAATAATTTTACATACATTGAGATTTTTCCTTAGTAAAATAAATAAATAACGCTCAGATAAATTTTTATTATTTTGAAGAAATTGACTCTGAAATACTAAATCTTTTCTAATTGAAGGTGTTTTTTTTTCTCCTATATAAAATCATTAAAATGTTTATTAGGTCTATTTGCGCTTCAGATGACGATATGGTGTTATCTGCCCAACGTCTAAAGTTGAAGAGAACTGAAACGAATTTTATATGCAAAAACGTGTGACATTTTCGAGTGAGCGCCAATTCGTTAGTGAAATGATTATTTATTTTTCTTTAAGGAACGAAAAACTGTGAATCTTGTGTTCATGTATTTTTTGTTTGTTTGTTTCTTAATTTATTTGACAACTATCGCCTATTTAAAGTGAAATAGATAAACATGCTTTGTTTCATTTGTTTGGGTTAAATTATTTTTTTTTTTGTTAGTTTTATTAATTTTAAAATATGCTCGATTTAGTTCTAGTTTTCTATTCTATATTATGCATAATAACGAAGGCAAATGTGTATTATTGTCAATTAGTATAAATAAAAACTTAAAGTAAACACATTAATTTAGTTTTAATACAAATAGTTACGTGCCAAAATTATTAAAATAGTAAAAAAAAAAAAACTTGAAAATGGCTTTTGTATTGTTAAAGTTAATCACAATTAATAAACCACACTTATAATAATTTTTTGCTTGTCTTTTTTAATAGTTTACAATAAGTTAAAACTGATACAAAAGTGTGTCTTTTCAAAAAAAATGGAAAAAAATTAAAACCAAAATAGAAATAAAATGAAAATCATAATAAAACAAAAAACTTTATATAAATAAATAAATAAAATGCATGATAATATATATGTATGTATACATAGATATATATGTACATAAATATATACATATATTATATATACATACATATATAAAATACATATACATACATATACATATACATATATGTACATATATACATATAGATACAGAGATAAAAATAAGTAAATATGTAGTTAAGTAATTTTGAGGTAATTTTAAATGGTGTGGATGAAGACTGATCTGATTATGTTCGTTTTCATTCATTACACCAATTAAAACGATTTAAAAGCCATAAACAAAGACCAAAACCACAAATAAAAGCGGTTATTAAAATAATTAGCAAGAAACGTATGCTCATCGTGATTATCACCTTCGCCTCTTGATGAAGTTGTTGGGGGGTAAGTTCTACGCCAGATACGGTAGCGGTTGTAGTTACAGTTGCTGTTGTAGTTGTACGTCTAATCAGTCTCGGCTCAGGAGGTATGGGTATTAACTGTGGTTGAAAGACCTCATCTGTGATTGTAGTTGTAGTTGTAGTTGTTTCAGTTTTTGGCACTGAAGTTGATGATGAAGACGCTACCAGTGTTGGAAGCTCCTGTTGCATTTGACGGTGTAAGGATGATTCTGTTGACGTAACGACTGCACTTGTGGTTGCATTATGCGTTATTTCTGCTGAATCCGTTGATGTCGGTGGCGAAGTTATTTTCGCAGATTCCATATTAACTTCTTTGGTTGTATCTGATGCTGGAGCTGCTTCAGTCGATGAAGTCAATGTATCAACAATTGGTGGCAACAACGCCGCAGCAGTTGCTGTTGTTGCTGTTACATTTGTTGTATGGATCGTTTTTAGAGTTTCAGATGCCACATTTGTTAGAGTGGTAGTAAAATTAGCTATTGGGGTTAGTGTACAAGCGAGACTTACATTTTCAATAGTAGGACTATTAGGAATGGATGGGACATGGGAAGGGGTTTCAGAAATTGGGAATATCTTTGGAACATTTTCCGTTCGTGTAATTGTTTTAGGACTGACTTGAGATGGTGTAGCAGTAGTTTTAGACTCTACATTATTAACAGAAATTGAAAATTCCTTAGTACTTTTATCGTCTAAAGCTATATATGAACTTTGGTCCCTCCAATGGCCTATACCGCCGGGCAAATCAGTAGACATATACTGCGATGAACAAGAACCTTGATAACCGCCTCTACTTATATCATGTTCAGGCGTCGGGGTTACATGACCACTACTGTCACTACCGGGACCACCTTTATGGTCGTCGTCATCTTTTGGTTTGCGAATATCTAGTACGTCAATTTTATTTTCACCATTTGCATCATCATCATCGTCATCGTCATCGTCATCGTCGTCTTCGTCTTCGTCATAATCGTCAATGTCGCAGTTATTATTTTCCCCTATCTTTCCAACTCTCTTTTCTAGCTCGTTGAAATTTTCCTTTTCGTTCGTATCATTCCTTTCATCATTAGCGGTTAATTTTTCAGTAATTATCGCACTTTGAATTTCACTTGTTTTAATTTCATAGGCTGGCCAACTATCTATAGCCAGATTAAAGCATAGTTCATCGACATTGTTTCTTTCCTCTAAACCTACGTTCACAATGGGGCTTAATGGTTCAGTATCAATTTTATCAATAGCACTTAAAGGCAACACTGTCTCTTTGGTCTCAATGGCAGGATACTTTGCCGATTTTGATGCGAAAATCAACGATAGCCACGACGTTTCTTGACGCCTACACTGGTAATAAGTTGTACACTTTCGGAAATTATCTTCAAATAGATATCGAAGGAATTGACTTTCTTTTGTAAATAATTCGTCAGACGAAATTTTGCTATGCAGCGAAATATCTGTTTCAGATTCACTTTTAACTAGAGGCTGAATTTCATTTTTTTTAGACAGAAGCCAGTTCTTTTCGAATTTGCTGAACGAGGGTACGACATTGAATCTCAGATCATTTTCTAAATTCTGCACAAATACGTCATGATGCAAACCTTTCGTATTTTCCACCATCTTTTCAGTCTCGTCTAATTCGGGCTCACATTCGACTATTGAACGCTGTTTTTGGATATCCTTCAATGCGTATTCGTAAATCTCATATTTAGTTGTCCAATATTTGTTGACTTCATTATAAAGATTATTTTTCAATTCATCCTGCTGTAATTCCTTCATATCGGTGTCCGTCACAACAACCCACTCATCATGAGGAATTGTATCAGATAGATCGGATTTTTCTTCCAGTTCTGGAACTAACGGTGACTGAGCGTGTGTAGCGCAAATGGTTGAAATATGCGAATCTTGGTCTCTCACACTTTCATCTGGTTTATACGTGTGACTCGTTACAGTTGTTGTTACGTATGACGTATCGATGGAGAGATCCTTATGAGTTGTTACGGTAGTAGCAAGGTATGCTGGAAAATCTACATCTTTTTCTGATAAGTTCTCATCTAATTGCGGTTTCGGCTCCTGAAAATCTGTCATTTTGCTAACAACAATTGATGACCAGGACACAGGTTCATTATCATTGTCCAAAACTAATTCATCGTTTTTGAAAACTTTTGTATCAGTTTTAATAATGGCAGACCATGATGTCGGGGTTTCAGTAGGCGATATTACCGGAACTTCTTGCTCTGTGAATTCGCTGTCTTGTTCTTTTCTTAATGTAGCCGACCAATAAGAAGTTTGTGAAAGGAAATCATGTTCCTCCTTCGGATGACTTTCTGTTTCTGTAAATTGTTTCGTTATTTTCACTGGCAATTGTGTTCTACAATCGGAATTTAATTCGATGATTTCACTAGGTTCACTGTTACGTTCGATATATGTTAAACTTTCTATTGTATTGCTCTCGACATTGATGTCGTCTGTGTGTTCAACCGTAGAATCAATTGTTTCTACATGTCCGTCATTGATAGCTTTAGTTGCAGATTGATCACTTTCTAAAGAATCTATTATCTTTTCAGGTTCAATATAAAGAGTTTCTTCTGTTTTAGCGAAGGTCGCCGACGAATTTGGTGTTTCAACAGAAGAGATAACTGGAATTTTACAAACATTTTCTTCTTCAGGAATTGTATTGTTTTCAGGTGTCTTTGAACGACGCTCTCGCTTGGGAGTTACGTTGTCCTTGTCTTCGGGTTCTTTCAGTTTAGAATAATCTTCGATTAGAGATTTTCTGCTGGGCGACATGCTAACGCATTCAGTTTTCTTTTTCGGTTTTTGTTTCTGTTTCTTTTCTTTTTTCTCGAGATCAATTTTCACGTTGATTATAGGTTTATCATGGTCAGGCAGTATGTCCTTTAGCTCCGATTTATTTTCAGTTTCAGTCTCAGATATAACGCGAATTTTTTGTTCTGGCTCTGGAACATTTTGTGCAGCGATGGCAGCCCATGACATGCCTGGTTGGATTACATCAGCCCTCTGATGAACTTCATTATCCACATTTGCTGGCTCTATAATTTCCATCGATTTAACACTTTGGGATAATAGCATAGGCTCATCTTTAAGATCTTTGTGGATTTCATATTTTCGAGAGCTTTTGTCTGACTTTCTGGATTGACATGAAGGGGATCTTGACCGATTTGAATTTGAACGTGATCTAGATCTGACTGTTTGCCACGGAAGTGATTCGCCCAAGTCCGTAGATTCTCTAACAACCTCAGTCACTTTAATAATAGGCCTTTCCTGTTTGCGTGATCGTCTGGTGAAGGATGCTGCTAAAATATCTTCTTGCGGTCCTGACTGAGATGTGATTAATGCTTCCTCTGTGGTGTCTTTTTGTACAATTACAGGCCATGAGGCGGGCTCTCTTGGTGATGATTGTTCGGTATCGGATTCAATCATATCTCGCCATGTCATTGATGATGGTTCTTCTGAAGAAGCCCACTGATCTTCTTTGAGGTCACTAACGATTCTTTCAATGGCGGAAACCATTTCTGTTGACTCTAGTAAGGAATTGGACGACACAGTTAGATCTTCACCGACATGAACTTCTTCTCTGTCTTCGGAATCTCCAAAATGCAAAATGTTTGTTCCCGAAATACCCAATTCAGTTGTAGCATCCGACGTAGTGATTTTCGGAGGTCTAGACATATAAGATTTTTTAACTTCTTCAGTAAGTCCAGATTTCTTTACAACTTCTGCATAAGTTTCTGTTAATGACCATACCGACTGCTTTGGAATTGTCTTTATTGAAGTAGTAAGAACACTTTCTGTTGTAGACTGTTGAGAAACACCTTGTGTTGGATCAGAAGATAGTTTTTCACTATGTTTTGATTGATCTTCTTTTCGATTTATTGTCTTTTTTCTTTTCAGTTTTGGTTCAGTATTTTCAGTAACAGTCGTTGCCGGTGGAAGCTGATTTTTACCAGCAGTTGCCGAGGGAATATCATCTTGTCTCGTTTCAGTTACGTTATCAGTTTCATTAGTCGGCACTTCCTTCTGAACATTCTGAGAGTTTTGAATTTCTTTTTGGATCAAATTAGCAGTATTTTCTTCAATGTCAACTTTATCCTTCAACACCGCAGACCATGACATAGAAAATGGCTCAGCCGTTGTTAAAGTTGTTTGTGACATTTCGTCAATTGTAGGATTAGCTATTTCGTTTGGAGAATCGTCTACGATTTCTGATGTAAACCGCTTTTGTGTCTTTTTGGATTTCTTTTCTTTTTGTTTTTTCTGTTTTTTTCTTTCCTCGTTGGAATTTATCGTTTCTTGTAAGTGTTGAGTTTGCCCAACAAAAGTTGCAGACCAAGTTTCGGCCAGTTCTTCACTTTCGTCAAAAACTTTTACCATAGAGGGTTCATCTGCTTCTTGTATAGTATCGTGTTGTTCTGGCATTGTTGAAAGTACATCTGTCTGGATTAATGTTTTCCTTAAATCCGAAGTAACGTTTTTAGAAATATTACTTTCTTCTTCTGTTGATTGAATGTCCTCTTGAATTACAAGAGCCACAGGTTTTTCTACGATTGGATTTTCTTTCAAAACTGCTGCCCAAGACATAGTAAATGGAGTGCCTTTCATTGGAATAGTTTCGCCAGTTTGGGTTTGGGCTTCTTCTTCAGGTTTTGAAAAGTTTGTTGCTTCAGTTTTAACTTTGTGTTTTGGAGAAGACACTACAATTTCTGATGAAAGCAATTTTTGTGGTGAAGTATCCGTTGGTTTCTTATATTGTCTGTCTTTTTGTTTTTTTGATTTCTTCCTTTCATCCTTTAATCCTCCAGGCAAATCTTGATTAGCACCGGACTTTATGCTTTCTTGTAATTCGTGCGTTTGGTCAACAATATTCGCAGACCAAGATTTTGTAAAATTTAAGTCAAGTTGAGAGACATTGTCCTTTTTAGTCTCATCTACGTCATGCGGCATTGTTGAATAAATATCATTACGAATCCGTTTCTCTTTTTTGGCAAATATTGTTTCTTCAGAGGATTGGACTCCTTCATCTGTAACATCGTCCTGTTGAATATTAGTTACATCTGCCATTGTTGGAAGTATATCCGTCTGAATTACCGTTTTCCTTATGTCCGAAGTAGCGTTTTTAGAAATCCTGTCTTCTTCTTCTGTCTTATTTAGATTTTTCGTTTCAATTGATTGACTATCCTCGTGACTTACTATTTCTGTTTTATCTAAAATAGTCTCAGCCTTTTCTGCAATTTTCTCGTATAGTTGAGTTTCGTTGTTAATAAAAGCAACAGATGCTTCTTTAAGATCAGTTTTTTCTAAGATTGGAGGATTTTCTTTTAAAACTGCTGCCCAAGACATGGTGAATGGAGTATTTATCAATGGAGTAGTTTGGACAGTTTTTGGTTGAGACTTTTCTTCAGCTTCTGATAGTGTTGCTGAACCAGGTAAAACTTTGTCTTTTTGAGAAGACGCTACAATTTCTGATGAAAATACTTTTTGAGCTGGGGTATCCGTAGTCTGATTAGAGTGTTTGTCTTTTTGTTTTTTCGATTTCTTTCTTTCTTCTTTAAATAGTCCATGTAACTCTTGGTTAACAAGGGACTGAGTTTCTAGTAAGTGCTGAGGTTGGTCAGGTTCGTCAACAGTTGCAGATGGAGATTTTGTTAAATTGAAATTAGGTTCCTGGGACACCGTTGAATAAATATTAGTTTCAATTTTTCCTTTAAGTGATTCATCTCCTTCTGCGTCATTGCTCTGCTGAATATTGATTACTTCTGGCACTGTCGAAAGCTTATCAGTCTGAGACACTGATTCCTTTATGCGCGAGACAATGCTCTCAGAGCTCTCGCTATCTTTTTCAGCCCTGCTTACTGCTACTGATGCTGTTGATTGAGTACCTTCGCGTATTACTATATTTGTTTCATCTAAACCAGTCTCGGTTTTTACTGGAATTTGTTCAATTAATTGAATTTCGTTGTTAATGACATCATCAGAAGATTTTTTAATATTCCGTTCTTCCAAGATTGGACTTTCTTTCAAAACTGCTGCCCAAGACATGGTGGTTGTGATATTTATAGATGGAGATGTTTTTAATTTTTGATCAGGTACATCCTGTGTTGGTATTACTTGAATTGCCTTTTCAGGAATTGGCATACAATTTTCGTTTGTCTTATTATCAGATGAGCTGACTTCTGAAACATCTGACGTCTTTTTGTCCTCTTTAGGTTCCTTGGTTTGATCTTGATTTGTCTGGAGATTTTCAGTCGGTTGACTCACAGAGTAAATTTGTTGCTCAACTTCGGCTGCTGCCACCGACCAGGAACGAATATAATTTTTAGAAATTGTAGATTCTATTTCCTTATTAAAGTCAACTTTTTCCTTTGCCAATACTTCGAAGGATTCAACTTCCTTGTCCGCATACTGTGTTTCTTGTTTGCTATCTCTGTCGGTATTTTCATCAATTGTTTTTGGTTTTCTGTCGGAATCATTATCACAATCTATTTGGTCTGAAACAGGTTGTAGATGTTTAATAGTATCTGAGAATAACTTTTCAGCCTTTTGAACTTCAGTATGTTCTGTTATTTTTGATACCTGAACAATAGTAGCAATGTTTTCATTCTGGATTTCCTTGAGCTGATTCTCACAGGTGTCAGCAGCATTTCCAATGTTTTTATCTGTACTAATTCTTTCTTCAGTAGGGTTCTTTTCCAAAAATGCTTTTAACGCCCCTGTTTGTTCATCATAAACTGAAATTTCAGGAGCATTTTCAGGTTTATTGGTATCTAATGCAAAAGGCTCTAAAGGAACTTCGAATGGTTTCTTTACGTCAACTTCTACATTTTCTATTGTTTTTAGTTTTTGAGAGACTTTAATAGATTCTTTGAATACAATTTCTTCTGAAGAGGAAAATATGAATTGATCTCCAGGTAATGCGGAGATCTTAGGTTCGTCAATTGACTCCGAATGAATGGAGTGCGCAGGGGAAAATTCGTATTCAATGTCGTCAAGCTTCTCAGGCTTTTCTATAGTTTCGTGTAGATTGCTTTCTGTAGTTTCAGCTGATGGATGCTTCGGCAGTGGTTGTTCCGGTAAAACTTCTGTCTTCTTAAGTCCACTGATTGGTTCAGTTTCAACTAGTTCGTCTTTTCTTTCTTTTTCAGTTCTTATTAAATCTCCTTTATCTTTAGATACAAATGACTCTAACGGGATTGGGTAGTGTAATGTGTCCAAACAAATAGTACTAGAAGTAGATTGCTCAATTGACTTCGTATGTAAGTCAGAATCGTTGGCGTCCAGATCAATGGGGACTACAGAAATATCTGCAGAGAATTCATATTCCATGCCGTCAAGCTTTTTACATTTTTCTACAGATTGACTTTCAGCATTTTCATTAGAAGGTTCTCTTATTTCTTCAGTTCTTTTATCTTGAGATACAAGTGGTTCCAGCGGGGTTGAAAAGTGTAAGGTGTCCAACATAGTATTGCCTGAATCTATTGCCTTTGTATCAAGAACTTTTGGTTCCTCTTCATCCAAAATAATTTCTTGATTTTCAATTAATGGAACTTCTCTTACTTCTTCAGTTCTTATTAAATCTCTTTTATCTTGAGATACTAATGGTTCCAGCGGGGTTGAAAAGTGTAGGGTGTCCAACTTAGTATTGCTTGAATCTGAAGATGTCTTTGTATCAAGAGCTTTTGGTTCCTCTTCATCCAAAATTTCGGCCCATGACTTTATTTGTTCATAGGTTTCACTTTGGATAGCCGTCTTCATTTTATTCAAGTCCTTTGGAGCGGAGATCTCTTGTTTTTCCAACGTTTCATCCACAAGTTCACTTACGGGAACAACATTTGATGTTTTTAGAGAAACTAAATTACTGCCATCAGTACTTTGCTTTTGTGCTCTTGATTTCTTTTCCTTTTTAGTTTTGTTCTTGTGTTGTATATCTTTTTCGCTAAATAATTCTTTTTCGTGTGTTATCATTTCTTTAGCGGATATTTCTTTTTCTCTTTTTTCGAAAATCTTAGAATGTACTTGCTTTTCTTTCTGAATGAAATCAGATGTCGTCTTTTTGGTGTCGAAAACACCTTTCACCGTTGTATCAACAAATTTTTTATTCATATTCTCCTTTAAAATATCTGACCACGTTTTCTCAGAACTGAATTGAGTTTTTTCGTGTGACGATTTAGGCAGGACTTCACTTTCGTACAAACCAGATGCTTGGTCTATTACATTTTCATCTGATTCATCGTCACTAATAAGTTCAGACCACGGCTTTTCAACAGTGGCGTCAGGAGTGGCCTGAGTAATGTCTAACGGTTTACCTTCGTTTTCATTAGGTAATTTAGCATTTGTATTATCTAGTGGTGTAAGCGCTTTGTGCGGTAGGAATTCAGTTGAGGTTGTTTGAACAATAGTGTTTCTATGTTTGCGTTGCTTCTTAGGCTTATCAACTTTTGATTTTTCTTCGAGTGATATACGTTTCTCTAAATCCGTATTGACTGATGTCCTGCCAGGATCTACTACAGCAGGCTTTGATTTAACCATTTCTGAAATGTCCGCAACATTTTGACTTACAACAGCAGACCATGATAAACCTGTTGGTTTGCAGTGAGAAGAGTCTTCAACCAATATAGCTTTTGTGGGAGTAGTTTCTTCAGTAGGAGATTCTATTTTAATTGACTTAACCGATTGTGATTTTGGAATGTTAATACATTCATTGATAGGCAACTGTTTCTTTTCTTTCTTCTCTTTTTGTTTTTTCATCTTCGGCTGTTTGTCCTTCTGAATCTTAGTGTTAAAACCTTCTCTTTCAGTGTTAAAACCTACTGTCTCTGATGAATGTAGTTCGCCTAGGACAGGTTCGGCAGCTTGTTGTAAAATATCTGACCACGACTTGGCTTTTAAAACTTCAGTAGATTCTTCTTTGATGTGATCGATTACCTTTTCCGTTTTAACCTCTGGAATGTGGACTAAATCATCTTTAGAAGTAGCTCCACTGTGAAGCTTATGATGTTTATCCTGCATCTTTTTCGGTGTTTTCTTATCTTTCTTCGATTCAGCATAAACTTTTACATTCAAAGTTTGCTGGACGACAGTATTCTCCTCAATTTTCGGATCTGAAACATGCTGGAGTACAGATGACCATGTTTCTATATTTTCTGCATCTTCCAGCCCACGTATTTCAGTGGGGATTTCAACAACAGCTGCACCTTCTGATTCAGATTCGAATTTTATATTTCTTTCTAAACATTGTTTCCATTCAAACTCACTTGGTTTTCTTTCCTGAGATTTATTTCGTTTTTGTTTTTTATCTCTTATTTTTTCAATGTTGGACGCAGGTCTCGTTGTGAATTCTTCGAAAGAGGGTTCAGTTGCTTGTTGCAGAATTGAAGACCAAGTAGTAGTTGTCGTAGGAACAACTTCTGTGGGATTATTATGTTCTTCTTTCACAGTGATTTCGCTTACGGCTGATTTATTTCCTTCAGCAAGGAACTTGTTATACACTTCTTTTGGCTTTTCCTTCTTATCTCTCTTCTTTTTATTCTTTTTGAGAACTACAATTTCATCAGCTTGTTCCAAGGGTTGTTGAACAATAGACGACCAAGATGTATGACCACCAGTTATTGATGTTGGAATATCTACACCTTTTGTCATTACCGTGATATCTGAATGGGAATGAGAATCTTCGTTCATTTTAAGGTCTTCCAGAATCATGTTGTTTGCAGAGTCTTTCTGTGATTGTTTTTCTTTTTTAAATTTATCCTCCTTAATATTTTCTTTCCTTTTAGGTTTATCCACAATAAGCTTATTTGCGAATTTTTCTTCTTTTTCGCACAAATTTTTCACATCAGATTTTGCTAAATTTGAATCTCCTAGAGCGACATTCTTTTCTAAATCAATAAACTCTGACGTTTGCTTAAGAATATCTGCATAAGATGTAAATAAATTCCTGGGTTTTTCCGCAGTTAGCGATTGATTTTTAATGTCAGATGCAGCTTCAATCTTTTCAACTGATATATTCTCTTTCCATGAAACTTCCAAAAGTGGCAAATCAAAAGCAGTGGTTATATCGGCCGGTTTCTCCTTTATTGGTCTATTTTGCTCGACTTTCTTACTTTTGTCAACTTCTAATTCAGTTAAGGAAACATTTATAGGCGATAAATCGTTTTTGGAAGTCTTTAAATTGCTGGGCGAATGATTATCGTGAGCCTTTTGGCAAACAACAGATGCCCACGTCGTAACCGTATCGGTTGTATAAACTGCATTTTGTTCTTTGTCCAATAGTGGAGAGGGTGAAATAAGTTTATTTTGCTGATTGTTTTGCTCTTCAGTTCCAAAAGTAACATTTTCTATAATTGTTACTGGTTCAGCTATCTTGAGATTTTTATCACTAATTTCCATCTGTTTTTGTTTGACTTTGGGCGATTGTACTTCTCTAACTTCATTAACGTTCTCCTCATCATCACCAGAAAATACCCTAGGTTCATCAACAACATCCATCCATGCGTGGGAGGATTCATCAAGTGGAAGACCAGCATAAGCAGTTTTCCTAGGCTCTTCTTGAATAGCTTCAGCAAATTCAGGTTTGAATTCCGACGTTACTGTCTTTCGTTCTTTAGTAACAGGCCTAATATTATCTTGTATTGTAGAAATAGTTTCAATAACAGTTTCAGTTATGGATACATCTTGAGTTGTCTTAGGTTGTTCGATAACTTCGTTCGGTTTTGGTTTAACGTCTGGTGATTGAGCTTCTGTTGCGGAAGATACATCTTGAGTTGTCTTAGGTTGTTCGACAACTTCGTTCGGTTTTGGTTTAACTTCTGGCGATTGAGCTTCTGTTCCGGGTGATACATTTTCTTCTTCGTCATCAGAGAATACCATGGGCTCATCAATAACATTCATCCAGGCGTTTGAAGATTCATCAATCGGAAGGCCAGCATAAGCAGTTTTCTTAGGTTCTTCCCGAACAACTTCAATAGGTTCTGGTTTCGATTCGGGTGTTACTGCCTTTTCTTCTTTGGTAACAGATTCAATATTTTCTTGTATTGTAGAAATAGTTTCAATAACAGTTTCAGTTATCGATACATCTTGAGTTGTCTTAGGTTGTTCGATAACTTCGTTCGGTTTTGGTTTAACGTCTGGTGATTGAGCTTCTGTTGCGGAAGATACATTTTCTTCTTCATCGTCAGAGAATACCATGGGCTCATCAATAACATTCATCCAGGCGTTTGAAGATTCATCAATCGGAAGGCCAGCATAAGCAGTTTTCTTAGGTTCTTCCCGAACAACTTCAATAGGTTCTGGTTTGGATACGAATGGTACTGCCTTTCCTTCTTTAGTAACAGACTCAATATTTTCTTGTATTGTTGAAATAGTCTGAATAACGGTTTCAGTTATCGATACATCTTGAGTTGTCTTAGGTTGTTCGACAACTTCGTTCGGTTTTTGTTTAACTTCTAAGGGCTGAGCTTCTGTAACGGCAATTACGTTTTCTTCTTCATCATCTGAGAATGCTATGGGCTCATCAATAACACTCATCCAAGTGTTGGAAGAATCATCAATCGGAAGGCCAGCATAAGCAGTTTTCTTAGGTTCTTCCCGAACAACTTCAATAGGTTCTGGTTTGGGTTCAGATGTTAGTGCCTTTCGTTCTTCAGTAACAGACTCAATATTTTCTTGTATTGTTGAAATAGTCTCAATAACAGTTTCAGTTATCGATATATCTTGGGTTGTCTTAGGTTGTTCGACAACTTCGTTCGGTTTTTGTTTAACTTCTAGGGGCTGAGCCTCTGTAACGGCACTTACGTTTTCTTCTTCATCATCTGAGAATGCAATGGGCTCATCAATAACATTCATCCAAGTGTTGGAAGATTCATCAATCGGAAGGCCAGCATAAGCAATTTTCTTAGGTTCTTCCAGAACAACTTCAATAGGTTCTGGTTTGGATTCAGATGTTAATGCCGTGCGTTCTTCAGTAACAGACTCAATATTTTCTTGTATTGTTGAAATAGTTTCAATAACAGTTTCAGTTATCGATACATCATGAGTTGTCTTAGGTTGTTCGACAACTTCGTTCGGTTTTGGTTTAACTTCTGCCGATTGAACGTCTGTTGCGGAAGATACATTTTCTTCTTCGTCGTCAGAGAATACCATGGGCTCATCAATAACATTCATCCAAGCATTTGAAGATTCATCAATCGGAAGGCCAGCATAAGCAGTTTTCTTAGGTTCTTCCCGAACAACTTCAATAGGTTCTGGTTTGAATTCGGATGTTAGTGCCTTCCGTTCTTGAGTAACAGACTCAATATTTTCTTGTATTGTTGAAATAGTCTCAATAACAGTTTCAGTTATCGATACATCTTGGGTTGCTTTAGGTTGTTCAACATCAATTTCTTTCGGTTTTTGTTTAACTTCTAGCGGCTGAGCTTCTGTAACGGCATTTACGTTTTCTTCTTCATCATCTGAGAATGCAATGGGCTCATCAATAACACTCATCCAAGTGTTGGAAGATTCATCAATCGGAAGGCCAGCATAAGCAGTTTTCTTAGGTTCTTCCCGAACAACTTCAATAGGTTCTGGTTTGGATTCGGATGTTAGTGCCTTTCGTTCTTCAGTAACAGACTCAATATTTGCTTGTATTGTTGAAATAGTCTCAATAACGGTTTCAGTTATCGATACATCTTGAGTTGTCTTAGGTTGTTCGACAACTTCGTTCGGTTTTGGTTTAACTTCTGCCGATTGAGCTTCTGTTGCGGAAGATACATTTTCTTCTTCGTCGTCAGAGAATACCATGGGCTCGTCAATAACATTCATCCAGGCGTTGGAAGAATCATCAATCGGAAGGCCAGCATAAGCAGTTTTCTTAGGTTCTTCCCGAACAACTTCAATAGGTTCTGGTTTGGATACGGATGGTACTGCCTTTCCTTCTTTAGTAACAGACTCAATATTTGCTTGTATTGTTGAAATAGTCTGAATAACGGTTTCAGTTATCGATACATCTTGAGTTGTCTTAGGTTGTTCGACAACTTCGTTCGGTTTTTGTTTAACTTCTAGGGGCTGAGCCTCTGTAACGGCACTTACGTTTTCTTCTTCATCATCTGAGAATGCAATGGGCTCATCAATAACACTCATCCAAGTGTTGGAAGATTCATCAATCGGAAGGCCAGCATAAGCAATTTTCTTAGGTTCTTCCAGAACAACTTCAATAGGTTCTGGTTTGGATTCAGATGTTAGTGCCGTGCGTTCTTCAGTAACAGACTCAATGTTTTCTTGTATTGTTGAAATAGTTTCAATAACAGTTTCAGTTATCGATACATCTTGAGTTGTCTTAGGTTGTTCGACAACTTCGTTCGGTTTTGGTTTAACTTCTGCCGATTGAACGTCTGTTGCGGAAGATACATTTTCTTCTTCGTCGTCAGAGAATACCATGGGCTCATCAATAACATTCATCCAAGCATTTGAAGATTCATCAATCGGAAGGCCAGCATAAGCAGTTTTCTTAGGTTCTTCCCGAACAACTTCAATAGGTTCTGGTTTGAATTCGGATGTTAGTGCCTTCCGTTCTTCAGTAACAGACTCAATATTTTCTTGTATTGTTGAAATAGTCTCAATAACAGTTTCAGTTATCGATACATCGTGGGTTGCTTTAGGTTGTTCAACATCAATTTCTTTCGGTTTTTGTTTAACTTCTAGCGGCTGAGCTTCTGTAACGGCATTTACGTTTTCTTCTTCATCATCTGAGAATGCAATGGGCTCATCAATAACACTCATCCAAGTGTTGGAAGATTCATCAATAGGAAGGCCAGCATAAGCAGTTTTCTTAGGTTCTTCCCGAACAACTTCAATAGGTTCTGGTTTGGATTCGGATGTTAGTGCCTTTCGTTCTTCAGTAACAGACTCAATATTTTCTTGTACTGTTGAAATAGTCTCAATAACGGTTTCAGTTATCGATACATCTTGAGTTGTCTTAGGTTGTTCGACAACTTCGTTCAGTTTTGGTTTAACTTCTGCCGATTGAGCTTCTGTTGCGGAAGATACATTTTCTTCTTCGTCGTCAGAGAATACCATGGGCTCGTCAATAACATTCATCCAGGCGTTGGAAGAATCATCAATCGGAAGGCCAGCATAAGCATTTTTCTTAGGTTCTTCCCGAACAACTTCAATAGGTTCTGGTTTGGATACGGATGGTACTGCCTTTCCTTCTTTAGTAACAGACTCAATATTTTCTTGTATTGTTGAAATAGTCTGAATAACGGTTTCAGTTATCGATACATCTTGAGTTGTCTTAGGTTGTTCGACAACTTCGTTCGGTTTTTGTTTAACTTCTAAGGGCTGAGCTTCTGTAACGGCAATTACGTTTTCTTCTTCATCATCTGAGAATGCAATGGGCTCATCAATAACACTCATCCAAGTGTTGGAAGATTCATCAATCGGAAGGCCAGCATAAGCAGTTTTCTTAGGTTCTTCCGGAACAACTTCAATAGGTTCTGGTTTCGATTCGGGTGTTACTGCCTTTCGTTCTTCAGTAACAGACCCAATATTTTCTTGTATTGTTGAAATAGTTTCAATAACAGTTTCAGTTACCGATACATCTTGGGTTGTCTTAGGTTGTTCGACAACTTCGTTCGGTTTTGGTTTAACTTCTGCCGATTGAGCTTCTGTTGCGGAAGATACATTTTCTTCTTCGTCGTCAGAGAATACCATGGGCTCGTCAATAACATTCATCCAAGCATTTGAAGATTCATCAATCGGAAGGCCAGCATAAGCAGTTTTCTTAGGTTCTTCCCGAACAACTTCAATAGGGTCTGGTTTGGATTCGGATGGTGCTGCCTTTCCTTCTTTAGTAACAGACTCAATATTTTCTTGTATTGTTGAAATAGTCTGAATAACGGTTTCAGTTATCGATACATCTTGAGTTGTCTTAGGTTGTTCGACAACTTCGTTCGGTTTTTGTTTAACTTCTGCCGATTGAACTTCTGTTGCGGAAGATACATTTTCTTCTTCGTCGTCGGAGAATACCATGGGCTCATCAATAACATTCATCCAAGCATTTGAAGATTCATCAATCGGAAGGCCAGCATAAGCAGTTTTCTTAGGTTCTTCCCGAACAACTTCAATAGGTTCTGGTTTGAATTCGGATGTTAGTGCCTTCCGTTCTTCAGTAACAGACTCAATATTTTCTTGTATTGTTGAAATAGTTTCAATAACAGTTTCAGTTATCGATACATCTTCAGTTGTCTTAGGTTGTTCGACAACTTCGTTCGGTTTTTGTTTAACTTCTAGGGGCTGAGCTTCTGTAACGGCATTTACGTTTTCTTCTTCATCATCTGAGAATGCAATGGGCTCATCAATAACACTCATCCAAGTGTTGGAAGAATCATCAATCGGAAGGCCAGCATAAGCAGTTTTCTTAGGTTCTTCCCGAACAACTTCAATAGGTTCTGGTTTGGGTTCAGATGTTAGTGCCTTTCGTTCTTCAGTAACAGACTCAATATTTTCTTGTATTGTTGAAATAGTTTCAATAACAGTTTCAGTTATCGATACATCTTCAGTTGTCTTAGGTTGTTCGACAACTTCGTTCGGTTTTTGTTTAACTTCTAGGGGCTGAGCTTCTTTAACGGCACTTACGTTTTCTTCTTCATCATCTGAGAATGCAATGGGCTCATCAATAACACTCATCCAAGTGTTGGAAGAATCATCAATCGGAAGGCCAGCATAAGCAGTTTTCTTAGGTTCTTCCCGAACAACTTCAACAGGTTCTGGTTTAGATTCGGATGTTACTGCCTTTCGTTCTTCAGTAACAGACTCAATATTTTCTTGTATTGTTGAAATAGTTTCAATAACAGTTTCAGTTATCGATACATCTTGAGTTGTCTTAGGTTGTTCGACAACTTCGTTCGGTTTTTGTTTAACTTCTAGGGGCTGAGCCTCTGTAACGGCACTTACGTTTTCTTCTTCATCATCTGAGAATGCAATGGGCTCATCAATAACACTCATCCAAGTGTTGGAAGATTCATCAATCGGAAGGCCAGCATAAGCAGTTTTCTTAGGTTCTTCCCGAACAACTTCAACAGGTTTTGGTTTGGATTCGGATGTTACTGCCTTTCGTTCTTCTGTAACAGACTCAATATTTTCTTGTACTGTTGAAATAGTTTCAATAACAGTTTCAGTTATCGATACATCTTGAGTTGTCTTAGGTTGTTCGACAACTTCGTTCGGTTTTGGTTTAACTTCTGCCGATTGAACTTCTGTTGCGGAAGATACATTTTCTTCTTCGTCGTCGGAGAATACCATGGGCTCATCAATAACACTCATCCAAGTGTTGGAAGAATCATCAATCGGAAGGCCAGCATAAGCAGTTTTCTTAGGTTCTTCCCGAACAACTTCAACAGGTTCTGGTTTGGATTCGGATGTTACTGCCTTTCGTTCTTCAGTAACAGACTCAATATTTTCTTGTATTGTTGAAATAGTTTCAATAACAGTTTCAGTTATCGATACATCTTGAGTTGTCTTAGGTTGTTCGACAACTTCGTTCGGTTTTTGTTTAACTTCTAGGGGCTGAGCCTCTGTAACGGCACTTACGTTTTCTTCTTCATCATCTGAGAATGCAATGGGCTCATCAATAACACTCATCCAAGTGTTGGAAGATTCATCAATCGGAAGGCCAGCATAAGCAGTTTTCTTAGGTTCTTCCCGAACAACTTCAACAGGTTTTGGTTTGGATTCGGATGTTACTGCCTTTCGTTCTTCTGTAACAGACTCAATATTTTCTTGTACTGCTGAAATAGTTTCAATAACAGTTTCAGTTATCGATACATCTTGAGTTGTCTTAGGTTGTTCGACAACTTCGTTCGGTTTTGGTTTAACTTCTGCCGATTGAACTTCTGTTGCGGAAGATAAATTTTCTTCTTCGTCGTCGGAGAATACCATGGGCTCATCAATAACACTCATCCAAGTGTTGGAAGAATCATCAATCGGAAGGCCAGCATAAGCAGTTTTCTTAGGTTCTTCCCGAACAACTTCAATAGGTTCTGGTTTGAATTCGGATGTTAGTGCCTTCCGTTCTTCAGTAACAGACTCAATATTTTCTTGTATTGTTGAAATAGTCTCAATAACAGTTTCAGTTATCGATACATCTTGGGTTGCTTTAGGTTGTTCAACATCAATTGCTTTCGGTTTTTGTTTAACTTCTAGCGGCTGAGCTTCTGTAACGGCATTTACGTTTTCTTCTTCATCATCTGAGAATGCAATGGGCTCATCAATAACACTCATCCAAGTGTTGGAAGAATCATCAATCGGAAGGCCAGCATAAGCAGTTTTCTTAGGTTCTTCCCGAACAGGTTCTGGTTTGGATTCGGATGTTACTGCCTTTCGTTCTTCAGTAACAGACTCAATATTTTCTTGTATTGTTGAAATAGTTTCAATAACAGTTTCAGTTATCGATACATCTTGAGTTGTCTTAGGTTGTTCGACAACTTCGTTCGGTTTTTGTTTAACTTCTAGGGGCTGAGCCTCTGTAACGGCACTTACGTTTTCTTCTTCATCATCTGAGAATGCAATGGGCTCATCAATAACACTCATCCAAGTGTTGGAAGATTCATCAATCGGAAGGCCAGCATATGCAATTTTCTTGGCTTCGTCCGGCTTAACTTCATTAATTTCAGGTTTGAATTCGAAATTTACTGCCCCTTGTTGCTCAGTAACAGGATGCGACTGACCTTTTTCTTCTATAGTTGCTAAATATTTTGAATTTTCAAAGTATGACGCGTCTTTTATCGGTTCCAATGTTGCTGAAAATGGTCTGTCTGCAACAAATGCTTGGGATTGGTAATTATTTTCTGTACCTAATAGAATTGTAAGTTTTTTCTTTTTGTCAATTTCTTTATTTTTTATTTCATCTTCATTTATTTCAGCAGTTAATGTAGATGTTGGTAGCATGGGTTTATCTACAATTTTTTTCGGTATTTCGTTTTTAACTGCAACATCAATAATTTCTTTCCAAGGAGTTGGCTCTTCTTCATCAATTAGTTCGATCCAAGAAGTTTTAGGTTCTAGAGGTGACTCATCGTCTGCTTTAATATTTTCCGTGATTTTTCTTTCAGCATCAAGGAACATGTTAGTTGAGTCACCAACAATTCTAGCCCAGGATGTTGATGATGGCGCCATTTCTACTAAGTTTTCTTTATTTGGAACTTTTTCTTTCTTGCTCTGTGTTTTTATAACCGAAACAGAATCTTTCACTTTGGGTTGAACAGCAGTGTTCGTGTTTTTGGATGTTTCATTAGATTTGACCGGTGAAATTGTTGTTTTCGTTTCTTGTATTGGCCTTTGTTTTTCAGATTCGGTCATATGATCAATTTGGCTAGCTACTTTAGCCCAGGTGAGGTTGCTGGTGACTGGCTTAGTATCCGAAATAGTTACTTTCAGAGCAATACTTTCTTTCTCAGTTTTGCTTTCATCACTGTCCTGGAAAATTTTTAATTGATCTTCAACTACTTTAATCACAGGTGAGTGCTGGGTACGGGATTTCTTTTTCGTATGTTTTGTTTGTCTTGGAAGCGAATTCTTTTCGTCATTGAGTTTTGTAAGTTCCAAATTGTGTTCCGAAACACGTACTGGAGATTTTTTCCTTTGGTGAATATCATCGATCCACTCGCCTGGTGCTTTTACCAAAGACGCCCATGAAAATGCAGTAGTATCAGCTTGTTCAAAACGGTTTTCTATTTGTAATGTCTTATCTTTTTCTATTTTAGACTTTTCATTTTTCTCATTCTCACCCAATATGTGTTTGCTTTCTTTTACTTCATCGGAAACAGGTTTAAGTTTTGAATCTCTCTTTTGCTTTTTCGATGGTTTTTCAAATTCACTTGTTGTCGACAATTTCTGTTTAGTGTCAGATTTAGCTGTGAATTTATCTTTAATTTTTTTCGGAGGTTCTTTGCTTTCTCTTGGTTCGAGTGTTTTCGGTATCTTTATCTTCTCGGTAATGACATCAGTCCATTCACCTGGACGCTTTACGAGCGCTGCCCAAGAAGATGTGCTTTCTTCTACAGCTTCAACTAATTCCGTATCTTTAAGTTTTTCTTCTGCTAAAATTTGTGTTTCTGTTTGGACGTCCTCGATTGGTGATTTTTCTGAAATTTCTTCTTCTGATGTCGTTTGAGGGTCAGGTTGTACTCTCTGTCGTACTTGTTTCTTTGGTTTAACTTTCTTTGGTTCATTTTTCTTTACATCTTTAGGTTCTTCTTTTTTCTCCGTAAGTTTGGCATTCTGCTTCTTCAGTACGGTATCATCTATCCATTCTCCGGGCTTCTGTACAAGAGAAGCCCACGAAAATTCAGTTTTAGGAGACACGTCTGGTTTACTTTTGTCAGTTGGCTGTTCTTTAATTTCTGAGATTTGTGCTGCTTTTAGTGGACTTTCCGCGTTTCTAACAGGTTTAACTTCTTGAACATATACAGGACGTTTTTTATCCTTTTTGCTTTTATCTTGTCTAGTCTTGGGTGATTTTTGGTTTGCAGGCTCATGATGTGCTACATTATTAGTATTGGTTTTAGTATCCACCATTACGGGCTCTAATGTTTCTGCTTTTACATCTTTGACAGATATTATGACAGAAGAATCAGTTTCAATGGGTTGGCCATTTTCACCAAATACAATGTCAGCATAAGTTTTGCCATGAGAACTAGCTTGCCATACGTTTGTTTCATCAGATACACGTTTGTCGTCGGTTTCATAAGTTTCAGCAGACTTGTGCTGTACTTTTTCGAAAACAGCTGAAAATTTCTCTACCTTTTCCGGTTTAGGCGCTCTTTCTTGGCTACGTTTAGGTGATTTGGGATGTTTCTTTGTTTTTATCAAATGCTGAGGCTTCTCTTGTCTTCGTGTCTTGATTGGTTGCTTATTTCTCGGTATAAACTCATTGTATATTTTTTCATTTGCTAAGAACGTGTGAGTCTGGTCAGAGAAAGCGTGACGCAAGTAGGAAGGTGTGAATTCTGGTGCATTTGGTGATAACTTTGACGACATGGCAATGGACGACAAATTTGGTGCATTGTCTTCCAACACACTAGACCAAGTGTCTATTATTGCTTTTTCATCTTGATGGTGATCGATAGGTTCATCTGGCGTATCTGTCCATTGCTGATGAGAAATTTCGCTAGTCAGTTCAATAAACACTGATTTCGAAGGAACCTTCGTAATAACTTCCTTAGTAGTCTCTATTTGGTTAACAGACGTAGAATATTTCGAAATCTCAGAGGATTCTCTGGAATTGTCAGCAATAAGATCTAAATTTGCTCTTGATTTTGTTAAATCCGACCAAACGATAGGATTAGGATCAACTATGTTACTGTTCAAAACATATTCACTATCAATAACGCATGCTGTTAAATCTTCCTTGGGTTCATTTTTAATTGATTTTTGAACAATCACACATTGAGCGATAGTTTCTCGTGAGTTCTCATCGGGTTTATCTTCAACATTAGATTTTACATTGTCTTTTTCTTCAACAGAAAATTCTGCAGACTCGTCTGTCACTTTCATCAGAGAGTCAGTAGAATTGTACACAGTTACACCAGCGCATACCTGCTTCACATCGTCTTTGTCTTCTTTTTGAATTTCTATCTCAGTATTAGAAACCACAATTTGAGATGAGTTTTCTTGATCGGAACTTTTATTAGATGCGCCTTTTTCATCCAGTGGTGTGTTTTCCGATACAGCAGTGAGAGGAATACTTAAGTGCATTAAATTATTCTTCTTGGAAGCAGATGCAGTAGCTGTAGATGTCGCCATTGTATCTGTCTCCTGTATAGTTTTTGATGTATGAATATCTAAAGGATCCAAAGGCATAATTGGTGACGAAAATGGTTTTCCAATTTCACCTTTTCCTTTGAGTTCATCTTCTGGATCAGTTGTTTTTATGGTAGCAACAGTTTTAGCATCAATTTTTTGTTCGATGTTTGAATCTTCTAAGAATGGTTTTACTGCTTTTTCAGAAATTATAGTCGGCTCTTCGACAACCTCTACCAAAGACTGAATGATTTTATCAGATTTTATTCCGTCCGGTTTTGATGTAATTTCTTCAAAATGTTTGTGTTCGATAAACTCTTTTGTTGTGCTAACTTTAATAGGTTCTACTGGTGTCTGGCAGGTATCTTTTGGCTCTATTTTTTCCATCTTTTCCTTGTCTACAGCAGGCGCTAGCGAAGAATTTGGCTGCATTGCCATTTCTGTTTCCGCTTTAATTAGAGCATGAACATAATGTTTCGGTATTTCAAATATAGGGAATACATGGTCGCTATGACCTGAGATTTGTGCAGTTTTAATAACAATTTCTGTTTCCACTACACTAGGTGTAGCATTATCGACGTCTTTTCCCGAAAAGTAAGTGGTTTCATCAGATTTGGTTCTGACCGGTTTTGATGTAATTTCTTCAAACGCTTCTTTACCTTCGATAAATTCTTTTGTTTTGCTTGTTTCAATAGTTTCTACTGATATCTGACAGACCTCTGTTGGCTCTTCTGTTTTCCTCTTTTCATCGTCTACAGTCGGAGTAAATGAAGAATTTGGCTGCATTGCCATTTCTGTTTCCGCTTTAATTAGAGCATGAACATTGTGTTTCGTCATTTCAAATATAGGAAATACATTGTCACTATGATCTGCTACTTGTGCAGCTTCATCGATGTCGATGTCTTTTTTGGATTTTAATGATATAATCATATTAGATTCTGCTCTATTCAATGGAATCACATTATATTTTGGTACTTCGAAATAATTGTAACTTGAGGTAATAGACGGTTCATCTTCCGATTCGTATTGCTCTATTGGTTGTAGAGGAGCACTAAATGGTTTTTCGGAAACATCGGTGATGCTCTGAATTTCTGTTTTCGACTTTTCAGAATGTGTTTTTGATACTTCGCTATTAGTGGGATCAGAAGCAGCAGGGAAACTTTCTAGTTTTTCGACATTCTCTGTGGCTTGTGGAGGTACTGTTAAAACTTTTTCTGATAATGTTGGAACATCTCCATCTATTTGTGGTTGTACAATTGACATTGTAACCATTTCTTGGGATATTGAATTATGTACCAATTCTGATTCAGCCTTATTTAAGATATTAATATTATATTTAGGAACTTCAAAGTGAATACTTTCTTCAGTAAGGTCAACATTTAAGATATTTTCTGTATGTTGTGTAACAACTTCTGTGCTTGAATTTTTATCCTCATAAGAATTATTCTCGTTCAGAATTTCTTCACGTTCGGTGATACAATCCGAAATATGATCGTAGTCTTTTGATTTTTCATAATTATATTCAACTTGCTTCAATGCGCCATAATTATGTTTTGGAATTTCGAAATTAAGGTAATTATTTGAAGTTGGACGTGGATCGCTGTCAACAGGTACATCCTTAATTTCAACGGTGGAAGTCTTATTTTCGTTAGTTGCTCTTGTAATATTAAAAGTGTTTTCTTTTATAGAATTTATGTCACAATCTTGATTAATATTTTCAATATTAGCTGTTTGGCGTGCTGTATCCAATAGACTCAAAGTAATCTCTGCTGTTTTTAATTGCGCAATATTATATTTTGGAACTTCAAAATTGGAATACTTAGCTGTTAAAATCTCTTCTTCAGAATTTTTATTGACTTCGTATGGTTCACAAATTTTTTGATTCAGTGGGATTACAGTTGTTGTGCAAGACACGTTGAACGGTTGTAATGGTGCATCGTAAGGCTTCATTACCAGTTGATCCGATGTTTTTACTGCTTTGTCTGTGTTAGTGTCTGTTGTGGTAGGCGTCTTTGTTGCTTGTGACAATTTTTCAGGTTCAACTTGTTCTTTACCTTTATCGACTATTATTTGATAACAGCGTTCGGCAGATAGCAAATTAGGCAAATAATATTTTGGAATTTCATAACATAAAATAGCGGACGGACTTATGCTGGTAAGGTTAGTTGCAAGCTTTGTAGCTGAGTTTATGGTGCTTACCATCGAAACGGATTTAAATTCATCTTTAGGTGTAACAACAATATTATTAGTACTAGTAGTAAAGAGTGTAGGAGTTTGTTCTTCTTTATGGTTTTGGGGACTGTTAGGAACACCTATATTATGACTTTTGTTAATATTTTCAATTATATCTGACTTCTTAACAAGATTAGAACTTTCCCTAACAGACTCGGCTTTAAGAAATTCTTCAGGTAGAGCAGGCCTTTTTTTCTTATCTTTCTTACCAAGCTTTCTTTGAATCTCCTTAAAAAGATTTTCTTCTTCAGATGTCATTTCGATCTCGTGCAATTCTTTAGGTATGTCATCTGAAGTTTCTTTTACAAATTCAACAGACTCATGTTCATCATCTGGAGTCTTTTCTGATGTTTCAACTGCATCAGAGAAAGGAAACAGCTCTAATTTTTCAACTGGCATATCTTTTGTAATATTATGAACAAAATGATCACTCTCATTTTGATTTTCTTCTTTCTTAGCCTGCAAATATAGTTCTTGAGATGTGCATTCTAGTAAAGATTTTTGTGAAGCTTCGTAATTATCTGTAACAGTTTCAGTAACTTGAAGACTAACTTCGGGGAAATCCAAGTGCATTTTAACTATTGGGTTTTTGAGTTTTTCTTCGTGTGTTATAAGTGATATTTTCTGTACTGAACCGGGTGGATATTTACCTCCTAAATCATCGCCTATATATACAACATTCTTACCATCATCTGACTCAAAACTGCAACCGTGGGTCATTGTAACCTTAGAATAGTTTGACCTATTCGTAGTTGTGGTGGTGGTAGTAGTGGTCGATGATCTTTCCACTTTGGATAAGCATTGAGTGGTAGGTAAAGCTACAGTTTCTATACCAATTACTTTGATACCCGACGACGGGGATGATACTTCTACACCTATCAATTTATCGTCTAGCCCTGTTAATAAAATCTGTTGCGGTTTAGAGTCATCTATTTCTACACTACTACTACTACTACTGCTACTTCGAGTTATAGAGGGAGAAGAAGCTTTAACTATAGATTCACTATCAGGCAGTTCAATGGAACTTGTTACGACGACATCATGGGGTGCTTCGCTCTCTTCTAATATAATGCGACCATCCTGAGAAATTTTCTTAATAATACGCATGGTGCGTATGGTAGTAGTTTTTATTATTGCACCATCAACTTGATTAGTCACACTAATCATTTCACTGGGCTCTTCAACCACTTCCTTTTTGTTCTCAAAATCGTCTTGCTTTATCGGCGACGATTCATCAGATGTATAATTTTCTTGTGGTTTGCGTTTAACAATTTTGGTAGTTCGTATAGTTGTAGTCTTGACTACATCACCTGAATCGACATCGAAAGACTCTGGACTAGATGGCTTGTCATCGGCATCTTTTAACTCTTGATTTGAATCATTATCTTGAATTTCTGTAGACGTTGCCTCATCTGAAGGATGTTCCATTTCAGAGCTTTGCGATATTTTTTTCACAATTTTGGTTGTACGTACAATGGTTTTCTTGATAACTTCGTCACCCTTATTATCAGACCTATCAATCGAATCCTCCTTGACATAGCGGTCTTTATTAGCCATTTCGTTTTGATTGGGTTGTAAGTCTTTTACAATTTCTTGCTTTTTGGTAACTCGAATGTCTGCTTCAGGAATTCTGCCACTAACTACTTCAATTTCTTTTAACTCGGGATTTATTTTCACAAGATCAGATTCTGATTTTAATCCGGTTCCACTCTCTGTTGCAGTATTGCCCTCAGTTTTAATTTTTTTAATTTTTTTGGTTGTACGTATAATAGTTGTCTTTAGGACGCCATCTTTATGTTGCAGGTCTTCTTCAACAGCCTGTGCAACAGTTTCTTCTGGAACCTGCTCATTTGTTACCATATAACCTACGTTTGATGTAGACTCTGGCGTCACCGTTACGCTTGAAGAATTTTCTGATTGAGATGATTCCAAAAATGGTTGCAAAGGAGCATTAAAAGGTTTTGGAATATCTTCCTTAGGTTCTGAAACTTCAGAAACTTTAATCGGCAACTCTGTAACCTCTTGCGTTACAACAGGCTCTTCGTCAATAACCTCCTCTGTCACCTCTTCACCTAATTCATTAATTTTGCTAATAATACGTTTAGTGGTAGTAGTTAATGTCTTTGTAATTTTACCGCTTTGAATGATTTGAGGCGTAGCAACATCGGCTTCCGATGTAAACGGAATTGGAACAGTTTTCGTAGAGACTGGCAATTGAGATATTTCCTGCTGAACAACAGGTTCTTCGTCATAAACTTCTTCAATCACTTCTTCTCCATCTGAGTTAATACGTTTAATAATTCGTTTTGTTATTGTTGTCGATGTACGTGTTATAGACCCGCTTTGCACAACCCGAGTAGAGTTGGGAGTTAAAGATATGTTATCATAATTATTGTCGTTCGGAGTGGGCTCTTCTCCAGCGGAGGACACTACATACGTTTCAATTTTATTCGGTAGTGAAGAAACTTCTTCAGTTACAACAGGTTCTTCGTCATAGATTTCTTCAATGACTTCTTCGCCGTTGTCATTCATTCGCTTCACGATTCGTTTAGTAATGGTTGTTAACGTCCGCTTGATAATACCACCACTGGTTATCTTCGATGTGGTGGTTGAAACAGAATCTATGTTGTCGCTTGAATTTATAATCTGATTTGTCTTTATGGTAGTGGGAAGCTCAGTGGTTTCTTGCGTAATCTTGGGTTCTTCTTCACACACTTCTTCTACGACTTCTTCGCCATTTTCGTTAATTCTCTTTACAATACGTTTAGTTATTGTTGTGAACGTTCTTACTACAGAACCACCCTTGACTATTTGGGTACAAGACGTATCCGGACATTGACTCTTATTAGATTCTGTCACAAAATAATCCTTATTCGTAGAGTATTGAATATTTTCTAGTTTGTCAATATTTTCACTTTGAGGTACTTTTATTGGTTCGTTATCAATAAATGCTTTAACAGTGTTGATTTCCTTGTTATCTGGTATGATTTCTTGCTTCTCTGATACTTGTTTCTCCAAGTTAATGGTCTGAGCTGGTATAACTTCGCTAGAAGTATTATCCTTGAAATCTTTTTCATCATTGATTCCGGTTTCTTCTTCCTTTACCGACGTCGATAATACAATTTGCTCTGTTGTAGTGGGTAATTCAGTAAATTCTTGACCAACTAGAGGTTCGTCTTCTGTTATTTCTTCAACAATTTCCTCTCCGTTCTCAAGAATATGCTTTATTAAACGCTTTGTTTTAGTGATAACAGTTTTTGTTACAGTACCGCCGGTCTTTAAGACAGTAATATCGCCGGATATCGCTGATCCCGACTCTTTGACGTCGGTATTAGTAGATAAATTTATTTTTTCTATGGTAACATTTTCCTGTGGAATATCGTCAACCACTTCTTCTTCGAGAATTTGTTCTGTGCCGTCGACAATAATTTTTACGATTCTCTTAGTAACATGCTTGGTGATAGTTTTTGTAGTTAAAATGGCTTCGGAGTCGGACGTTTCGGTGTGAGTTAAAATTTCTGTAGAATTTTGAGATGTTTCATCTGACGAGGAGTCAAAAACTTGCATCTTCGCAACTGCCTGTGGATGTTTTAAGGGAGTTTCAGAATTTGTTTTCGATGTCTCACTGGCTTCCTGTTCACAAGCACTCGTCGATTGCAATCCAATGTCTTGTTGCTCTTGTATCGACTCCTCGGCTTTCTTTGGAAGTTTTGGGCTTTGTATGGTTTTCACCATTGAAATGTTTTCTGATTCGGTATTGTCACTCGATGTGGAAATTGTAATAAAATCTTTTGATGTTTCGATCTGTGATGTCCCTTCTGAACGCTCAACTTCCATTGGAACTTCTACGGGTTTTCTAGATTTAGTTTTCTCTTGATGCTTTTTCTTTTTCAATTTGCTCTTCGGTTCTTTTGTATCTATTGGGTGTTCTCTACTGTGTTTCTCAATTACCTCCGGCTGATCATGCGGATGTGTTGATTCCTGTTGCCTCTCACTCTCCAAAAAGAGCAATGTAGATTTCTTTTCCACCACGTTCTTTGTTAAGTGGACTCCTTTCGGTGCAGTTTGGTTTTGATTGGAGACGTCTGGTTTAAGATTATTCTCCGATTTGTCTGCAATAGTGGTTTGAGTTACTGACTGGTCTTCGACTTTATCTTTTTTATTTTTATTTTTCTTGTTTTTCTTTGTGGACAAGAGCTGTCCAACTACGTTAGTTATTCCTTCTTTTACAACGTCAGACAGAGGTACATGTTTTTCTATTTGAGGTTCGAATTTTTGATCTAGTTCCGGTAATGGATTTTCGATTACCTTCAATGTACTAGAAGTTTTGAATTCCGACTTCTCTTGTGTCTGCTTGTGCCCCGTGGTTTCCGGTTTAGAGGTATTAGTTTTTACTTTATCCAATGTTGGCTTCAATTTTTTCTTACTGGTTGTATCTTTCTTGCCTTCTGCATTGGCTTTATGATGGGTTTCAATTAATTTTGAGTTAGTTTCGGTCGAGTGTTGTTGTTCGTTTTGTGGAAAGCCTTGCAGTAAAACGGGTTTTTCGGTTTCTTCTTGGGATATCTTGGATCTTTTTAATTTTGGTTTGTGTACTTCCACAGGCTTATCAAATGTTCCCATGGCAGCTGATGTAGGTAGAGGTGGACTTGATGTCTTTTGTGGCTGAACATCTGCTGCCGTGGTCTCTCCATGAACATTCGATTTGCCTGTAATCATTTCTTTCATAGATTTTTCTTTGTGATGTACTTGTATAGTATCGTGACTGTGGTCTCGTGTTTTAGAAGACTTTAATAGGTCTTGTTGTTGTTGTTGTTGTTGTTTAAATTTATTTTGTTTGTTCGTCAGTACTGTCGTTGTCGTCGTTGTTGTCGTTGTTGTCGGTTTCGTAAGTGTTCCAGTTTTAGTTGCCTGACTATTATTTGATGGATATTGTTTTCTAACCTCTAGCGGAGATTTAGTCACCTTAACATGGACTTGTTGTTGGCTGGATGGCTGGAGGTATTGTTGGCCATGTTTAAGACCGAATAAAACTTCGGCGTAAGTTGTACCCGCTACATGCGGTTCAGGCTTTTCTACTACTTGTGCTTGTTGAAGTGGTTCACATACATAGGTAACATATTCCTGGGTGTGACCGTGAGGTTGTGTCGTCAGATTTTGCGACGCATGATCGCAAACTGATATACTTTGTTCAGTCTGTTGTATTGGCACTTCTTGTGGGATATTTTCTATTTCATTTACATCAAATTGGCCGAAAGTTATGTCAGAAACAGGTTCATCAATTTGTATCTCTTGAGGCTCATACAGAGGTACTTCTTCATGTGCAACAACATATTGCACTGGCAACGTCGGTGATATCACTGTTGATTGTTGGATCATAGAAGCTAATGTAGTTGCGACTTCATTTATTGCTTCAACCTGCGCGTTATTGTTCAAAACAGATTGATACTCTTGAGGCTGCTGTTGTTGTGGTTGCACTACTTGCTCATATACATATTGTTGGTAATCTGCTTGCGGCTGTTGATTGTAATAGATTTGGTCGTTGGAAGTTGGATAAACGGAATGATACACATCGTTTTGTTGTTGAGTTTGATTAGGAGGATAATAGCTTGTCGTTGCAACAAGTTGATATTGGCTAGCCTGTTGTGGATATTGATAACCTGTATATGACGTTGTCATTGCGCTTGATTGGTTGTATTGCACTTGCATCATTTGATCATAGAAATTATCGGATTGTGATTGTTGGGCCGGCGTTTGAGTCGTATAACCCCATTGTTCACTGTCAGTTAAATTTTCGTACATTGATTGATACAGTTGAGGATCTGGTTGCAGATACGTTGCTTGTATTTCCTCTGCCGTCATGGGAATGTTAGTACCATAAGCACTTGTACTCTGAGTGTCTCTAGTAGGTGTACTTACAGTCATAACAACTTCTTTAGCAGATATCTGATCTTGTGGAGGATTATTTGAAGAAGAAAATCTATGCGAGTTCTTGTCTGAGATCTCTGTCAATAAAGTTGACACTTGCTCGTGGGAAGACTTTTGTAGTTTCTCTAAAGACGCCTGCGTCTTTTCTGAAACGTTTTGTTTGAGAATTTCAGGTATATATATCGCTTCAGTTTGCACTTCAATATAAGGTTGACTCTGTTTTAATGTTTTATGATCTTTTAATGATTGTTGTTGTCTGAGTCTTTCTAATTCCAAACCCCTTAACACTTCAGCGTAAGATGTAGAACCAGGAGTCCATATTGGGCTTTTAGAACGAGATCTATCTTGCTGGGGGAGTGATAAGAGAGTTCTTGTAGTACTGCTTCCTAAAACTTTTTCAGCAACTACCGGCTCAACTCCTATCTGACTCTGATCTTTAGTATGAGTTTGGCGTTGCTTCTGCGTTTTACGCCGTGGCGAACGACCTCTTTGTTGCTCTCTATGCAATTGTATTTGTTCTTCACCGACCAGCGGCACATATTTGCGTACCTTTAAAGCATCTTCCACACCATATTCAGAACTGCTTTCTTTAGGAACATGACGACCAATACTATCGTCAACTTTGATCGATTGTAGTGACACATTTTCTTTACGAGTTTCGGGTGCATCGAAATTAGAAATTACATTTGTTGTGGTCTTTGTTGTTGTAATAATTGTACGATTGATATCACTTTCATCTACAAATTCTTCTATTTTTATCTTTTCTTCGGAATTTGGTTTTTCATCTCTAGTAATCAGAGTTTTGCTGTCATAATTCATTTCATATGTTTGATTTTCAGGTGATGCATGGCCACCTAAAACTTCTGCGTAGGTGAGACCTAGTTTTGACGGTTTTAGTATCATTGATACCGTAGATGAAGTCGCCATCACAGAATCTGGATCCAGAGTATAAGACAGAGCGGCAATCACATCAAACCTTTGCTGCATTTCTTCTACAGACGTACGCAGAGCCTATTCGTATGCAATAAAAATAATATGGAAATTGGCCAAAAGAGTTAGGTATTGTAAAATTAATTTCAATTTAGTCCTAAACAATATATAAATCTCCTATAGAAAGGGAAAGAGAGAGAGAGAGAGAGAGAGAAAATTCTACTAATCTTAACAAACTTTTCTTAAATCACTCCTAAAAATTCTATTCAATAAAACTAATATCAGAATAACTTAGTCAAATATTTTGGTTTAATATTTTTGTTTTGTTTTGTTTTGTTTTTTTTTTATTTGTTGTTTATTCATTTGTATATACGTTGTGTTAATATAAGGACATACTTATTTATATGAAAAAATCGTTTAAAATGTATAATCTAATTTCGTAAAAACTAACGCTATATAAGAACTATATTCAAGCAATAAGGGAGATGGTTGCTTTATAAACTTCTATGTAAACGCTTATCGACGTTTTTATATTCCATTTAAGAGAATATATTTACGTATGAAAACTGCTTTACAGATATAGCGGTGGCTGCTTGTTAAAAGACTTAATGCTAAGACGAGATGATCACAATCTATAATTCTAAAACGGACTCATCTGGAGTGCCGCGATGTATCAGTAACTTTATTCGTTCATTTCGAGCAGTTATTTTCGAATGCAAATACTTCACGCGCTCTCGACATGCCTGAACGTATTGTATACAATTTTAATTTTATTTTTTAATATATTTTTAACAATGGAAAGAATGACGAAAGGTCCGCATATTTAATATGCAGTATTGCAAATAATAGTGAGAAATACATAATATGTATATTTAGAGTAATACAAGCATATAATACATATTAACATCCATATCCCATAAAAGTCCCACAAAGAAGAAGGCAGTCACAATGTGTTTTCATATTAGCATTTCATTTTATAAACAAATAAAGCAATTAAGAAGGACCAATAAACAATATTAATATGGACAAACAGAGAGAGAGAGAGAGAGAGAGACAGTGAGAGATAGATTGATAGAGATATAGAGATTTTATTTTGTTAGCACGGTAGGGCGTTAAGAGGTAGAAACACACCAGTATTTTTAATTAGTTTAGCAGTGCAATGCGAATTGTTAAAAGTTTTAAATTATTTGCAACATATTTAGATGAAAATATGATAAAGAGAACAATTTATACCAATACCGTTTTAGCAGAATAGAGCAACAACACCGGGTTTTTGTTTTTGACATGTTTTTTTTTTTTGTTTTAAATAATTTTTTTTTTTTTCGTGTATTTTAAAATATTTATATGATTCATTTTGTGGAAATATCAATAAAAGAAAAAAAAGAAAAAAAATTCCGTCAAAAATAAAAACCAAAATAAAAGGTAAATAGAAAAATAAACCATAAAAATAAAAACCCCATAAAATGAGAATACGAAAAAAAAATTAAAAATAAAAAAAACAAATGTAATATTTATAAAGAATCTATTTTTTAAAATATGAGAATCAAATTAAATTAAAGAATTAAATCCACGTGTGAGTAACCAAATTTTAATGTGTTACTATCCTTTGAACATTTTTTCGAACTGAAAATTTAAATTTGAAACAAACCGAAATCAAAATAAGCGTTAAGTGATTATGAATATTGTGAGTGAACTACTCGATTTTGAATGAGAAAATGGCGATTTTATTTATTATATAGTGTAAGATGATACAATGTGAGTTAATTGATAGAGTAATGAGTGTTTTTTTTTTTTGAGGTGGTGAAGTAATTGTAATTAAAATAACTACTTTGTTGTGATGTAGATGTAATCAAAGGACACTAAAGCTCTGATACTAATACCGGTACTAGATATTATAGTATATCAATTATCCCTTTGACAATAAATTTAAAAAATATGTGCATATGCATACGTTGAAACTGAAATTTAAAGATAATTAAATGAAAAAATCACTTACCCTCGATTGCAAAATTCTTGCAATTAAAAAACTTAAATATGAAATTATTTTCTAACACTATAGTGTTAGAAAGAAAAAAAATCTCTTATAATATCTCTATTATTATAGGATCAAGATAAAACTTATTCAAGGTAAAATCTTTACTGCATACTTTGGAGGCTAAAAATAAAATTCGTAATGTTCAGGCTATTTATTGCGTTGCTTCACAGTAAAATATATTCACAATTTCTCTTTTATCTGAACTAAATATTAAGACAAAATTAGATTTTCTATTTAAAAGTACGCATAATAAACATATATGTATATATATACTTATACATGTATATATGTATATTATATGTATATATGTACATATAGTCGACTTTTTGGCTAGGTTTCCCGACACGTGTCACGTGATAAATTATATTTTATGTGTATTTCACGTATTGTGTAGATGTTAAGTTACTAAGGAGAACATGAATGTGTATAACAATAAATATCATTATGTTGGATGATTTTGTTATATTGAAACAGTGACCAAATACC
Source organism: Sarcophaga subvicina (assembly GCA_936449025.2). Lineage (NCBI taxonomy): Eukaryota > Metazoa > Arthropoda > Insecta > Diptera > Sarcophagidae > Sarcophaga > Sarcophaga subvicina. The sequence continues at coordinate 121,964,607 of OW388082.2, read as the reverse complement.
ACTACAAATGAAGGATGTTGATAATGGAAATGATATTAATGCAGATAATCGTGAAATAATTAAAAGGATAGTTATGAATACGATGAATACGATGTTGGTTCTATAGATAATGATGTAATGGTTAACACACAATGATTTAAATGGATGAAAGAACATTTATAAATAAATGGGAAAAAATGAAGGCTGCATGTAAATCAACAACGAAAAAAATTTAAAGGCTAAATCTTTTATTTTATACTTCGATTCATTAACACAGCCACCGTGCATTAACAAATTTAGTTATAATTCTTACTCGTAGTCTGAGCAAATTTTGTCATTAGAATTTACGAAATTGTATATGATGGATTATTAAATTTGTAACATCATTGTCGAAATGTTAGTTTCATTAAGAAGAATGCAAAATTTTTAAAATTACATTTTTTGGTAGTGGTAACATTTGAAAAATATGATAAAAAAAAAGAAGAATAACAAAATGCATTCAACGAAAGTGACAGACCATGTTTATAACCTATTAGATCCTAACCAAGATATTTATTCCTTTTTCTGTTTGAGTTCTAAGTAATAAATTTTAATGATATAAAAATCTCTTTTATGGGCTACTTATTTGGTTTTCTAACTCGTTTGTGATAACTTTCTGTTCCTTGTGTTAAGTTTAAAATTACGTACCTGTTGTTCGGCTATTGCTCTTTCGCGGTCATGTGGCAAGTAGGTAGGTGCCATAACCAATCTCAACTGCTGTTCCTCTTGAATAATTTTTTGTCTTAGTGTTTGCATCTGTTGTTGATAAATATCGATTTGTTGCAGGGTTTCTTCTAAACTAGAACATTTAGTTTTCACTAAACCACCCAAACCGTCTAAAATCTTTAGCAATTCATCAACATTTTCACTAAGTCGAGGGTCTCCTCCCATGCCGTTTTTAAAGTGGACCTAAATAATGATATAAATAATAATATAATTATGATAAAAAAAAATGCAAATTAAATTCTTTAAATCAGAATTTTATAGTGTATTTGACTGTATTTCACCTCTAGCTTTTCAATTGAGAGTCTTAATTTGGTCTTCTGCACATTGATGTCAGCCATAGTTTTTTCGCAGTAGCCTAATTGATCTCTCAATGGCTTCTTTTTGTGTTGAGTAGATTCCAGTGATTGTTTGGTCTTTTCTATCCAGCTGCGTATGTCCTTAATTTTACGTTCACATTGATCCCATTCTTCGCAAGCTTCTTGCAGTAAGGCATTCTAAAATATTGTATCAATTTGAGAAATATCGATGGATTTAGAATACATATAATAGAATATAATACATATAATATATATATACATATAGACATATATATATATATATATATATATATATATATATATAGTAGTGTATTTACCCTCTCTAATAAAACCGCTTCTAAATTTACTTTCGCATCTTCGGCTTCCTGTAATTTATCCTTGAGATCACCGACTGTTGTCACTTGACTTATATGTTCCAATTCTTTATCCATTTCGCTTAAATTCTTTATAATTGGTTTAATACTCTTCACAGCCGTGGCATAATCATTAAGTTTACTGCGTGCTTCGGGTAAGGTTTTCAGTTCAATACTTTGATCTAAGAAGGCACGTTTCTCAATAGCCCAAGTCATAACCAACTGATATAAATTCATGAAACGCGTCCACGCATCTAAACTGTCACCGACTTGTTGTTTCTTCTCATCCAACCAAGAGCGTACTTGTCCTAATTGTTGTGCTAACTGATCAATTGTTGTTTGTACCAAAACTTTTTCTTCACTGTTGCGACAATTGTCAATAATCAGCTGACCATTTGTCTTGACCATGGTGAAGCGTTCGTATATTCCAGTTATTTCTTGGTTGATGCGGTGTAATAGTTCCTTCATTTGCACAGGTGCCAAGGTGCGATCTTGTACCTCTATCTCTGCTTGCATTAACCATCTTTGAATATCATCAACGCCGGCCAAATAGTCTGTGCGTACTGTCTTGGCACGTTTGAATTCCTTTTGCTTTGTCTCCATATTGCCTTCAACTCGTTCTGAGAGCAATTCTAAAGCCGTAAACTCCTGGCCAATATCACTGGGGACAAGATGTTGTTTCTTCGTATATTCTTCCTTGGTTCGTGTAACCAAGTTTTGCGATTCCTTTACAGTTTCCTTAACTTGTCGTTCTAAGTCTTCTAATTTCTTTTCAGTTTTGCCTATATTTTCATCAAATACATGAACAGCGTGGATCTCCTCCAGCAATGTATTGAATTTATCTTGCAGAGAAGAAATTTTATGGAAGACGGCCTCGATTTCCTCCAAATCACGACTAACCTGACGATCCTTATCTTGCAAAGAGTCGTTTAATCTAAATAATAAATTAAAAAAATAAAAAATATTTTAAAACATACAAAATATAAGAAAACAGTGAATTAAAAAAAAAAACCATGCGGTCAAAAATTACTGTAAATACATATAGGTATTATATACAAGATAAAAAATTTTCTTTTAATTTTCTTTTCTTCTTCTTCTTCTTCTTCTTTTGCTTTCTGTTTTTTGTTCTCAATGACAAAGCAAATGAATGTTTTATGTAGTCTGTTGACGAACTGGCGTTTTGTTCGTATTGTTTGTATAAATAAGTTGGGTAGGTTGGGCGGTAGCAATCTGTTTTTTATTTCATATGATTTCAACACATAAAATATATTTAAGATCTTAGTGTTGCTGTCTGTTGCTGTTGTTGCTTTTGCAAATTATTTATTTCCAATGTCTACAAAAGAAACATTGAGACTTTCAAAGTTTCCGCTGAAAAGTAGATGCTGCTGACTAGCTACAAGTTTTTATACAAAATGAGCAAGACAATATTTTGCACACTATAGCATAGGCATAGGGCCTCCGTGCATGGCCTCTGTCGTTTAGAACGCTTCAAGATCGTCGATAAAAGTTCGAATAGTCGAAATTCTAACAATAACATCGAACATTGGTAAATCATCTCAATCTGAGACTCAGCATTCGAGTATTAAAAAAAAAATAAGAGAAAATAAGAACAAAAATTCTTTCGATCTTTACAAAAAATCTCTTTCTCGTCGAAAAACAAATTTACTCTTTGACGCATCAACTATTTATTTTATGTATGTATGTATGTATGTATGTATGTAATTTTTGTTTTGTTTTCGCCTTTTGATATTTTCTTTTATTTCAATTAAATTTATTTATTTTCATTTATCTAAATATTTTTTTTTGTTGTTTTTTCTTTCTTTCTTTCTTTTTTGTCTTCTAGCAAAACATTCTCAATACTCATTCGACATCATCATGAGTATTTTTATATTTTGTTTATATTTTTAGAATAGCACATTTAATTTTAATATGCGTTTTCCTTACGTACAATGCTTTTGTATTCTTTGAAATCAACAACACAAAACAGCAAGCGTACAGTTTTGAGAAAAATTATCAACAATAATGAAATTTCAAGAAAAATGACGTCATTTTTTTATTATTTTTTTATTTTTGATCGCCATAATGACAATTAAATGACAAACGTGTGAAATAACTAAAAAAAACTCTAAATATTTAACAGTATAGTACTGTTACTATGACAACAGAAATGAATGTTTGTATTTATTATGGTTTATCTAAAACGTTTGGCATTTTAGTTTCCGAAATCAAATCGATGAAAGAGACCATGGAGAATAACATAATTGCGTCATATTGTTATTGTTTATATCTATCACTGCACCTCCCGAATGGGGGAGTGATACAGCAGACACACCTTTTTACAGATATTTTCAGCCGATATTCCTAAACAAAAATGATGATGAACTTTCGACAAGACTTTTTCTATATTGTTCCTCAATAGCACCTTAGATTGTACCAAAATAATGAAATGAAAATTTCTTAACCAAAGTTCCTAAAACGTTCACTTGCTATTATTAAGGAAAAAAAACAAACAAAAATAAAAACACTATACCAGATCGAAAAGGCAAAGTGGTTAAAGGTTAAAGGTGGTGTGGTTAAAATTATAGTTTCTAATAATTGTTGGACACCTTTTTGTTACAAAAGTTGCTCTAAAATGTTATACATATTTGGAATTCTAGAATTGTTCTAACAACTGTTGTTACAGAGTACAACAAAACCAATTTCTAAAGTAAAAATAACATTTAGTATTAACAAATTAGACAAACGCAAAGGGAAAAAGCCGAAAAAAGAATGCCAATGATGCTGTATATGTACGTGACTGCTGAAAATATTAATCAAAACGAAGAATATATTTATTCAATTTGGAATAATGCCAAAAGAAACAACAACAACAAAATTTCTTCTCATAATACGTCGCAAAATTCCGATTTGGATTAATGAAATATATAACTATTTATTTATTTTTATTAAATTTTTTTGGTTTTTTTTTTTCATAAAAAAAAGGAAAGTTTAATATCAGTTGAATACATTAAAAGTTTTGTTAGATGGTACATTACATTATTCGGTTGTCTTAAAATTCCGGATATTTAACACAAAGTTAGTTTAAGTAAAGCAAAAGCAATTCAGTGAATGGCACTGAATAGCCAAAAATAGTAAAAAAAAAATTAGGTCACTTGATAGTGCCTAACAAAATTTATGTATGTTGCAAATTGTTAAGAAGAAAGAGTAAACGATCTCTCTCGCATTTAGTATATTTTACCAGTTTTAACATATTTAGAGTTTCATATTTTTGAAGTTTAAAATTAATACATTTTATTTGACACATCAAATATACAGACATTGGCTTATTGATGTTGATTTACGTGACCCACCTTGTTTAGTAGACGACCGTAGGCTTGATTTAATCAAAACGTTTAAGGATTGTAATCGTAGGTTGAAGTGGACTTTACAAAAGGCCTTTAACCTTTTTGTTAAAGCACAACTTCGCAACCTTAATTTCTTGCAAATAAAAAAGGTTGGAGTGTGCACAATTCACAAACAAAAAAGTTGAAATTACGTTTTAAGGATTAGTTCGTTAAATAAAAGAAAACGAATTCTGTATGAATGATATAAGGCGTACGGTGACATTAATCATACGCCCCAGTAATCCACAAAAGGTGCGATATGATTACCTCGATCCTTGTTTATTTCAATTCTTATTTTCTTTTCAAGTTAATTTTACTTTCTAGTTTGGGAAAAAAAACCAAAAGACTTTAAAAAATGTTTTGATTGCATAAATAATTTAAAATATAATACTTCTTGTGTCTCTTGAAATATTGATAAAAAAAATGTATTTTTGTCACTTTGTTCTCTCTTTTTCTTTTTATCGAATTTGGAGTCTCTTTTATTTGATATAATATGAGTTATTTTTTTTTCTTCTTTGTTTTTATTTAAATCAATTAGTATCCAGCCATCCAGTTAAATTGCACGTCTTCTTATTGCTACGACTATTTTAAAACTAAATGGTCCTCGTTAAGAAACTACGGAAATAGACAAGCGATCGCAAATGCTTTTGGCAAAAATATATTTTAATTTTGCTTTTTCATTTAACATCAACAAATAACACGAACTACCACTACTCGCAATTAATAACTCTTGCATAAAGAGTAAGAAATTCACCACGTTATAGCTTTTGGGAGAGGGCTTTTCACAATTGTAAGAGCCGCACAGCTCATTATTCATTAGGCGGATTAATTTTAATATATACATAAAGCTTAACAAAATATTGCGATTTTTCGGCCCCGATCAAAATGTAATATCACTTTTTTATATTAATTTCAGGGAACGAATAAAACAAGAAAATAAATATAATTTATGTTTCATTTGTTATTACTCTGATAAGAAATAAAGAGCTTTATTATACATATGTATGTTTATAAAAATATAATCAAAAAAATGCCGGTCAGCTGGATAATAATGTTGTATTTGTGGTGAATTTCTCAATGAATGATTTCTCTCATATTTGCTATAAAAATCTCTTTAATATTCTTACTAACGTATGTATTTCGAAGAATAAAACGACAAGTTAAACCAGTACAAATAATAAACAATAACAAAAACAACAAACAACAGTATAAAACCAATAACGAAAAATATAACTCATTTCATTTTGTTGTCTTTTTATTTTTTGTTGCCTATAAAATATTTAAATAAATTTATAATTACGCGATTACCTCATTGCCTTAAATGACAGCAAAGCTGAAAGTAAATTATTTTCGTATGAATCAATAAAAAAAAAACACAAATAAGAAACCAAAACCAAAATATAATACCGAATATTCCAATGTGCATAAAAATTTCGGAAATAAATTGCTGTCCATTGGTTGTTAGTGGTTGACTGTTATCGTAAACAAAATAAATTTCACTAGAGTTGTAAGTCAAATACGTTTGCCGGTTGACTCTTATCTTTAAAATTATCAATACAAATTGTACATGCGTATATGAACAAAAACAAAAATTTCACACAACTAAACTTATCATTGCGGTAAATACGAATTAACATGTATTTTACCCACATCCAATTAATGCCAAATAACAATTTTAGGAGAAATTTTTATTCTTTCTTTAAAAGAGAATTCTCGACAAAGGAATCATTAACGCAGACTTTATTAATAATTTCTTGCAATTTTTGATTAGAAAATCATATGAATTCAAAAAAATTTGCAAGATTTGCTATATAAATAAATAATTTCCTTCATAACTCTTAAAAATCGTTTCAGATTTAACGTTTACGAATATTTATACATATGTACATACATATGTACATAGTTAAATATACTTAAATACATTGGTTTTTTTTCCGAATTTTCTTATCCTTTAATTACCGTTTCAATTTCCAATCATTAATTACTAAATATTATATTATATTATTATAAATATTATACGTTAAACATTATATCGTATAAAACTGATATTAAATGTAATAAAATACTCTTAAATGACGTTTTGAGTTATAGAACTGTTGTTGTGCAATAAATTGTATAAAAAATCTTGAATTATTTTCTACTTACTCGTTTTGCTGTTTAACTAAGTTATCCAATTTGGCCTGTATGGCCTCCGCCGAGGGTTGGTGTACTTCCCTAAGGAATGTGACGATTGATTTTGAGAGCGTCTCAATATCTTTATGTGACGATTTAAGTTCTTCAGATTCACTGAGTATTTCCTTTTAAAACAAAGTAGACAAAAAATTTAATATAAATTTACATTATATGTATAACTTCAAATAGAAATGCATACATATTATTACATATATTTATTGAAGTTGTTATCCTTTTAGATAGTTAAAATCATTTATATGATAAAATCTATGCAAAATAAAGAAACTTTTCTCAAGTAGTTCGGAAGCGTCCTTTACAAGCCTTCTGAAAACAGGTCTTATAAATTATTTACGTTACTAACAAACTCCACCACTCCCATGCAATAATTTCACGTTTAATATTTTTCATCTAAAGGGTTATGTATTTAGCGAAAGGCTTGTCGTTTAACAACCAAAATATTCGTGCAAATAGTTAAAACTTACGGCAAAGTGATGGTATAACGTGGTCATTTTACAAATTCTATTGGATTATTATAGTTGTCACAATTAACCATAGTTGGAAAGTTTATAAACAAATTTGCACGAATTGTAGATAATTTCGCCTCTGTATAGCGGACAATTTGAATTTGTCGATTCTACGTCGTTCTCAGCAACTTGGCTCAGTATGACGTATTTTGAATTTGAACTTGCACCTCCATCCATATAAAATCCAAATTACCCAACAATAAAATCGGCTGTTATTTCTGCTTTTTCGAAACAAAATTTCTTCAGCAATCACACTCATTTCTCAATAAGCAAAATTATCGCATATTGGTTTTGGAGAACAAATAAGTGATTGTGGAAAGCCATTGCATTTGGAAAAAATAATAGCTCAGTGCCCATTATGGTTGGCACTGTAAAAAAAGCGTTACCCTCAATGTAGGTTTTATTTTATATGTATATAGGAAAATAATCTTAATTAAGCAATCTGTATTGAATTTTATCCTAGATTTAAATAAATAAATGGTCCGAATAACTTTGTGCGAAAAAATGGTCGAAAACTACTTTAAAAAGAACGACTATTGCAAACAATCCAGACTTTGTATTTCATATATGTATAATGGCATGGTCCAAGCTATGTAATGAAATAAAAGGCTCTTAGTTTAACAAAGTTGTATTCTTAGATCAATGAGGAAAGCCGAAGCAAAAAAATTAAATGGGAACAAAATTTTGTACTAAAAATTTGATATGTATTCCTAACCAGACTTTCGAAGGTCATCTACGAATTTCATTGTTATACACACTCTCAGAAACATTGTATCCATCAATACAAACGATAATAATAAAAGATATATGTGTAGTAATCACAACAGCTACATTTTACGAAAAAAAAACTTGATTAACGCTCAACTTAAATATAAAAAACATTCAGTAAATTCAGTATTTTTGTTTATTCACATATTTATATAATCAGCAAAGACGAATACTAAAATACATTAAAATGCATTACATTAACTACATAATATCGTTGAAGAATTTTCGCATTGATATTGACGGTAAATCTTCTGTTAAGCATATAAAAGGAACGATAATTATTTAATGCAATTTTTTCATTTTATTTATTTTTACCGAATTAAAGCATGACAACATTTACTATAGTGTTGTTACTGCGGCGAATGTGTCTAGTATTTTAAAATGTTTGTACGATTCACTAGACCGGCTGCGATGTTGTCATCAAAAAAGTTTTCGTTATTGTTATTTGCTGAAGCTTTGGATATGTTTGTTTCGTTTTCGTTTTTATTTTTATTTTTGTTTTTATTTCTCCTTTATTCATTTTACAATATTTTCGTGTATGACACAATACAGCCGAAAACATTTCAAGTACGTTATATCAAACAGAGTTTTTAGTTAAGCTTTAATAGGTATTCTATAATTCTCAGTTCAAAATAAAAAATGAAAAACTAAAACATTTTAAATAAATTAATTTGAAATCAATTAACAAACAACATTCGTTGGTAGAGAATAAAATGTTTTGATATTTAAATATACTATCTATTTAGTACATACATACATACATATGTATATCATATCAACATTCATATATATCAATATGCATATGTAGGTACATATGTATGTATGTACTATCGATGTAAATGTTTGTTTCGTTTGTGTGCGATATTACATACAATTTCTTTTTATTTTTCCCTTTGCTTTTGAAATCCATTCTACCTATAACATTTATAGTTGAAAGTACTCTTTTTTCACGCTTTGTGAATAAGTTTACACGCTTATATTTTCACTTCTTAAACTCAAAATTATGGTCACTAAAATGAAATATGTACATACATATGTACATCTGCATATTGTAATATAATAAGAGCGTGGTATTGAGCCCAAAATGCGTAAAAGGTCCCCCGTTCAAAACGGAATTTAAATCGGTTACAAATACGTCATTCTTGTTGGTTAAATAAACTGAATTTTTATTGTAATATTTTCATATTTCACATTAACTTCAAATACATACAAGCAAATATTTTTATTCGCAATAAATCTATTTTTAGAAATAAAAATTCAAATTATTGAATTCTTAATACATACATACAAATTTGTAACTCTTCATTCAATAAATGCATACGTATAGATATGTATGTACATACACACAAGTTAACACACACAGTCTGAGAGTAAGTTGTTTGGTTGTTAATGAATTCAAATGTCTCAGATCATGCTCTTTTATTCGCCATTTATTAAATCGCTCTTTTAGCAAGAAGTGAATACTTAATAAAATAGAATTAATAACAAAAATATACTAAAATCATAATGTAAAAACTGATACATCCATACATATGTATGTATGTCCATGAGAATAAAATAAGGAAACCATGTGAGCCCATATATACAGAGAATATGAAATAGAAAAAAAATTGTATACAACATGTGCTCTATTGCTTCTGCGAGCAAAGCTACCATATGATTATTAATTTTAAAATTATTATACTCATGTTTGAAAATCCGCAAAAAAAATTGTTAATTCTAAGCAACCACATTACATTATCCATGTAATATATGTATTTATGCAAAATAACGTTAATTTCTACGCAAAGAAATACACATAAACATTAAGAAAAGTTAAAGGAATAAAAACAAAATAAATACCTACTTTATTAAGATAAAAAACAGTGACAGTAAGTACTTTTTCATATCAAAAAAAAAAAACGTGCATATAGCGGTAAATTGGCACATCTGGCAACGATAGGCAATATATTGATAAGCTTTATTTATTATGATTATTCTATACTACAATGATTCATTTAAAAGATTCATAGGTACTTAAATAAAAAGAAAAGGAAACAGAATGAAAAATATTTTGTTTATATCAGTTCAAATTGGGTTAATTTCTACTAAAAGTAGTATATTAAAATTGGATGATAATTGATATACATATTTGAAACGTTTTAGATAGCTGTTTTCTACACGTGCTATGTTTTGTTTTGGTTTTTTAGTTAGTTGATTTAATAAATTTTTATTATTTTATTCATTCTTTTTGCAAGTACCCAATTATCAATAACTACTGGGAAAAATTTGAAAACGTGATAACTTCTCATAGAGCTATTCTGTTTACGAGCCTTTAACACACAAAGTATGTATGCAATCTTTATAAGTAATTTGTTCAATTGTAAATAATAATACATCATTCATACGGAATTCAGTCAATTAAGCTATACCGTATTTTATTCCTGTTCCTTCATTTTTATCAAAAAAAAAAAATTTGTAAGGAAAAGAGATGAAAGAAAAACGAAACACCTTTTCATTGTTTCTTTTCCCAAATTCAGAAATTCGTGTTACTCATTGGCGATACTTGTGCATTTGTGTATACAATTATGTACATATATTTAAAATACAAATATTTACGTACTTGTGGACATCTACATGTTTTGGGAGACTAACAAAAGTTGAACAGAAACAAAGATTTGTTCGTTCTATTTTTTTTCCAATAGGAGTTTATGGATTCAAAGGCAACGAATGTTATTTTTTTTTTCAAATAATATCTCATGGGTTTAAAGGCAACGCAAAGTTGCGTTTAATAATGTATGCACTTCTTATTGTTCTGACTAGGTATGTTGTTTTATTTTTAACTTACCTGGATTGCATGCTTTGTATCTTCCAAATGACGGCGAGATCTTACCACTGGGTCGACATTGCGGAATTTGTCCGACAAACGTCCTATAGCCTTTTCCCAGCCAAGTAGTTTATCCTCAAAATTGTCCCACTTTTCTGCAATTGATTGTAAGTTTTCACGGCGTTGTTCCAATGAACTTATCAGTTCTTGCCACAAACGATTCAATTCTAAATTATCCTGTTCAATCAGCTGTCGGTTACGTGAATCAGCTTGACGTAAAAGCCCTTGTGCTTGTTGGTTTGATAACGAAATGTCACTTGCTTGACTCTGCAAGAAAAAAAAACAAATTAAACGATTTAATATTTATTGTTTATTTCGAATTTCTAAACGAAAGTTAATTGTTTCTTAATGAAAAATTCAAAAGGATTGTACAATATGTTAATAAGGATCCCGCTTGCTTATTATTATTTATCACAATTCTTGTTTTTCTGTTACCGTAGTTGTTGGAACGACAACAATAGCTTTTTATCATAAGGATAAAAAAATAATTCAAGGGTAAAAGAGGTCATCAATATGAGAGTTATTTTTTTTTTATTAATATTATTACACACTAGATCAATTCAAGAAAAATTCAATAAATATAATACGTTGGCACCTTTATAACCCAAATGAATTGAATTTACATATAAGATACGTTTGTTTGACTGCTTTTTTATACAACAAATTCGCATAGGCTTTTTAGGTTTTATTGAAAATAATTTCAAGTTATTTTTGTTATAAAAATATGACGTATGTGTTCGTATGCTGTATATGATTCTTCTCTCTTTTGACTTAATAACTGTTTTTAATTCACTTTCTAATTTTCATCGACTCTCAAAAAAAAAACACACACTTTGGCCACAAGTTTCAATAAACTTTTAATTCTAAGTATTTATTGTTCTTTAATATTCTTGTTATTCTTTCTTGTTCTTTTTGCTTCTGTTTCTTTTTTTTTTTTGTTTTTTTGTGCTGCGAGTTTCAACTTAAATGCGGCATAAAACGTGAGTAAAGAGAGTAATATAGATTCAACAAAAAATAAAAAATTATAATAAAAAACACAAGCTTCTAATGCGATGTCTTTGAAAGCTCACATTGAAATGAAGTGAAAACTAAATTTATATTTAACAAAACTAATGGGAAAAGAGAACCGGAATAAAATATCTGTACACAGATACTTTTCCAATACATACGAAATCCATTCCATAAAGTTTAAGAGAAAATACGAGAGTGATAGAGAGAGAGAGGGTTAGAGATACAGAATAATTGGGAACAATGCCGGCTAAAAGAGTGATGCCAACATTACATTTATAGTTTGGAGATTGTAATGAAGTGATTGCACATGAAGAAGAACATATTATTACTAAAGGAAATATCGGATTATCAATATCAATTATAAAGTTTATAAAATTATACTCCGTTCGAAAAATGCCTATTTTTTATACATTTAAACTGTGGCAGAATAAATTTTAAAATACTTATGTATGTATACGTATGGTATATCTGTGTTTGTTTTAATATTTTTCACGAAATAATATGCATACAATACATATGTATGCGTAGGTCTGTACATCTTCATATGTATCTACATACATACATATAAATGCTATGAACTTGCCAGTATGTCTGTCTGTATAAATCGCATCGAAAGTTTTTAAATTTGCACAATCCAGTATATACATTCTGAAAACCAGTAAGACAACAACGGAACGTGCATGCAACATATAAAGTCTGTTTAATATGTACAATTAACATCTAGACAGCATACAATACATACATACATATGTATGTACATATACTGGTTATTTGGCCAAAAACAAACGAATTCGGCAAAAAGTGGCTTTTAAAGAGCGAATAAAGAAATTGAGTAAAATATAATTGTCAATGAGCATATGCAGTGAGAGTCTTCAAATGATTTTTCTCTTCTATCATTAATACAAATACTCCAAGAACAGTATGTTTCCAATTTGCTCTTCGTCAGGGTGTGGATTTATTTGTGGTATAACAAATATCATCCATTGATTTCTGACAACCCAAATTGGTTTAAAATTGATTTACCAAGATAAAGAGAATATTAATAAAATCTTGATCTAATATTTATTTATTAATTAAAGGAAGTGGAATTAGAACTGGTAGAAAATGTATAAAAAGTAATTAATTTAATTCGAAATTTAACGTGGGATGTTTCATCTTGTTTCCTAAATTTTTTGTCAAAAGGTATGCGAGAAACATGTTTAGTTGTCTTGTACATACATATGTACATACCTACATAAATATTTGCAGAATACGAGTATAGCTATCTAAAAGAGTTTAAAATAAATCAAGTGATTTTCACTCAAAACTAACATATTGTAACAAAATTTATTACAAAAACACTCTCTCTATGGGAGAGTTAAATATTTCTCAATTTATGGTGATGTCATTATAATTGAGCAGAAAAATCTAAAACGTAAGCGAAATAAAACATTGACTTGTATGAGCTTATGTCTCTTAGTTTTCGTCAATAAAGAAAATCCGAGAGAACATATTTTCATTTTTTTTTTGTTTTTTTTTTGTTTTGTTGTGAAAACTATACTAACAACTTTTCGAACAACTTTTACCGGCCGGCGTCAAACAAACGAGTATTACAACCTTTTTTCAATAAGCCCACAAATCCTTAAATATGAGAATTTAACTTTAAGATTGAAATATGCATTTAATATGTACAACGTACGGGCACATACTATGTCTGTAAATATATCGCATACATTTTGAAAGTTGTGATATTCCAAATATAGTTGTGGTCTTATAATGAGCACATCCATCCAACAAAATATTTACGATTAATATTTTATTTTTTAAAAATTTAAATTTAAATTTAATTTAAAATTTTTCTGTCTTATGCTATTTAAAATAATGTACCGGCTGTAATCAACTAAACCTAATAAATAAATAGTAACATCAGCAATAATTATTAACGTTTTATTTCGTTTTTCAAAAACATAACAAAAAAATATATCGAAGCATATACTACATAATTGGCACACCACGTATTTAATTATTATTTTCTCAATAAGAGATAACATGGTTTCGTATTAATTACATTACATTTATGTTTTCTAAGAAAGAAAAATTATTTTCTGTTAAACTGAGTAAAACATCATTTTTTACACATAAGTTTCTCAAAAATAGAAACGAAAAAATTTTAAAATTGTACTTGTACTTACTAGTCGCATATATCTAAAAATTGTCCAATAACACTATCATATAAAAATTATTGGTACACAACTCCGGCTATTAGAAGAATGCCCCGATCAAGACTCACTGCTACTACCGAAGATCGTCTAATAATTACTCATGCGAAGAATAATCGCTTTATAATATTGTTAGAAGTGCAGCATGGAGTAACATACATATGTATGTATATCACGCAGATATCAGGGACTTCTTGAAAGTTTTCGTGGAAGTTAATCAACAGAAGAAATACATACCCTCACAATAAATATGTTACATTTTAAACAAATTTTGAAAATTGTGTCTATTACTGAAAAAAGACCATAAAGGTGGTTGTGCTAGTTATAAAACCATTATTGTCTATACATGTGTATGTGTACATACATATCTACATACATGAAATCGACATATACCATATAATTAATTAAAACTTAAACAAATTCAGAAATTCCTAGATAATAAATTGGAAAAATCAAGAAAACGAGTTTGAAAGTTTTGCATACACCTTGTCTGAAATGGGATTGGAGGCAATTAATGTTAACAATTGTTCCAGTTATTCGTGATGAGTGAGAGCAAATGACGATCGAGCCAGATTTGACTATCATGAAGCTTATGCAGCACTGTGCTATCATGTCTGGAAACTTGACTAGGATGTTCTTGTGTATCCTTTGATAGTTCGGACGTGACATCAAACAGTTTACACTAATTTATATCTATCGCCGTAAAATAATGAATAAAATTCTATAAAATTAATTACATGATGTATTAAAAAAATCAAAATGTTAACAACCCGGGCTAGATCAGGTTATATTTGCAGACGCCTGAAAAACCGTAGCTTACATGGGTCCAATAAGTACCCATACCTATACTATTCAACTATAAGTCATGGCATTTCTTAAGCATGAGCATAGTTTTATGAAGGTGTGGATCACCTCTGCCACGTTTTGTTCAGGCTCTGAAGTATGGGACAATGGAAGAGTACATGGTCTACCGAAGTCGTTGAGAGGCATTGCCACCCAAAAGCTAGTATACCGTTATGACTGCCACGAAGGACTTCAATCATAATTTTGTCTATAAATATAAGTTTTGCAAAGCAATAACTTAAAAATACATGGAAGGATCTACGTTTGCACGTTTTAATATGTATAAGTTATTTAAAAAGTGTTTTATGGAAAACATTTAAATTTAGTGGATTCATTAATAAAGATTAACAAACAGGAGTAGTAATGGTAGCAATGGTAGTAAATGAACTGTATTTGCGATTATTCTTATTTTCTTTTTGAGTCATTTATGTACAATAAACAAATTAAATCAGAAAAAAAAACAAATTACATAAGTATACTCGTATGTACGTATGTTGAGCAGAGACCGAATGTTAAATGAAAAATTGTGATACTATTATATTACAGAATCATTTACACATTACATTTCAGATATACATATATTCTTTTTATCAGACTCTGAATATTAAATGATATAAACCAGATCATTATTCTAAAAATCATTTTTTACGTCGTTAATTCGTATGTATACATATTAAAAGAAAAAATGATTTAAAAATATGTACATACTACATTCATATATAAAAAGAATTAAATAATATTTATATGATGAATTGTGAATTTGTCAATTAATTAATTCATAAAAATTAGGAAATATGTAGTTACCTGTATATTGCCAATGGCATGTGAAAGTTTTTGTATGTTGAAATGTAGACCGGCTAAATTTTGTACAGGCTCATCAATAAATTTGGAACGTTCAACTGTTGCCTTTACACGTTCGACTGACTGTTTATATTCACGCCAGTGATCATGTTGTTTTTCGAGATCACCTTGTTGAGTTTTAGCTTGAGCTAGTGTGTTAGTCAATTTTGTTTGCATTTTAGATAGTTCAGCGGATAATTCGGTTTGTTCATAGTTGTTAAGAGATGGCCAGATTTTGTCGGCAGCTTCTTGGATTTGCTTATGAACCAAGTTGCGTATAGGTTGTTCGTTTCCGAAGAAAATCTTGTGATCATCTAGATCTCGTACAAGATTTTCATAGTCAATGCCATGTTTACCCAGTTGAAGGCGATCCTCAGCATCGTGTAACCAATCTTTGAATTGTGAAACAAGTTTCATAAATTCCAGACGTGAATTACGGTTGTTTAAAAGGTACCTTTCGCGTTCTTCCAGCTCTTGCGGCAGAGAGGAGACAAGTGAGCGGCCCTCTGACAACATTTCTATTAAAGAACTTGGCATACCAACTTCGGTTTTTATACCATTGCTGATCTTATTGAACTTATCAAGGTATTCTTTGACATCATTTCCAAGATTTTTATGTTTTTGTAGTTCATGCTCAACGGAATCGGGGTCTCTGTCTAGCAAAGGCCTAGATTTTACTGCTCCCTCATTATTATGTAACCAGTCTAGGATTTCAGAAAGTTCTGTCGCCATCTTCTTGTGATGCTCCAACTGGATTTGATGCTTTTGACGTTGTTGTTCAACTGCCTTACGAAGGTTGCCCAATTGATTTTTAAGGGATTGAAGTTGTTCGGTAATGGAGTTTTTATCGGCCGCGGTGCCTTCCGATGCAATTTTTTGGCCCTTATCATTAGCCGAAGCTAAAACACCTTCGCATTCTTGGATCTTTACAATAACATCATCATACTTAGTGATTTTTTCCTCCAAACTATCGGGAGCATTTTCGATATCAATTATGACATCCGTGTACTTCATAATGAAGGCAATAATTTCATTAATCAGCGCAATAAATTGCTCACGTAGTAATAACAGCTGTCTTAGGTGAGCTAGTTGATCCTCAATTAATTTAATCATATCATCTTGCTGAGTTAAAATGCTTTGAAGTTCTGGCAAGTCATCTACTTTCATATCTCCCATTTTTTGTTTACTGTCCTTTAATTCCCTAAGTATACCTTCATACGCCCCTAGTAATTCTTGGACATCTTCAATTTTCGAACCAACGGGTTTATTAAGATCCCTCAAACGTTGTTGAACAGTGTTCAAAAAGTCCATGCATTCAGATAGTTTGCTCTTGGCATCCTTGTATTTCTTGATGTGGTCACCAAGAGTATTAACGCGATCGTTAAGACATTGATTGACTTTAACGAAGCGGTCTTTCATGTTTTTAATATCATCATTCAATTTTAGTTTATCGGGATTACTTAACGTAGGCAAAATGCTCTTGCCCTGTTCGTTAATGTCACTCATAAGGCCGTTCATGCCATTTGCGTTCTCCATTAATTTTTTGTAATGAGCTAACTGTTCTTCTAAAACGGGTAGACTCGAAGTCCTCAACTCACCTTGGGTAGCTGTTTCCATTTCATTTAGCCAATCGCACATTTTCTTAACAGAACCTTCAAAAGACTTGCGACCTTGTAAGAGATCGTTCAGAGAATTTGCTCTCTTGCCGCTTTCTTCTTTTAACGTTTTGTAGTCGGCGTCAATTTCGTCAAGAATTTTTTGCAGAGCAGCCTTGTCAGCATCTGAGCAATCTCTCATTATGCTAGCGGCTTGTCGTTGAACATCGCTTAGGACACTGTCATTAAATTGTTTTGCATCATCATCATGCTTTTTATTTTCGATTAGTTTGCTTTCAATCTCCTGAGAGCTGAGTGGGTGATAAACTGGAAGCTTTCTCACTTCTGCAATTTTGCTCTTTAACCAATTACGGGCCTTTTCCAAATCAGTTTCCAACGCTCTGCGTGCTTTTGTTGCATCCAGAGCCCTTTCCATTTCGGCCTTTAAGGCATCTGTTAAATTCTTATGATCACTATTCAAATTGCGCAGCGCCGACTCTAGTTGAGCGTATTCGGCAGGTTCTAATTCAGGTTTCATATTCGCAATTCTCTTCTCTAAGCCATCGGCTAAAGATTGTTTACTTTCGGCGTCCTTCATCAGTGCTCTAATAGACTGCTGTCTTATTTCTGCCGATTTTGGTTCAAAGCCCAAGGTAGTAGGTGCTTGTAGCTCTTGTATTTTACTCTTGACCCAACTCTGTAATTGATCAATTTCTCCTTTAACGCCTTCAACACCCTTGTTTGTAACATCGAATAATTGAGCTTTACGTTCGAGACGTTTACCTAAATCGGCGTAGCGTCTATCCAACGATTTCATTTGTTCTTCCACTTGCTGTCCGTCCAAATTACTTATAACTTCCGCTACTTGTGCTGCTTTACTCTTTACGTCTTGTAAATTTTTAGGTCCTTGCTGGGTAAATTCGTTTTGAATTTCTAATATAGCTGCCATTTTTTGGCCACAATTTAATCCGGAACCCTTGTCTAAAACATCCATTCGCTTAATAAGTCCATCGAACCAATTTTGCAAATCTTGCACTGCCTGACGGTAGCCACCGATTATATTTTGACCGGCTTGTTTCTTGGCAATTGCATCCATTAGTTGTGATTCCAATTTATCGATGTTATCATCCAAATCAGTGTCATCATCAGCAACTAAATGCAAAAAAAAAAAGAAAACAAACAAGAAAAATTATATTAACTTTATATGTTAAGTATGATTTTTTACAAAGTTAAAAAATTTAAGAAGTCGCCGTAGTGTATTAGGTAGTATGTTGGCTTGTTAGACGTGAGGCCACGGTTCAAATCCCAGGTCAGGTATGTCCACCAACGAAACACGAAAATAATATTTCTTCGGCGACTTCCCTTCAGCACATTTCTAGCAAAAACTTTTATGGCCATTTTTTGAAGTCAAGTTTAAACTCGCGATTAAGTTAATCTCTAGTTAAACTTCGTTTTCAGTTTTTGAGATTACTTAATCTTGAGTTTAACCTTACGGTTAAGCAGCTACGTTGGTGGTTTAAACTCGAGATTAACTATGAAAAGTAGTTGACAAATTTTATTTAAAAAAAAAAGCTTTTAAGTGAGAGAAAGCCGAATAAGACAAATATTTAAGTGACTATGAATTATATGAAACACATATTGACAATAGACAGTCTTAATTTATTTATTATTTTAAGAAAATAACTTTTTTTATATAAAGATCAAATTGTTGTGAAACACTTTGAAATTTTTGCTTATAAGTACGGGAGCTCTACAAGGTTAATCTCCAGTTAAACTCCCACTCAAAAAATGAAAACTCAATTAACTGAAGATTTAATTTAACTGGAGATTAACTTAATCTTGAGTTTAAACTTGCACCCAAAAAATGGCCCTTAGAGTAAATAAAAAATTGCCATGAAAAGTTTCTCAAAACTTGTCGTTCCGAGTCGACTTTAAACTGTAGGTCCTGCCACTCATGTATCAAAATAACACACACAACATAAGTGCTGTGAGAAACTAGGTTGCAATCCTGACTGAAGGGTTGTAATGACCAATTATGTATGTATATACATATGTAAGCAATTTAATACAAAATCATATTACATAGTTTGTTTCATGTTTCAAGCATTTGCAAATGATATGTACGTATATATATAATGTTATATGTACACATATGCATAATTTGCATATGTTTAAAACATACGTATTAACAAGCACTTACGTGATTCAGTCATATCGAGTAGCAATTGCGATCTCTTATCACCAATAGCACTTAGCAAATCATTCATACATGCCAACTCTTGTTTGGCTGCTTCGGGACGCAACTTGCACGGTCGGGACAGCCAATCGTTAACAGAACTTTGTTGCTTTTTAATCCAGTCACCTAACTCAGCGCGTTGTTTTTGTTGCTGCTCTAATTCACTAACAGAAGCAATCAATCCTCCTAAATGAGATTGTACCTAAACAAGTAAAACACAAATACTTTTTATTTACTTTCATTTATCGTAAAACAAATTAAAATAGTACCGTACTACATATGTATACATTCTTAAGATAACATAAAAAAGGTTAGTGAATTTCCAACACCATAAAAAAATGTTTTTTTTTTCTTTTTTTTTTTTCCAAACATTCACAATACAGTATTCCACATTTCGTTTGTTTGTAAAACTTACCTTAGTATTAAGAGCGTACATTTTATCGACAATATTTATGTTTAAACGTATTATTTCCTTAAAATTGTTAATACGCTCATATGCTACAGCGTCCAGTAAAATATCGTTAACTTCAGAAAGCTCAACATCAATTGAATCTTCATCATCTCTAGTTGAGTTTAGAGTTCTTTTACTGGGTATCTACTCAAGTTTTTGGTGTTGGATTTTAGTGTTAGATGGTTGATTACAATTGTTCAAAAGTGTTAGGCAATTACGAAATTAGGTTTTGGATTGCATATTATTAGGGGGGAAAAAATATACAATAGAAATCAAAAGACGTGCATTTACAAGTGTAGCATTATTCAGAAGCAAAATTAAAGAAAAATAGAAAAAAAAATAAATAAAAAAAAATTGATTAACAAAAATCTAATTATTAGTACAATACTATATATACATACATATGTATGTACATACATACATACATATCTAAACAAATAATTTTTATTTTATACTTTATAAAAGTGCAGAAGTTACATACAAAATACAGTTTAGTTTTGTCTATAAAAATGTTCAATATGTATACAATCAATTTCAATGAAATCCATTGATTTATTTCCAACAATTGGAATTGATATGGTAGTCTAAAACAATATTCAAGTCGAGATGAAAGAGTTCTCTCGAACATTCCAAGTTTGTTCAAAAGGAAACAACAATTAACAAAAAATTGTTTTATATAAAATAATAAATATCTATGAAATGGAATTATAAAACGAAATATTGTAACAAAAATCTTATTTAATTGTATTCGTTTGTTTAGAGGAGAACAAGCACATTAATAAGCTTCGATTAAAAACAGGTTTTAGAAAGATATCATTTAAAATTAAATTTTTTTTTTACAATTAAATGCATGTAATAAAGTGTACATTTTTTACTGGCAGAAAATAAAAATAAAGTTGAAAAACAATATGTACCTGATCCAACAAATCTTCAAGTTTTGCGCGCACAACTAATTCACGTTCGGGAATAACTTGCATAGCTGTTTCAAGAGGCGAACTGGGTCTACTTATAGATGCGGTTGCAGCTTCGCAGGCCTGGACAGCACTTGCCAATCTTGACTTTTCGTTATTTAATTTGTTTTGCATATTTTGGGCACATTTTAGTTGGTTTTTAGCCATTTCTAATGTTGTTGGAGGTGCGTCCAATTCCGTTTGAATGATCGGCTCATATTCTTCCAAGTTACGCATTATGCTGTCCAAAGTGTCTTCATATTCTTGGAATTTTGCTAAAGACTCGTGTAATCGATTGCGTATCTGTACAGAGGTTTGCAGAAGAGAATTATAACTGTCTTGTATGTTTTTCAGTTGAGCTTCAACTGTGTCTCGTATAGTTGGTGTACTTGATTCATAGCGTTTGATTTGTAATTGGCCCTTAGCGTTTAGCTCATCAATGTTTGACTGATACTTTTGAATCTCGTCCAGTAAGGCTTCATGCTGTTTGATTTGCTCCTGAGTCTGTTGTCGATTTGAAATGAACAGCGAGTTGTGTGCCATAAGTTGGAAGGATATTTGCAATAGCCATTTTTCGATATCTTGTAAAGCTTGGTGATATAAATTATAATCATTGACTTCTTCTTCTAGGTTTTTGATGCGATTATTGCAATCATTTTTAACTTTATCCCATCTGCTTTGCAAGCGATGTACACTGTCAAGGTCTGACGAACCCAGTTCCTTGGATTCCGAAATAAGATTTTCTAAATCAGATCCCTTTAACTTAATATCGCCTTGCATAACTCTGTAGCGTTCCAGATGCGTTTTCATTTCACTTAATTCTCCCTTTGTATTTGGCAAAGATTTTAATGTATTTTCCACAACGGAAAGCCATGTATTCATCTTCTCCAAATTGGCAGAAAAGTCTGTTAAACGGGATTGCTTTTGCTTTAAATCAATCAGCTTTTGTTTGATTGCGATGCCTAAACAATCCCAATCTTCTCGTACTTTTGTCATTAGATCACGTAGTTTTTCTTGTTTATCTTCTGGCAAAACGTTGGAAGCCTTTGCATAAGCATCTTGTACCATACTTAAGAGATGTTGACCTTCTGGCAACCGCAAAGACAGAGACTGCAACAGAGGTAAAGAAAACCAATTGATATGATTGATTAATACAATTTCAACTTTACAACTTCAATCACTTACATTAACCGTTTCGATTTGTTGCGCAAGTTTTTCAATATCATCATCATCATTACAACTGTCCAGTATTTGTTGGGCTTTTTCAATCCAAGCATCCATTTCGCTTTTATAATTAAGAAATTCGGTATGATCGGAAAGATTCTTTTCAATTTTCGATACCAAACCTAAGAAAATCAAAATTAGATTATTTCGATTATTATGGCAATTACAGCTCAAGTGCATACGACTTGTTTACCTTGGGCAGCTGTTAATAACTTTGTGTAGTTGGCTTGAGTGTCGACCGTCTGATCCCGAACTCTGGAACAAGCACTATGTTCCATTAGTAATTCACATGCGTCATTCAAGTCCTCTACATTGTCCTTTTCAGCTAAAACTTCTTCCAGAAGTTTCTGTTAAAATAAAATATTTACAAATTTGTATTTAAAACTTTCCATATTATATTCTATTATATGTATTAATAGATAAAAAAAAATATAATGCTGTTAGGATAGACTTATGGGTTTTGTTAAAGCTTTTTATCATGACATGAAATGTTATGAAATATCTACAAAAAAAAAAAAAAAATATGAATTAGACATGATTTTATAACATCAGATCAAATGTTTTAGTGTTGGTTTTAATAAAGTGACAAAGTTTAATTCTACTCGTTAATATTAAAAAAAAATATATATATATATATATATATTTTGTAAACATAGAAAGAAAAAGTGCATTTAGTGAAAGTGTTTGAATTAATTCTTTAATTTAGTTATAGACTGGAAGTTTAGTTATTTTTATTTTATTATTGCGTAGTTTAAAGACATAGAGACAAATTTGCTGTTGAATTCTCCTTCGTGAAGACAATAACTTACCTTAGCATTGATTAAATGTTCTGGAGTTTTAGTTTCTGTTTCACTGGCATGGTTAACGCGCTTGATAAGATCATCAACCCAAGTATTGATTTTGTTGAATTTCTGCAAGAAGCAGGACCATGCATTTAGGGCTGATTCCAAATTAGATCTGGCGTCACGAGATATTGCTTGTACAGCGTCCCATTCAGATGACAAAAGCTTAACTTCTTGTGTGACTGTGTCTTGACCTTCATTTCCACTTGTGCTTATAACAGCCTGAGATAACTCTTGACAAGCTTCCAGTA
The DNA here is from genome assembly GCA_936449025.2 of Sarcophaga subvicina. Taxonomy (NCBI): domain Eukaryota; kingdom Metazoa; phylum Arthropoda; class Insecta; order Diptera; family Sarcophagidae; genus Sarcophaga; species Sarcophaga subvicina. The sequence continues at coordinate 121,941,039 of OW388082.2, read as the reverse complement.
AGGACTTGCCCTCCATCATACTGGAGTCGATTTCACCAAGCTTGTTCAAGCGATCTTCCACCTGCTGTTTCTCTCCGTGACAGTTCGAACATTGTTCGATTTCAATTCTGGTATTGCGAAGCCATTCCTGAACTTCGTTGTGCGATTGCTTGTATTTTTCGTGATTATTAACTTGATTTTCAAGGGACTCAATTATAGCGTTAACCTTCGTTTGTAGTTCGTCGAACTTAGTTAGACCATTTTCAAAATCATTTCTATCAAGAGTATTATCTTCATCCAAGCGTTTGTTAATTTTTTCCATAATGTCGTTGTGACCATTGAAATCTCTTTGTATAGCACGGAACTTTTCCAGAGCAGCACGTTTTTCACTTAAATCATTTAGAAATTCTGAAGATATTTTTAAGGACGGCTCTACTTCTTCTAACCAGTCCTGCAGGAGTTTGTACATTTTAAAGATTTCCTCCAGTTTTGTTAATCGATTCATCAATTTCTGCTTGACGTCATTCATTTGGTTCAACAAGTCCTCATAGTCTTGTTTTAAAGCGTCGGTGTCTTCTTGTATTTTTACTGCACCGCTTTGTTCGGTGTTCATAATGACTTTTTCATTGAGTTCAAGCAAGTAGCGTAACTTATTCTGACCCGACTCGAAGCCTTGTCTCAAATTCTTAACAGTGTTAAGCCTAATCTGGACTTCAGTCAGAGTGCCTGGTATTATTTCACATTGTTGCAACTTCTCCCGGGTTTGCTCTATCCAGGACTGGCATTCTTCGTAAAGAGTATGATGTTGTTGGTGTTCCTGATAATGCATTTCTAAGCGGCGCATAACTTCCTTTGCTAACGTCAACAAAGCATTGTATTTGGTAGTGAGTTGCATGATGGCATTGCTAATTCTGGTGTCAGAGCAGGTTTCCAATAGCATCTGAGCTTTCATATTTAGATGATCTAATGTTTTTTGCCAATCAAACAGAGTTTGTAAATGTCCTTGGAACTGCTCTAAGACAATCTTTTTCTGTGTTAGACTTTCTTGGAGCTTGTTGTATGATTGTACAAGGGCCTCGGTTTTTGTTAGCCAGTCCAAAGCTTCTGTATACTGGTCTTGATAGTCAGACCATTTAACAATACCCATTTCCAAATAATCTTTAGTCTTTTTCAAATTGTCTACGTACGTATCAAATTCTTCCTGTAACAGAGCAACTTCTTGTTCAATAACTTCTCTGTCTTCGGGTTCTGCTTCGTTGCAAGCTTTTTCGCCTTGAGCAAGAGCAGCTTCCAATTTTTTCTTTCCTTCTGGGACTTCGCTTTGCAGTATCTTCAATTGATGAGTTTTTTCGGCCAAAGCTTGTTTATCACCCGTTGTTTCCGAGCATTTGCTCAAACGCTCCTTGGCATTTCGCAACCATGTTGCAAAGTCGTTACCACTGTCAATGAAGGCTTGATACTGATCAATAGTGTTCTTTTGTTTTTCGTATAACTCCTTTGCTTGTTTAGTTAGAGATTCGTACTTGTTGGAAATCTCCGAAGCAGGAGCTCCTTGCTGCAAATCAGAAGCTTTTGATGCTACAGATTGTATCATAGGTTCGAATGATACAATATCCTGCACTATATTATTAGTTTGCCTCAAGTTAGCCTTTCGCTCACTTAGCCCACTGCTGAGACGTGGTGCACCCTTGGACTTGTGAATTTTTTGTTCGCATGCTTGTTGTAATTTTGTTTCCCTATCCGCTATCCATTGCTGCAATTGAGAGTAACTTGAGCTGTAATCAGCCCACTGTAGAAGATTTGTTTCTAATTGCACCTTGGCCGTTGACATCTTCTTTACCAAACGATCCCAATCATTTTGTAAATCTTTCATTTCATTATTAATGGCATCACGGCCATCAGACCGTGTGTTTCGCACCACCTTCTCGCCATTGTTGATGGCAGTGTGGACAAGATTTTGACCTACTTCACGATTGCGTATAAGATTTTGAATCTTTTCCAAACGTTTTTCAAGCAGTTCTTTGGAACCCGCACTAGAAGAATCACTAGCTTCTCTTATGATTTCCTTGGCGTTGTTAATCCAATCTTTGGCACATTGTAAGTTGTTTTCAAATTCGCGATGTTGATTGCAATTGGTTTCGACCTTTTTTAAGACGTCCTTCGCCAAGTTCACCTGCACTTGGTACACGGAATTTAAATGTCTCAATTGGTTGTTGACATAAGTATCCAAATGGGATTTTAGGAGACCTGCTGCCGAGTTGTTGAACTTCTCGATATCATCCTTACCCTTTTCAAGTCTTTTGAATATATCACGCATGTCGGTCAATTGTTTCTCTTTTTCTGAAAGATTCGGCAACAAGTTCAACTTGTGATTCTTAACAAGTATGTCAATTTGTTGCAACCACTCCATTAGACGCTCGTATTCTTCCTTATATGTACGCCATTGCCCCATTGTCTCTTCGAGGTTCTCTTTCTGAGAACTAATGTCACGGAATAAACTTTCAAAACTATCTCTCAATGAACGAATGTCGTTGCGTATAATTTCCTGACCTTGGGTAGAAGTACTTGACATTACCACTTCTCCGGTGTGAGTTAAATGCTCGACTAACAGTTCTCCTTGGGCCTGCTTATTTAGCATATTGTCAGTGGCTTGAACAGCGTTTTCGATGGCCAATTTATCACTGAGGCTACTTTGCTTTAAAGATGGGAATTTCTCTCTGGCTCTACTAATCCAACTGACTAGATCATCATAGGCTTCCTTGTATAATCGGTGATCCCGGTATTGTTCTTGTCTTTCGGTAAGTAACTTTTGACATTTAGATGCCAGTTCGTCAAATCGCTCTAAAACCTTTTGTGCTTGAACAGCGGATTGGCTCTGTTGGCCACTCGCTAACATATCGATGGCTTGTGATTTCAATGAATCCACGTCGATCTTCTCCATACGAACCTTTTCTTCCGCACTTTTAATACGGTCTAGTTGAGCTCTCTTTTCAGGCATAGTTGCTTGGAATTCTGACAGCTCCCGTAGTGTACCATCTAAGGAATCATTAAATTTATTTACATTTTGGATTTGATCTAGGAAACCAGACCACTGAGTTATAGAATCATCCAATTGACCTTTTACTTCAATGATTCGTAAAGCGATGGTCGACCACAGGTCTTGTAAATCTGATAATTCTTTATTAATGTCATCATGACCGCTTGGAGCTGTATTGGCCAAAACAGTTTGTGCTAATTCTACAATACTTAGAACTTTAGCAGAACCTTCATCCTTCATAAGAGCAACATCTTGAATTGTTGCCAACTTTTTGTCCAATTCTTTCTGGCTCATGGATGACATATCGGAGCAGTAGTCTAACTTCTCTTTAATGCCGTTGATCCAAGACATACAGTCTGAAATGGCGTTTTCAAAATCTTGATGAGAATTAACATACTGTTGCCAACGATTATGTAGTTCTTTGACTTTATGGAATAGTTGTTGATATTTCATAGTTAATTCGGGTCCAGACGAACGCGAAGCTGATGGTCCCTTTACAAGTAATTGGGCTTTTTCCGATACATTATCAATTTCTAGTTCTTTAGCTCTAACTTCTCCCTGCAATTCTTTAAGCTCTTCTAGTTGAGACTTCTTTTCAGACAATTTGGCTTTCAAATCAACTGAGTGAAGCTTGCTATCAGCGTCCCTAATCCAAGATAAACACTGATCACGCAACAGTTCATAATCTGACCATTGCTGCAAACGTACCTCAATTGCTTCGATTGTCGAATTAAGATTAGCAATCAAACTCTCCCATTCCTGTTGTGTATTATCGATCTGAGACTTTATATTAACTTGACCAGCCTCTACAGTACCGGGAATAACCAATTCTCCCAAAGAACGAACTTGATCTACACGTGGAAATTCGTCAGCCAAATTTAATTTGAGATTTCTCAATCGATCAAGATTTGTATGAAGAGAAACTTGCTCCAAATCGAGGTCACCCCAGTAGTCAACAGTGCTATGTGTAGATTCAATAAATTCTTGTGCATCCATAACTGCCTTACAATACTGTTGATGAGCACTTACAAATCTTTCGTAACTTTCAACGTATAGTTGAGCACGCTTTTGAACAGCGTTGTAACGATCTGCAATATTTTTAGTTGTTTCCTCAACATATTCTGTTTTTTCTGGTAGATTTGCTGTTATTTCTTGTAGATTACCAATCTCAACTTGATGATTTTGAATATCGTTCAGGGCATCCCTGTAATTGTGTAATTTAGCTCTCTTCTCGTCCAATGTAGTCCTCAATTCAATTTCACCTGGTACGGAATTTTCAACTTCGGCCAACCACTTTTTAAGCTTTTCAGCGATATCATCAAAGCCGGACCACTTGGACATTTGGTCCTGTATTTTTCTAGCAATTATGGTAACATTATCAAAAAGCTGATCAAATGTCTGTTGTAATTCTTCCAATTGGGATCGAATGGCTTCGCGACCTTCCGTTGCTGTAGATGGATAACATTTCTCACCACACTCTATAGTGTTGTTTAGCAATAATGTAGTAGAAGGTTGCTGAGCCAACAAGTCCTTAACAGCGATTTGTTTCTTAAGTAAATCATCACGAGTTCCCACGTGGGCCATATCGCTACAGTCGTCATATTTTGCTTGTGCACTTGCTATCCAATCGGAACACTGTTTATATTTTTCATTGTAAGCGTTATGGTCAAGAACGGCTTGCTCACATTTTTTCAAAATTTCTTTGGTTGTATTCTGAATAGACTGAAATCTTGATGTGACTTGCTGAACATTAACAGCGATACGAGTCTCTCCCGAACTTTGTATTAGTTCAGATGAATCGTCTTTGATTTTTTCAAATTCAACTTCCTTTTGTCGTAAATTATGTGCTATAGACTGGAATTTATTAAGCTGATCTTCCTTCTCTTCCAATGTCGATTTGGGATTATAATTTTTCAAGGCATTCTCTGATTCGGCTAGCCATGATATGAGCTGATCTAAATTTACTTCATAGTCTCCCCATTGTTGCAAACGATTCTCGAGGCAACTCTTAACGTCTGTGAGAGCTGCGGAAAACTTTTCGAAATCAGCATGTAAATTACTCAAATCTCTGGCCATGGCTTCTTTAGAACGAGCTGGTAGAATTTTCGCATTATTATCGATATGATCCGACAATAACTGAAGTTTTTGCAAGCCTTCCGGTAAAGAATCTTGGATCTCGATTACTTTGCTTAAGCGAGCCTGTAGAGCTGGTTTATTGCCCGAATACTCCGAATAACTACTCAAGCGATCCCACAAATTCTTTTGATAATCCTGTTGAGCTTTCTGCAGATCACTAAATTGTTGATAAACATCAAACGACTGCTCTAGCTGTAGCATTAAATTATTGCAATCATTTGAAACCTTCTCATAACGTTTGTTAACGTCTTCAACTGTTTTTTTAATTTGTGAGGCATTTGCTGGTTGAGCGGAACCGCATAGAATAACAGCCTTTTCGTTCACTGCTTCTACAACACGTTTATGCGAATTAATATCCTGTTGAGTTGTTTTAAATTTATACAATTTCGAACGAATCTCCTGAGCAGTGGTCCAACTGGAAGGATTTTCATTCTGTATAGCCTTCTCTACTTGATCTAACCAGTTAACAACTTGATTTAGAATATCCTGATAACTTGAGAGTTGTACGGTTTGAGCTTCTTGCTTCTTTTGTAGACTACGAATATTTTCATCCAACTTGTCCCATCTATCTCGTATATCGCGCATATCCTTGCGTAATTTTTCTCTTCCTTGGGTGGAAGTTTCAGGCAAGGCTTTCTCTCCGGCAGCATTAAGAGCTGAAAACAAGAGCTCTGCTTGTTCTCTCTCAGACAAAAGCACTTGAAGAATATTAGAGACTTGAGAAGCATCCTCTTTTTCAGCATATTGCAATTGATTTTCAATTGGCTGTAGCCACAGGTCAACTTCATTATATTTATCTTGATAGAATTGATGATCGTCTACCAAACTAGACCATCTGTTCACAACTTCCTTACTCAGAACTTGCAAAAGCTGATAGCGGCTAGTAATTTGCGAGGTCAACGTATGCAGGCGATCAGCACCACAATTATTTAATAAAGCATGAGCGGCATCGGCAAAAGAATCAATTTCCTTTTCTTTTTGTAGTATCAAATCCCTTTGAGTTTTGTATTTTTCTAATTGCTCAACCTTCTCGTGCAGAGTGGATTGGAGTTGTTGTTCGCGGAACACCGACTCAGCGGATCTACACCATTTCGTCAGCTCTTCCAGTTTTTGTTCAAAATCGTTCCATTGTTGCAATACATCCTTTTGTTTACCTTCTATTCCTTCAATATCGTCGAAATGAGATTTTATTGTGGTTTCCAATTCACATATTTCCTTATCTAAGATCTCATTACCCTTCTCTGAGGTCGAAGGCTTTACCTTAGCAAACTGATCTGTTATTGCCTCAACAAGCTTCAGAGCCTGTGGTTTATTTTGAGCTAACTGTTGTAGTGTTTCTATTTTCCGTTTGATATCAGATTTCTCGCCATACGCGTCATCACATTCAAGAAGCTTTGCCTTTTCTCCAGAAATCCAAGTTTTCGCGGTTGCGATAAGATTATTCAAGTCATTATGTTTTTGTACACAATCGTTCAAATTGTTCAAAATTTCTTCTGATTTTTGGACAATGTTGTTGAATAATTGTTTAATAGACTGTAGATAGATATTAAGCGAATTATCCTTGATTTGATCGACTAAGGCTTGAGCCTTATCACATACACTGTCGACCATTACGTTGTGTGTACTGATTTCCTGATGCAATAGTTTGTGGTTTTGCAACAGTGCTCTTTTCTCTTGAAGAGATGATTTAGGTTCAGTATGACTTTGCATGGCCTTATCTACGTCTTTAAGCCATTTCGTCAATTGATCTTGTGCAATGGAGAACTCATTGAACTGCAAAATGCAATGATCAATTTTTTGAGAAGCTTGATTCAAGTCATCGGTGTAGTTGTCCCACATTGTCCGTAGGTTACGCAATTGTTGGCGAATAATTTCTCGACCATCAGGACTGGTATGGCCATACAGCTTCTCACCGCTATTAATAAGATTCTCAAAAGTTGTACCATCATTGATTCTTTTGTCCGACATATCTCGCAATTTAGTTTGTCTTTCCTGCAAGAGATTTTGGTCTCCCACAACATCTTTGTTTCTCTCTAAATCTTCAACGCAAGTTTGTAGTTCTTTTTTGAATGCCTCATAGTCGTCATTAAATGCGTCATGATCTTTGACATAATTTTGATATTTTGAAATGGACTCCTTGCACAGATTCTTTAACGTTTGATATCTCGTATTTAATCTGGATAATTTCAAGTTCAAGTCAGTTTCACTTTCAATCTCTCGGCCTTGATCCATCAGATTGTGAATGGACTTTGATTTCTTTTCAATGTCGTTGGAAAAAGAAATCAATTGTTGTAAGTGGGATCTTTTGGATTCGGCAGTATTTTTTAGAGACTGGTTTTTGACAACAGCCTCAATATTCTTCATCCAGTTATCGATCTCATCAATGATTGTTTCGAACTCATTCCATTTGGAGCATAGTTGCTTAAGCTTAACAAGGGAATCTTGGCACAACACCATAAACTCATCCCATGCAAGCTTAGGTTCTTTGAAACTTTTTAGCAAAGCTGGGTGACCAGAGGGATGGGTTTGTGAAAGAACGGTGTTTAGAAGTTGTTCACAAGTTTTAAATATTGTATCTCCTTCTGGTTTATGTTCTAATAGATTTTCTACAACAACAAGTTTCTCTTCGGCTCCTTCTTTTTCAAATGTGGTTTCATTTAAAATGTCAATCGCTTCCGATTTAATTGTATTTAACCAATCTTGTGCCTTTTCCAATACTTGATCATAAGCTTCATGTTTTGTAACTTGGTTACCAATTACATTGATTCTCTCAGTTATCTTCTTGGACAAATCATTATACTCCTTTATCGATTCTTCGGTTTTACGTTCCGATTCGTCATCGCAGAGAGCAACAGCTTTTTCCTGTAGTTGTTTCAAAGCATTCTTATGCAGCATGGCTTCTTGCAATTGAACTTTGCAATTTTGCAGTGCAGCCTTTTTAGCTGCCAAAGTGGGATATAGTTCATCAACGTCCTCAACCTTTGCCTTAGATTCATTCAGATAATGCGAGACCTGAGTATAACTTTCTTCAATTGTTGTTTTCTGGATAAGTACGCCCTCTACTTGTTGCATTAAAGCATTGGCTTCATCTCTCAAATAGTCAAAGTTCTCTCTTAAATTACGTAACTGAGCTCTAATCTTTTCTCGGTTTTCAGGAGTAACAGAGGTGTACATTGCTTCTCCGATGTCCACAGCATTGTTCAATAGTATTTGTCCGTTATCAAAGGTGTTGATGTAATTTTTAATGGTTTGCAATTGCTGAGCGGTAGCTGATGAAGATCCCGGAGAACCCATGCGTGCCAATTCTTGGAATTCCACTTTAGCTTCGGACAGCCAATCAGTAGCATCTGTTAAAGCCGCGTTATAATCATTGTAAGCCTTTGCGGTTTCACTAAGTTTTTCTACGTACTGCTGTAGATTTTTATCTACCGTTTGATAACGTTGTATCAAATGGGCTACAAATTGTCCTATACGGGCTTCAGGGTTCTTAGATATTAACTGCTGGCAGATCTTTTCTAAATTGTTTATTACAGGTGCGTGTAGACTTATATCTTGTTTAAGAACAGAAAGTTCCTGCAACTTAGTTGGAATTTCGTTCAGGTTGATTTGATTACTTGTTTCAGCTTTTATACGTCCTTCTATATCTCTTAACCATTCATTCAGTTCTTCGTTTGATTTTTCATATTCAACCCAGAGATCTACGTTTTCATTAAGAACATTTTTGATTTTATCGTATGAATTTTCAAGGTCTTCAATATCGGCATTCAGTAGATCAAAGTCCTTAATCAATTCGTTTATGTTTTGCGGTGATTCAATGGTTTTAAGCATTTCCAAAGAGTTGGAAATTTCAGAATGTCTCTTTTTGCAATCATCTAAGGCTTTACCGACTTCTTGCAAAGAAGATTTCTTAACGTCTAGATTATATTTGTCACTGGAGCTTTCAGGTTGGCACCAGGCTACCTTCTCTTTTTGAGTGCTAATGATTCTCTTCAACATGGCTACCTTATCGGCGTGGAACTTTTTAAGGAACTGAAGTAAAGAATTTTCAATTTTCTTCGCATAGACATCAACCCCATCAAATCTCTTTTGCACGTTGTTGAGTTCCTTTGGAATAATGGATTCACTAAATGTGGGATACACACTTCTCAATTCGTCTACTTTCTGCTTTATGTTATCAATTGTGTTGCCGGTTTGTGAGACTTCAACTTGAAGTGCTCTACATTGTTGCAAACGTTCTATGATCTTGGCATTATCACCAGACATATCATCACATTTAATTAGTTGTTCTCTTAATTTGCCTACTTGTTCGCCGGAATATTTAATTTTCTTTCTCAACTCTTGCTCTTGATCATTAAATTGAGCGGTAATGGCATTCAAACGTTCTGCATTATCTTCAACTTCGGCAAACTGTTGGTCTAGCAACTGATTTAGGCTGGTTAATGCAGGTATTTCTATATTGTTGTTAATTTTTAGTAATTCGGCGGATTTTTCGGCGATAGTGTCCTTTAAGGCCTGATAAGATGGCAGTTCTGAACGGTATTTTGTGAGACGCATTGGTGCAAACTCTATTTCAATGCTATTGTCAGCAGCATCACAGAGACCTTGGTTAGTCTCAGACAGCCATGGTATGAGATCTTTTTTGGCGTCTTCAATTTGAGACCATATTATGGCTTCGGTTTCATACATATGAGCATTTTTAACTGTTTTATCGTGAAGATCTTGCCAACTTTGCTTAGCAACTGCAAGATCAGTGGGAATTTCCTGTGGAATCACTTCACCAATACTGTCGAACAGTTTCCCTATGCTGCCAACTTTGCGATCGAATTCATCAACAACAACTTTGGTCTTACGTATTTGATCCATAGTTTTGCGAGTTTTATCTGAAGCTTGTTGCAATTCAGTTTCATCCCTGGGCTGTTGAGGTATGGCGATATAAAGATTATTAGCTTTTTTCATTTCTTGAGAGAATTTGTTTTTAATATCGGCATATTCACGCAATGTTCGGGATATTAACTGGTACTTTTGAATGCGATCGGCAATTTCACTTTGTAAGGAATCGTAGTTTTTGTCCAAATGCAGGAGAGTATCTTGAATAGTGGGCATGCTGGCAATGTCTTCGCGCATCAGTTGTTCGCCTTCGTCATGCATTTTATTTTTAAGATCTGACTGAACCTTCAACGCTTCGTTAAGAGTAACCAGGTCAGCTATAATTTGATCTATGTTTTCTAAATTTGGTTTGCGTTTCAAAATATCTGCCAGTTTTGAACGGTTGTCTAGCAGAGACTGTGCCAAATTATTTTCCAAATTGTGAAATTTATCTTTTCTTACTTGCATTTGTTCAATTTGCTGCTTATGATTTTGAGTACGCGATTGTAAGTTTTCGAGTTTATTTTCAATATCGTTTACGATGTGAGTGGCAATGTATGGTTTACGAGTCAATGCGTCTTTCAGATGAATAACGGGGTTTTCGTCAATTTCTTTAGCTTGGGTTTTCCAATATGGCACATTTTTACTAATGCTATTTATTTCATTCATTATTTTATCCAATTCTTGGGCTTGAGGTGTATCCGCTTTTTCAATTTGGTGTTTCAAATAGTTCATATGATTTTCTGTTTCATGTTTCCAATTGAGAAGTTCGGTCCATTTTTCCAAGCAACCCTTTTTCTGTTGCATGTTTGTTTCCAAGTTTTGATAGTTTAAAACCAAAGCGGAGTAAGCTTCGTTTAGAGCTTTCGCTTCCTCAGGAGAAGCACCCAATGAAAGTTGTTTAACTTCGTCGTAAATAGCATTGAATGCTGGATTTTTGTCGTTATGTTCTTGCAAAAGAGCATGCACGACGTGTAAACTGGTTTCAACCCGTTCGGGATTTATTTCCTCCACCTGTGCAACTTGAGATCGCAAGTTGTCCATCCAGTTAGAAAAGTTTACCATTTTAGCATTAAAATCCTGTCGCGCAATAATAGCATCAGAAATTTCATTTATATTACCTCGTGTAGCTTCTGATAGCTTTAGCAATTTAGCTTTCATTATATTCACACGATCTTTAAGGGCAACAGCTCCTTCAGGGGCCAGATGCAAACTTATTTGGTCAGCAGCTTGACCTAAGGCAACTAATTTTGCTTGTTGTTCAGAAATTTCATTATTGAACGACTTCAGATGAACCAACTCATTTTCTAGTTTTTCTACATGAGGAGTATTTAAAAGAGACGAAGGTTTCTTTCCTGCGCTTTTCTCGCCCTTATCAATCCAGTCTTCAAGTTTAGTGGCATCACTTTCAAACGATTTCCAGTTACTAACGAGTTTTTCCAATTTACCGCAAGACTGTTTGGCATTCTCATGCACAGTAATCCAACGGGAGTGCATAGCATCTACTTCGTCAGGGGCATTGGTTTTGCATAACATTTTGTGTGTAATATTCGAAATACCTTGGAGTCGGTCTAATTGCTCCAAGCAATGTGTTTCGAATTGTTTGGCATTTTGTTGCAAAGCAACTGCCTCTTCAAGGGACATGGGCTTAGGAACTACAGTATTTACCTTAATTTCACATTCCTCCACAATGGGCTTCAAGTGCTGTATACCAGATTGGAATTGCTGCCAATTGACAAGATCTTCCTGAACTGTTTGAGCCTGGTGATCCACATTACGGTTAATGGCACTAAGTACCTCTTGCAGTTTTGTTATTTCACCCTTCAACCTCTTAGCTTCAGCAATGTTACCTTCTTTTGGTGCTAGCTCTGATGCATCCGCGGCAAGCATATCTAATTGCTTCATTCGTTCTCCTAATGTACCCTTGAATGCATTCACTTTCATTACTCTTTCTTCCGGTGTCAGATCTTCAGAGTGCAAGGTTTCCATAGTTTTTGGAGCAACTTTGTGCGCCCACTCTTGCAGTTCAGCCAGACGAGATTTATAGTTATTCCATTTGGCGCTGTAATCTTCCAAGTAACCTACACGATCCTTCACATGTTCCATCGTATTGAAGAACATTTTCTCAACTTCAGTAACTTCCTTTTCCAAGATAGGCCTTTTTTCTGCTGCTGCTAAAGGTGCTAATTCCGCTTTTAATGCATGCAATTTAGGCAATAATTGATGAGAGGCTTGTTGTAATTGTGTATTCAATTCACGTTTCGCTTTCAAATCTTGGCTGACATTCTTGGGATCTGTTTGCAAGGGCGTTAAAGCTCGCAACTCAGTCTCAGCCACTTGCAACATTGAACAAATGTCTGCTTTTTGGTCGGCGAATTCATTCCATACAGCCTGTGTACCTTTCAAAACTTGCAATTTATCAGAAGTTTGAGTATATGCTTGGTTCCAACCAGTTTCCAGATTTTTAACTTCAACTTTAACAAACGAAGGAGCATGCACATCTTTACTCAAATCACGTCCTCTCTGTAACATTGACATTATATGTGGGCGCTGGTGATCCAATTGATTGATTGCATACTGTTGTTCCTCAATAAGTTTATTAACACGCTCCAAACTATCAGGTGGAGGAATATTAGCAGCTTGCTCTTTAACCTTGCTCAATAGACAGACAACTTCATGCACTTCCCGCCGGTAGGTATAGCACTTGGAAAATACTTCAGTTTTTACCATCGTTATTTCAATAGTTGGTATGAGATTTTTGTATCGAGCAATCAGATCTTCCAGTTTCTTCTGTTCAATATTAGCTTCTTCTTCACTGGTATAACTAAGAAGGTGGTCGAGAGTCTTCACGAGCCATTTCATATCTTCTCGTTTATTGTCGGCCTCTTGACATATTTTCTAGTAGTAAATATAGACAAACAAAATTTATTAATAACAAGTATAAATTATTATCGTCAATAAGATCATTCAAACAGAACACTTTTGACGTGTAAATGGGTTTGCCTATAGGTAACTGAACGACCACGGAATGTACGTGCGTTTCTAACATCTGAAAGGCAATGAGAACGATTACCCACCCAACCATAGTGTAATTTCGGTAAGCATTTACATTATTTTCGTATGCTATACACGAACTTTCTGAGAACTTTCCGCTACTTTCTGCTACGTTCGGCTAATTCTATCGTAACTATTAACCCCTTTTTTTTACAAAGACTTGGAGATATTGGAAAAAATATATTCCTTAAAATATCCGAAGCTAAATGGATAATTTTAAATAAAAAATTTAAAATACTTTCAGGATCCAAAATGATCGAAAGCATCTTCAACGAAAATATGACACAATATCTATAGAGCAAATATACATACTATATATATATATATATTAAACCCCTCGTATCATAACTATAAGCGAATTAAAGTTTCGTGTATATATTGAATACCAACCGGTCCCACTGCATTTTTAACTATTTCAGAGCTCTACTCTTTTAGTTCAATTTAAAGTTGCAGAATATTATTTTAAATAAGTTCTATAAAATTATATCACTCGAAATGAAAACTTTAGTATAATGGAAAAGGCAAAATTTTATATTTACCTTTCAGAAAATAGGAGGCCATATCCCTAATTTTCATTTTTAAGATTTTAGTTAATTTAGAAAACATACGTATGTATATAGTTACACTCATCTATGTATTGCTTATACTCGTACATTAAAGTACTGACGGCCAAAAGAAGTACATAAATACTTCGCTAAAATGTCAATTGCCGGCAAAGGTTTGCATTTATCTATAAAGCATTCCAATATTTACACGTAAAATGAGCCCAATCACATATTACTCATAAAAAATGAAAAATTAATTACCACGAGTTCCCTCAGCTGCTTGCATTAAATACAAAAGTTGTTTGTATTTATTAAAGAGTATTTTTGGTAAACAAGATATTGTTAGTTTTTATAAGTGGACTCACCTGGAAAACAACTTTCTCCTTTTCAAACTCCTCCATGCTGTTGACTTCATTGACAATATTTTTTAAGCTCTTATCGACGCTGTTCATCCATTCAACCATATCGTTGAACTTGTCATGGTAAAATTCCCACTGTGCAGGGATTTGCTGTAGAGTCTCACGCATAGACGCAATTTTATTTGAAAGTTGCGAGTATTGGGTTTGTGCATTTTTGTAAGCTTCGTCCAAAGTGTTATCATTGGGCTGTTGCTGTTTGTAGGCTTGAACCACGCGATACATATTCTGTAAACCTTTTTCTAAACGTGGAACGGATCCCTGTTGTAAAAAGAATTGCTGATTGCGTTTTAAGATAGAATCAACGTCTTCGTTGCGATTAAGCGCCTGTTCTTCCAAGTGAAGTTCCTTTTCCACATCTTGTACAGTTTGATAGAAGGCAGACTCATCAGAACGAAACTCTAATTTCATTAAATGTAAAGGAGCCTGTGCTAAAACATTTTGCCATTTTGATTGGAGCGTTTCTACACTACCAACAATTGGTTTGTGCTCTTGAGATGGTAAAGTTTTCAAAAGATTTTGAGCAGAATCTATCAAATTGGGCATCCATCTTTGATTTACGTTTTCAAAAAAGTACTTCTGTGTCTCAATTGTGGTCTTAGTTTCAATATGTTTCTCAATCATCATTGTTTCAGCCTGACTTAACCATTCGCTTACCACCCGTTCATTCTCTTTGAAAATACTCCAATTGTTAAGGGTTTCACCCAATTTTTGTTCCCATTGTTCGGCATTTTGTATGACGTAGTTAAAGCGATCATTCAGCTGTTGCATGTTTTGTTGAGCTCCAGTCGTATCTATGTTTTCATCAGCTGCAACATTTCTCAAAAGATTTTGGAATACTTTATTTTTACTTTCCAACATTGAACGATAATAGACAGTACGCGAGAAGAAGGTCTTGTGTTTATTTAATTCAACATGTGCTCTATCAAGACCACCTGCCAAGCTGTGTGTACTAAGTAATGATTCGGCTTCGTTAAGCCATTGGTGAATTTCCTTTTGGCCGGCTTCTAAAGACTCCTGCTGTATCAGAAGTTGGTGAATTACGTGTAATTTATTCGGTATTTGTGCCCGCACTCGCACTAATGCTTCTTTCTCCTGCTTCAGCGTCTTCATCATACTATCAACTTCTTCACGAGAAAGATCCTGAATTAGACCTTGAATATTTCGACTAATTGTTTTAAAGAGCTCTTCGTTATCGTCAATTTCCGAAGCCAATTTCTGTAATTCCTCGCTGTAGCTTTGAATTTGTTCATTATTGCCCAATTGTAGTTTTTGACTTAAAATTTTTTCAGCATTTCGTAACCATTGGGAGAGCTTTTCAATTCCTGCCTTATATTCTTGCCTAGAACGTATTATGTCGCCTGCATGCATATATTTCTTCGTATTAGCAAACAGCCGTTCGAAACGGTCTGACAAAGAACCGTGGTGTAGCTTTAAGTTTTGAGCAATGTTTGGTTCACAAGATGCTATGAGATAATTGGCAGCATTAGCTAAGGCATCAAATTTGTCTTTCCACATACTAATATCCTGGAAAAAGTTCAATTTTTCATCATCCGATTGTGTGACTTTTTGCTCAGCCAAATTTAACCAATTCTCACATTCTGGAACCAGTTGATGCCACGTATTCCAGCAGCTGACAACTTCTTCTAAGGAATTTTGACAGCATTTTAGCTCCATCGAAACTCTTTTCCACCTTTCTTCGGTGTCAAACATAAAGCGATCTATGTCAACAATTTCTTTACGGGATACATTTCCATCACGCTTGTATTCGTCAACGACCTGCTGCATATCAACAAACGCTTTTTGGAACTCTTGGAATATTTTATTGCGTGAAACAAAATTCTTGTATTGTTCTAATTGCTGGGCTACCTTTTCTTCAGTTCCATATTTACCAGTCCATCCTTTCATCTTGTTTTCAACCAAATTAAGGAAGGCAACTAAGCAGCATTTATGTTCTAAGAACTTTAATTTTATTCTTCGTTCGGCAGCCTTAGGTCCAACTTCTTGCAGACGTCTTTCCATATTTCTCAATTGTTCCAATGGTACTTTCTGAACCAAAGGAGACCTCTTGGCATTTTCAAACATCGCTATAATGCGTGGTAAGTCAGCAAAGAATAGTTTATGTTCTTCTAATTTACGCGAAATAACGGCAGCCGTTTCTTCATTCATTGCCGAGGGGATATCATTATCCATAAGGATTTTCTCGGCCTCAGCTAACCATTTTCCGACTTCACCAAATTCTCCAGGTAATTCGGAATCTAATAACCAAAGCCAGTACATCATTTGATATTGAACACGTTGCCACAAAACGTTAATGTCTTCCCAGGCATTACGGGATACCTGTAGGAAGCCACTTTGACTCTCTACCAGCTGTTTCAGGCGATTATATGTTGGCAAATGAGCATCGATTTCTGAACGAGCAATTAAATATTCAGCAAAATCACGTGGAAACGAATTTGACATAACCATCGGTTCATATTCAGCTGATTTTTCCAACAAGAAACGTTTTAACTCATCAATTTCCTGCTGAATATGGGAAAAATCTTTACTCGCACCCTGAAAAATTGCAAATTATCAAAACATCATTATAACAAAACAATATTAAAATGAAAGTAACAATAATTTCTACCTTTGGTTCGGGATACTTATGCAAAAACTGAGCCACATACGTCATTATACTCTTTTCATCTGGCTTTGGAACGTCTACATCTTCTGCATCCAATAATTTTGCAATACCCAATTTACTTTCCGCCACATCGAAAGCAGTTTCCAATCTATGACGATTATTGGTTTTTTTCAACTCAGCCAGGTTTACTAAATTAGCTTTAATGGAATCAATAAGGGCCAAGAAAGCAACGCCATCTCTCCAGCTGGCGCCGAAATCCTTTACCTCAACGCCACTTTCCCTGCAATATCAAAGTACCAATTAAATCTCTACCCATATATATTGTATATCTCATACTACATACTTTGGTAGGGCATTTGTGACCCAATTGAGTAAAGTCTTTCTTGCTCCTTGCTTCCACTTTTCAGCCTTCACATCACTAGCATTCTTGCCTACGCTGTCTAGAGAACTAACTGAACCACTAATACCCTGACTCAAATATTCAAGGTTTCGGCTATTCTCTTCAATCTATAAAAACAATAGAAAAAAAAATAATGAACATAAACCAGGCTTTAGACCACTAGGTGCTAGGTGCGACATAAAATTTATACAACTTAAGTGGCAAAAATGTCATTTAATAACGAAAGCATTTTAATTATTTTCTCTTCAACTTTAATTTACTTCTTTTATCGATACATACATACATATAGTATAATACGACTTAGTACAAACAAATCTTGAATTAAATTCGAAACAGACAAGTTACAAAAAATTTAAATTAAATAATTTATATATTAAATTATCTGTATATACGAGTGTGTATACATATATAAATAAAACGCATGCGAATACAATTTAAGAATTAAACTTATCCATTTTCAATTGACTCTTAACTTAATCATAATAACTAAGCTTGCATATCTAATCCATCTGCTCATTTGCAGATGACAGTTATACGATTCTTTATCCATAGTGATTTAGCGAATGAGGCGAAAGAATTTTTTTTTTTAATTATTAAACAAAATAAAAAGAAATCATTGCGAAGATATAAATAAATAATTCAGTGCCACAATGTCGGGCACTACCCACTCTTTTCCTCCTTGTATAATTTAATTTCTGTTATTCCAATGCATGAGTAGTGTACATCTATTGGCTTGTGGTCAGTTAAAAAAGTAGTGCATACTCTATTGATATAAAGGAACTTTTCTCCGAATTTTTTCTGTAGAGTACATTCGTTTATGGTTGATTGAGATATGAATGGAACAATGGATAACAAAGGCACAATAGTACTTTAATCGTACTATGCCTATGTGGAAATCTTTCCTGTCATTTACAAAATGATCAGATTCAAATCTAATGTGCATAAACACTACTAAATATTTATCAAATTATAAAAAACAAAACGTGTATATGGAAAAAAATATACAAAACTCACTGTGTGTCAAAGAGACAGAACAAAAAACACAAATTATATTATTCAAATGATAAACTGATGTGATAGATAATTGCAGTAGATAAAAATGTTTGACATCTACAGTGAGATCTACAGACTATAATTATTGTTGTTATTGTTATATTACCTGTGGCTTATAATTAATTACAACTACTAGCTTTTTCCGCCTCTTTTTACGAATCTTAGCATATTAATTGAAAAAAAAAGGAATATAAAAGGAATATAAAAAAAAATATGACAGATCGGAAATAAAAGTTATAAATTAATACAATTGCAAACAAAAATTATAATTTTGTTTTTCTTCTTAATATACATACATTCATACATACATACATACGTATGTATTTTGAAAAGTCAAAGGATACTTTTTAAGAAACCAATATTTACGTGACATACATATACATACATATATATATATTCTGATTTTGTCAACATCAATTTAGTGCTTTAAAGCTAGTGCTGTATGAAAAAAAAAATAAGAAAGAAATTATGACAATAGAACTTACCTGGAAGTACAATATTATTGTCCATATCAGACCCAATACGACCGGTGGTCTCCCATCCACCAGATCAGCTGGGTTAATATTAACCAATTTTATACGCTTACTAGCTAAAAACTGTAGTGCTGTATTGGCATTGCTTAGAAAATGTGGGCGTCTGAGTACACGACCCCTTTCAATGGGAAGTTTCTCACCAGATAACACTTCTAAGAGTGCAATCAATTTCGTACCGTCACGCAAATCGTTAATTAAATCATCAACTCGAAGCGGTGGAACACGCTGAAAATAGATAAAGAATCAAACAAAAATTATTATTGAAAAATATTTTTCAGTACAGATACAATGTAACTTTACGTCTACTGCAATGCAATAAAAAGCTCTTTCTTATTCATAATTCTTGTTTTGAACATTCTAATTTGTGTGATGAACTAATTTATATTTCGTAAAAAAATATTGTACCGTAAAAGAATTTAGATAAGTTCTATTCTTTTTCTTGACATACAAACGATACCTATACATACATACATTTGATCCTTCGTTTTCACATAAACCGGGAACTAATACCAAAACTAACAATCACACACAACATGCATATGTGTTTACAATGGCAACTTTAAATTCTGCGTTTATTTTCTACACATTACCAATTGGAAATTATGCGACAATCATTTTTGATGACGTACATAATACATACTATGTATGTATGTATATTTCTCTATAAAGTCGATTGGCATATCATATTTAAAAAAAAAATCAATTAAAAAACTATATTAATAAGAACCGATTGTACAAATAAAAAGGATAAATGAATTTGAAACCGAAAAAAACAAGTTTAAATAAAGAATTATTAAACTGAATAAGTCGTGTTTCCTTCAAAATATGTGGACTTGTTCGCCAATCGAAAAACCCACACAATGACATACTTTGGCGACTTTATGCAACATATACAACGCGAGTCTTTTAAAAAAAAAAAACTTTTATTGTTAAACCTCGTTTTATTATAACTTGAATGCATTGAAATCACGTTTGGCATTAAAAAGGGTGTGGACCAAAAACAATTACAATAAGTCTTAAAATAAAATGTATATACATATATTGTAGACATATGTAAGTAGATAAGTAAATGTTGTATACATATGTATGTACATACTTCTTAAAAAAGAATGCAGAATTCTTTGATGGATAAAGGACTATTTGCAATTATTATATAATTATAGTATCCAACTACTCCTGGAAACTTCTCAATGGAAGTAGTTTAGTTACCAGATAACTAAATTAAGTAAAGTTGTTTAGATTAATGGGGATTTTAGGAAAAATAAATTAATAAAATGAATAAATTAATGATATTTGAGTTACGGGAAAGATGAATACATATTTTTAAAATCTTACATATGGCAGATCCATTCCCATTAAATAAAAAAAAAACTTTTTGTGAAAATATACAATTTCTCACTCGCTTTTAGTAGGCGTAAGATAATTTATTTCAAGTTTTAGCGAATAAGGATACATACACTTAGCCACAAAAGTATACATACGAGTAACAAATTTCAGAAAATTTTTAACTAATCCGTTTTCGTTGAAAATCTTTGTAATTGGCTGACAACTTTCCTCGATTTTAAGACGTTCTTGGTTAAAAAATTTCTGAAATTTGTTAACTTTTGTGTGCATGATGTACACTCTTGTGTTTTCACTGGCCCACAAAAGTTAACAAATTTCAGAAATTTTTTAACCAATCCGTTTTCGTTAAAATATTTATAATTGTCTGACATCTTTCTTCGATTTTAAGACGGTCTTTTGCATTGGTTCTGAAATTTGTAAAATTTGTAAATCGGATGTATATCTTTGTGGGCCTGTGCAGAGCCACAATTCAGTTCAATTTCAGAAATTTTTTGACCGTCTTAAAATCAAGGAAACTATAAAGATTTTCAACGAAAACGGATTAGTTAAAAAATTTCCGAAATTTTTTAACCGTATGTATACTATAGTAACTGTGTGTACATATATAAGTAAATATATAAATGAATGAAGGTACGTGCAGTTTATGCGCATATGTTTGAAAATTTTAAATACTACCTTAACCACTATTAATTGACACACGACGAATTTTTGTTTGATATACTAATATTTACCCTTCTATGTTTTGTATAATAATAAAGACAACGCCTAAAGAGTTACATTTTCTGAAAGGTAATTTTATAATCTTTAATTCTAAATTAAATAAAATTTTGGTCTAAAAACAATAAAATATTGCTTCAGTTTGTGTCTCCAATACATTTATAAAATATATCGAAATTATTTTATTAAATTAAATTAAAGATTACATACATACATAATTGGTCATTACAACCCTTCAGTCAGGATTACGACCTAGCTTTTCACACCACTTATGTTGTGTGTGTTAATTTTATACATGAGGGGTGGGACCTATAGTTTAAAGTCGACTCCGAACGACAGATTTTTGAGAAACTTTTCACGGCAATTTTATTTACTCTCAGAGTTTTTGCCATAAATCTGCTGAGAGAAAGTCGCCGAAGAAATACTTTTTGTATTTTGTTATGATGTCTGGCCTAGGGCTCGAACCCTGGCTTTACGTCTAATAAGCCAACACACTACCTATTAGACTACGACGACTTCAATTGATTACCTTTCAGAAACTGTAACTCTTAAGGCGTTATCATTATTATTATCCAAGATATGGAACTTTAAATATTGCTATAGCAAACAAAAATGCATGCTGCATGAATTAATAATAGTGGTTAGAGTAGTATATTCAAATATTTGAATATTTTTTAAATATTAAAAATCTGTTTGTCATAATACCTCTTATATTTATTTATAGTAACGTAAACATATGAAAATTTACTTTCTATTAAAATTTATGATTCACGCATGGTACAGATGCAATTGATTCTTTTTTTTTGAAATTAAAATTTTCAAAAATTGTACTTTAAAAAATAAACACATTCTATTTATTTTTAGAAACTTACGTCAAAGAAATAGCAAAAATATGGTCATCACTAAATATATTATAATGAGTATTTTTTAACCATTTTGATATTGAAAATTAAAAAAAAACAGAAATGATCAATAAAAAATTTTTGGGGTGAACTGCGTCCGGCATTTAGTTTTAGGACACTATGGAACAAACGAAAAAAATCTTTTAACCCCTATATATATTTTTTTATTATTAGGCGCTATGGTCGCCTAAATCATCAGGATTTCAGATGTCATGGGTGCGTTGTATTGTAAACAATGATGAATATCAGAATAACTTAAATCAGGTATAATTTGGAAATTTTTTTTGCCAAATAACATAACAAAATCGAATACAATATTTCGAAATTATGATCAAATATATGAAGAATCTCACAATTTGGAGGAAAAAATGGTAGGTGACCATAGTGCATCAAAAAAAAGGTGTAACAAATATGAAAGATATTTTTCAATGTCGCATAGCGTAATTTGCATTTGTTGTTCCTTTGTTGAAATGGTAGATTTTAATGAGCATTTTTGTGTAAAACAATGCACAAGTTGTTATTTTACACTGCAAACTTATTAGAAAAAAAAAAAGATTACACGTTCTTAATGAAGACAATGGTAAACATTTCAAAATGGAAAGTTTATAAAACATGCCAAGATCTTCATATATATTCCAGGAGAAAAGTATTACGTGCATTGATTCTAAACATATTTTTTAGAGCAGATGTTATTAAATTAGATTCTAAGATTCTTTCTATCAAATATTTTTTTGTTTATCACATGGATAAAATAAATGTATGTAATACATATACATACATACATACATAAAAAAAATCATAAAAAAAATTGCAATTAAGCGTATGAAAGAGAAATTGTTGACTTGAATTTTAAAATAGCTTCTAAAAATTTCATTAATAATGCATTGCTTTAATTGTGACCAATGAAATTTTTTGCTTAATATCCTGCAATTAAACAAATTTGTAATATTTAATACGAAATATCCTAAGATTCTGTTCTATGGCAATTTAATCGATTTCAGATTTGATTTTCCGGTTAATAATTCATTCATATTTAAGATTACTTAAATCCACATCGAACAAAATAGTACTAAAATCAAAATAAACAAAAAAGTAAATGAAACCTACTGCATATGTATAAGTATGGTATTTTAAAATTACTTATTTATTTAATTACACTCACCTTCAAGAGGTATGAATTGATCCAGTTCGTAAAAGTTTTCTTTTGAACACGTTCTTGTTCCTCTGTAAGTATACAAATAGATAAAGTAAACGGAGATTAGAAAATGTAAGAAAATAATTAAATATTTATGGTATATAAAAGAACATAACGGCAATGGATTGTACAAAGTTTACTCAAATAAAGATCTGACTGACAAGAAGAAACTTTAATAAGGTTAGTAAATGTTATTTTACCAAAAGATGAGTTAGTGATCGATTTGACATATTTAGAAAATTGTTAGGTATCATAGAAAATTGTTACTCTTATAAGTCCTCATGATCCAAAAAATATCAGAGTTATATACACTTTTTATTTAAATTTGTACAAACATACCTAGTGAACACATAAATAAAAGAACTAATGCTTAACAAGACTTAACTGTAAGTAGAATGTTAGAATATTTCTCCAATAACTTGTAACATTACAAAAACGGATAATACCAAATACTAATTTAAGTTTGTATATACAGTATAATTTCGATATTCCGGACACCTGCAAATCCGGACAACGCGGTAATCCGGACACTTATTTTATTACAACAGTAGACGCTGTAATCCGGACACCATCAATTTGTAAAATATTGGGAAGAACAGGAACTTCCTGCTGGGGATATTTTAATACTTTTCAGCCTCAGAGATATTGCGTACAAAAAGCAAAATGAAACTAAACTTCGTCAGACGAAAATGTCTGACTATTTGTGCAACAAATAATGAAAATATTTTATAAAAATGATTTTAATCTATTGGTATATTAATTTGAATGTAAACGTTTTATTTTAAAGTGAATATCTTGTAAATAAATATAAGTTTCATGTATTTTCTAAGTTTTTTCTTTTGTTTCGGAAATTCGGACATTTCGATATTTCGGACACCACATGGTTTTTAATTGTCCAGATTACCGAGATTATACTGTATGTATGTATGTATGTATGTACGGTGGTATCGGTAATAACGTAGAGCACCCATCTGTAAGATTTTTTTTACTTATATGCCGATATCTAAATGCCGATTTTTATTTAAATTGCTTATAACTTTTATTGTATTATTGTATAAATTTTTACGCTATAAAAATCATAAGAGAGCATAAGATAAAAATGATAAAAGAAAAGCACTCCTTTATAAAAACTTGACTACGCTAATGATTATTTCAAATTTCAAATAATGGTACAATAAACACAATTTGTAGACCACAAGAAGAAATTAAAAGAAGAATTACGGCATTGTAATTAAATTGTTTATTATTCAGTTACTGACGATTGGAAATCTCACGTATCACGGCATAAATTGAGTAAAAAATCCCCATCAGCCGATCAATAATTTCCAGGTTTAAACCT
The DNA here is from genome assembly GCA_936449025.2 of Sarcophaga subvicina. Taxonomy (NCBI): domain Eukaryota; kingdom Metazoa; phylum Arthropoda; class Insecta; order Diptera; family Sarcophagidae; genus Sarcophaga; species Sarcophaga subvicina. The sequence continues at coordinate 121,916,897 of OW388082.2, read as the reverse complement.
ACGTTTTTACTGAGAGAGCGTAAAACATCAGGCGTGAATATTTCTTGACTAAAGGAGCTATTGAAAATGATTATCTGGATATCAAATAAAAACTATTTTAATTTGCCCATTTGCTAAGGAATGATTCGTAACGTGACGTTCAGCAAAAAAGCCATCAGTGTCAGTTCTGTATTCTGACAAATGTAAGGTTTATTAAAAAAATTCAGATGGAATAACAAATAAATGTAAAAATGGAAGTACAACTGAAAACCAAGTACAAAAATCATTTTCACAAAAAAAACAATGATATGCAAAAATTATATAGCACGATGCTGTAATTATGACCGATGCTTTTAATTTGTTGTCTAACCTGTTTTAAGCAGAGAGTTTTAAGAAGACCGTATAGATACTAAAATATTCATTCTTAATAAAAATTTTGTTATTCGAATAACAATCGCAATATGCATACACGATGGTAATTAAAACAATTGTTAAAGAAATTACACAGAAATATAAACAATTTGCCAATTAAATGTAAAATTTATTAACAGAATACGAGCAACGTTAACATAATTTTAAATACACAATTTATAAAACAATCTGCATACATTTGAACGGAATATTATAGCATAAAAAGCCATAAGACAACCCAGCCCAATAACCCAACAAAACAACTACAAAGAAAAACATAATTGCTATGGCATTCTATCAACCTTCGACGGACAAACGTACTGTAGGTAGCGAAATCGGCGAAAGATTTTTCATTTCAAAATCAAATTCTATTTCGGAATCTAGTTTGTTGGCTTATTAGACGTGAGTCGACGGTTCAAACCTCATGGTCAGACATCTCCAGCAGAACGAAAACGATTAAAAAAATATTTCTTCAGTGACTACCTCTCTCAAATTTCTGGCCAAAGCTCTGAGAATAAAGTCGACTTTAAACTGTAAGTCCCGCCACTCATGTATAAAATTAACACACACAACATAAAGTGGGGTGAGAAGCTAGGTCGTAATTCTGACTTAAGGATTGTAATGACGAATTATTATGTATGTATGTATGTAAATGTGATTCTTCTAAATATATATACGGCTGTCACAAGCGGTAAATTATGCACAACGTGTTATGTAAAAATTAAAAAACATCTCAAAAAGAAAAAAAAAAAAAGAATTAGACGATTATTTTAGTAGGATAGAACAGATTTTTCAGTCACATAGAAAAAAAAAAGAATCATTATTAAAAAATTTGCATATATTATACACATTTAATTATTATTATACATATATGTATATACATATGTATATACATGTGTATACATAATAGTTCAAGTTTATCAAACCAACCAATACGTCTTGACGTCATTGATAATTTTGATGGTTTGAGATGAATTGTGTCGTATTTTTGCAAAAGCATATATATTGACCAATCTTCATTGCCACGAAAAAATATTAGCATAATACGGTTTATACATACATACATGTGTAAATATATAAACTCATAAATTAAACTGTATGAGGAGTTGAAATTCAATAAATATACATAATATGTTTATATAATTTAAACAAAACTACATCCTACATGATTACATATATACATATGTGTGTAAGTATAAATTTTTATATAAACATGTTTTAATATAAATAGTACATACTATGTATGTCAGAAAATAATAATTAATAACTTACTTTGAATAATTTAATTAAATTAAAACTTTAGATTTATAGATACTATCGAAAAGACTGCTTTTGAATTACTAATGATAAAAATATAGTATATATACTATACATACATACATACATACATACATATGTATGCTCTATATAGTTTGTGGTTTAAAGAAGCCACAATACCAAATGGTATGCGTTGGAATATATTAAATATTCTCAAGTAACACTATAATTACAAAGTTCTTAACGTGTATTTCTTAAATTTCGCATAATATTTTATTTTGACATCAGTTTAGCAATTAAAACCGAATGAATTGTAGAAATGGCCTTACTCTAAAGACTAGATAGAGTATATAATATTTGGCTAAAGTTTTCATTTTTATATTCAGTGTACCAAGGCAATAATTTTTGCACAAACATCAAAAAAAAAAGAAAGAAATGTTCAACACATGTTTTGATTATAAAATTTTTATTTCTAAAATTAACTCTTAATTTTCTTATTCGTATACATATACATACTATAAATATAAAATCGTTTTGTAAATTAATGATGATCTATCTAATAGTGATGACGGCGAACAAAACAACAAACGTTCTCGCCTAAATTTTTTTTTTAATTTTTCCATACTTGAAATAAGAATCTAAATAGATATGTATATGAATAATTAAAGGTTAATAAAATTGAGTATAACATTGGCAAGGAACTCAATAAGAAGTCATAAGATATGTACATTAATAAAGAAAAGTTTCTTCGCCTCAGAAACATGTTAAAATCCAAAATTAAAAATATAAATAAAATAAGGAAAATATAATGAAGATGGACGAAGGCTGTGGCCACACGAAACAACCCACTGTCGATTCGTTCATTCAAAAACTAAATATATGTACACATACTTATATATATAGATAGATACCATATGTGCTTACTTATTTGTTGTTTTTTGGAAGACTAAACCCACTCAAAATTTTATATTGATAAATAAATGCGTGCGTGTGCCTTATACATAAATATAAATATGTGTTAAACACAAAAATTTATTTAAGATTTAGTACAACCCAAACACCAATATACATATGTACATATATGGCGAATTTACTACACTTTAAGCAAGTCGTAAAGATTTTTACATACAACGGGTTGTCTTAGCAGTCTAAAATCTTAACTTTAATAAAATTTCTCGTTAAATCATAGGAAATCCCTCAAGCAGAACATGTACAAACAGAATGATTCATCCAAAAACAAGGAAATAGAGTGTATACAATTTAAAACGCAGAGTATTTTACATATTGCAGCTTTTCTGAAATTGTTTTGAATATCATAAGAAGCATTTTGTCATTATCAAATCATTACGAGAGAGGAAACATCAACACGAACCGATGAAGGTATACGAATCACAACGAACCATATGTAAGAATGGAAGGAACAGCTTAGTCAATCACAAGTCAACCCACTGAAGCGAGCTTTGACCGTAAAACAGTTAGGGCCATTATTACAACTTGCCGTTAAACTTGGGTTTAGTTAAAGGAACTGGGTTTACAACTTACAGATACAATTTTTTTAAAATATGGTAGTGCCGGAGCAATGTCGATAAAACTGCTCAATTATACCAGGTTTTTTTCTATCGCAGTGGCAACCGCGGGCTTAGTTTTTTTTTTTTGTTATATATGCTCATTTTGTTTAAATTTAAAGTTGCCATAATGAAAATAATATATAATATGGCAAGTTCAAACATAAAGTGACCTTTAAATGTTAAAGGCAAGATGATCCCCCCTTTAGCTTAACGATCACTTCTATCTTATTGGGTACTCATAATAACGAAAAACAATTTATCTGCCCGTTAAAATCCTCCTTTAGTTAACGGCAAGTTGTAATAATGGCCCTTAGAATATAAGATTATGATGCGTCGTTAAACAATATTAAATCCGTCCCATTAACACATAAATTAAGAAAACACTGCCCCGCAATCGATGCAGAACGCTCTGAATGAAATCTGTTTCACTTTAGAATAGATAGCCAGAAATTTATTTAATAGATCTTGTTCAAAAAAAAATAAGAAAAATGTATGAAATAGTTGAAATTTCTTAATAAAGTTTAAAAAATTAATTAATTTTACTAAATATCCCTTTTTGGTATACCAATGCTGTTCCCGAGATCGGAAGTAAAACATTAAAAAAAAGAAATTTATCGATTATAGTAGAGAAGTGAAAATGTAAATAATACTCAAGAAAAATATGAATTATACATACATATTTTGATACCATACTGCTTTACATTTTAGGTAGCGGTATTAAGCTACTGTATTTACTAAATTGAATGATTTTTTTTTTAAATTTTTACTTCTTGAGATCATTCTTTTCTTTGTTTGACTCTTTTGCATACATGAGTAAGTATATCATGTATGTATCAATTATATTTTTTTATAATTTATTTTCTTATTGCGTTCGCGCTACCAAATGTACCTGATTCATACCTGTAACCGCAAATAAGTTCATTCAAGCGTGCGGCTACACGTCTGTATATTTTAATTTTTAAACATTTACATAGTTACGCACAAATAGATAAATTCGTTTTACAAACATAGCTACGTAGTTTAGTGGCATTTTATCAATTTATTTATTTCACTTCTCATTCCCAATTAATTTTGTTGTTTTTTAGAATTCCTACATTAAAAAATTCACTTGAGCATACAACAAACAAACGAAAACAATTCATACTCATTCGAACCTCATTAATCTCTTACAAAGATCGAAATATGTACATATGTATTCAGTAAATAAAGCATCAAGTACTTAAATATTTATACAGAAATAAACAGTAGCATGTATCGGTGTAGACCATTTAATAAACAAAAATTACCAGTAATAAACTTCGATCTCTCCAGCCCCCTAAATTTGATTTTTGCTTTTGTAATTGTTAACCATCACATCAACAACATCAACGTTAAATCAAACGATCTCAAGTTAAATGTAATATTAGAAAATATTCATTGATGATTAAACGTTACAAGTCGTTAGTTTGTTAATACATATGCATACATACATATATGTAGGTATATTGTTATTATTATTATTATTTTATTTTGTTTCTTTTTTGTTTTTGTTTTTGGTTTTAAATGTTTAATAAACGAATACGAGTAAGTATGTATGTACATAGGTACATATACACAGATGTACATGAATGTTTTTATTTTTTTTGTTGGCGACATTTTGATTTAAAATTAATATTGAATGGATAAAGAACATGTCTCGGTCATTTCTAGGTCGGATTGTATGATCTCATCTAAAATAGCTATGAAATCAAATACTGTGTGAAGAAACAATATGAAGTTACAACGTAAATAATTTATAAATTTTATATTGATTTATTGATTATTTATTAAACTTTTCTATTAAAAAGCTGAGTAAATTTTTTTAACGATCGTTACAAAATTCCTTAATGCATTTAACTTTAAGATTTAAATTTAAGTACATACATGTTATCGACTGTAACGAAGACTAATCGAAGTATTTAGTAACGTTTTTTTTAAAGAAGAAAAACAGAACAGAAATACACAGTAGTTAAATATCCTTGATAGAAATAGAAGAAATGTCCTCAATATTTTACATTCTTTATTGAATTTTACTAATTCAAACTACAAATCTGAAGACATATTTAATATACATAATTGTTTAGGATATTTGTACCCAGGATAGACTCAAAATAAAAAAGTTATTGCATTTAGAAAAACTAAAAGAGTTCATATGATATATACATACATACATATATATGTAGATCGTATTTTACAGTTTATTTTATTTATCTTAAATTTTTTTAGTAACAATAATTAATGAACAGAAGCTCAAGACGTACGAAAAAGTAAAACTGAAAATGACTATTACGTACTCTTATATAAAAACCAAAATCCAAACCGTCTCTACTCGCAAAATTTATTCTATTTAGAATAATTCTCTTAAAATGGTGTTTATATTTACACATATGTACATATGTGCGAAGCCTTTTGGCTTAAATAGAAATAATTTTTGCAATTAGTAGTGAATAGAAGAAAATCATATTGATCTGTTTGCTAATTAATCGAGTTATGTATGTATATGTAGTATATCGTTTTAAAATCGTTTGAGTAATCAATAAATTTGTGTGTAAAATGAAAAAAATACACAATTTTTTATTTTCAAATAAAACAAGTTTGGAAGGTTAATATACGAGTATACATATACATATGTATATAAAAAATAATTTAAGGGTTCTACTCGACTAAATATACAACTTATACCATATCGGTAACCGGGTGAATTTTCGTTGTCGCACAGTATTATGAGTGGACAAGCTCTAATAACTAAGGCACTACGACCTAACAGATCTATTATACCAAATACTTCAAAAATGAAATACAATATCACATACATACCAGCTAACGCATAAGCTACAGTGAGTGAAATTCACTTAGAAAAATCTCACTGGTTACCCGTTTGAAAATCCTAACAGACTAAAACATTTTTGTGACTTTCGACATCATCGCTTATTGAATTGACGTCTGGTGTACATAATTATAAATAAACTTCTTTTTGAGTAAAAAGTCTGTAGATATCAATCACTAAATTACCACAAATGAAATCATTATTTTATTACAAACTAATAGAATTCTTTAATTCACACGCGATATTTTTGGACGTTTTTTATTATTTCTTTTTCCTTATTTTTTAGTAGGTAGTTTTAATTCAGTAAACAGCGAAATCGATGTCTTTCATGACTTCAACAGCTTTGATTAATAATAAAAATGTTTTTCTTCTGTCTACCGACTAAACATGAAACAAACATACAAATTTATAAAAGAAATGAACTATTTTTGTTAATCTGCATGTTAAAGAAATCGATATACACATGTACATACTCACATATTTTCACATTTTATTTTGTTCATCCATTGAGAAGCAATTATTTACATGCATTTATATATATTTTATTTAATTTTATTTTTGTTATTCATTTGAGAAATGAACCTTTTTATTTTATTCATTTCGTCTGTGGCCAATACACATTTCTGCTATTATTCAAGTAAAGTTTATTCCCACTTTTATGAATGGAATTTTTTATAATTGAAATTGAAGTCAGACATAAGAGTGAAACTTGGTTCGTTTTATCTTGACCTGTTATATCTGATACTCTATAAAGGATTGTGAAAGTATTTATAATTGATCTTTCAAAGTGATTCTTAAGCTGCATGGCCACACATCAATTAATCAATTTAACGGATCAAACTTATTTTTTTGTGTGGTGTTGAAAATAGTCACACATATATGTAAGTCAAGGTAAGTTTGAACAATATCAAAATAATTTTGATTTTCACAACTTAAGCTGCAAAGATTATACATATGTTCTCTTCTTCTACACAATAACTATAAAATGAAGTTTGATGGCATAATCACCACGCAACTTTACATTTTGTGTTTATGGACATTATATGGTCCGACTGGACCAGTCTATCTGCTCACATGTTTCATGCTAATCACCTCCTTATTTAGAAAGTTTTCTGAAAATATTCCAGAGAGTTTTGATTTCCGATCATTTTATTCACTCCATCATAACTCGTTCTTTTGGTAAAAATAAAATTGTGTTGACTTATTTAAAATCCAATAAACTAAAATCATTATTAGATAGATTTTGCGTACATTATTATACATAAACCTAATTTTCTGCAGGCTTACACTACATTTTTATTCAAAATTATACGATTTCAATTAAATTATTATTCGTTCCTCGATTGCAAATAGAGGAACATTAATACCACAATTAACATTTGGAAGTTATTAAATGGTTTTTTTTTGTAACTTAAAGGACAATAAATAAATTCAATGAATATAAATTCTTATATATGTAGTAGTATTTTACACTCCATTGAGGACAATATAAATTAAAAAGAAAAAAAATATCTTCATACTACTTATTTATTATATATTTCGCCATCCATCTCGTATGGTGAACAGCACCAGGTGCATAAAACATTACTGCGTTACAATTATTTCTTAGGTTGCTATCCTCAAAACACTAAAGTTAGTTCTAATAACTCTCTGTAATCATCGCTTTTTAGTTTTATTTCGAGCTTAGACTGAGCAAAATTTATAACGCGACTGATTTATCCATTAACGTAGAATTTTATGCTTTCATCATCTAGTTTAAATTGTAATTTATTGAAATTTAAACTCGGTCAGGGTTATTTTAAATCTTTCGAAAATTACGACATTGGAACTAAAATTTCGTTCATTTTTACCTCAAACACGATCCTCAAAATTATTTCGTATATATGATTTCTACATGGTAATCATAAGAGCGGCATTTGTAAAAAGTTTCATACGATCAGTGCTTATTGCTGTTGTATAAAAAACGAAATCACTTATGTTGTCTTGAAGGCCCACTTTCCAAAGCGCTTAGCGCGCTTCTACTAAAAGCTGATAACAGTTTGTGGACCTAATGCAAGCATATAACATTAAAAGTACTAATGCCGAAGTTTTTTTTTTAACTTTAACAGCTGCTCGAATAGAATTTTTATTATTACACCTAATTCTGTTTTTACACGGTCTTTTTTTACACGGTTTTGATATAACACGGTTTGAAAATAAAATATTTTTAATTTTTTTTATACGATTTTATTCCATTTAGCACGATTTAAAATTTTTTGTGCTTAAATTTTTTTGTTTAATTTAATTTTTGCAAAGTATGTTCATATCACAAATTTAAGGGAATTCCCTTTTTGCGCGTACAAGCAAATTTACTGGTCAAAGCAAATGTAAATGTCACAAATTTAGGGGAATTTCCTTTTTGTGCATTCAAGCACAAAGGTCAGAGCAATTGAAATATGTTAAAGGTAAGCCAAAAAATATTTTATATTTAATAAACTATTCATATTTTTAATTTTGTTAAATATTTTATGAATCCCTAAAAGAAAATGTCAAATACAAAACTTCTTAAAAAATCCTTGTTTTTCACTATATTTAATAGGTTTTAGAGATTAGGAACCAATCACCTATTTTTGCATACGATCAGTGTCTTTTTTTACACAGTTTTTTTACACGGTTTTTTCTGGAACCAATCTACCGTGTAAAAACAGAATTAGGTGTATATAATTTTGAGCATGTGGATTTTGTGAAAATGTTATAAGACTGAAAAAAAAATGTTTAGAACTTTACAGCAAACATCTTCCTCTTACTACAAACAAAATTTTTTCATAAAATTAATACTTTTGAAGTTTTAAACAAGAAAATTAAATTTTATAGTTCCCTCTAAATTTCATCGCTTTAACTCCAAACGGTGGGGGTGGGGGTGACACTGGACAACAAATTTGTTGTATACATATCAGTGTAGTTTATGAATCTAAAACATTTAAAGAATTTTACATTTTTCTAGAAAATTGGTAAGAACAGAGATTAGAGAGATTTATTCTCTTTTTTTTTAATCAGAAGCCCAAAAAAGTTAAAGTGCTTATGATTGTGTGTGTGTGTGTGTTTTTTTTATATAAATACCAATAAAAAGTTCAATTGTATAAGCTGCTGGTGAGATCATTGCTACCAGTAGCAGTGAATTATAATCAAATAAATTTTTTATTTTCAGTTGACCTCAAACCAATGCTCATTGAAGGCTGACATTATTGCATTCGTAATTTTCTATACTTTTTGCGACAAGTGGTATACATAAGCATGTGTATTGAAATATGTTTCAGACAGAGTTCGCAATCATTATTTATCAGATTGTTATCAGTGGCTATGTAAATGTATTTAATAATAATGAGAGAGGGGTGCGTAAATTTATTTCAACCAACTGAATTACAAAATCCAAAAACTTTAAATCGTATACTTATAATAAAACTCTCATGTAGACTTGCTACATAAAATAAATACATACATATGTACGTATGTATGTATGTACACCACTATTTAAGAGAGTATTCGTTTTTCAGTATACGATTAATATTTTTGTTTGTTTTGTTTGATTTTCATTGTTTTTTGCTTTTTATTATCTCACACCGGCGTAGAATCGTAAAAAATTTTATAAAAATAAAATTAACAACGGGCTGCACATTAGAAATGGAAATTAAATACAAAACTTATTCAGTAAGTTTGTGTTCGCAAACCAAACCGAACTGAACCAGAGTAAAAATGATGTCATTTGTATGGCTGTATCCATGAATGTCGATGTGGTGGATTACTGTATATGCGGCTGAGCGGCTGTATGTTTTCGCTTTTATTATTTTTTTTTTATTTTTTTTTTATTTCTCGTTTCATGAACATTTTTAACTAACAACAGTGCTTAACTGCGTAAAATAATATCGATCTTTCTAAAGTATAAAGGAGAACCACTCAATCTTGCAAATATGTATGTATGTATACCGTAGTTCAGAGAACAAGTCTAGTGGTTGCTTTGTAAGAGTATGAACAAGTTTATGTGGGTGTGGGTATCAAAGTTGTCCTTAGAAAAGAGAAGATTAATTACATAATGTGTTGTGTAGTTACCTCGTTTCTCCTTGATGTGTGTATCGTATTGAGAGTTGCTACGTGCAAATTGTTTTGCTGCCATCGTGGATTGGATTTCTTGATATTCGCTGGAGGATGAAGTACTTTGGTGTTGTTGTATCTGAGTCGGAGTCAGAGACTTAGTCAAAGTACTGGCGCTAGTTCCGTCGGTCGCGAATACTTTCGATATATCTACACTTGCATTTGGTGACGCTGATTGGAGGGCGATTGAAGTTGTTGGTACTATGACTATGCTGCTAGCAGCAGTACCTTCAGTATCTGAATCGTCACTTATGTGCTCAGATTGGGAAAATGTGTCTGTTTTAGAGGTAAGGACACCTGTGCCGCGACCGAGACCTTCGCGTCCGTAACCTACGATTTCCAAACGCTTTTTTAGTGCATCGTGTTCGGAATGATGCGTTTCTGTGTCAAGTTTAATAAGTTTGTGCGTAGTAGTTGAATTTGTACCTGATTTTTCAATCCTGGAGGAGAACGAGGTAGACGGATTACAAATTGTTTCCTTTGTTACAAATCTATGCGATTCTCCTGGAGTCGTAGAACCTTGCGATTGTATCGTTTTCGAAAGACTGTCAGTTTTATGGGGGATATTTTCGCTTACTAATGATTCACTATGTTCATGTTGATGAGACGTAGTTGTTATTTTCGTTGTAGTCTTGGTAGTATAAGTAGAAAAGGACGAAGAATTTGAATGTTTTTGTTGCGTTTGCCATGGCATTTGTTCATGTTTGGTTTCTAGGTTTACCGTATGACGTTTGGGGTTGCCGCTTGTAGTTCCGACAATTATGTCAATGTTAGCGGGGGTTTCTAGAGTAACGGTTTCACCACCAACTTGAATACCACCACCAGTGGTTGGCTTAAAACGACTTTCACTTGTTACTCTGTAATCAGCAACGTCGAAGGATTCATCTGAGCCACACACATTTACTTGTTCGCCTTCATTTTCCAATTTGATAAAAATTCTGCTACCGCCAGCGGTCATATCTACAGAGCGTGAAGGTGTAGTTGCTCTTATTTCTCGCTGAGGAGACGAACGAGGTGAAAAATAACCTTCACCATGACGAAAGATTTTTTCTTCGTGCTTACGACCATCAGTAGTCATCGAAGAAGTCACAATAGTTGTTATCCCATCAACAGCTTTTACTTCTCTTACAGTTCTTTCGCCCTCGAGAAATTTAGCTGAAGAGACCTTTCCGTCGACAGAACAAGGACTAATCGGACTCAAGCTAGAAGAATGTCTTTTTGTTGTTCTCAAGGTAACATTAAATGGAGACGCAGCTGTAATTTCCTCTGAATTTGGAGGATTTCTGCGGTAACGCTGAGTTGTGCGTAACGTTACATTAAAAGGACTTTTCGGAGAATGCTCTTCCAATTCGATTCTGCCAGTCATTGCACCGGGTGATATCTTACTAGTAGTCTTAAGTGTAACGTTGAAAGGACTAGCTGTATGTTCCTCATGTATCTCAACCTTATGTGCCAACGGAGAGGGAGTTGACCTCAATTGAATTTGCTGAAAAGCCAGTTTTGCTGCTTCAGCTTCTGCCATACCTCGCTTACGTTCTTCTCTTAGACGCTTTTCAATTTCATAAACATCAATATCAAACGGATTGTCCGAACCCATGTCAACAACTATATCGGAAGTTTCAGACTGATTCTCTTCGATATTCTCCCTACCCAAATTGTCAATCGTCCTCTTTATCCCACACTCACCAGACAGCCAAGATTTCTCGTACAAGGCTACTTTCTGCTTTAACCGTGAGGGTGTGGTAGGAGTTGAACACCTATCTGAATTTTCATATTCTTCTACTGAGTACTCGTGGGAACTTGTGCTGCTAGATTTAATCGTCTTCGTTATAGTTCGTGTTACAGTAGAGGCCTCTTGCATGTATTCATCACATGCAGCCCCTTCATTACTAATACCCTCAATGGTCACATAGTCCTGCTGTATATGGCCTTGTCTAACATATGGTTGCGTACTTTCACCTCCTGATAATGATGATTCAACAGCTGTTTTCGCTATACGGCGTTTGCGCACTGCTGGTATAGGTGCATTCTGTAATACGGAACTAACCTCGCCCACCACTCTGTTTGGTGGTGGCTCTTCCTCATGTCTACCGTCTATCGTCGAATTATCCATGGTCGTCTACCATTTAATTTACGTTTTATTTACTAAATCACTCTAATTTTACACACCAATATTCACTTGCCGCACACAGAAGCGTGCCTCCCTTTTTTAAGAAGTAGTAATAGTTACAAGAATTGATTTTTCCTTTTTGGCTTGTTCGTATTGCAATACAGAATATGGCAAATGCCGGCAAATTAAAAACGTTTTTAATGTTTTACACATACATACATTCACACGTACTATATTTATTTCGTTTGCTTTGCTCTTTTGATTTTTATTTATTTTATTTTTTTTTTTTTGTTATTATTATTTGTTTGTTTTTTTTTCTTTATTTGACAAGAATATTATATTTTTGATTAGACACTTAAATACATAAATTATTAACAACGTTTTTTTTTTATTGTTTTAAATCATTTTTTTTTATTTTATTGTTTTCAAACAAGTACAAGTATCTACCCGAATAAAAAAATTCCGTAACTCTTTCACTTCTTCCTCATACACATTCGTGCATATGTATGTATGTATGTATGTATGTACATATTAATTGATCCGATTTGGATTTTTCTTTGTATTTTGAGTATCCGTAAAATGCAAGTGTAGTTTATTTACTTTTATTTTGTGTAACATTAATAAAAACAAAAAAAAAACTTTAAAGGTTTATTTTATTCAACAATATTATTCAATCACTTCTTTTTTCGTTGGTCATACTTTAACGTAGGGTTTGTTCTTTTTTAAATTTTCTTAAAAAAACCATTCTTTTCTTACACGACCAACATTCATCGCGAATAGTTGTTATAAATCTATCTTCCACTTTTATTTATTACTAACTACAATGCAGCGTAATTTTAATCTGTTAAGGCTGAAAGCCGTTTCGTTACTAAAACAATTTGAGTCGAACTTATTCCACTTACCTAGAGAGCACAGAAATTTTTTTCAAGGCATATTTATACAGGGTGGCCTCATTTATACAACAGTACAAAGTAACATTTTGTTTTATCGAAGAGTGAGCAAAAAATTAACTCCCAAACCTCCATAGAAAGTACAATATATAAACTTTTTACATTTCACAATTAATAAATAAAATTAGATAAATAAATATTATTATATGTATATAAAATATAGCAGTACCTTAAAATAAAAAAAAATGAAAAAAACTTTTACATCCAGTTGGCCGCATAATTTACAGTTTATGCGGCCAGCATAGTCACTAACGCTCAGAATTTGATACCTAACCTATTCATGTTGTACGTTGGAGAAAGTTAGTACGTAATAAGTTACAAGTGCAAAAAGAGTTTGTAGGTGGAGTGTTCAAACTCATATGTATAGTATGTATATTCAAATTGCTTATAAATTACAATAATTCAGGATTTCTTTTTTATATTACAATTAATCATAATACAACGTCAGACAAATCTGCCATCACAAACACCCAGAGTCTCTGGTGAGAATTAAACCTCCAACTTCGACATTCGTTGTTCAGTACACTACCAACTAGACAATCAGGGCAACAACACCTGGATGATATATTTGAGTAACAATCACGCAGCACTCACTAGTCGTAGCAACTCTTCAGATTTAATGCTCACGATAAAACCGTGTATGCCGTTAAAGTATAAAATTAAAATTCGGAGTTTATTACGAATACAATATGCGCAAAGGACAACAAACTTCTGACAAAGATAAAAACTCATTCAAGTGAGGTCACCTTCTAAAATATGTATATTTGCGTTGTATTTGAGACAAAAATTCTAAACAATACACCAAACGCATCTATTTGCGAATATACAAACATATGTCTCTACATGCATATGTTAGTATGTGGATAATAGTAGTTTTATCAATTTTGTGATTTTATATCTGCTTTTAGCGCTTTAAAAAAATTTCAATACGTCTAAATTTCAATGCAAATCTTTTAGTCAACATAAAATTTATTTACACTATTTGAAGGAAAAATGCAAATATGTAGTTAAATATTAATAAGATTATACGAAGTGAGAGAGCGTTTAGCCTTCATGGGCAGGACGATTCATATCTGACAGGAGGAGTACTTGAAAGAAGCAATAAACATATATGTTTTTGAAACAAATTCAAAGCGAAATGAGTTGTTGTAATACTGCTACTACCTGAATAAATATACTATGGTAGGTCTGCTCTTAAAGTCATCTACCATTCAAAAAAGCTACCAATACAGAACGAATGGTATGCATGCTAAATTGATGCATGCCTATTGAATGAAACGCATAATTATTTTCCAACGCGTTAACATGTATTGTGTATTTTAATCACCAAAAGAAATTACCGATTTACTTTAATGTCAGATCATTCGTTAACTATCATCATGTCATGGCATTATAAAATATGGTATACACAAGACAATCAAAGGGAATGAAACATTGCAAAATCAGTAGAAATTGATGTTGAATGAATACATGGCATAAACAATGTATACAATGTTCAGTTAACGCGAATCCATTCAAACCGTGCTTTGTTCCGAACTACAAATAAGATGACAGACTAAATGTCAAGCATTTCAACACAACACTTTGTTTCTATTTTCAAAACCATTACATTATTTTCACCAATTAAAAAGCGCATAAGATCAACTAAGACTTAATCTCGCATACGTACATAAGTATATGAAATGTTTATACAAATAGGAACCGTTTCATCTATTATACGCAATTGCAAAGATTGCGGTACAAATTCTAAACAGGAACTTCTTGGACAATATTTGAACTCTTGTAAGGTATCTCGTAAAATTTAAGAAAATATCTTCCTTGAAATACAGTTTTCTTCGATATAGGGTATACGATTCCTTACTTAAAAATACTAGTCAGTGTTTTGTTTTTTCAATTTAAATTAATTAAATAGAATTCAAAAATACAATATTTTCGATTTGATGTGATTTAAAAGTTCCTTAAATTTATTTTATACAATCTAGTACATTTTCGTAAATACGCGTTTTTTCCTTCTTTTTGTGCAGAATAGTTGATAGCACTAATCGTAAAAGGTAGGAAGAGAATGAGAGAGCTTATCTTAGATATCGTATTTATACCAGTGTTGCTGATGTTACCCTCGCGACTGCCAACCACTAGTCTCCGTCGAATTTAGACAGCAAAGAAATGCGCTTCAGATGCGTTACTAATACTTTTACTCTTTTTGTTTAATAGCGGATATTAGCAAACTTTGGCAACACTTTTTACACTTTCATTCACAATTTTTTTAAATTGAATTTAGCATTTCAGCACATGTGTATAGTGCCCAATCAGAGTTGCCAGATAAATTGGGTGTGATAACATTATTTATCTATAAAGTCGCCTGGCCGCACATCAAATTTTATTCATCATTATCCTTTTTTGTTATTATTATTATGTTGGAAAAAAATATTCACACGTATTGGCCGAGGTGAGTTTGAAGAATATCAAAATAGTTTTGATTTTTATTACTTGCGTTCCATAAATCATTAAATTTGATGTGTCGCCGTGCACCATAAGACCATCGCTATTAGATTCGAAATTGGACACTTGTTTAATTCGCTTCTACGATAATTCAATATATATTGAAACATATCATCCACAATCAAAAGGATCAATGTACTATAATTAACACAGTTTGAAATCGAATATTTTGCGAAAATGATTTTAAAGACTTTATTTCCTTTAATACAATCGTAATTACATTAAAAATTGTGTGTATTTCTATTTCTAATGCAAGTGGAAATAAAATACAAAAATTAATTTCGGTAGCTAACAGAAATAAATACTTCCACACTATCCTAAATTTCTAACTAATACACATAACTATTGATTTAATGACGAGTGCATTTAAGTTAATAAAAAAAATATAAAAAGTGTTCGATTCTTTGATTTTAAAATATATAAACTTAAAAATATTCTTTCAACGATTTCTGAAATCGATTTTAAATTACCACCTGTGAAATTGTTTTTAATACACTTTTAAAATATAAAATTTTAAATTTAAAATAAAAAATAACAGCCCAAGGCGAATTCATTAACGAGGTGGGTTTTGTTTACCAGCTGATGTAAGTAACAATGTCAAAAAAAATGTTTGTTTTTTGTGTATTTTGTTTCGATATTCAATTTCGTATTCATATTAGTCATAAACCCTCATATGTACCGCATGTATCCTTAACGATACGCACTCTGGAAATTCTTTAGGATTACTATTTTAAAGCCAATTATATATTAGAATTAAGTCGCCGTAGTAGGTAGTGTGTTGGCTTATTAGACGAAAAGCCAGGGTTCGAGCCCCAGGCCAGACATCAAATTGAAACACAAAAAGTATTTCTTCGGCGACTTCCTCTCAGCAGATTTCTGGCAAAAACTCTGAGAGTAAATAAAATTGCCATGAAAAGTTTCTCAAAAATCTGTCGCTCGGAGTCGACTTTAAACTGTAGGTCCCGCCACTCATATATAAAATTAACACGCACAACATAAGTGGTGTGAGGAACTAGATCATAATCCTGATTGAAGAGTATGTATATATTAAAATTGTTGCAAGATGATTAACAATATTTAAGCCTTTAACACTAAATACATATATTTATAGTTATTTAGGTAAGAGTGATGAATTACCAAAAAAAAAAAAAAAATTCATGTCTCCAACTAGGTGCCTAAATTATGACTGAAATAACTTGTGTGTTATTTTTAAAACAAATTCTCTTTCTGAAGATTGGGATATAGGGATTAAAACAAATTGGACCAATCTTCTGTTGAAAATTTGTTATTATAAGAAATAACGTTTGCAGCTGATATTTTTTTTAATTTACAGGTTACTGCAGCACCTTATGTAATGTAATAATAAAATTCATAAGAATTTTCAATATATAAAATTTATTTAGTTTTTTTTAATTGCTTTAACTAATTTCCTATGGAGGTTTGAGGGTTAATTTTTTTGACAAGATGTGTACATTTTTACAAAAACAAAATCCCTGTTGTTTTTTGTATTGTTGTACTTATTGTAATACTATTCCCACCTCGTTAATGAATTCGCCTTGTAACAGCCTATGTAGTTTTTTAATATTATTTGAATTCTCTATTTTAAATTTTTATTTATTCTCTCTCTGTCTTATCGTTATTATTTTAAATTCTTTTTTTTTATTAAAGTGCAAGTTTAATTTTATCGCTCAAAACCACAAGTAATCAGATGACTTTATAGATAAATTACTTTTAATTGATAAGCAATCTTATCATAACGTATTTTTCATACATAAAATCACTTTATATTCGAACAACAGTTATTCGAACCACTGTTATTAATGTTTACATACATTTTATTTTCTTACTTTTGGTTAGATGCAGTCTTTTATTTTTATTTAATTTTAACGTATCGTTAAGAATTTTGTTATATTGGTCAGAAAGCAAAATATAATAACAAAAAGCTAACATACAACTTCCACATTATATTTTTGTCCGTTTATATTACCCAATTTAAGATACTGGACAAATTTTAGTAGAGATATTCAGAATTCATATTACTACCAATGCATACATACACCGTTGTACATATATAGACATTTTTCCCGTCATTAGTGGTGAAAATTCAAAGAAAAAAATTGGTATAGCGTTGTTTAAGCCTTTTACAATTAAGAATGTGATAAAAATAAAACACAGAAATTATTGGGAAGAAACGTGAAAATTAGCGGGAAATAGTCAACATATAACGGTGTATGTAAACTTTATTTCTTGACTGTATATTATGTTGTTCATTTGCACCAAATCTAAATTTTAATTTAAAATTTTATTTAAATACATATTCAGAAATATTCAGTGGGGTGTTCATAAAATTTTTCTAGATTCGTTATAAATTTAGCACTTGGAATCGAAATTTTGAGCTATTATACTAGTTATAACAGCATGGAGCACTCGAAGTGAAGAATTTCATTGTTAGAAAATCAGAAATGCCTTGACCCTAAAAATTGTATAGGTACAGCAAAGTAGGACGGAAACTCAATTATTCCATTTACCTGTTTTTCACATCCCGCCGTTGGAACAATTCCCCAAATATCTAACAAAATTAAAAGATTTGTTATTGAAAATAAAAATTAATGAAACTCTTTTATGCTATAAGCATAGTTAAACAAGAATATCCACCACCTTGCATTCTTTTTAGCGCAATTCTACAACTCATCGAAATGAGAAGATATAGACTGCGCTGGTAATTTAATACTGTTGGACATCTCCTAACGGTGGCGACTTAAACTTCAAACAAAACGATAAAACAAAGCTGTGACCTTTCAGCAATAGTTGCTTGCGACAAATTCTATGATATCGATGGCCGTGGACCATATTGCACTCACAACTATATCGGTAAATTGCCGACCAAGATAATATAAATAATAAGATAATATAAATAAAAACAGTAATGAAAGAAACAGAAATATTTATATTTATATGCCACCCAGTACAAGATCGCAAGCAAATCTACACGAAATCAATAAAAATAATTGAACTTAACTTTATCGTGTATATGTGTGTATGTTTAATACAACATTTTAAAAATTAAACACAAAATAAATAAATAAAAAAACACCTTTTTATGTACATATGTATATAAAAATTAATCTTTATATACATATATGTACTATTTACAAATATGTCCAAATCTAAATTGTTTAAACAAGAGAATACAAAAGCTACAAAAAACAATTTATATCCGTCTGTACCGGTGTAGAGCAATTATTGTTCAATCAACGTCCATTAATTTACAATGATTTGAAATTCAATTGACATGATGTAAGCACTTTCTATTAAATTTTCATACTAATTTTAATCGTTTTATTATCGGGCTAGAAAATAAAACGACGTCTATTTAATACTGAAGAATACCGACAACGATTGATGGCACAAGCTAAGCAATGATAAAAAGAGTTATTTTCTCTTGGCGATAAATATTTTAAATAATTAAACGGAATATAATTTGTGAAAACGAAACAAAGCAAAATTTCCAGTTTCGCGATAACAATACAGCAAATGCATGAATGAAATTTTCTCAAATTAAATTCTCTCACTATCTTCTGTGTAACAGTCGTTTTTACGTCTAAGTGCGATAGATAGCTCTTAAATGTTCAATTCAATTGACTTTTACTCAAGTTTAAGATATTACTCTCAATTGTATGCTGACATCAATTATTGCATTTATTTCTACAATGTAATACTATGAGATCACCAAATAATAATTTAAAATTGTTAGCTCGTATCCTTACACTTTTCGTCAAAACTTTCAATCTGTATTCGTGTGAATGGTAAACATTTTATAGCTAAGCATCATTTCGTTTACAAGTAAACTGATTAATTGATAATAATTGCAAAATCTATCTACGACTCTAGTCGGTTACTTTTTTTTACTCGAATGTCTAAATGAAGAGACAACAAATTACAAAGATTAAGTACGGTTATCGAAGTCAGACCGTTAACTATCTTCATTAATTTTGTGTATTAATTGAAATGGATTGAAATTACATAAAAACTGTCTTATATATTAGATCAATGTGTTAATAAATATATGTATATAAATTCATTGAAATAATTCTTTGTAAATATTTATAGTGAGACTTACCTTGAAGTTGCAAAATAGTCATTTGGTATTCTGCAAGCTTTTCGTCAACATAATCTTGAGATTGATTGGCAATTATTTCTGCTGTTGATGGACCATATTCCTCTTCATCATCATAAATCACATACGATTTAGGTTGTGGAGGTTCAAGTGGTACACCAACAAAGTCGTATTGATTTTGTGATTGAGGACGTTGTTGCATTGGTGATGGTGCGTACTGTTGTTGTTGTCTCGGATACTGCTGTTGTTGTTGTTGCGTTTCGTAAATATTAGACATCGGAGTTTGACGATTGCTACCAAACATAAACTCAGAATTAGGTGTTTGGCAAACAATCGGAGATGGAGTAGGAGAGAGTTGAAATGAGCTCGCAGGATCGCCATATGAGTTTTGATGATGAATATGTCGAAAAGGTTTTGGACCATTTGGACCTCCATAAGTCGAAGGCGATGGGCAGACTTTAGGTGGCAATTGCGGAGCAACTCCAGCTTGATTAGGAAAACTATTTGGTTGGAACGCTGCTGGCTGATAAGGTGCTGGTGAAAAATTTCCAGCTAGGGGCCATTGCGGCCTAGGATAAGGTATATTGTTTGAACCTCTCGTTCCTCGTAAGTTGCTTGGTCCTGGTGACATGGCATGGCCAAATGGGGTTGGACTCATGGGAGCTGGTGACGGCATTGATGGTCTGCGTGGTCCAGAAATAATTGGGGGTGGACTTGGGGCCACTGGTGTCCAAGGAGATGGTGGTCGATACATAAAAGATGATGGAGATGCTATACGTGGATTCCAACCACGTGGGCCATTTGGAGGCGGTTGCTGCCCCGACATTATTATTCAAATTTACTTTATATAATTTATCTTGTAAAACACCGTTTTAGTTTCAATTTCTCCAAAAGATTTTTTTATAAATATTGTAAATTTTTTAATATTTTTATTCAGTCTTTATATTTTAATTGGTATATGTCTTTAAAAAAAACTTTGTGAAATACTTTTACGGTAGTTTTTTACTGAAAATAATATTTCACCTTCAATCGTATTAAAATGAAATTCTATTAAAATTAATTTTCACTTTCATTGCCGTGAGTTAATTACAAACAAATTGAATGAGCAACACTTGTCTGCCTTTTTTACATACATATGTATGTATGTGTATACAGTGTCAGACAAAACTGTTGCGAAACATATAATAGTATAAAACATTAAATGCCCTTATGTCTCATTTTGCTATTTGAAGATAACTTCATTATTAAACATTTTTAAGGGTTATTGAAAGGAGCATATGTTTCAAAAATTTAAAGAAAGAAATGGAGTCAGCGGGTTTAAATGTAAAAACATTTGATGATTTCTTATTTACAAATCATAACCGCAAATATCGAACAAATTTAGCCTTCACCATAGTATCATTTCTCGAATCATAAGTAAGAATGCAACCGATAACAACGATGTTTGGCTCTTAAACATCGATGTTAGTATTGATGGGCGATGCATGTTCATTTGAGCAATACTTTCACATAAAAAATCAGTCTACTATAAACTGCAGAAATACTGACGGATTTTATCTAACAAATGGAAATGCTTGGAATGGAATTTCTGTAGAAGTATTATTCAATAAAATTTAGTGATTACGCCATTAGATAATAATTTATTTTAATGTAATTAATAAAATAGAGTAACATATTACAATCTTTTAAACTTAGTTAATCAATGTTCTATTTACAAAAATTTCTTGCTTTAGTTTTTTCCGATATTTTAGGTATGAATGTTGATAAAAATTAAATATCAAAAAATTTCGATTTCGAAAAAATATTTTTTTTTTGTTTTAAATGAATTTTATCAAATTCTCTCATGATCTTATATTTTCTCTTGCAAGACAATAAGGTGATAATTTTCATTAAATCATATTTATTTTGAAAGAAAAATAAAGTCAAAATGTGCAAAAAAATGATGAAAATATCGGCACATGAATACTCACAGATACTATATACAAAATGTGCATATGTATGTGTATACAAACTCTATATTTTTTTACAATATTCTAATCATTAATTATTTAAAAATGGCGCTGACGAAACATATTTTTGAAAAAATAAACATGTTTTTTTGATGTTTTCTTTGGTTTTTTAAATTTTGTGATCTTGAAAAATATTTCTACAGCTATAAACATTCGAAATGAAAGTTCGCAAAAGCATGTATGATCCTGAGTAGATAAAGAAAAAAAGTCTAATTCAATAATAGATACACAATATTATTAAATGAAAGCGGATTTCATTTCAATCTATTTGAAATGGAATTTGCGTTGTTGGAAAAATATCTAAAATAGATGTACGTCTATACGTGAACTAAAATACGATACGCAGAAGACAAATTATAATGTCACCTGCATAGGACATAATTTATAACTATTGTCGTCACAACAAATTAAAAAACATCTTGAATTTTTCCCTCCAAACATCAAATAATAATTTTAATGTATGCGTATTTTTATAGCATATATTCACTCATGTGTGCCTATGAACACGAGGAAAACATTCTATTTTGGCAATTTTAAAATATGAAGAGCAAAATGTATAAATGCCGCCTATATCGAGAATTACAATAAACAACTTAAACTCTTAAATAAACAAACTTCTTACATATTGACGATACATTTTAACGATATTTAAAAAAAAGTATCGAATCTAAACAGTTCATATATAATTTAAATTTTTTTTCTTTTACTGTAGTTCATTAGGAGAGTGGAAAAGTTACTGTTCGAAGAGTGTTTACTCTCAGCCTTTTTCTGATTGGCGGGAGGGCGTCTGGGGACAATAGCGCTCATCTAAGCCTTTTTTTTGTCGGATTAGAGTCGATAATTGTTCTGGAGATCATATGGTTTATCATTTGTACCTTAAGTAGATCACAAAGAATATGTCTGCCGTTGGACAAGCTACTGGAAAATTATAATAACAATAATCCTAACTCACATGAGTGGTGGTATTCTGAATTAGAAATTTATAAAAATGTTTCTCTTTACCGTAAATATCATTAATATATTTTACAAATTATAAATCAATTACTTTTTTAATAATGAGTTTAGAAGAAAACTTAAATAAGTATCTATCTATACACGCATACAAAACAAATGAATGCACTAAAATTCATAAAAAAAATTTTTAAATTAAAATACCATAATAATACCATAAAATATTGTGAAATTGATTTCAAAATAACTGAGTGCAAAATGATGCTATTTATAGAACCTCAATAATAAGTATAGCAAATTTGTAGAATGTTTATTTTTTTCAATATCCAATACGTACGTACATATGTATGTATGTATGTATGTAGATACATTAAAGTGTATACATATATGTATGTATATAAATGAGAGAAACCCTGTAATCTCATGCATTTTTGAAAAGGTTTTAAGATATTTTATTAATTGTTTAAGTAAAAAAATTAAAATAAAAAGTCGCAATCTACATGGTGGCGCTTAAATATGTTTCAAAATATAAATCGCCAGCATTAGGTTTTACGTTAACGGTGTGATGGGTTGACGTAAACCAGACAACAAAGACAAAAACATGGAAGATGAAGAAGAAACATAAAATGAAGGGATAAACATTATGATCATGAACCGACTATGGTTGAGAAAACTTAAAGAGAAATAAAACGGAAAAGACGATGACGGCTGCTTTCTTTGCGGTCGATACACGAGTATATGTTTTGGTGAATTCATTCCGCCAAAGATGATTTTAAATATTCAAAAATAGAAATGAACTCAGTTCGTTAAACTGTGTGCAATCACACAAGCACAAGTAACAAAAGTACTCCGACAAATTTCCCGAGATATATTTCTTGTTTTCCACCCAATTTGTGTAAAAACTCTCTATTTTTGTATCGATCTGTCTGTCTCTTCGGTTTTAAATATACACACTTAATTTCATTTTATTGTTTTCACTATTACTTTTTACATACATATGTATGTATGTACATATGTATATTGCATTTAAATTCTTCATAAACACTATTAATTTAACCAAATATCGAAATAATTCTCTTCATTGCTTTTGTATAATTTTTTTCTTTGTTGTTTTTCATGGCAGTTTGTTTGTAATTTCACGAAATAGCAAATCTAATATTTTAAAAGATATTGATGTATAAAATAATGTTTTTTTTTTTATTAAGTCTGTATATGTATATTTTTTTATATTAATCAACGTGGAAATGACGGCCATTTTGCTTAACGACACTAGTCAGTTATGTAACATATTTTCAAAATCATATTTTTCACATTTATGCGTATTTATCTTATTTAGATACATATTTTATTTTTATAAAAAAAATTTTACTAACCAATACCGAACGAACTAAATACGTAAAGTAACGCGTTTTACAAAAAGGGACCACTTTTCCTTTTTAAATTTTTCCTTTTTTCACAATTCCTCCGATTCTGTGTATGTATATGTATACGGATTATGGGGTAACAATTATATATATGTATGTATAATTTTCTATATATGTATTCTACGAGTGTATATAATCTATGAAAGAAATGATGAGGAAGATTTTTTGTGTGGAACAACAAATCCTCGAGAAGAAACCGAGAACAACACTCGACGAGTACGAAACACTAACTGAAAATTATTTTCCAATAAGAAAATTCACTTTGGATCCCCACGCAGATTTTCACTGAAAACAATCACACACATTCTTCCGAATATGTTTTCTTTCGATTGAACAAGCAACGAAGAGAATTTTCTTCGTCTTTCTCATGTATGTTCTTTAAATATTTTTTTGAATTTTTTTTTCGTTTCTTTATTATAAAATTTTGCTTACTGATCAGAAGAGTCAACAATGTTGGCAAATAGTTAATATAACTTTTATTTTATTTAAAATTTCTTCTTTTTCTGACATTTTTAATAAGAAATATCGAATAATAGGTATAATAGCGTTCAAATAGTACGTTTGTTTTATATATCACAAATAAATGTAAAGAAATTGAAAGTTAAAAATATGTTTTTTATTAAAATCAGAAGAAGAAGAAACATATGCACATACATACATATATAAATATATGTATATTATGGAGGGGATTGGCGGTAGATATACATACATATGTATTTATACTTCAAAAATATAAAAAAAATCAAATCACAAACATCGTTTTCCCAAAAAAAACATTATTAATGAATTTACTTAAGGTACGGTCAAAGTAGTAAAAATATTTAAAAAACACGTAACTACAAATTTTTAAAAACATATACCGATGAACTAAACTTATAATTTCTTTAACTCTTTCAAAAAAATGCTCGTAAGCCCAAAAATATCGTACATATCTATAGTATAAATAATATTACTATTAATGAGGAATATATATTAATAATATTTAAAAATTAAACTCAAAGCTTATTAAACCAAATTATCATTTAGAGAGTTGTTGTGGCGAGCAACGGATCGTCTACTCAGAATACCTACATTTTTTAATCATTTCTTTTGCCAAAAAGAAAGTTAAAAGAAAAAAATATGTCAGAAAAACAAATATTTTTCAGTTTATACCTTATTTATTAAAAATAAAATTTTGCTAAAAAAAACATAATGAGTCATCTCATTATGAGCCGATAATTCAAAGAATATTGATCTTTTTTTATTTTAAGCTTTAATAAATTTTCCGTTAAAAATCATTTCTACTGTTTCTAGAAGAAAAACGAATGAAGGAATTAATGGTGATACAAATGTATATACAGACGTATGCACATAAGATATACAAAATTTTTATTTAATCATCAAATAAGATTCTTATTGAAAGTTATCTTTGAGATCACAAAGTAATGTACATTTGCATATGTGTACGTATGCACTTATGTACATTGGAAGTATATAAATATGTATATACATGTATAGATGTACAGACATAATAAAAATTGTATTTGCCATTTCAATATTTAATTTTGTAAACGTGATGTTTTTCCTGCAAGTACCGGCTCATAAATTCAATTGTATTATTTTTGTAAAATGCAAAGAACGTGAAATATAAACATAAACAAAATTTTTTGCCGGTCTGTTTTACTTTGCACGTCATTTTCTTAATTTTTCTCTTTTTTCCAAAGAGTCTTCAAGTAGCGCATGATCAATGGTTTTGTATATAATGCTCAAAAATGTTTAACTTAAAGTATTGTATATTAACAGAAACAAAGCGTATTAATTAAATGCTATGTACACAATTGCTTTATTCGAATAATCTTTTTGAAATCGTATTTAGAGTAGTGGCCAAAACGTTTGCAACAAAAGAAGCATGTCAACCCTTCATTAGACATTACTTAACTTCCGATTTCTTTTTAATACTTGGTTTTTGTCATATTGTATTTACAATATTGTTTATTATATAAAAGAATAGGAAAGCATCTTGCTATTAATGAAAATAAGAAGAGTTATAATTGATCCACTCTCATAAATACAATATATGAATAATTTTTTTTATTTACAAACCTTTAGATATAATCACTATCAAATTACTTTTTCATAATTCGAATTTCTTACATTTATACGGTATTAATAATTGCACAGGGCATACATAAATACACCTATTCAAGAAATTACAATTCTTCTGAAATTGATATGGGTGCAGTAAATGATCGGCAACAAAAACAATTTTGAAACAAAAATAAGAATTTTACATAATAATTTTCACAAAAAAATCGCTAATGTTCTATCAAAAAATTAAAGTGTTTTGGTGTTAAGCAATTCTTATGGCAATATAAACTGAAAGTCTCGGTAAAGCTAGCATTTAAATTATACAAGAGCGCTGTAACATAAGCTCAAAAGAAGAGAAAAATTCGTCTTAACTTTGCTCGAACACATTACAATGTCGTTATAGTAATATCAATGATTAATGAAAGAATGAATAACTTGTTTTCGAATGTATTCGATCCCTTCACGCATCCCTTGAATTAATTACAAAAATCGACTAAACTCATAAAAGGTCAATTGGCAAATTACAATACCGACAGTCATGACTGCGTCTATAACTAATATTAATTTTGAAAGCAATATTATGATATTTCAAATCGTCGGCCAGAGTTTAGTAAAAATAGTGTGAGAATAGTTATTTTATTTATTTTTAAAATTCAGTGTTTTTCTGGAATAACTGAAAGTAAATATTTAGAAATCTGACAGTTCATGGCAAGGCGAACTCATAGAAGTTGGTGTTGTCACCGAATGTCCAGTATTTTGATTACAATTAAACGATTTAATATCATTACTGCGTGTCCTGGTAGTCTAGAGAGTAGTGTGCTAGACTATTAGCGTGAGGGTTCGAGGGTTCGATTCCCACTAGAAACTCTAGTCTATTACATCAAACCGTGGATATGGGCGAAGACCAATTGGTTATTACAATTTATTTACTTTTTCTTTTTTTCCTTTCTTCCTTCTTCCAAATGTAATGATATTAAGGGATTGATATTATGGATGACAACTAAACTTCATTGACATTGCCAATTGGCAACCATAAAATTATAGTTGCCACAAAAAAATAGATTTTATAAGTAATCACTATCTGTAACACTAGTTTGTACCATTTTAGCTACGGACGAGTCAACTGAAGTTCAGTTCCATAAACGATCAGTTAATATTTTGTTTTGTTTAAATTTAAACATTTAATAAGGATAAACAAAATCGCTGTAAACACTTGCAATTTCAATATTTATATGATTTGATTTATAAAAATCTAAAACATAAAATGCGAAGTCAAGCTCTCAACATACTAAAATACAAATTGATTCGAATTCAAGGGAATAATTTTTATTCGCCTGGTTTTTCTTTTGACATAGTCAAAGTGGTAGATAGTAGTGACTGCACTGCAACACAGACAATGTGGGAATAGAGAGCAATTTTGTTAAAACGACTTACTTTTAAGTGGCTTCAACGCTGGTCTTCTAAAACTTCAGGAATAAAGAATTTCCAAAACTTGTACAACCACACACTTACTATGAGCTGATAGGTGTTTCTACGAAAAAATAATTTGGAATAAGTTTGTTTTTTCAATAACACTGTACTTACTTTTACTTAAAGTATATTGTTTTGATTTTTTATTTCTCTAAATTTAATTTATTTATAAATACATTCTAAAAAATTAAACTACCAATGATGCTATTTTAAATGATTACTCTGCAACAAAAAACAACATGCAATAAAAGTAGATTGCATACCGTTATTAGTTTCTATTATTGATCGTAATCATTTACCACAGAGTTGCATTGTTCTAACTACTGTATGTATACCTTAAGACATATTTACTTAACAACAGACAGTTAATGTTAGAAATAAGTCTATAATATTTCTTGTATTTTCTTATTATCTGCGAATGTATCCAGAATGTAGTATTCAGTTTTTAAACTTTCAGTTCAAACACTCGAAACATACGCAAGCGTTAAAAGTAAAGTTAAACTCCAGTTACTAATTTTTTCCACCATTGTTTTTTTATACTTTAAAAGTAAAATATTCATTTTAACATATTATTTTTTGGCCCCGGTTTATTTTTTTTTTCTTTTCTAGTTAATAATAACTATTATTTATTAAGTAAAATTTTTCTTAAGAAAATATAATAGAAATTGTTTGGTCTTTAAAACTAATTTAATTTAACCGTAATTCATTTTGTTGTCAATTCTCTCTTGCACTATTGTTTCATTCCATCATTCCTTATTTAAGTGTCGAATAAGACCAGTGTGTGTGTTTCTTTATGAAAATAATAAGAAGAAGTGTAAACGAAATGCCATATCAAAACGAAATGCCAAAAACAATAAAAAAAATCGGCAAAAATATATAAATTTATTGCTAAAAATCTTTAAATATTTAATTTAATTTCGAATAACCAGAATATAAATTACAAAAAATATTAAAATCCAGAATAGAAATGAAGACATTTTTCCTTTGTAAAATGGATTAGCGCAATATGTAATATTATAATTGGTTTTTAAACACACAAAAGACAGCGTACAAAATTCAATAAATAAAAATTATGGAAAATTAGGAAATAAAGTGACAAACATTAATAAAATTAAATATAAAATTTCTTAAGTTCAGTGAGTGGGTTTGAAGTAAAGATATTTTTGAATTTCTTAATATCTGACCCGTTTATGATGTTTAAAGCTTGTTAATTATACTTTAGTATAAGGATAGTTTCTATCGCCAAGTGCTATGAATGCTGTTAGTGTGTATGTAAATACAGCAAAATTGGTTCTCCAGTCGACGGAGACATCAAGTGCAACTTCTGCCAGTTCGAATCCAGAATTGTCTAGACTTTTATTATGTCTGCGACAGTTACTGTCCTGTGTAGTTTGTAATCGCTTAGTCAGTGATCCATATGCTCCTCAAAGCAGTCAGTGTACTCATAATGTGTGCCGTCTTTGCGTTCGTGGTCCTAAGAATCTACATCCGGCATGTAAATTCTGTAAGGACTATCGTGATTTCAAGGCTTACAATGAAAACAAACAAATGCGCTGCCTATTAATGTGTTATAAAAGTTTGTGCGAACATTTGCGATGCAGTGCTGTATTTAATAACTTATCTGAACACAAGGTTGGACAGTATAATAACACGGCTGTGCCCTCTGTAGTTTTGCCTCAAATGTCAATGCAGGAATTAATTGTGGAAGGAGCAGGCTATGATGACATAATAAATGCTTTCAATTATGAATTAGGACCAGCAAAACAAATTATAGTGCCGCCTTCCAAGCAAACACACATGCCCGCTCTAGTAACTCCTCTGACTTCTATAGCAGCTGCGACACCACTGGCTCCCATACAGCATACAATCAAAACAAGTGGAATGCAACATACTGCTTCAAAAGCTTCGACTCCTCCAACCTGTGTAACAGGTGCTAATTCGGCACCTATTTCTGCATATGGACCAAAAGTAAAAATAGAAAATTCATCACATCAACTTTTCAAACATCAATCATCAGCTGTAACGTCTATTTCGAATAATATGTGTGGCATTGAACATCAGTCGCAAGTAAATACGGTAGTCAGTACTCATCCCCAGTTAATTCAACTGAATCAGCTTAAGAATTCTGGCAATATTACCTATATAGGACCAAATACGCGAGGCATTGTTGTGCCGATAGTATCCTCTTCGGGCTCTACAGCTGTGCCTTTATCTATAGCATCAGCCCGCATACAAACGCTTAATCGTCAATTAGCGCAGGCTAGGGCTTTAGCTGTTTCTTCAAGTTCAACTTCAATTTCCAATACGCCTTCAACGACAGCAAATTCGAAAATGGTTTCAAATGAGCCTAGAAATCCTTTATCCACATTTAAAGTGTCGTTGGCATCTACACAGCCTCTAAAGGCCATACCAACCTTTAGCTGCACACCGCCTAATGCGCCAGTGTCTTCTTCAGTTTCAGGAACAGCCCAAGTTCGCAATCCACCCCCAATTAAAACAGTTTCAAATGGATCTGCTATGTATTCTGTACTCTATACTGGCATTGGAAATAAAATAACTATAAAAAGGAAAACAGATGGCGACGAGGATGCTGCACAGAAGGCATTTAATATATTCTCTTATAATTTTCAGATTAATTTAATTGATTTTCAATTGCAGAAAAATTCATCTACCTCAACCTCTAATCCGAATCTCTTACGGCCACTCCAAAAAACACCGAGTAAAAAGAGAGGGTGCCGTTGTGGGAATACCACAGCTACGCCAGGAAAACTAACATGTTGCGGCCAACGTTGTCCCTGCTATGTAGATTCAAAATCATGCATAGGTTGCAAGTGTCGCGGTTGTCGTAATCCTCACCGTCCAGATGGCAATAAAGTGCGCCCTATTATACCAGAACTTGCATGCTATGAAATACAAATGGCAGATGAATTAGGAAATATAAACGAGTTACCCATTACATCAAATGCATTAAATGCCTTTGGAACTGACATGAATAATACAACAACAATTCACCCGTCTTCTTTAACTATGAATTCTAATACAACCACGACAACTGTTATGACGGCTTCAACATCAGCTAGTGCAGCATTGTTGCCAATGAAAACTTTGCATAATTTCACAACATCGCCACTAAATGCAACATCTACAATGCCTCCATTAACATCTACTACAATGTCAACACATACAACAAGTATGACGCAGGCGTCGTTTGGACATACCTCGACATCATTATCCTCCATACCAATGCCGACGTCTTCTGTTTCATCAAACCTTACAGGCCCTGGTAATATCGTGCAATTGGATCAAATACAACGGGAATCACTTTTGATACAGAATGTCGAGGGTAAATTTCAAGGTAAATAAATCTTCTAAAACAAGATATCATATAATTTATACAATTTTATTTGTTTCTTCTTACCTAGTTGTTAATGTATATACCACCGGTGGTGGTGGGAACAGTGGCGTTTGTAATACCCTATCTTCTAGCCAATTATCAAGTTTTCGAGGAATTCAGGCAATACCTACAAATGTAGCCTCTACACAAAATAATTTCATCATACCTACATCTGTAAGCAGTTCCCCAATGTCAGGAACGACAACGACGACATCTTTGCCTCAACTCTTACTGCAGTCCCAACAGCAGCAACATCCAACGCAACACATCCTACAACAGAGTCAGCACCAACAGCAACAGCCCCAACAATTTAGTCATCAGACACTTTTATCCCAAAGAATCCCAAATAACGTCAATACAACCTCACTACCATTGCAGCTCCAGCAACAGCTTAAGCAAAATATAATCACAGTTCATACTATACATACAAATCCCACAACAAATACATCACCGATAACTGCACCGGTATTAACACCCTCATCCTCACCTGCTCCCACCTCTGCCACAATTAACCTGCCCCCTTTAATTCCAAACAATCCACACTCGCTACCGACGTCATGTCTAGAACTAACAAATTCATCTGATGTAAATCGTAATTCGTTTACTAATATACTTGTATCATCCTCTGCATCCGCCAATACTCCGTCAGCATCTACATCCATTACATCCATTACATCCATACCGTTGTCGGCATCGTTAGCTGCTACTGTACAATCTCAGTCTCTAAGTAGAAAATCACTGCATTCACCTAATACTTAAGTGAACAACTACAGCGTAATGGGTCCGGTGGTTTTTTTTTTTAATTCACAAAACACACAGTATATAACAAAGTAGAGTTTTTGTTTTCTGCAAATTTTAAACACATCACTCTTAGACATAATATTATACAGATAAACGATTTTAAAGTTTTTTTTAATTTTTTTTTTTTTTATTTTATTTATTTTTATTTTTTTTTTGTCGTAGTCCACATTATTCAAATTATTTTCAAATATTTCACTGTAATGCAAATGAAACTACATTGAGAGCATTGCCAGTTTAGCATTTTATATGAATCTCTCGATAATCTAAGAAAATGAAGTAAATACTCATTCGATTTGCTTTTACAACATAATGTAAACTGTCTGTCTTATCCATTCATTCTCATCTGTAAATTAACATTTATTTACTCTACTCACATATACAATATATCTTTGGGATAGCTTAACCAAAAGTAAAGCCCCCATAAGAATGTAGGAAATTTTTAATCAAATTTATTACTCTCTTCAGTGATGCAGTTCTACTGCAAATATGTGAAAGAAATATTTGAAAAATTATACCTTTTGGTATACAAACTGCACTCTAGTAGTAGCGAACTTAGTACGCAATAATTTTAATTTTATAAAATGCCTTAATTTTAGTTCTTTTTATTTAAGTCTTTAAGTATTTTTATCTAAGAAATACATACGTATGTATATATTAAAAATCAATTTTGTTTTTGCATGGTGAATTTTAAGTCAGGCAAATATTTAAAATTCTTTTAAACAAAAAATAATAATAATGATAAATTTTCAAAATTATATTTATTTTTAAGTGTTGCATTTGTGTTTGAGTAATTTTAAGATTATTCGTTTTTATTATTAACTTCTTTCTAACAAAAAAAAAAATGTTCCACTATTTATTTACAAAAACAAAAATGTTTTTTATGTATTAATTTTTAAGGTGAAATAATAAAATTGATGTATTAAATCTTTTTATTTAAATGATAATAAAAAAAATAATACATTTTTATCAAGAACATGTACTAACGCATATTCATATTACAAAACAAGCAAAACGGTGATGGATATGTGAAACAGTTTCAAACTACATACATACATAGTATGTTCAAAAAATTCAGAAAATACGAAAACAACCATATGTACACTATCTACTATTAAGGATATGTGCTAAGAAAATACAATATATGTACATATTATACAGTCTAAACTAAACCACTGTATCTTGAACCCATGTTAAATTATTTGTTCGTTCTTCTTTCCACATTATCTGATTAATTTCGTATTTTTCGTTCAGTTTATTAAAATTACTCAGAACGATCGCCTCAAATAAGACAATTCTAAGAAGATAGCTCAGTGTTAATTCAGTATTTGCTTGCACACAGTCAAGAGCAGCACTAGTTTTGTCACTCCAATACAAAAAAAAAATAAATAATAAAAAGAAACAAATCTTATAGCTGCGCGTTTCGGCTTAGATTATCTTTATAAACACTCGCTTGTTGTATAGGAATATAGCTGATAAGTCAGTCAGTAAGTGATTGATTAGTTTGTTGAAGAAGTATTGTAATACGGGCCGTAATTGATAATTCATAAATTTTAAAATGAAATCTGAGGGATCGTTGTTATTTTTAACTGCAGTAGTAGTTTTAATGATCGGAGGAAATGTAGAAGCCCAGCAAGAAAATGGTAATGAATTTGCATTATTTGAATAAGAATTCTGAAAATGTATAATAAAAATGTATAATAATTTAATCACATAGACAATGATTACGAAAGTACAAACGCTGTTGACGATTATAATGTTAAGGTAACAGAAAATCGTTTGGCTGCACAATTGTTTGCGGTGTTGGAGCATTATAAACAAGAAGATCCAGTTGGATTTCCTGGCGCACCAATTCCCGATCCAATGGATGTTCCCGATATGAAGAAAAGTTTGGGCATGGCCACATTAAATATGATGAAAGTCAAAGCTTATGGCTTATCTAAATTTCGTATTGCTAACATAAACGCTGATTTAAAAGCTATGAGGGTATCTACATGAGCTAGAGTACTAACTCTTAGTTTTATTTCATAATCAATCATTTATTTAATCATATTTTTTTGTTTTTATCAGGTTGATGCTGGAATAGAACTGGATACAATGGTTACAAAGGGAATGTATACTTTAAGCTCTTTTATCTCTAAAGCGAATGGGCCGTTCACTGTAATCTTAAAGAAGGTATTTGTTAAAGCTTCAGCTTCGTTGCAAGTCCAAAGGGATGGGCACTTAACAACCGAACGCATTAAAATGGACATAACGTTTAAAGATATGTCAATGGATTTTCAAAACTTAGGTTTCTTGGGCACAGTTTTTCAAGGCATTGTGAACTCTGCTCCGAATCTTGTATTTGATGCGATGAAACCTTTTATGCTTCAAGAAGCCGATAAAAAATTACGAGAACAAATCAATAACAACATTGCCAAGCTAATGGGCGAAAAATTATTGCCAAACTCAATTACACCTCTTGATATGGCGATTGCAGAAGGACGTAAAAAAGTAAGGGAATTGGGCTATGATCCTTATCGTTTACCTGACTACAATCGCACTGTTGGCGTTTTCAGCATGCAACTTTCAAACACTTGGATTAATGGGATTTCGTCCTTCTATCGTGTGGGTGATATCTTAGTGTCGATGGAAAATAATACGGTGACCATGAAATTAAAAGTTGGCACCCAACAGATTGCTGGTGCTGGTCAATGGGAAGTGGGCTGTGGCTTGATATCGCGTGTTGGACATGTTCAATTTACTGTCCGACATATACGTCTTAGTATTAGCGTGAGCCAGGCTTTAGATACACGGAAAAGGCCACAAATCAATGACCTTCAAATTGATTTAGGAAATATACAAGTTCGTTGCGATGGAGCGGGTACTTTGGATTACATTCTAGAATTTGTGGTTAATGTCTTACCCAATTTGTTACGTTACCAAATAATGGATGCCTTAGAGAACCCAATTAAAATGCGCATTCAAGAGAAATTCAATAGCATTGATGTTGAGCAAGCAATTAAAGACAACATTGACAAATTCCAAACTGATGGAAAGATGTCATTCGATTTCAAATTGTAGTTATAATAATAATAATTTGGCAGACAGTTATATTCAATTTTGATTGTATATAGCGTCGTTGAATAAAATCAATTATTATCAATCATTTTAATTATAATAAACTTTAAACCTAAAACAAATTAATGTGCGATTAAAGAGATAAACATGTAATACGAATCTATTGACTCTTTTCTGCAAAAATATAAATACATACATAATTTTAGATTATAAAACTTCTTGAATGCTTTTATATTTTGGATTTGACATTATTGTAGACATTTTCCGATAGTGATTAACATAATGTTAACATTACAAATACATATTATTATTTCATTTATAGGATAAAATATAAGCTTTTAACAGTGTTTATTTTAAGGTTCTTTAACTGAAAAACACATCAGCTGTAGTCTCATGCGATCTTTTACGCGATCAAGTATTTCATCTGCCTGTTTTTGTTGATCAGAATTAAGTGGAGGATTAATGGCTTCCAAAGCTTCGAGAAAGTAGTTTCTAAATAATAATTTTTTATAATTAAAATTTAATATTTAATCTGAATAGAAGCAAGTGATGGTACAAATTTTTTACCTTCCAGTTTCATTCGTATAGAACTTTAGAGCATCTCTTAATATACGAATGTCAACACTTGCTTGTATTGCTCCCGTATAACTAAATTGCGGTACGCAACTCATTAAACGAGCTAATTCCTCAGATATTGTCAAGACAATGGGCTCGAGTATAGGTCTTAGCAAAGCAGGTGATATAGTAAAAACTTCTGAAAAGACTCCTACTAAGTTATCACAACATTCGTGAGCATACGGACGCAGCTGACCAATAGGCATCTCAATATCCCACTGAAAACCGCCCAAATACATCGAAGGTTCAATTGTACCAACTAACGGATCACCTTTATGTTCAACATAAGCGTCTAAAATGTTCGAAAACAATTTGTTGACTGAATATCGAGCCGTTTCAATGGCCAATGACGGCAACGGGTAGCCATACCTTAAAGAATGTTTTTAAATTTGTAATCGTTTAAGTTGTTTGCAAATAATCTTACTTTTCAAACAGTTTTCCCACTCTATGAAAAAAACTTCTATTGCAATAAGCACAATTCGCCAAACAGCATAGCATTCGTTGTTCCCAGGTGATGGCTGTTGATGATGACAATGGCAGACTTACAAACCGCCCAGAAGAATGACCACCAATTTGATTATTTGGATAACCTAATAGTTGGGAGACATTATGTGTAGGAGTCTCTTCTTTGTGGGAGTTAAAACCCAATTCTTGAATAACATTACAAAAACATAAAAGTAATTGCTGTAGTCGCAAAGATACCTCACGTTGTCCATCTGATTCTGACTCCAAGAGATTTCCCTCCCTAAAGGATAATAAATAATTTATTGCGCACTTAGATGGACTATTTATTCTGCATATTTACCTCATTTCAGGATTAATACAAGACTGCTGCGCCTCATCTAATGTTTCAATTATAAGTTCTTCTAAACGTTGAGGTAGCAATGTAGCACCCGGAAAATCTTCAACACCCATCTCCCATGTCTCACATTCAGTCAATTTACTACAGTTTTGTGTAGCCTTTTCAAAAATATTAGAAAAGCAATGAAGACGTGTAGCATCAATAAATTTTTGTACAATATCCAAAACTGAAGAAGGTAAATCCAGACTAATTAAGGTCGCGTAAGTGATCCGTGTATAACGTAGACATTGTGGTAGCCACGATTTGAAAATGTCATGAGAGCCGTGTGTTATTGGCCATATAAAACCAACAGATTGTCGAAGACTACGGGCTTCTGCATCTGTTGTGCACATAGCAACTTTAAGATAAATGCAAAATTTTTCTATAGCACTCATAATCATGCGCTGAAATTAGCCGAGACAATCGAATTTCACATATGCAACATATTTATATATATTCCTACCTTAAAATCGCCTGGATGCGGATCATTTGGCCCTCTGAGTTCGCCTGTGAAATACATTTGACCAAGACGCCATAAGTCTGGCAGTTGAGAAGCAGCTATTTCGCATATTTCTTCACA
This sequence comes from Sarcophaga subvicina, assembly GCA_936449025.2. Lineage (NCBI taxonomy): Eukaryota > Metazoa > Arthropoda > Insecta > Diptera > Sarcophagidae > Sarcophaga > Sarcophaga subvicina. Next base: position 121,879,824 of record OW388082.2, on the reverse strand, counting down.
GAATAAGACTCTATTTGGAGTCTGCGAAATATCACGATTCTTGTTTTCTACAAAAGAGAAGAAAATAAAATAATCATATATATTTAGTTTGAACATTGAATTTGATGCAATCCTACTATCTGTTCCTTGAGCATCTTTACTAGCGAATTGTTCGAATGTTTGCTTAAATGTTTGTTCTAAATATTTCGATCTTGCATCAATGGCATCCCACGCCGGATCTGTGTTCCGTAGTTTTTCATTTAGAGTACTTCCCGATTGCTGAACTTCCAAGCTGATGAGTGCTTTAATAAGTTTACGTTGTTGTTCCACACTTTGTGGCATCTTAATAACTTTTTCATGCAGTTGTTTTCGAATTTGTAAAATACGTTGGTCAACCTCTTCCATTACTTTACGAAATATCTGAAATTGTCGTAATAAAGTTTTACCAATTATTTATTCTGTTCTTTAAACTATGGAAAGGCCACTTACTGGTATCTCCGTTTTACCAAAACGACTTTTTGCTCTGGCGTAATCATTAACAACAATGTCAAATTCTCCGGCTGATGCTTTCTTCTCAACTGAATTCGGCAAGCAGAATAGAAATCTGTGTCGAGATAAAGCCAACAATACTGCCCTTGTAGAATCAGCTTTTTCCTTGCGTAATAGAACGTCGGTAAAAATATTTTCTGACTCAGAAATCGAATCTAAAATTAAAAGACATAAGCTAATAAGGACAAATAAAAAGATAATTGACATCTAATTAAACCCACTTTCAATTTCCTTTTCTAAAATACTAAGAGGTTCTTGTCCAAATTGTTTCTGATCATCTTGCAGTTTGTCACGTATATTCATAAGCGTATCCAACTGGTCAATCACTGAGCCAGCATTTGACTTTAAGAATGAAAGTTGTCCTTCTTTCTGTGACTCTACCTTACGGTTTAAATAATTAAGACCGGCTTTTAAGTCTTCAAACGTTGTGGCCGAATGTTTCTCTAACAAAAATAACGCTGGGGAGAAATTTTCTTGCAGTAAATCACCACTACTGTTGGGAAAAATTTCTCTTAAATTCTCCACATTCCTTTGTTCATTGCCTTCCGTAGACAAACCCAAAGGATCTTCTTGTGTTAACACAGATTGCACAAGAGTTCTCCTACCCCACGCAAAATTTTGTGAAGGTGCTTCATCTATCCAAACTGCCGATTCTTTTAGTGGCCCTATGATCTCGTTGTTACCGATAGCCCTAAACTGAACGGAAGATGTCCCCTCCCCACCACTTCTAGTCGTAACAATGATGTCACCAATGCCTTTGGCTGGTCCAGTACGGGCAATTATTTTATTCGGAGAAACCCATTCTGCCGAAAGCAGACAATCAAAGCCGCATATTTTTAAACCTGTTTTAAAATAAAATCTATTCCTTAGACAGATCTAACCGATGATATTAAAAGCTTAATCACCTAATAGATCTGTGGGTTTAGTACCCAAGAATTCGCCACGTATTATAACACGAGTACCAGGTGGTCCTTCTTTTGGTGATAGACCAGTTACTACGGGTTGCGGAGCCATAACACCAGATAAGCTTTTTCCACACCTCTCAATCAGATCAGAAAATATTAACCGAAGAAACAGAAAAACAAATTACACCCTTTATACTTATTCTTCTTCTTAAAAATTCAAAACAAATAATTCTGTTGTTTGAAATGAAAACGAAATGGAAAAGAACACCTAAGGGTAACCTCACGAAATCATTTTCTATGTATTATTATATATTATTATCAATCTATAAATAAGAAATCTATAAATGAAATGGAAAATAATTATGTCGATTAATTCATATAACGAAAAATGCTTAAAAATATATATAAAGTATTAATATTATTATTATTATTATACAATATCATACAAAAAAATATTTATCGTACGTTGATCTTTTGTTGCATTAGGATTTTAAATTTTTTTTAGTGGTTTGGCAAGCCTTTAAAACAGCTGTTTGTTCTGTTCAAAAGACTATAATAAAAAAGAGAGAAAAAAGGCAAAACTGTTTTAACCGATGCTGGCCAAGAATGGATGACGTTGCTAGTGTTCAATTGGAGAATGAGAATTTGCGAAAAATTCGCGCTCGTCTACTTCTGTGGGAGTCGAAAGGCAAGGCACTGGCGTCACTGAATGTGACTCAAGATGAATGTATGGAGCAAATAAACTCAATTTGGTCTCTGGAATCTGAGGTAAGTTCTTTAAATGAAATTAATTTGTTGCCATAATGTTTTTAATTCAACTACATCTCGGACCTCAGCTGACACTACCAGAAACAAATTCAGAAGATGCCAAATTCATTGCGGACGACAGCGATATTGATTCAAAGTCATTTAATGCACTCCATCAATCATTGTCCCCTGGAATTGATACCACACACGATTTCTTATTGCTATACGACCGGGTACACGCCGAAATTCATCAAAATAATAACAAGGTTTCCCATCGATATTTGGATCAGTTAATAGCGAGAAGTACTGAATGTAAACGGATCTTAAGCCAAATTGAACAGGCTATGTTTGGTTTGAAAACTTTACGAGAAGAGTATGCATTTGTATCGGAAAAGACTGGAGCACTGAATAGTGCCAGTGAACAACTGATAGAAGAGCAGGAGAAGCTGCAATCACTGGGATTTGAAATACAAAAACGGCTGCACTATTTTAATCAAGTGGAGGTTTTAAATCAGCGCTTACATAGCCCTACGTTGTCGGTGGCTTCAGATTCATTTCGGGAGTGCTTAACAAAGATTGATGAATGTCTTACGTACTTGAAGGAACACGTAAGTATTATAAAATGAAAAAAGGGGAGAGAAATTTATTATTGCAGTATCATTTTGCAGGCAAAGTTTAAAGATTCACCAGCCTTTATAATAAAGTATAAACATTGCCTAGCCAAGGCGGTTACTCTGGTGAAAAGCTACGTAAACTCGGTCATGTCGCAAGCCACAGAAGCTACATTGCATCCCAAGCAAGGCGTTGCAATTGGGGGAGAAGGCGATGTTTCAATTACGTCCCCAGATGCAGCGTTTGCTCTGTACTATGGAAAATATCAGACATCGGCGGCAAAGGTTAAAAGAGTTTCACAAATGATTGACTCCCGCATAGACGTATGTCCCGAGTACAAAAATCTTTTAGCTGAACTGCAACAGAATTATTTAAATGAGAGAGCCACTATAATGACGCCTGCAGTCGATAAAGCCATTAAAGATATAAAAACGCAACATAAAGGTGACCATTGTTCGCTAATGCGAAGCTCCTGTGCATTCTTAGTACATATTTGCCAAGATGAGCAACGCTTATATTATCAGTTTTTCGCTCGGGAAAGTGAACAATTGACGTCAGTATTTTATTATTTCACGTCTGCATATTTAATTAAAAAGCATATTTTTACAGGTCTTATCTGGAAGGTTTATGCAATATTTTATATGATACTATGCGACCATTTATTATTCATATAAATCACTTGGAAACATTAGCTGAAATTTGTTCCATATTAAGAATAGAAATGCTAGAGGAACATGTTCAACAAAATCGTACGTATTCAATTAACATATAATCGATCAGCCAGCTATAAATAATACTTATTGTATTCATTAAAGCTACTGCTCTGGACGCATTTGCCACTATAGCTAATCAATTGCTGCAAGATGTTCAGGAGCGTTTAGTTTTTAGGGCTCATTTGTATCTACAGTCAGACATTCTGAATTATAATCCATCGGCCGGTGATTTAGCTTATCCAGAGAAACTAGAGATGATGGAGGTTTGTGTATTTATCAAAATTAAATACCTATATCTCAAAAATAGTTTTCTTTCTTATAATTTAGAGTATAGCTATGTCTCTGCAAGATGTCCCTCAAATACGTCGTTCAGATTCTAGATCGTCACTGGTGTCTACTGTCTCAAATGCTACCGAAGCGGAAAGTGTAGATACATGTGTCAGTAGAGTAAGAAATATGAGTAAGTATATGCTGCCGTCAAAATGTACACAAATGAATTTTTGCATGTATTAACAATTAATGTTTTTTTTTTTCGTTAAAAGATTCTCCAGCAGATTTGCATGGCATGTGGTACCCTACCGTTAGACGGACATTAGTTTGCCTATCACGTTTATACCGCTGTGTTGATAGACCGATATTTCAAGGCTTATCACAAGAAGCCCTAAAACTTTGTATACAAAGTGTGTCATCAGCAGCATCAAAAATATCGCAGACTAAGGTAAGAGGGAAAAATAGCAAACATTTGATATGAATTAACGATATAAATCGCAATGTTTTTACTGCAGACCCCTATTGATGGTGAATTATTTGAAATAAAACATTTGCTTATACTGAGAGAACAAATTGCGCCATTTCGAGTTGATTTTACTGTTAAGGAAACGTCCTTGGACTTTAGCAAAGTGAAAACAGCTGCTTTTGGACTATTGCAAAAACGTAAACAATTATTTTCAATGGGTAGCAATAATGCACTGCTCGAATTTTTGCTGGAAGGTACTCCGCAAATTAAAGAGCATTTATTAGATTCGCGGAAAGAGGTCGACAGACAGTTGAAATTTGTATGTGAAAAGTTCATTAAAGATTCTCTGCAAAATTTGTGCGGACCCGTTGTAGTGTTTCTTGAAAAAGCACAGACTATTGTAAACGCTTCTTCAATAGCAAAGAGTCAAACTCAGCCTATACAGCAAAACAAAATAAACTACGCTTTAAGACAGAGCTCTTGGGCTAGTCCTCAGCAAATCAGCAGCATTATACAGGAAACACAGCGTCTCATAAAAACTAAATTGCCAGCGTTGCAACGATCTATGCAATTGTATTTGAGTAACCGAGATACTGAATTCATAATATTTCGGCCTATAAGAGTAAGTTATAAAATGAATTTAAATTACTTTATGATTGATTGACATTTAATTGCAGAACAACGTCATTCAATCGTTTGTCAAGTTGGAACAGTTGCTTACAACTAATGGGTATAGTCCCGATGACATGATAATAACAAGTTGTCCTTCTGCAGAGCAGATTTCAATACTTTTATCCAGTGCAAGTATTTTAGCAGCCGATGCAATAGTTAATTTTTCCGTGTCACAGCGTAAGGTAAGCACATCATTATCGGAAGTCGCGTGTTTACCACAAAATTTGTCAGCAGCAGTGCAAACAAGAAAGTATTCTTTTGACAAGAAAGTCTGTTTTGAAGGCCAAATGTCGCAAGCTGCTATGGACAAATTGCCAGAAATGTCTGAATCATCAGGAAAAAACAGCTGTATCACATCACCTACCGCATTATCACCTGAACCACCCCAAGATGTTAATATTCTAATAAACAATGATATCGGCAAACCTGTTGATACTACAAAAATATAAATACAGTCTAGATTTATTTTTTGCTTCTCTTGTTTTTTTTCATTTTTATTTTCAAATACATACTACTATACAATAAAACATACTTTATTATAAATACATAATAATATATCAAATATTTAACATTTTCATCATTTTTCTAAACAGCTACTATAGAATGAATGGTAATTAACAAAGGTTACAATGTCAAAAGTTTATAGGAAAATCAGTAGTTAGTTGTACTCGATAACAATTAAGCCATTCTAATGATTATGCCAGTTGCGGTTTCTATTGTATTAATAACATAATGACTATGAGAGAGAGCACTTGTCTTTGCCAGAATTTGCTTGTTGATCCCGACCTCCAACTGGTACAGTAGTGTTATTCCGTCGTTGTGTATTGGATGCCTCAGATGCAGTTTGATTACGTCTATTCCGATCATTCGTTTCGTCCAACTCCATTATTGATAGAGCAATTGCTCGGGCTAATGCTTCATCCTCTGACTATAAAACAATAGAATTTATTACACCACACTTTCATAATATAATAATTGGAAAAATATTCAACTCACTATGTTTCCTTGGATGGTTTGAGTGTGACTTGAATTTTCTGTCAAGCGTTGTGTTGCTGCTGCCCTCACTGCGGCTGTAGTTGGCTTAGGTGCCGAGTTAAAGAGTGTATTTGGTGGTGCCTGTGTACGTCTTTGTTCAGCAGCATTCCTATTATAAAAAACGTATATGTATTCTTAATTACTAATATTGCTAATTTCCATTAAAACACAACGCAACACTTACGCTGCCATGCTTCTTTTTAATGCGGCTTCATTATGCTGTTTATTTGTTGCAATAGCACTTCCTTGACACTGGTGATCTGCTGTATGGCGGTGACGTAAACAAAAGTTTTTTTTACATTGTGAGCAATTCACTGGAATCAATTCTTTCCGCTTGCAAGACTTGTGCGAACACTGATTTGTAAATATTTTATGTGAATCTGATTTACACTGTTTATCGATATGTTCGCCTACAGTCAAATCGGGTTCAACACCTGGGGCAGTAGGTACGGGTTCGCCACACAGCGGGCATAATGGCACTTGATAATCTTTACGCAATCCAGAGGCACAACTGTGCTGTTCATAACTGAAATGCGAGGAGCAGAACACTTGATTGCAAGCATCACACTTCATTGGCAAAAAATCTAAAATTACATGAAATTCAACATCGCAGTTGTACAACTTTAAATGATCCAAAAATATGTTTGCAAACAAAATTCGAACGAAAACATGATCAGACATGCACATACCTAATCTGTTACAGGTTTTTTCACTGCAATGTTGTCCCAAATGAGGAAATTCCATTTTATTTGTTGCTTCTTATTTATTTAACTTCCAAGAATATGCGAGTTTTTAAATTCTAAAAAAGTCTGGAACAAGTGAATCGCTTTAAACAAGTTTTTATAAAATAATTTAAACGAAAACAAAAGATGACTAAACAATATGCGTGTACAATTTATATTATTCGTAAGACTAAAGAATGCAAAAAAATTCAATGTTTTTTTGACATTTTCTTTTGTAGTATTTTCTTCTACATCAAATGGAATGAAACATAGTAAGTGGCAAATTAACAGACCGAACACTAACAGTTATAACAGCTGAACAGCATAATGCCGTCTCAGGAAGCTGCATGCGCTTCAATTAGTTTAAACGCAGCAGCGGCATAACTAAAACAAATAAGAAATTAAGACAGTTCATTTATTCTTTATCCATGGTGTCACTAAAATTATTTTTCTCATTTTTAATAGTTGTATTGTACGTATCCGTGTTTTTACCGTTTACATTTTTAAAAAGGTGACTCATAATGAAGTCTACTTTAACACTAGATTTACCTGACCAGTCAAAATTACTGGTTTTGCCTTATTAGCTTTATATATTGACTTTGTGTGAATATTTTTTTACCGAAACTATTATATGATTTTTATAACGACTTATTTTGATCTTGTGTCCACAATAAAAAAATGTTGTTTTAGGTACTTATACCGGGGCCAGTCATTTTGACGGGTATGTTTTTCTATGGCATGGTATGTTTTTCTTTGTTCAGATATAGTATATGTTACCAATTTATCTGGTAACACCCTTATTACAGATAAAGTAACAAGTGTGCTTCTCTATGGCAACGATAGATTTTTGTTAGAATATTGTATATTCTCTTACAATTTTTGGCGGGGATTCCCATTTTTATAGGGGAATAACGTTATGCTTTGAATTTGAAAAAATGGAAAAAACAGACAAAGCGAGCTACTTTGAATTTACAAGAAATACAAGATATACTTTCTGATTTTTTGTTTATTAATTTTATAAAACATTACAACACATACAAAATTTACACATTCAAAACGTTATTTTTGAATACAAGTCAAAATGTTGGTATAGATAGGTATAAAAGTTTCTTGGTAAATCTAGTGTTAACTATTGTCAATTAATTTTGGACATAAGTATGTTAATTGCGCTTTTTGTATTTACGATTGCTTTACTATTTGTTTTTAATTTATTCGCGCGTCAACGAAAACATGATTTTTTGTTTACAAAATTTATAAAATTCAGCGAAAGTAAGGCATCACCACAAACAGATTGTGAGAGCGCATTTGAAAGCGTAAGAAAAACGCTGACTAAATAAAAAAGATTCTATTCTGTTTCAGCTTTAAAATAGATTCTATCTAACGACTGTTTTTACCGACGATTTTTTATGTCATATTGTATGGAAAAATTCATAAAGGATCAATTCTTTTCCATATTTTAGCCTAAATGCGAAGCAGCAGAATCGTCGCTTGTTGTCGCGTTGCCTTTAAAATAATCATTTCCATATACGCCCATATATTCTATTTTTGACATATTGCTGTGGCGCAAATGTTATCTATTGTGTTTATAGCACAACAACACATCAAAGGTAAGCTATTACACTTAATAATTGTTGTAAAAAAAAAAAATTAAATCTAATTTTTGGTTTCACGTTATTTCTGCCATAATTTTTTTTGTGGAAGTTAGTTCATTTTTAAGGTATTTATTTTTTAAAATGTGACCAATTTAACTGGCAATTAAATATTGAAACCAATAAATGTATAGATGATATTTTTTCTTTAACACCGTGTAATTAAAAAATATATACATATGTACTATGCTGCTACATTTTCGCGTACACACATTAAATTGGATTTAAACCAGGGTTCGTCAAAAAAATTTTGTTTATGTGTTAGTGAGTAAGAGAGAGAAAATAAGTTGAGAGAATTTATTTATTTACAGCCATAGAAAAGTGTTAGTAATATACGCTATTTTTATTTTCATTTCATCAGCATACATATGTAAAGCCGTCTATCTTTGGCTTAACAATTTTAGATAAATAAAAATAAAATAAAAAATCCATTTTATTATTAAAAGAACACAAAGCTATCCATCTTTGGCTTAAAAATTAGGCCATGTTTTTTAGAAAAATAAAAAGAATAAAAAAACCATTTGTTATTAAAAGAAAAAAAAACGAGCATTCCAAAGCATTTAAAAAAATTATACTGTGAGACAAAATAAAAGAATGAAATACGCCCAGCTAATGACAACATTTTTAACACAAAATATTCTTCGAGTGTTATTCTGAAATAAAATGATAAAGCATCCGCCGCACATGTGTGCTTGTCGCAGTCTGATCGACAACTAAATGAAAAAACACAAGAATGCGTGTGAGTTCTCTTTGCACAACTGTGCTATGAAATGGTAAACTATGATTTAAACGTTAAAGTTCTTCAGCGGCGGTGGAGAAATTCGAAACAAAACTAACATGATCCCAAAAGTGTTAGTTGGCCGCTTTAGGATGGACAAAATTATACATTGAGAGAATTTATTCGCGTTTTCGGTTAGTAGTAAGCCAGAACTTCATTGACTTCTTTTCTTCGAATGAATAAATTATGTTACTGCAGTTGATCGTACATCATTGTCTTCTCTGTACACGGAAAACGACGTTTGTACTAACACAATATTGAAAAATGGATTTATCCAGCAAAAAACTCAAAGTTTTGTTTATTATCTTTCAATTTTGAGTATTTGATGGCCGTGGATACCTTCTAACCGATTTTATGATAATGTTCATATGTTATAATGATAATTTATACACCACAAATCGGTTAAAAATTAATTACAGCTCCAAAACTATCAATATTCGGCCGGTATAAAACTGTCGACATTTTTGAAAAATGAAGAATTTCACTATTTTGAATAATAAAGCATACATATTCATACATATATATGTATGTATGCATGTATGTACTTATGTACATACATACATACATATATAGTGACTCACATCCAAGTGCTCAATTGCCTACAATAAATCCATGTTGTTTTACTCTATACAATGCAGCGCATTTTTATCTTGATGAACACGAAAATGAGTAGAACTGTCGTTGATTTTTTGCTTTATATACCGAGATCGTGTAACATTACCACTATACAACGATATTCTGTTAATGTGCTCTTGTATGGCATACAATCAATGTAAAATTTTCTTGCTGATGCTGACACTGATGCTGTTACTATTCCCTGTTCTCTATAAATCATTGCCGCTATGTGTGGTTTGTTTGGTATACTTCGGTGGTAGCAGTATTTCGTTTGGAATACAATGATACAAGAATTTTTTAATTGAATGAGAAACATGATTGACAATTTCAATTATTCAAGATTTGAGAAGAGTATGAAAAGTAGTACAAAATAACAAAAAAGAAATGTTGAAGAATAAATTAATGAACGACTAAATAACTGTATGAATGAATGAATGAATGAATGAATGAATGAATCTATCAATAAGAATGTAGAGCAGAATGTAGAATGTTAAATATTAACAATTTAAGTTAATTTTAACGAAATATCTATACAAACATTTTGTGAATATAAGATGGGAAAAAAATCACAAGTTCAAAGCTATTTCTAATCTACCGATAAGAGAAATTTTAGAGCCTTTGTAACTATTCAAAAAATTATTTGGCTTTAGGAATTTTTATATGTACGTGTATATTCTTTTAGACAAGATAAAATTAATATTTTTTAATTTTATTTGATACTTAGATATGTATGTAGTATGTATGTATGTATGTTATTCTGTTGGATCGTTACGAATTGTGGAATTCAAGGTGTATTGTTTAGTGTCGGTTTTTGATGTTATTTCGCTAGATATACATGCGACTAGTACAGATCTTCGCTATAAAACATTATTACATATATCTTTTTATTTATTAATTGCCAGTCCAATTTCAACTGCTTTGTTGCGAATTTTTGTTTTGCGTTGACAAGTAATTGAGTTAAAAGTCTCACTAGTCAGGTATTAAAATTTTCAATTCTGTTTACATTCCGCTTTCTTTTCTCTGTCTGCTGACAGACTTGCGACTTAAATCTGCATTCCATCAATGACATCTACTACACCAACTACAACAACAACAACCTATCCATCACTTATACTTAAACGATTGTCCTGCCAACAAACGTAGTACGTTGACATGACTTAACACAAAGAAAATTATTGAGATTGGAAAGAATTGATTTAGCTCTCATGGGAACGGTATCGTAGAATTGGTTTCCGTTTCTCTGGTGAACATACTCGTCCATTTTCACACACACACACATGCTTACACGTTTTCTTTCATTGCTTTTCAATTACTGAATATGAATTTGCTACACATATTAATTTCTTTGTAAAAGTTTCCCAGAAAAAAAAAACAGATGAGATATTAGTGAGTTACTTAAATTATAGAAAATCATCAAATTGATGCTGGTGTTCCTTAGGTTAATATTTTAGTCCTGTTCTTTAAACGATTTGTACTTCTGACTTGCCAAAAAGTCCATATGTTCATACTTCTACATTAGCGATTGATACTGCTTTTCTAGGTATTTATGAAATTCCGTTTGTTGGTTGCCCTGCAGTATTAATAATATTTAGTAGTACTATAGGAAAACTGGTTGAAAAAGTGGAGCATTGAAGGAAACGATTACCTTACTTAGAGAATCGTGTCTCGGTATTCAGATTTAATATCAACTAATACCTCAGCACTTCTCCTCACCTTTCAAATTGAAGAATAAATAATAAAATTCTACGAACTATTACTGCTACACCATGTCATATCAAGAATTCAAATATATACCGGGATATTAACAAACGGAAACCAATGTGGATAAAAACGGTAATCATGAGAAATCATTTCGAAAACCTCTCATCCAAGTCCGCTAATACATGTCATCCAAAATAGTAATGAACATTATCGTCTAAGGATAAAGGTCATTCTCGTTCCTATCCAAAGACGGGAAGTAAAAAATGAGGCTAGAGAAACTATAAAATTAGACAAATAAAATAATGAATTTATTTACTACTAGTCAGAATTATTTATTGTGTTGTAATTTGAAGATTTTAAGATCGTTAGTTCATAAGAAGGTGATGATTCAATAAGTAAGAGTAGAAAAATATAAACAACTAAGAATTCGAAATTGTGCTTTATAATTGAAAGATTCTAATAATCTGTTAATTATTAGATATTGGAATACATAAGTGTGAATATTTGTTAAATGAAAATTGAATTGAAAGTGCAATATTTTTATTTTACTTATACCAACCAGGCAACAATGGCTGCCTGTATTTCAGAGAATGCAAATATTTGTTACAAAACTGTGTGTATACTCGTATATAGTTACATCCTTTACAATCGCCAAGGAGCCACTTATATAAATTGAATTTTGGTTCATTGATTCCTGTAATATTCATATCAATTTCGTTCATTTCATTTCGGTTTCGTTCAGATGAATTTTATTCCTTGTGAATGTACCGAGATATAATAAATAAATGAAAACTTATATGTATATTGATTTACATCACAAGGGATTGGAGGATGAATTTGATAAATTTGCTTTCTCACGCATGCCCTCGCATATGCACTGATGTTGAAGTCAGCCAGGAAAATGCTTTCCACACGATGAGAACGTTTTCAATGTACTTGAATAAATTGACAATTGCCAAAAAATTATACTTGAAATTGTTTTGCGTTCTAAACACTGTAGCTTGATTAGTGGACGGTTTGAATAGATCCAAAAATGTTACATTTAACTAGATGTCATACATACACACACCTATGTACATAGTATATTTTAAACACTCGCATATATCCATACGTCTTACCCAGCAAACAATTTTTTCTTATACCAATATTACACAGTAATTGAAATTTATTCAAAAGAGAGAAAAAACTGTAATATTTAATATGTAAGATAATTAATTACATACATACATATGTATGTACATATATACAATATATGTTTACGGATTTACATTTAGACTCGGAGACTGGAGCTAAGTCGGAATGGCATTCGCGCAAAAATATTCATTGGCTTATATCCTGTTACTTCAATGCAATACATTAGGTACACGAGTGTTCATGTGCGTCTTTGTTTATATGTATGTGTATAGAGCACACAAGAAAGACACATTTTCAAAATACATACGTACTATACACGTACGTACGTACCATAAGTGCTTATCATAGTAAGGCAAGTAATGGTACGAACAGAAGACCCCCAAGGATACATAATAATTAAGGATAATTGCTTAATTACGAAATCAATAAATTCTTTATAAAATATATAAATAATGAACTTTTAAACTTTATTTCATTAGACAACCCACTCAAACACATACAAATGCATTGGCAATCATAGAGACGGACGCTAACAACAACAGCAACAATTAGAGTCCTACTTAAACCCAGACAGAGAAAATATCATATCCCTTACACGTATCCCACTATTGTCGCAAAGAATAAAGTAGCAGCTATTTTTCATAAATATGAAAAAAAGTTTCAATTTTTAAATTAAAAGTGAATTGAAAGAAATTAATCCATTATCCATTAATCGATTTAAGACATATACAAATAATTATAATCAATCTAAAATAAAAAAAAATCAATTTATTTTGATTGTATTAAAATTTTTTTATATTTTATATTTGAAAGAAGGCAGAAAAGTATCTCCTGATGATCAACATTTATTATGCACGGCTTCTTTCAAGGATCATTTCAAATAAAGACTCCAAAACTTTATTTTTGTCCGAATACCCGTCTATATGTCTGTGCATTAGTGGGAATAAAAATTTGCGACTATCCACGCTGGTTTTCCCATGGAAAGAACGTGATTCTTTGTTTACATGTATATATGTGTGTTTAAATACATGCATACATATGCATACACATATCTATAAATATTAATTGTACATTCCTCTGATGGGAATAAGAAATAAACATTTGTGAAATGTGTTTGTGCTGTGTCCGCGTGTGTTTGTGTGGTTTATATCACCACAATCAGAAAGCTACACATATACGCCTACACATCCACACATATGTATGTATACATATGTATGTATGTATGTAGGTTTATATGATATTATATAATCTCAATCTCTGCTTGAGTATTTAATTAACGTTAATCAAGGTCGTCATATTTTATGCTCTTATACGTGAATGTGTGCTTGTGTGGGAATAGGAAGGAGAGAATAAGTGTAAGAACAGAATACTACCGTGACGATTTTTTCAATAGAAATTAATAGCTAAAATCGGCGGTACACATGGTCGCAAAATAGATTCTAATTTATATTCAATTACATTCACAGAACAACGTTAGTACATTTCCTTAAAATTTTAATTATTTTGTAAAAAAAATTCGCAATTTCTTTCATATTTTGGAACGTGAAAAAAAGAAAACAAAAAATGAAAATTACAATTGCTAGATGCTAGTGCACCAAAGAAGACAATAAAATGAGACTATTAGAGTTACGGCAGACGATTTTATACTGGATCGCATTTTTTAACAGCGCTTTCTCCTAAAGTTTCGGTCGTGTTTTGTTCTTGCACAGACTTTTAAATTCCCCCCACTAATTACGTACCTCGGAATATTCGACAAATAGCAAACAATGATAGGAAGTAAAATTAAGTAGAAAAATATACATTTCATGGTATGTGTATGTGTGCATCCGTAAAATAAGGATCAAGTTGGTTGGTTTACTTTAGCAAAATATTCGAAAATGTTTTGATAAAGTTTATTCACACAGAGTTACGTTACGTTCAATTTTTAGTGGCAAGAATCTTTGCCACACAAATCGATAGGGTCAAACAACTATTCCTTTCATTAATAGCAAAAAAAATTAATTTCTTCGAAATAATTATCATCTAATAGATAACCGTTGCAAATTTTTATACAAGTTTTCTATCTTGAGGGTTAAAAGTGTTGTCAGGATTAGGTGAAACCGCTAACTCTCTGGATTTCTTTTATTCGTTCAAAATAATACTGTTTTACCTTAAACCTTAAACTTTAACTCGTTCAACAATTCAATTAATCGATTGTGCAGCGTAAATATGTATATTATGTTAACTTCAGAATTCGAAATTGTTAATCTTTTGCTGCTTACAGATGTAACCAAAATAAAATATGTCAGAGTTTTTAGAAGGTTAAAATATTTTTCTCTCACTCATTCTTCATTATTCATCCTTTCAGTTTTATTTCACCATTCTTTTTTTTTTCTACAACAAAGCGTATAAAACCACAATAAGTTGTCTACAACAAGCTTCTTTTGACTTTTTTTACTTGAAATCCTTACGGAGTGAATGCAAAAGAATAAAAAAAAAGATATAAAATTGGATGAAAAGAAGCAAATTTAATGATAGACGACGGAAAGAATAAAGTAGACAAAAAAAAAAAAAAAGAAAAAAATAGAAAATAATAAAATTTGATTACAATTGAATACAAATGAATGTAAATTGTTTGATGGTTCCTTAAGATTTTTATCAAATGCTCTTTAGCAATATTTTTACTTTTACTTTTTCGTTGTTTTTTTTTTGTTTTCAATCCCCCCTCTAATGTTACAAAGAAATACTTGTGATTTTATTTTGAAATTCTTATTTCATTACATTTTAGAAAGAATGAATGTATTTATAAAGAGATTTTTATTGTATTTTAGGCAAATTTGTTTCCCCACTTTAATGGCATAGCATTTTCAAGTGACAGTTGTATGTCTATAGTTCTGGACGCCCTTTACACTGTATGTATGTATTTATGTATGTATGTATGTGGTTTAACAAAAGATAAATTCTTAATATAATTAATTTTCAAGCAGGATTTCTAGTTAAAATTAAAAAGGAAAAAAGGCAAGTAAAAAAAAACGGGAAGAAATAAATAAATAACCAACAAAAACAAAGAATACAAATTTTGTTTTTCTTTGGAATAGGAAAACATTTGTGATTCTTTATTTCAATAGAAATAAATTAAATATAAAATGAAGAGCATTACTTTACTCCTGATCGTTACAAAATAATTAAAACCAATGGATTGAGAATGATTGACATTTTCCATTTCCATTCTTATTCATACTCTAATTTAACACACTCACACATTTAAGTGAAAGACAACGAATGCATCGATAACTGTACTTCTTCTCAACAGATTTCTGGTAAAAACTCAGAGAGTAAATAAAATTGACATGAAAAGTTTCTCAAAAATCTGTCGTTCGGGGTCGATTTTAAACGTAGATTCCGCCACTCATGTATACAATTAACACACACAACATAAATGGTGTGAGAAGCTATGTCGCAATCCTGACTGAAGGATTGTAACGACCAAATTATTTATGTTATTTACCTTCGTTAGTTCATATCTTATTTAGTGATGTATTCTCTTCTTCTTTCTTTCTTTCTTTCTTTTTTCATCTTCTTCTATACAAACAATAAATTCATGTAACATATATGTATGTATGTAGATATGTATTTTATGTATGGATTTTTATTATTAAATTAGATCAGGACGTGCAGTATTAAATTTTAACTGGCAGGGCTAACAGATGTACAGTATGATGCATTAGTAAGTTTGGGAGAACTAGATATGGAACCGTATCTTAAATCTCAAAAAGAGTTGATAGGAGAAGGTTCAGAAATTACCTTATAAAGGAATTCTTCAATTGTTTTCCTCAGGTCACAATCATCATTGCGTCAGTTTAATCTGCAGATATTACGTAATACGTATAACAAAAATATATTGAAATAACGCAACGAAAAATCATTAGTGAATATATTAAAAATTTGGAAAAAGGAAAACAAATTAAAATTTCTTTTCTCATCTCTGTCTATAATTTTTTTTAAGATTTTTAAAATCTAAATTGATATTAAAAGAGTGTAATAATTTTTTTATTATTATTCCAAATGCTTACATAAGAAGGAAACAAATGAAATGGAAAATAAAACAGGTAATAATCGAATTATTTGTACACAGAGGACATTGTAATTTCTGTATAGAGAATCTTTCCTAAGTGATTAAAAGGAATGTTTAGTTGTTCTGAAGATATCGCGATCTGATCCATGTCTTGAAATTTAGTTAAGGTATGTAAACTTTTGTTCTACAACTCTTCAATAGCATGTCCTTGGAGTATATAAAATCCAACTGCAGCAAGAGTACGATGTTTATATATCGCCTTGTAGTTTTTACTTAAAATAATACGCCTTCTTTCTTTCCGAAACACGATGTAACTTTGTCAATCGACTGCATTTAATATTTTATTCTTTTGAATGAGATAAAACAAAAACAAAAAAAAATCAACAAACAAATTAAAAGAAGCAAAAAAATATCTTCGCTAACACGTGCACAAAATATGTACATTGAACCGTTCGAATAAATTCGTTGAAGGATATTTTCAAAAGATAAGTGCAGGGTGTATGGAAATTATTTTGAAAATTCGAGTTTTTTTTTTTTTTTTGTATGAATTGGTCTTTAGTATGTACAAAGTATGTATGTCGTCGTATTGGTATTTTGCGATATGGTTTTGTTTATATAGCGTGTCCAAAACTATATTTGTGCAATTGCAGTAAAACGAACGTTTTCGGAATTTAGAAACGCTGGAGATGCACAAACTGACATCGATACCTCATAGTACGAAATTAAATGAAAGGTTTGCTATTCATGCTGTTGGATAAAGGAAAGAATATGTATATTTTAAAAATATGCAAAAGGAATGTAAACTATAACAATCTGATAAAAGTATGTAAAATATGTATTTCTGTTATAGCACGTAGCCAACAATGGCCAAGTAAATAAACACCCTACCAACTTGTCAAATAAAGACTATAGAAATGGTCAATAGTATGTTTTGTTTGAGTATATACATATGTATGTACTTGTGTGCAATACAATTTCAATGAATAAACCTCCTCAATAAAATATTTATTTGCATCATAAATATTTTGTTTTGTAGATCTTTGTCGTTCCAATTACGTGTTCTCCTATTTTTTTGTTTTGTTTACTCCTTTTCATTCTTAACGAATGACTGAATGAATGAATGAATGACTGAATGAATGAATGAATGAATGAATGAATGAATGAATGAATAAATGAATGAATGAATGTTTTATTTAACGGTTCCCTAAAATTAAAAAAACAATTCCAAAGCGAAATGCTATGGATTAACATATTCAAAGCAAATGTTGTTCAACGCATTGCAGAATACTATGATTAGAGTATTGAACGAAACGAATATAAGAAATTTTAAGGCAGTTTCTAAGGAAATCTTTTAATCCCTTCAATTAAAGTATATAGTTTTCGAAATATTTTCTGTAATTAAGTTCGATGTTTCTTGACTGTAATTTCTTAATTAATAAATGGAAAACTTAAGTTTCGTTTTTTGATTGTATTTATTTGATATCTAAGTGCCTGCTGGAAGAAGGTATGACCATAGGCCACCCACATTTGAGACATTCGCCTATTGCCTAAAGAGGATTTTTAGAACAGATAGATGTGGCAAAGGCTCGTGACTTTATAATTTTATCCTTGCCGGCCAGTGCAGATCACCGAAACAAGAGGTCTGAATGCATCGTTGTTCAATATAGTTAGAACTACATGCCCAATTCTTCGTGTTGCAGCAAGAGAGAGAGAGAGAGAGCGAGTCGTTGTGCATGGTTCTTTAGCGCTCGCCATTTACAGTAGTCGTTTGGCCAAGGCGTTTTCGTTTTTGGTAAAAAAAATACTACGACTCCATGATTTCCAGACAAGGACCTCGTGGCTCTTGATGATTATCAATGAAAAATTGGCTTTTTTTTATGGACGAAATTCAGGATGGATTAAGCAGAGGTGCTTGGCGATCAACGATTAACAGCCAATGCACTGTCTGCATTTTGTAAGCGAATATCTTCAAGACTTCAAGACCAAAATTATTTAAAATAGCCACCGATTGATGTCTAACCGGGTCGATACTTTATATCTAAGGAATGCCTTAAAGTGCATAAGAAATCGTCATGTGTAATTTAAACTTTAAAATTTTATTTTATTTGTTACAAATGAGTGAAAATCTTCACTCAGCCATGACAGTAGCTGTAATGGATCTATCCATTCTATGATAGTAAAAGAGCAACAGCAGACAAAACCCTTAAAATGTTTTCATTCTTTCTACTCAATAAAATCAACGTTCTATTCGTTTTGCATCAAGTGGAAAAGGAATTTATGAAATGCGAATTTAATTCAAATGTTAGAATGTAAACACGGCAATCTGCAATTGTTTCTCAACGTTTCACTTCTGTTAATAATCCTCGAATGTAAAATAGAAGAATAAATAGAATGAATGAATAAATAAGGAAAATAACACATAAATGTTAAATTCAAATGGATTTAGGAAGAAAACAGGGGCGTAGTGTCTGGTAGTATTTTACAATATCCAACTTTTAAACCTCAAATAAAACAATCTACAATTAAAATTATTATTCTATAGTCTTGCTAATACTCCTATTCATTGTCGCTCATGCTGACAATTGAAACATAGGTAAAGGAATGTTGTGTTTAGAATTTTTATAAGATATGTTTCCATAGTGTCGTCATCAAAAATGAAAAAAATTTAACAAAATTATCACTTATGTATGTACATATGTACATATATAATGTATATTATACATACATTTATACATGTACCTTGTAGTTGGAAATCGTAACTACGCTAATGAAAATTCATAACCTTAGGTACTAAACTAAAGTACTAACCTTAAGGTAGCAGCTGCATTTAATTTCTTTGGATAAAAATAGAGGAAAACAGCAAAAGAAAACTCAAAAAGACGTAAAGAAATGTTTATCACGTTTTAATGTACATGTTTGTGCTGGAATAAGTTTTAGAGCCATTCGCCTATATCCGTACATACGCCGCACTCAACCAACTGTTCTCTCAAAGAAATCACAATTGATTGTGAATTATTGGTGAATGTAAGCAACGAATTGTAAACAATTTACTATTGCCATCGACACCAATTCCATCATCAGGGCATTAAAACATCCTGTCCTAATTTCTGGATGAGAAACAATAGAGCACGACAGAGGAGTTGTTTTAAATCTTGGCCAGATGTTTCTAATGATTTCAAACGACTGATGATGGGTATGATTATGATGATATTGGCATCGGTAGTCGGTAGTGATGGTGTTGGTGGAGATAACAACGATTTAAGGTGAAAATTACCAAATGAGCAGATGGTGAAAACAAGCAGTTAATGGCTTACAACTGTTGAGCAAAGTTGTTATGTTGGATATTGGCAGAATGTGTGAAAATGGTAACAGAAGCCCTTAAAGGTTTCCACTGTTCATTTGTTGTTATTGTTAATGGATAAAATGACATCGGTCATTAAACTTGATGAAGTACAACATGAACTAAAGCCATTAACTTGTTTCAAAATAAAAATCATTCTAATGTTCAACGCTTTTCTTGACTTCCTTTGCTTTCTTTCTTGTTCTCATATGGTTTTCTGGTTTTCATACATGTGTATGTATGTATGTATGCATCCACATGAGAGCGTTTGGTAAATAAACGGCTTAAATGAGGAGATCATAGGGCAATTTGTTTGTATATTTTTGCTCTACCAATTTCGGTTCTGTTGTATTAAGTTCTGCTTGCGAAGTGCTAAGGACAAATAGGTGACCTTAACATGGCTTTTAAGATTATTTAGTTGACATTATTTTGATATCTCCCCAGATAGTGTTTAAGTTGTTTGTTTGTTTTTGTTTCTTTTTATTCTTTTTTTTTGGTTGTCTGAGGTCACATACACAAGCGCACAAACATGTAAAAATGGTTATACATTGGTACACTAGTGAATAAGTTTAAAACTTAGATTTGTAAACAAACACACACATATATTTAAGGATACCCTTTTGACACAGAATCTTTAAGTTTTGATTTTAGAGCAGTAATGCGTTTTTTTTTTGGTAAACTTAAGTTCTTTAAAATGTTTGATTATTTTTTTAATTTCTTTAAAAGAAAGAAATGAACTTAGTGTTCTGCCGCTATAATATTTGTTTGTTGGGTGGTATATGAGTCACAGTTTGGTTATGGTAATTTTTCGATGTTTTTCTTTTTTTTGTTTTTAAATATCGAAATATGTAAAATGAGTTTTAAAATTGCGATTTGAATTTACTGTTTACAATAACTACGTCTTAAATTATTAGGCCTAAGACAGATAATTCAGTTTAATTGCTCGTATTTTATGTTAGAAAAGTTATTTTAAAAAATTTCACGAATAGTATGTACACTAGGCATACATAATGTAAAATATTCTGCACCGATCACAAATGGTATTGTAATCTTATCATTGCTGTATATACAGCTAGGCTTAGTAAAAAAATTTTTAAAAAATGTGCAACAGAAAGTTATATTACAATGAAATCATTAATTAAATAAAATAAATACTTAATACTTAATACTAAAAATGCAATGTAAGACATTCACATTAGGACTTCTTTTCGGAAAACTGGGGTTTCGTAAGCGATGAGCATGATGAATGCTTTCATCAACAAATTAAGACTATCGGATGGTTCCTTATAAGTGTAATCGGCTATACTAGTTATATTGTCCACAATGATTAGGTTTCATTCAGTAAAATATACATTTAATCGCTTACATTCGAGTGAAAAATTCGGTATCATTTTTTACCTCTGCTTAAACTTGTTAAATTGATGTCGGGAGATGTCCTAAACAATACACTCAGTGAAAAAATTAATTTATAAAAATCAAAAAATAATTACATTAGTATTGTTGTCTTTTATACATTTTGAAAGTTTTCCTTTTTTTCGACCATATTTTTCTGGCTTATGTATATACATAGTTTTGTTATGCTAGTAAATGATATACTCATACATGTACATATATAGAAATGTGTATGTATGCACATATCTAAACACATGTGCTACAAATGACTACCGTTATCCATAGTTGTAAGTGTTTGTATATGTAAAAGTTTGTATGTATGTATGTATATATGTATGTGTTTTGGTATATTGAATGACAGCACCAGCAGTCTTTTACAAACAGTATCAAATCTGATTGTTTTTGTTTATTTATTTTACTTTTTTGTTGTGGCTGATTTACTGTAGTTGTTTTTAATACGTTACGTACGTGTTTACATTTAAAACAAGCTAAGCCGAATTTAAAAAATATTGTATAAAAAAAAAAATAAACCAAAATCTACCCTTAAAAGGGTTTTTTTCATTTTTTGCGTTTACTCTCTCTCTCTGGAACACATTTGCCTGTCAATAACAAGTGGAAAAACATATAAGAATGTACACATACAGACATTTGTGAAGAAAGGGTGAGCCTTAAAGTATGCTACCGTATATGGATGGACTGAAGGAGGACATTTTTCCTTTTTATTTTCGTGTAATTTTTTTTCTTAATTTTTGGTGTGGAAAATACGCACTGTAACGCTTTTACGAGTAGTAAAACTTTATAAACATATAAGTTTGTATGTGTATAAGTTATGGTAGTTGTTTTTGTTTTTGTGTGAAGAATACAAGTATTTCTTTTCATTGCAAACATCTGAGCATTCGTTCGTATATGAGTTGTGTGCGTGAAGATGTAAAATTGAATTTCGAATGTGTCGAAAATTAAATTTTTTTATTGAAAGCCATGGGTTGTACAATAAAAAAAGAGACAGAATTTAAGTTGGTTGTTGGTAGACAGTTGACACTTGAGCGTTAATGTGGCAAATGCGATTCGATTTCCTTTCTCTATTGTGATAACAGAAAAACTTTAAATAAAAAAAAAAAAATTAAATAACAATGGAAACGGTTACACTTATAAGTCTTTTAAATAATTCCAATCGCAGTCATGTCGTTTATATACATAAGTAAGAGAGCGTTGAGTGAAAATATTAGATAAGCAACAATACAAAAATCATATAAGAAGATAATGTTGTATTTAGAATTCAAAAATAAATGGATATGGCTAACAAAAGCAATTTTTGAAGCATTGTTTCCAAATTTATGAAGATGTAATTTCTTACGCAGAAGTTATACAAGCTTCTTAAGATTACCCATTAAAGAAGTTATTTACTTTTAAAGACTCTTCTTAATTAAAAATGGTGTTAATTATAGTTATGAGTACAAGATAGACAGCCGATATATACATATTCTTCTCAAATAATGATTCAGAGTAAATCGTTTCAATTAAACTTATATCGATCTTTGACAAGTAAAGTTCTTCTTAAACATGTATCATAGTTTTTTTTTTACATTTTGTCTTGTGAAAATGATTGCAAAGTTAGTGAGGCCCATAAAATGACATACGATGTACACATATAACATATATTAATCAAGTTTTAAATCGGTTCAGAGAAAATATTCAATTAACGATTCGTTAATATGTATATGTCGAATGACATATCCATTGGATTAGTAACTGTACGTACTTGTTATTCCTTATTACCTACTGGCCAAATTTAAATAGTTATCGTTTCTTTGCAGTTGTTAACTTGCAAACACGATTAGTTAAACCGATTATCCCATTTGCTCTCTGTACGTTAAAATTTTGTTAATTAAATTTGTTTAACAAAACTTTAATTGTTCTTGCCAGGAATAGATCAACAAATCCATTTGTGTCACTCTAATTTATGCGAAAACACTCACTCCAACAGATACGTACACAGAGGCATATGCATACTCGACGTATGTGTGCATGTAGGCCAAGGGCAATAAAGTTTTCTGTAAAAAAGTTTTTCAGAATTCGTACTAAAAATGTGATGCAGATAATGACACAAGTAGGTTATGACAAGTGGGAATGTCATTTTAATAGCTTATTCGCACATATACATACATACATACATACATACATATGTACCTCTACATACATATGTATGTCTACATATTCACAAAAAGTGAAGCGAAACAAAAGTATTTTTAAATGATTTGCAATTATTGTTTGTCGAACATCCTTTGAGACGCTATACAAACGCCAGTGTTCTCACTCGTGCATACTCAGATACATACACTCTCATACACATGGACACACACACACAAACACAAAACACACACAAAAACATGGTATTGTTTCACGTTGTCGTTTAACGTTTAAAAGAATAATGCATTTTATGTGTGTATTGACATACGATTTATTCGCGGAGAAATGAAAAACAGTCACGTTTTCAAAGTAAAATAAAAAGAAAATAAAAAAAAATAGTGGAAAAATGGCGAAAAAAAATATCGGGAAGGAAGAGAAGCAAAAGAAATAAAAAGAAAGAAAAAATACGTAATGAAATATTGTATGGAAATAAAATATTACTCACATTTGCAGACACATACAGACATAAAAACACAAGTACAGTAAATGAAATAATATCGTGAGAGAATAGAAAAAAAAGGACGAAAGGATTACGAGTGTCAAAGGATTTACATTAAAATTCGTATGTCGCGTTACATGTACCATTACTTAAATAGAATAATGTAACGTAACAACTGGTGAACAACAATCCTGCACATCAAAACATATACGCAAATAAAAAGATTTTTAAACTCACGTTTAGAATCCCTACTGACAATTGGGTATACATACATACACATGTATGTATGTATGTTTTTGTGTCAGTGTGCAGTTCGACTGAGTGACAACGCCAGTGGGTGAGTGTGTTTGTGTATGCCTGTGTTTATGTGTTTGTATGTTTTGTCAAGGTTTACATTTTGTGTGATGTGAGACTATTAAAAATTTCATTTGTCAAAAGGATTACCACAGTAATAGGGTCTTAGCGCGTTGTAACATAAAAGCGGAGAACATAAACAAAAAATCTCTCCCGTTCGCTTGGTTAAAAGAAACAATTCCTTACACTCCTCATACAATATACAACAACAGGTGGCAACAATATAAATGAGATTTTCACTACGTACACACAGTAGTAGAGTGTAAGCATGTGTGTGTGTGTGTGTGTGTGTGTGTTCTGTGTATCAAAATATATCGCTGGTAATTGTATTTGAACGTACAGAAGTTGTTCTGCCAGTACATGTGGGAGACAGGAAAACAAAATCAAATGAAAAAGCAGATTGGAGCAGGGATTACAATTGTTGGTAATCTAATGTTTTTTCACACACACACACACACACACACATACACACACATATGTATGTATGCTTGAGTTTATTCGTGCAGCAAACACGTTACACCAAGTCTGGCAAACATTATGAATAACTGAAGCGTGTACATATATACAAACCAACAAAAACAACTTTAAGTGTCTTATTTTGAAATTTAATTCACGCAACTCATAATCAATTATCTGGCAACTTAAAACAATCTCGTACTCTCGTTATACTTTGAACAAATTACCAACATACGAAGGCTGGAAAATAACAAAAAAACAACAAAAAAAAATACATCAAGCTAGCTGGTTGGCATGTTGCTAGTGGCAATCTTAACCATACAACAATAACAAGAAAAACAACAATAATAGACAGAAAAGCTAGCAACAGCTAGCAAAGAATAATACAACAACAACAAGAACAACTGAAGTAGAAGCAACGTTGACGTGTTTCCTTCCATCTTACCTTCCTTTCATCCGTGGCTGCATGCATCCTCGTTGTATCTTTGTTTCTCTTGCTGCCGTATCTTGTTGTTTATTTATACCGAAACTCTGCGTCCCGACCAAAAACGGTGAACGTGTGAGTGAGGGTCTGAATAAGTGCACGGCTCATTGCAAGACTGTATACATACATACATACTTGTAATAATTGAGATTAATGCGGCATTACATTGGCACTACAATTCAACTGTACCACTCTACCACATCGATTGAAGAATCCTTGAGTTTTGCATTTTCATACATTTTTACAAAAGTTGACGCTAACAAACAATTCATTGACTTTGTTGGTAACCGGATTAAAAAAAAATATGAAATTGACCGTTATTTCCTAATTTAAAAAATTTCTAATTCTGTATTGCCCGACAGATCATATTCATATCGCCGAATACGTAGATTGTGTTAATGTATGTATGTACCTATGTTTTATTCAGTGTCGAACATAAACTCTTCAATTCTTGTGCATTACAAGGTTTGCGCTTGTGTGTGTATTATCTAGTGTATGTACCTTTTTCTTCTGCCTAGAGTCGCAGCCAGCAAGCAATGAGCAAATGTGGCAAGTGATTCCCTTTTTGAACAGGTGTTGTGGAAAAGCATTTGACAAGTTTTTCACTCAACATGAATTTAAGCCACATGCGTTTATGTGAAAGTAATCACGATGCGGTTATTGTGGAAACGCTTTCAAGAGCTATACTTTGTTAACGGCGTCAAAATGTAAAATAAAACAAAACAAAAAAAAAAAAAAAAAAAAAAAGAACATCTCATGACAGTAGTAATAACAAGGTGAGCGTGTTCCTAATTTATTTTCAACGAATAACGTATTAAATTGTATAATTTAATTAGATTATATACATATTTCCAAGATCAATATTTCATTAAATGCCACTTATACAGAGTTCGCATTGACAAAAATGAGTGACAAAATAAATAAATAATAATAATGAAGATAATTTTAAATTAAATTCAATTTCTTCATACTTGCGACATTAAAACGTGTTCGTTACGATTTATTTTTCGGAATTACTAGGATGATCGGTGATCCATGTGGTGTTTGGTGTAGTAGCGTGGAAAGTGTTTGCCTAATAAGTTCATCACTCTCTCAAGATGCAGTGGTGTAGTTTGACCTTTGAATTTGATCTTCGCTATTAACGCTATCCTCTCAGTGTACTTCCTGAATAAATTAGATGGCGTCGATGTCGCACTTATTTTTTTTTTAAATTCCACACCCTGATAAAAATTATTCACTCTCCCCGGTGTTTGAATTTGCAAATGCAACAAATCAATGTAAAGCAATCATATAAAAACATATCAAAAATATTGAATACTTTTTGGTGCATATTTCACACAAAAATATTTCACACAAAATAAAGGTCTTAAGTACTACGCCATCCACAATAAAAATATACGAATGATAACCGTATACTAGTTATGCTATTCGAATATTAAATTCAATACCATTCAAAGGAGATATGTAGCCAGAATTCATCAGACCTTTTTAATGCATTACTTTGTAACGAATTTCAAGTTATACGGCATGAAAATGTAAGAGATGGTTACTGTAGATATACCAATCCAATTAACACTTTTTCGTCTCTTTTAAACAAACTCATACGTACATACATACATACATGTTACATTAAATAAATATTATTTAGTATTTACGAAAAGGCGACTATGTTCGTGTAATACAGTTTGAAAATTAAATAAACGCAGATTGTTACACTCAAAACAACCCAGCAAACATTTATTTTCAAATTCAAAATCTCACAACAATTGTTTATAATTGATTGGTGTAGGTCGATTGCTGGAGGTGTATTATAAACACACTTAACACTTTGAACGCATGGAATCCTATCTTTGAGTATCCATATCTTCAGGAACATATTTTCTAGCCGAAGAAAAGGTTAAAACACTGGAGAATTAAAGCGAATGAACAAAAATGTGTTCATGTAACGTCCACATTACGGTGGAAAACCATGCCCTCTCCTATTCGAATATATTTTCACATTGTGTTGAAGAAAAATTACCTCAAATTTAGGTGAAACTGTGCGAAATATATCGGTTGTTGAATTGGTAGAAACTCCTGCTTGAGATTGGTTGATTGTAAATATGTATGTAATTCACTGCTAAAACAAATTGTATTATGTTTTGAATTATGGGGAGCTCTGTTTTACATATCGAAAAAATTTAAAGGCGCATCAAAAATTCAAAGATAGATATAGACGAGTGATTCAGACGAATGTGGAAATTGGAAAATATTCTGCGTAATACTGGAGGAAGCTCATACTCCTCTAAATCTCTAAATATAACGAATAGCAACGAATTTCGAATTTATTCCTGGTACTGATCAGAAGACATACGATTATGTATGTAAATAGATTTACTTTGAATTAAGATTTGATTACCTATTGCCATTTCAAATTTCATTTCAATATTCGACTCAATAAATAATTTGTAGAAGAAAGAGGTCTGTCGTAAACGTGAGGCCTAGGTTCAAACTCCAGGTCAGACATTTCCAACTAAACGAAATATGAAGAAATATTTTTTCGGCGAATTCCTTTCAGCAGATTTCTGGCAAAAACTATGAGTGTAAATAAAATTTCCATGAAAAAGTTTCTCAAAAATCTATCATTCAGAATCAACTTTAAACTGTAGGTCCCCAAACTCATGTATAAAATTAATACACACAACATAAGAAGCTAGACTAGAGGGTTGTAATGACCAATTATGAATGCATGTATGTAAAGAAAAGAAAAATAGAAAAAAATATGAAACTTTACAATGAATTTCAGATCATATCACATAAATTTTAAAGTCATTCGTTACAAATTAACATTTGGGTTGCATTTAACAGAAAAGTAAATATTACGGTAGCTAATGCGATGACTACAAATGCCCTCTTTATTAATAACAGGAGGATGTGTTAAATTTTCAAGCAACTACTAAGAGAAATTGAATGAATAGTAAGAGTGGGAAGGATAACGTGACAGTGTACCTGAATATGCAAATTACTTTGCTTCCACTTTATTTTCTGTTAAGTTGTATACGCAGGATGGCAATTCTAAAATTGTAGATTTTCTTAAAATCTTCATTATATTGGGATACCTTCCTTACCTTCAGCTTATTGTCATTACGCCTGTTTAGTTAATTGCACCGATGAGTTGTGCGGTTAAAGTGTCTGCTTCCGTTGTGTTTCTAAAATACATGAAGATGTGCCACATTCAGATATTCAAGAGTAAATGATAATGGTACCGAGTAATTATTATTGCTGTCGATGTAAACGTCTGTGACGTTTGTATGTAGGTATTCTCGTGTATCCTTAACTCGTATTCATTCATTCATGTACGAGAACAGATACAATTATATTGTAAGAGTATGACTTAAAAAATCTTTTTCATGCCTCTCTTAATGGCATGATATGGGTAATTTAAATACGGATTTTTTTTTCATTTCGTTCACAAAGAGAATACGGATTGTCAGAATCAAAATCTGTTAATGCCTTTTCTCTCTCTCTCTCTCTATGTATATCTACTGAAATCATTTTGTTTGTTTCGTACATACATACATACTCGTATACTAATATAGTAAAAAATTAAAATAATACATATTTAAACTAGTTTTTTTTTTTTTTTTTTTTTTTTTTTGTTAAATATATGTGTGCTATAAGTAGGAAAGTTGTGATAAATTATATAATCGGCAATTTTCAAAATTTATTTTCATGGTAATATAAGCTCTTAATAGGATTGAGACGAAGAAATTGGGAAGGGACTCGAGAACTTCGATATTGTTTTCATTAGCCGGTTTTAAAACCTTTCGAGATGTGAATATAATTGACCTGAATTGATTTATTAAGCCATTAAAATTATAACTCAATCCAATCCTTGCTTGCTTAAGCAACCTCAGGTCATTACTATACTTTCATCGTGCTTTACAGATGCGTTACTATACGTAGGAATTAGTTTTTCACTTGATGACCTGTTTTCCAATCGATATGTTGTCTCAAGTGTAGCCTTTTTGTTGCCGATATGAAATGCTTTTTTGCTGGTCGTTGACTAAATAATGCACTTCAACGTATCATTACTTCGCAGACACGCAAACTGAAATTGCATTTCTTTTTGACTCGCAGATTTTGAATTGCTCTTTTAATTGAAACAGTTTCATATCTAGGTGTTTCACGTGGACTTCTTTTAAAATATAACAGAGATATGCGTTCTGACAACAAACGCTTAAAAATAAGCCTAGAAATTAATTATTTATCGGTTCATGGTTCTTTTGTTCAATTTAGTCACTTTTGCTAATAATCAATAATATTAGCATATAACGGCATTGAATACTTGGTTCTTTACATAATTTTTTTTTTGCATATAACTATGCCGCAATGCACAAATTCTTCTTTTAATTTCTCTTTTTGATGTATAATTCTTATAGACATTGTATCGTTAATTTATATTTTAAATAATTTCTTTCTATAACAACGTTTCTATAACAACGTTAGCCCCGTTGTAGTAATTTACCGCTGACAGCGGTTGCAAAAGTTAGGTAATCTGTCTGCAACAAGGAATTTGTTATAGTTTCTGATATGTTCCGGCTTAAAAGCTTTTATTTTAATGCCTCTAATCTTTAATTAAATTCGGTATTGGACTTATATACGAGTATATAAATATTAATGTGTAACAATTTGAATTAAATGTGTGAACAACTTTTTGTTATTTCTCTAGAAATACTGACCACTTAACCACAACCGAATATTTTAATGCAAAACAAATTTGTGTTTGTCTGTTTCGATTGGGTTATTTTTTAATTTTAATTTTTTTTTATTATTGTATTGATTTAGATTGTATATGTGTTGGTATTTTTGGAATTTCTCTGGCATTCTATTGTCATTATTTAGTATGGTTCTGTCCGTGGAATTAAATGATCGTGTATGTTTAGATTTGATGATGTTGTGGTTTTGTTTACACATACATACGCACACATGCATGTGCAAACTTGTATAAAAAACTTTTTTTTATGTTTTTTTTATTTATTGGCGTTGTTTTTCGTCGTCATTTTACATTCTTTCCAACTGTTTGTTTTGCAATATTGCAACCAGTCGGTCGTTTTGTTTTTTTTTTTATCTTTCCTCAATATGCCACAATATTTCTGATCTGGTTCTGACGATTACTGTTGAACTACCAGTGGAATCAGATGTAATTGCCGCACAGCACTTATTTCCAAACTGTATTACTGTATTGAGGAAATCAGTCAGATGAAAAGTAAATCATTGTTGAATTATTCAAAATAGTTCCTATGATTCAATTATTTCTATTTTAATTTTGTAATGTTTATTAATATTTTTATTCTGCGTAAGTTGTTGTTGTTGTTGTTTTTGCTTTTATTTGATTATTATAAATTTCAAATATCTTTTGACACATGACGCTGTTTAAAATAAATATTTTGATTTGTAGTTCGTTGTTATTTGAATATTGATTCGTGTGTCTGCATCTGTGTCTGGACTTGTATTGAATTGTTTATAATACATTTGTGGTCGATACAAATAATAGCACATAATATCTGTATACACATTCAAATATTCAAATAAATAATTACAAAATAAAATATATTTAATAACAGTAGCTCGGGCTGTTAAATTCCTGGACATAATTGCGGTTGACAGAGATTAATGTAATGAAAACCTAGTCAAACTCACAAACAGGCAAACTAAGGGATCGACATGAGAAGTGGATGTAGAGAGATGTAGACACAGTCACATAAAATGTAGAAGAAAATAAAAATTCCAAATAACAATTGAAATATTCGATAACATTTATTCATATACATATGTGCGAGATTTTTTTGCTTTTTGCCTAAAACAATCGCTTTGAGGCCAAATGTCAAATGAATGTTAAAAGAACGAGAAGAAAATTTACAAATGTAGACAATTACAATTATAATTACAACTATAACTAAATATGCAATTACAAACTAAAACGACAATAACAATAATAATAACAGCAATAAAAATAATATAAAAATTTTTATCATTAAATTGATTTCTAATTGTTTGCAGTCAGTTTAAAATCAGTGGCTTATTGCTAAAAGGTCATTACATTACAACATACATTTATACACACACACACACACACACACACATACAAATTGTTACCCGTGTGGTAGTGGGTTAGAATTCTACCACAGTGGTTCCCTGCTTGTCGTAAAAGGCGACTAAATGGGAGGGCAGGGGTAGAGGGTGCGGATGAAAAGTCTAGCATATACCCAATGACGCTCACGCTTCAAAGCGAAACAATGCCGCTCAATGCATTGAACTACCGTGGTATCACGTTAGCACCGTGGGAATCACAGACCGTCATGCGTGTGAGCACGCTCCTAACGGATGTGGACGATCGGAGCCTAGTCGTATAGGCATCAGAATTGATACCAGTAAGATTCTGATTATGGCATACTGGACTACGCTCAAATATTATGATTTGATGACATGGGCTGGCGGATGGGGTATTCTGTTACCAATATGTGCTGGAGTGAAACCTGGTACAGACGGCTTTCAGGCTAATACACCATCTGTCTCCGTCCCGTTAAAACCTGGCAAGCCTTGGAGAACGATCTTGGACTCGTCCTGTTGAGTTGGGGTGTAGGGGCAGTTAAGTAATTCTTCTGTTTAGCTCCCGGTCTGACTCTGAACACAAGCTCTCATGAGGACTTGTGTCAACCCTCGCCTGGCCTCCCTGCATTGCAAAGATAACCATGGGACCACAACAAGGGTAACTACACAACGAATCCAAGATAACGGGACCCAATAGAATGGAATTTATAACAAACATTTCACACAACCCTACAGGCGCGAATTCTCCAGCCGGCACCGAAGGTGCAAAGGAGACCCAGCAGGACAGCCCTTTCCTGAATCCTTTCCGGAGAGCTTCGAGATTACTCCACTCTCCACCGCTGAGGCAGAACGGCGAGCGATCGCGCTCGTCACCACCGGAGTTGCAGAGGAACAAGGATCCTGAAAAAGAGGTGGATGATTTCACCAAACTAGGCGATAAAATTTCTGAACTCGTGGAGATGATGGGCGGAGGAAGGAGGTCCATACACCAAGCGATGCGCGACTTAGTGGCTTCTATATCGTCACTATATCAGCAAGCCGCTAAGGATAAAGTTGAGGAACAAGAGAAAAGGATCAGAACTAATGATAGAAGCACGCAGACGAGCCTTCAACAGCAGACACCTTGTGTTTCCAAGAGGCAGAGAGAAGAATTGGGAAAACCTAGGAGAACACCTCCGAAGAGGACCAGACCAATTCAACTGGAGGGATCAATTGACCCAACCTCAAAAATTGGAGGCAATGATACGAAGAAAGGAGCAGTACGTACTAATGAAGGTGTAATAAATCGGGATGCTGAAGTACCGGGTACCGGAGTGGAAATGAGCACAGAGCCCAATGATTGGGTGCTCAAGACAAGGAAGCGCAAAAAGCCCCCAAGACCGGATGCAATGATAATAAAACCCACGGAGAAGCTCTCATTTGCAGACATCCTGAGGAAGGTTAGGAATGCCCCAGAGCTTAAGTCAGTTGGCGAAGACGTTCACCTTGTTAAGAAAACACAAAAGTGTGAAATTCTGCTGGAATTTAGAAGATCGGCTGAGGCGTCTACAGAAACTCACCAATCCAAATTGAAGACCATATTGTCCGATGATATAGAGGTCAGGACGATAACTCAGGAGACAACATTTGAACTGCGATACCTGGACGAGGTTACCACGGAAGATGAAATAATAACCGCTTGGAGAGAACAAATATGAGAATTACACCCATCGGCTATCAGGACGATAAGAAGTGCTCCAGGGGGCACCCGGACGGCAATAATTGTAATACCAACGAAGCTGGCTAGCAGGGCCGAAGAGGTAAGCAAACTGCGTGTCGGGTGGACAGTTTGCCGGTTAATGAGGAAAGTTGTCCCAAGGAGATGCTAGAAATGCCTAGAATTCGGGCACGTAGCTAGAAATTGCCGCAGTAGGAGTGATTGGTCAAAACACTGCTTCAAGTGCGGAGGGCAAGACCACCTTGCCAAAACTTGTAGTGGTGACCCTCACTGCCTACTCTGTAGGAGCGATCGTAATGTGGACTCAAAACATGTCACGGGGGGACCTAAGTGTCCACAGTACCTGGCAGCTCGGCGGGGGATGATGAACATAGGAAAATGAGGATCTTGCAGCTGAATTTGAACCACTGCGAAGCGGCGCAGGAGCTTCTTAAGCAGACAGTCCGGGAGCAGAAAATAGACCTCACGATTTTGAGTGAACACTATAGGGCACCTGACAATCAGCGTTGGGCTACCAGTAAATGCAACAAGGCAGTGATATGGTCATGCGGTAAATTCCCAGTGGGAAATGTTGACAACAGGAGAGAAGGCTTTGTGAAATGCACTGTTAATGGGGTACATTTCTTCAGCTGTTATCTCCCCCAAGCTTACCAATGGAGGAGTACAGACTCAGATTGGACGACATCGTTCGCGAGGCCAGAAATCTAAGACCCGTGGTGATTGCCGGGGACTTTAATGCATGGGCAGTGGAATGGGGTTCAGCGTACACGAACCCAAGAGGTGAGAGCCTGCTTGACGCATTTGCAACTCTGGAGGTTGTCTTACTCAACTGTGGGCAGATTGATACATTCTCGAGAAATGGAAGGAGTTCTAAGATTGACTTAACATTCATCAGCGATACACTGGCAACGACATCGAATTGGACTGTGTCCGATGTCTACACTCATAGCGACCATCGGGCGATCATTTTTGATATCCAGGATCGCGCTGCAGTGAACCCCATTACTGCCGCCCCTCCTAATCCCTTGTGGAGGGACTCTACTTTTGATGAGGAAACCTTTGTTCTCGCGATGAGCGACATTCGGGTGACCGGAAGCGCAAACAACATGGCGGTGGAACTTATGCGCTGCATAACGGAAGCCTGCAGTGCGTCTATGTCGCGGAAGTCTCACCTGCCAGGCAGGAAACACGTTTATTGGTGGAACGCGGAGATAGCTGAATTAAGAAGGAAATGTAATAGAGCGCGGAGGATATTCCAGAGAGCAAGGGGTCGCAATGACTTCACAGAACTTCGGGAAAGATACAAAGTGCTCAGAGCCAACCTTAACTGGGCCATTGACAGGAGCAAACGGAGGTGCTATAGGGAAATGTGTGCCGATTTGGATGAAAATCCCTGGGGCACGGGATATAAGGTGGTAATGAGGAAGCTGAATTGCTTTCGACCACCGGCCACGGAAAGCGCGGAGAAGCTGCAGTCAATTGTTGAAGGCCTCTTTCCGGAGAGGGCCGAGATCACGTATGCTGTGCGAGACAGTATGTCGCACGATGACATTCCTGAAGTCAGCGGCCAGGAATTCGATGCAGTCTGGAAGGAAATGAAACTCAGGAAGGCTCCGGGAATTGATGGAATCCCAAACGTCGCACTTAAGGTGGCTATAGAGAACAACGTTGAGGTGTTTAGGAAAGTATTTGATACATGCATTCAGGAGAGGAAATTCCCAAGGATATGGAAGCGACAGAGGTTGGTTCTCATCCCGAAGGGCAACGGTGCGCAGGATGCAACAGGTTACCGCCCACTTTGTATGATTGATACCGTAGGTAAACTGCTGGAGAAGATAATATGTAGAAGACTCGAAACGATATTGGAGAGAGACGGCCTGTCGGATCGCCAATTTGG
Source organism: Sarcophaga subvicina (assembly GCA_936449025.2). NCBI lineage: Eukaryota > Metazoa > Arthropoda > Insecta > Diptera > Sarcophagidae > Sarcophaga > Sarcophaga subvicina. The sequence goes on along the minus strand of OW388082.2, from coordinate 121,844,864 downwards.
CTTCCGAAAAGGGCGCTCCACAGTGGACGCAATGGAGGCGGTCATTACCGTAGCGAAAGAGGCCATCAGCGGTGACCGCTGGTTTGAAGGTGATAAGGAGTATTGCGCAATCATCACCCTGTATGTCAAAAACGCATTCAATTCAGCAGATTGGGACGCCACCCTGGCTGCACTTGATGAGAGGAGCGTACCTGGATATTTGATGGAACTCATAGTGGACCATTTTAAGGATAGGGTACTTTTGTATGATACAGACGAAGGCAGAAAGTCATACGCAATAACAGCAGGGGTACCACAGGGTTCGGTGCTGGGCCCAATACTATGGAACGCCATGTATGATGGTGTACTGAGGCTTAGGCTTCCTACGGGCGCAAAAATATTCGGATTTGCGGACGATATAGCCCTCGTGGTGAGGGGTAAACACCTTGATAATTTGGAAGGAACGTCCAATGCGGCAGTTAGCAGAGTTAGAAGCTGGATCGCGAGTATAGGTCTGAAACTTGCTGATCATAAAACGGATGTCGTATTAGTAAGCAGTAGAAAGAAAATGGAATACATCACCATAACTGTCGGCGAACAAAGGATAACATCGAAGCAGTCTATCAAGTACTTAGGAGTTATGATTGACAACAGACTCACATTCAAGGAGCACCTGACGTATATTAGTAGGAAGTGTGCGGCGGCAACGGGCGCACTCGCGCGGATAATGCCCAACTTGGGAGGTCCCAGACAGGAGAAGAGGCAATTGCTGATGAGAGTGGTTAGATCGATTGCTCTATATGCAGCCCCTATATGGGCCGAGGCCATGGATAAGAAGACATATAGAATAGGAGTTGATGGGGCCTACAGGAGATCTGCCCTCCGAGTAATTTCTGCCTTTCGCACAGTATCTACGGATGCAGCCTTGGTTATAGCGGGAATGATGCCGCTACGAATGTTGGTAGAGATAGAGAGGAGAAAACGTTTAATAAGTAGGAGAACGGGGCTAGTGCACCCTGACCAGGTGAATGATGATGTAATGAATAGGTGGCAGCACGAGTGGACTTCTTCCACAAAGGGAAGATGGACCTACAGATTGATACCGAATATAGAAGAATGGACTGGAAGGAAGCACGGCCAGGTGAATTTTTACCTTACTCAGTTCCTAACGGGCCACGGATGCTATAGGGCATACCTTTACAAGTATGGGCATGACGTGGATGAAGCGTGTCCATCATGTCTGGATACAAGTGAAACAGCGGAACATATATTCTTTACTTGCCCGCGCTACGAATTCCGACGAAATTTCCTTGAGAGGACGATCGGTTCCCAGGTGACTCCCGACAACGTGGTTAACCTGATGTTAACATCGCGCGAAAACTGGAACGCGGTATGTTTATTCGCGAAGGAAGTTCTAGTACAACAGAGAATTATAGAGAGAGCAAGAACAGCAGAAATGGATAGCAGCACTCGCTGAATCTTTACCTCCCCCGATGTAATACTTGATTGTGGTCCCGGGGGGGCGACTTAATGGAAGTGTGACGAACTAGGTTGGGTTTAGTACGTATGCGTTTAGCAAGCCGAGAGTAAGTCTTGCGGCGAATCGTGCACATTGGTAGGCCGGGCTACCAATGTCTTTCGAAGATTCCCAACCTTTAGCTCGTAAAGCTATAAAAAAAAAAACACATACAAATTGATATTTGCGATTATTTATGCAGACATTTATGTGTGTACACTGTACGTGTATGTATGTATGTATGTAGTCAGATACTGACAGTAATTGTACGAAATTTTGAATATGAAATCTAATAATTAAGCAATTGTGGTTAGCCAGTTGATTTATGTATGTTGCGTATAGGTAATGTTTATTGTATTAATACTTCATACGCACCGAACAACCTTACTTTTCTCAATAAAATTTAAACGTGAATGAATGTCTGCTTTTAAGTGGCCTCCCTTTATGTTGATGTTGTTGATTTTTTTTGCTCGATTAATTTAATGTTAAGAATTTTTACGGTCAAATAGTAAGCTCCTGTAATTTATATTGAAGGAGTATAAAACATTTGTAGTTTTTGCCAGTAATTTATGCTTTTATAAAGTATGCTTGCTGGATTATATATGTATGTAGTTATAATATGTATGAAGTCAAACTTTCCAACCATGCAATTTTTTCAGTTACATAACTCTTTCAAAAATTTTGTTGTCTACGTTTCAACAACATGAATAAGAAAGCCATAACATACATAATTGGTCATTACAACCCTTTAGTCAGGATTACGATCTAGCTTCTCACACTACTGATGTTGTGTGTGTTAATTTTATACATGAGTAATGGGACCTACAAACTGTAGTCGATTCCGAACGACAGATTTTTTGAGAAACTTTCCATGGAAATTTTATTTACTCTCAGAGTTTTTGCAGAAATATGCTGAGAGGAAGTCGCCGAAGAAATATTTTTTCATACTTTCGTTTTGCTATCTGGGTTTGAACCGACGCCTCATGTCTAATAAGCCAACATACTACCTACAAGACTACGGCGACTTTCATCCTAATAAACCTCTTGTGAAAAAAAAACAAAAATAAATATAAAATGTTAAAACTTCGAATTGAAAATCAATAGGAGTTAACAAATATATACAATATTATGTTTTGGTAAGACATTTCTTACCATTTATTTTAGAAATGTTTTTTAGAGGTTTCAACACAGTTTATTAATATTGTCATGTTTTTAAATATTTTAAAATAAAAGAAATTGCTTACGTCTAATCTTTATTTTTATTTTGTTTATTAAATAAATCCTTTATTTATTAAATAAGTTCTTGATTTATTTAAATCATATCATACTTTAACTAATAACAATGAGTTATCAATTTTATTCGTTATCCTGATTAGTCCACGAAAGCTTATTATTATTCATATTATTATTCAATAAATTTATCATCTATATTTATCACGATGTCATTATCATTAATAATATCAATGTAATTAATAAAAATGCACTTCGATTTGGTTGGACTGGTACTAAATGCATCGTTCGCAACCCACTAGGTAACGCATTCTTGTACAGACAGAACAGAGGCCCCTAGAATTGCCCCTTGTCGTAGCCCCTATGGCCGAACAATTGCCATTCAATACAATAGTTTGAACATATCCCATCATTAAAAAAGGTGCCCTAGCTTCAATGAATCTAAAAAAGAAGTCATATTCCAGCTAAGATCTGATCTCGAATGGATATACATATCACGAATGTATTGAAGTAAATACGCTGTTCAAATTTACTGTTAGCATTTAAATTAACTTCTTTTCAAATTAAATACATTCTAGACGGATTCTAATGCTAATGGTCAGATGAGTGTGGTGTTGAGAACTTATAATTATAGTTGTAGCAAACTTAATTAAAGTAAATTAATAAATCGATTACGGATGACAGCCGAACTTTAGTAATCACAAATATGTAGATGCCGAAAAAAATTTACAAGTGAAAGTTTAAATGTTGGTAGTCGGTTGTCATCTATAATATCATTCTGTACAATTGAATATTGGCAGTTCAACTGGAGTTCGGTTGCCTATCAATCTTGAAGGGATTATATGAGAAAAAAATGTTGCTAATATTCATGTGGATTTTATTGATTGTTATTTAATTCTTTCTAATACTTTATATTATCGATCGGCTCTAATACATCCTTTCAGGCGCCAGTTGATCACACCAATCGATAACAGGTCTTATAACTGTAAATTACATGCAAATCGAGTCATCAGCTATACATAAACATTTTTATAAAGCCTGAACTTTTGACAAGAAAGCGCTGATTTTAATTTAATTTGTTAATCAAAAATATCGGCTTAATTCGGATGATTTCGATGATTTGTAATGAATAAAAAATATCAGATTTTTATAAATGTTAGTAAACATGTATACTCACGTGATGGTCCCAATATTTTTGTTTATACGTGTATATAAATATGTAAGTGTATATGTAAGTGTTTTATTATTTATTTTGTATTTTCAATTACTATTAGTTTATTTGTATATTAGTCCAGTTTAAATGGAGCTTCGGCAGCTCGTAGCTCGTATATAATTATTATCTTTTAAATTGAAATGTCAACCATAAAATACTGACAATAAAGCGCAGCAACCAACAGAAATTCAGTTGTAACCGTATTACACCACCATTAACACCACCACCAGTGTCACCAGTGCCACAGTCACCACTTTACCTCAACAACAATCAAGAAGAGCTACCTACATAAGGACAAGGTGAACGAAAGTAAAAGACAAAGTTTGTATTTTTCCAACGTTTTCTTCATCATTATTTTCGTGTATTTTTCTAAAAGTTTTTTCATTTTCATTTTATTTTTATTTTGCATTCTCTTTCGTGTTTTACTGGCAATATTCGTTTAAAGTTATTTAATAAAGAGGTACCCGTGCGAGTACCCCATTAACAAATTCACTCCGACACATCATTATAGAATAAGCCATGAATTTCTTTGCAAATGTTTGTATGTTAAATTCCTTGTACATGTATTTGTGCTTGTGTTTGAGAGCCTGTATTCATTGTGGCCTTGTAAGGAGAGCTAAATGCAAAATGAACAGAAGGACTAATATTTTACTGTCGCATTTGCATGAACATTAATTCGTTTTTAAAAGAGACAAAGAAGAAAATGTAGAAAGAGATTTTTTTACTTGCCAAAATGGGGAAAATATGCGAACCAAAAGAGGAACAAATTTACATATATATATATATGTATACAAGTATATGTGTATATATATATATATATATATATTACACTGAGATTCATATAATTGCGTGAAATAAACACACACATTTTAAATGAATTTGGAAGAGTTCTCAACGCTTTGCGTGCCTGCCCATATATTCGATTTTCTTGTAACTGTTGCCAGCCAAGGCAAATAAGAAAGTAAACTTAAACTTTTCATTCAGCACGAATTGCAAACATCATACAGATTATAAAATTGCGTTATGTTGCTCATATTAGTTTATTCCACAACCTCTTGTCTACATATAAACCATTGGCATACAAAGTTTATGAATACTTTGACGAAGCGTTATATGTACTCTTAAATATTTTTAACCATTTTTATTTGCAATCTATTTTATATAAAAATTAAAAATTCGCATTTATTTTATGAATTAATATGAATTAGAAATACAGTGTGAGATGTAGGCAACATTATTCCAAAACGTTCTTACCCGTACGGTATAGTTGACATTAAACATGTTTTATCAGGAATAATTCGAATAGTCACAGACGTTTAATGATAAGTTTGCCAAACCATTCTTAACATGAGAATGCATGACCATAGGCGAAGTTAACATGGTGCTGTTAATTTAAAATCCCAGGTTTTTTGCAACGTTTGCATCTCAATGGATTGACTATTCAAACACAAGACAACTTATCTAAAGCTGTACGTCGATTTTGATTTTGCATGGCAGATCATTAATGTAAGGAGAAAACAATAGAGGACCTAGAATTATGTCCTAAGGAAGACATCGACTTGGAGACAAAAAAGATTTTGGGTCAACTGATTCGGTTGGATAAGATCAGTAGAAGACGATAAAAAATTATAAAGGAATTGTATGAATGAACAAAAACATAACATTGCCACAATCAATGTCTTGTTCAACATCTTTCGAAATAAATATTAACTATTGTCGTAAAACAACTGAATTTTTAACGAACTTGTAAGGATGTTATTATTTTCAAGGTGCCGGGTCAACTGATTATGAACAAGAACAACAGGATTGTAATTGGTTTGTATTCAGAGTTTGATTTCTTTACTGAGATAATTCTCGCATGTTTTAAAATTTTAAGCTTACAGTTCATCGTAAAATGTTGTTAAAAATCAATGTTATAAAGGGAACAAGTTGTGGTATGAGAATTTTAAGAAGCTTTGGATAAATGCCTGCAACTCCTAATGGATTGTTTATGGACAGCAGCATGCCAGGTGTTATTAGTGGAATAAAAATTATTGTCTTAAGAATCATTAGAGTATCAGTAGTACATAATTGGTTTTAAATGCAACCACATAATTATGCAAGAATTGTTTATTTAAAGCATCTGCATTAACTCCACAAGAGTTATTATTAGTAAATTTTCCTATTCCAATGTCTTGAATTGCTTCCCAATTTTGTTTAGAGTCAGTTGCAGCAGGAAACCTAGTCGTAAACATTAGAATGTTGGATTTGGCCCATATTCCGCAAGATTTGGTACAATTAAGATATTTATGGAGTTCTAAAACGCTTCTATCCCGAATATAAAAAATTCCTTTGACATATCCTGAGGAAACCAACAGTTTCTATGTTTAGTATCTAGGATCTTTAAAATAACACAATAAGAATTAAAAATTCATTTTATTTATTTACTTGATGTTCTATACATGAAAACCTATCGTCTTACAATTGCAGCATAGACTTGTACATGTTTTGTTCACAATTTTCAAAAGAAACAAAAAATAAAATCATAATAACAATAAAAATAGAACTTAGATCTCAAAGATGCTATAAAATAAATCATTACTGATGATATTATTAGAAATTCCTTTATATGTTTAATACATGGCTATATGCATTGATTTTTGTTTAATCTTTCTCACGAATGGTATTATTACATTCTTTAAGCCAAGTTAAAATAATATTCGGATGATCTTAGACCATATACGACACATATGTATGTACATACATATGTACGTATGAATATGATGCTTCAATTTTATCAAAAATATTCGTTAATAGTGCTGCTGTATCATCTTATTAGAGACAAATTGTAGATATTTATTTTAAAGTAGAGGTGATTTGATGTCGATGTTACAGTATAAATTCGAATTTCTCTTGCTTTTTATTTTTTTCGTTTTTGTTTTTGTTTTCGTTTTTGAAAGAAATTTAAGATACGCGATTCTTACGATTTCCAACAAAAACAAAGTCTCAGCATTCATTTGCTTACTCACACACTTAAACACATACATATAAACACAAGCGTTGATGCTAAAGTATCAACCACATTCTGCGTGTATACAATGTATATGTGTGTGAATACATTCATACATATACATCTGTGTGTATGTACATAATAAGTACAAACCAATTGATTTTAACTAACAGTCAGTATCTGAAAAAGCACTACATTTGCCTTCGAAATCTGTTATCTGAATACTTATGCTTGTGTGAGTAAGTATTTATGTCTCTCACTCTTTGTCTTTGTCTCTGTCTCTGTCTCTGTCTCTGGCTCTGTCTGTTTATGGCCAACTGTACATATGTAAATATTTATGTATATACGTTGTAGGTTTGTATGTGTTTGAGATTTTGTGAGAATCTATTTTTTGAGTACATAAAGTTAAATGCTAAGTGTTATTTAAATGTCTTCGTCGGTATGCATGCACTCATGTGCTATATATGTAGTTCTGTATGGTCCTTTGTAAGAATGTGTATCATTAGTTCTTGTTTTTTCTCTCTTTCGCTCTCTCTTCTGCGACTCGTGTAATATAAGAACCCAGCGTGTATGTAGATTTATTATAGAAAATAAAGCGAACAGGATGAAAAAACTTTTATATCGTTATACGGCTACTACTGTAGTCTGTGTGTGTGTGCATCTGTGCGTATCAGTTTATATATACGAGTATGTGTGTGTATGGAATAAAAATAAAAAAACGGAAAAAAAGTAAAGTTAATTTAAGTTTTCTCATTTTACGAAAGTGAAAAAAGTTACCCCATTGAGCTTATTAAAAACACGTTGCATTTGCTCAAAACTCAATTCATCGTTATTGCAATTGTTTCTTATTTGTCTCTGTGTATTCTCTGTGTTTATCTACTTAAACTAAATGAATTGAATTAAATAAAATGAAGAATGAACAAGAAAAAGAAAAAAAAAACAAAACAAAACAAAACAAAATTTTTCCCACTTAAATCACAATCAAAGATTTTAGCACCAATTCAGAAAATGTATGAGAAAAAGATATTTTACTTTTTTGATTTAATACAACCTTAAGACAAAAATCATTTAAAAAGTCAAAGATTTTTATCAAATACAATAGAAATATTGATATATTAATGAAGAGTTAAAAGCGATTTATAAAAATGTTAAATTATTTCATAATATCATTAGAACTCCATTAAAATATTGGAGAAATTTAAGTACATACATAATAAACCAATTCTTAATATTTGTAAACGTTCTCTTTGATTTAAAAAAAATTTCTTTGAAAAATATTTTTCAAAATATTTGAGACAAGTAATACTCCATTACATTTAAATAATTCATAATCGGTTAATTTATCCTTGGAAATAATTTTAATTGTTATTTAAATTTCACAGATGTCATGGTATAATGATTAAAATGTCCGACTACAAACCACAGTAATACACTACCTATTCAAACTTTAAGAATTTTTGATGGGCTATTATAGGTATCCGCAATAAATTTAAATGAAACAGAAAGTTTGATGGTGTATTCCCATGTAATTTATTCGCCTATTTAGAATTAATAATTTGACAGAAATCTGGGGAAATTTGTTTCTTTATAATTTTAATGTTTTTTTTTTCTTCCGGAAATTATAAAATTATTACATGTGATTGTGAATTTTTTCAATAATAAAGTTCCCGTTCAGTTGGCTTTATGGTTTGTATGGTAAATTGGTGATTACAATTATCAGAAAAGTAGTAGATACGCAAATAATCGAATACGGTATATCCTTTTGGCACTTATCGTTTATATTTTGGCTATCCTCTTTTCCCTCCTAACAAATGCTCACCACATTTGTTCAGATGTGAAAATTATGTCAATCATTTATTTTTTTTTATATAAAAAATTATAAAAAAAACTCACCACACTTAAATGTTAAATATATGTACATATATATAGTATGTATGAATATAAAATTGTGTGTTTTGCTTTATTTTAGATGCTGATGATGTGAGACACAAAAAATGAGAAAATTATCAATAGTGGAGTGTATGTAAGTATGTAGTATGTACATACATATGTATATATACATTGGACGTTTGTATATAAAGTTGTCATTTGGTTTTTAATGTTTGTTTATGTGTTAAAGGCTGTAGGTAAATTTGTTTGTATTTTTAACGATTGAAATAAATGAATGAAATGAATATATAAATGACTAAAAGAGTGATTAAACGAATGAATGAATGAATTGAAGCACTGGTAAAAAAAAAAATTAAATTCGTCAGACTGTAAAATCATTTGACCACTACTTTTGTTTTGTTATTCTTCGTTTGTATTTATGTTTTCTTTTTCTGTTTGTATTTAAATTTATTTGAATGTATATTTTTCTACATTTTCCAACACATTCCATATACCTTTCTGTATATATGTATATATGTATGTATTTGTTAATTTTTGTATCTGTGTGTACATGGGTAAATACATACTTTTTTTTTTGATTTATAAATACTAAAATTTTTTTTCATTGGCGGTTTTTGTTTCATGTTTTCTCTCCCTTTTTTGTCCATTTTTTATTATCCCTGGTCTTGCTTTCTGAGTACTTTTGGTATCAATAATCAACAGCAATAATAATAAATAAGAAAATAAGTAGAAACAAAAAAAATCACGCACACATACACGCAAACACACACACACACACATACATATATGCTATACGCGCACAAATTTGATCAACTAAATAGCGGAGTGAATAAATGAAGGAAAAATATACATTTTTATTTGTGTTAAAGAAAACAAAACTATCCAATAGAGATGCTAAACAGACGAACGGCTGAAGTTTGAAAAAAAAAAAACAAAAAGATAAACAAAACAAAAAAAAAGTAAAAAAAAAAAATAGAATTTGGAACGTCAACAACATATCGGCAGCTTCTGTTTCATTGGTTTTCAATTAAATTCTTTTCAGTCATATTGATGAACAAGTGTTGGCTGGTTGGTTAGCTGATTGGTTGACTGACAAACTGACTGACTGACTGATGGACTGTGTGACGACAAACCAGACCGGCATTTTTAACGAATGAATAAATAAATGTATGATATTTACATGTACGTATGTATGTATGTGTTATTTTTGCATACAATTAAGAAGAATGGGATTTGGCGTGGTAGTCATTTATTTAAAGCGCTAGCAGGGTGTACTAAATTGTATGACAGTTATTTAAAACTACAGTTGTTGACGTTGCTGTGGTTACCGTTGTTGTGATGTGATTAAATTGTCAGATAATTTTGTTCGCACAGTTGTAAACTACAGCGTGTTATATAATTTGTTAGAGACCTTTTGTTGCTATTGCTTCTTGTTGTTGTTATTGTTGTTATTATTTTATTGGATTTATATTTGTATTATTATTGGATGTTTGTTTTCTCAGTTTTCTGTCTTTTAATTGTCGATTGCAAAAATTGTAATCAATACAATCTTCCCTTTGTCTCACTCACTCCTTTTATAAGTGTTTGTCTATTTATTAAGAGAAATAGAAATATTTCAATAAATATAGTTGAAGCAATTCTGAATGATTATATTATATGTACATATACATATATACATTTATATATATGTATGTATGAATGTACATATATTTATTAAATTAATTTAGTTATTAAAAGCTTTTATTCGAAGCCACAAAAATATATACGAAAACATTTGATGATTTGATATGTTAATTGGCTTTTCTAAAGATTATAAATCCTAAATGATGTAAAATGTTGAAAACCCGATTTTGTACGTTGATGACAATTTTCGTGACGATTTTTTTTTGCCAAAGTAGTTCTCTTGCAGTGTAAAATCCAATATTTTAGTCAACTAAATTAAGTTGATTGAAATATATATATGCCTAGTTACCTGAATTTGTGTGTGTGTGTGTGTGTGTTAGAATGATTGTGCATTCGAATAATATACTTAAAGAAAGAGAGTGTTGTAATGCAATCATATTGTGACAGACATAAGGCCACAACTTTAATATGGATTTGTTTTCAATTACCGGACATCAGACTACACCGGATACAACAGTTTTATGTAAACATGACACAAACAAATAAACAAGTTCTCTCCAGTCGTTGTCGTACATCTTAATACAGATGCAAATACTGTCGCAGTTTTAAAGCGAATTTGTTTATAGAAATCCATACGAAATGCTTATATGCAACATGGGTTTCATTTATATTCCCCAGTCCTTCACAATTGTAATTTCCATAATAACGTAACGTTAACACGATGGGGGGAATATGAGAAAGAGCAAGGCGGCCAAACGCACATTTTCTATATTCATCTGCCATTCTTCCCATTTGTGGTCCTGACAACCAATACTTTGATTCTAAAACAGATTTGTAATTTTTTTTTACACTCTGTTTCCTTTTTTGCTGTAATTTATAATGTTGATGTTGTTTTTTTTTTTTTTTTGATTGTTTAGTTGTTGTCACTGGTTAAAGTCGAAAGGATTATTGCCTACTGAAGAAGACTTACTTACTGCATTTGTGAAATAAAAGTGATGCAGTTGATGGAAATACTCTTTCCTATTCGCTTCGTTGGCATTATTATTAAAATAAATGTCAACTTATTTTATTTTATTTTTTTTTTTCATTTTTATACCGCACCAAAATGAAATTGATGTCTTTGCCACTTTGATAAATGCCACTGACGCCAAGACACGAAGACATTTACTTTTTCTTCTTTTTCATTACTATCTCGTTGGCTTATGCCGTCGTCTTTTGCTCAACAATGTCTTTTGGCTCACATCTCGACTTTGAAGAAAAAATATCGAACACATCAAATAAATGACAGTTTGTGAACGTGTTGCCGTCTGCCTGTCTATTCGTTCATCTTTCCGTCTATCCGTCTATCCGTCTATCCGTCTGTCGATCTGTCTGGTGGCACAAATATAAAAAAGAGAACGCGCGCGTGTGACTGTGGGTGTATGCGTTAAATGGTACTTGCTTTTGTATTTTGTGCTTTGCTTACTCCTGTTTAGAAGACTCTGGTAATAACTTTTGGCATAACTTTTCATAAAATTTTTATTTTGCCTGTATTGGCTGATTTGTTGGCGTATATGTGTGTCGTTTTATGTGAAATAGCAATCGAATCGATCACAATATGTCAAATCGTTAAACGTGAGTATCTAAAGAATGAATATTTAATAAATGCATTTAGATTTCAATGGGGCGGTCTCTGTTCGATAACGGCTATGGAATGATGATGTGTGCGTTTGGAGACGTAGGTGACGGCAAGAACAAGCAGGCAATTTATGAAAACGATTTATAAACGATTCAATATGAATGATTATCACGCAGTGTTCCATGCAAAATAGACTGTCCCATGATATAATAACTATTCAACCAATTGAAGATTGTTTTTTTTTTTTTTTTCTCTTTTCTTTTCTTTTCTCTTATTTCTATTTCATATAATTGGGTAATTTGTTTAAGTTATAAGGCACTCCATCTTAAATGTAATATTCTAATAATGAAAATCGTAATTTCGTATAATTAAATGCATTTGTTTTCGAAAAAATAAAATTTTATATTAAAACTTTCCATTATAAAGTTAAAGTCTTGACTGATTTCGTAGAGCAAACGTTATTTTTGCTGAACGACAACAACGACTTTCATAAGTTGAGCGTTTTATAAAGATTTAATCAAAACCGTTTAAAGTTTAAACAGACATGTCCATACATTAAATGAGTCTAAATGTATCATTTTTATTCAATTAATGTACGTACGTAATGTATGTACGTAGATATGTATGTGTATATGTATATTTAAATGTGTATGTAATTTTATTTAACATTATGGATAATTGAGAGGATGTGAGGTGTTTATTGGTACCATTGTCATTGCCGTTGCTGGTATACTTGCGAATGCCTTTGAATACGACCGACGCCATTGGTATTGTCGATTTCCATATAATTTTATTATTCGTTGTGTTCAGTGTAGCGTTAAATATTTATTTGTTTAGACGTTATTTTGATTTGAATTGATTTGCTTTCGTATTAAATAATTTGCTTTGCTAAATTTCCATAATTTGTTTGCTAATGCATAACATTTTTATGGGAGAAACCTTGATTGATTGGCGTTCATATAGAATTTGTATTAAAGGACCATTTCGTACATACTTTGTTTTGTTTCATTTATTGTCGTATTTTCTTTTTTATTTTTTCTTTTTTGTTTGCTTTTTAAAGTAATATTCCATGTTTTTTTTCTTAAAGACTCTAATTTAGTTCATATTTTTGGCATTTGACTTAAAAATTGTTGCCATTTTTTATTTAAATTCATTTCATTAATTGTTGTTTAATTAATTACACGAGTACTTTAGCAAATATTTTTCATTTCACATAATTTAAATTTTCAAATGCAGTATGCTTTCATGTTTTATAATTTGTTTTTCTGGTAAAAAAAGAAAAACTTTACAATAATATGTTCAACAATTTAATGAAGAACAATTTATGAATGATTGTAGGAAAAATAAGTATATTCAATTGATTAATTGATTTTTTCAACTGTTGTGTTAAAAGAAGGAAGAAGTTTCATTCTATATTTTTCCAAAAACATTTGTTCCCCTGAATTCAAATCTGATCTTATAATAGCACCATCATCCTACGCTATCGAAATATCCTAACGGTAAAGAGCCAAATCCACAGTTCTGACGATATTCTGATTCTATTTCAGCGTACCTAAAACCCTTAAGATACGTATAGCTTGTCTAATTGACTACGTCAACCAGCTAATTGATTTGCTGGTTATATATGAAATTCAGGTGTTCAAAAAAAGTTAGAAAATCTTTTATGTTTACATACCAGATGAATTATAAAAATGTCTTTAAAAATTAAATATTTTAACACAAATTATGGAATGGTGTATTGAGGCCGAATTCAATAAGTATGTATGGTATGCATGTACATATGTCGGACAAATTTTAGTCACATTTTAAATTCATTGTATCTTGTAATCATTCTAAAGTAAAATATTAAATAATACCAGTACATACATACATACATAATTATAAAGTTCACATTCTGTTTATTTTTTTGGGGAAATAAGTTACAAATTTATAATTTAACCGTCATACAAAATAGAAGCGACAGTTTAAAACGGTAATATAGAGTCTAGGGAACTGTTACGACTTTAAAAATCTAATTAAAATAGTCACCTACACCTGTATGTAAGTATATAGTGTTCTTAAATTATTCTATCTATTCTGTAAGTTTCAATTGTGCTATCACTGAATTTACGTTAAACAATTCAATCTATAAGTACGTATTAAAAATATTCAAACATTGTTTACGTTTGTTGCCATAAATAAAAAAAAATCTCATTAAAAAAATATATTCTTATACACATACATCTCTTTATAGATGTATGCATATGTATATATAAACTAAAGGACTCCCAATGTAACTTTAAACATTATATATGTATACATATATAAAAGAAAAGACATTTCATACTTGTAAAATGTTTAAAGTTACATTGGGGGTCCTGTAGGCTTCCTTTTAATTTATTTTACGCACTGTGTAGCACCATAAAAGTACAAAAAAAAAACAAAAGCAATCAACTCAAAGCGTTGACGGTAAAAGAATCCAATAACAACTAAATACAACCAGAAACCATAGCATTTTGAAAGGGAGTCACGGATAACAACAAAATCAATCTTTTAACGTTAAAATAATAAATTTTTAAAATCATTTGCATATCCCAGCGAGATTGGACTGACACAAAAAAAAATAAATAAAAAATTTAAACTAAAAAAGCACGCATGCATACGCATACAAACGAACACTTCCAGTAAATGAGATTGTATCAAGGATCAGTTGAATCAATGGCCTAAGATGGATAATTTTCTTTTTTATTTATTTCAACCCCAAATCGGAGTATGCAGCACATCGAAATGGCAATACAGTTAAAATAAAAATGATAGCAAAAAGAAAGGGATGACAAAGGAATTATTATTCATGCTAGTGGGGAGCATATTATACACACACACACACACATCCAAACGAAAGACACAGCAGAATGGACAGACTGACAGACTTTGTGGGGCTGTCAAGCAGACAGACATATCAACGTAACTAAAGGTAGATCATATATTTACATATATGTATGTATGTACATACAATATGCATGTATGTATGTATGTATGTATGCATGCACAAGTTCATACATCAACATCAAAATCGCACGCAGACTTTTACAATATGAAAACATAAAATGGGTAAAATAATATCTTAAATAACCGATATAACGACGTACTCTCCCACTTAAATGTATGCATTTATGTTCATACATATGTATGTATATTTCAGATGAAAACAACAAATGTAGAAAGAGGAACAAAAACAATAAATGGAAAAAAGTTACGCAAAATAAACAATCAGACTTGGTGTTGGCATTAAAAATATGCAAAATTCATGTTAAAATATCGGAAAATATACGTTTTAAATATCCATCTACGATACATACATACATACATAAATACTTACACTGCCACAAGCTTACCAAAAATGTCTATGTAAGTATGAATATGTATATGCATACATATATGATTTTTACAGAGATATTTATACGAGTTTGCATATTCATTCAAATATTTGAAAGCAAAAAGTAGGAAGAATCAAAAAAAAAAGAAAAAAATTCAAACCTCCTAGAGAGGCAATATCACTAAAAAATATCATGAATGGATCGATTATACTTCGTACACTTAAAAACTTGAAAATCGGGTAGAAAAACTATATTATTTAACGTTTAGATTAATTATTAATTAAAACAAGATGCAAATGATTAACGAGATTTTGATGACGACGATAAGCTTTTAATTTAATTGAGTTTCCAATATAACTGAAGTTTAAATCGAAAATGCGGTCACCTTACTCAGATTTTAATTTCACCACGGCTATTTGTTTAATATTTATTATTTTTTATTTTATTTTGTTATTCTTTTTTTTACACTCATAAAATACAATCAGTTATCAGACGGTGTTTGCCTGTTTACATCTCTAAGTGCTCATACAAATGAATGAATGAATGAACGAATGAATGAATGAACGAACGAATGAACGAATGAATAGGGATCCTTATGTTTAAGTATAAGTGGATGTGTGAGTTTGTGTGAATTTTTTTATTCGATTTCATAAAAGTGAATATGTTTGTATGCTTATGTATGTATGTGTGTAAATTTCGGTATATTTTTGTTTTGTATCTCTCTGTCTGTTTTGTTCATCAGTGTTTTAAAGTTTATTTCGTTTTCCTTTTTTTTTATATGGGGCGCAAAGGCATAAAAACGGCAAATTTTCTGGCATCGAATTTACTCATTCGTTTGTTATTTAAATCAATTTTTTATGGCCTGAAAAAGTGACTCGTTCATGTACGTACATGCACGTACATGTACGTACAAACATACTCACACAGTTATACACAAGTCGTCTCTAATAATACGTTCACATTCACCACTGTGTATGCCTAATATGAGAAAAGGGACTTTGCAAACAATAATAGCAACAACAACAACAACAACAACAACAACAACAACAACAAGAACACTTCAAATATCATATACATACACTACATATACATACATACATAAATAAATAAAATGGCCTTTTTTAAAAATATACAGAAATATATACATACATACATACATACATGCAAACAAACAAAGAATTTTTACGATTATTTTTAAATAAACATTTTATGTGAATACACACACACTGACGCTCACAGTCACACGCACAGTCACAGTCACAGTCACAGTCACAGTCACAAAAACATTAACGTAAAAATATTTGTAAAACATTGTTATTTTTCAGATTTGAACACAAACGCATTCAAAAGTTCAATAGTTTTTATATGTGTTGTGTCGATAAGTTAGAATTAAATACCCCAACAAATCATTTCATTGAAATTGCATTTATATTCTTTAATTCCATACATACATACATATTTAATAGGAATGAAAGTTAAGATTATTTGTATTATACATGGAACATGTATACGGAATTACCGAATCGTAATTGCAGTAGCATATGAGATGCATGTATTTTATTATAACTACCAGTTATTTAACTTAGCATTCAGTTGATGGCAAAGCTTAAGGTATTGATTGCATGCAGCATGTTTCAAGCACAACTAATGATATGAATATAATTATATTGAATATTGAATATAAAGACTCCTGATCCTGATAAGTACGATGTTTTGCAACTCTGCATCGAATGTACATTATTTACGATTTACCGTTATTTTCAAATGATATTTTCAGTATCGTTGTTTTCGCATGATACAATTATAAATCGTATAGAGCCAAAACACAAGAGTTTCATAAATTATAGGTATAATTTTAATTAAAACAAATATTTTACGGAGTACATAAATTATAAATTTAAGTGAAAAGTAATTAAATTAACTCACAATATTTTGAAGCTTTGAAATTGATATTGTAGTCGAAAGTGCCAAGTGAAACTCAATAAATAGTTGAAAAGGTTGCAAGAATAGATATGTATAATGAGTGTCTACTTTTAATAAGAAAAATTGCGATCAACATCATGACAGATTGATGACAGCAATGCAAATTCATATTTATCAGATCTAAATTAAGACAAGTCGCCGTAGTGTTGACTTAGCCAACGCACTACCTACAAGACTACGGTGACTACAGAATAAGATAAGATCTGCTTTTTTCTGATTATCTCAAGCCCCTATATGAATGTAATAACATCTAATTCATTAATGATTTCTACTAAAAATATTTCAAAACACCACTGCACCATACCTGGGTATTTCTGTCATAAATAAACATATTGTAGTATTCTTGTAAAAATTTCAATTAGACGTACTTTTCAAAGTACTTTACTTTAGAGAACATGAGTCTTTCAGTATAAATAGTATTTTTCTAAGACTATATGACATATAAAACAATTATGCTTGACTTTATATGTCTATGTACAGTATACGTATGTATGTATATATAAATCTTGAAATATTCACTGGGTTGCAATTAATGATAAGTTATTCATGCCACATTTTGTGTAGAAGAATGTGTGATTACATTTTTTAAGGATCTTCTTTCTTTAGCATGTTTGAATATACATTGTCTATATACATATGTACATACATACATATATGTATATTATTTTTATTATAATGTTCTTATACGATTATTTAGATGGGTAGATTAGATAAAAAAAATAATAAAATAAATACAAAACAGACCAAACTGGAGAATGTAAACCCTTTTTTTTAACGAAGAATTTTTATGTTAATGTTAATATTATTATTGCTGTTGTTATTGTTTATTTTGAAATATAAACAAATAATCGTTTTTGGACAAATATCCAACAATGTATAACGCACACGGCAATATATTAAATGAAATAAACAGTGTTATTAAAAATTAAACCAAAAACCAAAAAAAAAAACAAGTTAAGGGCGTTTTTTCGAAATTTTTCGAAAATAAATTTGTTATAAACAAAAACCATTTTGCATGAATATTATATATTATCTGGGTATTTTGATAGGAAAATAGCAAAAATGGGATTGGAAGAAGCAATAAAGAATTCGTTTATTTAATAAACAGCGAAAATAAACAGTCTAGGATACCATTGACACACATACTTACGCTATGAATACTTTCTTTTCTTTGGACAAAAAAAATTTTCAATTTCTATACTCAATTTCCTAATGCATGATAAACATCTTCGTAGCTCGAACATCCGATCAGAATATAATGAACAATTTTAATGTAAATATTTCGTTATAAATATGTAACCATTTTTACTATTTCAACGTTTATTTCGGCTTCATTGATATCGCATTTGGATTTTTAATCTGCTCGTGTAGTGTTTTAGATATGCATAAATACTATGTTATATACATAACATGTGGTACCAAGCAATAATAGCCTAAGTCTAAAATAATACTTTCCAGAAAAATCATTTTTACACACAGAAGTATTTCTGAACAAATTAAGTCTGTGCTTTAGAAATCGCTTTTTTTGCAAATTATAAATACTTATACGGGCAAACCTAAGATCAAAAATGACAATGAAAGTCTCATTTCACATATTTAAGAGTTTGTTATAAATGTAATGGGGGCTTCATTGTGTCTTACTTAGGCTAACAGGTTTTTATTTGTAACTTTATCAAAAAGCATTTGTTAGATAATTGGGGATTCTACGTAAACATAACTCAAATTGGCTAAAGTCGACTTGGACTTTTATTGTTTGGAGCCACCGTTATATGCAGATACATACAGAATCCATACATATATAAAAATGTATATATATATATATAATATTATTAATAATTATAATAGAATGTTTGTTTTCTAAAAATCTTCAAAAGGCACAAGAGTCAAAAAAAAAAAAAAGAAAAACGACAACAACGTTCTATATTACAAAGAGAAGCCGGTTATTATTGTAATGACTGTGTGACTGTGAAAGAAAACTCTTTTACAACAACAATAAAAAAAATATAAGTTTTACTTATTATTGTAGTTGTAGTGTTGGAGTTCTTTTATCTGTGGATATGAGCGAAGACTGTCTCTCTCTATTATATGCAATACATACAATCTATGCATGAATTCTGAAGTATTCATAAGTACATACTTATATGTAAAATATTAATACATATGTGTGTACGTGTATCTGCTTTAATGAATGCATTCATATGCATACATACGTAAGTTGGTATCTGTTTGTTTCTTTATTAAAGTTCACATGAAAATAAAATACTCGATTAACATTATTTTTATTTTATTTTATTTTATCACTTTTTCACTGTTTGGTTGTTATTCTGTTATTTATTAAATAAAAATGCTCTGAATTGTTTCTGTATTCGTTATTTAAAAGTAGATACGTTAATATAATATAATATAATATAATAATTATGGGAAAAGTAATTCTTTTGTATACACATACATAAATAGAAAATAATTTTGTAATGTGGAGTCGAGAAACGTAAAATAGGCGGTAAATCCTTTCATTATTTATCAGAACAAGTGATTTATGGTTTGAGAGCAATTAGTTTCTTCCATAGCTTATACATTTCAAATTAGAAATAGAAATAGTTCATAATGATTTAGAAATAGTTCTGCAAATTATAAATATTGAATTAAACCATTGAAAACATTATTATTCTTTAATAATATAGATTTCGATTGGATTCTTACGTCTGCAATAATAAGAGTAAAATTGTAAAATGTTGTTTGTGTGTCTTATTTGGATCCAGCAACATTTTTGCACATCATAAACTAGGTTCTGTACTTTGTTTTCTGTTTTATTTTCATTATTTTCTTTTTCATTTATTTGTTAAAGTAATCGCCATATAAGAAGTTTGTTTTGATCGAAAAACCATTAAAAAATATAAAATTAAAAATATAAAACTGAAGCGTCCTTTCATGGAAACAAGAAGAAAAATTTTTAAAGTTAATATTTTATTATAAAGCCCTTGGACTGAATGAGATACGAAAATCTTCTTAATAGCATAAGAGAATATTCCACTCCAGGCTATGCTCCCGATTTAGAATCCTATTAACAATCTCCCATGAGGATTGAAATCGGGGTTTTGAGCAGACTACTCGATATTTTTCATTAGCCGTTCTTTACAAACTTTGTCGATGTGTACAGGATCGTATCTTGTTGGAACCTACACTCAGCCACAAAAGTATACATACGGTATTGCCTGACAACTTTCATCGATTTTAAGACGGTCTTGGTTAAAAAATTTCTGAAATTTCAGGCCTGCACAGGCCCACAGAAGTATACATACGGTTAAAAAATTTCGGAAATTTTGTAACCAATCCATTTTCGTTGAAAATCTTTTTAATTGTATGACATCTTTCTTCGATTTTAAGACGGTCTTTTGCATTGGTTCAGAAATTTGTGAAATTTGTTAATCGGATGTATACTTTTGTGGGCCTGTGCAGGGCCACAATTCAGTTCAATTTCAGAAATTTTTTAACCAATGGATTCAATGGTTTGTTGATTTTGTATACAACAAACCAATTATAAAGCACTCATAGTGGCTAGTCAACAAAAAACATTTTAAGCATCAGAGTTAGCATCATCATCATTTACGTTACGTCATCATCATTATCACCGTTAGCAGGTGGCTATAAATAAGCACATTTTTAAGTTGCTTATTATCTTGTTGAATATAATTTCTTCAAAAAAAAAAAAAAAATAAGAAAAAAAGAGACAAAAAGTACTAAGATTCTTTCACAAAAACAAAACATAATGAATAGGATCCTGGCATAAGTTCTGTGTGGGCTACAAGTTTGCTTGCTATTGTTTATATGTAAGTGTGTATATGTATGTGAATATTTATGTTTATGCGAGTGTGATATTTTTATGTCTTTGGTAGTTTTGTTGAAGACTGAAGGCAATTTCAAGGTAAGAAATCTTCATCAGACCGAATAATTTACTTCAAAAGTCCAGAAAATCAAGGTACTCAGCATGAAAAAGTTGCTGAAACAAAAAATGAAAACGAAAAACCGATAATATGAAGAAAAGTCAAAAGAAAGTAACCATCATTAAAAAATAACTACAACAACAAACTACTATTCAAATCCAGGTAAATTGTTATAAACACAAACTCGTACTCATTAGCAGACACAAATACACTGACCAACAAAGACACACGGTGTACTTTTTAACGAGTAAACGCGCGTTTACTTACGTTTTTTTATACAGACGGACAGACAGACATACAGACAGATAGACACAGTTATGAAACTTAATTTAAACCGAAAATAAAGGTAACTAACTTCTTTCCATTTGTATATATATATGTGTGTATGTATGTGTGGGTGTGTTCATGTTTGCTAATATGTGTTTAAGTTGGTCGGTTTATTGTTTGATATGGGGTATGCTGGTTGGTCGGTAATAGCCCACTGAATTCCAAAAGTAGACAAATTTTGTGGTTAAATTAAGCTTTTAAGTTGTCTTTAAACATTTTATTTCTATTTTTGTTTTCATTCGTTTTATTTTTATTTTTATTTTTATTATGATTTTTTTATCCTGTTCTATTCTACTTAATTTAATTGTTTTTCAAAACTTTTCTACAGCACGTTTTATTTTGTTTTCTTTATTTTACGGACAGAAACTATTAAAAAATTTAGTTTTTATTTCTGTTGTTGTATTCTGCTTGAAGTTGCCCATGGTAGTCACTGAATGATGTTTAAATGCAAATGTGTTTATTAAGAAAACTTACCTGGCTAACGTGCAAATGGATGCAAAAGAGAAATACTTAAAATAGGGAGGGAGGAGGTAGATAAAGAATATATTATATTTTAATTTCTTATTTTATTATTGCGTTCATTTTATTGTCATTTTTTCTTTTTTCCTGCGTATTTTATTATTATTATTTAAGACGTGTTTTGTTTTTTAGTTTTTTATCTAATAAAACAAATGGTCGGAGAAATATAAAAAGCAAAAAAAAAAAAAAGAGAAAAAAGATGAAAAAAAAAGACGAGAACGAAAAATATATGTATAAGATTTCAATAGAAAAAGCATCGTTTAATATAAATAGTAATTTATCCGTTGTTGTTGAGTGGCCGTAGCGCTTAAAAGGCATAGACAGAGTGAAGAGCATAAGGATGGGAAGGGGAATGGCGAGTAGAACGGCAATATTAAACTTCCGCTTTTTATGGTTTTCGAATGAGTGTGTGTTTTGTTGCCGTTTTAACACCGGAAATGAAAAACTTAACCGTGAATACCAACAGACACAAAAACTCATTCCTTTCTAGGAGACAACAAAAAAAAAAAAAAGCTGCAGAAAGCTTAACTAAATGAAATGAAACGAAATGGAAAAAAGAAAAACAAAAATAAGTTTTTTCATAACAACGACAAAAACAGGAGGAAAACTTCACACATTTACTGTAATAAAATGTTGCAAATATTTTTAAACCAAAAAAACAAAAAATGACACAAAAACGAGCCAATAAGAAAAGTTTTATTTTCAGCTGGGGGCAAATTTCGTATACCCTACCAGACATAAAGGTTTCATGAATTTGCCGTTTGCTTGCTTTATTTCCGAAATTGCTTTTAAAGTGAGACTCTCATATCATTAAGGAGATTAAAGAACTTCATAAAGGACGTCTTAAGTATTCAAATGGAACTTTAGATCATTTGTATTTCCTTTACGAGTATAATGGCCATTTCTGCGAAACTGTAGTAAACAACAGTTCTACCATGACTCGGATATTTAAGGTGAATTGAACAACGAAAGTTCACTAGCAACTGTTACAAATGGGAGGGCATAATGAATTTACAAAAATATGCTGAGTTAAGAATACTTAACTTTTCAAGAACATAGAAAAAAAAAAGAAAAGAAACCAACATGAGTTGAAATTTAACTTTTAATCAATTTTTACTTTTACAGTTTAAAGGTGGAAGAACTTCATTTTCGCTTTGATACCATGTAACAAATAAATATGCCATGTGATACGAATTCCTGAAAGCCAGTTCGTATTGAGTTTAAGAAATCCTTACATTTTCATTGTTTTACCAACACTTGTGACTACCAACTACTGAAATTTGATGGTTTTTGTTTTACTTCCTGAAAGTGCATCATCCACACTTAAAGTATCATTCATCCACCAGCAAAAGGGAAATTAGCATACAATTTAATTTTACGATATTTATGTGGCGGTCTATATATAGTATGTCACCCAACTACTGTATAAAAGCGAAATTTTATAGAAAAAAAGAAAAAAAAACCAAAAATAAAGAGATTAAAAGGTACATATACGTGGGTGTAGGCAAGATTGAAAGAATAATTTCTTGGAAAATGAAAAGTAAAAGAGTTGTTATGCCAACAAATACCTTCAAATATACGTACCTAAGAACATACATCGTATGTATACATGCGTATAGAACCGTCGTCGATGCCTTTTCAGCGAAAAGTGCACTTATGCAAGAAACTTTTCTGCACCGGAAATTAAAAAACAGCACGAAATCCTTCAATGAAAACTACAAAAACTACAATAATAAGAAAAAAGTGCTGAAGAAAACATTAATTCTTCTACTCACCCATCTCCCCCTCCCCCCACACACACTTATAAGACAAATGTTTGCGAATTCTTCAAAAAATTGTGTGCAGAGAGAGTAAGAAACTAAAATATTGCAGCACAAAAAGAGCCCAGAACGAAATGTTATCCTTACAGTACTATCTAATATCGTACAATATTACTAATAGTCAATCATTTATTGCCTAAGGTATTCTAAATTTTGTTTAATTAATGTCTTGGAAAGATAGTACCTCACCTAAAATGTATTGAAATAAATCGCCTTTCTATGACATTGGTACTGATTATTTGATTATTTTTAATTGCACTCGAATGATTTTATTTACGAATGATTATGTTTACGCTGAAATCTGTAGAAATTTTTAATGCAAAATATTTATGTGTTTCTGTTAATATTCCATTCTAATACAGAGTATCTGTATAATCATTAAAACAAAATGTTATAATATTTTTAAAACTATTTATTTTAGTTAACATTTAATTGTATATCTTTTATTGTCTTTAAATATTGTCATTAATTATTGTTATTAACTTTTCTTCCTTTCATCGTTTAATGTGTTTTTTCTTTTGCATTAAAATGCGTAAAAAATTTTATTTTAAATAAATATTTACGTTACATCTATGTATGTATGGATGTATGTATATAATAAAGGCTGTTTATAGAACAGTCGTTAGGTTGAATTTAACGTATTTACATACGATTGTATTCGATGGCGTTTGAGATATAATTTGAGAATGAGGCTGTAAAATTAGTACGAAAATATTTAAACGTTGGTCAGTACTCGGTAATTATGTGTTTCGAGATTTTATTAGGGTTTCCGTATTATTTAAAGATTTACACTCTGTTATACAAAGTTGAAAATTTTAGTTGGATTTCAATTTCTGCTTGTCTTATACGTACGTACGTATGCATGTATTTAACAAACCAAAATATGTATGTAAATAACATAAATCGAGTGAAGGTGAATTTAAATTCATATTAATAAGTCTTATAAGAAATGTAATTGGAATACCCTTAGATAGAGTTTAACGTATGTATGTATATGGGGTTGTTTCAACCGTTTACGTTTACGTTTACGTTAACGTTTACAACAGCGTATGAAATCCACAGTGCAAAATGAAATATAAAATCAGAAAAATTATTAAAAATGTATGAACAAAGTGTTAAGTTAAAAAGTGTTTTCTTTCCTTCTTTTACAAATTAAACATTTAGTTTACGAGTAAATAATTTATATGAAACGTGTCTGCTGAAAAGGCAAAATTAAAAAAAATTTAAAAAAAACGAAAGCGACTACGAATACGAATACGAGAAAAAATCTTTATTAATATTTAGAGAAATAAAAAAAGGCATAAAAATGTGAACAAGTGCTAAAGTTCATGCGGAAAATTGTATGTCGTAAAAAGCGAGTATTATTTGTTAAAAATGCTTTTATTTTTTATTAAAAATTTAAGAAAAAAGAAAAAAAAAAAGAATCAAAAAAGCATTCAAACGTAGCTTTAAAACGTAGCATACGTCATGGTTTACTTTACATTCTATTTAAACGAAATGATATTTTGGAATCTGTTTATCTTTCTTTTATATGCATTGTATGTATGTATATGTATACGTATATGTACATATGTATGTACATAGTTATGGTCTGAAATAATTTAACATAATTTCGTAAATTATTACGTTTTTAACAAATAAATATGTTTGTGTAATTTTTATGATGATTACATGGGAAACATGATCTTTAGTTTAAATAAATAACCAACAAATAACCAAATTAAACTGTAGGTCCCACCCTCCCACTCATGTATAAAGTTAACACACACAACATGAGTGGTGTGAGAAGCTAGGCCGTAATCCTGACTGAAGGGTTGTAATGGCCAATTATGTGCATATGGCTATAGGACGATATCGGACTGCCATCAGTCAAAACTGAGATTGGAAAAATGTTCTGAGGAATATTAGAAATTTCATCATTCCAATGGGGATGGGATTAATTCCCATTCCTGTTGGCAAGACATAAAAAGATTTCTTTCGATTTCGAAGATACAATAGTTAAGAAAAAATAAATAATACATACATACTTTCAAATGACATGGAATTCATCCGTACACAAAACATGATTACAATTATCCATTTATAATTGTGTATTTGTATAATATATAGTCTCGAATATAAATAAGTATGTGTCATCAATTAAAAAAGAGATTGGAAAATATTCCGTGAAATATCAAATCCCCCTGGCTTGAAGTATGTATATTGGAATACAGTGGACACATTCGAATGAAAAACGGAACACTGCTGCACTTATTTACGCACAATTATAATCAACTACGATAGCATTCAACATTAAATTTTATTTTCTTTTCTTAGTTCAATATACATATGAATTTAAGATACAATTAACAAATATTGAAATAAAAAAAAAAATTATATTTAATTTTCAAAACTTTTAAAGCGTATTTGTTATGATATTCACTACGTGAACCATAGAAAATACTGGCATACATAAATGAAGAACAATAATAAAGTTTAAATTTAAATTAAAATTTAAATTTGTATGAATCACAGACGTAATAATTTTCTATTTTTTTTTGTCTTTATTTTATTGTGGCCCATTAAATGGCTTTAACGCGTAATACAATTTAATGATTGTTTTAAAACGTATGGCAGCACTTTATCATTATTTTCATCCTTTTCATGAGTCTGTCTTTATTTATACAATTACAATGCATATATAAAAAAAATCATCATGATTGTGGATGTATGCAAATGTATGTGTATGTATGTGTATGAAATTGTATTTCACTTATTAATGTTTATTGTCGGAATTATAATCATATTCATCCTCCAGCGAGACATACTATACGTAGGAAATGCAAACATGGAATTTACGTGCAAAATATTTATATTCGGAGAAAGTTACTAACAATTTATTTATCAACTGAGATGAAGAAGAAGAAAAATTAAAATTGTAAAAATAAAACAAAAAATAAAAATAACTGTTAAACATAAAGTGTTAAAGTGACAAGAAACATTATGAATGTAAATAAAGAAATAAAAAACACTCAAACAATTTGTTGAAATTATCGCTTACAACAACACAACTGTATTCGTGAAAACAGTGAAAAATAATGTCCCCCATATGACAGACATTTCAATTGTATGTATGTTAGCTTCATTTTTTCTCTTTCTTCTTTGCATTTAACTAAGTTTTGTTTCTGTTTGTTTAGTGAATCTATTCGCTTTCACATTTCTACGACAGCATTGAGGCGTGAAGACAATTCATATCCTATAGGAGAACAGACTCGAGTAACAGACTCGTGTAAGTTATATTTAGAAAGTTCAAATGAAACTTTTATTATCATCACGAACATAATTAATTAATTGATTTCAAAAATTGTATGAAATTATGTTTCCACAGGATCAGGCACAAGAATCTTCAGTTATTAATTGTATAGTATGTAAACACAGGTTATCCTGTCGACATTATTTTAAAATATTTGTGCCGATATCGGGACGTTGTGATTTGTTTTGATAATTGGCAGTTGAATAACAATGGATTTGATGAAATATCTTGAAATCTTTTAAACCTTGACTTTAGGTTAGGTTAGGCTAGAGGACAAGGTTAGGTTAATTGACAAGTACAGTACACCCGGAGGTCGAATTGACCCATTGTACAACGTCCTAGTTTCTCACACCACTTATGTTGTGTGTGTTAATTTTATACATGAGTGCTGGGACCTACAGTTTAAAGTCGACTCCGAACGACAGATTTTCATTTATTGAGAAACTTTTCATGGCAATTTTTATTTACTCTCAGAGTTTTTGCCAGAAATCTACTGAGAGGAAGTCGCCGAAAAAATACTTTTTGTATTTTGTCTTTGTTGCCTGGCCTTGGGCTCGAACCCAAACTTTTGCGTCTAATAAGCCAACACACTACCTACTAGACTACGGCGACTTGACTTTACCTGTCGCAGATATTTGGTTGTATAAGCATTTTTAATACTTATTAAAAAATTATCAAATTTTTTACAATCAAATCTGTATATGTATGACCTTAATTTGATTACAACTCTTCATTTGTTAATTAAAAATATTATAAAATAATGATTTCATCAAAAGATGTTGGTAGACCAGCCTACCCAATGTGCGAGATTCACAGCAAGATTTCCTGTCGGATTGTTGAGCACCTACGTACTAAAGCTAGCCTCGTTCGTCCCTCTACCATCCAGTCGCCCCCCTTTCCCCGGCACCACAAGTCAAGTATTACTTCGGGGGGTTTCTAATTCTACTGATCTTGCTCTCTCTCTTTCAATCTTTGCAACTTCTTTGCGGAGACACATACTGCATTCCAATTCTCACTCCGTTACCTGAGACCTGATTGCCTTTCAAGACTATTTCGCTGGTTATCGTATCTCGGGCAAGTAAATAAAGCATGCTCAGCCGTTTCCCTTTCATTTCCGCATTCTGGGCATGCATCATCCATGTTGTGGCCATACATCCATGGCTTGTTGGCTACTGTGTTACGTGAAAGTTCACTAGGCCGTGTTTCCTCTTGGTCCATTAGACTATACTCGGTATGAGTCTGAAGGTCCATCTTCCCTTGGTGCAATTCGACCAGTCTTTCTGCCATCTATAGCATCACGGAAAGGGGTACGATAGGCCTGATCTCTTCCTCCTCTCTACTTCCACTATTAGCACCACCATTGAAGATTATGGCATCCGTAGGCACCGTGCGGAAGGAAGAATTTACCCTGAGATCGCATCTATTTCTGTTCTATAGGTCCTCTTGTTCATGGCCCCAGCCTGTATAGGGACTGTATACATAGCAATCGATCTCACTACTTTCATCAGCAACTGCATCTTGCCGCCGCACATTTTCCGCCGATGTACGTCAAATGTTCCCTAAACGTGAGCCTGTTGTAATTACTAGCAAATTCCATCCTCGTTCTACTGTTTACAAGCAGAACGACCGTTTTGTGATCAGCAAGTTTGAGACCTATCCAGCATCTAACCATGCCAACAGGAATATTGCACGTTATCACCAATTCATCCAAATGTTTTCCACTTATTACCAGAGCAATATCGTGCCTCAGTACACCATCATAAATGAAATTCCATAATAATTCGCCCAGCACCGAACCTTGTGGAATTCCTGCCATTTCCGCATACGACTTTCTGCCATTATTCGTGTCATATAAAAGTACTCTACTCTTAAAGTAGTCCTTGATGTGGGTCATCTAGTATTTTGGTGCGTCCTTTCCGTCGAGCGCAGCTAACATACAAGGTGATGATGATATTGCAGTGTTCTTTATCGCCCTCCAGCCAGTGTTCAACGATGATTGTTTCCTTGGCTATTGTCATAACCGTTTCTACTGCATCCACAGTGGAACATGCTTTCCAAAGAACAAATTGGCGATCCGACAAGCCTTCTTACTCCAGGAATGGTTTTAGCCTTCAGCATATTATCCACTACAAAAGTTTTCCGATCGTGTCAATTATACAGAGCGGGCAGTATCCTGATGCATCCTGCGCGTTTTTACTCTTCGAGATGACTAGTGTGTGTTTTTTTTCTTATCTAGTATGTGTATGTATGCGTACGAGTATGTATGTGTGTCTGTCTATATGGATGTAAGCTGCATAAAAGTTCTTCAATTCTTTTCACTTTTTTTATGTTTCTTATCCAGATTTGTCTTTTAGTTTGGCTTGGGTTGGATTTGATTTCGTTTGTACTGGTGCAAGTCGGTGTTTTATGGGTTTTTGTGTTTTTCTTTAAACGACGACAAGAATTGTTCCCATGCGACACATTCATCGCAGTAAATGCCAAAACCTCCCCTTTTTTAAATAAATGCGAGAACTAGAACGCAATACAAATACAGCGCCAAACAAATAAGGAATAAACACATTCGGTTTTTTTCTCTCTTTGTAAACTTTCGTTCAGAGCTCCGAAAAGTAATTGTAATGCCAACACCATAAAAGATTTTTATTTATATTTGTATGTACATACATACATACATATGTACATACATATATACATCTTATTATTTGTTTTTGCTTTTTCAACGCTTCATTTATTGTTTTAATTTCACTTACGAAGTTCAGGAATTGAAAATAAAGACTACTTATGTACATATGGGATGACTTAATATTCAAATATTATTTTCAAACTTATTTATACATACATCAGCGTATACATATATTGGTTTGGTTAAAATTAAATGATTTTTTTGTATTCAGAATACTATTGCCACAGAGTGTAGCGAAAGGAAAAGGGTTTTCTTTCGCGTATCGTAACGAATGTCGGGTTTATCAATAGGCGCAGAGATGTGACAATTGTGATGATTTGTGATTATTAATTTCAGACATACGCTCTTGAGGAATTCGATTACGTTAATTTAAAATACTTAACAAAATGCAATTTAATATTTCTTTCTTATATTAATTCTAATACATACATACATATTAAATAATTAATATTGACACTAAGTGTCTTAATAGTTTGCCCTTGAATGCTACATACGGAACTATAAAATTGAATTCTTATTATTGATTGATTAAGACGATATTTGATGCATTAAAGACGTCAGTGTTTCCATGTTAAAGCTGTCTTTAGAAGCTATTTGTTTGCGTGTTTGACTAATATTGAATATTGATTTGTTTACGAAAGTATAAAGTTATCACTATAAAGGTTCTGAGGCATCCCTAGTTTAGAATTTCTGTCCTTATTGCTATTATTTCTTGACGACTGTTATTGCTATTTCCATTTTTAAATTACTCTCCTGAGTTGTCAGTTTGTGTTACCAATGACTATACAATCTGGAAATAATAAACTCAACCTCACAACCTAACCTCCTCACATCCATGAGCTATTAATCAAAAAAGAAATGGTTATTGGTTAAAAGCTTGGAGGTCACATACATATGTATATATGTATGTACATATGTACATGGTAATCGATTTATTCTAATGCGAATAACAAACAAGGCAATTAGTAGTGGGATATAAGGTAGAATGAATAAAATCGGTTTTTGCTTTTTTTTTTTTTGGACTTTTAGTTACAAATTTCTAGTAAATATTGTTCGAGTAAATGAATGCCCATGCAAACTCACACAATTTCACGCATATTGGCAATCATACTTATGTATTTTTCAATATGTGTATATGTATGTGGATACAATTGGCATATGTGGATAATAAAATAGACAAATTTGAAGAAGCAACAAAAAGATTAAAATCCTTATCATGTGCTTCCATAAATGTTAAAAGATGCTTTTGATTCTATTCATAATAAACGTTACATCCGCACACACACACAATTTTCTATTATACTTGACTATGTTTCGCATACTTACATATATATTTACATATATACCATATACATACATATAAATACATATGTACGTAAGTGTTTGTTAAAAACAAACAAAAGGCCAAACATTGAAAAAGGCAAAGTTTTTGGATAAATAAGAAACTAAAGTTAAGACAACAACAAAGAAAGAGAAAAAAACCAAAGAAAAGAAATCAAAACAATTTAAGAAATTTGTTAGAAAGCTATCGTCGACATTCTCAAGAGTAAACATTCTCTTAGGAATTGGGAATGTATCCTTCGACTGGATTGCATGATCAGGTTGGACTTGTTTAACTAAAACAATATCATGGGGAAAAACTGCAAACTATTACAAGCTAATATAAAAACAAAAACTTTTGAAATTTTCTTCTTTCTTTGCTTCATAGTGTTAAGGGGATTAGCGAACTTATCGGGACTAAACAGTGAACCAAAAGTGATTTTATAATAGTAAGGAAATCATCTCAAAATTTCAAGGAAATATTGAGAAATACTAAGAGAAAGAGAAAGAGAGAGAGAGAGAGGTTTGTAGTTTTGACGAACTAGCAACACTGCATGTGTATTCTACTAAACAAGAATACATATGTATGTATGTAGTTTATTTATTTTATTAATAGAGTATACAGGTAGAAAATCACAAAGAAGTCGTAGCATGTGTGGAATATGTTTTTGTATTTTTTTAATGGCGTGTAAGGCCAATGGAAGTGATACTCAGTGTATTGTATTGCTAAGAAGTATTAGGATTACAGTGGTTTTAGATAAAAATTTAAACAACAATTATTGCATTCATTTTATTATTAATACATTACAGTATTGTGTATTATTATTAAGAAAATACAACAATTGTTTACTTCCATAATTAAATTTTGCCTCAAAACAGCGAAAAAAAAGAAAAACAGCAAAGAGCAGAGAAGAGCATTCGTTTTTGCGTTAATTACGTTTGAGTCTGAAATAAGTGGAAATAGTGAAAAATTATAAAAAGAAATAATTAAATCGAGTTTTTCTCTCTACTCTTCTATTTTCTTTCCACTCTATTTTTTCATTCTGTTCATTTTCTATGCGATGCGATAAGCCACAAGTTTTCAATAATTTGTGGCATTCGGTGGAGTTAAAATTCAACGCTGCAGTGTTTTTCTAATAAAGTTCTTTTTTTTCTTATATTCGAAACTACTCTAACCGTAGTTTTGGCCCCATGGGATATTTAAATTCTTTATACTCCACTGCATGACATTCTGAATGGAAGTTTTAAGTTTTTTTCTCTCGATTTGTGGTTGTTGTTGCTTTTTTCGTTCTTTTCATATTTCAACTTTTAACGTGGCCTTGATAAACACGACGAAAAACTCCATCAGCTTGTACAGCAGTTGTTACTGGTTTTAACCACCTTCCTCTATTGTGTCTTGCTCTTTTATTATCCCTTACCCACTCTCTTGTTTTCATTCATTCTTCACCTTACAATCTTGATGGTATTCTAGTTGTGCTAATGTTTGTAGCATCTTGGAAATATTTTTATCAGTATCACCTTCCGATTTTGTACTCCCTCTATGTAATACCGATCTCCCGTGTACACAATGCAATTTTAAAACACTCCTCTTTCAGGGTCTTTTAAACAAACTTATTAAATTCTTAACAATAAATAATTTTTAATAAGGTTTTAAAACTTCAAAAATATCCGATTCAGATTTTCTAAAAATCGATTGTGATGTCACATTCACCGTAAAACTCTGTTAATTTTTTGCCTTAATAAATATTAAAACATTTATTTGATCATATTTATTTATTTATTGGTTAAATACAATAATAATAAGCATATAATCTTATTTAATAGTACGATTAATACAATGTTATTCAATGATTCAACTAATTATACATACATACATACATACATACATACATACATACATATATACATACACATATGTATGAGATTCAGAAAAAATGCAAAAATTATATTCGTCGTTAAATTTAAGTTAGCCTTGCATATTGAGAATTCTGTCCAAATGAAAAGTGTGCTGAAATTGCTGTCTTAAATTGCATCACATTGCATTGCACTGCTTTACAATTGGATTTCTGACAGAAGTTGATTCCACGAACGAATAGCATTAATAAAAAAAGTGCCTTTCAGATATCTGTTTCTGGTTCCTTACGCCGTAGACTCTGTTAGTTCTCTGTCAGTTATGAAATTTAAATTAGCGCCAATGAATCTGAATCTAGATCTGTTATCAACATATTTGCAAATACATTGATCGACAAAAGCAAGCATCCTTCTGCCGTTCACGAATCTAAAAATTACAATAAGAACGCTGTAGTGTAAGGTGTAAACGACTCGGCCTAGCCTACTTCTGAGTTTCCATTTTGTTTTTTCTCTTGCTGTTGCTGGTTTAATTTTGGTAACTTTTCTCCTCTGTTGCATTGTTGTGTAGCGCATGTATTTATTAACATATATTTTTGTATACAATACTCGTATGTTTGTATGTATGTTTGTATGTATGTATAAACATTAAACCACTGTACACACATAACATGTTGCAATCGGCTGGTTGACTGGCTAAATGGCTGACTGCCTGGCTGCTGTTGCAGCAGCTGGCTGGCTGACTGGAAACTTAAAAATAGAAAATGAGAAAGCATGCGGGTGGAAAAATAATTTGTGCACAATGTACACACGAGTAGAAGAAAAAGCGAATTTGAACGAATAAAAGAAAACCACACAATATGCTCAACCGGAAATTGTGTGTGGTGGGCTTGGCGTGGCATTGCGAGTCAAGCTTAGTTTTTGCTACTTCAACTGCTACAATTTCAATTCTTTTAGCAGTTATTGCCATTACAATTTAGGTTTACAAAGTATGGCATAATCGGAAAGGTCTGTTTTGGTTTTACATTTCGTTTTCTTTTTTTTTTTTGTTCATTTTGTTTCTACCTCTTGTCTAGATTATGAGGTTGATTGCACTATTCTTTTTGGCATTACAACAGGTATGCGTTGTTGCATACATACACTACATGCATGTGATTGTTTGGGTGAGCAGATTTTTTCAACATTTTTTTTATTAATACATACACATGTATACACACAAACACATGATATCGAATTATTAAAACCGCAGTTCTAAATTGTACACCATGAAACAAATACGAAAAACTTTGCACTATGCACGATGTGTGTATGTGTATGTGTGCAGGTAGACTAATGGTCCATGACACATTGTTGTATGGCATCTGTCTGTATTGGGTGTCTAAAAGATAGAAAATTGAAATCTTTTTAAAAATGTTGAAACGAACATGATTTCCAAGAGCAGATTTTGAGGTTAAAAATTCAATATCATGAATCCACCGATAAAAGAACAAACGATTACCATTTGGTCAACGATTTGTTGCATGCTGTTCTCGTACAAATGATAGAGCAAAATATATTTCATGCCAGAAATTCACTTGTTAAACTCAGATAAGAAATACAAATTTGTCGTCTTAATCTCATCAAATATTTATGTAGTACATTATTAAACAATTTAAAAAAAAACAGCTTTAAAATGGATTCAAAAATTTTCATTTTATTCAATTCTTCTTCATTTGCTTTCAAGGCTAAAATGAATTACATTTTAAATAAAGCTTACATTACTTGCTATGGTTAGAGTTAAATATATATGTATGTATGTGTGTACATATATACGGTTATTATGTAAAATTAAGTAGATTGTTCAAATGCGCTCTACTTTTAAAATTTAAAATTACAAAATAATGTAATAAATGTAATAAATTAATACGAAAAAGATATTTTGATTTGATTATCAAGGTGCACCTTAATGTTTTCAAATAAAAATTTCACTTCATTACCACACATAATTATTATTTTTTTGGCCTCAAAATCCCATCTGTTGTTCTGTTTATGAAACAAAATAATCACAGGTGAATATGACAGGTTTATCGTTATCGGACATTACTTAACAATTTATAGCGGTTATCCGCTAATAATTTAAAAAGTCGTGAAAGAAAAAAGTTGATTTCTTTATTTTTTTTTTGTAAATAAATAATAATTGTAAAACAAAACACTTTTAACGATACAATATGTTTTGGTGATTTTAAATCAGAATTCAAAGTTATGTAACGACTAACAAAGATTTAAGACTTTAAGTACTAGTGGAAATCGATACGATAATAAAATAAAGTTAAATAAGAAAAAAAAAGACTGTTGTTCTTGTTGTTTCTACTTAGTATGTCAGTCATAACGGCAATTGAATGAATGTACAATAACTATTGAGCATGTGGACGGTGAAAGCACTAAAAATGGTCATCAAAGCTGAGTATAAGACTTCACGTTCGTAGATTTTATTGCGTTCATCTGTCCACTTTTCATTACTCTGGAGCAATAAAATAAGTAATTCACCCATCAATTACCCAAACAAACTGCACAATGGGCAACTCACTGCTTTAAACAGTTATGATTGGCTAAAATCATTCGAATGGAAGAGAATGTGTTTTTCTTTTTGAATAGACCATAGAACGTTGTCCATCCACACTGGGATGTTGGTTTTTTTATCCATATCCTAGAGACATATTCTACTATATGTACATATATACCCTAGTAACAATACACACTTAGAAGTATAAATACTTTGCTATTTGTGTGACAGAGAGAGAGAGAGAGAGTGCGCCTGCCATGTGTGTGTTATAAGTTCTGGAGGTGGATAAATAAATATTGTAGTCGTCCTTTTTTATATGATCGCAGAGCAAAATAAATGTGGTTTTATTATTGTTTATTATGTCGTGACTCTACGTAAATGTAATACAAGCTCACTTCGCATTACATTGCTATACTTTCATCCGATAGATTGGAATATTAAATTACCGTTGGAAACTGTTGTTCGCGTTGAGCATATGCATACATACATATGTATGTATGCATGTATGAATGTGCAAGAAAATAATTATAGTTTGGTGGGAGGCAGTAAAATTCTGTATTTATTCACAAAGAAACAAAACGTATATCATACATACATACATATGTACATACGATTATATGCAGGTTCTGGGGAGCAGGCATGCCATTAAAAATTAACTATAAAGAATATTATTATTTAAGACAAAGAGCGTAGAATAGAGCTATAAGAAGTCGTTATTTATTTATGATTTAATGGATGTGATTAAATTTTACAAGAAATAAAATGTGTAGCCAACAGGTAAATGTCGTTAAATATGGCCAAGGCAATTAAGGTCGAAAAATGTTTATTTTATTTATTATTTACTTTTTTTTTAATCCAAATGTTGGCAACTATTGAAAATAGAAAGGATTGACAGATCGACAGAGAGACAGAGAGACAGATAAGCAGACAAACAGACAAATAAACCATCAACCTAACAAATAAGAAATAAATGCAAAATTAATTTTATCAGATTTTCAAAACAAGTTGATTTCATACGGCTATGTTACCGTTGCCACCTCTTCAATGATGACTGAACTTTCACATTCAATTGTATTATGTATTCATTGTTTGTATGTTAGTGCATTTATGACATCCATAAACAGCAATTTGCACAGAGCAAAAGTCTATTCAAATTACACTCTCTCTCTCTCTCTCTCTCCTTCTCCTATTATTCCATTTACCCACACACGCATACAACAACTTGTATCCGAGACACTGGGTACCAAATTGACAATCACAACAACATTCTGCATACGTGAGTGTAGAGATGTGGGTTCAAGCGAACGAACTTGTGTGCAGTCTTAATATGCCATTTTGCTTTAAATCCTTAAACGATGCATGCAAGGATATACTTTTGTTTTTGCATATAAATGTCTCTTCTCCACAAGAATAACATCATCATCATCATCATCATCATCATCTCTAATAGCAACAGCAAAAGTAAATGAAGGTACAGACATTAGAAAAGATTGAAAATGCCAAAAAGGAGTTAAATTGAAAAACAGAAGAGAAAGAAAAAAAAAATACCAGAGACAAAAAACAAACCGGAATGAAACAACGTATTCAACATGTTAATATTGTAGTTAAAATAATTAAAACGTCTTTTTGAAATATACGAGCTGGCCTCAATAGGAACACTTTTAAATTCCAGAGGAATTCATTACTGGAGGCCCAAACATACAAAGTTGATAGTTGAGAGTTGAGATATATGATTTACTAAGGCTGAATACACACCTATACGATCACCAAACTTCCATTTAAATGCAATTGGCAACACTAAGAGTATGGCACATTGTAAACGATTATATTCTCATTGATTTGCTTCTTTAAGTTCGAAAAAAAAATTATTTTTTTAATTAAAAAGGCTCTTTGAAGTGTTGTTTTTTTTTGTTAAAGACTCATTTGAATTTCAAGAAATATGATGAATGTTGCTGGTGCCGCATCTAAATGAACAAGTTTTGTACGTTTGTACGCTTGCAGTGAAATGAATGTTCATTGTCAACAAAATTGAAATTCTAAAAATACAACACTTTACCGGTTAACAAGTGTTAAATGACAAACACATTTACATACAATGTTCTATTTTATGTACACCACAATTAAAGCCATTATGTATGTATAAAAATAGATATGAGTATATCGTATATACTATATATACATACAAATGTACACATACATACATACAATATGTAGAAATGCAGATACAGACGCATATCGCTTTTACAAGTATTGGTGCAATTTACTTGCATCGATGTGCATGATAAAGCTCAGAGGATTTACAGCAATACAGCCGTAGGTAACACATATACACTTACATAGACTACATGTCTGTGTATATGTATATTCAAATTGTATTGATATAACCAAGCAAAATATTCAATTCTAAAGTAGATTTCAAATTAAAAGATGCAAGTGTCATTGCGAAGTACATATAATTTCGGTTTTTAAATTAAAAAAGAAAAAATTATAAAGTCAATGAGAATGTGAATATTTTAGAGACGTTACTATGTTCACGTACGGCTAAAAATATTCGATTAATGATTGTAATACAATAATAATATTCTGGTTATTACGAAGAAGATCAATTTATATCGTATTAATTATTAAAATTTTGGTAAAAGTTTCAGAAACAATTCAATTGAATGAAGCATTCGGGAAACAGTATAGTCTTTTTAAAGAGGGAGCTTCTTGTGGAACATAGATGGGTCGAGAAGCTAATTTGAAATAGGAGCGGAAGTTTTCGTTGCAGAATAAAGTGTTCCGAGATTATATTCCAATCAGGAGTATATGTCATCGAAAGATGTTACAAATTTATTTTTGATAGAAAATACAAAGGACAAGACATAGCAATATTATCAGGTCGCCATCTAAACTCAAAGCTTTTATGAGGATACATCGAAGAAGACTATGTTGGAAAGCGTTACTATGCGCTTGCTACCGGCAGCCAGAACTTTTCTGTGCAGTGGAGACAGGTTTTTATAAAGTTATGCTCAGCGAAAGGAAAGATAAAGAGAGGATTAAAAATTGCAATAAGACGAGACTTGATTCCTGTGCCAGATAATCTAGGAATAACCTCAGGTTAGTAACTGATCTTTTGGCAAGGCATTGTAAACCCTAACCTGCAGATTCTATGACATCCATGGAATTTGTGAGGCATTAAGGCATCCAGAATAAAACATTTTGTTGCATAGCAGATGCTGGAATGATGGAATTGTTCATCTTGACATCGAACAGCCTACTGAAGTTTGTCAGAGCAATAGCTTCTTCAAGAAGCTATTATAGGGATTCCATATATAGTTTGAGAGCACTACAATAGATTGCATGATCGCTTACTACAATTCTTTAAGTACAATTCAGGTGCAAATCTGTGACAAGTTCAAAAACTGTTCACAATGGTTTTATGTTAACAGAGATTATCGTAAGAAAGTTAAGCAGCGTAACCTTATAAGATAGAGTGGAACGTAATGGGCAGTGTTCTTCATCACTACACCCAATGCAATAGGCAGATACATTTCCACAGAGAACCGGGCAACGATAAATGATAACTCGATGTTACATGGACCTGAGACAATGAAAACATAAATATGAAAATGGAAATGGAAACAAACAAAAACAAATGTAATGTTATTAACAAATTAATTTATAAGGAATTTTCTGTCTTATATACATAATTGGTCATTACAAGCCTTCAGTCAGGATTACGACACCTTGTTTCTCCTCTTAGGGGTAAAAAATTTACTGCAGCTAATCAACTTAATTATTTAGTTGCTCAGCCGGAAATAAAAATGTTTATTGGTTTCACCTTTATGTAGTGTGTCCGTATACATTGTGACTGTGTATGTATGCATGTTAATATTTTATAATGCACCATAAATTCAAATTCAAACACATACATATGCACACTTATAAATTCCGAAATTGACATCCATACATACCAATGTAATGGTAATACATTGACTATAACGTTTTCATGTGTACGGGTAGATGTGTTGTAAGTGTTTTTATAAACATGTTCTTGCGACATCCTTTAGATTCCTTTTAAATGCTGCTTTGCAACAGTTTAGCCTATTCAAGCGCAAAGTAATTGTAGCATTGTTCGCTTATTTCGTATATGAACGTATGCATATGTATGTATTTATGTATGTATGAATTCTAATGTTTTGTGTATGTGTACGTATATTTCACATTACATATACAGAATTTGTAATGTTAAAAAAAATAATATGAGAAAAAAAAACGAAACGAAACTACACAGACATTTACAATTATTATTAGCCAGTATACTTATACACACACATATGTACATATATGTACATATGTTTGTCTGTATATATTAACACGAGTATTGAGAATACACAATTAACATAGTTAGTATGTAAATGAGCTTGTATGCGAGTGAACGAATGAGTGTCGATAACATCAACTTCATTGACTGCAGTCTGTGTCGCACTAAATTTTATCACCTAAACGTCGATACTTATTAATAATGTTTTCCTTAGCTTTTCATTGTATTTTTGAACGCTTTCAATTCGGGTTTTCTATTTCCTTTGAGTTTTTATTATTCTTTTTTTTTGGTTTCGTTCCAGAATTTTATCGTTTGTTAGTTTTTCTCTTGATACGAACATCATCGACATCACTATTAATGTCATCTCAGTATTGAGTATTTTTAAGTTTTTTTTCCCCCCCGTATAATGGGTGATTATTCTAAATAATGCATTCATTCGATTGCCAGTATGCCTGTAAAGTCAAGCATTGGAAATGCCGTAGATTTGTTTGCTACTGCATAGCGTTTTGTTAGTAACACCATCCAAATGCTAAGGATATAGGATTTTTGTTTGTGAACCATACGCAGAGTGTCAGTGTCAGAGTCAGAGTCAGAGTCTGAGTCAGAGTGTTAAGAGCACATAGTAAAACGTTGTATGAAGATGTCTGTAGTCAATCTGATGTTGTTCTCATTTTGTTTTTGCCTCTAACAACATTCCCCAGTGAATCATGCAGAATTTTAATGTGGCTACTAGTCATCGTCTCTTTCTGTTTGCTGTTGCTGTTGCTGCAACGTTAGCTTTTGTTGGTCCTGATAATGATGATGATGATGATAATAATTTTTTCCCTGTGTATACACTTATGTATACAAATGTGCAATGGTGTGATAGTATGTAGTTTTTATTCAGCATACTTAATGAGTACACGCTCTAATGGGTATCTATAGGATACGTGTTAATTTACATTGAAAAGCTATTGGCTTTATCAACATACATATTTACTAATGATAAACTAAAGTGCTCGGTAATAGTCAAGAACACAAACACGAGTACACCTACACTCTACAGTTCGAGTGTAATCGTTACTTGATGATGGCTCATTAACATTTTTTGTTAATACTATTACAAGAATATTAGGCGTTTTTGTTCCTTTCAATCTGATTTGTACTAACTTAGCTTATAAACAAAAAAAGGGCATTTAAACAAACTTGATTTCAGTACGAGAATAAATGCACCTGTTAGTGCCGTTTATGATGTTGCCTAACTAAACTAAACTAAACTAAATAGTACAGTAAGATTATCATCTGTCGTTGCATGGAAACACTTGCTCTGCGAACAGTGATGAGAAACCTCTCAAGAGGTTGACGTTCGTAGTTGATGTTATAACCCCTGAGAGTAGAAGATTTGTATGTAGGAGTGCTTACAGTCAACCATTTTAATCACTATAGTAAATCCAACCAATCAACTCTTGTTTAGGCAAATGTCAATACGTTTTGTTTTTCAATTATTATTTTTCGATAAGTTTTAATAAAAGCCAATTTAAAAAAAGATTTTCTTTTTATAGTTGTATTTCAATTTAAAATCTGGCTAAAATTGTGTAAAATGCTAACGATTGTTAGACTGCATGCATATGTATGTATATGCATTGTATTTTTGTTTGAATTTAAATATTTTCTTCATTAAGAATCAATAGTTTTAAAATCATGTAAATCTTACATTGAGCGTAAGTTATTTAAAGTTTAATTATAATAATAGTGTACCATCTTGACGATTTTGGGAAATAATCTGTTTGTTAACATGCCACAAAACACTGTAAAGGAAAACATGTTACGAAGTACATGCGACTACAAAACCAAATGAAAGCCAACATTTGAAATCATTTACAAATTAAATACCCCCCCCCCCTTTTAGTATATTTGATTGTTTTACTTACTACTATTTACACCATATACATATGTACATACATATGTATGTACATATTTGTTGAGTATTCAAATACTATATGTATACCAACGCCAAGTCAAGCAATATTACAATTGCTATTGTATTTACATTTATCTGTTAGGTGGGCTTTACAACCATAATTAAAAGAGTTCTTTAAGTTCGCAATTAGTTATGAAACCTATTTGAGACACGTAATGGTTCACTTCTCTCTTAAATAATTAAAAATTTGTTTTTTTTTTGCCACATACGAATGGCGGTACCTAAGATTTTTATTAAATTATTATTAGTACATCATTTTAATATTCAACTCATCTACATACATACATACATACATACATTCATACACATACATACATAGGAAGACAAAGCTCTACTTAATATATGTTAACGATATTGTCTCTTATGGCACAGTTATTCTGACCACTTGTCATTCAATATCTTAATCTTAATAAACATGATGATATGTTTGAAACAGAATTTTTGATTAAAAAGTGCCAACATAGTTACAGTTTCTCATTTCACCAAATCACAATTACTTACAATTACCAAATCAATCTTATCTTATCAATTCTTCAGATCAGATCAATGAAATGATTAGAAAATTAACCGCTGCTGTAAATAATCGTCAAAGAAATTGTATTCTCACGAATTCATTTACTCATAGGATGGCAACCATTTCATATTAATACACATGTAATATGAATATAATATACATGTAATGTACATATAATATACACAAATAATACATTTAAAAATATCTCTGAACGCCTGTCGATGGATGCTGGATTCTTTTGTAAACAATTCTTGAAATAATTGTCGTATAATCTTTTGATATTGGATCTTTATCACTATGAAATGTGGTTCAAATACTAAGAAAAAAAAAAAAACAAAAAGTATATTTACTTGCTTCATTGGCAATAACTAACCCTTTAGTCAGTCGACTCCGAACGACGCCAATTTTACAATTTAAAAACACTCTGAATTTTTGCCAAAAGGATGCTGAAAGGAAGACTCCGAAAGAAATATTTTTTCATATTTCGTTTTGTTCGAGATGTCTGAGTACACTACTAGATTTTATTTCAAGCAATGAACTTTACTGATGATATAACAACGATCGCAAAACACTTCCATAACTTAAAAACACCCAATGCTTCGGGCCTATGTATTGAAAAGTTTTGCCCAGAAATGGTGTAAAATTTCTTACTGTCGTAATAAGTGCCTGTTTGTTAAATTGTTATATTTTCCTCTATTGTTGAAGGAGTCAGAAGCTGTACTCATTAAAATGTCTAACAAATCTTCTGAAATTCCTAGCTAACATATTCCAATTCGCCTTTTGTCAACGTAATGACTTTGATTATTGATGTTATATTTGTCGACAGCATAATGCGACTCCACC
Organism: Sarcophaga subvicina; assembly: GCA_936449025.2. Classification (NCBI taxonomy): domain Eukaryota; kingdom Metazoa; phylum Arthropoda; class Insecta; order Diptera; family Sarcophagidae; genus Sarcophaga; species Sarcophaga subvicina. The sequence goes on along the minus strand of OW388082.2, from coordinate 121,801,555 downwards.
CAATTTTTGTATCAAGAATATAATTCAAAATAACCTATGCCATGGGCAATTAACTGGAATCACACTTCTTAATATAAAAACCATTTTTGACTCTGTATTTGAGGATGCCTTTATTTAAAATGAGTCACATTTGTTATCGACATAATATTATTAAACCATTTCTAATTGATCATGTTTTAAAAGTAAAACAATCAATCAATCTAAATCAATCAATTGGATCTAAATAGTTGACAGCAATTGTACGATACATACTATATTGAATGTGGTGGGTCAATGGTGTATGTTTGGAATTTAAATGTTATTGGCTTGTAATTGTGTGTGATGTCAGTCCAATCGGTCTGTCTGTCTGTAGGTTATTAGTTGAATTCGTATTTGTGGTTCTTGTTTTATTGGTTACCTGTTTGGTCGTGTTTGTTTGGGCGCACACACATATGTCAGTGTGTTTGTGTGTGCAGATAAGTGTGTAATTGTATTTGAATTTTGGTATTACTAGTTCTAATAATCATGTTAAACAAATGTTTACAAAATATGCGGTAAACATTATTTAAACGGAATACAGAATCTTATTCACATACATACATTCACAAAAATATTCGCACAGGAATATGCATGCATGCCACTTATGTTGCAGGACAAAACAAAAAATGAAAATCTATGTATGTGTTTATGAATCTATTTCCAGCACTTTATGTTGCATGGATTACACAAAACTTTATATGTTATTTGACGTCTTTGCATGTATAAAACTTGGAGAAACTGAAAGTATTCAAATTTTCACCATAAGAGTTTTTCATATACTGTTATCGGCATTTATTCGTTAATTTTTATTTTTGAAGTTTTACTTATGCACTTACATACATACATACATACATACATACATACATACATACATATGTACACTCTAATATGAAATTTGATTCTCATAAACAATAAAACACACAATGCTTCCATGCCGCACACATTATTGTACTGAGTATTCTTATTGATATTCATTTATTTTCGTTTTGTTTTTATATTTTGAATTTGATTTTTTGTGAAAATGCAAACAGTTATTGAATGTAGAAGTGGTTGGGCTATTGGTTATACAGGAGATTTTGAATGTCATACAATTTTAGTCTACAGACTGTAGTTTATTTTACCAAAATATTCGAATATTGTTTTAATGAGAGCAACATATGCACATATGTATGTATGTACTTTGTGTATGTGTGTACGATACAATGGGGTCTTTTATTAAAAATGCTCATTTGCCACCAGGTATATTTTCATCTGTTCACAGATGTACATATATGAACTTATACATGTACATATATATGTAGTATATGTATACGCATGAATATACATACATACATACATATTTTTGTATTGTACATTTGCGTGTAGTGAAGCATATAATTGCCTGTGAACTGTCGAAATAATTTGCAATTTAATGTTGCAACTAATGGCAATAGGACTTTAGGCGGTATTACCTTTTCCCCAATGTTTTCCATCATTTGTTTATACTGTTGCCATTGCTGTTGCCAATGCGATTGTCATTGCTTTTGCAGTTGCTATTGCTGTTCAAGGTCCTAAGTGTTCTTACCAATTAAGCCATTAGAGTGTGTTCGGCAAACATTATAATTTATTTTCTGTAGCATATTTTTGCGAATACCGGTAATTAAAATGCAATAACGTATGTATATATGTATTTTATATTTTTAATGCTTATTATTATTTTTGTTCAACACCAAGAGAATTATGCTAACATAACTTAAAAGCCTTAAATATCTTAAAACATTCAATTAAAAATCCTAAATTTAAAATCTGAAATAACCGTGAATAAAAATCAAATTCATATTAAAATATAATCAAAACCTTAATATGTATGTATGTATGTATGTATGTATGTATGTATGTATGTATGTATTAATTAATTTCAATTTGTACACCATATGACTTAATTTTGTGTTTCAACGATTCGCATATGTGCATAAATATTGTATTACAATTGCAAACATTTATTTCATTTCATTTTGATTCAATTCATTTTCTTATTTTCTTCAATTTCGATTCATTTGTCTTGACTAAGATGAGAAACAGGTGCTGTTTTAAACAACAAATGTGCTTAATTCACTGTAAGTGCATTAAATACACTGAAAAAAAATTCAACAAATCCACTCGATTTCTACATATACACACACCAAAACATATTCATAATAATGCTAAATATGTAAACTTGAATTACATTCTCCCATACATCTTGTAAATTACATCGGGCCCTTTAATAAATTGTTTCTCATGTACTTGCATATGTACATATGTACATAAATGTGTTTGTATCTGACCATACATTATCAATTACACACTATTTTCACCCTATGTATGTATGTATGTATGTATTTTACACTTACAAACATTTACACATGCTATAACCACATATGCTGTTGTAAGATATTTTCTTTTTTTCTTTTTCTCGTTTAATGCTTCACTACATGTGCCAAGATTATATGCAGGTTAATGGTAATTTCGTTTGTTAAATTCATTCGAAAAATTTCTCGTTTACAATTAAAAATCTTGAAAGTATTCATATACATATGTACATAAGTTTAGAAGTTAATGTGTGAGTGTGAAAGGTTGGTTTTAGATTTAAATTTGAAAGATGAATTTTAATATTATCACATACATTTCGTTCAGTTTTGAAATAGAAATTCTTTTATATTTTACAGATGGAGTCCATTCATCCTTAAGAGAGGAAGACAGACTTTATAAAGTTTTTCTAATTTTATTACCAGACTATTTGATAAATTAAGTAGCTTGGTTCCAGCCAACTGATATGTGGACGACGGCGAGTTGATTCTGAAAAACTCAGAATACATCAAACATTAGAATTCTAGTTGTCTGAAAGCTCGAAAAACATGGAACGTTTTGAATGTATTATAAGGTAGAAATTGTTAATTTGGGATTGGACTTATTGAAAGTGTGCCTCATATAGATGTACGATAGTTGACCATGTTTCATAATAAGTTACAGAGACTTGGCTCTTCTGTGTATTTCATTCATTTCTTTTTCGGCGGGCCACACGATGTAATACTGTCACTTGCTTGAGGTTTCGTTTAGGTTTTGTGCATAGAATAATCATGTGTACCTCTGATGTTTTTAAAACTTTGTTATCATCAATGTTTATATTATTGCATACATATTAAATAACATTTGAATTCAGTAGATTTTAAAGTTCCACAATCAGTTGTTTCCAGTAAGCACGTGTTGTGTTTAATTTTTTAATTCTATTCGCTGTTGAAATAATTACGATTTTTATCGTTAAATATAAACAGCAGCTCTTTAAGTTCTTGATGCCTCTAATTTTCTATTTTTCATTCTTAACCCACAGTGCTTTTGTTATTGAAAACCGTTCCGTAGTTCATTCCTTGAAAAAGTTCATACATTTAAAAAAGTTTACAAAATGTAATGTGTGTTACTTGTTGTTGTCATCAAAGTGCAAAAGCAGGAAACGAAAACTGGTCTCTACACATTTGTGTACACGCACACACACATACATACATTCACGATTCCTTTCTTCTTCGTTCTAGCATTCGACGAATTATTTGTTTTTGTTTTTCTACACTAGTAGTACACAAGAATAATAACAACGTCGCAGTGATAAAATCAACTCATACACTCACGCGTTAATGATGTTCAGGCTTATTTGTGTTCCTTTAAAATCCGTTCCTCTACAAACCATGCAAAACTTTAAGAATTATGTTGACAAGTATTGTTGAGAATGAGGAATTTAGGAACGAACGTTTAAAACTTTTGAAAAATATGAGCAGAGAAAGCTACAATGACTTTGTTAAAGATTTTTAATTCGTAAACTGCTAGAATATTGTGATACTTTAATTATAATTGAATAGAAATTAAACTATAACGGAAATGTTGCCAGCAGTAGGGTACTAATGGTACATATTTCACTGACCTCCATTATTTTTTGTGTCCTTTTGAATTTCATTTTGGCGTTTTAAGATCAATAATGTTCAGTCGTGGCTTTAATTAAGTTTTATGGCAACATTAAAAATAATGTACCAACATTTTCAGTTTTCCATTGTTTGGCAAAAACCGCAAAGGAATATAATAAAAAAAAAGAAGATAAAACAAAAAGAAATGAAATGAAGAAATGAAAAATCTTCACTTTTTTACTTTTTATTGAAAGTTAGATTAACAAATTCTACTTAATATACAAGAGGAAGAATATAAAGTGAAGAATGAAACACGATTATAAATGAAGAAACAAAGTTTTAACAAAAAAAGTTAAAACGATTACGTATTTGAACACTTTAAAGTGGTTCAAATATGGTCAACAATGGCGGTGATAATATTTATTGTAACTTCATTCTTTTTGTTCGATATTGAAGGCTTTAGATTCTATATCAATCTGGAACTGAAACAATCGTTTATCACAAGCTTCAATTGAGACGTATTATTAAAAAAAAATTTATTCACCACAGTGCCACGTCCGGACGATAAGATGAGTGAATAAATATGGGTCGACAAGTATTATCCTGATGGAACATCAATTTACAGTAGATTATGGCTCGAGTATAATTGTACCTAAAATAATATATTGACTGTTCCGGTATGAAGACCAGCAACACTAAACACTTAGACAACCGCACGACTTCCGTTTTAATCTTTTTCGACTCAGGTTTGAAAAATTTCGTTATAGTGCAAAATCCTGTCTTTTTACGCCAGTTCACATGAAATGAAATTCAATGAAATATTATTCGATTTACAGCTTCCTACACAAGTCTCATTCGGTCTCAGGATTGTTGCAATAAATTCTTTCATTTCTTACTTTTCTGATTGATTATGGTACATACGACGTACATTGGTCATTACAACCTTTCAGTCAGGAAGGATTACGACATATTTTCTCACACCAATTATTTTCTGTGTGTTAATTTTACATCTACAGTTTGAAGACGTCTCCGAACGACAGATTTTTTGAGAAACTTGGCAATTTTATTTACTCTTAGAGATTTTGCCAGAAATCTGCCGAGAGCAAGTCGTCGAAGAAATATTTTGCCATATTTTGTCTGACCTAGGATTTGAACCGTGGCCTTACGTCTAATAAGCCAACACACTACCTATTAGACTACGGCAACTACTGATTGATTCTGGTTTACAGCAGAAAACAATAAATTAATTGACTTGTTGGCTGTTCAAGTCGACTATCAAATGTGACAGATTTTTGATTTTATTTCTTTCGGAAATTAAAAAAAAAATTCTCACAAGTTTGCCCGTTTGCGATTAACTAAAAAAATAGAAAAGCTCTTAATGGCATTATCATTATTATTATTGTTATTGTCATTATCATTTAGAATGCCAACATTGTCATTGACATTGTTTATGAACGAAATAACTGAAATAAAAAATCCATTATGGCCAGATGAATACATGAATACAAACTACAATAACAACGAATGAAATTACGTTCGTAACCGTTCATCTCAGTTTATTGCTGTCATTGAATTAAGAATTTAGAAGTGAATAATAAGGCAGAGAGAGAAAGAGTGCGAGAGAGAGAGAGAGTGAGAGAGAAAGAGAAAGAGTGGCTGGTTTAAATGTTACGATTTCAAATGATTTTATTCTAACGTATGTATGTACACATATGCATACATATATACATACATATGTGTCTTGAGATGTGGATGAAAAATAAAAATATTTTTACAAATAAAATTATCAGTACTCAATACAATCATGCATTTTAATGAGAACTACAGAAGTCTGTTGCTCAGATGTATTGATCCCCTGTTCTTATTTATAATAAAACACCACGTCCACTTGAGTTTCCTTCAATATTTCTGTCGCTATTGGTTATCTCTGCAACTTTGTGTGTGAACTGTAGCACAGAAAGTGTTAATGGCACTCAACAGTTGTATCAGTCCGCAGAGAGATGGCTGCCAATCTATTTATTTCCACTTGTCACCATCACTATCCGCATCATCGTATTCTTCAATGTTGCGAGACTTGCGCTTTGCCCATTCCACTAAAAAATAAAAAAGGCCACAAGCAAAAGAAAAAGTAAAAAAATAGCAAAGCAATCGAATGGATCATGAGAAATTACTTACGGTCGTCTTACAAGAACAATAACCATAACGGGATAATGGGTTTGGGATGTTCCTTTAAAAAGAAAAAAAAAAACACACCTTGGCAGACTGTCTTAATGTTGTAGTTCGCTGGCTGGAAACATTGAATACTTTTGGCAATCACAATGCTACCGTTGGTGTTGCAATATGTATATCCAGGCAAACTACGATGCGAAGAGAACAACACTGAATTCATTATTTCACCATTGACACTTGTGTTTAACCTATTTATGCTGATTTTACGACAATCCATAAATAAGCGACAAGCATTTGGGATTTGGTCATGAATGCGGAAATATATGTATGTTTGTCTGTATTCATATATATATATATATATATATGTATATGGTCGTAAACAAGGATGGACTGATCAAACTTATTTTTTGTGTATATTTTTATATTGTATTATATGTATGTATGTATTAGCCTTCATTGCTCCATGGTTGGCATGTTTGTATATTTTTAACACAATTTTGTTTGTGTTTTGTTTTGTTTTGTTTGTTTTGTTTTTTCTTTACTTTTTATTTATAAAATTTTATTTTTTCCCTTAATTTTACATGCAACACACATACACGACATTTAGGGTGGTTTTGTTCGGTTATTGAGCTCTCATGCAGAGTGACTGATTGACTGACTAACTGCTGCCAGTCGGACTGATGTATAAACCGAATGCTTGTACTTTATCCAGCTTCTGTTGTTGTTTCGATGATTTTGTGCGATGCTGTCGACAATGAAAACAATTCCTGTAATGAAGATGATAATGTTGAAAATGGTATTCAGTTGGTCGCTGAAAATATTTTCAAATTTCAAAACCACAGTACAGCCCGGCAATATCGGTTTTTGTAAGTGATATAAATTTTGAAAAAAAAAGAAAACTGCTATTCGGGAAAATCTTTAAAGGATCTACTGTTTTTAATTGTCGGCTTTCTTTTTCTTTTTCATATTGAGCAACAGCAATAAATATTCTGATATTACGATATCACTTCACTTGTAGTTTGTAGTTGTATTTTAATTCATTGTTCAACACAAGTGTAGTACAGGTGTTGATATAGTCAGCCAAAAACCATTAAAATTTTTTTTTTTAAATAAAATGTAATGAAATAAAACAAAACATTTTACTTTTCATTTTTTATGGTAATATTTGTGAATATATGGACTTGGGTTGTCTCGTTGTTGGCCGCATAAATTTATTTATATTTTATTTCTTATAATTTGTGGTGGTGTATGCATGCAGTCCAATACGTAATTAGAAAAAATTATTTTGCATTTAAAAATGATTTGCTACACACGTAATTTATTTATTTTAGTTTTGCAAATGGCCAACCAAATTTCTTGTACGGGTTTTAATTTAATTCTACGTAAATACAGTAAAACAAGATGATATCGAGGATATAGTCGTAACAAAGTAGTTTGCGAAATTACAGAAGAATAATCGTAAAAATAATTCCACTTAAAAATATGATTAAAAATAAAAAATAAAAATTATGATTAATTAATTAACTTTTGTTCATTGTTGTTCGTTAAAGAATGCAAATATTGCAGTTTTAAAGTTTTAAAATGACGAACAGTTCATTCCGAATATGAATTGCATTAGTATTAAAGTGTCTCTAAGATACATACATATGTGTTTACGTTATCTAACTCTATTAATTTTCAAACCTCTATTAGAGGTTTGAGAAAAGTAATCTATTTTATAAAGTATCGGGTTTCCTAATATGAATGATTTTGTGAATGATTTATACTAGAGTACGGTATTTTAACAAATTTTCAAAAGATGAGTTGTAAATTTTATAGATTTTTGAATTCAGATATCCTGCTTTACCTTGTACGACCATAAGCATATTTTTTAGCAATATTATCATAATATTGTTGTAATATTGAATAGCAACTAGCAAATCCTGTTTTATCCTGCTTTACCTTGTACGACCATAAGCATATTTTTAGCAATATTATCGTAATATTGTTGTAATATTGAATAGCAACTAGCAAATATGTAGTTCGCACTCGTACAGTAGTGTGGGTATTAAAATGTTGCGTTAGCCAAACATTTCGCAACATGGCAAGCGTTTTACCACAAACACCATTTACATGGTTCGACCAGTTAAGGACGTAACTCCTACTTTCTTGACATTGTGTACAGTCACAATAGTCACAATAGTATTGTTAATCTGAATTGTTATAAGTTGTTTAGTATAGTTTACTTTGCCTATTATCAAATCTTTCGATATCCTCGGATGGAGACAAAAACCATTAATCGATGCCCATTGAACCACATTATTTAGATTATTTAGATTTATTTTGCCTATAAAATCTAATAACCAACTACATTACATAACTTTAACTGCCTTCTAGATCATTAGGGTAAATTGTGTATAATAGTGGATCAAGTATCAGGCTTCAGGCTGTCCTCCACTAGATATTTTAAGAAACTATTTCATGATTTCCAAAAATTGACTTCTATCCTGTAAATACGACGAAATTGCCTGAACAGCAGTATTCGAAGAATGGCGCGTGTGTTGTAACTTTTGATGCAGAATAGTATGATCAACGGTGTCAAATACCTTAGGCAGATCAAGTAAAACTAAAAATGTTATCAAATTATTATAAATAAGCGCGGAAATACAGCTATGATTGGGTCTGAAACCAGATTACCTCTCGCAGAGCGCGCTATTGTCATACAAATATTAGATCATCTGCATATAAATTAATTTCTCGAAAATTTTTCATGAGTCGGATAATATTTCTATTGAGTGATAGTTGTTTAAGCACAGGTATTATCTTTGGCCATATCCACATTGCAAGAAAAATAGACGATGTAAATAATAAATGTATTTAATAAATTGATTATGTTCGGAAGAATATATGGCAAAATCATTTTAACAAATTTAAGATTAAATTTAGTAAAAACAAAAAAATTGAAAATAATTTAATTTTTTCATTCAACTATTAAGTAAATCCCTTTCATTGCTGTCATCGGAACAACATATTTTGTGGGTTTTACTTTAATATTCTTTAATAATTTCATAAATAGTAAATGAGACCTACAACTTACATACATACGTAAGTGGACTCCACCTGCAAATAAGAGATAAAAGATTCAGATTCAAGATATTTTTAATAAAGTCAAATTCCATAGATACCACCCACCGACCAACCGATCATTCAACATAAACAATGAGCCACTTGTTTCTATTTTACAACATTTGTTCAATTTGTCAATCCAGCCAAATGCAAAGTAAACATTTCAAGTGTCAAATGGAGGCGTTTTCATTCAATTCGTGCGTATCTTGTGGGAGAATTTTGTCAACATTATTATTACACTCAATATTATGTACATAGTAAGTATATACCTACATACATATGTACATATGTACATGAAAAGCACACATACATATACAGTCACACGTATACGTTTGTATATATAAAGTAAACACGTTCTGCAATGAATAGAATTGAATAAAGAAAGAGTCTTTATTCGCCTTTAATTGCATTCCCATTTAAGATGTTAAAGATGAAGACGCCAAATGGAAGCTGGAAGATGAAGATGAAGATGAAGATGTATGACGCAGAAAAGAAAAGCGAACTGCATACATGATGTACTTTATCAACAAAATCACTTCGATACGGTGTGAGCAGAAACTAATTTCCTTAGAGAACAATTCATCTTGCCAAGATTGCCAAGATTGCCGAGATGATAGAAAACAAAAAAAAAAAAAACAAAAAAGGGTAAAAAGGTAAAAATGCATCACACACACTATCTTTTTTCTTCTTGTTTGCTTGTTAAAGAAAAGAAATAAAATAAGAAAACAAAATGGAATAGAATAATAGAGTGTAGAGTGAAGCAAAGTGAAATAAAAGGAGATTTCAAAAGAGTAAAAATAGCCTTTGGATGAATGGCCTGGTTTGTTAGTTGGTCGTATAACAGCATCATTGTTTCTCTGTTTGTTTGTTTGTTTGTTGGTTTGTGCGCTTGTTTGTTTGTTCGTTTGTGTGGCTGGTTGGAACGTTTGTTGTTTGGCAAGTGTTTTCGCTTGGTTTCGTTTAGTTCAGTTTAGTTGCTAATATTGTTCGCTGTTAGCTAAAATCTGGTCATGAGTATGTGTGTGCGTGTATTGTATGTACGTTGTTTTTTGGGTAAACACAATAAACGTTTCATGCAGTATTCAGGAAGTAATCAAGACTCTAATCGTTGTTTACCATCATAATTTGCATAAGACACTTCTTTAATCTTACAATATATGTACAAGCACAAGCACACATACTAGTACATACATACATACATACAATGCACTCACATTTTACATTGTACTACATACTCGTATACAATTTGAGAATATAAGCGGCTAAAGATTTATGCATTTACATACATACATATGTACATACATATGTACATACATACATACTATGTGTGGTATTTTATATATTATAAGACCATTAATGGTTTTATATGAACATCCGTTGTTCTCTCTCTTCTCTTTTTGGTTCTTTAGCAAACATTTTTGGTGTCTTATTGTCTCCACAAAAAAAAAAAAAGGAAAACAAAAGTATTACAACGTTATGTTCTTTATATGAGTTCGCAAGTGCGAGTATGTATGCATGTGTAGAGCATGCACATGCACTAGTGTAGCCAAAATGAAGACAAAAACAATCTTGTAAATGAAAAAGATAATGTAGAATAAACTAAACAAACACGTTTTAGATAACTTGGCCTTTTTTAAGTCTTGCCTTAGTTTGTGAAAGTGTTTGTTTAAATCTTAATTTTTTTTTTATTTCCATCTTGTTCTTACTCACAGCCATATTGTGTTAGAAGACAATTTGTTCAACATGCACAACTCAAGTCCCCTAAGGTTTCTTTTGAAGCGACATTCGGTTTTTGTTAGTATTTTTTTCTCTATTTTTGCGATGCAAAATGAAACAAAAACAAAAAAACGATGGAGAAAAATACAAAAAATAGAGAATTTAAGGGACTTTGTGCGGTTTGGCTGCAATTGTTTTCCATTTATTTTCTTTTTTGGATTTTCATAATGCTGCACTAAATATCACTTGTTTATTGGCCTGGCATCTGTAGTAATTCGAGAGCCACATATACACACACGCGCACACACATACATACGTATCTAATGTGAATAAAGCAACATTTAGTAGCCCAAAGAAAGAAAGAAAGATGGAAAGAAAAAAGAAAGGAAGCCAACCAACACTAGAATGCCAGAAGATGTCCCTTTTGTTTTTCTGTTTAAATCCTATAAAATTTTGATGAATTTTATTTTGTAGTGTTGGTTCTGGTTCTGTTTTTGGTTCTGTTTCTGGTTCTTGTTGTGCTTCTGGTGGATGCTTACCTGAATAGAAACCAGATGATGATGGTACTGCAAAACTCTCTTCAAATTACTCACAAAGAAAACTGAGTGATGTGTGTGCGTGTGCGTGTGAATTTATACATGCATATACAGTATCGGTCAAAATTAATTGAACAAAAACTAATACATTTTATGTACTATGTTAAATTATTCAGATCATGATATTTCCGCCAATTAACAATAATAATTCAATACTTTTGTACATTGTGCTCGTAAATAATATACATACACCAGTACATATTCTATTGCAAATTGTTGGCAAGGTAACGCCAAGCCCATTTTAACCATATTACTTAACATTAAAACACTAAGCTGTTGACAACGCACTCTTTTCACTCTTGTGATCAAATTTGCACTCATAGGAAACAAACATAAACTCCATTTGTTCTTAATGCAAAACATTTCTGCGCAACTTTAACTCAGATTGCCTGCTTTGCAGACCTATAGGATATCAAACCTGAATCCAAGGTTGTGCGAGTACTTATCGTAAAATCTAATGTCGTGAGCATATTGTGTTTCATTTTCCCCAGGCTAGTATTTGCCTCTATACATTTTTGGATCAGCAGAAAAACATCAACACTTAAAATTATGTTAAAGCCAAACATACAAATAGTTAAAGTGGATATTTTATACGAAATTCATAGGTTTTTTAACGCCTAAATTTAAGCTCTCCATTATATGTAGTTAATAATAAATAAAAATAATAAATAAGTTATGGTTAATAAAATAATATTTATTTCCATTAGTTTTGATCGACATTGTATACATATTTGTATGGCATACGTATGTACGTGTGTTGTTTTTGTGCAAGAAGATATGACATCTTTTTTTCGCCTTTTGTCTAAGTCTATAGGATTGTGCAGCAAAGAGCGAATAAAACAAAAACAAAAAAAGTGAAAAAAAAGAAGAAAAAAAAACGACAACAAATGTAAAACGATTGTTTATTCACTTACACAGAATAAAGATGCAAATTGTCTTTCAGCCAACCTATGTCACATACATACATACATACTTCACTTGTATGTTCAGTGCATTCCGTATAAACTCGTACTGGTATGATGTATGCGGTGACGTTACGTCAGTTAGCTGTACCTAAAAATATTTCGTATACGACAGGTGTTATTTAATCTTAAGACCTTAGTACAGTGCTTTTCGTAAGAGAAACATGTACGTAAATGCCAGACAATTCATATTAAATGTTTGAAGAATTAAAACCAAAAAAAAATTACTACCATCAGATATTTATTTGAAATTCAATTTTTATATTTGTAGCCCTTATTAGGTTTTATATATAATTTGGATTAGATTTATATGTTCTTTTGACAAGAGTGCCAAACGATGGTTATACTTACCTGATGTCGATAATTTTGTACTAAAAATCAGGACTGCAGTATTTGTTGGAGTTTTAATCTCGACGTTCGGAAACCTTTCAAATTCGGAACATTTTAATTGGCCTTTGTCATGTTTACTATGAAACAGGTTGTTGTCAAAATATCCTTAGTATTCTATGGATACTTCAAGAGATTGGATGTCGTTAACTCTTGCATTATACGACTCGTAGCTATACCGCAGGGCCGATTCTACGATATATTGAAATTAGATTTTTGAGCATAACATTATACGAATTCAATGATGATGATTTCCAAATTAGAAGATACCTCCTTCAAAGTTTCATTATTTTTAATCAAAAGAGATTTTTATTTAGAAGACAAATTCTCATTACCATTGTTTTTTTACTGGTATTAATTTTTAGTTTGGTTTTTGCTTCAATTTTGCTGATTATTTTGCAGTATGTCAGAGAAGCCTGAGATTCAAGAATTGACCTTAAGTTTCTCACAACGTTTCGATATGTTTCACTATTGCATAACTCTCGACAATATCGCGCATGATGCCGCAGAGACCTATGATGACAACAATCACATCATGTCGAAACCATGCACTTTGTTTCAGTGTTTCAAGGAAATGACCCGTTTCATAGCATACTCAATCTTTAGGGCTAGATAGACCCGTATCTAACAAGAGTGCTAAATATCTTTCTACAATCAATAGCAGACTGATAGCCTCAATGAGTTCATATTGAACGTATGTATTTTTAACAAAGTGTGAGTGTGTAAATTGTAGTGAATGTAAATTTGAAATTTGAAGAATGTTTAAATAATAATTGTTATCGTATTATTGAATTGTATTTGTTAAATTCATTTCCCTGTATGGTGTTCATTAACTCTGTGTGATGTTCATTAACATCTACAAACATGTTTTGTATGTTTTGCTTTATCACCTGCAAATAGGTAAATAGGTTTAGAATATTGTGTGTGTAGAACAATTAAGAAGTAATGAGAATTTTTTTTTTATGTGTCGATATAAACCACTGTCTGTTGTCATACGTAAATGAGGACTGTCTGCCCGACAGGCAGCCAACCAACCGGTAAGTGTGTAACAACCAGATGGATGGCCTGAGTGCCTGACTGACTGACTAGTTTTGCGAATGAAAAAATGAATTAATGATGAGATTGTGAGTGCGAGTGTGAGTGTGTGAATGTGCGCTTGACGAATTATTTATGTCATAAAATTGTGCAATTTGCCTTGAAGTAAATTGGATATCTAAGATTGTTTTATGAAGATAAAATGTTGTTGTTGTTGTTGTAGTTGCTGTTGCTGTTGTCTAAATTTATGAAAAGCGACAAAGAAAATTTATTTATGATTTTCCTAAAACAAAAAAAAAAAAAGGAAAAAAAATATCAGTTAATTTTTTGTTGTTGTTGCAGTTGTTTATTTTAGCTTTTGTTTAAAATCGCCATGGAGGATTTTAATATTTTAAACATTAACACTTACATTGTAATTCTCACCATATTGTTAAGATGCACAATCAATTTGCAGCAAATACATATGAAAACATCATTTTTCCAAAACAGAAACAAATAAAAAATATTACCAAAAATTCTATCAATACGTTCAATAATTGATTTTCATTCCTTTATAAGACGATACATACATATGTACGTACATATGTAGTGCTTTACTGTTTTCTTTCAGTTTGGCTGCGGTCAATAATTTACCCGTCTGCTATTAAATTTAGTTGCATTCTTTATTGCGAAAGTAGACCGTAAATAAACATAGAAAAAATATAATCGAAACTAAAAATAACTTAAAATCATCCAATAAAGAGGGTAAGAGGGTAGATGAGTGACTGACTATCTTCTGTGCTATGCTTTGAGTTTCGTTTGGTCCGGTTCGGTTCGGTTGCCTTTAGTTAAATTGAGTTTAGCTGTACCGGAGTGAGTTGATCTGAGTTCGTTATAAATCTCGTATATACACCCCAGTGACCTTTATTTTTTTTAACATATTTTTCATGTTATTCCTTTCGCCTTTCATACTTTTATTTCTTGTACTTTTTTATTTTTGTTTTTCTTTTATTTCGGTTTTAAAAGTTAGTTTATGGAACTTGTAGACCTTATAAATACCAGCAGCAACAGCAACAGCAACAGCAACAGCAACAGCAACAGTAACAGCAAAGGCTTCTACAATGACTACAACAGTAAAAAAAAATAACAGCAAATAGAATTGGTTCATTCAGGCGAATGTTAACACTTGCTCAGGTGGAAAAATTGCAGTGTCATGTTACTGCTTTTTCCTCTTACAGCTGAAATTGTGAAAAGACACACAAACAACAAAATAAAGCAAAAAACAAGAAAAAAAACAAACAAAAATACCTAAAAAGACTAACAACGACGAACTAGAAGGTGAATTGCACACTGATAACTGCAAACATTATCACATACACAGACAGACAGGAACTTTTACAAGACTGCCAAGAAATCGTCAATCATTCAGAAAAGTAGTAAATGTGGCCACTGGAGCACAAAATACACAGTAGCCACCGTTAAAGGATACTCTTGGAAAGACCATATCAGGCTACAAAAGCCCTACAAAATCCAAAGAGAAGGGAAAAATGAGAAATAAGAAAAAAAAACAAAAACAAAAACAAAAACAAAAACAAAAAAAGGAAGAAATAATATTTTGTGAAATCGAAAACAGAATATATAGTAGAAACACGAGAATCTTAATATTGGTTTTGTTTTTGTTGTTTTGACTAACAACCGAACAATTTAAGAATAAAGAATCGTAAGAAGGAATTTTAAGTGAGTATGAGTTAATATGTGTGTGTGTGTGTGTAAAGTAAATGTCATTCCTTTTTTTTTTTTGGTATGTATTCTTTCTTTTGGTTCCTTGATATTTTATGGGGCTAGATGGGGAGAATCACAATCAATCCACGTTTTCATTTATTCGCCATTGTTTCGAGGCCATCAGCACATTCGACCGCCACGTACATACATACATATGTACGTATTCTCACACACATGCTTTCTGATATGTGTTCGATTGATGATTGTCTGTGAGAGTGGGTATTTCTGCGTTTAATGTATGTATGTGTGTGTATGCGTGATAAGAACATTTTCATTTTCAAAATTGAGTTTGTGTTTGAGTTTGAATTTCATTTCCAATTTTATATTGGCCTCACGTGCAACAACTGTAAAATTTTTGGCAGTTGTTACAATGAAATCCAAGAAAGAATATCGATACCAGCTGTCAATTGTGTATAAATGGTTGAATCTTTTTTATCGATATACACATGTACATATGTACATATACACATGTACATATACATACATATGTACATGGATGTGTGTATTTGTACGAGTTTTTGGATGTGCGATGACAACATTAAAAGTGGTTATTGTTGTTGTTGTTGTTGTTGTTCATCGCATTATTGTAGTGTAGTTTCTGTTGTTAGTGTTGAAACAGCCATCATCTGAGAGATGAGAAAAAAAAAAGAAAAAGAAGAAGAAACACAATCTGATACACCGAACACGATTTTCGTAATGGCAACGTTTAGTGCAAATTGTTCACCAACCGCAGAGCACATGAAAAGAATCAGAAAAACAAAAACTCGACGATATCCAATAACGACGATGGCAATAACAAAAACAGAAAAACACAAAAACCCAAAAACACCAGAACGAAAGTATTATCGCTTAAAAAGTATGTAACTTGACTCTCAATTAGAATTTTGGAAATATTGTGTGTGCTTCTCAGTGTTATATTTTTGCGTCTTTGAGTAAGGATTCCTCTTTTTAAATGCTTCTAAGGGATTATCGTATAAATTTAATGCCGATATAAATACACAACAAATACACGCATAAATATAAGATAGATATGAGAGAAATTTTCAAAGAATTTAATAATATTATCAAGGGAACTCTAGTTTATTCTGATTGTCTAGTTTTGTTCAATTTTATTGAGCACTATTATAGCCTAGCTTATAACATTCATTAATAATTTCGAATAATATTGATATTGTCCTAAGGAAAAAACCCAAATAGAGATTTAGGAAAAGTTAAAAAAAAATATTTTCTCATTATCGCATAACGCATTCAAGGACACAACTGGACAATTAAATTTTGTGGTTACTAATCAATTTCATTGATTTAAACGATTAACTTTCACAAACCAATCAACGCTTTGCACGATTAATAACGATAATTGAATTAATATTTGTGGGCAAACATATATATTCCTTTGAAACTGTTAGAGGTTGAATGGCCTCACCACACATAATCATGTTTAGTTTCCGCTTTAGCAAATTTGTTAAGGTCATTGCTCTATCACGTTTCATTCAAAGATAATGACGCTGGATGGCCTAAAGGAATTTCTCTTGTACATACTATATATCAGACAATGTCTGTTCTGTCAGAAATGCCCAGCATGGGGTTTCAAATACTATCGTACATCGTTGCGAGAGCGCTGAGAAAGGGCACACTAAGAATAAGACTATCTCCTGCTTCTGCTTTCTCTGGAAGAATAAGCTTTTGGGACACCTAACCTACTGTCCGGATGCAAATGTTCAACTACAAATTAACCGTTTCATCGTCCTTGGGATAGAATTCGGCTAGATCAAGACAGCTGTGGAGCAGCAAAATTTTCTATCCAGGAAGTATTATCCATGCAATCCATCTTAATCGTGGCAAAAATCTCTGACGGCGAAATAACTTTCAAAAGAGACATAATGGAAGAGACAGAATAAGCTCAGTAGAAATCTATTCAGGGCACTAGTAATAATAATAGTAGATAGCCCTCTCACGTCGTCTCTAGTCATGTACGCTTTCAATATTATTATTTTATTATATGTAGTTTAGTAATAATTATTTCCCGAAAGAAGAAAAATTTGTTATTGGAATATTCTTTTAGCAGTCGTTCAATAAGATAAGATAATAAGTAGGGTTTTTACAAAATTAAATATAAAATAACACGTAATTATGGTTTTAAATGCATATTTTTCTATCATGCCTCTTCAATTTGTCATTTTGTTAAATCACAAAACCTCAGAAGAGGGGGACATCTTTGACTGAAATCATAAATTTCTATGTTCCTAATGTTATTACTTCGTCAACCAACTTGTAAGTTTCTTGGCAATAGAAAAGGAATGAGAGTAAATAACTTAAACGCTTTCTGCTTCTCTTTTTTCTTTTGTCTTATTAAAAGGGATTTTTATACAAGTATGTGTCATGACTAGTTAGTTATACAATGTTTAAGCCAAACAAAAATGCAAAAAAAAATAAACGACTTGGATGAAAATCTGTAGAAAAGACTACAAAATAGAAAAATAACAAAACATGTTAGAATGAACAAGAGGTGCCATTGGAAGACACACAGTTGGAATGTAATTTCTTTCATTCTGATTTTCTTGCATTATTACGCAGCAACCCATGAGAAGCATGATTCGTGGTAGAATTATTTAATGCAGCCAATAATACTCACTAATAAATTTATAAATAAGTATTTAAATGTATTCTGGTATGTGTTTTGTGCTTTTGGATTTTTATAATCTCCAGTCTCCAGACGACAACGCCCAATAAGTATCGTAAATTTATTCCAAAAGTAAGTTTTAGTTTACGGCACTTGCTATTGCCAACACTGGTACACATTCGCATGCAAGTTGCTATTTAAGCAGCGACGAATGGCTAAAACATTGTAAAACAAGCAGTCTGACGGGCAAACTGACAGCCAGCCGACAAGCACATACATAGATAGACATAAGGATGTTGTCGTCTAATTTTCTTACAACTCGACATGCTCGAGTATGTTGAATATTGTCTTGCTGCTGTAAAACATTGTTACCGCGTAATATTCTTAACCCAGCAAAAAATAATGCGATGTTGTAATGTTTTGACCTTTTTACATCAACTGTTCTCTACAGGTTACAACCTTAATACGCAAGATTCTAGAAAAATTATTGCCTATTATTTAAACGTATATTTATTTCAATTCTAACTATAACAGGTGAAATTCAATTCTTTCATTTCCATATTAAAGATCAGCAGATATTATTTAACTGAGCCGATTAATCGGAATTGCTAGATAGAATCTGGATAGAATCTGGATAGAATCTGGAATTTCTTAAAGTCTATTTGTGGAATGAATTGAAATTTTATATTCAAAAACTTCAAAAACAGGATATGATTTCGGCAAATAAACCTTATCAGAGAGACCGGCCGTTGCGGACATAAGTTAAAATTAAAAAAAATTGCTGTTCCCCAGTATTTAAATTGTCTGATGTTGGTATTTCAATTTGGGTTAGATATGTATGTACATATATGCTCAGACAAAATACATGTAATGTACAAATAACTGAGAAATTTGCATAAAGTTCTCGTAATACATATTACAGTTATATTTGAATGCAAACACACGCATATTACATCAGAATCATATTAAAAAATAAAAAAAAAAAACAAATAAAAAAAGATAACTACAGCACACGCACACACACACGTTCATAACAGCAGAAATACATATAATTTTTGTATTTTATGTTTGGCGATTGTGTGTGTGTGTGTGTGTGTATAGAGCGTATGTATGTGTGTATAAATATATGTATTTGTGTATGTAAATTTTTGCATACCATTGCCGGGCTCTTCTGCTCTTATGCGATTGTTGGCATTCGCTAATAAATTTCTTGTTTTCCTATTTGTTTTCATGTCTTAAATTTATTCACACGAGAAATTCGTAGCGTACACTTTAAGACTTTCTTACACATACAATTTGAAACTTACATACATACATACGTACAGTCTTATGCAATAGAATAGAACAACATTTGCATTGTTTGTTGCTTGTAACAGTTTAAGTTTAAGGACTTGGTGATGAACAACTAAGACTTTTTGAATTTGAATTTTTTTTTTTTTTTGTTATAATCAGCTCGTTGCTTGGTGTGCGACAACATGTCACGCTTCAAAAGTTTCTGTCGTCTTCTTCTCAATCTGCAAAAAATCATTAATTATCGTTTATATGATTTGTATAGGACTCCGACGACTTTCTTGTAATTAAAAAATATGATTATTTCGAATTACATATTGAATAAACATGTATAAAAGAAAGCGTATAGATGTGCATATGCATGTGCTCTGGTATCTCTTGTCTTCATAAATATTCGATAAAGACGAAAAAGTGGAAAGATTTGCAAAATCTCGTATTACTGTAGAGTCTCACCACTCCTGTGTAACAGAAGTTTATGTTTTCTAAATCGCAGATAGAAAGGAAAAATTTTTTGGTTTTAGTTGTCGCTCTTATTTTCATTGTTGTTGTTGTATACTCAACAACATTTGTCGTATCTCGGCTTGCTAGACTCTTTGTTCTCTCAGCGGTACATCTGAGTTGCTTCTTTTTTTTCTGTGAGTATTGTAGCCTATTGTGAATATCATTCCTTTTGTTTTGTTTCGTTTCGGTTTTTTTTTTCATTCTTTTTAATTTTTCTGTTTTGTTTTATATTTTTCTTGTTCTGTTGTTGTTATTTGTTTTTTTTTTTAAGTCAGCCGCAGGATATGCAAATTTTCTTGTCAGTGTATGTATGCATGTTTATAAGTTACAGTTATTGTTGCACATTTTGCAGTTGTGAAACACTGTTTTCTGTTTCTACGATGCAAGACAAGCTTCTTCCCTGTACATGTACATACATATGTATGTATGTACGTGTATAAAGTCCATATGTAGGAAACAATTAGAAGGAATTATAATGTTTCCCCCACATTGTACATTTGCTTAATGTGACTGGTATTATATTTAATACAATTACAATGTAGTTACAGAATTCAATGGTGGAGTACAAGACACACAGTTCCGTAATACATTTTATGAAAACAAATTTAGTGTTTAACACAGAAAAGTATTCTTGAATTGAGAAAAATTAGAAAAAAATTTTAAAACGGCACAGACATTTGAGAATTTCTCAAATTTTATCAATCGATTATTTTTTTTTTGAAACTATAAATCGATTTATACAATAACTCCGTTGCACTTGATCTGTACAGTACTGTTGTGTAATGTAACTGCAACAGTAATAGATTATCGTGGCTGAATTCCTTATTTTTGAAAATGAACCCCAACATTCTTCTTCGCCCTCGTTGAAGTATTTGAACACAATTACGAAAGACGTAATAATGCAATCAAGGCCTCCATCTATTCAAAGGATATTTTCATTTGTTCTTTGTGTTTATGTGTATGGGTGTGCGTATTTTTCCCACCAGTAACGGCTGCAGCATTAGAGTGTTACGTTTCATATCCTTTTGTCTCGGTTGTTTAGATTTATAAAAATTTTTGTGCTGCTCATTTTGTTTAAATGTAAGCGGGTGTGTGTGTTTATGGCTGTGTGTGGGTGTGTGTGTGTCTATACGTTGGCAAAAAAAAAAAAAACCCTTTTAAGAGATATTTTTTTTTATTTTCATTTCTATTTATGTGTTGTACTCTTCTCTGTTTTTATATTCTTTTATTTTCAAATACATTTTATTTTTTATAACATTTCATTTTCCTTTCTTCGCATTTGAAATGTAGGTGAAGGGCGTTCGTTTATGCTTTTACGTGTCTTTGAATACTTCAACATTTCATTTTCTGTATGGCAGTGGAAAATATAAATGCAATACGTTTTTACACAAACGCATTTATATGTAGAAAATTTAAATAAAAATATATTTTTACAGTGTGCGAAAATTCTATTCTATTCTATATCTTATATTGTTGTTATCGAAAATACAATGACATTTGTATGGTATTATTATGTTATGGTGTTTTCGTAGTACACAACTTTTAAAATGCACTGTAGTGTTTGTGCTTTTTTTCCACCTAGTAAATGTATTCCAACGTACGTATTTCCTTTTTACAAATTTTTATCTTTTTTTTTTTTTTAATTCAGTCATGTTTCTTATGAGTATGCATGTATGTATGTATGTATTTACGAGTGGTTGGTTATGCGTGTGCATTTACTGTTTTGTTTCTGTTCAATCTGTGTATGTGCAAATGATTGTTCCATTCAATTGAATACTGACAACAGTTGTTTGCCTGCAGCGAAACTAGCAAAAACCAGAGAAAAATTTTTGTGTAAAATTGCATATGTTTGTGAATGTGAATGTGTATGTGCATGTGTAAGTGAATATCATCTCTAATTTTAGCATCTGCTCACTAGTAGCACTCGTACCATTAAGTCCCACAAGTCAGTGACAAGTGCGTGTTACTAAAATGTTCCTTTTTGTCGGAATACGTGATGGCGTTGAGTGTTGAACTGCACTTGCGTCACATTATGCATGTGATAGTTTTATGGTGTTTCTATGATATTTTTATAAATTTATTTTATTCTTTACAATCGTTGACTCTTTAATCGAAAGTCCAAAATCCAAACAGAATATACATACGTCTTCATTTTAAAATGATTCTTTGTATTCGTTTCATTACTTTAATACTTAATAAATATTTCGACAAAGAATTATGAATACAAAGAGAATTGTCGTCAAAAGGATTTTAGTTCTTAATTAACACTTCATTAACGGATTTCCTAATTTTTATGAAATGAAAATATTCATTATCTTGAGTATAAACTTTACTAAAAGAAAACTTTACTTATAGAAAAGATTTTTAGGAATATTTTTAAACACGTTAAATTAAGGAAAAAATGGAATTTCAGCTAAATTATTCACGCCTACGAATCGCCTCGGTTAATTCGCAGAAATGTTTTGTATCCGCATAGAAGTTTTCTAGTTTAGTAAACATACTTCTCAGAATAAAAGACACGTGCCAAGTATAATCATTATTATTTTTTTATTTTGATTATGATTATTTGATTATGATTATTCTATATTATATATACATATATTATTTAAAGTTAACAGTGAACATTTCTTATACGCATTTCTTACATACATACATACATATTTATATTTTTTTTTTTTTCAAAG
Source organism: Sarcophaga subvicina (assembly GCA_936449025.2). NCBI lineage: Eukaryota > Metazoa > Arthropoda > Insecta > Diptera > Sarcophagidae > Sarcophaga > Sarcophaga subvicina. The sequence continues at coordinate 121,778,800 of OW388082.2, read as the reverse complement.
AGAAAATTTTAATTAATTTTTGTTAAAACAAATTATGAATATTTCTTAATGAAACACTTTTCTATAAAACAGAATCAATAGATTTTTTTTTGATTATTTGTCACAATATTGCTCTTTTGGGACCAAAATACCACTGTGCGTTGTATTAAATCAATTTTTACAATGTAGTCTACTTCATAGCAGTGTTTCCACTGTTGGCTTCTTCCTGTAATATACGGATTTTAGTTCCTTCATAAATTTGAATGTCTTCTTAGATAGCTATACCGTCCAATACCGCGTAGCATTTTGTCGTCCTCTGTATCGTTTTTAATGTGGAAAGCTTTCAAAGATGATGATTACTTTCTGTAATGTATGGAACGATTAATGTACGTTTCTTATTAATTGATACTAAAATTTAGTACAAATTTCTGATTGGCAACAGGCGTTTTTGCAGTATTCATTATATATGCGAATATATTTTTATTATGAAGGTATTGTTGACACTATGAAATTTCTTCGAATGTGAAATACGAATTTTATAAAAGAAATCTCTTCAGAATAAGTAAATTGCTAACTGTGATGGGATTATGTTGCTATTCAAATAAAATCTAGCCACGATTGTGGCCAGAAAACTTTTTGGCTTAAGGATTTAGAACACTAACGATAAGAGTAAAATACACACATCATGTATGTACATACATATGTATGCTGTGTGTACTTCGCGTGTATAAAGTTCAAAAGACTTTTGAAATGTTCTTTGTTTTTTGTTTATTTCTTTTTATTGTGCAACATAAAGTATATGAAAACACACACCTATTTACATACATACATACATACATACATATATTGCTCAAAGGAAGGAGAGAATACTTATGAAAAAGTTCAAGATTTTTGTTTTTTTTTTTACTTGTCATATACGAAAACTAAATCACAATTCATGGCTTCTATTCCATTCACATGGAATGGAATGGAATGGCAGCAATTGAAATTGATCAAAATGTGAATTTCGCACTTGTCTGCTTGTCATAACCATGCATATCGTCTCCATTTACACATACAAACACACACACACATACATTCGCATAAATTCATCTGTACATACATATAAGAAATGTGTCTTATTAACACTCGTAATATAAATAAACACACACACACACACACATTCCGATATATAAATACGTCCGCACATGTACATGTACATATAGTACGTGTGTATGGGATGGAAAAGTTAAGGAAAAATATAAAAAAAAAATGTTTTTTTTTTTACGTTTTATTCCTCAAAACAAAATTAGTGTTAAAATATGAGTTAAAATGAAAAAGAAAAACGTGAACGAATGAGGTGAAGAAAGTTTGACAATTTTCCTAACTGTGATTATAAGATTTCACGTGTCTGATGTCATTTTAAGCTGTGATTTTTATTTAATTTTTTCCTCTTTTCATTATGTTTCTCAAAATTTGTTCATCAACAATCGCATGAGAGAACACAGCAACATTTACACGCAAATACATTCAAGTAAACCGGGTGAGCGACTTGAATCGCAATCAAAATACTACCGAATACATATTCATGTGTGTGTATCCAGGGATGTGTTTGTAAATGTTAAACAAAACTGAACATTGAAAAGAGGTCGGTAACCTTCCCTAAAGAAACCCGCTAAGGAGGTAAAATAAAATCGAACAAAATATGAAAGAAATTTATTTACACACATACATGCATGTACATATACACAGAAAAATATATCCAAACATACATAATCAAATGTTTAGGAACATATAGAAAGTTTTGAAAAGAGTTTACTGTTTCGCTTTATAGTCGACAACGTCGTTTCATTGTGTGTCTGTTTGCAATGAGTGTAAGATTCTTGAGCAAAAGTTTAAACTGCAATGCAAAAGGTAAGCAAAAGTTATTCCCATTTAATTTTGTTCCACTTTGATAACCTTACGCTGAGTCTAACAAGGATTTAGTCATATTGAAAAAAAAAAAATAAAATAAAAAAAATTAAATTCTCGTCTGCAGACACAAATACAGACAGACGATAAATACACACACACACACACACATTTATCGTACAGACTGCTGGATCATAGAACTTTAGCTACAGCTAAACACTTAAAGGCTCTGGGAAACAAATTAAATTGTCATTTGTGGCAGTTTATTAACGCTCAACAAATACTAAATAATTCATGCTTTTATAAGCATTTCGAAAGCAAGCAACAAATTCAACAATGCTACTGCAACAGTAACAGTAGCAATGAAAAAAAATTACTTTTCGAATTTTTTTATAAATTCAATTTCCTTTAAATGATTTGAAATATGTACTCCTCGTTTAACAATTAATTGCTTCAAATTTTCGTGTATACAAAACCACAAGAGATAGAGAGAGAGAGAGAGAGAGAGAGGAAAAGAGAGAAATTTTAAGAAATCCTTCTGTCGCATTTTGAAATATTGCCACTATTGTATTCACTATTTGTATAAATTAATTGTTATCTTTGAGTATGTAGTTATTATTCCATTTAAAACGTAAACAAAATACTTGTTAAAGAACATCCATTGTACGCACATACATACATACATACATACATAATAGTGTGTTCGTAATGGGTCAACCATCATTACGAAGATGCTCTAAAAGTAAATGAAAAATGATGAAATTAATCGTTTAAAAGAAAACTCTCTACTCTTTTCACTGACAAGTGAATTGTTTTTATTTAGTTGTCGGACATGAAAAATGTTGTCATTACAAACTGAGCTCTTTTGAGTTCTTCTTTATTTTCACCAAAATTCAACCTATCACATAAACAACTACAAATACACACACATAAATGCATATTTTAGGACTGTACTGTATATTGTATGTATGTATGTATGTTGTAACAGGAATGCAAAATATACTCTACTTTCTGCTGCCTTCAACACGTCATGTTATGAACATGTTGGACTAGCTAAAAACCTGAGTTTCGTTTTTAGCTAGTCCAAAAGTTCTTAGAATTTTGAGAGAAGAGTGGCGAAAGGTTCATCACTTGCACACTTACACGTCCAGAGTGTTACGTAAGAATTGCCATACAACTTACACTAAACAAAACACTATTAACATGGCTAACATGACGAAAAAAAAAACACAACAACAGCAGCAATAGCAAACTTAACCGTAATAGAATAGAGACAGTTGAGAGTACAGACAATAAAAACAATAACAATAATAACAACAAATTAACAAATTTAAACGAAACGAGAAACAAACAAAAAATAAAAAATAAAAGCGGAAATGAAATTAGAAACACGCAAAAGACAAATGATGTTCCAGGCACCATTTCTATGCGAACGTTGTAACTACGCTTTGGTCCAAAATAAAGAGAGAAGAATAACAAACTAGACGAACAACAATACTTAGTAAAAAGTACAACAAAGTGAAGGCAACACAACAATCAGAGAGCGAATATGTATGCAAAGACCTACTACACGACCAGAGATAATTGAGTGACAGTAACAAAATCACGCGCAATCACCAATGGCATAGACAGTGACTACTGAAGTTAAAGTTTGCATTTATAGTTCAGAAAAAGCATCAGTTTTTAAATCGATAACAATAAAAAAAGTGGAGAAAGATGACGACTTCGCAACACGTGAAGATGCAAAACACAGTTGACCGCATGAAAATACACACAAATTTGCAAACTTTCTCGAAAGCTAATCTGAGTTGAGTGTTAAGTGTAATTCAACAATTATATATTTGACATTGAATGTTTGCATTCAAATCACTGACATTCTTGTCTTTTCTCTCCATTATATCTCCTTTACTCAGGCAAACCTGATTTTTGATATTTGGTCAGATTTTTTCAGTAAGTTCTTCTTTTGATTGTAATGAAACTAACATTATGCATGACCATTACAATTAAAAGCAAATGTTGCAGTTGATTGGTCATCTTGTAAAAGCTCACGTATACTGGTGGTGAGTCTTTTCGGTTAATGATGGTTTACAGGCAAAATCCAGTTAAGTTGCCAGTTGCCAAAAATGGTAAAGATATTGCTGATGATCAATCGAAGGCTTTTGGGAATTTAATGCCCTTTCTAAAGGCGACTTTGTCCTAAGCAATGGTAAAATTAATTTTCTTTTTGTGATACATTCACCGTAAGTCGTGTGTCCATCACCAGTTTTTCTACGAAATAAAACGGAATTCATTCAAACATCTAGTCGCACCAATGTAAATGCAAAATGGATAAATGAAAAATGAATGTTAAAGAGGAGAAAATGTAAATGGGAGTTAAAATGAAAAATACGACTGAAATCTCTTAATTGTTGCCTTTTTAAAGCTTTAAACAATTTGTCTTCCTGTAAAGCAGTAAGATTTTTAGCACCCTACATTGCTTCTGCACCAGTACGTACGACTGCGACTATATTTCAAAGTAAAGAAACCGAGAGTATGTTCTCTGGTTGTAAATTAATGAAATAACTGTAAACTAATTGAAGAACACTACTGACATCAGTCTGATCAAGTAACTCTAGCAACTCGATTTTTATATTCAATTGAAATTCGCTGTTCGTTGGTTGTTTCATTTATTTTTATCTCTAGTCTATACTGCCTTATGAGATTTTTTTGAATCTCATAAAATAATTAAAAATGCCGTGCATCTACTGCGCCGCATGTAATGGCATAGCAGTGCAACAAAAGGAGGAGTTTCAACGCTTTTCCTCTGGATTAGCAAGATTTAATTTGAAAACAAATGTTCATATTAAAAGTGTTTCGATTGCGTTAATTGTTGTGCATGTGCATTTTTTTTTACAATTGCTGCTTTATATATATATATATATGTATATGTATGTAAGTATGTATGTATTCATGTATGTACATACATAAACTTTTTTGTTGTTACTTCTTTTTATAATTAATGCTGTGTAAATAAAAAAAAAAATTAAAATAAAACATACGGTTACTATTACTATCACATTAGAATACAATTATAATTTTTTTTTGCTTGGTGCACGGTGTAAAATATTATCGTCGTCAGACTGTAATAATAAAGAGTCAGATACACATACAGTATGCGAAGAAGACGTTTTGACATGATAAATTTCATTTTGGTTTGACTTTTACAAAATTTTAACAAAAAAATTATTATTGATTCTTATTTTATTAACATTTTAACAAACAAACAAACAATGTACATACATAAGTAACATTTATTCATGGATATTATAAATTTCATAAATTAAGAAAAAAAATGAAATGCTATTGTCAAGAGAAAGTGTTTTGTTGCCAGATCTATGCAGTACAAGAAGAAGAATGGGAAAAGTATTAAAATGTACAGCAAATAATATTTTGTACAGCCACCGTTATTGTGTGTAGAACACTTTGCAAATGTATTCTCATGGAATATAATCCCTTCTCACATGTTCGACTGGAATTTCATTCTATTCCTCTCGTATATCTATTTTTAACACTGCTTGGTTTTTTGTCTGCCTGTGCGTACTAATTATCATACAAGGCCAAACATGTTTCCAATATTTCATTGCTCTACTCTAAGTTGAAGTATTCAGTTCTTTGCCACGTATTCACCGAAAGAACTCTTTTCAGCACCTGCTATATTATTTCATGGAAAACTGTTATGCAACATTTGCCACATGGTGTTCACTTGTAAGATTTCTGACGGTTACTCAAGTCCTTGCATCCATTTTCCTTCGTAAGACTCCTTCTGTTCTCATTGGTATCTTATGTGGTCGCCCTGTTTGATGTTTTAACTAACGTTAGCTCATTTTGATTTCTAGAGAAATTTAAATCATTGTGGACTTTTTAAAAACAATCAAATGGGAATGAATACAATGAATGGAAATGGAAATACAAAAAAAAAAACGAATTTCTATAAAAATCAAAATGCAACAATTTTTGCAAAGTTAAAACATTTCCTTGTCAAACTGTAAGTGTTTATTAATGAAAGTTGAGAGCAAGATTGAGTGTAGCAAGCAACTTAAAATAATAGCTCACACTGGGGAGCCAATTGAATAATTGCATTCAATTATTTGTTCAGATCATATCAGTCAATCGGACAAAGAAATTACTGAATTTTTTTTTAATCCAGAGACGACTTCAAAATTCATGATTTATATTTCTCTCTTTAGTTTTATGACAAGAGGTTTTAGTGTAAGTAATTGCCATGAAAAAGTTTATCAAATGAGTTGTTCGGAGTTGTATGAGATGCTTTAGCCTTATTTTTTCATCGAAGATCATTGTCTGAATTATTACTTGTATCGTATATCAGAATACTTTTCTGTTGTCACACAACATTTTACATTAAAGGATGGTTAATGTTGATTCATGATAAAAATTACTTACAGGCAAATGTATGACGAAAGTTATTATTTATTATTAAATTCATCATATTATTATCCGAAATTGCCATTTGATTTCTTTTAGAAACACACTTAATAATAAAAACAACTTTTTTCCAAAGAATTCCTAATTTAGTTGAATAATAATAATAATAATAAAAATATAAATACTTTGACATTGTAATTATTTTAAATCTTTTAAAAAATTAATATCATCATTGTCATTGTCATCATCATAATCACTTTGTGGAGTAGTGTTAAGAATGCATTTGTTTGCACACAAAGAACTTAAAAAAGAAAAAAAAAACAAAAAAAAGAGTTGAGTATTAAAAATGAAAATTAAATAATAATGTTAATTGAAAACAAGTCTTTTATACTTGCATGGATTTATATTCCGAATACGTCAATTAATACCAATTTAAGCATGTTGGCATAATTGGATTTTAATTTTTATTATGAAAAAAAACACAAATTCTCTGTTCCCCAAATAAACTCCCACTTTATGGCTGGCTATTGACAAAGTTTGCACTTTGTACTCGCCGTCCAGTGCAAGAATTAAATTGAATTGTAATTCTGATGGCAAATAAACACATATTTAAAGTCTTAATGGTAAAATGACCGCAAATATTATTCGTGCGTAAAATACAATCGATGATGATGATGATGATGATGATGATGACGATGATGCCCTCAAGTAATTAATTAACGCACGACTACTTACAAAAAAAAAAAAAAAAGAATTGAGGAATACACAATCACATACATGCATACATACATACCAAGGAATAAACACAATAAACACAAATACCGCTTGACACGCGTATTTATTATTGCGTGAAACTTCTACGCCATTCAACTCTGCTGTAAATAATGGGACAATTTTAAGGTACGCATATATGCACATGCAAACATATGTATGTATGTACATACACGCACACATATGTATATTCTCGCATATGATAGTGCTTGTGTGGTCGTCGTGCAGAGTATATGAAAATATTTACACTTCATATCGTTACCCAATACACATAACTTTCTAATAAACAGGAAAAAAAAAAGTCAAAAGTTTTACATATGTATTCTATTGGATTTGTTGACCAAAGAAATATTAAACTATAATACGATTGATATTGGCACCTGTAACATATGAAATTTAAATATATCCTTTATGAATGCCATTCTGCCTTTCTGTGACCATAAATAGATACATATGTACATACATATAAACTAGCTTACTTATGTATACAAATGTAAACATGTTTATGGGTACTATGTGTGCTCATGTGTGTACATGTAAATATGGATCTCGTCGTCATTTTCAAAGACTATCAAAGAAAATTAAATTTCATTTTAAATTATTGGCAATCTCAAGTACTTAAGGGGTTAAGATATACATATAAGTGCGACTTAATCGTTTGCCGACATGTTGATATTCCCAGTGGGTGTTCTCCGTTTTCCATTAAATACAAATCTATTGGAGCCAATTGCTTGGTCATGACTTAAGAGTTTCGAAAGTGAGTGTGAACTCACTCAGAAATACATTAAAAAAAATCTTTGAAATCCATTTAAACAGAAATAATAATTAAAAGAAAAACACAAAAAATGCAATTCGTGTGCATTGAAAAAATATCGAAAATTCATGCGACAACAAAAACATCAAGAACGCTAACGATAGCAATAATTGATTTAAAATTCATATATGCAATGCTCAAACAAGTTTATCAAATTTAATTACAGGATATTCCATATCAATAACTATGTTTTTTACATTTTTACGTAAACATAATATTATCGCAAGTAAAAGAGAGCTTTTATTAGTTTCAAACAAATTAAACTGTCCATCTTAACTGCTTTGTAAGTTTTTGCCAGAAGACCGTTGACTGCTCAGTGGGAATTGCTGTAACACAATGTTTGCTTATTCCATTTGTTTCAAGATACCAGAGCTGAGGTTTGATGTCAAAACTTATTGTATATCATAATTACTTGCTATTATTCCTTGAAAGGAATAGCAAAGTCATTCATATCTATTTGCAAGTCGGATGCATATTCGAATTCGCATTTTGAATGTTATAAGTGATTGTCTAATAAGTGAAATTTGAAGAACTTAGTTTTACAACTAACGATGCAATTTAGTTACCAGAGATTTATGTTAACCTTTTTGCCAATGAAGAACTTTGAAAAACAGGGGCTCAGAGGGCTCATATATAAATATCTTGAAAACGCTGTAAATTAGAAATGAATTTATTTCATAGATCACAAGAAGGTAAACGAATAGAAGTTAATTAAAACATTTTAAAATTAAAACCGTTGCGCCACAATCAAGGATTAATGAACCCAAAATTCTCTGTCATCAATTTAATTACGAACTAACAAAATAAAATCTTGTTATTAAAGTCTTCAATTTGTATAATAATGGAAACATTCAATCGTATCAGAGTATCTGTTCATTTTCAAATTCTTTAACACTACATGGAGCTTCAAAAGTCATTAGCCACATTCAGTGAATAAACGCAAGTAAGTTTAATTAAGATTGTTAAAATCTAAAGTGTTCATATTACAGTATTCAATATTAAAGAGCACAAAAAAAATCATACTAATATATCTACAATGTACATGTATGTATGTATGTATATATGTATGTATGTGCATGAGAACATATAAATGTTTCTTCTCATTCATATCTGAATTCATAGATACGGAAGTACTGAACTGACATTTTATAAAAGCCGGTCAATTATACCGGGTATGTTATTTGTTAGTGTAAAAGAACTTCAGAGTAGGTGACCTTTTCAATACAGATTTATTTTATGCATGGAAATTATTCCATTATTATAGAGCATACCTACCATAGACGATACTAAACACTAAAACAAGAATTACAGTCAGAATGATTCAATGAATTAGAAAATCAAAAAATGAAGATGATAGTCACCTCGGGGCATATTATTTACAACCGGCGTATTATTGAATTTTAATATGTTCCTTTTTCATATTTTCATATCACGTTAAGTAATGTTTTAAGTGGACTTAATAAAAGTTTCCAATTACATACATATGTACATACGTGTCAATAAGTCAATTAACAGCAGTGATATCTTTTGTATTGAAGTATTCATAAATAACTTTTCTCGAGTTGAATTGAAGGCATTTCAAAGGAATTGTTCCAAAGTTATTTTAATGATTCCATTTAATTTGATTAAATTTCCCTAAAAATGGAAAAATATACCCATTTACTGCCATTAATGTACATTATATTCTTACGTATGTACAATAATCATACATTTGAATACAGTAATCATTTCAAAGAATTCAATCAATTCATAATTATCTTGACGAACCTTCAATAAGACATGTATTTATTTAAAAGCAAATAAATAAGCAAAAAAAAAAAAGATAAGAAAACGTTATCGAAAGATGTTTTAAAAATTGTTTGTTGATATTTTGAACTTGAAAAGAATTCTTTTGAATGACTGTAAGTACAGGTTGCATGTGTCTACTCCATTACCTCTTTAAGTGTCCTTCACTTACGTTTACTCGTACTTGCGGAAAGTTAAAAAAGATTGTGCACTGCGTGTATTCAAGTGGGTGCGAATGTGAGTGCAAGTGAAAAATAAAAATACCAGCATCATTTAATTACAGTAAAAATTGTAAAAATTGTAAAAATTTAATTTCACTCTTCTTCTACAGTTTTCGTTTAATTCTCCGGATTCTGCTTCATTTTTTTTTTTCAATTATAATTATTATTCAGTCACTTATTCATTCATTCATTCATTCAATCGTTCGTTCATACATATGAGGGTTTAAACGTGTGTTTGGTTTGCTTTAAAGGCATCGTGGAAATGCTTGCTGAATCATAAATTTGTGCTATTTTTAATACATTTGGATTTTTTTTAATAAAAACACCAAATACACACACACACTCACGAAACACACACAAAGTTGTAGTAAAAGAAACTGACTCGTAAATCAATTCCTATAAAAACATTGTAAAACGAAGAAATGAAATAAAAAAATAATTAAAAGTTGTTGTTGTTGTTGTTGTTGTTGTCGTTTTAACTTCGTTAACCACAAGTAAGTAGTAAAAACGCAAAAAAAAAAACGAGAACAGAATCAACAACACAACTACTACAACAGAATATAAGAAAATAATAAAATAAGAAGACATTAATGTTGAAACACAATACAAAAGGGAGAGAATCTAATTAAAATCTTTGAATTGTGTATGAGAATTGACATTGGCATCGACATCGACATCGACATCATCAACGGCAACGGCAACGGCAACGGCAACGGCTGCGGTATAATCAACATTAAAATTTTACACTCTGGTGTGATGTTTGAGTGCGCTGTGAACATAATCTATTAAAAGTCACTGCTGCTCCATTATTTTATAGGCGATTAATAAGATTTGGCAACATTTTCTTCTTTTTTGACGCAATTACACACACACACACACATACACACATGTTTTGTGTGTATACATTAGCACACGACGATAAAATGCAACGACAATGATTGATTAATGACATCTTTTTACGAGGATCTTTAATTAAATTCATCAAAATGAGATTAAAACAATTAAAATTAAAGGTCAAGAAAAAAATGTTCATTAATTTCATGGATTACATAAAAATTGCCTGTGCCACCAAAACTTATTTTATTTTGTACTAAACAAAGTTACAGAATGATTTGAAATCATTGCCAATGCAAAAATTTAAACGAAAGTTGCGTCTAAATGGAAGAACAAATATACATATACATACATATGTACATATAGCGATAACGATGAAACAGCCTGCTAGCAGTATCATCAATATTATAATTTTGAAAAATGCATGTCTGAAGTGTATAATTTGTTGTTAGCTGATGATATGATGTTTAAACAAAATACATAATTGTGTTATTCATTTATGTCAAGAGTATTTTGTTAAGTGCATTGAAATGACTCTCCTGGAATCAGTTTAAGAAAATAGTTCCCGCTTTAGAATTGATTTAAAGTATTGAAACAAAAACAAACAAAAAAATTAATAAGTGTGTTATTCCAATAGAGATACATACATTGTTACATTATACATACTTCAGATTGAATTTAACGCAATTCCGATTACGAATTGAATGGAGTTGAATGTAAACAAAAATTGTTACTATTGAAAGAGTAACATCCGATATGAACTGACAACATCAACATCTCATTATCATAAATAGACAAACAGACAGACACAGTCAGAGATAAAGGTAGTAACGAACAACTTTTGCAAATAATAATAACAGTTATCATCTCGTCGACTGTCATATTAAAAACAAAAACCATCTAAAACAACAACAATAAGAGCAGCAAGAACATTTCAATCTCAGGAGATTTGTATTTTGAATTTTTTTTCTTCCTGTATACATATGTGTCATTTCGGATGATGCTGATGATAATTTCGATGATTTCATAATTCACAAAAATGGAAAAAAGTCAATCTTATACAATACAGGGTATAAGTTCGCTTAAAAGTGTTTCGTATTGAATATTTATTTTGTTATTTGAAATGCAATGCAATTAATGTCATTGAAATAAATTTTAGAAAATCTCACACTTAATGCAGACATAAAATAAATCAAATGAAATTTTAATTTTAATAGTTGACATACAAATAATCCGTTTGTTTAATTCTCTATTCGATAATTTAAAACACCACATACCCTGTATTATACATACTACATTGAAAGTATACATACATATATATGTACATACATATGTATGTATGTAGGTAAACGTGTAAGTGTGAGTATGATTTTGTAATAAAAAAAAAAGTGGTAGAAGTATGCTATGATTCGTGGATGTGTACTATGTATAAATATAAATATGTATGTGTGTGCCTGATATAAAAAAAACATATTTATTTTCGTTCTTTTTTTTTTCTTTTTTTTTTTTTTGTTCATCTCTTGTTTCATTCTCGATTCTCGTTTTGTTTTATTGGTAATTCCAGAAGCTGTCGATTCAATTCTGTACTTTAATGTCACTTGTGTGTAATGCAAATAAATTGCTAGCGGAAAAGCAAAATTTTAATGAAACTGTCAACGCTATATGTCTCCTATCCGCAATCGTATCGTAACATTTTGAATCGAATCGAATCGAATTGAACTCAACTGAACTGAACTCGGTTGAATGGAGGATGATATTTCTACATGTCCTTCTCTGCTGTAGCAAAACTCATACAGCATATCTGGTACTCTTCTGTTGCTGCTTGTGTTTCTGTTGCCACCACTATTGCAGCTGTCGATGAAAATAATAATGTCTACCTGGTTACGAGACTCCATGCGATGTCTGTCTGTTGTTTTATTTATCCATTGATTTGCAGCAACCAATAAGACCCCACATACTTCGCCACACGCATTTGCAGCAGTCATACGTACAAATAGTGTTGCATATTGCCATCGAAATAAATATTGTTTAACGTCTACGTACGTACATACAGGTGGTGGTGTGTGTGTGTGTGTGTGTGTGCATGTGTTTCGATGTAATAAAACTTGACAAATTATTTTGCGGTATAAAACACACTGCAATTGTATTTGCGTGCGTGCGTGCGTATACATGTACTAAAAACTGTTTAAGTATACGTTCAAATTGTATTTAAAGTGTTGTTTAAGTAATGCTATGATAAAAATTAAGGATTTCCTCTCAGAGTGGTAAAAAGATGAAACAAGGCAATGCGATGCAAAGCAAAGAATAAGAAAGGAAAAGAAAAGAAAATGTAATAAAAGTTAAATTGAATTGTAAATAGTCAGGGGGGGGGGAGGGTCGGATTGACATTTCATTTTTAGCAGTATGAGTTATTGCTTGTTACCAAAAGAACTTGTCTTAAGTCGCCTTATTTTGTATGTTGATTTTAGGATTTGTGAAAGAAATCCAATTTCGTAGATGTTAACCACTAATTTCTCTTTAGAAATAGTTTCCATTTCTCCATTTCATCTCTTAGCATCTCTCGTTCGGGAGCCTTAAATTCATCTTAAGTAAGCAATGACAATTAAGGAAATGCGAAACTATTTGCAATTATGGTTTCTAAATTGTAGCATCATTACATCCCAAGTTGGTATAAAGATAACAACATACTCTTTGCACATAAATACTCTACACTAAGACTACAACTATGACTACATCATGTGTACACTTTTACATGCACACTGGTGCACATGTACATAAATGTAAAATACGAACATATACGTATACATACATATGTTTGTATGTTTAGAAAAAAGTAGGAAACGTTTACTAGATAAAGATGCGTAGTGGTAGTGGTACTGCCTACATTCTACATTCTTTTAGAAAACATTTCCAAACATGACTACCAGTGTAACCAATTAGTTTTCTTATTCATGGCTCCCCCCCCGGCACATACACTCATTTTATACAAAGGGTGTGCCACAAAAGAATTGCTTAACATAATATTATCTCTCGCATTCAATTGATAGGCATCAATCCGAGCTATACAATCGATAATGTTGGTAATATTGTGTTTAATTATTGTATTCAATTATTAAATTGTATTGTATTTTATTCAATATTCATTTGGGTAATTGTATTGTGTTGTATCCACTGGTTCAATACATATTAGTCGGAGGGCTATTCTGTTTTCAGCCATCTTCAGGCCGCAGCTTAATTTTTTATTTTCTTTTTTACTCACATAAATTATCTGCTTTGTACTGAAGAAAATCGTTTTTTTTTAAGGATCCTATTTGTGTAACACTCTGTACCTGCAGAAGCATTTAAATGCGGATCAGAATATGCATGTTTACGTAAATAGCATTTCACTTCATACACTTAAAGAAACCGCCGCTTAAAGACAAATAACGTTTAATTATTTAATTGCCAATACGACTCATGAACATGAACATGAACATGAACATGAATTCAAAAACAAACATAAATTTGAAAAACTTAAAACTTCTTTTATCTCCGCTATAAATTAGCGCATAAATGAAATAAATGCAGCGTAAATAAATCTTAAAAATTGTTAAATGAAATGAGATTTTAAATCACATTTCACTTGAATAACACTTGGCAATAAAATTAAAATGTTTGATATTTACTTTGTTGAAACCTATAACATGCAATTACAAATGGATATTAAGGAATAAGAGAAAATTTAATTAATCTCTCTCGAAATTATATAATTATGTTTATAGTATATTACAATGCAATTGGTAAAGTATTCTTGCACTTTGAAATTTATAAAAAGTGGCATGTACGTGCTCTAGATGCAGGTTTTCACGAACTTAATATAATTATTTGCAATCGATTTATTGCGACAAGCTTAAAAGTTCAACAATTCTAGATTACTTCGGAAGATATTTACTTTTGGAACAGTAAGGAATTATCATACCAGATGGTATCATATACAATATGAACATGTGTGCCTTAAAATTCTCACATATTATTTATACCCAATCAGAACTTTAGAATTTCATAAATATTTATATTAATTGTAGCGATTATGACAGTAAAACTTAGAGCTTTGACCTTGAGTACTTGATAACTATTTTAGTACAACACATATCGAATTAGAAATGAAAACAAATTTAAAATTCAAATGTATCAAGAGTTTCAAATAGTCTCCGACTTTCTCTGATGATGATAATTTGTTTTGAATTGGCTTGCTTTGACTAAAACTTAAGTACGATTACAATCAATATTTCAATGTGTTAATTTACAAACAAACAAAGAAAAAACTCCCTCAAAAATCATTTTCGATATTATGTAACGAAGCCTTTAATAATTTGAATCTAATTTTTGCTGTTGCTGTAGTTAATGTTGCATTTGAATATTTTTCATAGTGTAGAACGGAAGAAATGTGTTGGTTTTTGGTTAATTTATAATAAAAACAATATACAAAATCTACAATATTATACAAAGTGTAAATATATGGTATATACAGTACATACATACGTACATATGTGCCTATGTGTATACGAGTATATGTGAATTCATATTTAAAAATATATTTGTATTTGTATATGCAAGTGCATGTGTGTGTGTGTTATTCACACATTAGTTGTCCTTAGTTTCATAGAGAGTTAACTCGTATGTTTAATAATTGTCATTGCCATTCTTCAGTGTGTCTGTGTGAAAACGGTGGTTAAGGCAGACTTTGAGAAATTGAGGGATATATATGTATATACACACATATATACACATATGTATAAAGAGAGAGAGAGAGAGAGAGAGATAGATATAGAGCAAAAGTGGAATTATATTCTGAAATCTTCAACCACAAGTATGGCAATTATACGATGTGCTTACTTTTATGTGATTATTTTGTATATTTTGTGTACGTTTAAGTAGAGCTGTTCACTAAATGGAATCTTTAACAACGTTCTTCTTCTTCTTATCTTTTTCTTCTTCTTTAGTATCATAAAATAAATTGTAATATGCAGAAATTCATTGGGTTCCTACACCCTTGATTTGCTACTACAACTACTACTACTACTACAATCACTATTACTACTACTATTACACCCAAACTTTTACTCCTTTTAACAATGTGCGTATTTCGCATTTCTTGGGTACTTTTAAAATATTCTCAGGTCCATGAATGAGCATACAATGGCTATGATTTTATATGTAGATGAAGATGTGTTTATTAAAACTAAATTTATGTTTTCTAAACGTATACAAATATACACCCACATATGAAATTACACACTAATAAAAGATAAAGAAAAAAAAGAAAAAAAGAAAAAATAATTTGTATTACGCAATAACAAGCCTATGACCAATTAAACATTGATGAATTTTTGAAAAGATGAATAACGAGGAATTAAATGAATAAGAAATAAAGTAAACGTACTTTCAGGAAGAAAACTTCACAAGCAATTATTATTTATTAGCCAAGACTGTTTTCGACAATCATGATGGCTTCAATTACAACAATTGTTTTACCCTCTTTAAATAAATGAATAAAAAACAAATGCTAATAATAATAATTCCATTTGGCCAATGTGTCTGAGTTAAATTGGAGTAGAAGATCATAATTGGCGTTATCGTTCAACTCTTGAATTTTCTGTACTTTCGTACTTTCGATGCTATTGATGAACAACATCAACTCTTAATTTTCAATTATCTGGCCAATAAAACAGCAATGCGTATCAATTTTATAGTTATTGTTAGACTTGTTAGGATTTAACTAGCTTCTCTAATATTGGATAAATCAAACAAGAGAAGCCTTTTTTCAAGCTTAACAACATGCTTCCAACAGAATATTAAAACTAAAATCACTTTAAAACGTCATGTGAAAACATTATTGTCATAAGAAATCTAACATTGAATAGACAAATCATTCAAATCGAATCATTAGTAAATTCTTCGCCGTAGTCTAGGTCGTGTGTTGACGTCAAGCCAGGGTTCAAATCCCAGGTCAGAAATCAAAATAAAAATTTGAAAAAATATTTCTTCTGCGACATCCTCTCAGTAGATTGCTGGCAAAAACTCTGAAGGTAAATTAAAAATTACCAGGAAAAGTTTCTCAAAAATCTGTCGTTCGAAGTCGACTTTAAACTGTTGGTCACACCACTCATGTATAAAATTAACACACACAACATAAGTGCTGTGAGAAACTAGGTTATAATCCTGACTGAAGGTTTGTAATGACCAATTATGTACGTATGTATGATATGTATATATTAACTAGAAAATTACACAAACAGTTTGTTCATGTCAAAATTACTACAATGAAAAAAATAAATAAATTTAATATCATAAATCCTTAATTTCATCCAAAATAATTACTTCATAGAAAAAACGCAGTAAAGATCGTCTGCATATTACTTCATTTCATTCCCAACTCTTTACAAACTAAACTAATGAGAAATTTCCCAAAGCAGATAAAAAAAGACATATACGTACACACATATAATGAAATATCAGTCGATGTATTATACCAAACATTTTGTTCTCTTTGGCATATTCCACGATTCTCAGATTTAGTTTGCTACTCTCAATGAAAAATTCCTTTTTTATGAATTTATTTTGAAATTGAAATTTGCTTAAATATAATTTGCAATGTACACTGTTTAAAATAATTTACACTATATACATACATACGAGTACATATGTATGTATGTCTGGGCATTTTTGTTTTCTTGATCGTTTTCGTTCCGCAAAAGAATACATCGTTAATATATTCAAATTTAGCATATAAATCTCTTGATTTTATCAATGATTATCTTCGTGCAAAAAACTTGAACTAAATAGCAAATTAAAATATTAAACAAAAAACACAAAAAGTATACATACTATATACGCAGCTAAAGTTTTCTTCAATGTTCTTCATCCATTTATACAAGAATTTCCACAAACCTTTGAAATGAACCAGTGAGGAGATTCTTTCAATAAATATTTGATTTTATTTTAAACAGTTCGCATAGTATTCATTTCCTTCTATTCTTCTGCTCTTTCTCGTTTTACATTTTTCTTTATTTATAAATTTATCACAATTATATTTTATATGTATTCTTTTTTAAAATAAAAATCTATCAACGAGTAGCAGTAACAAGGACAAAAATAATCACAAATATTCCAAAAAAAACCAAAAAAAAAATAATCAACAACATCAGCAAAGAATGTTATTGACAATGGTAGCAGCAGCAGCAGCAAAACTTCTTACCACCTACCGAATATATGTACATATACGCACGTACATAATAAACCTGGAGTCATACAAATATATGGATTCCACGGAAAAATTAAACATGAACTACGAAATTTTTTTTTTTCAATAAAAGCAATATTGACTTATCGTCGTCATCACAAAACTCGTACCGTACGAACGCAACCATACCCATACCAAAATAAATACACATACCATCACACATCAAATTGCATAGCATTCATACCGTATCGTATCGTTCTTTTTTGCTTTTGTTTTTGTTATAAATCTCCTTATTAAATAGGAAGTAGAGAAGCGAACTGCGGGTGTCAATATTACGTTTGAAAAAGTATTTGAAAATATTTTGCGAATGTGCGAAATTATACCGAAATTCAGTAAATTGAGAAAGTTTTAAAATAAATTGAATTCCTTTCCTCCCTTCTGCTGGCTGGCACTTCACAATATGGAATGAACAAAATATTAATGATGATAAAACCATCAACCACCATAATCATACAATACATAATTACGATCTAAGTGGTCTTTTAGAGGAGTGGATTCATATTCAAAGTTCTACATTTATTTTATGGTGGCAATGTCTTCTAAGTAATCCCATTCGATTTCAGATCAGGTATTAATTTTGTTGAAGATTAATAACCACCACTACGGATGGTGGTATGAGCACTTTCTTTTATCAGCAAAGATAGAATTCTAATCTTTTAATATTAAACAAATAAGTTATCGTGTAGGACATCTCTAAAGTCAAGTTGATCGGACTCAATGAAAGGGAAACGGTAAGAAGAGGGCAAACAAAATTTGAAAGAGAAAGAAGGATTGAAAAAGATGGGAAAGGAAGGTGAATAATGCTTTAGTCACTCATGCCATCCATAGATAAAAGCTTTCAATACCAAAGATATCTTCCTAGCCAGACAAATCCTTTCCTACCAGTTCATCAGCAAATCGATTACCTAGCCATCTCTGCCTATGTATCTGTAAACAAGCATAGCGGCTAAAAAAGTGGTATTTTGTTCCCTCAGCTTCATCACAAAGCCTGCATCGATCTGAGAAATCTCTATTCTATACTCGTATACTTTTTCTGTGTCTAAAAGGGATATGGCCCATTAGTACTCCTAAAAGTTTCGACCGAGTAGGATTAAGCCTTGGCCATATGACCTGTACAATCCTACAGTTCGTTGTACATCCTAATGCGCTGTTTAGAGTGAATCTGACTTTTCCTGAATAATCCCAAAAAAGAAGCCCATTGACGTATTCACCGACCTTTCCTCTGATATATGTAGCTTCCGAAACTGAGCCTGATCTTGCCAGTTCATCTGCAAATTCGTTGCAAAAAACGCCGCATTATCCACGCAAATTAATTAAGTTAATTATGAAGAATTGCTTAGACTTGGAGAATAATGTCAGGTTAAATTTTGTAAAGAAACATTTAATATGTTTGTATATTTATAAAAAAAAAACAGACTTATGTAATATTATTTAAAACAGACTATTTTAATTCCAATTCACTTATTATTTTATATTCTAATCTGTTCCTGATATTAGAAAATGTTTAATATCCCATCTTATCCTAAGATGAAATACCAACAGAAAAATGCTAATGGTTCTACAACGTTTAACCAAAGAATATGGATATACTTTATTTTCTTTGGTTTAACATTAGCCTGTCAAACGTTATTATATTTTGAAGTATAACGACGTTTCCTCAAAACATAAAACAGTTATATTTTTAACATTTTATATGTATGTATCTGCCTGTTATTAAAAAATATCAATTTCAGCGCAATGAAATTACCTTATGGATATACCCTTCAATTCTATTCTGGGTCTCCACTCTATGCCAATGGCCCAGTCTTAATATTCTATTCTATTATTGAAAAGTCAATGTGCCTTATACACACTTACAATATATTTATAGTATGTTATTGTACAAAATCGAAATACTCTTCGGCAGTCTACAATTTATTTGTATATCATGGGGAAAAAAACTGAATTGTTTCATTATTGCCTGACCAGATTCTCCGTTCAATTCGTCCCTTCACTTCCTCTCTACGTTCTCCGTCACTCTCACTCTCTGGTATTTTGTTGGGTCTTTATTTTTTAATATGGTTTACCCTGCCACCATCTTTAATTTTGACGAGTATTGCTGGAGTATTTCGATTTCATTTTAATTAGGTGCTATTCAATTTATGTATGTATGTATGTATGTATGTATTTGTGTGTGCCTGTATGAGTTTGTAAAGAAAGCATATACACGCACACACATCCACTTTTGTGCCCACAAATGAAATTATAGACTTGCATTTTAGGCTAAAATTATTGCTTTTGTTGTTGTTTTATCGTTGTTTTTTTTTGTTTTTGTTATTTTGTTTTGAAAGTTTCTGTGAACGCAATGGAAGAACATTTTACGAATGAAAAGTTTTTCAATGATTGTTTTACACACACATACATACGTAAGTACTTGTCGAAATTCAGTCTACAGAAATGGAAAGAAAATTCCAAAAAGTTAATCTAAATAAAAGGCGAGTGTTTCTGTAAAAGTGTGTCCGTAATGTTTACGTGACACACCAACACCTATACACACAATCAATATAAACAAATCCATTCTCAATATAAATATTGGTCCTGTTTTAATGTATACAAAGAACTGTTAGCAGTATAGACTGTATGAATACAGCTTTGGTTTAAATAAAAGCACAGGGTTATTAAAAAACACAGATACATACATACATGCATACAAAAGAATACAATAATGTCATTAGCATAATTTCATCTATTATGCTGGTTATTTATATTTACTTTCTCAAATATCCATACAGAGTGACAATATAAAAGACACACTTAATGTAAAAATATTATAGATGTGTATGTATAACAGTACATACAGTATGTATGTATGTAATTGTTTTTTAAACTCATCAAAGTAATAAATGTTTTTAAGTAAATTACAAATCATTCTATTATTCTGACAGGCACTGTACAGTTTGGACTGTAAGTAAGTAAGTATAAATGCGATGCAAAACAATCATACAATCAAATACAGCGAATGCTAAAGAAGTCGATGTGGATGTGAAAGTGGAAGTGGAAGTGGAAGCAGGAGAGCTGAAAAGTTTGTATTGGGCAGGAGAGTTAGTAAATGTGCCATGGTTTAATAACAATAATCACAAATTACTTATTCATAACTTTGAATTTCATAATTAATAAATAATTTTTACAATTATACAACGTTTGAACGGATTGTTGTTTCTGTTGCTGTTACAGTCTGTATTTTTTGGTAATTAAGAAATAGAATTCCTTAACAGATAAATATTTTACATTGAAAATCAACCAAAGCAAAAGAATAAATTGTGCAAAACAGTATGAAAATCTTAAAGAAATTTAATACTCAAGTGGAGAAGCACAGACTGAGAGAGAGAGAGAGAGAGAGAGAGAAATCAATAAACGAACTGATGCAAGAACAATTGAAATTAAATTGTATCTTACGGAATATTGAAATACGAAAATGTGTTCATGAATATATTTACAAGTACTTTTGAAATTATGCGTGTAACAAATGATCGTTTGTACTGTACTGTATGTCATCGCATGGATGAGTGGTCGGTCGGTAGAAGGAAGGAATAAAACTTTAAATGGCAATTGACACACACTTGAAAAGCATTGAGTGTAGCGGAAGCACAAAAATATTTCAATCATTTTAATTCTTATTCGGAAGTTAATTAGAAAAATTTCAAATTGTTAATCTGTAACGGGCATACAGGGAAATATGCTTCAATATTCGTTAATCTTTACGGTTCGAAAAGAAGATTTCAATACTTTTTTTACAATTAAAATTCTTTATTCCCCTACAATTAATTCATGACAATCATTAGATTTAATAACAGATGATAAATAAGAATCGTATTCAAGCGATTATATTTTTAATATTTAAATATTCACTCATTTGCATTTTTGTTTTTAATTTTAAATTGACAGGTTTGCTAAATTATGGGAAAATATGCAACAATAAAAAAAAACAACAACAACAACAATAAATAAATAAAAGGAAAATATCGTCTATACTCTGGTATAATAATCAGTCGTTTGAAAATTATTTACATGTAAAATTTGTATTCAAAGCATATGTACTACGAGTCATATTCGTATCGTATATCATATTTGTCCATAAATTAGACCACAAATAAAAAACATAAAAGAAAGAAAAAAAAAATATTTGAATGAAAATAAAAATGCAAAAAAATGGGAGAAAAAGAAATAACAGCAAAATAGGAAAAAACTCACAACAGAATAAACAAAAAATGTATGTTTTTTTCTTTCATTTACTCACTCATTCGTTCATTTATTTATTCGTTTGCATTGGTCCTACTATTGCAGTGCTAGGCTTTGTAGTAGGAGAAGAGTTCATTTAAAATATTTGTACAACAAAAATGAACACATACTCGTACCGGCTTTATAGTCAACCGTAAATGTTTTTTTAAGGCACATTTACTCGTACTCTGAGAAGGGTTTCGCATGCATATGAACGAAATGGTTGGAAAAGAAGCATATTTTTACATAAAATAATGTTGCGAGAATAAATTTGTGAATTCCATTTGAATTAAATTTGTGTAGAGTCTTCTGATTGTATGTGAGAAATCTTTCGATAATGCCACCAATCATCGAAAGATAACGACAATGTTGGTTACAAAATAAAATTGGTAATATTACCAATTCTGCTGACAATATAATATGTATCCATATTCATAATTATAAGCTTTAAAGCTCACAATGACTTTCCAAAGTTAACTTTTGTTTCCAATTAGTTAATAATGAATTTTTTCCAACTTTTTATCGAAAGTTTTCCGAAGATCGGTGGAAATTTCCCAAAGGATTTATTGTAAACATAAAAAAAACAAAAACAAATATTGGAAACCCTTTCTTAAATATGAATGGAAAATATGCTTCTACAAAATGGAATATTTTTAAGGAAATAAACACACGTTCACATTCAGACGAGACAAAAACATTTCATATGAACATTTAAAACTCATCCATTTATAGGAACATAAATTATGATTGTATTTTATGTTTTTTTTTGTATTTTTTTGTTTTTTTTTTGTTTTTTTTTAATAAAACCCCATTTACATGAATAGAAAAATAATAACAACAAAAATAGTGAAATGAAACGGAATAAGTATGGCAAATACAAACCAAGACAGACGCTATAACCATTCCATTAACAAAAAATTCTTTCTTTTAGAAAAATTAGCACAAATCGTATTCGTCCAAGATGGTCAAAGCAAAAACAAACTGACGATCAACTGTAGAGTGAAACAAAATTTAAAAGGGTGAATTTTATTTGTGTATTGTTTGTTGGTCAAAGAAAAATGTCATTAAGCTAAAGAATGAATACGATGCTAACCGAGGTTGTGACACTATTCCATGCTATTTATCATTCGAATGAGCTTCAAATGCGAACAGGACAAGGAATATAAAGGAACTTAACACACAACAACCACAACAATAACAACAAGCAAATAAATAGAAACTTTTATTTCAACTTATCACGTGCACTTACACTTAAAAATCTAAACATGAATCTCGAATACCATTTAAACTGACAGACTGACTGAGTAAAATGAGAAACAAAAGCTCCCGAACAAGCATAAGCAAAAAGCAACCGACCTACAACCAACAATATAACAACAACAACAACAACAAGTTTTCAATAAGCCACTGCACAAACACATGCATTTATCCATCCAATACATAAAACCTACACTTTTTTTTTCATATGCAATAATAAAACCAAAAATACAAGGTAATAGATAGTGAGAAAGAGAGAGAAAGAGAGAGAGAGAGAATAAAAATGAAAAATGAAAACAAAAACAAAATGAATGAATGAAACTAAAAAGATCCCTGAAATAAGAAGAACACCGTTCAAAAGAGTTTAAAAAGATGGATTTTCCATTTAAAAAAAAAATGAAATAAAATGAATTGAATTGAAATGAAATGCAATGAAGAAGTAATAGTAACAGGCCAATATCCCCCCGAGGAAATAACTCTCAGCCGTCTTTCTACTTCTACAGGTTTGATGGCTTTTACAGTCTTGACTGCCACAACACGTTCCGAATGATATGTGAATAGAAGCGTACTGTGTGTGTGTGTGTGTGTGTGTGTGAATTCAGTTTATGTCCTTCTACTTGGACCGTATATTTGCATGTGAACGACAGTGCATGTTATAGTGCTGACCTGAAGGGGATGGTGGTTATAAATGATGATGTGACTATTTTTTGACTGCGCCACCGAAGACCAAAAACCATACTAAACTTTGGAGTGAAAAAATGTTGAAACACAGTCATACTTACACAGGAATAAAGAAAACTTTACAAACAAATAACAACAAAACCATCAAAAAGAAGCAGAAATATTTGCATCCAAATGGTATCAAAATACATTTTGAATAAAAGCAAAATGCGAAAATAAAAACAAAAAACGAAGAAAACATACATATGTATGTATGTATGTATGTATGTACATATAAATATAAAGAAACTTTCTTACGAAAATAAAAAAAAAAAGAAAAGTCGTATAGCATAGTCGTGGTACAATTGTATTGTGGCTGCAACAAAAGATGTTAGAAAACGAATGAAAATCGAAACACACAAACCTTCATTCGTATACAGCGTGCTAGTATGCCACAGCTTGACGTCACATTCGGTGTGAAACTTAAAATCAAATTTGAAACATTTGGCCAAATCCCTATTGGAAACTTTAAATACCTATTTTTCATCCTTCATTTCTCTTCTTGTTTTTTTTTTTTGCTGTTGTGTTCTGTTTTTGATCAAATTGTACCAAAACTATTTAAAAGTTTTTGGCATACAACAACTGAATCTGAATTCAGCGTCATCTCTTCCTTTAATGCAATTTCAACGTTTCGGCATAATGGATTTTATTGATGAGGCTACCATTTTTACATTGGAAATCTTAGTCACAGTCGCTGTAGAAATTCTTGAATTCTTGAAATTTTACACATTTTATGTAAAAAAAAAATATATTTAAAAAAAATATATAAATATTTAAAAACAGAATAATGAGCATTAAGAAAAACAATGTATTTGTATACTGAGGACCGTTAAATGCTCTTCTCAGCCTTCTCGTCTTCTCTACAGATAAAAATAATAAAATAAAATTTAATCTGTAGTAGTTTTTGTAAATAAGCATTGAAATCAGCCAACATGATAATCTCGCCAGATCAAATAAGTTGTTCGTACTCATACTGATAATGTAAAAAGCGTGATAATCGATAACATTCGATTTGAATAGTAATGGATCACATAGTAATTTAAGTATTTAAAATTGCTTATCATTTGACTAAGTACACAATATTAAGAGCTCAGTATTTGTTATGAAATAAATTACTTAAATGATGTACATATTAATGTTTAATCAAATCAGATAGAAATGCCTAAATATCATAATACAATCCATCCAAACTCCAACCAACTCTTACAACTCTTACATAAACGCTTTCATTATTCCATTAAAGCGTTTAAGTACTGCAATTTTGTAGCTCAATTAAATTCCCACACTGTACGTATATTTAACTTTTCTTCGCTTTGATGATTCAAATGTAAAAAAGAAAAAGAAAATAAAACAAGTAAAAAAAAGAGAAAATAAAGTCAGTTATTTGCCTCCCTTATGTTACTCAACACGACTCAATTTAAGCTGCACACAAGACGGTCAACAAAAACCCGGCAATAGAGGGCAAAAACACAACAACAACAACATTCTATTATATTGTCCTTTTGTGGGCTTTTTCTTGTGTGGAGGATGCCTTTGCAATGAAATGGACCAATAAATCACGGTAAATGCCAAACTACTACAACAACTACTGCTAACCATTTAAAACACAAACAAACACGTACAAAACATTTCAATCCCATAAAAAAACTAATAAAAATCCAATACCAATACCATGAAATTGCCAGGCCAATGCGTCTGCATATGTATGCGATACAAGGAAATTATATTTAAAGAAAAATGTAGACTTTGAAGAAGCTTTTCAAACTTGCGTACGTACCTTAGTCTGGCTATATACCATTGCCATATATGTATACACACACATATGTACATACTATACACGCATACACAACACATCGAAGTACTCTGGTTGAGTTCAGTTGGCTTGGCTTTTTAACAGCGTCAAGAAATAAACTTAAGAAGTATTTCTTGTGCTTTTGGCTTTTCATAGTGTATTTGGCTTAGCTCTACTGTAGTGCATAATATGGTTATCAAAAAATTTGGTTTGTTAAACTCTATATGAGCGTTTGGCTTTATAGAATTCTAATTTAAAGAACAACAGCTATAGAGTGTTTATTATTCGGTATTTCAACAATTTTATCGTTTCATTTATTTAACTTCATTCAGGTATTTCCTCAGCATCCTATATTGAACACCTGCGTTTGTATATGCGTTTGCTTTAACTTATTAACACTCGAAAGCCAACGTACATCACAGGTAAACAGTCTGTAAAAGAGTATTGTTTGCCAGAAATCGCTAAATTAAATCATGTGCTATTATCGGTAACGATTGTCAAAATAATTACAGAATGAAGCTTTTTTTATCAAACGTCGTAGTACATACATCTCTATATACATACATATGTATGTATACTGAAGTTTTAAGTTATAACAGTTGTTTGTTGTAATATTTTGGATGCCCAAGAGTATGGAAATCAACAAAATGTTTGATGACAACATAGAAACAGCACAAGCAACGCTTTATTAATGGCACAAGAGAATCAATTAATTTTATGTGTTTAAAGTTTTCATTCTTTTAAGTGCATGAAACAACATTTTTTTTTCAATTGATCCCTAACTACGTCAATACAGTTGCAGGATAAAATATTAGACACTCTATTTTCCTCTAGAACTATGCCAGTGGTGGAGTTTTTGTGCCAATAAATTCTTGATGTTTCCCTTGTTACAAAATGAGCAACACATACGTAAGTATATGTGTTTGTAAGTGTATGGGTTTTGTTTTATTTGTGTCCGTTGAGTCAGGTACGATTGTATTCGTTATTGGGTGTTTATGGTCACAACACAACATGAATTTCTTTTTTCTTCTCTCTATGCTTGTGTGTATCACTAGTGATTTGAAGTTATTTCGAATTTTTATAAATCGAATGCACACACACAAAAACATTTTCTACACACGGATGGGCACACATGCAATAATCTTCATTACCTCACACTTATGCCAACAAATGAACGAATATTTATTCGTATTGTATTAACAACTATTAGGACCTGTTTGAAATTTCCATTGAGAGTATTTAGGAGAAAGTCTGCTGCACACAGAGACATTCGAATAGATACCTTCGAACGAATAATTTCCATTTTATTCTTTTGAAATCGACGTACGTCGAGGCGAAGGTGTATTAAGTGGTGTACAATACTTTATCGCAAATCAATTACTATTTTATGTTTTTATCACAATTTATACTTGAAATAAATTGACTTAAAAAAATACAATACAATACAAAACAATAAAAACTATGATAAAATACAAGAATAGAAAAACTAACACTCTCACACAACTGTTTTGTTTTTCATTTTTCCATTAAATGTCATGTGGTTGAAGTGGAGAATTGAGTTTCAAATGCAGAATAAAAAAATTTTTTAATTTATTATTCTTCTAAGTGTTATAAGAGGCCTCAAGTACCCGCAATAATAAGACATCTGCGATGTTGCTTGCCGAAAGCAGTCAATATTGTATGTATGTACGACATTTATTGTAAGTACATGCATATTTATTGAATTTATTTTTATTTATATTGTTTCTAAATACAAAAACGAAAATATTTTTAGAAGGCGGAATGAAATAATTAAATTGATGACTGCAATTAAATTCATTTGCGCCTGAATCATATTTGTTATATCTGACTATTCATACTTCCTATATCTGATGAGATAAACAGGATTGAAATCAAGGGTAGAATTACCAATAGATGGCTCTA
The DNA here is from genome assembly GCA_936449025.2 of Sarcophaga subvicina. Classification (NCBI taxonomy): domain Eukaryota; kingdom Metazoa; phylum Arthropoda; class Insecta; order Diptera; family Sarcophagidae; genus Sarcophaga; species Sarcophaga subvicina. The sequence continues at coordinate 121,750,853 of OW388082.2, read as the reverse complement.
CCAGTTATTGTTTGTTTTTTAGTAGTCAATGACATTCGACTTCATTGCACTTTTTATATGCATAAACGTATGTATGTATGTATGAACATACATATTATCAAAATTGTTCTCTAGTTGTTATATTCCCAAACGATCTTATTGTTATTTTCTTAACAATTGTTAGTTTTGATACCAAGCAATCGGCCATATTTGTTGTAAAAATAATAAAAATTGTGATGTCCTAAAACAAGTGAAATAAAGTTGAAAACGTAAAAAAATTAAATTGCAAATAAATGATGAATTGGAGTGATTGTTTTTTTTATAGTTCCACCGCTCAGCCCCCCATATACAATCTACGCTTCATCACATATTTAGCCTCCTGAAGTACTGATCACAAATGTTTCTGTTTTTTTCTTTAAATTATAAATTGGAATTATTCTTTTCTTCCTGTTTAACATTTCATATGTTGTCATATATTTTTTGTAATATTATAATTATTGCAAATAATAAAACACTCCATTCGCATCACTTCTACGCAACAAAATCTATTAAAGTGCTCAAATTTAACACCTTGTATAATAATTTAAAATTGTGAATAATAAATTGTGGATAATAATTTAAAATTGTATTGCGTGTGTCAGTCTGGAAATAGTAATGAGCAGGCAGTTTTTTATTTTTTTGAAACTAAAATCATGTTAAAATTGTAATTATTATTGTGTTACTATTATATTATCATGTGAACCTTAATAATTTTATTAATTTGCCTCTTCAGTGAATTTAACAATTTAATCTCTCGCAAGTAAAAACTTGTGACTTTAGAGTTTGTCCGTTGTCGGCGATCTCACAATTGCCGAATTTCATTTTCTGTAAATCTTGAATTTTTAATGTCATTTTGATATTTTAATTAAAATTATTTATTTTTCTTTTTTTTTTCTTTTTTTTGCTTTTTTGCTTTTATCCAATAAATCTTAATGCTGGCTGGCTTCTCTTATGCTACTGTTCTGTTTTATAAGATAGTTGTTGTTGTTGTTGTTGTTGCTCTAAACACTGCTGGTGTTTGGCATTGTTGTTATAAAATTAATTACACATAATATAATAGAAAATTAAACTTAAACCGGATTATCTGTTCAACCATAGATTCTAAAATGTAAATGAATACATATACATACATACATACTTAAACACTGTATATGTACAACAGATATACATACATACATACATACATGTATACATACATAGATACATACATAAATAAACTCGTAGTTAGTCATACACAAGATGCATTTCTTTGGAAGAAAAGCTCAAAAGATTTTAATTTATAATCAAAACCAAGGTCTAAACGAAAAGGAAATGGCAGAATTAAAATGAAAATTAAGTTAGAAAAAATGAAATATAAAAACTACAATAAAAAGACAATAACTAAGGCAAGAGAAGGAGAGAATAAGAGACAGATAAAGAGAGAGAGTGTTAAGAGGAAATGTAAGTATTTCATCACTTAAGCCTCTGTGCGTAGATTAATTTAAAGACAATGAGGTGTTATGTTATATTCTTATTTCCCAATAAAATAATGCCGTCGTAGACCAGAGAAACTGTTTCCAAATCAGTATTCATTAAAGATGTAGTTGTTCTCCTTAATAGAATAGTACAACAAATGCGCAACAAAGCGTATAATTGTTTTGACTGGTAAAACATGTTGACCGAAAATCCATGCAACATCCTGACATAACCAATACACACACTCACACTATCCCACACACACACACACATACACACACTTACATACTAACACTCATATCGTAGTAAACAATAGAATTTGTTTTTATATTTACAATGCTTGTACTCACATATATATATATGTATGTACATATATATCTTCATTAATAATACTGTATCTGTGTAGGCACAAGCAAATAAAGTATATGTAGTAAATCATAAACAGACAGACAGACAGACAGACAGACAGGCAAACAAAGAGGTATGGTAAGTATTGGTAAATGCCCAGTTACACTGAATTGCGTTAAGATATGTTAACACTAACACCAGCACAAACATCAATGTTAACGGTAATATAAACTCATACACGTATTCAAATGCTCCAACAAATTATCAGCTGAAATAATTTGATGTTGTGTGTCATATAAATCGCATTGGTTTGATATAATGATAATAGGGCCCAGATATTATAATATCGCCAACGTTAAATATTGACACCAATACTATATCGTACACACATACAATATATGTATGTATGTATATATGTACCTGTGTATTATAAAACGTGTGTATTTATTTGTCTCATTACTTTTGTATGTATGTATATAATTTTGAAATCATGTATTCATACAATCCAATAGCAAGTAGAAGTTTAATTGGTACTCCGGTGCATAAAGTCCAGATTAAATCCCATTTCCGTTGTTATCATAGATTTAAATTCCTTTAAAAATTATACCCAAGGCAAACTGCTTTTACTTTTCATTAAAAATTTTGATTTTTTTTCTTTAATTCTATAAACACTCTTAAAATATTACAACGCCTAATTTCAACTAGATTTGATGAAATAATGTTAATTAGATTTCGATTTTGTATTTGTATTTGGGAAAAAACATCGATAAAAATCTCGCAATTACTTGGTATCGTTCAGGTGTAAACTGGCTTTTATTTAAATTACGAAACCTTATGGAATTTTTCAAATGTTTCTTATTGCTTTTACTTACGCCAATACTATCCATTCGGCTATTTCTGGCCAACTTGTTGGATTGGCTTGCCTGGGTACATCAACAACATTATTCGAATGGTTCCAAGATCTGGTTATTTAAAAATGTGTAATAGTAAAAAATATTTGCTACCTTAAATCTCGGTGTTAATAGAAGTGCTTCCTTTACCATATTTACGAATTGCTTCTCATACAAAATATTTCTTTCATATTCTATATTGTAAGTATATATGTATGTATGCCTGGTAGTGTTCATTAAAGTGCAGTCATATTGAACACAAAAATCCTTTTGTAAACTTTTCGCTCCATTTTGGTCTCCAAATTCTGTTACTTCTGATACTTTTTTAACTTGAATTGTCTTAAGACTGGCTTCTATTTTAACTTTTCTGACAAAAACTCGGACCATTTTACTTTCATTTCGGTCCAGGCCACTTTCCTTGCGTTAATAGAGCATATTTGTGTGCCTCTGGGTTTGGGTTTGAACTCTAAAAACATTCATATTCGTATTCGTACATACATACATATGTAAGTGTGAGTTATTTTAATATATAAAAATGTATTTGTATCTTTCGAAAACATTATTAAATTAGCATAATGCCATACAAGTCCATAATTCCATACATTCTCGTATGCATATGTATGTGTAGACAAACAATGTTACAGGCACGTTACGGAAATAATAAGAAAATACGTCTGAACGTTAATATGGCGAGGCCTCAGACCAACATTATACTGCAGTTCCATCACTAATACCAACACGAACGTCAACAATAATTATAAATTGAAACTGAAAACGTATGAAAAAAGGAAACAATACCATGTATTAAATTATAACACACTTCCGTACGTTGTTTAATTCATCCGTTTAGGGTTCCTGAGAAGCTGTTTGTTTTTATTTAAATTTTATTTGAGGCCCAACAGTAAGGAACTCCATCTCTTGAGTGGTTTGTTGTTTTTTTTTTTTTTGTTTTTAACTCGAATGTTGGAAGCTGATAGTCAGTCGTATGTACTATATTTGTATGTAACACAATAGTTTGTTTATTCAAAATATATTATAACTCGTCTGGTGGCTATAGCAGTGTTTTCTTCCACTGTGTTAGTTGAGTACGCTCATTACAATTGGATCTGGATGTAAAAGTTAAATGGCTGGTATAGAATTCCACACTTCTAAGCACTCCATAAATTAAGCTTCTAATGAAAGGTCCTTGTTTCGTATTCAGATAATTAATTTGTGAGCATAATTACATACAAACATGCATGCATACGAGTATATACATAAACACAGGCGCAAATATATATACATATATGCACACTTATACGGATACAATATAACACAGAGATAATACTCATACACTTGTAGAAAATCAGGAAGAAAATTTATAATACCCACTTACACTTACATACATACATACATACTTACATATAAACATATGGTTGCAGGTGTTGGTGGTGTACACGTTGGTATACGTATTTGTAATATGTATGTACGTGCATATTGTGTATATATAATCATTATGTAACCTTTTTACAACAACATCAACTTTAGAATAATAGCAGCATTTGAGAAAAACATAAAGGGAAATAAAATGAAAACATTCTTTTCATTCTTGCATGTTTAACTAAAAAACTCACTTGATGTGTGTGTGTGTGTGTGTGTGTGTGTCTGTCTGTTTGTTTGTGTATTTTTCCATGTGAATAAAATTGTATTCGCATTTATGGTATATTTTTTCGTTAAATTCGTTTTCAACTTAACCCCTTATGTTTAGAAATCGAATATACCGCGAAACTTAAGGGGAATTGTAATTTGCGTAAAAGAACACTTCGCTGAATCCTATGCTACGATGTAGTTTTTGCAATACTTAACTACTTTTGTATACATTTTACAATTACTACTCGTTAAAGGGGAATAGGTAAGCCGCACAAAATGAAATGAATAATCAATCACACGCCTTTTTGCTGTCGTTGATATCATTGCGGTAACTCTGATAGTCCAATTATCGCAAAAGTAAAATGAAAATCGTTTACACAAATGCAAATCATTAAAATTAGACTGAATATAAAGAAGTTTAAAGTGTAGCTATATCTCTGATTAACGTATGAAATCTCAACAAATAAAATGCAAATAGCAGTCATAACTGATAGCATAAACTGATATCAGCTGCACTAGATCAACGATGAATCACACATATTCATAGAGAACCGTCTGAAACTCTGCGTGCATGATTTAAGGCTCTTAGGCATCTATTTTAAAGATCGAACCTAATACATATTTATATGCCTATGGCAATAATTCTATTGGTAGAATATTTTAATCTACGATTGACCTCCATTTATTTATAAATAGTAATGATATAGAGAGAGAAAAAGAGAGAGAAAAAGAGAGAGATAAGAGAGAAGTAATGTAATTACCGTCTTTCCTTCAACCTATCTAATATATAAGAATTAAAGAAATTTGGCTATTCCGGTAGTCTAGCGGATAGTGTGCTAGACTATTAGGGTAAGGGTGATGGGTCCGATTTTATTATAAAATAAAATAAAATGAAATAAACTAATTAGACTTCTACTTGGAATCAAGACACCAACTTGCATTAGATTTTAAAAATCTTATTAATGTTCTTACAAATAAAATTATTATCGAATTTAAAATTAAAATTAAATTAAAATTAATATAAGAAATTATGAATAAAAATTTTTATTTTATGGAGCCCTCTGCCAACAAGGGATTAATATCGTTCTCTATTTTTTTCTTTAGATTCCATCCAAGCATGAGCATTAGCTTGTGTGTGTGCGTCCATAAGCATTTGTTGACTTTTGTAGGCGTGTATGTGTGTGTGTGTGTATGTTGAACATACCGCCTCTCAACACACTAAAGAGGGTACATCGTTTAGAAGAAACACTAGAGTATTATAATACAACCGTACAGATGCATGCAGCACGTAGAACTATTCTTATGCTCGCTCGTACTACGTTTATTTGTATGTACATCGTATCCTTTGCGAAAAGAATGCATGTGTCTGACAGGTATGAAACCGAACAAAGCTTTTAAAAGGAAAACAGATTGCTATTGTTGTTGTTCTTGTTTTTGTTGGTGTAACTTGCATTTCTCTCATGTTGTTGTTGTTGTTGTAACACGAGTATTAAATACAGACCTGTGAAATTGTTTGTATTAATTTGGTCAATTTTAAACATTTATACAAGCACACACTTCCTTCTCCTATCCACGCTCATATACTTCAAAAAAAAAAAAAATAAAAAACAACAAAAAGAAAAGAGAAAAAAAATAGAATGTATGTGTGAACAACGTACAAGTGGAATAATACATTTCAAGTATAAAATGCTGTCAGGTGCTATTTCTGAGTCTATGACCACACTTGCAGGCTTACAGCAGGCAGCGGAGGCTGTTAAAGGGAATGTCTGTAACTGATTAGAATTATGGTTTCAAAAATAAAACGAAAACAAAACTGAAGCCAAACAATAACGTTACTCTGAACAGAGTTGAACAGAGTTGAACAGAGCTGAACACAGCTGAACAGAACAGAACGGAGCAATATTGAAGAGGCCAACACAAATAGGTTGAGTGCAATCGTAAAATATATGAGGCAATTAATTGTGAATGCTGAATGGTGTCATGTCAGCTATTAGTGTTGATATTTTCTTTTTATTATTTTCTATTTCATGTATTTCACTCTAATGGGTAAGTGTATTCAGCAACAGCACTACATACTAATGACGAAGGTGAAGTGTCATGCGTGCCTGACATCTGTACATACATACTTTCGACAACTGAAAATGAAATTAATTGTTTCAAATACTTAATATATAGTATGTACACGACTCTTAACGCTGTCCAGCAATATTGAAGTCTTTCTTTTCTTTAGGTGTGTAATACTAATAAATAAAAACATTTTAATATGAATCAATCAATCAACTTAACTACATATTTTAAAAATTCAAATTTTTTTCAAATACTGAACTGCTTCATTACTGAGGTCAATATTTTCAGTTCAAGTTTGCGACTTTTGTAATGCTTCTGCGATTGATGATGATTGCGATTGAACGCAACTTGTATACCCACCCTGTTTATACTGTGAATATATTTCAATTCAATTTTTTTTGTACGAACATAATTCAGTACGGCCAAGTAAGAATTATTCAAAAACGAACACTAAAATTAGTTGGTATTGATGGACAATCGAACAATTCGCCATACAAAAGGAGTCATTTAATGTATAAGTGTGCATGTAATTTCCCTTTATGCACATTGGCGATATCATTAAGGCTGGAATCAATAACATTATTTCATTATAAAGGCACAATATAGGCACAATATGTGTGTTTTAGGAGAAAATATTTACGAAAATCAGATAACTAACACCCTGAAAGAGAGAGTTAGAGAGAGACTGTAAATATACAGACATCAGAAGCTGTGGCTGTAGCTGTAGCTGTAGCTGATAGTGGCAATGGTAGTAACAGTAGTCATTAATACTCGTAGCACTGGTAATGACATTAAATTTTTGTCGAGTTACAAACACATTCAATAGTGGAACGATAGTTGAAATTGACATGTACCATAAACCGAGGAGCCTATTATGACGGCATATCATGTCACCGGGTGTCATGCCATATATGATCGAATTTTGAATTTAGCGAATACCAAACAGATGACTGCGTACCAACTTAATACAACCGAAATACATACTAGCTTTAGCTGTAGTCCGTTAAGAGAATTTTCTGCTTCTAGAAAAATAATTCATATCCACGTAGTTCTGTTCGTTCCAGACAATTTGAAAATAACCAAACAAAAAACTTTTATTATTTATTGAATTAAATTTCGAAAAGCGCCTAACAATCTACAACCTTTGGTAAAACTCAGGATCTCGGTTAGCAAACATTATTAAACTTCAAATACCAACAGAAGTGATATTGTTAAATGTAAAAGCTGCAAGCGATTCTGTTTGGCATGATATGATTCGCCTTAATGTTCATAATTTTCTAATTATAGTAGTCGAATACCTTTTTTTTCTCTGGAAGCACTTTTAAAATTTGTGTTGGATACTCTTATTCTAAAGGTTCAAGCATACCTGCAGTATTTTTTATCCTTTCATGAATTGAAACTCTGCAGAGAGTATTGATAACAAGCAACTAATATTTAATGTAATCGTTCAGGCCGTATTATTAAGAAATTACAAATCGCTTTCAATAATTTATTAAAACTTGACATATAAACAAACATCTTCTGTCGTTCTTCTGAAGTTTCAAGCTTCATACAATTACGAGTATAGATCTCGTTGTTTCCAGATTAAATAAATTGACTGAATTCTAAATGCTTCGGTGCTCAGAACCGCAATATAAATGAATTAACGTCAGCATAAGTAAAGTCGCCGTGGTGTAGTAGGTAGTGTGTTGGCTTACTATTCGTAAAGCCCGGGTTCGTATCCCAGGTCAGACATCAAAAATGAAATATGAAAAAAAAATATTTCTTCGGCGACTTCCTCTCAGCAGATTTCTGGCAAAAACTCTGAGAGTAAATAAAATTGCCATGAAAAGTTTCTCAAAAATCTGTCGTTCGGAGTCGACGTTAAACTGTAGATCCCGCCACTCACGTATAAAATTAACGCACACAACATGAGTGGTGTGAGAAGCTAGGCCGTAATCCTGACTGAAGGGTTGTAATGGCCAATTATGTATGTATGTATGTATAAGTAAATAGTAAGTGGAGTAGTTAAATTCTGTGTATCTGATCATTAAGAACCAATCTGGTAGAAGCACTCTTATATTTAAAATTTCATTTTAAGCCAGTTCTGTTACAGCACCCTGTACTAAATACACATATACTGTAGATTTGTGTGCTGTTGTATTCGTGAAAAAAAAACGCAGTAACAGAAGAAAATTATATGCAAATCCCAGAAAGACAACGAATATGAGATAAATAGAGATAGAGAGAGAGAGCGAGAGAGAGAGAGAAAAAGTGAAATGTTATAAAATAAAACGATACATACATATATGTACATATGAGACATTAAGCGGCGCGACATAAAACAAAGCAGCAACATAATAAAACATCCATTTATTCTTAATGCCGGTAATTTCAGTTGCACTAAATCCACTCAAAGTCAGCCAACTACTAGGCTGCCAAGCCACGTATTTTTCCTTTTTTATGTTCAACTTTTTCTTTTTCGTATTTTCAAAATATATTGCCGACTTTTTGGTAAATTTGTGTGTGTGTGTGAGTCATTTAAAAAAGAAAAAATTTGATGGAAAACAAAAAAAAAAGGAGAACACAATCCTGATTTTTAAATCCCCTTTGCCTTGTTCTCTTCTCCTGTTACGGACTTCTCTAGTACATAGTAGGGTTTGACGATCTTCATGATGATGATGATGATGATGATGATGATGATGATGATGATGGTGTTGATGATGTTGATGATGTTGATGATTAATATGCAAATGTTCACATTTTCTGTGGATGCGAATATGCGTGTGCGTGCGTACGTGTGAATTGCCAAATTTCCCATTTATTGCACATCAACTAAAGTAGGGATTGAGTGCGAAAACGTTTATGAGTATATTCGTGACGGTAAATGTGTGTCTTCTTTTATTTTTTTTTTTAAATTATTCTTAAACGTTTTTAATACTGGAAATACTAAATTTTATGCCATTACCGTTGGCTTCAATTTTTTTTTAGTTTTTTTTTTTCTGATGCTCTGACTTTCAACGAAATCCCTGGTGAAGATGATATTGCAATCGGCGGATGTTTACTTTTATTTCGTTGCTTATCAAATTGACAATTGACATTATTTTGTTAAAAGTTATTTCTGTTGCTTCTTCTTCTTCTCCGTTTTCTTGTAACGCTTTTCCATTCTCTTCTTTCTCAAACGACTTCCTTTGTATAGAGGAGTCTGGGTGTCTTGCCTGATTTTACACTTCAACTGTTTATCCGTTTGATTTGAAAACTTTTGTTTTTTTTTTTGCGAATGTAAATCTAATATCAAAAACTTCGTGCCAATAACACCAATACCATCACCCAGAGCGCAATAACATTGAGACTTTGAATAAAAAAAAAAAAACTGAACGTTTGATGATAATGAAGTATTTCCCAAAAGGAAGCTTTCAGTATCCGTTTTCTGTTTTCAAGAAAATGATTTAAATGATGGCATCTTTATCTTTTGTGAATGAGGAACACGTACTCAAAGCAAAGTGACAAAATACATTGGATTCGTATGAATTGTGGTGTGTTGTCGACGACTAACAACAATGGGACGATTAGAAATTGATTTGCATGTGAAGGAGAAATTGTGTAGAAATGGCGGCGTACAAAATTCAAACATTCATTGTAAATTTTTACTAGTTTTTGATTTGAAATATATTATTCAACGACATCATTATCAACGTCACTGTTAGCATCATTATTGTCACTATACATACATACATACGATATTGTTATATTGCTATTTCTTATACTGTTGTTGTTATTGACTTTATTTGAAATAAATTCTTATAAGTATGTACATACAAATGTATGTATGTATGTATGTATGTATGTCTATACGTTCATTCATTTCAAAATAATACTTGAGTCTTAATTTGTTCGTTTGGAAGCTTCTATCAAACAAATCTAAATATTTATCAAGAGATTCATCACAATATATCCTTTTTCTTTATTTTCTTCGAAAAACTAACACAGTTCTTTACTTTCCGGTCAGATATTAAAGATGTTTTTTGTTTTATACATAATTTAAGCATCGACAACGCATCGAGAACAATCCATAGTGTATCAATAGATGAGTACGTTTGGGTAATAAATCAAATTTTAATAGATTCGAATCGTTTCTACAGGATCGAATTGAATTAAATCATGTCAACAGTATCTTAAATAATGATTAATCATTTTGTCAAGCAGTACACTGGTGGTCATTAATAAATGCCATCTCACGCATTGTCTCCAACTCGCCTAAAGAGACAAGTACAAAATGTTTGTGATGGCGTATGTGTTTGTGTGTGTGTGTGTGTGGAAATTTATAAAAATCAAAATGAAATAACTTTACACATCAACGCCAACACAACACAGCATTCAAGTTCAAACATTGTAGGAGAGAAAATCCTAACAATAGTTATAAATGTTTAATAGAAGATGAGATGAAATTTGTTGCAAACTATTGACCACCACATTGTGATATTGTGCTTCAAATCTCATCTCCTTCCACTTCAAATTCTTTGGCCATTGACATGTTTTCGCATTTGTGTGTGTGAGAGTGTTTTTTTTTTTCTCTCAAAATCATTTCTGTGAGCTAGAGTCACTATTAGTTTTTCCTTACGCTGGTAACTTTTAATTGTATTCCATTTAAAAAGATACCCGAGAGGATTTATCAATCAATATCCAATTTATCAATCAATACACAATGAAAGTGTAGTACTACTACACCAAATTTATAAGATTTTAAAAAGACTGTGATACTCAGTTTGGCGCTGAGTTATCCTTAAAATATTACGTTTCGTGTTATTGCGCCATTTTAGGCCCACCTTAATCGACTGTAACTGTATATTTCAGTTCTATATACGATTGAAATTTTTGTATTTTACAAAGATACATACATACATATGTATGTACGTATGTAACCACATTGAAATGTTTCTTTATAAATGATCACACACACTTGTGTGAGGTTGTGCGTGTGTGTGTGTGCGTATTTATATTTTCTCTGCTTGTATTGATTAACCATTAATCGATTGTTCAATTAATTTCATTCATTCCATTTATATTTCGTGATTTAAGGAGATACTTTTAATATTGGTTTCCTGTGCATTCATTTTTATATTTTAATTGAAATACTTTAGCATTAATTAACAACAGATTTCATACGAAAAAGAAAGGAAACGAAATGTTTATACAAAATATCAGCAGGAATTTGGGAAATTATCCTCTAATGGTAAATCGTAAATCGTTTCTAGATACCTAATGGAGTTTTACATCCATTGCGAATGAAAGGAATAACAGGAGAAATGAATATCAAATAGCTTTAAGGTGAGCTGAGTATATTAAAATCTCATTCCGCAGAACGTATGCAAAAGCGGCGGTAATGTCGACATTCAAAATCAAATATCCAAAGAAATCAATCCACAAGTACGTCAAAATAAACTTCAAAAAAAAAAATTACAAAGTTTGTGTATCAAAAGTATATTTAAAATCGATTGTGTGCGAATTAATATAGATTTGTTGTATTTTGCTTTTTAAATATTATATTTTTATGCGGCATTATTTAGAAGTTAATCAACTTCAATTTCATTTTTACAACACTAGTTGGATAATAAAATGTAATGCACACATTTTAACACACACATACATACATACACAGGCGAATATCAACACTTTTATGCTTTAATTTCACAGTAAACACCATAAACATTTCATTATACGAACGATATACTTACATACTTTACAATCACCAAAAAAAAAAAAAAAAGAAATAAAAAGATTAAAAAACCGGAGCATGAAAAATTTTAACAACAAAATATATAAAAATGTTAACGAGTATGTGCTCTTTTCTTCTCTTTTAATAAAAACTATAAAATAAAAATGGAAATGGGAAAATAAGAGAAAATGTACAGAAAATGAACAGTAAAGACAGAAATGGAAGAAAATCCGCTATTCACATGTATTGTAAAATGGTTAAAATGGTAGAATTCGTAACAAAATGTTACGATTTTATCCCAATGCTACACACTTCATGTTACATGCAACCGCACAAAATACTTTAGAACATGCACACATGCCTTAACACAAACACACACACAGAGTGTTTAATATATATATATATATATATATATATATATGTGAATGTGTGTGTGTAGTATGTAGCAAATATATAAAAATACTAAAAGCATATTTATTTCAAGAAGGATTTTCATTTTAAAATCATTTCTCACATTCAATTCAGCTCGACTTGTTTGTAGTTTTTCTATGAATTTGTTGCCCAAAAAGAGAAATAAAAAAACAACAACGAACAGAAAGAATAAGAAAGTTGTAGTAACAGCGATGGAAGAAGTTGCAAAAACAAATGGATGCGTTGCACAGTGTACAACAGTAGGAGAGAGAAAGAAAGTGAAGCGCATTTAAATGCACACTTTTGGTAAAAAGCAAGACAGTAATAAGAACAGCAACAGCAACAACAGCAATAACAGCAACAACAGCAACAACAGCTATGAGAATGAGAACAACTTGAACATTTTCTTTTAAAAAAGTTACCAAAAGTGAAAAGCTTTCCAAACCGAGCAAACCAACTTATAAAGCAACAAAGGCAACAACATCGATGGAACAATACAATAAAAACAACAACAACAAATACATACAAATAACAAACAGCAACAACGATAATATCAAAAGTAGCAGCAGCAACAACGAAAAATCAATTTTTTGTATAAAAGTTTTTGAATGTACGTATGTGTGTGTGTGTGTGTTTGTGTGTAGGATTTTTTTTTTTCAAAATAAAGTTAAGGAAAGTTGAAAAATATGCAAAAATACGTGGATAGCTTATGAATGGAATGACTGGTCATACATACATACATATTGGTGGAATAAAATATCAAACATTGAAAGCGATCAATTCATGACATGAACGCGAGACATGAACTGCAACATTAAATATTTTAGATATGAAATCATTTATTTAGATAATCTATAGTGTTTTTGTATTGTTTAACTGAACAAGATCCAGAGAATCCCTAAACTTAAAATGAGTGTTTGTCGTTTCCGCTCCACTTTTCACAGTCCTTAAACTAAATTTGTCTACACGTCTATCATAAGATTTTGAAAATGATTTACGAATATTTTGATTAATTTTGAATGACAAATAACCAACGCTAGTTAGAAATACACGTTAATGTTCCTTTCAAGGAGTTAAATGTGCGTTTATTATTCTAAAATTCTCTATAAAAGGATTTTCCTTGCATTTCTAATACGATTTAAAACTGAACTTACTGATGATCAATCTAAAACTTTCATAGAATTATTTTTCATAAAATGTTTGGCTGAGGTAGCCGTTGTAACTGCCGAAAAATAAAATTAAATTCATAATTATTTTCAGCAAACTCTATTAAAGCATTATCTTACACTTTTATGAAGTTATCCGCAATCAATTTATGTGTTATAAAGCAAATTAGGGGACAATTTCTATGAACAAAAGCAACGTAGGTCATTAATAAAATACCTTTTTAAATTTCGGTCAATAATTACTCACTGTCCTTTGCCCTTGGTCATCCAAGTTAAACCTTTTACCGGTACTAAAAGAAAACATTATACTCTTCTTCCTCGCAATATCTGCTAAAGATCTGCAATAAATGCTGATCCATCAAATATTTCTATAGTTGTTGTAGTCGATGTATTAACTTCGATTGCAATTTTTCTTACTGAATATTAACACTCATGATACATATCTATTTTTGCACGCTTTTCAAGCTTTATTTTACGACCAAATACAAGTGTAAAATAAATTAATTATTTTCATACATACATACATAAGTTATGTACATACATACTTAACTACCGCAAAAAATATTTGTTTTAATAAAAATTAAACGCATCATTTACGAAATTATAAAATCGTAAATCGTTAAGATGCTTACAAATTAATATTAAATTAGAGAATATTAATTAAGAGTACACTTAAACGTGTGTGTGGGTGTTAATTTTATGCATGGGTGTCGGGACCTTGAGTTTAAAGTCGACTTCGACCGTCAGATTTTTGAGAAACTTTTCGTCTGATCTAGGGTTTGAATCGTGGCCTCACGTCTAACAAGCCAACACACGACCTACTAGTCTACAGTGACTTCATCTCAAGCTTTCATTAATTCAACATGAAAAATATTTCATCGGTATCTGCGTTACATAATCTTCAACTTTTTTCTTTTGTTTTGAAATAAGACGGTCTCGGCCCTCGAAATTTAGCACACTACCAACTAGACCATCGAAGCACCAAAAATGTTCAATTAACCCACTCTTAAGCGTTTAAAGTGGTTATTGATTTGCAATAAAAAAAGGAAAATTTAAAAACGAAATTTTATGTACTTTCGCACAATCAATTCAACAAATAGACAGTAGTGACATAAATAATAAGTACAACAATAGTTTTGCTTTAATATTTTATTGCCACACTACTTTAAGCGTAAGTTTAAAGATCGTCTACCGTTTAAATCAAACAATCAATTTTTAACTGCTATTATTGTGACCTTTATTGTCTCCTAGAACAGCTGCATGTCGGTCTGAGTGCAAATGTGCGAACTTATTTGTAAGGCTATTTTTGTATGTGTGCGTGTATGTATGGAACTATGAATGTGTGTAACATAGCTGCGATATATTTTCAACTGTTCCAATTTCTCAAACAGAAAACCAAAAAAATAGAAAAAGAAAATCGCTCAGGAAAACCAACAAAACAAAAAGAAAAATGCAAGATGAAAATGCAAAAGAAAAAGAAAAAAGCAAGAAGAAGAATGATTGCCGGTCGATAACACCGAATCTTTAAGCAGCAACATGGCAGCCACAATGAAATAATGAAAGAAGTTAAGCGGAGTCAAGCTTAAATGAAATTCCTTTTTAGCTTAACAACTAAAAGCACTGCACCATAATAGCGATGGCAAAATTGCAATATACTAATACACAGGCATACATACACAAATACATGCACATAATCGCAGATGCCAGATCATTTCGAAATTAAACAGAGAAATAATCATCATATTGAAATGCAATGAAATGAAATCGAATAAAAACGAATGAAAACATACTAAATACATATGTATGTATGTACGTATTTTGTAAAAATAATATATTTCAAAAAAAAATTTAAAATAAATCGCAAAACTTAACAGATTGGTGACAATGATTAAAATCAATACTACGTGGACTTTTTAAGCCTTGCGGTATAAGACCACGTTTTCATTGAAAACGACATAACATTATAAAAACCTAAGAAAACTATAAAAATCCTTAAGTATTTAATATTTCAACATCAAATTCAAAATTGTAAAATCGTTAAAACTTTTGAAGAAAAGCGTTAAATTGCCATTCGCTATTGTGGCAACAATGTACGAACGCTTCGCTGTACTTGAATGATTTGCTTCATTTCTATGAATTACATTTTGCATTACATATTAAGGAGAATTCTTGCTATGTGATAGATGTATAAATGTGTGTGCGTATGTGTGGGTATGTTTAAGGATTGCATGTGTCAAACGGAGGGCAAATTGAAGGGAAAAGGTTTGCGTTTTAGCCGTTTTACAAATAGTGAGTTTTTAGTGTCTTTGCAAGAGAAACTGATGTTGAGTTATGACTCTATATCAATTTAATGCGGTACTTATCAGTCAGTGTCAGTCAGTCAGTCAGTCATTCAGTCATTCATTTATTTTTATTCAGTTAGTCAGAGTGAAAGACTGACAAACAGTCAAGCAGACGGGCAGGCCAACAACCATCCTGCTATTCAGTCCCCTTTAGGATTTTACAAAATTGAAGCGCTATTATAACTCATCACCATTTTCACTTCCACTCCTACATTGACTGGCATTCCCATTACCACTACCTCTGCCACTTTCACCACAACCAACAACTAGCGCAAAGCAATTCATTCTCAAATTGTATTCGCCCAATTCCAGTTGCTCTCTTTCATCAAATGAAAATGAATTTATTATTCAGTTTTATTCACTTTAACGTTTAAAGATAGATACATAGATATTTTATACGACACAAACACAAGCACAAACACAAGCACAAACACAAGTACAAACACAATAGCAAGCATAGAATATATCCTTTCTAATTCATATCCTTATTCTGTGTGTTTATAATCGTATCGTATCGTTTTATAGAAAGATAGAAAGATGCATATGGTGTCGCTATTACCAGAAGTAATTCTGAGTTAAGTTAGGTGTGTGCGTGTGCGTTTGTCCGTGTCTGTATAAATAAAAGTGTTGGCACAAATTTAAGTGCGAGAATGAGAGTGTGTGTGTTTGTTTTGTATGAGAGTGTATTCTGTGAGTAATTTCCTTGAATTTATTTTCATTTTTTCCTTATGTTTTCTTGTGGCTTTACGGTTCACAAACTTCGATCCTGTTTATTTATGAATCTCTGAGTGAGATGAGCGAAAATAGTCACCACCTCCTGCAACATGAGCCCCTCAAAAAGGCAAAAAGCAATAGCAGCAACGGAAACGCTTTTAAATTAAGAATTAAACATTTTTTTTGTTTTATACAAAACAATTTAGAACACACTTGCAAACTAATCCAATTCTGTGGACTTTTTGGGGTACTTTGGCCACAAACACCAAAATAATTCAATTGAAAATTGATAAGACTGTGATTGTGACTGTGAATGATTCAATTTATTTGATTATTATTGATTCACTTACTATGTACGAATGTATTAATGTTGATCGTCAGAGAGCCGGTCAGGCTGTCTATTAATGGATCTGTCGTCATGATATATTCAAGTTTCCATTGGCCCAATATTCCGTTTTTCTCTCGCTCTCTCTCTCTCTCTCTCTGTCTCTTTCTCTCTCTTTCTCTCTTTTCGTTATTCTTTTATATTTATTGTGTTTCTTATTTATTGTTGGTTGGTTGGTTGTTACCTGTTGTTATGATGAATGAATGCTGAATTGATTGTGCTCGGAAATGTAATGTAAGTGAGTGTGCGTGACATGTGCGTGTGCGTCTGGATGTATTTTTAACACATGTACTGCGTTCATGTTAACATGGCAAATAAATGCAAACGCATAAATCAAAAATACTACACAATTCAACTGCATTGCCGAACTATTCTGTTTTGTTTTTATTTTTTTGTCTCTTCTCTTTTCACTTTTTGTCTTTCATTTTATAGGATAAATGCATAAAAGCCTGTACATACGCAATAGTATTTCATATACGTTAACAATCAACAGTCAATTTGTGGATGGGTACACGAATGGCGACCATCAGACATCAATTACCCGCAGCTTTTGAAAACCATCATCGTACAATGATGTAGTAAACGAGGTGAGGCTAGGAGAGTATTGTACAAGATTTGTACAATTTTTACAACAAATGTATGAAAAATAAAGAAATCAATTAAAGACAAAAGTTTCGTAACTTTCTCACTCTTGTGAAACAGTAAATTAAGTTTTACTTTCATTTTGACCAATTAGGACAGTTTGAAATGATTGCTTAGGTACATCATATATTATATAATAAAAAACAGAAATTAGAATGCAATCAAAATCTCTAAATTTATAAGAGTGCCTTTGGGAAAAGTTGGAATTATTTGACAACGCATTAGCAAATTGGATTTCTAATGCTCTATCATTAAGAAAAACAATTTTTAAACTTTATTCCTTAATTTAATATGAGATTTTTTCGAGTGGACAGTTCTCTGGTCCGAGATCTAGTACTTCCACAGATTGCTGTAGTAAGAGAAAGACTAGTCATGAATGGTTGATTTTGCCTACAAGAAAGTTTTCTGAAGCAAATAGCAATCATACGTAAACGAAATTTTTATTGTTATTACTTAACAATAAGGAATAAGTATTAAAAATTACAATATCCCTTTTTCAACATTATTACAAAATGCTCTCCTTTATTAATAAAATAATCAATTTACACAAAACTCTAATAAGCTTCTGTTTTGTTAACAATAATCATATCATAAACAGAATTCATAAAATTCGTTACAAATTAAGTTAATAATGAATACAAGTTTCTCTACTTTCTTTCGCTTAAGTTCGATTCGAAGTCTAAAAATATAAAGTCTCTAGGCATCCTAATTGAATTCGAATAACAAAAGTATTGCCAACAATTATTTTCATTAATCGTCCACTTTACATGAAATGAGTCTTCAGCATCATGTATTAAAATTTACTTACATTCGACAATGGATAGAATAAATAGGCATGAATTATGGGCTCTTAAATTGGATTTCAAGTAAATATAACAAGAAAAAGCACAAAATAATTTCAAAATCTTTACATTACCCTACTATATGAATGAACGTATTCGTTTAATAAATTTCTAGTAAATTAAAAGGATTGTAAAAATTATTTGCACAATTAAATACTTTTATATGGCGCTCAATTTCTCAAGCAGCCGATGAGTAAATTAACATAAATTTTTAAGCAGCTTAAGGAAATAATTTGATATCAGTACCACTTAATCATAACACATAAAATCAAATTGTAATTTAATTTCTGCCCTCCGTCTAAACTTCCTTCTCAATATTCTATAACTTTCGTTTATTTTATTACATTTTTTTTCCCTTTTACAACGTTCAGATTAATAAAACTCTGTTTCGAATTTTAGTGAATCCAGTAAATGGCTAAAAGTCGATCAAGAGTCGGTATATTGAAGTAAAACCAACATTTACTTGCTCGCTTGTCGGCTGACTTTATGGCTGGCATTCATTTCTACTCTTTAATGTAATGAACGTATTGAAAATTTAACCCAATTCACGAGCAAATGATTACCACACACATAAAAAAAAGCGAAAAAACATCTCAGCAAATAGACGCATACACACACAAGCACACGGAATTCAGCACTAATTAAAATACTCGCTTGTGGCACTTTTCACGCCATCATCACGTTAAGCCATGTTGGAAATTAGCACACACACACACGACCGTATACATATATATATACAAATATACAATTATTGCCAATATTTTTAGTATAATTTGTACAAAAAAAAAAAAAATTAAAAAAAAAAAACGAAACGAAGCGAAATGAAAAAATTCATGCCAATCTACGATTTACTCCCACGAACACACACCCACACTACTTTATTAATAATTTCGTTTTTCTTTTGTTTTTTTTAGTTTTGTAATGAAAAATATATTTGCGAGTGTGCGTGTGTATATATTTAAAAAAATTTGTACGGCTTTAGGGTTGGTTCATAGCTGGATTCAGACGCTTATTGCAAACCTTTGAAACGGTCATTCATTAATGGTGGGTGGCTACAAATAAAGTTACAAACAAAAATTTACATAAAATTAGATTTTTATTAAAGTTAAAAAGGAATAAAATATCAATAACGACAGGAATACAAACAGCACCAGCAATTTACTTATTACAATAAAATAAAGTGTTTTCATTACGTTAAAATATTAATACATAATGCAGTTAAATTTCATTGAACCAAAATACTATAATACTTCCAATCAATATGAAATCAAGCGTTGCAAATCTAAATGTAAAATTCTGATTTTTTCTCGAGTACTTTTCGAGAGTTCAATTCATAATACATCCGTTAAAACTTTTAAAGCTTTTTCAAACTGGAACGTAAAAATAGTGTTGTATTCTATCGCAAAATGACTCTGAAATGAATGTTAAAATAGATTTTTAAATAGAATTTGTAAACAACTTTAAGTGGTGAACAGAATAATCGCTATAGGATAACGTAACGAGTAGCGCTGCAAGCTTACAAAAGTTAAAAGCATCTATTCAAATTGGTGTCAACAGAATACGTAGTTTTAGTAGTCGTTGAAGAAGAAAAATCGAATTTTTGAAATTTGTCGTTCGACAAATATAAATTTTAAAAAAGATTTCCCTGCTTTTCAACATATTCAGCATTAGAAACATAAAATCTAATGTTGTTGGAGAGAAATAGGTACATACGTAGTTGGATATGCATTTATTATACAATTTGATTTCAGAACACAAAACAGTCTGTCCCAAAAACGTTTCGAATATACAATAAAATTTGCATTTTGACTTTGTATTTGCATTTTTTTTTTATTGGCTTTTATGTTTTTTAAGTAATTTAACATTTAATTGTAAGCAAAATTAGGAGTGAAAGCAAAAAACTTGAATGAAAAACCAAAAAAAAAAAACTTTAGGACTGCATTGTCACAAAAATGATTTCTACGCAAACGTTTTGTCCATTTTGTTAATTGTTATTTATTGTTATTTTTTTATTATAGTGAAGAGGTACTCATATTTTATAGGATGTCCTCCAATCCTGTTGCCCTATCAAACCTCAGGATGCTTCTTGGTGTTTCACAAAATACAGAAAAGAAATAATCAAAATAAAATGAGAGATAATAACACATAAAAAATAGTGTGAAAAACCTGTTATCGCGTAATCGACGTCAGAAGCACTCGCAAATGCTCATACACACACTATGTATTTACAGTTAAAAAAAAATTCTTTTTGAGAATTCGTGAATATAGCCGTTATAACACATGTCATAGAGACAACAATTAGGGTCGCATAAAAGGCATAGGTTCATTTCTTAATTCTAATTTAGATCTTTTGAATTTATCACTTTCATCTCAAACGTGTCTAGTTTTTCTTTTAATTTATTAAAACCAATGTACAAAAGTATTAATTTCCATACAACTACAATTTCGAATTTCTTTTTCTTCACTATTATTTTCAATGTACATACATACATATATTCAAAGCGCATACACATCTACACACTTAGTAGCCATATATTTAAGTCGATTTCTATCTAAAAATATAAATAAACACATTCATTTTAGTAGCGAAAAGTGACAACAAAAACAACCACAACAAAATGACAAAATAATTGGTATTTACATTAAACAATCATAAATTTTTGAAAATAATGGCTCTCAAACTTATTAAAGGTAGAAAACAAAAAAAAAACAAAAAAAAAAAAAAACAAAACAACAGCCAACAAATAAAAAACAAATCTAAACAAAGCGAAATGGCGAAAAGAAATAAATTATAGGCGGCAGAGGAAAAAGAAATAAGAAACAAGCCAAAAATTGAACCAAGAAATAAATGTCTTGTTAGCCAAAAAAAAAAAGAAATTGAAAAAACAAAAACAAAAACGAAAACGAAAAAAAGAACATAAAATCCACCTCCGTTTAAAGGCATTTTAATAGAAACAGTGGGTCTTCGTCGTCTATTTGAATATTCAAAAATTTGTTTGTAAAAAAAAAAAACAAAAAAAGAACAAAACCATCCTGTCTATTTAATTGACGCTTATCCCAACTCTATCTTTAAGTTTAACGATCCCAAAGCAATTTCCACAATTCCCATTCGATTTACTTTCAAAATAATAATATCGTCATCGTTAGTGTTATGTACGAGTGTGTGTGTGTGCCTGAGTTTGTGCTTGTTACATTCAATTTATTTATTACACCAGGTCAATCCAGCAGCCAACCTTCTCGACTACTGTATGACTCGACCAAAATAATTTACTCGCACTAAAGACCAGGCCATGCTGATGGTTTATACACAGTCTTATGGGATGGTGACGACAATAGAATGCCAATTGACTGAATACCATACAAGTATACACACACACACACACACACACACACATAAACATTTACATTCACAACAGTACTTCAAAATCAGAAACAGAAAAAGAAGAAAGGAAGGAGAACGAAAACAAAGAAAATTGTTAGGAAAACGCAAAAAACTCGTAAATATGCCATAAATAGCACTATAAACGAACATTGTTGGTGAATGCATGATTACGAAAAGGGAAGAAGGAAAGAGAAGCTCAACCAACATACGAGTACATGCTCCCATCGTTATGAGGGAGGAAAAGGAAAAACTAAAACAGAATCAGGAAGAGAGCAGGAGTAAAATATAAAGTTAAACGACTTAAGCGTGCAAAGTGTCGAGAAAAAATAGAGAAAATACTTCTCGTAGGCACTAACAAAACGATATAGAAAAAGGACAGGACAACAACAAAAATGCTGTACAAATATAAATACACTTGAAGCAACAATAACAGCATGAGCAGCAAGAAAAACGTTTCGAACAAGAAAATATTTCCTTAACCGTAACAAAAGATAGACTGACGAACAGACAGGCCAAATAAGGAAAAAAAAAAACGAAAAGAATGAAATGCAAAAAAAATATTTTGAAAAAATTGATGCAAAAAAAAATGAACAACGAAAACATTATTGTGTAAATATTTGAAAGCTTAACGAGGACACTGCAGAACTGAACAGAACTGAAGAGAAGCGAACATAACTAAACAGAAAAAAATTTAACTGAACTGAACGGAATAGAAAATAATTTAAACGTTGTTCGTCTCATATACAATTTTGAATTTTTCTTTTTTTTTCAATTGGATTAAAACAATACAACAATTTTTTTTTCTTGATTCGAACAGCATTTGTTCATTTCTTTCGTTCATTTGCCGCGACAAATTCATCTTTATTTGATTTGTTAGAACATTTTCACCTACGTCGAACGACGAACTAGAGAAAAATGAACTGAAATTAAGTAAAAGAAAATGTGAAGACAGCGAAAGAGAAGAAACAGAAATCACAATTCCACAATTGTAACCATATTCAATACACACATATACATACATATGTACATATGTATGTATGGATGTATGTAGACACATACAAAGACAATGTAAGTACACGTACAATAAAGAAATATACTATAAAATCAAATACCCATATACCGCTTTATGAGCATTCAACTTGAACAATCAACCGCAGCAGTCTCTAACTCTTCTTCTGCACGGTCATTGCTTCTGTTAGCATCACACCTACATACACCTCCGAATTCCTACAAATTCTTAAATCTGAAGTCAATAATCATACATACACACACACACACAAACAAACACAAACACATGTGCATCTATACAGTTGTAAACAGTTGTTGTTTAACATTTTGATGGAGTTGTTTGATAAATAAAATAAAACGCCAACAACAACAACAATAGGAAAACAAAACAAAAATCAATGACTAGAAAAACAATACTAATGCAAAAACAAAATAGAAAAAAAAAAGAGAAAAAGAAAATAAAAACAACGAAAAATGAACAGACAGTAGGAGAAAGTGTGTGAATGTGTATGAATGTGTGTTTGTGTGTTTACTAAATGAACTCTATAGAATAATGGTTATTTGCAAATGAAAACAAAATACTCACATACATACATATACATATGTAAATACACACATGCATACATACATACAAATAAAGAACAGAGACCGAGTAAAAAACGTTGTTTCTCGCTTGAATGCTTCGAAAATTTTTCAAACTCAATTTGATTATTGTTGTTGCTGTTGTTCTGAATGGTTTTTTTGTTTTACTATTCTTCAAACAAAATAAAAAACTTTCTTTCTCCAATTTATCTTTTCTCTTTTGTTTTTTCTTCACTTTTATTATTATTTATTTTTTTTTTTTTGCTTTTCCCGACCCTTTGCTTTGTGCTTCGCATTTTTCGATTCTGGTCGTTTTATTGTTCGATATTTACTTGATTTTTTTTTCTTCTTTTTATTCCAACCAATGACCACTTGAGTAATCGGAACAAGTGTCAATATAACTTGGTTCTGATGTTGGTGTTCTTGTTGTTATTGTTGTTGATGTTGATGTGGACATATAAGTTGAGGTTTATTTCTCCGGCCGAAGACCCCCCAAACACAAAATGGCAAAGCCAACAACGATGATAATAGAAAAAAACACGAACTCAAAGAACGAAATGGTAACCAACCAAACTGAGAATAATAACAAATAAATTGACAATAGCCAAGTTAATAAAATATGGGTCATTTCACGTGATCCCCTAAAGAAAGTTGTATCGTATTACGGAAACCTTTTTCTATGACTCTAAAGCGATTACGTATTCCATTTTGTATTTGTTTTGTTTTTTTTTTTTCTATTTTTATTTTTCTAGCCTATTCATTTTCTAGCCTCATCTGCCCCCATCCCTAAATCATTTACCATATAATCTAATCATTTTCATTTTCTTTAGCACAAACGACGACTCAAAGAATAGAAAATAAAAAACACTAACGAACGAACGGACGCAAATGTCGTTGCCTTCAATGTTGCTGATGGTAATATTTAGATGTTGTTTTTGTTTTTGTATTTGTTTAATATAAATATTTAACTGTTGAACAAATTGTCGTCGTGTGGCTAGTTACTTAAATATATTTTATTGAATTGAATTGAATTAAAATTATTATTTTGGGATACTC
Source organism: Sarcophaga subvicina (assembly GCA_936449025.2). Lineage (NCBI taxonomy): Eukaryota > Metazoa > Arthropoda > Insecta > Diptera > Sarcophagidae > Sarcophaga > Sarcophaga subvicina. The sequence goes on along the minus strand of OW388082.2, from coordinate 121,726,221 downwards.
ATCAAACAGAGCAGAGACATTGTTATAACATTTTTTGTTAGGCAACCATGATTCTTTTCTATTATTTACAGGATATTATATTATATGAATTACATTCCAATTCGAAACAGAAATACAATCGAGAGAAAATTTATTTTAATTTTTGCATTAGTAACACAATAAATTTAATAGAACATACAAAATGTTCTCTTTAAATATTACTAGAGCTGCTGCTGTTCGTTTCTAGGTGATTTACTAAGATAAAGTTATGAATAATCGGATTTTCAACATTAATTTTCAAAACACAACAACTTACTTGGGGTTTACATATATCAATACAATATAAATTGAACAGTGTACTACAGTGTGAACTGAACATTAGGCACCTGTAATAGAAATTATGTCAAGCAATTATTTAAAGCCTAATAAAAGTATCCTCTATAGAGGTCTTCATACTTATACATATGTATGCATGATAGGACATTATGATAAACAAAAAAATCAATTAAAAATTAAATTTTTATCACTAGCTTTTAAAAGCGTGTTAATCTGTTGAAGCTATTATTAGGCTTCACTGGTAATAGAAACAAAAATAGAATTTGCGATCTATTTTTGATCGTAATCACCTATGAGGCTATTTTCAACAAATATTGCAATTTTTAAATTCTTAATCAATTTTTAATTTAACATTTTGTATCGAATGTGATTTTGGATATTAAAATTAATATCTTTAAAATTTTTTTGTTTAACGAAAACGAAATGAACATTGGTTTCTGAAAACGAGGTGAAAAAATATATAAGTGAGCATCACATTTGATGAAAATTTTTTCTTGTTTTTTTTTTTTTTAATTGAATTTTGTTTGTTTTCAATAATTATATTTGAAACGCAAACAGCTATTTAATGTTTTCGTTATCTGTTCAATTTTGTTTGTAGTTTTTTCCACATTCTTTTTTCGTTTTTCTTTTTTTCTTTTCTTTTTTTTTTTTGCAGTTTCACACTAAAAATGAATTGGAAATGAAATCAACAAATAAATGTGTCCCGATCTCCCTCACATGCAATTGTGGGAATTCACATGTGAATATCATTTTGCATGAGGTTTGTATACATCTATGTACTATGTACGTGTGTATGTGTGTTTGTATGATTGTTAGTAAAAGAACGTTGGTACAAATTAAAAACTGTGAAAATTGCGCGAAGCACCATAAAATGCTAACGGAAGTTTCAAATTGCATGCCACATCCGGTTTGCTTTACATACTATACAGTACAAACGAATACAAATTTTTTTTTGCTACTCTCTTTATCTTCCCCGCCTGCGTTTACTAAGTCTGCTCAGTCGTTGAGTTTTCTGCTAAAAAAAAAGTTTTTTATATATGAATGTGGGTCCGTTAGTATTTCAGAGTGTACATATATATATACATATACGTTTGAATCCATTACATGAACGATATGACGTGGTTGGTTGGCTGCCTAAATATATTCGTACATGTTGAGTAAATTTTTAAAAATTTTTTCTTCTTGTTACTAGTTTGATTCGTGGACTGGCTGGGCTAAATGTTAATTTGAATATCTTTAAATGGGTGTTTGAGTGTAGGCCCTTCAAAGCCCGTCGTCCACCATTTCATTCATTTCTGCGATTTGTTGTTTTATTTTTCCAGTTTTCAATTTATTTTTCTTTTATTCTTCTTGGACTGCCATACTTTATTATTTCCGTTTTTTATTTGTTTTAATATTAAAAAACACATACATACTACACATACACACACACCCAGTTCAGTTATAGTTACTAGTAACACAAAAACATTTACATACGTATGTATATGCACAATAGTAGTTAGTGAAACTACAATTGTGTAACTGTATAAGTGGACAATTTAAATTGAGTTGCATGGATGTTGTTTGTAGCACACACGCGCACACACATTTACATTTAGACAGAAACACACGACCAGACATAGATATTTACAAAAGAGAGTATATAAAGTGGTATGGCTTGTAAATGCAAATGTTATACTGTGCTGTTGGCAATTTAATGTAAGCATTATACCGTCACTGCACATTACAATCACACACTCGAACAGCCAAAACCATATCAAACTCAATAGTGACCACATAAAATAAGAGAAAGCAACAACAGCAACAATAGCAACAACAGCAACAATGCACTTCGTAATAGGTGTCCAAAACATCAGCAACAATGTACACAAGCAGTAGTCGAAGAATGATGATCATCATAATAAAGCCATGGGCATTGATATTTATTGACCATCGCATATTGCTCACACATACATACATACATGTATACAATGTACACACACACACAGTACTTGCATACTCTTATAGTGAGAATTGATTAACATAAAACAATAACAACAACACCACCATTAACGACAGCCATAAAATTGTAATGAAAGAGCATATGAAAAAACATGAAAAACAATTACACATATATATACATATGTATGTATGTATGTATGTACATATATAGAAAAAAATAAATAATTTAATATTGTATTTGAATTGATATTTTCAGTGTGTTTTCACAACAACAAAATCAATATTTATATAAAACTTTTATTTACTTTGTATAAAAATACTAAAACGATATTATACAAACCAACCAACATACATAACACAAAAAGAAGAAGAAAAAGAATTGAAAAAATTCATACATACATATCTGTGCGTATTGAAAAAAAATTCATTGCGAACAGCTGCAGCAGTTAGAGAAAATGATGAGAGAGATAAAAATAAATTATAACACTTTAATAGAGTTTTCAAACCGCAATATACGAAATATAAATATTATATGATTTTTATTTACTCTTACCCAGCCCCCCCCCCCCTCGCATCACTTCTATTTACCTGCAGCAGTAGAAAATTAAATACCAGCAGAGAGTGAAAGAACTTTTTTCCAATCTCCACTGTGAAGGACTTAATGGATGGAAATAGGTAATAGTGGTAGAGGATCTAATAAATTCAGCATCAATAAAGTTTTCCAGTAATTAAGACAGTGATTAATTGTTTCATTTTAATTTCTCTTACTTCTGCACTTAGTTTTTGGAGAGAGAGAAAAAAAAAACGCCTGAAATGGTCGTTAATACTTTGCAAACGAATACAAAGAAAAAAAAGCTGAATTAAAGAAATTGAATTTGTTAGTCGAAGAACTGTTCAACGAATGATTGTTATTAATTCTAAAAGTTAAAATATTAATCATTCGCACCCCACAAACATCGCTAAAAAAAAATTACTATCCTTCATTTTCAATAGACCAGGCAAAAAGTGTTATATTTGACCAATAAATGTGATGAAATACAGCACTTTGTTGTTGTGGTGTATTACAGAGAATATTTTGAGTATATAGTACATACATATGTATGTATGTCGTATGTATATATTTTCTTTTCGTTCCTTTTAGCTGTCAGAACGCAATCTGTAAACAAACATATATTGTGGCCAGTGGTGGGGAACTTTGTTGATTGAATCCTGATATTATCCAGGAAATAGTGTTGCCCGATCTTCCTGCAACGTACATTGTTTATATTATCCTCTCAAGTATTGACTGGGCTTCCTGGATGAAGGATTTGAAGTCCGTTCTATAGAACGTTTAAAATCCAATTCTGTAAAATATGATCACGTAAAAAATTCGTACTTAATGTATTTAATGTCAAAGGACATATTTATTCAAACAAAATTTCAGAATCATTTGAAACTAATGTTAACAAATTGGAGGTTAAGCATCTCAAGTTTGTTAAATGCTTCAAAGATCTTGTTGTCTATTATGATTTAACCCAGACCTAGTGCTGAATTAAGTCATTGTTCTTTTATTAATAAAATTTTGCAAATCTTTCAATGATACACATTGTAAACTGTCTTCGTAGATGGGATTAATGTGTATTACTTGACAGAGAGGAAACCTTAAAAATTTCACTATTTATTGTATTTACAATTACAACAATAATTGTATTGAATGATATTAAAAATCCATCATTCAGTTCCAACGGTTCGAATAGTAGTTCGATTCGATGTAAGGCATTTTAATTATGTGTATAAAATATTGTAAAGTAAAATCAAATCAAAACGAAAAACGAAATGCAATAAAATAAATAAAAAAAATACGACTAAACTGGCTCAATGCAAATTGATACCAAGTTAAACATGAAAATCCCATATCATAGTATTCATACAAATAAACAAATAAATTTATGCTAATCGGCTTTATTTCTTAAATTTCCATCCAACAAAAGCCCTCTTCTCACTTCCTACTTAGACTCGCTTGCCGCAGCGTGCCAGCAACGTGTCTGTCGTACCATTACAATTCACAATTCCAATGCCACCCGCAACAAGGCGCAAAAAATTTTACGAATTGTTGTCTAAAGCGTTTACGCCACAATTGTAATGAATTGAAGAAAAAACGATATTCGATTGTAAGAACTCAAAGGGAACTATCAGACACACATACACACACACAGACATTCAAGTGTGTTGTAATAAAATTTGGATTTTCTTTTTTGATTCGTTTTTTATTTTATTTAAATAATGATTTACGAGCATTCCACAGTTCTTAAGGCACACATTATCAAATACAGACCCTTAGGCTCATACACACACACACACACACACACACACACACAGAAAGTACACCGTGTGGTAGCGGATTAGAATACTACCATAGTGGTTCCCTGCTTGTCGTAAAAGGCGACTAAATGGGAGGGCAAAGGTAGAGGGTGCGGATGAAAAGTCTGGCATATACCCAATGACACTGATGCTTTAAAGCGAAACAATGCCGCTCAAAGTATTGAACTACCGTGGTATCACGATAGCACCGTGGGAATCACATACCAGCATGCGTGCAAGCACGCACCCAACGGATGTGGACGATCGGAGCCTAGTCGTATAGGCATCAGAATTGATTCCAGTAAGATTCTGATTATGGTATACTGGACTACACTACTATTTGGATTTGATGACATGGGCTGGCGGATGGGGTATTCTGTTACCAATATGTGCTGGAGTGAAATCTGGTACAGACGGCTTTCAGGCTAATACACCATCTGTCTCCGTCCCGTTAAAACCTGGCAAGCCTTGGAGTACGATCTTGGACTCGTCCCGTTGAGTTGGGGTGTAGGGGCAGTTAAGAATTTCTTCTGTTTAGCTCCCGGTCTGGCTCTGAACACAAGCTCTCATGAGGACTTGTGTCAACCCTCGCATGGCCTCCCTGCATTGCAAAGATAACCATGGGACCACAATAAGGGTAACTACACAACGAATCCAAGATAACGGCTCCAAGTTGGGACCCAATAAAATGGAATTTAATACAAGCAACAATCAATATAACTTTACAGGCGCTACTTCTCCAGCCGGCACCGAGGGTGCAAAGGAGACCCAGCAGGACAGCCCTTTCCTGAATCCTTTCCGGAGGGCTTCGAGGTTACTCCACTCACCACCGCTGAAGCAGAACGGCGAGAGATCTCGCTCGTCACCACCGGAGTTACAGAGGAGCAAAGCTCCTGAAAAGGAGGTGGATGATTTCACCAAGCTAGGCGACAGAATCTCGGAACTCGTCGAGATGATGGGCGGAGGAAGGAGGTCCATCCACCAAGCGATGCGCGATTTAGTAGCTTCTATATCGTCACTATACCAGCAAGCCGCTAAGGATAAAGTTGCGGAACAGGAGGTAAAGGTCAGAACCAACGACAGAAGCACACAGACGATCATGCAACAAGGGACACCTTGTGCTTCCAAAAGGCAGAGGGATGAATTGGAAAAACCAAGGAGAACACCTCCAAAGAAGACCAGGACAACCCGTCCTCGTGGACTAGTCAAGCCTGCCGCTGAGGTTAGGAATAGTGACTCGCCTGGGCGACCAGCAACTGCTACGAACCAGACTGTGGTAGTGCCCGCCGCAACAGAGGAAAACACGCAGGAGCACAATGATTGGATCGTGAAAACTAGGAAGCGCAGAAAACCTCCAAGACCAGACGCAGTGATAATAAAGCCAACCGAGAAACTATCGTTTGCGGACATTCTAAGGAAGGTAAGGAATGCCCCGGAGCTTAAATCAGTTGGCGAGGATGTCCAGCTTGTGAAGAAGACACAAAGGGGCGAAATCCTTCTGGAGTTTAGAAGATCGGCAGAGGTGGCTACGGAGATGCACCGTTCTAAGCTAAGGAGCTTATTGGCCGAAGAGATAGAGGTCAGAACAATAACTGAGGAGGCTACATTCGAACTCAGATACCTGGATGAAGTAACAACTGAGGAGGAAATAATCGCCGCATGGAGGGACCAAATCGGGGAAATACAACCGTCGGCTCTCAAGACGATCAGGAACGTTCCAGGAGGTACTAGGACGGCGGTAATCGCAATCCCTATGAAGCTGGCAGGCAGGGCAGAGGAAGTTGGTAAACTGCGTGTAGGGTGGACAGTTTGCCGCTTACTGAGAAAGGTAACCCCAAGGAGATGTTACAAATGCTTGCAGTTCGGGCATGTAGCAGGAAAGTGTAGCAGTAATAGTGACTGGTCCAAACACTGCTTCAAATGCGGAGGGCAAGGTCACATTGCCAAGGCTTGCGACCGTGACCCTCACTGCCTTCTTTGTAGAGGCGATCCGGACGCGGACGCGAAGCATATCACGGGAGGTCATAAGTGCGCACACTATCTAGCGGCACGACGGAAGTTGACATACTCAGGTAAATGAGAGTCCTGCAGTTGAACTTGAACCATTGCGAAGCGGCGCAGGAGCTACTTAAACAGACGGTGCGGGAGCAGAGGATAGACTTGGCAGTACTGAGCGAGCACTACAGAGCACCTGAAAACCAACGTTGGATAGCCAGCAAATGCAATAGGGCTTCGATGTGGTCCTGTGGTAAATTCCCAATGGGAAATGTCGACGACAGGTGGGAGAGCTTTGTGAAATGCACCGTTAATGGGGTACATTTCTTCAGCTGTTATCTTCCCCCTAGCCTATCAATAGAAGACTATAGACGCAGATTAGATGACATCGTTAAGGAAGCAAGGCACGTGAGACCTGTGGTAATTGCCGGGGATTTCAATGCTTGGGCTGTTGAATGGGGCTCGGCATTCACTAATCCAAGAGGAGAAATCCTACTCGACGCACTTGCAACATTGGATGTTGTTTTACTTAATAGTGGTGATAGGGATACATTCTCGAGAAATGGACGCTGCTCTAAAATTGACCTGACATTCGTCAGCGACTCACTGGCGACCTCATCTACCTGGTTGGTGTCTGACATCTACACACATAGCGATCATCAGGCTATAATTTTTGAGATCCGGGAACGCTCTACCGGACACAACGTTCCTGCCGCACCGCCGAACCCTCTTTGGAAGGACTCCACCTTTGACAGGGAAACCTTTGTCCTTGCATTGGAGGATATTCGGTTATTCGGGAACGCGAATGACAAGGCGATGGAACTTATGCGCTCCATAACGGAGGCTTGCAACGTTTCTATGGCAAGGAGGCGTAATATGTCTGGGAAGAAACACGTCTACTGGTGGAACGCGGATATAGCGGATCTGAGGCGTAAATGCAAGCGCGCACGGCGGCTATTCCAAAGGGCCAGAGGCCGGGATGAATTTGCAGAACTGCGTGAAAGATATAGAAGGTGTAGGACCAGCCTTAATGGGGCCATTGCGCTCAGCAAGAGAAGATGCTACAGGGAAATGTGCGCCGATGTGGACGAGAATCCCTGGGGAACTGGATATAAGGTGGTGATGAGAAAGCTGAACTGCTTCCGACCACCAGCAACGTCATGTGCAGCTAAGCTGCAATCTATCGTTGCGGACCTCTTTCCGCACAAAGCCGAAATTACATACTGCGTGCGGGATATGCGGTCACCGGAGGAAATCCCAGAAGTCAGCAGGCAGGAATTGGAATCAGTCTGTGGGGAAATGAAACTTAACAAAGCACCGGGGATCGACGGGATCCCAAACATTGCGCTTAAGGCAGCCATTGAAAGTAATACTGAGCTGTTTAGACAAGTTTTTAATGCTTGTATTCAGGAGAGGACGTTCCCTAGGATATGGAAGAGACAGAGACTGGTTCTAATTCCGAAGGGTAACAACGCGCAGGATGCATCGGGCTACCGCCCGCTCTGTATGATCGACACAGCTGGAAAACTTTTGGAGAGAATAATTTGTAGGAGACTGGAAGCATTCCTGGGGGCAGAAGGCTTGTCGGATCGCCAATTTGGTTTCCGAAAAGCCCGCTCCACAATAGATGCAATAGAGATGGTTATGACAATAGCAAAGGATGCTATCAGTGGTGAGCGCTGGCTGGAGGGCGATAAGGAGTACTGCGCTACCATCACCCTGGACGTCAAGAACGCATTCAATTCTGCGGATTGGGATGCCACTTTAACAGCCCTAGATGGAAAGGATGTACCGAACTACTTGATGGAACTTATTAAGGACTACTTTAAGGATAGAGTGCTCTTATATGACACAGGTGATGGCAGGAAGACATATGCGGTATCGGCGGGGGTCCCGCAAGGTTCCGTGCTGGGCCCAATACTATGGAATGTCATGTATGATGGTGTACTGGGGCTTAGATTCCCTAGAGGTACACAGATCATTGGTTTTGCGGACGATATTGCCCTGGTGATAAGGGGAAAACATTTAGATGAGTTAGTGAGAACATGTAACACTGCGGTTGGTATTGTCAGGAACTGGATCACGGGAATAGGTCTCAAACTTGCTGATCACAAGACGGATGTACTACTTGTAAGCAGTAGGAAGAAGATAGAATTTATTACAATAACAGTAGGCGACCAGCGCATAACATCAAAGCAGGCGATTAAATATCTGGGAGTAATGATTGATAACAGGCTCACGTTTAGGGAACACCTGACGTACGTCGGTGGAAAGTGTGCGGCGACATCATGTGCACTTGCCCGATTAATGCCTAACCTTGGAGGCCCAAAACAGGAGAGGAGGCGGTTACTGATGAAGGTAGTGACTTCGATCGCTATATATGCGGCCCCTATATGGGCCGGGGCCATGGATAAGAAGACCTATAGAGCAGGTATAGAAACGGCCTACAGAAGATCAGCTCTCAGGGTGATTTCTGCCTTCCGCACGGTGTCTACTGATGCAGCATTGGTGATTGCGGGGATGATGCCCCTGAGGCTAGTAGTGGATGTAGAGCGGAGAAAACATGACACAAGGAGGGGAATGGATCTCCCCAGTCCTGTTCAGTTAGTGGATGACGCTATGCATAGATGGCAGCATGACTGGGACAATTCAACCAAGGGAAGGTGGACCCACAGACTCATACCGAGCATAGGCGAATGGACCAAAAGGAGACACGGTCAGGTGAACTTTTACCTGACACAGTTACTAACCGGACATGGATGTTATAGAGCATATCTCTATAAGTATGGTCATGATGTAGACGAGGCATGCCCAGAATGCCCCAATGAAAGAGAGACGGCGGAGCACGTTTTCTTCACTTGCCCGCGATATGTTGTTCAACGAAATTGCCTGGAGAGGACAGTAGGATTGCAGGTAACGCCCGATAACATAGTTAACCTGATGTTAACCTCAAGTGACAATTGGAACGCAGTATGTGTTTTCGCAAGGAAGGTGTTGACGCAACAAAGATTGGCTGAGAGAGCAAGGTCAGCAGAATTTGAAGGCAGCACTCGCTGAATCTCCACCCCCCCGAAGTAATACTTTATTGTGGTCCCGGGGGGGCAAATGGTTGAAAGTGTGACGAACTAGGTTGGGTTTAGTACGTATGCGTTTAGCAAGCCGAGAGTAAGTCTTGCGGCGAATCGTGCACATTGGTAGGCCGGGCTACCAATGTCTTTCGAAGATTCCCAACCTTTAGCTCGTAAAGCTATAAAAAAAAAAAAAAACACACACACAGAAAGTGAATACGTAGTATCTAGTGTGAACGTACCCACTTATTTCTGTAGAACATTGTTTTCGTATTCGCATTATGCAAATCCATACAGTTCAGTCAGTTCGATTCGTGTTCTAGTCAGTCTCCCATCGCCCTCTCACGCCATACACCAGGACAGGCAGTGTATCTGTGATTATAGATTAACGTTTGTTTTCCCTCGTCTTCTTGTACTTTTTCATTTAAATAACGTATTAAAAATAGGGGAAAAAATGAGAGAAAACAAATCAGGCCATAAAGCCCCAATCAACTCGGAAAACGGGGAGAGAAGTGTCCAAGAAAAGAACGGTGGTTGAAGAGTTGGGCACTAGATTGACTTAAATCTACTTCTTCTATCTTTTATACTTCGCCTGCCGCCTGTTATACTAACGATATGCCTTTTACGTTAAAAGAAAAAAAAGGGCCAAAAGGCATTGTTCTGTATATGATTTGTTATTTAAACCTTTACATTTTTATAGCTCTTCGTTTGGTGTTTTACTTGCCTTTAGACTAAAAATCATCCTCGTCATCACCATCATCATCCCCAACACATTGGCATCGTCAACATTCCCATTTTTTTTTTTTGTATTTTCTTGTATCTCGTTCATCTTTTTATACACACCTATAAAGCTCATCTACTCTTTTTTAATCGTAAATCAGTGTTATAATCATCACCAACCCAACTAAATCGAAAATCCTACTCCCAAAGGATATTGGTCAGCAGTTTTCCTATACCGTACCGGGATCATCACTACAAACGAATGTATTTTCAATACATTCGGAGCCAGGGAGTGAAAATAAAAAAAAAAATAAAAGAACATTCACTAAAAAATAAAAATTTTTTTTGTTTATTCCCTCTACTCACATATGAAATTACACATTATAAGACACCCAAAGACTTACATACATACATATGATAAAACATACTACATATTTACATACATACATATGTATATATAGAATACAAAATATTTATAATGTTGAATATGGTTTAATGTGTATGTACGTATGTACATATGTATGTACGTTGAAGGCCACATAAAGGCCATAAACTTAAACAAACGAAAATAAATTCTGAAAATTGTTTAACGACAACTGCGGGCAAGGCGACAAGAAAGGCAAAGACATACATATATACATACATAATCATCATGCTATTAAAATGTAAAACGTGAGTGTAAATCAATTTTTATAGTCATCCTTAAAGGAATATTCTATTCTAAACTAGACGCCATTTAAATCGCAAACAAACATTTTAAATACGAAAAAAATATTTAAAATTTAGAATTAAGATTTTAATTTATTTACTTAAAGCCCGAGCCGTTACTAACAGTTTCTAACATTATGAGACTTATTCTAACTATAATTTCATTAAGGTGAATATGACCATTTATGGAAAAAATTTACGCTTGAATATAAACTCCATTCAAATAATTTAATAAGTCAACAAACAAATTCAATTACAGCATGTTTTAATATTTAAATTAAAAAGAAATTAATTTGTCGCAGAAAGTTAAACAGAAGAGAAAAGAATTGCTTTCTTCTATTTACTCTACAGCCTTAAAATCAAAATTCACCCATGAGTAGAAGTCGTTTTGTATTCTGTCGGTTTCATAAACCAGCACGCAAATACAATCATTAGAGGATTGATTTTCATTTTCAATTATATAAACTTTTATAAACGTTTTCAAGAATGTTTAGAGATCTAAAGTACAGAAGAATTGCTTATGCGAGCATAGCATTATAGAGACACACATTGACTGACTTTCAGATCGAAAAACTCTAATTTCATGTGGCTAGAAGAGTACGGTATTTGAATTGTTACTTGTTGGCAACACGGCACTATAGAACGATGAGCGTATTTGCCAAACAAATCTCGGCATGTTCACATTTTAAATGGACATACATAAATATGTAGTACATATGTATGTATGTATGTATGTATTTTCAAATATGTCGATGGATGTTTTTCCTTTTGACATTCAAATTGATTTTATACACAAACACACAAACACACATATACACATACACTCACTCACACATGCAGTAGTAGTAGTAGTAGACATGTGCACAAGTTTTATGGCCATAAGTCAAAAACTTGGCGTTTATCCTTAAAACAAAAACAAAAGGTACGCAATCATTGCAAGGATAAAGGCATGAAATGAAAAAAAAAAAGACCAAGGACAGTAAAAGGAAAAGAAGAAGAGCATGAAGGTCGCATGCAAGAGAAATGGTATTTGTGTTCATGCATGTGAATGTGTGCGAATGACGGTATTTATTTAGAAGCGGCTATATTTGCCAATGCTTGCTTATTACAGATAGCGATGTGAGAAAATCGAAGGAAACTCGCATTGTCTTAACTAAGAACCGTTTTACGTTATTGTTTCTGTTGTTATTATTACTATTATTATTATTACTACTACTACTACAGCTATTGTGTGTGATTTGTGGTTGCGTTAGCGTTTGCCTCTTTGTCTGTTTGTTTGTTTGTTCAAGTTGAATATGTACTCAAGGCATTAGTAAATGTTTGCATTAAAATCGATCTTCTAAGCAATCTTAAGAAGAAGGTTTGCCACTATTGCCCGTACATTTATTGAAAAGTACACCCTTCCAAGCACTCGTGTATTCCTTAAAACATTTCTTCGTTTAACGCTTACAAACTTTGGCTATACGAATACATCTAGATTTGTTAGTCGATAGATCGGTTTACTCATATACTTTAACCAGATTCGTATATACATATGTACATACATACATTTATATTTCCGTACCTAAACACACACACACACATTTGTGAATAAGTGTTTTCATATGTATTTAAACAAACATTAAATGATGAATGATTTTATGGTTTGTTTGGCCTGATTTTTTCCACTTTTAAGCACAAATATATTCACATATACATTTACACACATATACATACATATGCAGACATCTATTTGCACTAAAAGAAATTTGTATGTCGAGTTTCAAGGAGTGTTATGATGTAAGAAATGCTCTGAAACATGAAACAAAAATAAAAACTTGCCCATAAAAAAGTACAAAAAATAAAAAAGAAACGAGTGAAATGTTATGTTTACATAAGAAATTGGATTTTTGCATTAGTTATGCAAAGGAGAAGTTTAATTTCTCGACCAAAAATCAAATGAAAAATATTTCACTTACAACAACAATTTCTTCTCTTCTTCTTCTTCGCCTCTTCACCGGTACCAGCACCAGTACCAGCACCAAAAAAAAAACGAAATCGAAATATGCCAGAAAAAAAATTATAAGAGCTTTTAAAAACAATAATTGATGTTCCGTAGAGTCCTGGAAGTAGTAGTATGTGCATACATACATATGTACATGGCACAAATAGATCTTTTGTAACACTCACAGGCATATGTACATATACACACACATTCATAATATACTATATGTATATGTAGAAGGCCAAAAATGTAAAAACCAAAAAAAGAAAAAAAAACTCAAAGTGGATTAGTTTTGTTTCTTGTAACAGCAACAACAAAAGAAAAACAACTCAAAATACCAAATGACAAGAACAAAAATAATACGAACAAAATAGTTGAATGCTCGTATAGTGAATATGATGTGTGTATACACGTATGTATGTACATACATATGTACATCGGTCGGTCCATCTTTGTCTATATGTGGAGATACTACATCGATGGTAATAATGTATAGGCAGACATGGAAACTATTCACTTTTGTTGTTGTTGGTGTTACTATTTTTTGTTTGTTTTCTTTTTTTAATGAACCCAAGAAAGACCAATAAATAAATTACAAGACACAGACAACCATACCAACCAGATACACAATATGGTGGAAAATAATTGTTGTGCAAGTACATACGAATACAATTTTAATATTTTCATAAAATGTTCGCTACATAAGAACATTGAACAACAACTCATTGACTATAAGTATTAAAAGGAAAACGCTAAGAAGCTTTTATAAAAATTAATCAGCCTTGATCGCTTATTGTATTTTAAAGTGGCATGATTTCATTTCGTTACTATTTGTTTGCACAGCACTGCGTGCTATAATATATATGGAAAGCGGGCAGCATCTACATTTACAAATTAAGAATGTTGCTCTGTAGAGTACTAAAAATATTCAAAATTGAGCACAAAATAAAAATTGGAACTTTCATAATAAATGTTCCTTCCATTCATCTGGAGTTCGGCCACCACCATCTTCACATTCATAGTTTGCCAAACACAATCATCGACTATCTATTGATGGGTAAATGCATCGGTGTTTGTGTCTCTCTCTCTCTGTGTGTGTGTGTGTGTGTGTATGTTTACATGTTTATACTGCTTAATGTATAAAAGGCAAAGAATGTTATAACTCGAGCAAGGATGATTTGATGAGTTGCCAAGGGCCAAAAAGTCAAACACTCGCTAAAATCGCCCACAACAAACGAAGTCTACTGCAAATATATTCACTCCCTCAATCATATCAATTCCATAACCATTTCCATGCCCATTATAAATGCCATCAGCAATAATATTGTACAACGACCACCGTAAGCACCAAAACCTTTTTGTTTCCAACTCTTGCCACTGCTGATGTTAACAATGCAATGAAGAAATTAATGGAAATGAATACGTCTGTCCTCATGTGTACATACATATATAAAATAGTATGTGTAGTCATTCCAAATAGAAAAAAAAACCGAAACGAAACGAAACGAAACAAATCAGATGGTATTCATTACGAATGTTCTTTTTATTGTCGTTCTTTTTACTGTTGAGGCCAGTACTTTCACATGAAAGTGAATTGTATGATAGACATCATTCATCATCATCAACATCATCATCATCATCATCGGAATCATCAGAATAAACTTTTGTCGACTAGCTTGCTGATATTGTAAGTATGTACTCATGCATGTATGTATGTATGTATGTGTGCTAGTAGTTTTGCTTCAAGCATAAAAATCAAACAAACACTGCGATAGTAGTACACACCATTGCCAATCGAATTAAACGAAATAAAATCTAAATGGGACCGTATAAGATTGAAATAAATATTATGGCGACATGTAGGCAGGAAGACACATGTTTATGAATATGTTGACTTACTTAACAAGCTTTCAAAGAATCGATTTTTATTTTCAAATGTTTCAAAACATTGTGAAGAGATGGTGCTTTCAAATAGTCACGAGTGTTTTATTATTGTCGTAATTTCTTTGTTTTTGTTGCTACTATTAGTATTTTTTTTAATAATAATATTATATTGTATTGTGTATTGAATCGTATTTACTTTTCTGCGATGTGCTGCTACACACTATCTCATGATATGCTTTATATACGATATGTTGTTGCAATATGCCAAACAAACCATGTAATACTTGTACCCACAATGGCAGAGATTCTGGCTGGTATACCCTTTCATTTCTATAATAATAAACAATTTTGGTTCAACTTCGCCAACACAAACAGAAACAAAAACTGTAGCAATAATAAAAAGCAACAATGACACTTTTGGCCTCAATACCAGAATGGAGAGCGCCCTTAGCCATCAACAAACATTAAGACAAAGTTTCTCTCACATTCACATTAATATTTATATCCATACGTACGTACGTACGTACATGTACACAATATTAACACTCATACTCGAATATCGACACACAAACACAAACACAAACACAAACACGAAACGAGAAGGAGTCATTTTGTACATCAAGGACCAAACACAAATTGCTGTTGGTAAGTTGGCAACATTGTAATCGTCATTCAGCACTGTGTTTTTAATATTGCAACTTTTTTAATTATTTCCTTTTCTTTAACGTTTTTTTTTCCAATCAGTTCGGATGAGTTCAGCACAATACGGCGCACCACAACACAGCATAGAACAGTAGAGAACAGCACAACACAGCACATCACAGAACAGAACAGAACAGCTAAACTCACTTCAGTTCAGTTCGTCTCATTTCTGGTTTACTTTGCTGACTTGTATCACAATCCATTTGATTTTCAATTCTCCCTGCTTCACCTCCTCCTCCTCCTTCCTTCCTTCGCCCATGTACGTACATACATACATATATACGTATACTTATATGTATATCATCTCATCTCATATCGATTGATTTGCGTTGATTTCATTGTTTTACGGAATTGTTGCTGTTCTCTGTTGTAATTGGTGTTGTTATTGTTGCTGTTGTTGTTGTTGTTGTTGTTGTTGATATAAAAGCAAACAGTAATGAATAATCTTTCAATACTTTTCTGAAATTCTTGCTATTGTTGGCATTTCTAGAAGTGTTATTGTTGTTGCTATTATGGATATTGTTGTACATCTACCCAGTACACAGTACACACAGTAACACACATACAAACATATAATGTACACATACAAATACATTTCAGCCAAGTTTAGCCAGTTCAAATTGAATCATCTTCTTTTTATTATCAGCAAACGGAAATAGTTCAAGCCGTGTTAATGTTGCCTGCATCCATTAATGAATGTTCTGCTGGTTTTTTTTTTCATGATATAGCCAACTATGGAAACGACAAAATTAATCGAAGTTAGACTTATAATCATCGACTTATTGTGTATCGTGTAAAAATTTTTTTTAAATTCTTCTGATTTATTTTTATTATTCTAGGTCTTTGATTATTTTGTTGTCACTATAATGGAAACTCTACATATTTCTAAATGTCAAATACGCTTTTTTCTCCCAAAGAATTTTCAAATTAACCGATTCTAATAACTGATAGAGACAGTCGCAGTCACTAACACAAACAAAGCTTTAATAACCGATTTAAGATCTATCTGTCTCCCTGTTATTAATCGAAGTCATTCCAATAGTGTTGTTTTTTTTTTTATATAAAATCAAATTCATTTTTCGATAATGTTCCAATTTCATTCGGTATTTAAATAAACATTTGATATTGACATTATTATCACCTTTATGCCATTTATCATGCGAAAAGAAATAATTGTGAAATATTTCCCATTGCTCCGCCGCCTTTTGGCTTCAGGGATATATACTACATATATACACTCATATTCTCATACTCTTCGTTTTATTTTCCCTTTAATATCCGATTACTAGGTGTAGGAGAATTTATCGAGCGCACAGGAAATTGATATCTCTATTAAAACTGTAAAAATTTGAGTTACAGTCTCTTACATAAGTGGTGATGTGTCTACGCATTACAGACAATATTAAAAATAACATCGATATATACGGTATCCTGAATCGTGTAAAAAGTTACCTTGAGGACAAAAGTATTAGTTCAACACAGCATGTTTCCATAGTGGCTCCTCATATGCAAAACGTATAAACACCGATTAAAAGTCGATTATGAGAAGTCGTTCGAAAGCATAAACCGCGAATGCATGTGGAAAATGATGAAACTACGAATTTCTTCCTTTAGCGTAAAGACAAATTATCTCGACGTATCACTACGCAGACCTCTACCGTTTATGTGATACTTGCCGCAAAACAATGGCTAGCAAAACAAATGTAATGATCACTAGAGACAACGCCCGCATCTTATTCACGTAGATGATAATAGTTTTACGCCGATCATAACATCATAGTTATGCTAGTCATCGAGATTGATGTGGAAAAAATGATTAGCAAGGCTAGTGAAGCATTTGAATTGTTATTGTTTTTATACGATTATCTTTCGAACTTTGTCTTTGAAAGAAGCAAAAATCTATCGCTTCTAAAAAATTTTAATTCAATTTATAACCAAGTCGTCTTTTTTTTTTGTCAGTTAATAAAAGATGTTTAACATACCGACATACATAAATACATTTACATGTATATTAATTGAGAAGAAAGAAAAAAAATGAGCAATGGAAGTAATTTTAATAGTTTGTTATTATTATAATAGTAAAAAAAAAATTATTGTTGTTTATGGTTGGTAGTCAAAGCAAAGTGTTGGTCTAAATCACAATATTTTAATGCAAGAATATAAATAAAACTCTAAACGTATTTTCTCTAAATAAGTCGAATTTCGAATTTATTTCTACATTTTTGGAAAATACATACGTTGACATTTTACTCGATACTGAATTATTAACGTTTCCAATAGGTGCTACTTCCACAACCACTACCACCACCACTTCCACTACTTCTAAACAAGAGAAATAGAAACTCTAGTGCAATTCTAAATAAACAATCGGAAAAGAAAATATTATTTTCAGTTTAGTTTTTATTATTTCCCTTAACCGCTCACAAAGGATTTTCTTTTGTTCCTTTTTTTTTTTTTGTTTGTTATTTTTTCTTATTTTTGATAACTTTTTTGTTGTTGTAGATTATTTGTGTTTCAAAGTGCAAACATTTTGCACATAAAAACCAACGCAGATAGAAAAAAAAATCGAAGAAGTCGAAGCAGAAACAGCAGAAGCAGTGAAATAGTATTCGAATGAATGGCTTATTGTGCACCTTGTACACGAAATAAACATTGAATATATTTCGATAACATCTCAAACAACATACATACATACATGCAAACATACAAACAATATATCACATATAAACACAATAACATACACGCACACACAAATATTTACAAATTCATAAACAAGGAAAAAACATAAACAAAATAAACAAAAAAAATTTATTATTGAAGAAATAAAGTATTTGAAGAAAAATGCTTCCTTTATCGGTTTTATTATTTTGTTGTTGTTGTTGTTATCGTTGTTGCTACTCTCTTCCTTCGAAATGTGTTTCCAAAATAACATTTTATTTGAGTTTTTCTTTAGTCAACGATTGTGTTGAGCTTTAAATAAATAAATATGAGCGTAAGTGTATGTGTATCTGAAGTGCAGTGTGATACATTTGAGCAGATATTTAAATACATACACCGAGAGAAATACATATAAACCAATAAATAAAATGCGATAAGCAAATAATAAATAAAAAAAAATCGTAATAATGCAGAAAATACAACTGGGTGAGGTGGCAAAAAAATGGAGAATGTACATACATACATACATACATACATACATACATACATACATACATACATACCATACATACAAATATCCCATAATTATTAGTTCTTGATAAAATTGAAACTTAATTCATTATACGATCGTATTAAAGTTTTTAAAAAAATTCATTTTTTGTTCGATCATCTTTTATTATTTCATTTAAATCACATTTCTCTGTATGGCTTTATTTATTTTTTGATTTTCCATAAACGATTTGTTCTTAAAAAAAGTATACAGAATTGCATACACCTTTCAATATACAAACGGTGTATGTCAAAATGCCAGAATGCCAGAGTGCTGGAATAAGCAAAACAACCAGTCGGAAGATTTACACACGTACAGTTACTAAAAGATACAATGGACGGAAAAATGGATGTATGGATGGAAAAATGTTCGTACATATTCATAAATGTTTTTTATTATCATACTTACGAGGGTTTGTGCGTGGAAGATCGCATTGGGTTGAATCTTCTTTGAAAAAAAGAGGCAAATAGTATCGGAAAAATGCCAGTACCTTGTCAACTTTACATTTATTATTTCAATAACGTATGTTTTTCATTCTTTGAAGATGTTCACGCTGCCATAACACCAGCTACTTTGAAGAGCATGTATTCGTGTTGAGCAAGAAATTGTATTAATTATTCAAATTTGCTTTCATTGCTCTCTCACCCTCTCTCTCTCTCTTTCTCTCTCTCTTTTAGAAAGGCTACATAAAACTATGGAAGCAATTCTCACGATATCATATACGAAATAACACCACATACAATTAAAATCATTTGCAATGAGATAGAGTCCATCAAAAGAAGTCGTCTTCCAGTCTGTTAGTCTGCATATGGAATTAATTCGATTTTGTTTGAAATCCATGCAGTTTATTATAAACTTCTCGACAGTCGAGTTTTAAATTGATGTTTAAAAATGTTTTTAGTTTAAAAATTTATAACAATTAAATTACCATGTATTTAAAAATTAATGTTAAAACCACTCATATAACATACATACCTACATTTCCATATATGTACGTATTCCTCTATGCAATTAGTGTTCTAATTAAAAAATGCTGATGCTTATTATTAAATATTCAATTTCGCAAAAATTATTTCAACCTGATTAAATCAGAGTTTTTAAAAAATGAATTTCAACAAACCAAAAAAAAAACAAAATCTTAATGGCTGTAAGAAATATTGTAAGAAATTTATTATGCACCATATAGCAGTACACAAAACTTTTGTGGAATAAAAAAAATTTAATCCCAAGAATATTCCGATATGCACAATCGCATTCATGTCTTCATTTATTCACTTATTCATTGATTCATTCGATCGTCCATTCGTTCAGTCAATCATTCGTTTGTACAAGTGAATATACTCGTATGTATAGTGTACGAGTGCACAAAGTTAAAATGCATCCTTTTATTTACGCATAAATATGTATGTATAGCAGCAACCATTATAACTCAAAATAAAAGTCAAAGGGATTTATCATCGATACACTTTCTTTTGTCATTCATTTATATTTTCTTTTTTCTTTTATTATCTGAAAAATAAAATCCTTTAAAAATGAATGGTGACTACAAAGTTATACTTGTTAACGTAGCGTATAGTACAGATTTTCGAAAATGCAGTTGATTTCGACGCATCCTACATATGGTGATGTTCCGATTGTTAGTTTTTATGAACATTATTAAACTATTGCTGTAATGTATTGTTTCTTCATTTACATGTACTTAGATTGCAATGGAATCATTTTAAAATCATATAGGAAAAGTAACTCTTTCTAGCGGGCATCTGATGTAAAATTACTTAAACTATTAAGGTGGAGTAATCAAAATAAATAATAAAATACTCGTCAACATTGTTATTTAAAAATCTTGTAGTTTTGTTTTATTTTATTCCAAATATAATACTAAAGAAAATAAGTATTTATAGAAATCATAGACAAAATGATTTGAAATGAAAAATCATTATCTCCTACCATGGGGCAAGGCGATTATGTATGCTTTTAATTGATTAAAACTTTTATTCTCTCTTTTCTAGATTTCTACAGCTTTGATTGAAAAAAAAGTAAACATTTGTAAATACATATGTATGTATGTATGTATGTACATGAAAGACACTTATTTTAATTATTGGGTAAATTTCTATGCAATCCAAAAGGGTTTACTTTTAAACATAAATCTGTTATTAATTAATTTATATGCATGTATGTATGTATGTACAGAGAACAATTACAAATTAAATTCACTTTTTCTGTTTGCTATACTAAATCCTTGAAAATATTTAAAATTCAAATGGAACAGGTAATATGTACCTACTAAAACCAAGCAAACAAAAAAATATTTAAAGAAATTAAATTAAACAAAAGATAACAAAAAGTTTTAGTTCTTAAAACATGTTGTAATCCATTACAAAATGAGAAAATTGACAGAGAAATAAAAACGAAAACTACGATGCATTGAAATGGGAAAAAGTTTTTAATTTGGCTTCGAAATATTCGAAAAAAGTATTCATTTAATTTACCAATACGGCTACAAAAAAAAAAAATAACGAATAAAATAATAACAAAAAAGAAACAAAAAACAAACAAACAAAAAATAGATACATATTGTTGTGGCCAAATCTTAATTGTTGTTTAGGTTTTATACAATTTATATAATGCAAGCAAAAAAAATTGCAAACATATGGGTAAGGCTGTTGTCTTGAAATGAAACGACTCAACTGAATGTTGAAACTGAATTTTATGAAAAAAGATCATCCATACGTGTGTGTGTGTGTGTGTGTGTGTGTTTGGTAGTACATACATATGTATGTATATAGAGTACTGGTATTAATTGGCATTCAATATTCATGTTGCAGTCAATGTAAGTGAACTAAAGTCGTTGCACAAAAAAAAAAAGAAGAAATTGCAAACAACAGTAACCCAAAGAGGACGACTGACTATATTGACCAAGTCAACTGGCATCAAAAGAGCAGAGACACTATAAAGCTAACAGACAACAATACAACAACACTGCTGCATGCATACAAAAAATTGTTGGGTTTGGCTACCTCTGTGTGAGTGTGAAGGAAGATTTTGTATGTAAATATTTTTGATTTAAAAATAGTTCTCTTTGCATTCCCTTCCTCTTTTATTTTATGTTTTTTCTTTTTGTCGTACAAATAATTTCAATAAAATCCATTCGAACACTACATATGTGAGAGCGGCTATGAAAAAGAAATCGTTCCATATTAAAAAGGTATATTTTACATAGGATATGAAAAGGTTATAAAGAATAGGTACATTCTTGATTAATTTTAGTGTCTAAGAGCCGTTTTAATAAATCATTTAGAATCATTCTAGGAGTTACAAGTCGTAAGAATGACCAAAAGTAGAGATCTATTTATTTTAAACCTGCAGAAAATAAGAAACAGTTTATTCGCTAAGTTCGCCAGATCTAGCCTTAAAGATGAAGTTTATTCCAGCAAATTGGATACAGTTGACATCAATCGGTATAAAATCACTTGATAGAGTCACAGTGACGCTTTAGTAACATCGAAAAATTTAACGAAAATATGTATAAAAATGAGAAACTGAACACGCAGTGACCATTTGCCAGGTATTATCGCTTTAGTCAGGACGACAACATAGCTTATCACATAACCCAAGTTATGTGTATCCAACATCTAATTGACAATTACATTAGCCTCAGGACTTTTGCCAGAACACTGCTACGAGCGGTAGTCAAAACAAATATTTTTACAACAATTTTTTTTCGAATATTAAGCCATCACACTAAAATTACCTTTAAATTATGAATAAAAACTAATTTTAAATACATACAAATAAAATAGAAAATAACTTATGTATGTAAATAATTTCAGCATCAACATACATATTAAATTTAATATTGCACCATAAATAAACGGGCGATATTAAACGATTGTCCATCATTTAAAGGCATTAAAGAGCTAACAGTAACAAATCGTTTAAATCTATTAAAAGAGAATAAAAAGTATCCGAAGAAAACCTTCTAAACGTTTTGATTCCATTTACGACGTCCCTTAATGTTTTCAACAATAATTAACTCAATGTATCACTAATCTTATAAGAGAGGAGGACATTTGCTTCAAATCTTTCAGACATCACACACACACACACACATACTATACATATGTATGTATGTATGCATGTACGTGCATTCAATGTATAAAATCAGATTCATACATATAAAAAGTAAATCTTTAGAATAAAATACAATTAAACAAAAGTAACAAAGTAAAGACTTTTTTGAAAGAGCAAAACGAATTTTGGGAACACTTCTTGAATTTTTGAATATTCATAATCAGAATTTTTTTTTGTTTTTTCTTTCATTATAAACTCTAAAGCAGAAACGTATATTATTTTTTCGATAGGAGTTAGAAAGAAGTTTAATCTTTCTTGTAAGAAAATTGCAATGCAATAAAGGAAAAGTCACCCGCAATTAATTGTTATTGCTATTGTAGGGTATATTATATTGTCGAATTTGGCCAATAATCTGACTGTTAACTGTTTTATTTAATTTTTGTATTATTTGATACACATACATACTAGTATTTGGTGTAATTCGTTTTTTCATTTTGTTCTTTCTTTGTTGTCCAGTAAATTCCATTTAGTTCTGCAACTGCTGCTAAAACACACACAATAAAAGTCGACGATAAGTTAAGCACTAATTAAATGATTCAATGATTTTCCTCATATTCTCACTTCTTCTCCTTCTGCCTCACTTTTATTTCACTTATACTATCTGTTTTCCAATTTCTTTTATTATTTTCTTCTCTTCTCTTCTCTTCTTTTTCGTTTTTTTTTTTTTGTTTTTTGATATGAAAAGAAGCAATTTGAGTGTAACTCCTACAATTATTTGCCCAACATGAGTCCTAGCGTGTGTACAATTAGGTTTCACTGTCAGCATGAGCGAGGTGGTATTTTGTTACGTCCTCTTAAATGTGACACAATTATACCACCTCTACTACCACCAACTACACCCTTTTGCTCTGCGACGGCCCTTAGACGATGTGGTGAATTGAAAAAAAAAAACGGCAGGGAAAAAATACTGCAAAGGCACTACATTAAACACTGATTTGGTTTCTTCGCAATGCAGTTCACTTTATAGACTCGTTGATATTGCGGTTGTCGTTTAACGGACCCCTTGAACCACTTGCAACTTAAAGATTTTCAAATGCTTGTGGTTTTTGGAAATTACAATTGAAAAGGAATTCGTTAAATGCCGTTTCGTTACTCAGTTCGTTGCTCGTTTTAATCTCTTAATGATAGAATTAATGTCCTCGCCACAATGTTGTTTGTTTCTTTCTTTAGTTAGTTGTTGTTAGTTGTTGTTGTTGACGTATTTAGCCGTTTGATAATGTGATTATATACGTGATCTCTTTATGTGTGTTAATTGATTTTATCATTTAAAGGAATATTCGTATATGTATGTGGGTATTTGAAGTGGGTGAATGGGCTTTTGCTTAAAAAAGGGAAAATTCGCTTTTGTATTTTCTCCTTCGCTTGCACTTTGGTGGGATAACGTATATAATAGAAAATATTTAAAAAATAAATAGAACTAAATTTAACCTTTTCTGCATTGACATTTCAAAAGAGCTCATTTAAATTTTTCAGAGGACTGACGTAAGTTACCCCCTAAAAATATTGCAACCAACACACTAACCAGACACTGCCGAATGCCTCCCAAATGGCAAATGTTAATTGTTAATTAAAAACTAATTATTCAGTATTTAAATTTGACAATATTTAAGAGAAAACTAGGGTTAATAACTAAACTAATGCCTAGAAATACGAGTACTGTAACTAATTCAATAACAAAACGAGTAAGTAATTCCTTCACAGCTACTTTTAGTGTTTTTGTTTCTCGACATACCAATTGCACGCCATTGTGGCTTTACCAACGTTTCATGCCAATAAATAAGTGGACAACAAAAAAAGGAGAGAAAATAAACTTTAATTGGCTGATTTTTTTTTTTTTTTTTTTTTTTTTTGAAAACGAATTTTACTTTCTTTTAGCAATTTAGTATGCTCTTCTGGGCTGACAAGTTTGAGACTGTGAGCACATCTGCCGGAAAAATACAAATTGTGCTGTTATCAATTAATGGCCGTTAAGGACGACAACCATTTGTCGCAATGTTGGGTGATATTTGTCATAAAATACATATTTTATAAATACAGAATTAGTTTTTTTTTCCTGTAGCGTTGTTGTTGTTGTTGTAGTTTTCTTTATTTTTTTATAAAATTTTACATGGTGTGGTACTTTTATGCGAAATTCATTTCTTTATTCGTCTTAGTCGCTGCTGTAGCTATTTTTAGGTGTTTATGAAGTACGTGGTGGTTTCTTTGGTTGTTTATTTCTATTGTTGTTCTTCTATTCACTGCTGTTGCTGTCGCGTTTCTTTTTGTATTCATGTTTGTATCTTTTTTTTTTTTTTTAATTTTGTTTTATTCAGCGGCAAAAGTACTAGTAGCAGCAGCAGAAGTAGTTCCAATGTTCTTGCCTAGTTATTTGTATTTTTCACTTTGTTTTGTTTTTTTTTCTTTTTTGTTTTCTTTTTTGATTATTTTCTTTTAATTTTTTGCCGTCTTCAGTATTTTTCCTGTTTAATGTCGCCTGCTGTTACTCAAGTGTCATAAAAACTGACACTTGTTTTTATGCGATGTTTTTATTTTCTGTTACGTTGTTTACAATTCGTGTTAAAATGTTTTTATATAAAATCATCAACAACAACAACAACAGACAACCAAAATAGAAAAAAAAACTGATAAATAAAAAAAAAGAAAAAAAGTACACGTTAAAAAGGCATTTTCAAATGGCAAAGATGGCAAGTGGTATTGTTGCTTATGTTTCCAGGGCCCAATGATGTGGTCTGGTATGATGCAGTATGTAACATTTTGGCTGGGCTTGGTCTAGTTTACTTAGATTAGGTGAAAATCATTTCTTATACAGTCAAACAAAAAAGAACTCGAATTGTAGATTGTAGAGTTTTCATTGTTATTAAAAAAGAGCCTGACAATCTATTGAGAAGCGGGGGAATAGGAGAGAGAGAGAGAGAGAGAGAGAGAGAGAAAAGAGCCAAACCGAACCGTTCTGCTAACAACTATGTACATAACGAAGCAATGACAACAAAAATATTGCAACAATTTTTATTTTGTATTTTCAGCTATTTTTCTCTACATTTTTTTTTTAATAATAATACATACATAAAAAATAAACTTGTGTGGTAGTAGTTTTGGTTTAAGGCTTATTTATAGAATATCCTGCAAGTGACAGACTACTACTGCTATAGCCAACACCAATACCATAACAAGAAAGCTAAATACTGGCAAACGAAAATAAACAACACAAATACCAATACAAAGACAAACATCCAAAAATAATGCCGAATTGATGATTACACATACATACATACACACATATCCACACCCACAGACATAACACTACTATTTCTACCATTTCTATGGCTACAACGCGTGTGTACATGGCTTTATATTGGTTTCTGTGTTAAATTTTTAGAAATCTAAACAACAATAAAAAGCTTAAAAACTATTTTACTAACTCACATAGACCAAGTTTAAGTGTATTTTGATTGCAAAAACCTTTTGTGGTTTTGCCAACACAGTTCTTTTTTTCTTTTGTATTTTTTTCCCTCTCATCCACTTGTTTTTATTTTATTTTTTAAATTGTATATTTTTTTGACATTTTAGTTTTTACAACAATAAAATAACAACAACAAATAAGTTTTTAAGAAGGCATCTAGAATATATACATATACATACATACATACATATATGTACATATGTATGTACATACATAGTTTATACCTACATACATAAGTATGTATGTATATATGTATATAAAGGATATGTAACTACTTAGTGATGCTATTGCCAAAGATTCGCTAAGAGTCATTTGGTATACTCCTAGTGGTGGATAAGAAAAAGATCTTTGATTTTTATTTCAATTAAATCGCCATTTAACGAAACCAAATGAACTTCTAAATCTATTTTATGTTACATTCTATACATTTTTTTTTTCATTTCGCTTTCGTTTCATTTCACAACATTTTATATTATTTGGCTTTTTAGTCCTTTGTGTGTTATATACTGTGAATGCATGTGTTAGTGTGAACATTGCAGCCAGCCTATAACCAATTTGGCAAGTCAACATCATGCCAATTTTAACCACCTCTGGCATTTTTTGTTTTCTAATCTAGCTTTGCTATAAAACTGCTGTACACACTTTCTAATACTCATACACTAACGCACACACACACACACACACACAAACTGGCAGTGAAACACAAACAATCACTAACATAACACAACAAGAGCCTTCTTAATACCAGGGAAGCTTAACTGCAAACAGCCTCAAAGTGTAATTTATTGCCGTTTTCTCTAACCGCAAGGATATTTAAACATATCCCTTACCTCAAACAAAACAAAAACCAAAAAAAATTTAGAGAAAAATAAAAACAAAAATAAAAATAAAAAATAGAACACACTCACACCGAAGAAGAAAAACAAAAGACAAACAAAACAAAAATTTAAAGAATTAACAACAAAACGGTCGTTGTTAGCCAGCATTTTAATTGAATTTCTTCTACAGACAATTTTATGTTATATACTCGTGCTCTTGTTCGTTCTCGTGCTGCTCTTCCACTTGTATACATTTTTTGGGTGGGTTCTTGAAAGAATTCCTAATTATTTTTTAATACACATACTCTAACGCTCAAGTATTTGTTGTACATATTTTTTAAACTGGAAGGGAGAGCGAATGAGCGAATTGGCATTTAAAGAAATAGTCGAAGAGTGAAAAGAGTGTCTGTGTATCTGAGCTTATCTTTAAATACTTAATTTAATTATCAATTGTCGATAATTAAACGTTCTTCAATATTTACTCGTTTGCCTTTTTCTCTTTGGTTTTTTTTTGAATTTATTTTCTTTAAAAAGAGAAGAAAAAATGTTGTGCCTGCAGTTGAAGTCCTTTGAGACGAGACTCAATAGTTGCAACTGAATTGATTTCATTGTATTTTAATACGGTTTTAATTTGAATTTAATTAGAAATTTAAAGAAATTTCTTATAAATCGTTAAAACATTTACAACATACATACATTAAAACATTTCGAAACTTCAATATCTAGGCAACTGTTAAGCGTGTAAATATGTATGTATATCAGCTTTGTGTGTATATATGTATGTATATACAATAGGTATTAAATTTTCGAATGTCATTTATATTTGGAGTTGTTTAATATCAATATTCCTACAATATTTCTTTTGTTTTAGTTTTAAACATTTTTTTTTCGCAAGCGTCCTAGAAATTCAAAACAAAAAATCAATATTTCAAAAACATGACCACAAAGCATTTTCCATTACATGTTTTTGTTCATTTCATTTTGCGTGCTGTTAATTGCATCGACTTCTAGTGAATGGAGTACTTCCTCTTCTAGTTTTCATACGAGTAGACACCATTTCTATTTAATTCTTTCTTTTTTAATATTCAGCCAGTCTACTTATTACATTAGAAATTTAAAGTATAAGAATACATTTTCGGCTAATTTAAGACATTTATTGAAGCCAACAAACTGGTTGCAGTGAATAACTTACACGTGAACCGCAAAGAAATTTTAAAAAGAAATCTATCCAATGTTTACTACGAATCGATACAACTATTAATAAAACAGATGGAATGTGTAAAAAAGCTCACAATAGTCAATTGAATAATTAGAATTGAAATGTGTTAACTTAAATCCAAAAAGTATTTTTATGTTTACAATAGCCTAAACACTGACTGTTACAATTTGTTTTTGGTAGTATTTTACTTCATACATTCCATAATAAACAATATCAGGTATGTACATACATATGTATGTGAGATTATGGGATTGTATAAACGTGTTCGGTGCACTTAAATTCAGTATGTGGGTCGATACAACTACAAGACGGCATAATAACAACAACAACAACAACAATAACAACAACAATAACAGCAACAGTTACAACAATATGAACTTTAAATAATAATTGGTACTGCTGGTAGTTAAACACGAAACAATTTTGTATGCATGCCTAAATATGTATATACATATATATGTATGTATGTATGTATGTATGTATGTATGTATGTATGTATGTATGTATGTATGTATGTATGTATGTATGTATGTATGTATGTATATATGTATGTACATATGTATGTACATATGTACGTATGTATGTGCGCATGTATGTATGGTATGAATGAATAAAAGTATTTTAAGATAATTAGCATTTCAACCACAATAGCAACAAAAGCGGCAACAATAACAACAACTAACTAACACGACGTCTACTCTTAACATATATTTACATTTTTGTATACGTGAATGTGTGTATGTACATATACATATATGTATGAATGTCTGATATTGTATATTTACATAAACCATATACATACATACATATGTACATATGCATGTAGTTACGTACGTGCAGTGTTATGATAATTTAATTTATCTATGTGTGTGCGTGTGTGTGTGTATGTTTATTATCATTTAGTTAAAGCAAAAAAATATTGTATGATTTTATGAAATAAAACTAAATTTTGTAAATTTAAAACAGAATGCCAAGCAAACATTTCGCCGCATATTAGCCGTTTTTATTTAACATTTTATTTGAAATCATTACTTTCCAATTAAATGTGAAAAACTTTTTTACTTATTTACTGATATGTATTAAATATTGTGTGTTTATTTTTGATTATTTTTCAAATGAATTTTATAGACTAGCAAATGCCAAAAACAAAAATATTAGAAACTCAATATCTCCCATCTAAAAAGCTGACAAAATAATGAATTAATGATTAAATGAATATAAATAATAATAATAAGGATTTCCATAAAAAAACAAAAAACATTCGTATAAAATAGTTTTTCCTACAAAAACATGGTTAAAATAAAATCGTGACGTATGAGTGATTTTATTAAAATTTCACATACTTAGTAATAAAGAATCAGAATCAAATTTACATACATGACGTATGAGTGATTTTATTGAAATTTCACATACTTAGTAATAAAGGATCAGAATCAAGTTTACATACATATGTACATACCATAACTTCTTTATACACCTTTATACGCTTTAAAACATTTATATTGAATTTATTTATATTTTTTTATTTCTCTTTTTAATATCATTTTAATTTTAAAATGTGAATAATGTGTGTTAATTTAGTATCTATTTTATCATATTTCGTTACCAATTTAAATGTTTGCTGGGTTCACATTGTTAGGTAAAATTTTAAACTTGAAGAAGATGGAGTCACATAATGATCAGGTGATAAAGTAAAACTAATAAGCAGCAAAATTTTAATTCCAATTTTTTTCGTAATCTAAAAATTTCAACAAAAAAATAAATATTTCCGCGTAGATGAAATCGAAGCAAATTCATAGAAAAATTATTCATTCAAAACGTATTCAGAAACGGGTATCTGAATCATAAGAGATTTGTATGTATAAATGGACTCAAACCACGTACATACATATATACGTATGTATGTTCATATACCCACATCCTCAACGTCACATAGCCAGACAAACGATAAAATCAATGGCGGTCGACATGTAAATTGTTTCGCACACAAAAACACATTAGCAGTGGCAGCAATAAAAATAAAACAAGAAAAATAAATGAGAAAGACAAAAATAAAAGACTTCGTTATTGGTTGTATGTATGTAAAGCTTCTACGTTGTGGTACACGAGCAGATTCAGGTAGAAGCAGTAAATACAATACAAGCCGGGTATAAATAAACCAAAAATCTCATTTTCTTTTTAATATCCTCCAGACACGCAAATCATAAATAAACTAATGATACTATGACCGCAACTACATTCACAAACACCGTTTCATTTTGTGTTTGTATTTTACTCTCGCTTTCTAATTTGCTTTGTTTCGGATTTCATTTTTGCATTTTTTTTTTTAGTTTAGAATCGTATAGCAAAACGAAAGCAATGACAAAAAAAATGTAAATGTTATACAAATACAATGTATGCATGTACATATATGAACAAATAAATATCACTTAAAAAAACTACGCTCACTCAAAGGCAAACAATTCAAAAGTCAATATACAACATGTATGTAATCTTTATTTTTCCACACACGCATTATAACATATATGTATGTATATGTAGATGTATGTGTATGCATACAAGTGGAGGCAATTATGGCTGTCCATCATATGTACATACGCTGTTAGATGTGCTTATTGAAGTTATAATATGTTTGATGAAATCAAAAACTTGTTAATTTTATAAAAAATATACTATATACATATGTATGTATGTATGTATATGTATATTTTTATCTAAAACACACATAGATTCCATTTTTTTTAAGACAAGATTATAGTCTCTAATGTGTTTTATCATAAGCTATGCTTGTTTAATGAGATTTAAACTAGAGATTCCAAAACTAATTCAACAGATACTCAATATATTTATGCACTTCACCTATAACTATATATCATCATCGTTTTTCATTGATTTGTACAAAATTGTAAAATATTCTATACTTGACAAAATTTACATTGAGGCACTTAACCTTTTGTGTTAACAAAATTCTTAGAAATTTAAAAAATACGAAATAGCTCCTCTGTGGTGCTAATCGTAATGAAATATTGGAAGAATTTTTAGGAATTTGCGCATAGGAATTATAAGTGCTAGGAGTTCAGTTACTTGAAATAATATCGTGCAAATTGAAACTCTTACTATGTCGGAACTCATTTAATCGCACAGTGAAATTACTTACAACGGCTCGTGAGGTCGATTACAATATGTTCAGAATTAACGATACACAATTCATAGCCACGGAATCACTGGACAATGCTGATAATAAATGGAAACTTTCAAATAACAATAATTACATACAAAAGATAATTGATAACTTTGTCTGTGAGTCAATAAAAATCAGTCTGAAAATCGCAAAACAAATATTTGAGCCACTCAACTAATTACTAACGATAATTCAACAATGGTTTACGCAATCGGAGGTGCTCTTCCAGAATTAGAAACAAGAATTAGACAAGCTTCGTTAGTACTCATGCTCTGCGGTCTTACTAAACAAATGTTTCTCATACATTTGTTTAGTAATTCAACGGGTAATGTAAAGATTGAAAATATTTTCTAATACTTTGAATCAAACAAGGTCTAACGAATATTCTCAAGCACCCAGTTACTCTTTAAAAAAATAAAATTACAAAATTTAAAAGAATAAAAACAACTTGGCTAGAAGCCAATTATTGGATTAAATAAATGAGAAAAGTAATAATCGAAATACATAATGCTGAAATTTGTGTTATTGATAGGCTTTTCGCCAGCAATAATTAAGACTATTTGTATAACCCAATAAACCAAAATTTTTTTCTTTGCAACTGCCTTTAACAGTTCTAGTTGAGCCGTTTTATCCATTTCCAAAGTCTTAATATTTATGAACTTCAATCTATTCCGGACAATAGCTAAAGGAAACTATATTATTCCTTACACTCAACTGCATCATTTCCGAACTTAATAAATGCAAATCCAAATGACCATTTAAATCAAAACAGAGGCCAGCCATTTCTGTTAATTAATATTCGTCAATTTAAACTAAATCATCTTAATCGTCATTTAGTTTCTACCACTTTAGCTGGCCACTTGCACTTCATTCTGCGACTATATTATCATGTCATTGCCGTAGCAGTAGTAGTGACTCGAACAATTGAAAAAAAAAATATATGCAGTTAATAAATAATTTTTCTTTGTCATTTTCATATCCCCATTGCAAATGCAAATTTCAGCCAGAAACCTGTCAAATGAAGAAGAAAAAAATCTAAAAAAAACCAAGAGAAAAAAACAAACCGTTACGGAAATCAGCGCAATGGACACTTGAGATACTAACGTACATATACATCGAAGTGAGTACGATCCTGCTAAAACAATAGTGACAGGAAATGTTTGCAATAATAAAACTAAATGTATTCAAAGTAGTTTTGTTGTCGGAACACGTTCATATGTATGAATGATGATACAGATTGACATCCATTGTAATACAACAAATAGCGGTATTCGTTCATAATATTGTAATCGTTATTTCATTCATAACTACAGGAGAAACATGCTAAAATTTATGGAGTACTTAAAACAAAATACCCACAATGCATATATACATACATATGTATGTACATATATGTATACAAACATATAAACAGCAAAAGCTTCTATCTTTAAAGTGTCTTATTGAATATTATTTGTCGTTGTAATTAAGAAAACTTAAAACTTGTAAAGGGAAAGGAACAAAACTACTTACTTTAATTGTACTTCAAGATCAAATAGAACTTAGATTTGGTAAATACGGGACATGGTTGGGCATGAGTAGGCTTAGGTTTAGTTTATGGCGATCATTGAAATAATACGCCCAGTACCTCAATGCACTCCTTTTTCCTTTTTCTATATCGTTTTGTTTTTCTTATGCTCATAATAAAGAAATACTCTTTCATTTATTTTAATTTTTTCTTTTTTGTTCTTTTGTAGTTATTATCACCGACGCTGATGTTGTTGTTGTTGTTGTTGTTTTCTTATACTTTAAGGTTATTACTACTGCGACAATACATAACTTAAAAACAAATAGAGGAAGTCAACTGTCATAAAAATTCTAATGAAGTTTTGTTGTTGTTTTATTTTTTGTATTTTTGCACACACTATCACAGCGCTGCCTTTCTCATTTCCATGCCAGAATTTGATTTCAATTTTTCTTTTGCTGTTTGTTAATATACAGTCACAGGAAAGCCTCTATACACGCATATACTTGTGTTGGCCAATGGTATGTTCTGTTATGCTGCTTGTTAGTCAAATTAAAATGATTAAAAAACTTCAACCATCTTATGGAGAAATTTACCCAATAAGAGCGATCGGAAAACTCAAGACGTAATATGGAAATTTATGTAAAGGTGGTGTAGAAAGTGTTGCTCGCAACAAACTACATACATTCATGGCATATAAGAGCCTAACAGAAATGACTTTAAGTTGATCACAGTCTCTTCAAATGATCAATTGTAATCGCAAGGTTTTTTTTTTGTAGATTTACCAGCTAAATGTTGGGAATCTTCAAAAGACATTGGTAGCCAGGCCTAGCCAATGTGCACGTTTCGTCGTAAGGGTTACTCTCGGCTTGCAGAGCGCCTACATACTAAACCAACCTCGTTTGTCACACTTCCATCATCAACTAATTGAACGGGCTTCGATAGCCCTGTTCCCCTCCTCATAAAATGTTTTCTCCCCTCTACGTCCACTACAAGCTGTAAGGGCATCATCTCCGCATCAGTAGACACCATGCGGATGGCAGAAATTATTACCCTGAGAGCTCCTATAGGCTGCATCTATTTCTGTTCAATATGTCCTCTTATCCATTATAGGGGCTGCATATAATCGTCAATCGATCTCACTACTTTCATCAGCAACTGTCTTTAATTCTGCTTTGGAGCTCAGTTGTCGCCGCAAATTTTTTACCGATGTATGTCAGATGTTCCCTAAACGTGAGCCTGTTTTCAATCATTACTCCCAGGTACTTAATTGATTACTTCTAAGTTATGCGCTGGTTTCCCACCGCTATGGTAATAAATTCCATTCTCTTCCTACTCCTTACAAGTAGAAGATCCGTTTTGTGATCAGCAAGTTTGAGACTACTCCCGTGATTCAGTTTATAACCAATATATAATATGCCCAACACCATTACCACCGTTTATGTCATATAGAAGCACTCCATCCTTAAAGTAGTTCTTAATAAGTTCCATTAAGTAATTCTGTACGTTCTTTTTTCTTTATCGCCCTGCAGCCAGCTTTCACCGCTGATAGCGTCCTTTGCTATCAAATTGGAGATCTATCAAGCCCTCTTACCCAGGAATGCTTCTAGCCTTCCATAGATTATTCTCCCCAAAAGTTTTTCTGCTGTGTCAAACATACAGAGCAGGCGGTATACTAATGCATCCTCTGCCTTTTCCATATCCTAAAGACCGTCCTCTCTTGAATATAAACATCAAAAACTTATCTAAACAGCTCAGTATTACTAGCCACTTTAAATGCGATGTTTGGGATCCCATCAATCCACGGTGCTTTATTAAGTTTCATTTCACTACAGACTGCTTCAAATTCCTGCCTGTTGGCTTCAGTGATCTCCTCCGGAGGCCGCATGTCTCGCATGGAGTATGTAATATCGGCCATCTGCGGAAAAAGGTCCTTGACGATTGGTTGCAGCTTATCTCCACATGTTGTTGCAGGTGGTCGTAATCTGTTCCAATGCTCCAGGAATTCTCATCCTTATTAAGATCGGTCCTGCACTTTGTATATCTTTCCTGTAGTTCTGCCCTCTGTAGTAGACGTGTTTCTTGTCATGCAGATGACATTTCCTTGCCATGGATGCGTTGCAAGTCTCTGTTATGGAGCGCACTTGTCATGCGAGCTTCCGAATAACCGAATGTTCTCCATTGCGAGAACAATAGTTTCCCTGTCAAAGGTGGAGTCCTTATAATTCCGTGCACGTGTGTGTGTGTGTGTGTGTCTGGGTAGCTATACAACGTTCTGAGGATTATTTGTTAATAAATCCGTTTGTAACAATATTACGTGTTTTTAGTTGTTGCTGTTCTGTGTTCCTATCCCACTGCCACCATTTGATTTCATTGGGTTTTTGTTGTTTATACCGTTTATGAAATAATCCCATATAATGTTCAACGATAATAATGACAAGTGCTTTAAACATACATACATATGTACATACAACCAACCATTAATTCTGATTTTATATTTTTTGGATATCTCTTGCTTTTTAAGTCTTGTAAACGTTGTTTTTATTGTTGACGTTGTTGTCATCATTGTTATCATTGTTCTTGTCAATTTCAGAATTTCTCACTAAAAATAATCATACTTGAGTTTAGTTTTGATTTTCCGAAAGGAGAAAAGACTAAAAAATAATAAACATAACAAAACAAACAATAACTACTACGAACAACTACTATTGCTACTACTAATACTAACACAATGAACAACGAAAACAAACAAACAAACAAACAGTTTAAAGCTGGGAATAGAGTGTAACGGAACACTTACAGTCAAGTAACAGAAACAGTCACAGTCACAGTACGTAAGAACTACAACAGTGGCAATAAAAACAAAGTTTAATACTTTTCAAAAACTTATTGTTCATGAGAGAAGTACAGAGAAGTACCACTTTGCGTATGAGGATTGTCAATTGCAAAACATGGCAAAACAGAAAATAAACGAAGAAAAATGAAAATATAAATAAGAAACGCCTCACTCACACTCACACTTACACACGCATATTAATACAAATAGAAAAACGAAAATGTTAAGAAAAATATAAAAAAAAAAAATTTTTTTTTGTTTACAAGTGAAACACTTGGGAAAAACAACATAAAGTTTTTCTTTTTCTTTTTATTTTTTCCTTTTTTTTGTGAAAATTGTAATACAATATCTTGAAATAAGTACAAGAAGCAAGTTTTAATGTCATATTAGTTGCACTCGTTATGTCCAAACACATCTATTGTACTTTAGTCATCCATTCCAATACAATTTCCATTCACACATTTCACTTCTACCACCGTCTTTATCGCTACTGCCAATGTCGTTCGCTTTCATGGAATTTAGGCAACCAACCAAGAAACTAACTACCAACCAACCAAGCAACCAACCAACCAAGTAAGAAGGAAAGCAATATTAACAACAACAATACAACAAAACTATTTCATACTTTTTTAAACACTTGTCGCACTGCAGTTTCGAAAAAGAAGCAATAACAACGAAATACAATAACACCACCAACAACAACAACAACAACAACAACAACAACAACAGCAATAGCAACAGCATCAGCCTCAACAACATTTTCAAGTATAGAAAATACAATTACCAATTATGATGACGTTGGAGTGAGTGAGAGAAGAGGAAAACTTTTTCGATTCTTAACTTGTTGTTAAACATGGAAAACTTTATTCTTATATTTTTTCGTTTTTTTTTTTCTTATATTTTTTCCATTTCAACTTTTTTCCATCACTTCTTTTTTCCAACCTCATCATCTTCAACATCGCCAATACCATCACCGTCACCGTCATCATCCGCATCTTTTTATAATTTTATTTTTTTTTTTTTCTTTTCCTTTTTTCTTTCTTTTTTCTTCTTTTTTCTTCTCATCTCATCGACTACATTGTCGTTGCAATTGTTTTTGTTCTTATTGTTGTTCTTAATGATGATGTTGCTGTTGTATTATTTGTCGCCTTTACCGACAAGAGTAATAGTTTTGAGATTTTCTAAAACATATTGTAAAACAAAATTCACTTCTATGCCATGGCATTGCTATGTGTTATACAGACATGGGTCAAAAGTTAGAATTCCCAGAGTGACAGGTTGCCTTGCAAGATATCAGGAAAGGAAGGGACAAAAACAAGACTAAGAAAAGTACTACAAACAATTCATAAAAATATGTTTAAAAAGACAAGATTGCCTGGGAATTTAGATTTCACCAGAATTCTATTGGGAAATTATATGGAATAAGAGGAGAACCAGGTGAATGTAAAAATACATACTCAGACAAAATCAATTCATAAATAAATTCTAAAACTAAGGTAAGCTGATCAGTTTATAAATTTTTCAACAAACCAAACAAGGGGCGTGCAACCTGTTTAGACCTGCCAAACAGTATACATATGTAAAGCCAGTAAGCAAGTAATAATGCAAAAAAAATTTATTCATTCAATTAAAGTCTTTTCTTTTTAAACCGCAGGAATAGAATAAATTGAAATCAACAATGTATGTATTTACATACAGTTAATGAATACTTAAGCATCGATACTTTAAGGTACATGAATGTATACTAACGCAACAATCTAGTCGAGTTTTTTTTAAATTAATTGAAGTTTAAAAAAACGACGTTCGAACGCATTAATTTCAAATAAATAACTATATATAACATGCTGTTCCTTTTTAATGCAAATAAACTCGTCTACATTTAAAGAGCGTAAAAGCAGCAAAAGTGCTTCATCTTTTTATTTCGCTTCACATTCTCGAACTCTTACTTAAGTTACGCTTTCAACTTCTCTTCAAATTATATTCACCGCTTAAAAATCTCCATAATAACATATACAATTAAAAGGCAAAAGAAGAGAAATAATTATCAAA
The DNA here is from genome assembly GCA_936449025.2 of Sarcophaga subvicina. Classification (NCBI taxonomy): domain Eukaryota; kingdom Metazoa; phylum Arthropoda; class Insecta; order Diptera; family Sarcophagidae; genus Sarcophaga; species Sarcophaga subvicina. The sequence goes on along the minus strand of OW388082.2, from coordinate 121,688,155 downwards.
ATATCTTTCATTAATTTTCATAAAGGTTATTTTTAGTTTCAAGAAACGCCCTTTAATCTTTTATTTACTCAATACAAACTACCCGCTTTGAAACTTTCTCTCCTATCGTCTCCTACCTCACTTCAATCATTTTTTCTTATGCCTTTTCTCCCATTTGATCATTTTTAAAGCATTTTTGTAAAGAATTCATTCAACTGAACTTGCGATTTTTACTTTTCTCTCCATTCACTCGGTTTTTTTTTTTCAAAAAAAAAAAAAATACATCCTTTAGTATAAAAACCAAAAGCAAATATTGCAATTTACTTAAAAAACTCTGCATCTGAACAACAAAAAATTAACCAATCTCCGTACCGCACCATAGCGTATCCATCATATTCGACAACAGCACCGACAATTCCAACCTAACGGTTGCATGCCTTTGCACTACACCGCCTGACGCTACCTTTTTTGATGAAACTTTTCTTATTTATCAACAACAGCAACAACAATATTAAGTATATTTTGTAACAGGAGAACAAGAAAAAGTTGTTAAAACAATTTTCCAATACATACTAACAAAAAGAGATTCAGAATTCCATCATCTATAGACGCAGAAACAGAAACAGAAACAGAAACAAAAGCCGAAATAGAAACGATACAACGACAATAACAGCAAGCGAGTGATGAATGTAGCGACAAAGGCTGATGAAGATGAACATGAGTAGTATTGGAGTCGAGTAGGGAAGAGAAAATTTACTGAAGCACTTAATCATCGAGTTGTATGTATCTTTAAATAGTAAGTAAAACATTGATATGCAGCAATATTAAAAATGCTCTGTGTAATGGAAAAAGAAAGTATTTTGTTTGAAGTTATTTGCGACGAAGTTGAACAAAAAAAAAATGAGAGAAGGAGGCCTCTAACCGCTAACTTTTATGCAGCGAAGCTAACAAACAAACGGACAGACTCTTGTAACTTCTGCGCTTTCCAATTTCCATAATGACGAGTGACATAAACATTAAAGCACAAGATGACTAATTTAATTACAAGCTCAAGTTTTCATGATAATGATGATTATGATGATGATGATGCTGACGATGATTGTGGTACCGTAGACAAACTAAACAGATCCATTTAATCATACACACTCTCATATACTATAATATAAAATTTATTTAAAAGGTAACAGCAGTTTTTATGTGTCATTGTATAAGAACAGTAAATACATACCTATGTACAATATTACTGATGTGTGTAAACATGTATTGAAATAAATGCGGTTCTTAATCTTTTATTCCCCCTCCTTAGTTATCCATTATTTATGAAGCCCAATTAAATGGATTTTAATATAAGCTTGAAAGCAAAGTACACTTTAATTATTAAAACAAAAAAGAGAATTCATAATTTAACTGTAATAATTCCGACAACTTCACTTCAACATGCATACGAGTATACATACATACATACATAATTGGTCATTACAACCCTTCAGTCAGGATTACGACTTAGTTTCTCACACCACTGATGTTGTGTGTGTTAATTTTATACATGAGTGGCGGGACCTACAGTTTAAAGTCGACTCCGAACGACAGATTTTTGAGAATCTTTTCATGGCAATTTTATTTACTCTCAGAGTTTTTGCCAGAAATCTGCTGAGAGGAAGTCACCGAAGAAATACTTTTTGTATTTTATTTTGGCCAATAATAAATTAATATTCTAGAGAAGACATACTTTCAGTTGAAGGGGCAGACTATAACAACCCTTATGATTAATTTAAATTATTCTTCACAGACCATACATTGGATATGATAGTTAAAGAAACTAATAAATATACTGCACAATGGATAAATTACTCTTCATGTAATAGTCGAAAACATCAACTGGACTGGTAATTTGTAACTAAGAAATAAATGAATTCATTTATTGGTAATTTTTCTTATAATGCGAGTAATTCAAGTCCCAGAAATAAGATTATATTAGTCTAAAAAGGACATGTATACAAACACCCGAATAAAAAAACCATGAAACGTTAACGTTTTTTATCTACCCTCAAATATTTGTATTTTTTGACAATATGTACCACAGTTACATCCCAGGATCGGTTGAACAAAATCAGAAATATTGTAGGAGCAATTGTGGAGGCGTACTAAAATGCTATTACTCCTGGCAAAAATATCGTTATCGATGAAAGTATTGTTCCATGGAGAGGAAGTTTAGGTTTTCGTCAATACATCCCAAGTAAGAGACATAAATAATGGTGTAAAATTATACAAATTATGTTTGCCTGATAATAATAATAATAATAATAATAATATAATATCGAAATTTATGCTGGGAAAAATGAAGCGATTATTGAAAAATCACATTCTCATGATGGAGTAATGCGATTACTAAATAGATTATTATATAAGGGCCGCATACTATTTACTGATAGTTATTATACAAATGTCCCTTTGGGTGAAGAACTTTTGGAGAGAAATACATTTATTTGTGGTACGGTAAAAATGCCTGGTATATTCATAAAAGATAGGGCACTAAAAATATAAATATGTTACAATTTAGGGAAATTATTATTGATCACCATTTGACCCATGAAGCAATGGCAAATGAAAACCAAATACCAACACATAAACATGTTCTTCAATCACATGAGGGATCTGCAAGAGAGTCCCGTAAACGATGTAAGGAGTGCTATAAAAATTAGTCCAAGCAAAAGGGCAGACATTATGCCACTAAACTATATAAAGTTAAGACGTATTGTGGTCATTGCAAAGATCATCAAATTGCACAAAATAATGTTGAGTTTTTATGTATATTTTATTGAACAAAAAAGTTATGTTTATAGTATTGAATTATTATGTTTATATTATTAATTATAATTGTTATCAAAAATAAATTCTTTTAAGAGAGAGTGACTCTCAGGTATTTTTTTCGACAGTCGAAGAGTTAAAGATCGAAATATTTGGTATTACGTATCATCTAATAGCATGATCAATTGAGTACCACCGGTGGTACACGCCACCCGATAAGACAGTCTAGTGCGGGCCACTGGTGATACGAGCCGGCGTGAACGTGCTAAATTACCGCTAGCCATAGGTATTCTTTCTTCTTACGATCAAGGACGTTAACATAAATTCCATTATATTTCGTATTTCTTTTTAAAACAATAAATTTTAGCCTCTTGTTTTTTTTGCATTTTTTTTTTATAATGTTGTATTCGTGCGGATACCAATGTTACTTATACATGAACTCTCTTCATACTAGTGGAGGAACATGGATGTATGTAGAATATATATATATATATGTATGAAATCACTTAAATCTTGTAGGAGGAGAACACTTATATAAAACTGAACTCTAAATTTAACGATATCTCAAGCATAACTTCACTAATTTCAACGAAAATAAAGAGTTCTTTAAATTAACTGCATAAGATTGATACAGAAAGAGAAGACTAAATATGAATATCAACTAAAAAGCGTAAATAAATTGAAATAACACAATGGTACGTAAATAACATGTATAACATATGGACGCTTTTATCCATAATCTTCTGAAGGCATCGTTTTAAAGTAATTTAAAGCATTGAAATTATTTCTATTTACTCTTAAACAGCACTCGTAACGTGTTATTAAAGTTTACAATTTTTGGTGAATTTTAATTATTTATTGATTTTTTGTAGGAAATTCCATTGAATCTGAATCTTATCGTCTAATTGGCAAAATCTCTTATTTTTAACCATATTTTTAAGGGGTTATAATAACAAGAGAAAACGAAACTCCCAAGTTTCATTTTTAAACAGTCTTACATTTTCTTCCGTTTTATTTTCTTTTATTATTTTTCTTTATTTTTTTTTTCTCTTTTGTAGCCTTGCGTAAAAGGACATATTTTCTTTTCGAAAAAGTTGGCAACAAGACTATGAACTACAAAAGCATCAGCTTCAGCAGCAGGAGAATATCTTATAGAAATTGAATGAGTTTCCTTGCTGGGGGCTGCATTTTAAATATTTTGCGTTAATAATCGACATTAAAAAAATGTAATAAGCAGCACAAAATGAACAACATTTCTTAATCCTTGGAATCTAATGCATATGAAAATAATCATAAGCGAAAAGAAGAATGCTTAAGAAAGAAAAACGAAAATAGAGAAACTTGAACGTACGCAAAAAGGACTGGCGAACACATTCACTCCAACAAGGCGGTTACTTAAGAAATCCGTTGTATAAAAATAAATCAATTATTTACGAAAAAAAAAATTGCTGCTAAAATATGGAAAAGGAAGGTATAGAAGTCGAGGGTAAAAAATAAGTAAAAAAAAAGAAGACGAAGAAGAAGAAGAGTCAGTGCTGCTGCAATTTTCTGGAGGGCATTTTTTAACAAATAAATTTCTACTTTTTCCATTTTATGTTTATAATTTTCTTTTTCTTTTTTTGTTTCTTTTTTTTATATTTTCTTAAGCTTTTCTGATTTATGGGTGCATAAAATAAAACATAATTTTTTCCACATTTTAACTGCCAAATAATAAAAGAGTTTAAAAAGCATTAACTAATGTAAGTATTTGGGAAATGCAGCGCGTTACTTAAGGTTTTTTCCTGTTAAATTTTTATAAAACGATATGCCTTTTAAACAAAAAAACCAGAATTAAGCATTTCAAATCAAAATCGTTAGCGTAATAAACAAAATTTATTTTGAAGACTCATTCAAGAGATTCTCATAATCATCATGTTTTCTCCCACTGAGCAGACCATGCCTGCTTTAGGCCGTGACTGACTATCAGATTTAGGCATTCGACATAAATCTACCAATAAGTACATATCTGTTCAAAAAGTATGATAGTGAGTACTAGAAAGTTTAAGGGTGTGACAGATTTTTTGACAAGTCTGTCCGATATCATAATCTTTTAGAAAATTTCATAAAATAATTTTTCTGTGCGATCAGAGTTGATTTACTTGGAACAACTGTACAAAAAAGTGCCTAATCATTTGCTTATCGTATTGTATTGTATTTGTTTATCGTACAATAATAACATAATAACAATAATAATACAATATAATTTTGCTGAACTTTAAAAAAAATAGAATTTGAAGGAATATATGGTAAATGAAAATGGCAATCAGAATTTACACTAGAAAGACATATACTATGTTTTTGCACCCGTTTTTTATTACAGTGTACCACCATAACACGTGTTTTAGTCTGATTTTCTTACAGTAGGACACAAATCCATCAGATTTTATTGTTTTTTTTTACAATATCGTACAGCTTTGTGGGATAGTCAGTCTACGGCCTTTTATAATACTTTACAAATTAAAATAAATTTTTATATAATTAAAACTACACAAATGTATGAATTAATCAATAAAGTCCTTTTACTTGTACCAGATGTGCCGGTATGTTATGCACAATGCAGTTTTTTACAGTTAGCAGCCTAACGCACGCAGCATGTGCATCTAATGCCTTACATTATACAAATTCTGTATGGGTTCACATTAATACATACTCTCTTCTGAATAGCCTAAAGGAGTTTTGAAATAGATTTCTTTTGTAGAGTAAAAATATGCCAAATAATAAGAATACATGTAATGTGTTCATATTTTAATACTACATATGTATGTACATATATAATTGCATGTGTTATTGAAATATTTTACGATTTTGAAAGGATTCTATTTTAAATTGAATAGAGCTAATAATATAATATTTTTGTACTTACTTTATAACATTACGTAATAAAATCTAAATCAGATCAGAAAACAATTCTATTTCAATATTTAAATATGATCTTTTTTTCAAAGGTCACATTTTAGTTTAGTTTATATATGCATTTATTTATTTTTATTCTTTTTATTTTTATTTTTATTTTTATTTATTTTTATTTATTTTTTTTTTTCATTTTTCTTTTCATATATATTTTAATTATTATTATTATTGTTATTTTTTTTCTTTCATTCTTTCTTTAATTTTATCTAATAACAAAAAGTCTTTAATTTTACCTTAAATAATTGGAGAGCAAAGAAAAATCTACACACACTCGCTCGAATGTACTCATGCGTTGGTGGTATTACGTGTGGATATAATTTTCCTCTTCGATTTTCATTCCCTTTCCTGTACACTCACAAATTAAAAAAGGATTTTTTTCTCAGATCCGATTTCATACCATACACATCCTTTAAGATTTAATTTAATTTAATTTTGTTATTCTGTTACATCTCTTAAATACAAATATAATACAATGTTGAATAATAGGTGTACGTATAATTGTGGTGACAATTATCCTTTTATTATGTATTTATTCTCGTTTAAAATTAATAGTATTTATTACTAATCTGCCTTATAATTAACTTATTTATCTATGGTTACAAAAAGAAAAAACAAATGAAAATTACAAAAACAAAAAGATGATGTTTCAGTCCAAATCGTCCGATAAAAGTCATTTGTTTCATTACAACAAGTGTAAGAATATATACATATATATGTGTCACCTACAATGCTTCTGTTATTTACACATGTATTTACATGTACATACATATACACACATATATGATACATAAATACATATTTTATGTTTTTGTTTTTTATGTACGTTTGGAATTATGAAAATTATGTCTGAATGTGTTGTGTTGATGTATATTTGTCTGTTTCTCCAAGACCTTTGGGAACATTAAATCGTTATTTTCTTAACTTTTGAATATTTCAACCTTTAAATCGTTTTCACTGATCCTGGCTTAAAAATTTTATTGAAAAAATAAAAAAGTAAAGTGGAAAGTAATTTGTACAAAGTAATTTCAATCATTACGTGGGCGAAATGTGGTAATAATGTTAGTGATTAATGGAAGTTAATTTTAATTGAAATTAATTTTCACAAATTTATTTGTAGATTTTTTAAGAAACTATGTATTTATTTTTAATTTTATTGTTTTGCCTTCCAAATATAATAAACTATAAATATTAATATCAAATACATAATAATAATCAAATGATCCTGTATTTATAATCAAATTAATTATAATTATTACAGACAGCAATGTGCAGCCAATTAGAATAAATGAAACCAAAGTAAGCAACATAGAATATGTACAATTAATATTTATTAATTTAAATAAAGCTCTAAATATTTATTTATAACAAATTAATATTGCATTTGTTTTAAAAAAAATTGAAAATAATTATTCAAGAAAACAATTCTGTATGCACTAATTTCCTTCCGTATGTCTGTCTCTCTATTTTCTCTATTTTCATACTAACAACTGACTGCAAACATAACGTTTCAAATGCAAAAAAAAAATTGAAATTGCTAGAAAAACAATCTCATTTTGAAATGACAGCAATAATTGCTTTAAAAATATTTATTAATTTACATGAATTTGTTTTAATTAAATATGTTCAAATACAACATATAATACATACACATGTACATATGTATGTATGGATATGTACGTAAATTCGATTTTACAATATTTGTCAGTTGCTTTAATTGCATACGACAAACAGCAAAGAAATCAATAACAATACATTTGTAATACAACATACATACATACATGCACACACACGTACGTATTCATTTCATGCATTCAATCTCTGAACGTATAGGTAAACAAATGTGCTACGCACGTTTACTGTTACGTTACAATTTATTCAATATAAACATGCCGTTATTTATGAGCGTGTGTATGTGTGTGTCTGTGTATGTAGGTGTTTTAATAAATACAATAATTTCATTAATTAACCCTAAAATAATGAATTTTCACTGTGTAACCCAAAAGACCAGAAGATGGCCAACCATTACACTAGCCAATGGTTTATTGCATGCATTTACACTTATTTTGTTTTAATTTAAAATAATAATTATTTTCATGTTCGTGTTTGCCTATCGAAAATAATCATTAAACAAAAAAAAACAGATTTATCACAGAATATCGAATTTAAGGCTGTACATATGTATGTATGTATACATATGTATGCATGTATATGGATTTAAAGCAGTGACAATTAAAAATTAATAAAACCGTTAAGTCAATTCGAAGAGATCTGATTTAAATGCAGACCTGGCTAGCAAATACTATATCTGCATATAGTGGCATACAAAATTACACTACATTCTCAGTAATATGTATATAGTGTAAGATTAACTTGAGAATTTTATTTATTTAAGAACAAAACTCATTTACTTGTGTCTGATTATGAGAAGATTTCGCATATTCTTTTATTCTCTCTTCTGTAAGAGTTTCCGAAATAAACATTTAATTGTAATACTGCACTTATGTATGCTATGTCAGTACAAGAGTAATCCTCGATTATAATGAACATAATGAAAACAGGCAAAACGGTTAATATAATAATGACGTAAAAACAAAAGCAAAATATTACTTTCAGTAATCGACGTAATTTAATAATTTGTTGAAATTACAAATTCATTTGCTTCTCCAGTCTATAAAAATTAGTTTCATGTTAATTGATTTTAATTTTATTTTTAAAATATTTTAAACACAATTAAAATGATTAACAAATAAATGCTTAAAATATGTCGTATTTCTTTAATGTATGTATTTTAGAATAAATCATATTTAGTTTCGTTTAAGCTCTTTATGTGAACAACCAATGTATATGCGCCAAGTATAATTTTTTTGCCTTATAGTAGTTGGTTGGACAACAAGTTTCTATAATTGTATCCAATAGGGACTTTCAAACTTTGACTGTTGATAACGGCCATCTTGTTGAAGTCACATGTGTCAGATTAGTAGCCAGTCTGCCCAAGACGTGCAAATATTAAAATATTTTTATCAAAAAAAATGTTTTATCAAATGTTCTGATCGGACAAAGTACCGCGCACTTCGGCCTAGTGGTGAATAAATTCGAGTCCACTGATTCAGTAAACAATCGACCAACAATCGTTCAACGACAAAACGCAAGATCTTCCGAGAACAATTCTGCAGTTCGTGAAAATAAGCAAGAGCCCTCTCACAAGAACAAGAACAACTTAGCTGATGTTGCTTCGACAATTTGGCTTGCACGCGTACAAAAATCAACTGATTCAGGAACCAGCAACAGGATTTGAACTGGCGATCGAGAGCGTTCGATTTGACCCCAGTTAGACAATGTTCCACAATTCAACTGTATTTAATGGAAATCTCACAGCTAAAAAATCATTCCATCATTAGTATACAATATCCAATTCAAAACACTAACATTTAAAGATATAATTACGTACAGAATAAATTGAAAACCTGTATCAAAAATAATGCTGATGAATACTTTGCTAATGTAGCAAAAAAAAATATGAATTTGTGTGTCAAAGAAAGTCACAATGTAAATAAAGGTTCTGCTATCGAAACAGTCTTTAAGTTATTCGTAACAGCCAAAAAACACAATAATGGAATGGAAGTTCGAAATGATAAAAGATACATATGTACATATGTAGAGACAAGAGACATGGATGAATTCTGCCTAAATAGAAAACTTTCACGTGCCACATACGTTGTACAGTAAAAAAAATAACAATCCGTTTACGGTTTGATAAACTTCAAACGTATCGTTTAAAACATATTCAACTACATACACATTGTATGAGGTTTATTTTTAACTGATGCTAGCCTCTTCTCGAAAAGAGAAAAGATTAAGTTTTTTTTTTCGTACAGTTTCATGGTTGGCCAACGAATTATATGCATGAATGTAAAAACAAACATATGTACGTATGTATGTATTTAGATATTTAGTTGTATCAACGCATACATCGGTTAACAGACGTATTATTAGCATTAAGAAATGCATATATCCCGATTTTATAATGCAAGAAAAACTCTATTCGATATTAAATTAAGACAAAAGCTTAACAAAAATAACAATTAAAAAACACAATTAATTAAAAAAAAATTTTAAACAGTAACGAAAAATTAACTGTGACATTAAGATATGTGCGAATAAATGAATTCATGGAGATGGGGAAATAAAGAGATAAATTTCCAAGAAAAATAAATAAAATGCCATGGAGTGTCCAATCCAACCATGTATGTATGTATCCGAACTCAACCATATTGAAAATATTTGATGAAACTTAAATATGTTGCAGTTACAGCAAAAAAAAAATTCAGGGGGTATGATATTATATTAGCAATTGGGACTTGTCGAAAAGCTATTGGATTCATGCCCAACAGACTGTAGGATGTATGTATGTATTTATGAGAATTTATTTCTTTATCCCCCGGATCTTGAATAAACATATGTAGTATTTGTTTTTAGCTTTAAATGCAATTCTTTAATTATGATTTCTAATTTCTATTTTCATTCACAACCACCATCTTAATGTAATATCAAATGGCTTTTAAATTTATTACAAATTCGAAACATAGTATACACAGGTATTTTCTCTGTTTTTTTTTATAAATACAGATGAGTGAACCAATAATACTAAATGCGGCAATGCGATTGACTGACAATCAAACAGTTTATTTAAATATTTTCGATATTTTTTCCAAGTCTGACTGATAAGTAATAAATGTAGTTATGTATGTATGTGTGAGTATTTGTACATTTTGTATGTAATAATTGTTTTAGTCGATATGTGTCGATATAGTTTCCTAAGAAAGTCATGGAAATGTCTTTAACAACTCTCAGTTTGTCTGTGTCTTCTTTAGCACTGGAAGATAATTTACAATTAAACTAATTCATTAGTTAAATGCATACATATGTATGTATGTATGTATGTATATACAATGTATTTTATATTTGTAATATTGTTGTTATTTATAATAACTGATATTAATGATGTGCAGTATTATTAGGTAAAATAAAATTTATGAAATCGTCTAAATAAACTGAAAATAAGAAAATTTACAAATCCATACTTATCTCAGTATAAATATTGAATTATTTACGAGTGCTATATATATATATATATATATATATATACATACACATCACAAAGTATGTATAATTGTCAGAGAGATCTTTTTTTATATACAGTGTTTATTTATTTTCAAAGTCTGAAATTCATTCTGCTTCATTTCACATACGATTTGATAGTGAACAATATTAGAGGACATCGTCTGTCCTTCCAATCATTTTCATTTTTTCGTTTGTTTTTTTTTTGGTGTTTTTCTTTTCATTTTATTTTATTCTAATGTTGTTTTAGTTTTTGTAATTTGTTTTCATGATTTTTATATAAAATTATTATCTATTTACGCATACACTATCACAATCCTGTTGACACGCAACAACCGCGTTCCTTTACATTTTTTTTTTATTTTTTTTATTTTTTATTTTACTTAATTACTATTTAATTATTTTATATGTATGTATGTATGTATGTATAGTGTATAGAATTTTTCCTTTTTATCTCTTTAGTCAGTCCACAATCTTATATAATGATACAACGATATAGTGATGATTAAGATGATAATTTTAAGAGCGATAATGACGATGATATTAGCGACGCAGACGATGATTATGCAGATGAAGATGATGATGATTATGATTATGAGATGACGCTAGTGATGTAATGTAATGATGACAATGACATTGAGGTTGAGAATGAGAATGAGGATGAGAATGAGGATGACTATAATTATGAGAGCGATACTTAAGATTATTGATTATATTGCTTGTACAAGTACCACCAAATCGATGATGTATCTTATTAGAAGTAGAAGATGCAACTAAATTCAGTCAGGCGCAAATGAGATGCTGATAACAGACATCCACTTTCATATACAAAAGCTTAATTATTTCTATCATTCTTTTGTTCTTTGCGAAAATTAGTTTTTTTTTTGTGTTTTTCCTTTTATCATTGTTGGTTTCGGTTAGTTGTTAAGTGTTGTACAGTAGGAAAGTGTTTTAGGTTGCGAATGATTGCAAATAGCTTTACGTTTACACATCTGTACCACATCCCTCTTGAAAGCCTTCGTCGGGTGAGTTACGACTCGTGCTGATTAAGGCTCGTTTGATGGCAGTAACTGGTGGCAGGACAGGCACGCCTCCCTTCTGCCACACTCGTATCGTTTTGGCATTCACTGATGACGATGATGATGGATTCATTAAGACATTATTGTGAAAGGGATAACTTCTGCTGGAAATGTTTGGATCGAAGCTGGCTGTGGGTTTTTGTCTAGGCAGCGTTCGACTTGTAAATGGTGGACTACTGTTGCTATACGTATTGCTGGACATTAGAGTGGCTCGACTCAAGGGATTACATCCGCTGGACTGTCTACCCAGAGTACCGCCAAACAATTGTTTCTGCAAGGAATTAATTTGTAAATGATGGTTAAGTTGCAATTCCGCTCCTGGTACCACAGGCAAGCCATAGTCGTTTGGATATCCACTCATAACAATGCCGGAGCCAGAGTTGGAAAGGTTTGTAGTAGTTGTTGATGCCGTTGATTCAGTATTAATGTTACAACTGCCGTCATTAGATTGGAGATTGTGATTAAAATTAGTGCGAGGAAAAGTTTTGCTAAAATTTTCGTTACTTGTACTGCCATCATGGATATCATAGAGCTGGGTGCCATCCATAATCGGTGTTTTATCGGAATAACGTCGCAAGAATAAATCATCCGCCGATGATGTACAGGCTGCAGATGTTATATCTTCCCATAAACCTGAAGGGTATAATGAATCACAGCCGCCAGCCCTTTTGTACTCGCCATTTGTCGTCAGACTAGCCAGTTCTGTGGCCAACGCTTTCTTTAACGTGGATGGTATTTTCAAATCGGCGAATTCTTCGCCTTCAAAACGCTTGGTATCGTTTATCAAATCTGGATTATTACCGGCCGAAGCAGTAGGTGATATAAAACATGAGGCAGTGGCTAAAACACTTCCCGCCTTATCATAACTGCTGGTTGCATACGCCATGTCGGTAAGGCGAGGAGGTTTCTGTAGTGGATTGGTATTTTCGCCACCCTCATTTTCTATATGTATCGTTTCGTCCGAGACGATTTTCGAATCGCCACCAGAACCGTTGTTAGTAGAATTAGCCATTGTGCCATTGACTTGCGTCTTATTTATAATCAAGTTTTGTTGATTTATGCTCGTAATTACTTCCATATGATTAGGAGTTTTACTGGCATTGTAAGGTTCGCGCTTTAGTCTCATCAATAGAAACATGACAAAAAGTAAAACGAAGAGTATTAGTATGACCAATGCAGCACTTAAACCTACTATTTGGCCACTGCCTAGTGAAGCCATTCCAGCAGCACGCATTTTCACATGCAAAGTAAAATTCGCTTCTGAAGAACCAGCACGATTTTCGGCGACACAGAAGAACTCACTTGAATCAATTTCTTGAGCATTGGTGAGTATTAAGCGGGAGGTTTTTTCAAATCCTCCATGTTCAAAAATATGCAGTCTTTGATGTGAACTAAATGCTGTGTTATTTGTTAGTAGACGACCATTCCAATACCAGTTTACAGCGGGTGCCGGTATTGCTTTTGCTCTACACAATATGGATGCATTTTCTCCCATAGTGGCTTCGACATAATGATTTGAGGGCAATATTTCCGGTTTGCAGGCAAAGTCGTCAATGCTCAGTTCAGCAAAAGTTTGGTCTAAAACCCTTTCGGGTCCTCCGGCACATGCTGGTGCCACTGGATATGGAACATTCTGTTGCATTAACCACAACTTGGCGTCACGTAATCTACAATCGCACATCCAAGGATTATCGTGCAATTCTATACCATGCAAACGACTTAAGGTTTCAATAGTTTTTGGTACCAGCTCACTTAACTTGTTGCCGTTTAAACGCAACAACGTTAAACCGTCCAATCCCTCAAAAGCCTGAGGAGCTATCACTTGTATATCGCAGTGCGAGAGATCTAATTTGTGCAATGCCGGTGTGTCGGCAAATGCATTGGGCTCAACTTTTTGTATACGATTGGAAGCTATGGTCAAGTCTCTCAATGATGATATGTAACTGAGTGCCATAGACGGCACAGCGTTCAACAGGTTCTGTGATAAATCTAATTCGACTAGATTTGTTAGACCCTTAAATGTATGCGGTTCTATATGTTCTATGCGACAATTGCGCAAATAAAGTTTTTGCAAATTTAAAAGGTTCGATCTCACAAACTGTTCATTCAGCAGAGTTTGCAGTCGATTCCCTGATAAATCCAATACCTGTGTCGAGGGATCTATATTCTCCGGTATTCGCAAAAGCAGTCGATCTATACATTCCACTGTTTGCTTACCACCTTTCCACTTGCAAGCACATACCGTCTGACACGTACTCATTTGTTGATGGTTGATACTTAAAGGGTCATTATCCGCCGATTGTGGTAGTTGATCATGAAATGGATCCAAGTATTCCTCTGAATGAACGGGACTGTCTATCATCGCATATAGATTACTATTGACGCTATCTATCTGATGTTCGCCATTTCGATGGCGGGAACTAGTCGTGTGCAAATTAGCGTCGGTGGGATGAGAAGCTGTTATTATTTCCGTTTGATGATGGTACGTATGGCCGCCACCACTGTAATGTTTTACTTTCTGAGTACGGCCGTAATGTGATGAGGAAGAAGAGGAGAATACAATCGATGTGAAATGCAAAACTAACAGGTAAATAAAAAACGCCATTTTTAAAGCTTGACTCATATTTCTGCCTGTACTGCTTGCATACGCTTTTATTTTTTAATCCAAAATTTTTGTGTTAATTGAAAAAAAAAAACAATTAATTTCCTTATATCATTTCGATTGTTGCTACTGCTGTTATTGATGTTATCGTCAGATATCATTTGATTTGGATACACATTTGAATACTATTCATTTAAATATATATTTTAATAGAAATTTTATTCTCACAATTATTATTATTATTATAATTTTCTTTTCTCTTTGTTGTACTATTTATTTTATGAATTTTTTATCATTTGAGCATAAATTTTAATTTTATCTTTGCTTATGCTATAAAGTATGCACTAATATTTATTATTATTATTATTATTATTTATTTATTATTTTTTTTTAATTTAATTTACATTGTATTTCATTTGAGATGATGATGTTGTTCAATTGATGTTTTTAGTTTTGTTGTTTTGTAGAAACACAAATTCACCCACAGACACACATATGTACAGACATAGGTATATATGTATGTATGTACATGAATATGTACATATGTATATGTATATGTATAGATTTAGAATATCTTGCGTGTTTTGTTAATTAAATAGAAATTTTGTTGGTTTTGTTTTGTTTGATTTATTTGAATATCGTAATATCGCCTTTGATTGACCTGGTAACGGTAATTAAATACAATCACTTCTTTAGTATTCATCATAACGGTAACAATGAGTAGATGAGGCTCACTTGCTCACTCATCTATACAAACACACACACTCAGGCTCATTCGCTTTCACGCGCTTCTGTACACTCTTCGAAAAATTTAATTATATTTGACGCAATTTCAATTAATTTATGCCAAATCCGATTTGAAGTCCTTTCAACCGTATCCTGTTTTTTTTTTGTTTCTTTCCTCTTTCAATTTTCCTTTCTTTTTTTTTAGTTTGTTTGTGTGTGCGTGCGTATGTGCGTGCGTTTGAAATCAAATACCTATTTAACGTAAAGTTTTACTAATTGTATCGTTATTTGATACGGATGATTGCGTTTCTAAATTTAATTTGTTTTCTTTCACTGAATCTTCGATTTCACAAAACACAAAATCTCATTCAATTCTCTCTTATATTCTTTGTTTATTTTTTTCTATTTTTGCTATTTAAATTTCTGTTAAATTGTACTCAAAATTAAATAAAGAAAAAATTTGTTCGACACGATACGTGAACAATTTAAAGCACCAACCATCGGCCACGGCAAATCGAGACGAACTGGAGTCGACAAACTCAAGGCAATCTAAAGTAGAAACGTTTTGCTTCGTTTCATATCATCTTTTTCGACCAGTCATGCTCAGTACCAAAACGTTCTCCATAAAAATAAACGAATAATTTAAAATGAGCACCAACAAAAAGAATTTAAAATAGAGAAGAGTTTTGCTTTGTAATATTTCCAGTCAACATGTTAATGCTACCAAAATAAAGAGACTGTTAGTTAAGGAGGTTTTTTTCAATAACAATGTACTACACATCACTATAACTATAACATCACAAACATTGGCTACTGACATTAAATAAATAAATATATATTTTTTTTTAAATACAATTCCAAGTATATATTATACTTAGATTTAAATTTAATGCAATATCATACAATATAAGTACATACATATTAAAATAGTCTATACGATGCATACATATGTATGTATGTAAACAGAAAGCAACAATTCAATAGATCTGAATAGTTTTCAAGAATGAACGAAAGTAGGATTTGTGCGAAAGTGAAAATGTTCGCAATATTAAATTTGTACAGTTTCTGTTTTGCTTCTTCAGCTTTCATACGTTTCCACAAATCTGAAAACTCAAAAGATCGTTATATTGTCATTAAATCTGCTATTAAAACTGCTTTGTAAACAAAAGTGCAATGAAAACTAAGAAAACAAAACAAAAACGTTTGGAAATAAAATGTTTTTCGAAGAGTTAAAATAAAAAATAAATTAATTTAAAAAAATCCTTTGAACTAAATTGTATTTCTTAGAAAAAAATTACTGTAATGCACTCTAAAAAAATACGGCGACCTAAGAAAAAACTACGCCAATACTTCTTTTGTTTTCTTTTACATATTTTTCTTGTTGATTTTTTAAATTGTAAATTGTTAAATATGTATATAATATTTACTATTAAAACTGATTAGGACACAACTTAGGAAACAACAGAATTCTTTACATCTTTAAATATCTTCGAAACGGTTTTCATTCACATATGTACATACATATATACTATCAAATCATACATACATACATACATAATTGGTCATTACAACCCTTCAGTCAGGATTACGACCTAGTTTCTCACACCACTTATGTTTTGTGTGTTAATTTTATATATGAATGGCGGAACCTACAGTTTAAAGTCGACTCCGAACGACAGATTTTTGAGAAACTTTTCATGGCAAATTTATTTACTCTCAGAGTTTTTGCTAGAAATCTGATGAGAGGAAGTCGCCGAAGAAATACTTTTCGTATTTTATTTTGATGTCTGGCCTGGGGCTCGAACCCTGGCTTTTCGACTAATAAGCCAACACACTACGACTATCAAATCATCAATTTGAATATATTCAGAAGAAATTATAAAGTTCTTAAAAAACTACAGAAATACAATAAATTCTTTTTCACCAAGAAATACATCTTAACAAGGCTGAATATTAATATTAAACATTCGATATTTGTGTGTCGAAGTAGATTTTTAAAAGAATCATATCAATCAATAACACTATTTAAATTCAACGCATGCATTACTCTTTATACATGGATAGCTTTAACAGATAGATCTATTTTAATTTAAAAATATATACATACATTATAATATATACATACATAAAATATAATTCATTGGGATGCAAATTCTTTCCAATCCCAGACCTCGTATCATATGTCTCATTGAGAGCAAAGTAATTAATCATGACATAAAATATCACAGCAACATTTGTTGCAGCAATGGCAGAATATCAACATCATATTGTTTACAATCCTTCCATTGGATGTTGATGACTAAGGACAATTACTATACCTAACTAATATACTTACATTCACACGTACACATACACATACATATACCTTTTAGAGTTTTCCTTAAACAAATAATACTGTTATTTAATGCTGGGAGTAGATTTTTTGCATTCCAAGCACAAAAAATAAAACACTCTCAACTGATGTAAACTGAACTTAGCTAAACTAAATCAAGTAGAGCAACTTTATTCAATGTGAATATGTTGTTCGACTGAAAATGTTGTTATCTTAACAACTAGGCTAATCGATTTTAACATTTTTCTATTTGTTGTTTTTCTCGTTTTATTAAAATAGAGTAAAACAAGAAAAGAAGCACCAGTAGCTCGAGTAACAAACGGACCAAATACTTTGAGAATAAATTTTTTCAATGGTTTTATAAATCAATATAACGAAAATGTCTACTTCATGTAGAGAAAAAATCAAAACAAAAATAAACAAATACAAGTAGATAGAGAGACGGGGGCTGAGAATAAACTGAAGGACTTAAGCATCAATCTAGAGGTACGCACCCACACAAAATATGCACGTACATACATACAAATGTAACATGAATTTGTCATAGGAAACAAACAGAGCTACATACATACACCATAAATATTATCAATACATAAATCCTCGGTATCCATCTATTCATCGATTCCTTTAAATATTTTCGTAAACACTTTTACTATTTTCACATACTATATACATACATACACACTTACATACACATTCTTACTGATTTTATTATTGTGTATTTTTTATTGTTTTTATTGACATTTATTATACAATCGCTGTTATTATTAAATTTATTTCTACATTAAGCGCCATAACATAGGAAATGCTTCTACGAATATACAGACAACCCTTTATAAGCAGAGCGTTTTTGAACACGACCGTAATACAAAATTACATTGCATATATTTAAAGTGGACTTTTAAATTGTCACTAAACTATGGTTTATAAACAAAACAGTTTATACAAACATTAGCCAGCGGTTTAATCGAGAGTTACCTGTTCATTATAATGTGTTTACAGATTTACAGTAAACAATTCCCTCGTATTAGTGCGTTTAAAATTTTTTGCGGTAATACAATTATCTATGGAAATTCGTACATATCTCTATACATACATATGTACATGTATACATACATACGGGAGTGTGTGTATATGCCAGCGTTATTTAATATATCTTGTACCTACAAATGCACTGAAACGAAACATCTTTAGATAGTTACGCTTTCTTATTTGCTGCGCCACCACATCATGTCACTTTTAAATTACATGTTGTTGAAAATAATTTCAAAACATTTTATTTGTGTTTTTGATGTCATTTTTCATATTTTGTTCTTCTCGCCTGATGCAATTTACGTATGTACATATCTATGTATGCATGTATGCATGTATGCATGTATGCATGTATGCATGTGAATCTGTTTTGTATGTACGTACATACATCCACATATACCTATACATGTATACCTACATACATTCACATGTATGTATACACACATACATATATACGTATGTAGTCGCTGATTTAATATATGGTATATTTAAATTCTACATGTATATACATACATATGTACATATGTATGTATGGATACGTACGTAGTCGCTATTTCTGAATTATAAAGTGATTAAAAGAAAACAATTAGGAATTAATTGTTCTATCCTTAAACATACATATTTAGAAATGATTAAGGAGAATAACGATATTTTTAAATAAATATTTTCTAAAATGATTTAATTCGTCTTTCTCCAAAATCTATACTTTGTCAGAATGAAATATAAATATAAATTTTTTTAAATATATACACAATCGTCTTGATTTCTAATTATCGACCCAAAAAGTTTAATTTAAATCAATGGAAAAACTATAAAAACGAAAACTATCAACTTTATTTAAAAGAGATATTCAGAAAAAAAACCTCTACATGGTTAAAAGTTAACGAACATTTAATCCTTCAAAAAAAAAATATTAAATTTTACATATTAAGAACCAAATGTTTTGTAAATAATTCAGTTTTTCGTGAGTCTTTTCAGTTGTGCATTTCCGCAGTCTGATTTCATGTTGAAAGAATCATTGCTGTTAGCACTGTCTCCAAGTTATTCCTTGCTGTCAAATTAAATTATATGAAAAAAAGTAAAGTTTTTTTACGTTTTATCTTAAACACAACCCTTTAATATTGTATTTTGAGTTAAATTTTTATAAATTTGAAACAAATTTAATTTACACTTATTCAAAAAATATTACCTTACTCACAAGACAATAATTAATAAAACTACGAACACGTCAATGTAATCATCGTAGTGTAGTAGGTAATGTGTAAATAAAATTGCCATGAAAAAAATGTCTCAAAAAATCTGACGTTCGGAGTCAACTTTAAACTGTAGGCCCACTACTCATATTTAAAATTAACATACACAACATAAGTATAAGTGGTGTGAGAAGCTAGGTCGTAATATTGTCGGAAGGGTTGTAATGACCACATATACTATATATACGAACACTACAATGTGAAGATGAAACAACGGAAAAGAGATACTTCCAATACCAATTGTTTTCAGTTCCTTAGTATTCAAACATAACCACTCGGCTACCAATTGTGACACTCTTAAAATAAATGCATATTTATTTTATAATTTTTTTTATTTTTTAATTTTATGGATGGAGTAGGAAAAACAGATTTCATATAACTTTTTTCAATTCAATTATTTCTCTATTTACACCTTCAGTTGATAACCAAACCGTTTTATACGTGAAGCGTTTATCTTTGTCTATCAATTGTTCAAATTGTCGCAATCCTCCACCTACTCCAAAATAGTATGTTTTTGCAGCAACTAAAGCTACACCATCAAGCTTAAGTTTGTCGTGTATACAATTTAATAGTTTCTGCTGGTTGTTACAATTATATATTGTCTCTGCAGTCAATATTATATCAAAAGGTTCTTGCTTCTGTGTTAGTTGAGAATATTTAGACCAATCACCAGAAAAAAACCTAACAGTTCTCTCTTTGAGCATATTGAAATCATACAATTCTTCATCATGCTCGTTCTCCACAGTCTTGATTGTATTCAGCAAAACGTTTGGTATTGTAATTTTTTCCAAAACATCCCTATTCTAAATCGAAACGAGACATCAAACTACGAAAATAATAATTTGTTACATTTTATAACTTGTCACACTTACATAATCTTGGAAAGTTACTATAGCTCCACTCAAAAATACATAGATACCTAGAAGACCGGAGCCACATCCTAAATCTAGAATACGTTTATTTTTTAGCTTGTCAATGGTGAAATTGAGTGATATATAGGTCAGCAGATCGTCTGTGCATTCCCATATTTTGGCGCCACCTTCATATATCCCTGGTATTAAATCAGAATGTTGTTGCTCTGCTTTTTTAATGTCCAAGTCGCTACTACTGTCGTTATCCTTAATGTCTTCGAGTAAAAAACCGGAAATCATATGAGTTATTTTAACATCTGCAACATCTTTTTGTACTGAATTCAATTTACAAATATCAATATTTTCCAAACACTCGTTCGATGGATATATTTCCTCTGACTCGTACCATGCAATTTGCGAACCGTCCACTATAAAACTGAATCGCTCAAAACACTATGAAATCATTGACACGATCGACGAAATGATTTCTTACCTGTTTTTGTCCTGTGTGACATTCGATTTATCAACGAATGTATTTTCCGGCTCAACTTCTTCAACATTAAAGTCGAACTTAAACATTTTTAAGAACTTTTAATATTGCAAATAATAATAAATGAATGAATGAACACAACCATTCATTGTTTTGTTTCATTTACTGCATGTTTCCACGTGCAAACGACAGATACCTATACCAAAGCAAAACTCTCTGAAAATCGCTTAAATAATATGGATTAAGATTTTTACAATAAATAATTAATCTGAATAGATCTAACGTAAAGAAAAATACATGTTTGTTCGAATTATATTTGTTATTTCATATATATTTTCATTTGATATATTTATATTTACTAATATTTAAAAAAACTTGGCAGCACTTGGAACTAATTAACTATTGCCGCAATGAAACGTCAAACATATTTTGGCTGTCAACAAAGAAATAAATTGGGATCGAAACACGTACAAGAAATTGACTTTTTCAGAAAATTGTGTTAAATTGTTTAAAATATTATTCAATAATAAAATATAATGGCCGATCCTTATGGAGATGTAAGAATTTTTTCATTTATATTCTATCTGTTTGAATATCAAGATATACATTTTTTTTACTCAAATACAGATTCCAGCAAATATGCCGCCTGGTGGCAATGGAATCGCACCACCACCGATAATGCAAGTGCCTCCACCTGGCATGAGAGCGCCACCGCCGGTAGTATTGCCTAATACTCTTAACAATTTTCCAAGTCAACCCATTCCTCCACGACAAACGTGGAATCCACCGCCTTCAGTTGTCGACATTAATAAAGGGCCAGCTGTGCCACAATCGTTGGCAAACGATATAAATACCAACGGGAATATCGAAAATAGTGAAAATGGAGTTGGAGCTGAAGACAACAAAGAAAAGAAACCCGCTGAAGTAGTGTTGCCAAAGGCTCTGGAAGATGTTTTGGCCTTAAAAGACCAAAGAGCTGCCGAATTTAATATAAATTCAGAAGATTTTGGCAATACAGATGCCAGTAATCAACTGGTAAACGACTACGATGCAGGCGATGATTCTGAAGAAGAAGGCGATATTCAAACCAATGGCGGTATTGCGCCAAAACCTGGGAAGCTTAGTAAAGTTGAGAAAAACAAAAAGAAAAAACGCCGTAAGAAGCTTAACAAGAAACTTAAAAAAGAACAGGAACAATCTCGGAGTGAAGATCATAACAAAGATGGGGAACAGGCAGAAGATACTGAAGAAGTTCCAGAGGAATCAAAAAAGTCTAAAGACTTAAATGATGAAACAGGTGTTGGAAAACGAAGTGAAAAATCAAAAAATAAAAAGGACTATGAAAAGGTTTCTACAGAACAAGATATAAGCACGGCGTCAGAAAATGATGTAACGATTGAGTAAGTATTAAGCAGTATTTCATAAAGATTTTAATACAGTTCCTCTATCCATTCTTGAAGATATGTTCCCGAGAAGATAACAATTGCTGATTTGGCTCCTATGTATAGGCAGTTCTATCGAGTATTTGAAATATTTAAATTAGAAAATAAGCCGAAGGTTTCAGAAAAAGATAAAAATTCTGCCGAAAGTGCTGATGGTAAAGCTAATCAAAAGAATTTGGTAAACAAATTGCAAGAGGATGGCGATGAAGAAGATCTTGACGAAGACAATAAAGATGAAAAAGAAAAACTGTCCAAGCGTAAACTCAAAAAATTGACAAGATTAAGTGTAGCCGAATTAAAACAACTAGTATCGCGCCCCGATGTTGTTGAAATGCATGATGTTACTGCCCGAGATCCAAAATTACTAGTGCAGTTGAAGGCTTATAGAAATACAGTGCAAGTCCCAAGACATTGGTGCTTCAAGCGCAAATATCTACAAGGCAAAAGAGGCATTGAAAAACCTCCCTTTGATTTGCCAGCGTTTATCAAAAAGACCGGTATAATGGAAATGAGAGAATCTTTACAGGAAAAAGACGACGCCAAGTCTTTGAAATCTAAAATGCGTGAAAGAGTTCGACCGAAGATGGGTAAAATTGACATTGACTACCAAAAACTACATGATGCATTTTTCAAGTGGCAGACAAAACCACGCATGACCATTCATGGTGACCTCTACTACGAAGGAAAGGAGTTTGAGACCCGCCTAAAAGAAAAAAAACCCGGAGATCTGTCGGAAGAACTCCGCATTGCTCTAGGTATGCCTGTAGGACCAAATGCTCATAAAATTCCTCCACCGTGGTTAATTGCTCAACAACGTTATGGACCTCCGCCGTCATATCCAAATTTAAAAATTCCTGGACTTAATGCTCCAATACCAGAAGGTTGCTCGTTCGGTTACCATGCAGGTGGTTGGGGTAAACCGCCAGTAGATGAAAATGGAAAACCTCTATACGGTGATGTTTTTGGCACCAATATTATTGATATAGACGTAAGCACACATTATGGTATAATTTATATTCTTTACAATGAAAATTTACTCGTAATTTCAGAATGGAATCGATGAGGGTGATATTGAGCGAAATCAATGGGGAGAATTAGAATCTGAGTCAGAAGAATCTTCGGAAGAGGAGGAGGAAGAAGGCGAAGATATGGCTAATCCGGTTGATGAGAGTGGTTTAGTCACTCCTGCTGAAGGACTAGTAACACCTTCAGGGTTAACAAGTGTGCCAGCAGGTATGGAAACTCCCGAAAATATCGAATTGCGTAAGAAGAAAATCGAGCAAGAAATGGAGGAGTAAGTGCATAAGAACTGAAGTTATCTTTTATCTTTTTATTTATTTATGTATTATCTTCCACAGTAATGAAACACCGGTTTTGTACCATGTTCTGCCTGAAAAACGCACTGATCGCATTGGCGCTTCAATGATGGGCTCTACTCATGTATATGACGTAGGTAGCGTTAAGCCGAATACAGTGAGAACGGTAGCTACGGCAGATCGTGAAGGCACCGTTGAATTGGCTTTAGATCCTTCAGAATTAGATATGGACAATGAAGCCATGGCTCAACGATATGAACAACAAATGCGTGAACAACAAAATCACTTACAGAAGGAAGATCTATCAGATATGTTGGCCGAACACGTTGCCCGCCAAAAATCGAAGCGTAAACGTCAACAAGCCGATCCAGCCAAAACTACGAAAAAGTATAAAGAATTCAAGTTTTAAATTCTACTTGAGACCTTCTAAGTTTAATTTTCAATCATCTGACATAATTCGAGTTCAATTTTGTTAAGAAAAATCTTCATCATTCATCCCGAAATGGTGAGTGTTAGAACACACAATAATAAAGTTTCCAATAACATTTCCAAGTTCGTTTTGTTTTGTATGTATGTGTGTTTGTATTTTTCCTTAAATACGTTCATTTAATTTGTAGTTTTTTTTATTATTAATCTGAATTATATTTTCTTATTTGTTATTCTAATGGGGTATTTTTTGCGGTTTTCCTTAGCGTTTGTAAAAATACAAAATTTATAAAAAAAAAAATGAGAAAAGAAATGACTATAGATTTTTTAGATAAAATTTAAACTAAATTATTTAAAACGATAGTTAAGTTCCATGGGAGTTAAACAAATTATTGCAAAGTACACATACAGTTCAGTTGGTCGGTCTGTCCATATCAAAGAATATTAATAAAAAAAAAAAAATCCTAAATAATTGTAAACCTAAAGAGTAATTTAATTTTTACAGTATTTATCAATCGCGTTAAATCATTCTTCCATCTGTTCATTAAGTTGTGCTAACAATGCTGCTCGTTTTGATTCGAGTTCGGATTCACTAAGAGCCTGCTCATCAGCATCGTTACGCGCACTGGAAGGAGAATGTCCACCATCGGAATGATTACTTCCTATCGGACTGAGTGGTGTCGCGGAACGTTGTTTATCATGATGATGTCTACGATCCTTATCCTTCTTATTCTTTTTCTCTTTTTTCTTCTTTTTGGAGGGAACTGAACAGAAGTCTTCCAGTAATATAGCCGACGGTGAACCACCATCAAGAGATTGTGGTCGTTCTGATTCACATGATGACTGTCAACAAAATATCGGAAATAGTAAATAACTCTAATAGTATATTATTTGCAACTTACGTCTCTAGAAGATTTTTTGTTCTTCCTCTTCTTTTTCTTCTTTAATATACGATCGCTTTCCTTACTGACGCTTGAACTAACCGAAATCTAAGGAATTATATTTTAATGTTTCATTACTTATACATATAGACACTATTCAGTTTTATTAACATTCATACTTACAGATCTTGAACGGGACTTTTTCTTACGGCTTCTTTCAATTTCCATTGGATCGTTTTCAATATCAGATCGGGAACTAGAGCGCAGCCGCTTTTTATGTTTCTTGTTCTTCTTCGATTTTTTCGATCTAGAGTGATGATGCGTACAAGCGTCTTCACTTTCACGTACAAAATCTAGCCAAATTTTATGTACACCCAACTCTTTTTCATATATTGCGTAAGCCTCTAAATGCTCGACCAACTTTTGAGCCGAATCATAGGGCTCATGGGGCGAAACATTGGCCTCTAACCATGCTGCTTTAATTTCATTTTCCAATTTTCGCAATCGTTTAGTTTCTTCTTTCAATCGTTCCTTTTCTATAGCTTCTGCTTTTTCCAACAGAGCATTGTATGTAAGCTTTACATTTCCAGCATCCAAAGTCGCAGATCTTTTATCTTCACATACAACAGTAGCGAAATCTTCAAAAGTTGTATTGGCTTTAACAGTAAATTCTTTTTCTTTGAGAATTTCCCGAATAATTTTCTTTTCGTCATGATACCGAGCCTTCAAATCTTCAACATAAAATTTAAATAAGTCAAGAGGTGTTGATCCGTTTTGTCCAAGCATAGCCGAAAATCGAATGTCTGCCGAAATAATTGGGTATAACTCAACCCATAACGACATGGATGTAAGTTTTCCTTCTTCATGCAAGGAGTCTAGTAGTGTTAGAAAATTGTCGCGGTTCTTCCTCTGTTGTCTTTTTAGTCTCTTCTTTTCTCGTTCTTTATCTTCCTCCTCTTCCCTTTCCAGAGTTCTTATATGTTCTTCGAAAACAATTAGCGCATCCTCCTTATCCATACCCAAAAGGTTTACATCATTTTTAAAAGCCGCATTTTCAAGCAACATTACCTGAGCTTCGGCCCAAGTAGTCGAATATGTTATTGCTGTCATGGATTCCAACAGTTCACCTAAAACTTTCATATTTCTCTTTTTCATCATACGCGCTTCTTCTTTTTCACGTTTAGCTAAATTGAATACACAGTCCTCATATATGTCTCTGCGGTCTTGTTCAGGCACGGATGTCCAAATTTTGTTATTGGCAAAAATTTCCTCGCATTTGTAATACTTCAAAGTGGAGTTCATTTTATCGGTGGTCATAAGGAATTTCTCTAAATCTTCTTTAGCCTTTTTTGCCCTTAGTCGAGCTTCTTCTTTTTCATCCTTTAGTTTTTGTGTTTTGTACGCATTAAATGTTTGTTTCTTTTCGTTGAGATTTTTAAATGAATTATAACGGGGATCTTTAGATATTATTTTTACGCACTGATCCCAATTTGCATTGGAAGGTACGTTCTTTTCACGCAGCAAATCTTTAAAGGCTTCTATTGCTTCTTTTTTATCTTTGAACACAAGCTTCGCTTCCTCAGGTGTTTCTTTTTTATCTAAAATGTCAAGTTATTAATTTGAACACATAAATTGTAATATTCGATATAGACTTACTTTCCTTATCCTCTTTGTTAGAAGATGGTATTTCAATTGATGCCAAAGTAGCAGCCATTGCCTGGTCCAGAGCAGACGAAGAGTTTTCATTACTACCCGGTGTCAGTGGTGAATGTATGTCAGGTGTATGTATTTTTGGAACTGTTGGTAATGTAGCAGGTAAAATATTTGCTAGAGCAGCAGGAGGAACTATACCAGCCAAACTAGATGAAGTCATAGCAGCGACCGCTTTTGCTGCAGCAGCAGCTCTGTTATTAAGGATACCGAATAAAATTAATTATACTCCCTATATCTGGCGCAATCATATACTTACTCTTCGGCTTTGACTTTTGCTTGCATTTCTATAAATTCTGGCGGCGCATCCCACCTAGACTCCTTTGTTGTCACATTGTGGTAGTACACTTTACCGGCATCAGAGCGATATTCTTTCCATGGGCATTGGTGTTGCAAACGTTCAATGGGCGACATTAGGGCCTCTGGTTTCTCCCACGAGCTTTGTTTTGTAATGTTATTATAGAAATATGGTCTTCCATCAGGAGCTTTATGTTCAGTCCACTCTGTATTTGGGGGCGCTGAACCAAAAGCTGCAGCCAATTCGGGAGGAGGGGGACCGCCGAAACCGGGTGGTGGTATATTGAACTGAGGCACTATAGCCGGTGGAAATCCCAGCCCTCCAATTGCCGGCGGTACAGCTGTTGTTGCAGATGTTGGTGGTACATTCATCTTATTTTCTACCTCTGTATTTAAAGAACTCAGCAATTATTTGATTATTAATACGCTCTCATAGACTATATTCCACTTTCGTTATCATAACCTCAATGACATTAAAAAGTATTTCTCTTCGAAAGCATACACACCACAAAAATTAGATTTTATTTCCCCACAAGGGACTACGAATAGTAAAACTTATAAAATTATATTTAAGGTTTTATTTCCCATGTAAAATACAGCACCAATATCCGATGCGGTATTTTTTTACTCTTGGCTTCCAAAAAAAAAAAAAATCTCATGTCAATAAAAGAGACAGAGAGATTATCTGTGTTGTTAACGTTACGTTTTAAAAAATCGCGCCTATTAAAAATATACTACTAAGGGGAATACACTACAAAGAACAGTCGTTGCTTATTATCAATAAAAATTAAAAATCCTTAAATAAATTTTATTTCTATTTCCATTTATTATTGCTTCCCTTCAGAAATCAAAAACGTATTAAACAAATTTGCAGACATTTTATTATTATAAATACATTTTAAGATATAAGATTGCAAATCAGTTTCAACAAGACAAAAAAGCAAAAGTAATTAACAATTTTAGTATTTAGAATTTAATTTAATATGTTCATTATTTTAATTAGTATAACAACTATTTGGGTAGGCAATTATATAGACGTAAACAGCATTTCTCCATCTTATGAAATAAATAACAAAAGCTTATATTTGATTTTTTAGGAGGGCGCATGATAGATTAGTCGTCTTTTTGTGTTTTTAAAATCAATTTATAAAATAGTGTAATCACCACTGGGGTTAGAGCATGAATGCCAACAACACAGAGTTGTACATCATAACGTGATACTTGTTAACATTGGTGATGCCATATTTATTTTCACTAATTGCACAATTTTTAATTCCCTGTAGTAGGTATTACCTACTTGTGATGAAAATGAAATCATAAGTCCACATCACAGGGTAACTGAGATCTACTCTACTCTGAGGTTCACATTACGGAAATGCTTTATAAAAGCAATTTTTTACATTTTATATAAATTCAACTTTCTAAACATTTTTTAAATTCTTCAAATAAAGTGAACATTTCAAATTTTTTTGGTTTAAATATTATGGTGGGACCTACAGTTTAAAGTCGACTCCGAACGACTGATTTTTGAGAAACTTTTCATGGCAATTTTATTTACTCTCAGACTTTTGCCAGAAATCTGCTGAGAGGAAGTCGTACTAGACTACGACGACTTCCATTTGCTATCTATAATAATTTAAAATAATTTAGTTGTTATCAACATTTTTTTCCTTTTTTTCCCTCTTATAGGATTTATGGACAATTAAAAAAACAAATTCAACCCATCACTGTTTGTAGGTGATAGAACGGTAAGTCGGTGTTTAAAATTACTTACTGATAGAGACAGCGTCTAATATTACAACATTTTTGAGCAAACAAAACAAATGATTCATATTAAAATTAAAATTTTTATTCTTAATCACGTACATTGTACTTGTTGGTAACGCAGACATGCGCCTATATTATCCTCGGCACTTCCTTTGCCAGAACCATCGCCGAAGTGTATGCCTACGTAAAACGGCGTAACTGTTGATTCTATTCGACAAGGCCATATACCATTAGAGCAGAACTGCATACCGCAGTGGACTGGTTCACAACCTGGTAATGGACCTAAACCAGTACCAATAAAGTCTTCTATAATACAGGGCATAGTGATACGATCTCCACAGTTGCTGTAAAACTGTCTCAGTTGTCGTTGTGATAACGGCCTCATTTGACGTGAACTGCGGTATCCAAAGTCGAAAGCACTTCTTAAGAAGCCCAACAAATCGAAGCCACCTCTTGTTGGTCGAGGTCGGCGGGATACATTTGAAACTGCTGTAGTAGGTCTAAATCGAGTGTTGACATCGTTTACATTATCCCATCCGGAGCCCTCAGCGTCATCACTCAACGGTGTGGATGTGATTGATGCTGGTGTAGTTATTGAAGATGATGTTGCTTCGGCTGAGCCAGCACTTGTTGAACTATCACCTGTATCGTCTGCTAATGAGGCGACTGTAGATACATCCATAGCTGTTATAAAAAATAAAAAAAAAATTTTAAAAAAAATAATAAGAAAATAATCTCCTCTAAAAGTATTCAGAATAAATAGATGTTTTGTTTAGTACTTGTGCTCTCTGAAGAAGTACTTGAAATCGTAGTAGTCACTAATGTAGTAGTAACAGAACTTGTGATTGGTGTAGTTGTAACTCTTACTGGTTCAGGTGTTAAAGAGCTAACAACTGTTGGTACCGACGAAGCTGTCATATTCAGTAAAATTGTTTGGGTATTTCCCGAATCATCTGCTAAAATTTGCATCTGTTGGTTGTCTACTTGTGGCATTCCGTTTCCATAATCTTCCTGAGAGACGCCAGAATTTGTTGTGAATTGACCATTGGAGTTGTTAGAACTTCCAGATAATGAACTGGGGCCTATACGAAATGATTGTTCATCGCATGGCTGATAAACAATCGAACACATGTCCATCTCTTGCCTCATGCATATTCGATAATTTTGATTTGCTAAATGGCGGCCATTATCGGCAAAGTTGAAAGTCTAATAATAAAAAGTATTTAATAGGTATGATAGGTGTATATACACATACATCTGTAAAAAAATATATTAATTTTGTACTGACCTGAAATAGGCCTTCTGTTCCAGTAAAATATTGTAAACAACCTGCAGGTGCCCTTTGACTGAACGGGATCTGGGCAATGCGTATTTCCCATAGCCTTGTTGGCAGAAATCTCGGGGCGAAATTAAGCATTAGATCGATTTCCATTGTAGTGTCGTTGGTATCATTTCGGGTTGGGTATAAATCTTCGTAACGCAATGGCTTTAAAGAACCGTATAATGTTTGACGCGGTAACATTCGACCCCCTACGTCGTAATATACTGGAAGAATATGAGAATATTATTATGTTGAAAAAACTTCAAATACGTACTGTGTTGTCCACTATTTTGTCCACACAAAGTAATAACACCCCCTGGTCCACCCGACACCCTGAAAACGTCGCCATCACATATCCCGGTTCGTCGATTCGGTTGTCCCAGTATAAAGTGATAGAAATCAATTCTAAGTTGACTTACGTCGTCGTTCATAAGTTTGATTTTTAAACTGCAATTGGTTACATTGTTCGTCATGTAACTTGGAAAATTTGGTGAAACCAGATAAGTAATGTTTGTGTTTACGGTCTCATTGCAATTGGCGATGACTTAAGAAAGTAAATATGGAAAATGTAAAATATTTTGAAAGTTTCTATGAAAATTGATTAACACCCACATATGCAACAAACACCAAAGCCCAGAGCACATTCGCCTTTCGGTTCGCCACCTTTGTTGCGACACTCGTAGGCATTTAAACAGGAGCCAGTTCGTCGCCCATCATCCGACAGACATTCCCCATCAACAGGTACAGGAAATAAATGTATAACTACAATAGATTAATGTTAACATAAAAACTAAGCGTAAATGAAAACTAAGCGTCAATTTAAGTACCTTTTCCTTGCCTCTTCGAAGTTAGTGTATCGTTGTAAATATCAGAATCGACAATTTTGTCATAAATATCCTCTGTAGAATCATTTCTACTATCGGAACATTGTTGTTGCTTCAGTATATCGTTTTCGACCTCTATATTATTAAAATCTTCACTGTCTTGTGCTGACTCCTCGAAATATCTGCTGCCGTCATTCCAAATATCGTGGTGTTGCATCGGAGGCCATATTGCGTTATTTAAAGTTACAAACGTTGCGTTATTATTGACAACAAGAGGCGCTGCTCTAACGACTGAAGCCAATATCACTATTTTAATACTAAATATTTGTATGTAGTTTGTGAAGAGACGATTTTTAAAAGGAATCCTAATTCTATTATCGTTAGAGTGGTTCGTCACATTACCGCATCGTTTAGCAAACACTTTCATTATCATCGTTTAAAATTTTATTTTATTTTTTTGTTTTTATTTCTACTACTTATTCTCGATTCAGTTTTTTTATTTTTTATTTTTTTTGGTTTTCTGTACTTTTCTAGTAAAAAATATTTTGTTGTTGCTGTTTTCAGGTTATTAAACTTTGGTTTCATAAATTTATTTGAACAAGAGAAATCATTTTTGTTTTATTTTTGTTTGTTTCTGTTTGACTTTTTTCGTTTTTAATTTACGACCTTTTCGAAATGGCTATAATAATATTTATTTGCGTGCACCGATGCATCGATGAGAATATTTATTAAAGTAACGAATATCTAGTATCGTAAGTGTGTGTAGTCAGTCTTATGACTCGAAAGAAAATAAGACCAACTTGGATAATGCCACAATGCAATGCTGCATGCAGCAATGTTTGTTTTGCTTTATCTTCTGGGACAAGTTTGAAAATGTTGCAAAATGACTTTAATCAAAAAGAGAGAGTTGTTGCTGCATTGAAAATGATGTGAACATTATATTTAACTTAGAATTGTATTTATAGAAGAAAGAAAAAGAAATAGACTCTATGTGTCTTACATTTTTAAGACGATCGACTAATAAAATACTTAAAATTTGTCTTCTTCGGAGTAGGATTCATTCGAAATTAACTACTAACTAATTTGTAATTAATGCGCAAGACGATTATTGTTATCGAAAATCATATTCTAAATTAAAATCACAAAAAAAAATAGTAAATAAAACAAAGGACTTAAGATACAAACCTGCAAAATATTCTTGACATTGGACATTGGGGGGACAGACATACAACATAAATCAATGTAATAAAATTCGAAACCATGAGTGAGTGACACGTCTGGGTCGATTTAATTTTTAATAGCAAATATGCAAGTGAAAATTCTCATACTAGTATCTCTACTGCAAAATAGTATAACTTGATAACTATTGGCTATAAAAATAAACCCATTTTCTATTCCACTATGTATGTCATCTTGACCACATTCGCATAAAACAATGCCAACGACTACTCGTATAAAGCAAAAACAACAACGATGTTAAGAACAGTCTTAGTATAAGTCTCCTGTATAAAACCTACTCGACGTCTTCAACGTTACGATGCAAAATAAACTTTCTTTTAAATGGTTTTTCTGTAGCAACAAGTTGTTTAACCTGATTTTCCCCGCCATGACATTTGGTTACACGAATGCATTGCAATGACAACAGAAACAAACAAAAAAGAACAAAAAAACAAAAATAAACCCAAAATAAATACAAAGAATGAGAACACTTAAGATAACACTACCTACCACTAGTAACTAGTAATGAATGCATTACTCTGTTATAAATTTAAAATTTAAATAACGATCCTCAATCCTTTTGAAAATAATCATTTACAACAACAATAACACGCTAACAAACAAAAGAGGAAGAAACTTTGAAAACACCTGTAATATGTATATGAAATGCGAGTACATACTCGTAGTAGCCCATTTGGCGGATAAAGCAAAAGCAAAGACAAATAAGATCACGTTCGTGGTGTGGTGCTGTGAATTGAAAGAAATTACATTGTGTCTACAACAATAGTGCAGTTATGTGGGAACATCCGTAGATGTATCAAAGTTCATAAGAGAACTGAAAGTAATAGATCGATGAAAGTAAAATTTATGAAAATAAAAACAATGCAAAGAAATTGTTATAACAATGAAATAAAATTATATAAAAAATAAACAGAAATTAAAAAAAAAAAAAAAGAAAAAGCAACTAAAATATTACGATCGATGTGTGCTTACTTCACATAAAAAAACTTTTCTTTTTTCTCTGGGAAGATAAAGTCGATAGATGTGAGAGAAACAAAAAGTGGAAACAATTTATAGACTAATATGAAGCTTCAAGCTGAGCTAAGTAATTAGTGTATGTGTTAGGCATACGAAAGGGCACTTTTCATTTATGAATATATTATTGAAAGTGTATATGCATGTCACAGAAAGCAAATAATTTCCATTTATTATTGAAAAGGAACTGAGTAACTTCAAACATAATCGAATGTGAAATGTCAATAAAACTTAATCTACATACTATACAACAGCATGCACTCTCATATACATATGTATGTATGTATGCATGTGTGCATGTGCAGAAATTCAATACTAAAGTTGTTTTCAAATTGTACACTGTTTTATCATATGTAATTTCATTTGTATTCTAAATCCTCTCGATGATAAATAATTAAAGCGAAACGAATTGAATGTTCATTTTGTTTTTTTTTTTTTAATAGTTACTTTTTTATTTGTATTGGTTATGTGATGTATAAAAGAAGTGTTTGTAAATAATAAATTAAATGAGAAAAATGCTATAAATATTAATTAATATGTATATGTATATGTATTAGAGATTTTATTGTAGATAATATAATCATATTTATATATTTTTCGAAATATATAATTGATTAAAGTTTCCAGCGTTATTGGAGAGTAGGAGTGAAAATGAACTTATTCAATGTTAAATTGAATGATAATGATTAAGTAAAATTTTCAATTTTGAAAGTTCGTTAGTTAGTTAGTTAAAAAGATTGTAAATAAAATATGTATACATATGTAAATGGTTTGTACAAATGCTGCTAAAACTACTTTAAGCAAAGATCGTTTGGGAGAAATACGAAAAACACATGCTCATCATACATACACACGCATCCACCCACACATACATACATACACACACACACACACACACACACACACTAAAGAAATTGCAACATTTGTTTTTCTCAAAATGAAAAAAACAAAGTTCAATTTGTGAATGTTGGCCTAGACTATTTCAATAGAAGGAAAAGGTGTCTGAATTGAGGATAAATACATAATATATGTGTACCTAATTCTAAAGTGTCTCCAAGGCGGTAGTAGGTCCATTTGGACTACCTTCCAATTTGCGCCACACAACATTGCACATTTCTCGTACCAACGCTTTTTCTCCGTCATCCATTTGATCGATAGTTTGCCCGGTTATATTGGCTAACCTATCGCGTTCTAATTGTTCTCGAACTTCTAGAACTTGTAGAGCGCGTACAACGGCTTCCGGCCTACCCGATATGGGGTCGGCTAGGCCATCGGTTAAGGCAGATGTTTGTTGTGCTAATTTTTGGCTATGGTTTGACAACTGTGGCTGTTGTGTTTCTCGGAGTTGTCGCTGCTGATGTTGCTGTTGCAGTTGTTGTTGTTGTTGTTGTTGTTGTTGCTGAAGGTGATGCTGTTGTGAATTTATTATGGTTGATGAAGAGGTTGGTGCAGTTGTAGTATTACATTCACTACGTTCTTTCTCAAGCTGTTGGATTCGCCGTTCCAAAGAACGAACATATTGAAGAGTTTGGTCCTGTAGCGTTGAGCGCAAATGTAGATCCTGTTTCCAGAGAGTATTTAGGATTTAAAATTACCTCAAATGTTGGAGCTAATAATACAGAATTTTATATAATTACCGGTAATTGGCTTTCGTAGTTTCTTAGAGCAGTAATATTTTCGTCAGCATTCGTACTCGAACTGGAACCATCACCGTCATCTCTTAGAGTATTCCGATTGCTGGCACCACAATTAACACACAATGAGTTGGCCGCTATATGTGCTCTTTCCTCATCCAAATATAAACACAGTTCCTTAAGTTCCAAATTATCGGTTATAAGTTCTTGTTGTTTATCATCCAGTTGTCGCAGTTTGTTCTATTTTTGAGAATGAACGAAATTAGGAGAAATGTTTACAGACACGGGATATTTTAAATTACCTGGTAGGCTGCCACTTCTTGTCTCATTACACTTGCTGTATATCTGCCAAATCTTTGCCATTCTCTTGCCAATTTTCTACCTTTTTGGCGATCGTCGTCAAGAAAACAACACAAATCCCTCAGTTCTTGGTTGTCATCCATCAATCTTTGATTTTGTTCCTTGAGAACACGCAACTCGTTTATTAGCGATTGTAGTTGACGATTTTGTTCAGCTGTTAAACGTCCTGCTGGGGGTTGTATGGTGCCAGCACCACTAGATGTTACTGAGGCATTTGGGGATGGATGATCTTGATCGGTTTTGCGAACAAATTTCAACATATCCTGGTGCTGTGGCTGTTGTTGCTGACAGGATTCAGTAGTTTGAAGCTGTTGCGGTGTTTGACCGTTGGATGTAGTCTGAACAACGTTGCGCAAACGTTGTTGTAATTGCGCTTGATGATTATTTTGCTGCCTCTGCTGCAAGTAACGTGACGAATTCTGCGGATTTTTCAATGAGTCTGGAATGAAAACACTTGAAAGTTGAGGAATATCTGGAGGATATTTGAGATTATTTAAATGTATTCCTGAAGATTCTGAAGTGAAATATGATGGATATGTCGATTTCGAACTGCTAGGTAATCGTTGAGTATTTAAATTTTTCAAAATACCTGTTGTAGGATTTGAATTGCTTTTTGGCTGCG
The DNA here is from genome assembly GCA_936449025.2 of Sarcophaga subvicina. NCBI lineage: Eukaryota > Metazoa > Arthropoda > Insecta > Diptera > Sarcophagidae > Sarcophaga > Sarcophaga subvicina. The sequence continues at coordinate 121,652,083 of OW388082.2, read as the reverse complement.
GTGGTGGTTGGTATCGTGGCGGTATGGAGTGGGCAGGTGCTTTTAAGTTGTTTGTAGATTTTAGGGTTTGCAAATGATAAAAATTTCGTCGTGCAATTGGATTTTCCGAGACACTACTAATGGTTGCTATCGTTGATGTCACTTGTGTGGAACTTTTTGGATCCGTGACTGTTTGTGCGGCACGTTGTTGTGCCTGTGAGGAAGGCTGATGGATTGTCGCCACCGTTTGCAATTGATTTGATTGTAGAGCAGACGAAATTGTTAATGCTACCGAATTTGGTATCGTTACGGTATTTTGTTGTAGTTGTTGTTGTTGTTGTTGTTGTTGTTGAAGTGATACAGACGGTATTAATGATCTTCTTTGTTGTTGTTGAGGTGTCTGAAGCTTCGTTGAGACTGTTGTCAATTTTTTGTTCTGCTGCTGTTGTTGAACATGTGCGCTGTTATACAACTGTTGTTGTTGCTGTTGGTGCTGCTGTTGATTTTGCTGAAGCTGATTATTATTAAACCCTAGGTTAATATGGTTGGAAATAGACGCCAAGGATTTATTTTGTGTTGTAGTTGGTCCTATCGTTGCTGTTGTTGTAACCGATGATACGTTATCAATATTGGTATTCGCATTTAGAATCAAATTTCCATTAATTTTGTGCGTGCTACTAACGGCGGACATTGTCTTTGTCGTCAATTCACCGATAAAAATATTATAAATCAATTACGTGCGATAAATTAAGAGGATGTTCAACGAAAAACCTCCTTAACATTTCATAAGGTAAATCATTATGTCAGAGACGCATATAAATATTTATTTTCTCAAACTTAACAAGGAATTCTGCAAATAAAATAACAATGAAATGATTGTGAAACCAGCGTAAAATAATATTTATTGTCTAAAGAATAGTGCCTGCGCTTAGCAAATTAAAGTATACAGAAAAAATTTTTATTATTTCACTTGAATTCGATAAAATTGTGAAAAAAATGAAGTGACAGACAGTATAGATATGAAATTCCTAAATGAATTTATTACTGTTAAAATGTTTTGAGAAACCCTTACAAGGAAATAACTTTACATTTATGCGTTCAGTTTTTAATAAGGGATTTTGCAGTTTTTTTTATAATGAAATGCGAACAAAAACAAAAACAAATAATGTACAACAAAAAATTTAAAGTGATTTGAAATGAGTGTGTATTGTAATGCCACTATCGGATTTTGTTTTAAGCAATTGCATATAAAGTACGATCATATATACATACAAGCAATTACGAATGCGTGTTCAGTTAATACAATCTCAGTTGGTTACATTACGTAGCGTAGAGTAATTGTCATCCGATTTTAATACGTATGTACGTATGTACGTACGTACATATGTATGTGTACAAAGTAGAAACTATAGAAAGTGAAACAATATCCAACAGTAGATGTACGTAATGGTTGCAACACTATTCATGTAAAGCCAACCATAAAAATTAGGTTGACAAACTCTAATATTCCACTACTTAAAAGTAAGTGACTTAAAGTATGAAACAAAATAAAGTAAAGTAAGTAAAACAAATGTTGCTTAAATGAAAAGGAAACTAAATTAATTTGCAATCTGATGAACAAAATATATGTATGTTCATATGTACATCATGCATATCACGATTATTCTATGGGTTTTGCAAATGAAAAAAATTATAAAAAAATAAATTATAAGAATAAATTATACACAGAAACATTGTATTATACATACATACATATGTACATATATGTAAATAACAATACGTAATTCAAAATACGAATTCCGAAAGAAGTAATGCATTAAATTCCAGAACACCAAACATTGATTGTAAATCCTTTTTCGTTTTATTGGTATTCAACATCAGTCGTAAGAAAAAGAAAAAAAAAAACAAAAACCGAAAAGCGAAAAATAACAATCAAAATACACAATCACTGTTTTAAACGATAACATTGTTGCAGCATGAAATGGAATGATGAAAGATGAAATACTGAATGAATGATCAAAGAAAATAACAAAAACAATAAAAATCCATGTGAAAACCTTCAACATCATCATTATAGAGTTGTAATGTTTGCACAACGGCAACGACAGCGACAACGTCATGATCATCATCAACATGACAGAGAGAGAACAGAACTCTAAATCTGTCTAGAGATGGAAGTATGCCGCCACACATAATTTGCAAAATATCTCTGTTTCTTTTTATTTTATTTTCTTCAAAGCTAAAGTAAATTAATAAAATGCAAAGAAATAAATAATATAAAATGCGGTGAATGCGAAATACATACAGCACTATACCTACATACATACATATGTATATCGCTGTTCGTCTAGTCAACATTAACATCAACATTTTGGGCAATGGCATTGGACAAAAGTTTTGCTCTACACCTTCAAAACTATGTACATATACATACATACATATATTTGTGGTAATCAAATGTATGATATTTTTAGAATTTTATCCACATTAGCACGTATGACATAATACCTCACCGGTTCTAATAGTCGGTAGGGTGTACATATAAACAAAATTTAAAAAAGAAAGATAATTCGTAATAATAAAATTCCAAAAAAAAAAATGGAAAAAGAAATAACTTCGTGTGTCTGAGTTACGGTTAATGAGCAGTAATGCTACATTGATTACTCGGCTTGGCTTGAAGGCTTTCAATTTCGTGTATGATTTGCACTCTGTGCGACTACCAAACACATATAACGAGAGATCGGTTATGTACATATATAAGTGCGGAAATGTAAAACTACTCGTACAATAATAAGAAAATGAAGTTAAAAGAAGTCCAAAATAAATAAACGAAAATAAACAATGCCCAAAATCTTTGTTCACATAATGTCAAAAGAGAAGCCATTAAAAGAATACATATTATGCCAACAAAAAAAAAGAAGAAAAAAAGGAAAAATAATATTTATACCTACCAACGGCATGCAAGTACATGCGGAAAAGTATAAGAATGTCTGATATTTTTAAGTTCGGGTTCCTATTGAGTTGGAAATGCTATTAATTGCTCTTATTTTCATATACAGAACCATACACACATACAAAAATGTATGGACATACATACTTATAAATCGGTAAATCGTTTATATAAAATGGAAATTACAATTCGATTATTATATCTTGATTTAAGACGAATATAACCCTTTCCGTCCCAGCCTACACAAATGTGTAATAAAATTGTTGGGTATTTTGTAAATTATTATTTAGCTTGTTAGTGGTTATCTCTATTTTGTTCTGTATTTTGGGACGGAAAGGGATAAATATACGAATTGGACATAATATTGATAAATGATAAATGAAACCGCAATAGAACTTCGGAAAAATACTAACATATGGAGCCAATGTCAATATTAAAATATTTTAAAATAAAACTTCACTTTTCATTAATTTTACCTTCACCTATTAGAATACCTTCATCTCCTTGTCAGCGTCATAGTCTTTGGCTGACATTTTTATTCACGACAACTCCTCCTCTGTATCTTTGCTTTTCTAAAGCAGCTATCTTACAATTCCTTATTTTCATCTTCTTTACATAAATCAGCATCGAATTCATCTATCCTTCTATTGTTTTCTGAGACGTCCTCATCTTCTTCCTACAACAATGGACACGAGAGTTGTTCTGACATTTACATCAACTTAGATTGTAATAATTTCAGGTTGGTGAAGTGAACTCTATTGACAACCTTTAATTTTTGATTTAAACTTTTCACTGTAAATGATGAATTTTATAGTTTATTTTCTTTCTAACAGACATACATAGTTTCCGGGAGTTACATTTCTTTTTAAAGTTAAAAGTTCAGTATAATGGCAGTAAAAGTTGAAATGTTTTATTGAAGACTGTACGGTTTATTGCATGAGGGTAGAAGACGCATTTCTTTGCTTCATTGCTGATGTGAAAGAGAACGGCACAGAAATTTCATTTTGAGAGATCATTTTTCCCATTTTTCCTACCAGGATCATAACTACACGTCCCACGAGTTTCATAGGGTTGCTGTAGAATGTAAATTTAATAATACATACATACATATACATGTGAATTAAACCTACTAAAAAAAATCCATAAGGTTTGATAATAAATCTTTACTGCCAATGTTATTTCAATAATATTCGGGAAAAGTAAAGTAAAGTAATGGAAATTTGTGAGTTCATATAAAAGTTTTTCTCAGATACCAACAACGAACCGAATTATGTTAAAATCTTTCTGTGACTGACCTAGATTCGACTTAGACTAATAGGAAAACAACCTTAATTAGAGCATTTTGAAGATAAATTAAAGTTCGATAATCAATGCTGAAATTATAATCACAGTAGAAAATGCAGTTGATTCACCATTGAATCCTGCTAGATGAATGTCATATTGGTAATGTTTAGTTGTTCGGTTGGTCACATTATTATGCGTATTTCTTTTTTTTTTTTATTTAGTTTTATATTTTCCTATTTCCATTTCAATTATCTTAAACAATAGTTTGTATTTAAGGTATATTCTTAAAGTAACCATGACAATTTTACAGTATAAAAATGCGTTGGTAACGTTTTTCCATATGAAATAATCATGCAATGAAGGTGAACGCTATATAGGTATTACGAGTAAATAGATTGTATATACTTACATACATATATCGTTAAATTTTAAATTTACAGATATGTAGATAGTATTCTTGTATATTTCATATACATATGTACATATGTAAGTATAGTAAGTTTTATCCAGCAAGCATTTATTTTAATTTTTAAGTATTAATTTTATTATTTAAGTTGATAAATTTCTTTACTGCAATATTACTTTATTTGGATATATCCAAGTACATACATATGTACATATATATGTATGTATGTACAACGTTCTGTTTGTGCAGCGTTAATTGAAGTTTTAAAAATACTTGCATACATATGTATACTTGTATAGTAGATATGTGTATGTATACACTATTGGCGTCATTTTCGATTCTACAACTGATTTGTATGATCAAAGTAATTTCATGAAAGCTAAATTGAGGATGTGGAATTTCTTTAAGTCGTTTCATCATGTCTCAATTAGTTTTGATTGTTCTAGTGTTAGATGGGAAGTGTTTGGGTGTTTTCGTAATTGTATTTTCAAGATAGAAATAAAATGAAAAAAAAATTCGAACAGTTTGTAATGGCTTTTGTTTACGGCATTTGCTCTTAGTTTAAATTTAAGCATTTTCTTTTTTTGCTCTTTTCGTTTTTATGTAAATGATTAATAGCCTTTTATCTCCGTTTTGCCAAATTTAACGATTCTTTGTTTTTTTTTGTTTTTTTTTTTTTTTAATTTATAGTAGATGAACTTGTTCCGGTCTCATAATTAAGTGGGTTTTTGCAGCCTATCATCAGATGTTTAAGAAAACACCACTTAGTTTATAAAAGTGCGTCGACAAGAAATTTGTTATCTTCATTCTCGTGGACGATGTTCATTCCAGTTAGAATATTAGATTCAGTTTATGGATTTTGAGCATTTATAATCATTTGGTCAATTTAAATCGTCTTTTTTCACCCTAATATGTCACGTGCAACAAAACTATCATCATTATTGTTATATTTTGTAGAAAGAACGTCACAATATTCCCATAAAATAAGAAATAAGAAAAGAACGTAAATGATTAATAATCGCTTTTAATTTTGTGATTCCGATTCTGACTCAGAGTCTTAGCATCAAAGGTGAAGCATATAAAGAGGAAAATAAAAGCAAAGAATTATTATTTTTTTTTCTGTAACAAAGCCTTAAAGGCTTAAAAAGAGTAACATGAGTCTCTTCGTGAGTGTTTTGTTTGTTGGCAAATCATTGTATGTCTGCTGTATATGTAGTTTTATTTGTATTCGTAATTTTCAGTTTTATTTCTCCATGCTGTTGTTGGGTTTCATTCATGAAATGCTATACTTATACGATGTCGTTTTAACTGAATCATCATGAACATCATCCTCATCACAATTGTCATACAAAGTCAACACCGTCTTGTATCATTTGTCATTTGATCGAACCATGAAGGCAACAATTGTCTGAAAAATCATACACATATGCATAAATACAGATCCACGTTTGTAGGAATGTTCGCGTATTTTGTATACATATGTATGTACATATGTATGTATGTTTGTATGTGCTTGTGTGTGAATGTACTCTATTGTATTGTATTATTAGTTGGATATTTATTTCGCTTCAATTCGTTGATGGAAATTGTGAGTGACGTATAGTATCGTATGAATGAATTTCATACCGACTGTTGTAAAGTTTCGTATTATGAATAGCATTTATTCCAACAGATTTAAGACGTTCAAAACAGCGACTTAATGGAGCATTAAGGAAATCGATCAATGTAGTCAAATATAGTGAATGTACATACATACATATGTATATAGTACATACGTACATACGTGTATGTACATTCAAGCCTGTGTAGCAATGGAATAAGTGTAGGTGGGGAGACACAGTGTCACATTTCCGGCGCTTGTGGGAGTTTTCATTTCTAAAATAATATTTTTATGACCATCATAATGTATATTTAACTTTAGTAGATTTTTTAGATCTCAAACAAAATCTTTATAAAAATTTAAAAGAGAGTTAAAACCCTGTTCGAAGATAAAACAAATTTTAAAATATCATTTTAGGTATTTTAAAGTTTGTAAAATTTATACACACATGTATGTATATTTACAATATATATTAAATACAATTACAGGCTTTAATTTAATATTACGAGCCTAGTAACCAAGACCACCACCCACTAGACTACCAGGGCAACACATTTAAATTATGTTTATTTATTTTTTATTTTTATAAAAAGCTTAAATCTAAAAAATATGTAAATAATCCCTGAATTACATGGAGATCTTTACGTTTGAAACACAAGTCACTCTCATCTTTCGCGTTACAGCTGAAAAGTTTCCAGTTATTAACGATTTTGTTCTTCAATTTTAATCATTTTATGTATAATTTTTCTGTGTGTTTCTGTAGAACTATTTGTTTTTCTTTCTCAATTTTATGAAACGTACGAAGAAATATCGCTAATTGACGGAAATAATTTAACTTAGTTCACGTAATAAATTTAAAAAATCAAAATGCCAATAATTCTTCCGCTCGATAAAGTAAACCTATTACACGGAATTATACGAAACACACATAACAATCAGATTATGTATCGATGCTCCATATGTTTAAATGGAAACAATAAAAGAATACCTAAGTAATGCACACTTAGTTTGTAGGTAGAAAATATTACATCCGGCTTTAGTTTCCACTCACACTGTTTCAATAATATAAGTTGTGATTTTGTTTTTCCTTCTTCTCTTTTCTAATATGAGGTTAGATGTAACCCATAATATATACAGTAAAGGTTAAAACATTTGCCATCATCTGAAAAGCTACCGGATATTAAATAACAATGAAAATAAAAATTTCCTTATTGGACATAATAAAGTTGAAATTTCAAGTATTTTTTTTTACCAAATACACGCTGCATAAATCGGTAAAAATTCAAACAAATTTAAAAACTTGCGGTTTTTAGACCTTGTGGGGTAGCTATTGGAACAAGGATTCCAAATCAGTTTACACTACGATCTGGTATCCTTTCAAATCGGAGATATAGCCGCTGAAGCTAATTTATTTTTGCGAACTTTTTGCAAATTGCAATTCGATTAGCAATAGAAAGTTGAATGCGTTATACAATAACATTGTTAGCTATGTATACAACATAGGTAAATATGGTCATGTCTCCCATTTTATCACAATGCTTTATGATGTTACATTTGATACAATTTTAAATATATGTGCACTATTACTACTGCATAAAATTGGCTACTCGAAAACGCCACAATATCTTAAAGATAAACTTAAATTTGCCACATTACTTAGGTGTATGATGTTCATAATTTCCCTATACTGTCATTTTATAACTCAATGGTATGTTTTTTTTATGCAAGCGGTGCGCCTTTTGAAGTGTCAACCAATGTCAAGCAATGCAATAAAACAAAAAACTAGTTTAATTAAATTCTTATACAATTATTATTCACAGCATTAATAAAATAATACACAATAATTTTGCAATAAAGAAATAGAAACGAAATATACCAAAAATGAAGTATTAAAAACGAATCTGAAAGTGATGTGGAGTTGAAGATCCAAAGTACTGCTTTAGTTACAAACGATTTTGACCTCTACTGTAGTTTCTTTGAAGAAAAGAAAATACTTCAACTGAAATTAGTATTGTTGGATAAGAATGTGTTTATAATGTTACGAGTACACACACAGCTTATGTATGTAAAAGACATTTCCTCAAACTGTCTGAAATCGAATATTTATTATTTATCGCATATTTGTTTGGTTTGAATATTTTTTATTGAGTACTTATTTGAAATTGCCTATCCTATACTATGAAAGATAATAATTTTAAGCAAGTAAAATAAATTAATTTCTATAAAAATTATAAAATTATAAAATATGTAGGTATGTACTATAATAACTAACAGTTTTTCAAACATTAATTATATTTGTGCAAACAAAAAATGAAGGTTGGCACTGATAAAAACAATCGTTCTCCTTTATAAATTAAGATTTTATAGTCCCCATACATACATATGTGCTATCGCTATCTTACATGTGCATATTTCATATTATTACAGTTATTGTTTGTACACTATATACATATATATATTTTTATATATACATACACATGTATTGATTTAATATGTCTTTATAAATTAAATCTGTCTGTGTGTGTGTGTGTGAATTTGTATTTTTTGATTTGGCACTTTTAGCGACTAGTGGCAAAGCAACATCGAACCCAGAAAAAGGTGTATAATTAATAAATAAAAAATAAGTAAATAAATATACTCGTAACATGTATGTAGTAAAATAGTTTAAAAAGACCAAAAATGAAAATAAAGCGATTGCTGCTGCTGTTATTGTAGTTGTTATTGTTGAGAAATTATTCTACATTTCTAAAAGAGATTTGTTGTTGTCTTATGTTTAGATTTTTAGTTCAAAATTGAGGAACTTGTTTATTTTTAAGATTACGGGTAAAAGAGAGTAGAAAACACAAAACGTTAGAAATTAGAAAGTATGTTTCGATTCTCTTTTTGCTGGTGTTGTTGTCTTTTGATTTCTCTTTGTTGTCATAAGCGGTGAAAATAGCGGGTTTGTTGACTACGGCATTAAAACAAGCAAAGATGCTGTCAATATCCATCCACCGAATCTACAATTGGTCTCACCTACTAGAGAGTGGCATATTTTTATGTAAACAAATTAATTCATGCCCGAACCCGAGCCCGAGCACCTAGCCGAAAACAGTAACATAATTTCTAGAGTTTTATTCGCTTTTATTAATGTCTAGTCCAACAAACAACTTGAGGTGGATTTAACTTGATTTGGCAAGCATTAAAGAAATTTTAAGACCTCAACTAAACAAGTTAAAATTTTCTGTTTTCGGTTCTTAAATAGTTTACTAATATTATTTATTTATTTTATTTTATTCTTAAGAACGTATAAAATGGAATTGCCAAGCCATCAGACAAACATTGCTTAACCAAAATCATTAACGGCAATCAAATGAACAGAAAAGTAAATATCAGTCGAAATTTATTTAAAATACCTACACAATATATCGAAATCATTAATAATAATTTATAATAGTAAATAGAAAAAAGATAAACTTTTTAAGAGAAATAAGAAAAAGAAAGTTGTCTGAGTATCTACATGTTTCATTGACAAATCGAATGTAACTACAAACAATTATACATGGAGTCAAAGCTCAGGTAATTGATGAAGTTACTTTGAGCTACAAGGTTGACTTTTATGTACCCTATATATACATAACATGCTAATTTATTAGCTCATTTAATATAATATTTATCAAATCATTTAGCTAACATTGTACAATTGAAGAATGTATGTAATTCGATATTCACATTCCATTACTTCACTAACATTAAAGTCAAACTGTTTAATATAAGAAATTAAAATACATATATTTCCATATGTATGTATGTATGTTCTTAATCAATATTTATGAAAAACATTTCATAATTGTTTTACGTCCTGTGGACTTTATAAGTTGTTCTTAATTATTGAACTGGCTAGTTGACAAGAAACGGCTACGCTTTGATTTCCAAATGAAAGCCTACAATATCGGTTGAAGGGGGTAGGTTTGTATTAATTTATATACATATACATATGCACATATATACATACTTACATATACATACTATGTAATATATATAACAGTGAATATGCATCTTCGTTTATACGATATAGAAAAATAATTGAAATTAGAATGCATTTTATTTAAATTAAATTCGAGATGATTAGAAAAATGACTTGAAACAGTTTTTTTTTTGTCAACGTAACAATGTTCTTATACAACAACTATACCATTATCATCGAAATGCGGCTTGACAAACAATAAAGTGTAAGGTGTTACCGACAAAATGGCAAAATAAATCTATACTCTCTGCCACTCTGAACCATCATGGAAAGTGATCGTAGAAATGTTTCATCGCAATAATAAACGACAGTGAACTTTGCATACCGATCTGAAGTACAAAACGAAATAAGATTGTGTTTGGAATTTTGTTGTCTTTAACCGTCTCGACATCGGTCGGTCGTATTATTAATATTTTCGCTTTTGTTTTGTTGGATTTGAAATTGTTGAATTTGAAGTGCGTGGTCGCTACGGACGGCTTTGCATAAAAGAGAGAATAAATGAAAAAAGAAAGAGCTTGCTTATTATGTACATATATACATATGTACATATATACGTAGCATTTGATAGCGTTATTGTGGCTCAAAATATTTCATTAATATGCAATTTCAATTCATTTAATCGGATTTCATCCTGATGCATGTACTATGTAGTTTAACAATTGTTCTTGTATTTGTATACCATTTAACAGATTGTAATTGCTAAAAATGATGAGACAAAGTGGCAATAAAAAGTCAAACTTAAAGAACTTAATTGTTGTTTTTAATAATATATGAGAACAGCTTCTCGATCCGGCTGAATAAAATAAAGGCAACGCCTCTTGCGAACATGTACGGGATGCGATGATGAGGAGCTTTGCTGTTTGGGTCATCCTCTTTTTCAAGAGATCTGCAGCTGAGTTCCACTTTGAAACCTCTTAAACCATGATTAAATTTATTGATTGCACATTGAGAAAGAAATAAAACTATTAACGAAACTATTAAGAATTCCGGAAGATTGCACGTAAAAAACACCTGAATAACAACATACATATATATGTATGTATGTAAATATGTACATGATTTAGTAATATTATTAATGCTTTGAGTTATTATATCTGAACTTAAGCTATGAGTTTGCAAAATCTTTACATTTACACTTCAATTTACATTTTCGAAATACTTTTGATTCATGGTAATATTTAATAATAATTATAAAATGTTACAGATGAATAGTGAGAGATTTAATACGAAGACATAAATAATTTTATTTTTTCTAGAGTAGTATATATATACATATATTAAAATTAAATGGCAATTATAAATAAATATAAGTACATACATACAATGTACATATGTACATATACCTATGTATGCAAGTAAAAGATATAAAAGCCATAGCACGTCTTACCTGTTAAATTAAGCAGCAAGATGTTATGGAATTTCTTGGCGTTATTGCTTAAGTTATTTTGTTTTTTTTTTTAATCCCTAAATCGTTAAAAATTCGTTAAACGTTGTCTGCAATGATGATAGTAATGAAGATTGCAACGAACGCTTTAGTTGCAGTAGTTGTAGCCGTAGAACAATTTTCGAACGCTTTTTTTGCGATCTGTTTGTATAACAAGTAATTTGGAATTGTATCCTCTTACCCTGCTCCTCTCGTACGGCGTATACTTTTCGTCATCCACTTACTCTTTTGTTTGATACTCTCCTTTCCATACTTTTTATTTTCGTATTTTTTTTTTAACCACTTTCAATGCCAACCATATCAGAGAGACAGATAGTCAGCTTCTCAGTCCATTAGTCCTTCTTCAAAGCGGTTTTAAAATCATTCAATTAATGGAATTTAATTCTTTTTTGATTTTCAAGGTTTTGTTCTTTTTTAGGTTTATACTTTTATAATTCACCAGAATATCTTCATTTATTCAAATATTTTATGTTTTAACTGCGAGAACGATAAATTTTTAATAATTTATTTTTTTTTCATTAATTTTCATTATTATTTGTGTACCCTATTTCTTATTTTTATTTGTACAGGAAATACTTTTTGGCTTCAGTTTTCATTGCTATTAGCACATAGATAAACTGTTTACAAACACTTCATTGAGATAAACATCATCTCAAATCTTTAATAAAAATAACACCAACTGCACATTCCACTATGTGATGAAGATATATTTTATGTAAATATGTACATATGTAAGTTTATGTACATCTACATATATGTATGTTTATTTACTTTACTTTATACACCACGCAATTGCAAAGTAATTATAAACAATCTGTATACAATCTATATACACAAACATACATATGTATTACGTATGTATGCGCGAGTGTGTTTGCCTTTTTTACTCTCCTTGATATTTCAACTATATTATCGAATATCTTTTTTTTAGTTTTAATGAATTCCAGCCGATATACAATTTATGTAATTGATGATTTTGCAAGATTTTACTTTTGATGTTCTAAATATAAACACATTAAACTAAAAAAATTAAATAAACTTTTATAATAAATTTCGGTTAAACAACAAAAATAAAGGAAATAATTTTGTTTATTTAATTTAATTTGTTTTTTTTTTTTGCAGAAGATATTTTTCGTCTTTGCTTTTCGTTGTTGTGTGTGTACCTAGAGAGTCAGTATCTTTTGCGTTTACGAGTACATTTTCGTTTGATTTTTTTTTGTTTGTATTCGTTGCTGTTCAAACTTCTATCGGGATAAAATTGCGCTCTCCACTCTTTTCATATATTTTTGTACACCTTTTTCGCATTTGTACGTCGATATTCCCGTCAACGAACTACCAACTCCGTCATCAATATTGCGCGATCATTGCTGAGTATAAACTGAGTTTATGATCCAGTAACAAACTAGTCGCAAACTCAATTTTAAAATTTTAATTTGTAAATGGAGACGGGTATAGGGATTTAGTACGTACCAAAATGAATTTGAAAATTAGTACCATGTAAAAAATATTTATAAAACTAATAAAAAATTGATATTTTTAACATATGTTAAGCGTATGTAAGCATCACTTTAAGTACTAAATAAACATAATTTAATTTTGATAAAAAAGAAAAAACTAGCAATTTGTACATTTTTTTCCTATTTTCGTGATTAGTTTTTCAAAAGTTGTTGTTTGATTACAAAATTTTTCTTTTCTGGCAACACTGGTGGTTGCAAAAATTCGTTTGTACGTTCAAAAAACAAACGTTAATATTAATTCGCACATTCTTTTTTTGGGTCCGATAAGCCCTACCGTTAAAAATAATGAATGGCGTATGTGAATTGTTTTTGTGGTAGGATATTCTTATTTCTGATTAGTGTTGGGTTTCTTTCTTTCTGATTGAATGAATAATGGATGTCGAATGTGATGAATAAAATAGAAATTAACCAAACTGCCGTTATTCGAAATAAGGACTGAGCCATAGAGCACTGTGCTATCGATAATGAATTAACCGGTGTGAGTCTGCAAATTGGAATATCTTTGCCGAAATAATTTATAGTTTTTTGTGCGTTGTTCGAAAGGTATATCAGACCTATATTTAACATCAACTAAAATAAATAAAAAAGGAAACTACATATGAACTAAATGAATTTGGTTAATATTTTCTTTCTTTGGTGATTTCTTTTTCAGAAGATGGTTACAAAATTTTTTATTTCCTGGCAACATTGATTATTACAAAGGTGTACTGCGGCAATACTGGTAAAACCTTTCTGTTGTAAAGAATTTAGTTTACAATTTTTGTAAAGTACTTGTATTGTCAGTTTTATGTTTGTATATATTATATATATATATATATATATTAATATAAATATTTGTATAAAATTTAATTTTAAAATCAAATCCATACGTACTGGAATATGCTGGTGTTGGTTTGAGCAACCATGTATGGGCTTGGTAACACTGGCCGTTTTTACACTGCCACTTTCGGCATTTTTACTTCATTTTTGTTTCAATGAAATTCTTAGTTTTAAACGAAATTTACGAAGAGAAAGACGTGGAGTGGTGTGCGAAATAGTTTGAGAAAAATTAAACGAGTTTAGGAAAAACAAACAATAATTGCATCTAATTTTGCTTTTTGATTGTTACTTAATTGCATTTATAAAACGACAATTATTGGCTTCTTCTTGTAATGGTATATTTCTTAATTATGGCCTATTTTAGAGTATTTAATAAAAAATATTGTCATAAAGTGATTAAATAGTAAAAGAAGCGCGCTTTAAATAAATTTTTATTTCGTGTCAAGTGAAGTTACAAAATCATTAATTCTAAAATTCTGCTTATTTGCATATAAATAAATAAAAAAAAAAGAAAAATAATTTACTCTCTATCTGACTCATAAACTAATAATATTATAAAATAAAAACAGCAATTGAAAAGAACGTCATCGACCGATTGTTCATTAATGCTATTTTAAATCAAATTGACGCGTCGCCCGACGTAGCTGGCACTGCTGTTTCTGTCGCTGTCTCTGCTTAAGACGCTTTTGTTTTTTTTTTCTTCTTATTTACTTCGTGCCGTTCTTACATTCTTTTTTATTTTTATTGTGTGTGCATTTCATTAAGGCAAGAATCCCATATCCATACGGTGCTAAATTTAGTGAGTATGTGAATGGATTTGTGTGTTGTTTGGTAAGCAAATGTTTGCAGACTTTAAACTCCTTTACGTATAAGAAAAGAGGTCGTCAAAATGTTCTATTAGCCTTTAGTTTTTCGCAAAATGCTCGACATTGACCATTTTAAGTTATTTTGTGCATAATTATATTCTAGATATTAATGAAGTGGGTGTGGTCCGCTTGGGCTCTATATTATTCATTTGTAGTATAGCGGAAGCGGACTAATTAATTAAAATTTATTAAAGGAAGATTCCAAAAGCAATGGTCAAGTGTTTTATACACAATTTACAAGCACATGTCGGCTCACATGCACAAATGTATCTATTTACTATGTACTTACATAGTTATTTATTATATCTCTCTTTTAGTGTGTTGTTCTTCGTTTTTGTTTCCTTTATTTTGTCACCTGTTGCGTACTTTATAGTTTTTCTTACTAACTCATTACAAGTTATCGTAAAATATTAAATTTTTCTTTATTTTTATTTTGGTCATTTATGTATATGTCAAGGTCATCGTTAAATCGTTAAAAATTTGCCTCCTTTCATTTAAAGCAACAACATGTAATTTATAAATTTTAAACAATATTAGAGTTAAAATCTGGCACATACATACATACATACATTAAATTTATAATAAATACATATGTACATATGTATATATTATGTATTACAAAATCAGAATTATAAATTATATGCATGTAATGTATGCATTTCTTTTTAACTCATTAATAATGAAGGATATGCAATTTCATTTAATAATGACTTCTGTAGTATCATTTATAACCTTCCCTATAAAATGTGTTTGTAACATGCATATTACTTTACTGAGATGGGCTTTTTCGGCTTGACGACTACTACTTTTTTTTATAATGATCGTATTATAATCGAACTTAGATACGATTTTAGATATTTATAACATTACGTAACAATTTACTGTTATTCTGAATGTGGTGACGTCAATTTCAAACGTATCTAGCTGTGTTATCATTATTATTATTAATATTTCTTATTGAGCCTTCTTACTAATAGCTTCTCACTCAAAATTATCTTAAGGTCTACAAATTACTTAATAAATAACATTAATAACATTAATGGGTATTAAAACATGATTTTCATATAGAGTTCAGAGGCATAAAAAAGAATACCAGCATTAAATGGGATGACCCAAAGCCTGTAGATCGATTACTCTTCTATCTTGTCCATTTTCTATCTTTAAACAATCTTCTAACACAGCTAAAATTCATATTTGAGTTTATTTATTTTAATTTTTTTTACGTTACCTATGGCATTATAAGTTTAACAAACATACAATTGTGCAATATTTCTGGGGAAAACTTATAAATACAAAACGTTTGTATTACTATTGCTTTGTTGTATATGTTTCAAATATATGTACGTAGCATGTACATATGTATGTTGAAAACTAGCTTAACTTATATTGTGATATATTTGTGCAGGTATAATCTGGTTCTTGTAATACGTAAACGTTTTTGAATGTATTGACTTATATTTGTAAATTTGTTCATTTTTTATGCCTATTCGTATTTTAGTTCATATAAATTAACTTCTAGACTCCTCCTCAAATAGACTAATTTTAAATTAAATCATAATCAATTATCCTTTCACTTATTTCCACCACTTTGTAATTTTCATCGACACTCGGCTTCATAATAATAATAATAATAAATAATATTTCAATAAACCACATTAAACCACAAAATGATTATATTATATTCATATTATATTATATTATATTCATATGAATATATATACATACATATTTAAATGATATTGTCATATAAAAGAATGTAGCTGCAGCAAAACAGTCAAATAAACTGTAATTGTGTATGTTACCACAAAACTCAAGAGCCAGACTAGTTACGGAAAAACCAGTTTCTATGAATAGATATTAAGGCAAACAATTGGGTAGCAAATAATAGTTTCGATTTTCATTTCTTTAAATGGTTCTAATTTGCGTAGTGCATAATGGTTATTTTTTAATATGCAAATCTATACGCCCTCAGATATTCAATATTTTATATATGTAGTTCTTAAGTATTGATATTTACGTAGAATACAACTTGCATCTATTTCTTGGTTTACAATTATCTTTTTTGCAAGTTCATACAAATAATGTTAATGATTAATATTAAATTCTTTGCTTTATTTGTAGTATTAAAGTGCACATTGTCATCAATTTATACAATCTCTAATTGAGATCAAAAAATATCGAAATATATTGTTTTGCTTAAACTGGAATTGACAACATGTTAAAATTTATACGTGGCAAGGGACAACAGCCTTCTGCTGAAAGGCAACGATTGCAAAAGGAATTATTTTCATATAAAAAGGTAAATTTATAATATAAAACTAATATACATATTATGTATCTAATATTTAATATCAAATATAATATACTTTTCCAATAAATAAGTAAGTACATTTCTATTTACTTTCTTCTGATTCTTTATTAATTTATTTATTTATAATACTAAAACGGCGGAAATTAAAACAACAAAAAAATAAAATAAATTACAATAACACAGATTAACACGAATTCATTATGTCTTATACCAAATACATTCTATATATTTGTATATGTACTCCTTGTTATAAAAAAATCTGCATTTGTTTTTCATAGTAATGTTTGCATCATAAATTTGTCTTTTCAACCAAGATAGCAGAGTTTAATGTGAACTAATATTTGATAGTGATTCAACATTTTAACACAAAAAAATTTGTTTTATTTTTGCTTCGTCGGTATACACCTTGTAATGGTAACAGGTAAAAATTAAAGAATGATACCAAATACATTCCAATATTTAATATAACGATACACCCATTTACACCCTATAAATGACTTCATTTTATTTTATTTAATTCTTATCGCTTTTTATGGAATGGGCCATGAATAACATAAAGTTTCTACTTCTAAAATATAAATGATATACTGTATACCACTCATACATACATAAACAAAAAATGCACGGTTTTTTACTTTTCGTTATCTCCTTATCAGCAACACCATTTCATTTTGTAATTTTGAATTTCGAAATGTCGTTGTATTTTGTATTTGTGAAATACAAATACTTTTATCAAAAGAAATGCTTGTAATGAGATCATATTTCATGATACATATTCCTTATATTTTTAAAAATGTAAATATGAAATAGTTTTCCATGCAAGGGCTTATTTGAGAAGGCAGTATTTCCTTACTTAAAATGTTGCAATAATAAATTTCGCATATTATAATTCGATCAATTGTTTTAAAAATAAATCGATAACAATGGTTTTTCTATGTTTTTAAAAATAAAATAAAAATGTTGCCGAAAATAAACAATAAAAAGAGGTGGATGTTCAGTTTCATATTGTCATGTTTAAAATGTCCGAATGTGGGTGTTATATACCTTTTTTTTATAGTGTGGAAACAATATGGGAAATGAAGCAGTGAAAGTGAATTTCGGTCGTTTTAAAGGTGTGGTTTCATGGCCACGTTTACGTTCAAAAGTTTGTCTTCGAGAACAAATTCATTAATCCCTTGCGTGTAATTTATCCATATTCATTGACATGTTTTTCTTTTCTGAATACATACATAAATTCAATCACAAAATTTCCTGAAAATCTGTTAACTTGCCCATATTGTGTGGATTTGCTTTTTCGCTAAATAAGAATTTGGGTTTGTGAAAGGTCTTTATGAAAGAAAATGTGACACTTGATTTTTATATGAGATCATCACAATCAAAACCTATGCTCTCAAAATGTGTTTATTTTCCTTTGTTTCAATATCACCTATGATGCCTGCCGTTTGATTAACTTTAATGTATTTATTAAAAATGTAATATTTCAGTTACAAATGTAATTCTTTTTTTCCTGTTTTCATCTGGACAGAATTTAAGGGAGTTGGTTTTTATTTTTCAAAACAAAAAATCTTAAACACTCTCCATTAAAAACCTAAACTTAATGTTATTGTAGTATGGTTGTGACTGATACAATAAGAATGTTAAGTATAATAATTGTACTGTACATTCTACTTTAATGTATGACACTATAGCTATGTTTTTTTTTTTTGTTTTTTCATTATTTTCGTTTAATGCTCTGCACTATTTCTGAATATAAATTCATTTAATAATTTGATACGATGACCTCATCAATTAAAGTAATTTTAAAT
This sequence comes from Sarcophaga subvicina, assembly GCA_936449025.2. Lineage (NCBI taxonomy): Eukaryota > Metazoa > Arthropoda > Insecta > Diptera > Sarcophagidae > Sarcophaga > Sarcophaga subvicina. Next base: position 121,633,096 of record OW388082.2, on the reverse strand, counting down.
TTCTTTAATTTGTATACATTCTCCTCGAGTTGAGTTTCTTTTAAACATTGCATCTTACGTATACAAATGCGTATATGTACTTAATTTCATTGGCTATTACCTTCAGATTCTTTACTACATTTCAACTTTACGAAATATAATTAAAATATTACTTTTTATCTTACGTAGAGAGAACCAAAATTTATGCAAATTTGAATATTAAACAAAAAGAAAGTAACTACATTTATTTCATAGATTTTTTAAATAATTGTGTATTATAATTGTAAAAAATTAAAAAATATTGTAATTATAATTTTATATTTGAGTGCTGTGGTCCAGTTAGCAATGTGTTGCTTTCTAGACAAAGACTCGAGAGTTTAAACCTCTGCTGAGCTAAGTATGTATGGGAAAAAAAGAAATATGATCGGTTATCTCATCTCAGCAGTTTTCTGGCAAAAACCTTGAGATTAAACCAATTACTATGAAAAAAAACTTCTGAAATCTTTCGTTCGGATTGGACATTAAAAGGAAGGAACAACATACGGGGCTGTGAGAAACTAGTCCGAAATACAGACTAATGGCCAATAATGGTGTAAAGGCCAATAATGTGCGTATACTTTACATATGTATGTTTGTTTATACACTGTTTCATAGTTTTATTCATTCAAACATAAGTAATTGTTAAAACCGAAAATTATTCTAAATTATTACTTTTATTAAGTTATACGTATTCAATTAACTGAACGATCTAAATAGTGAAGATAGTGCTTTATGAAAAGATTAGAAGAACAAAATACAACGTTTAGTATCTTATCATTTATTACATGTTCATAACTCACTAAGAAGGAGTTGTACAAAGCTTCGCCATCAAACACCTTTGTTAGTGCCTATTCTTTATCAGAATAATAGGTTCCGCAATTTGCGATAAGTGCAGTCTCGATAACACTCAAATCTAAAATAAACAGAAATTTCGTATGAACCACTAAGTCAATAAGTACAACATAAAATGATTAATATATGTAGGTTGGGTTGATAAGATTTTCAAAATGAAATAAAATAAAAATATATGAAATAAAATCATAAAAATGACTTTTTACGCTTTAGTATCCTATGACTAAATATAACAGCTCTTAAAATCGGAACTTAAGTCTTTTTATTCTTTTGATTTTGTGGCATATCATTTTGTAACTTTTGACTTGCGAAAAATCTTTATATATATTATATTATATTATTAATATATATGTATACATATATATATATAATAATTGAATAGCACCATAATTTCTAGACTTGACTTTCTTACGTATGTATATAGTTTGTTTACTTGCCATTATTTATCACAAAAGCTCAGCCCATATAAAACTGTTGACCTTATTTTCAATACTTTGTTAAAAGAAAATATCATGATTGATAAATAGGAACACCAGTTCAATTGATTGTCAATGTACAAACACATAATCGTAAATGTATTATGAACATTAGAAGATATTGTTATTGTTATTGTTCTTATTTGAAAGAATATTTAAGTGTAAAATTAAAAAATATTTAATTCTTAAAATTGTTTATTTAAAATTTTTCGTTTGTCAGAATTTAAAATATTTAATTGAGTAATGAATTTCTAGGACCACTCCAAGTGAAGTTTAAGATTTTACATGTAGAATATTCAATATCAAAACAAACTCTTTAAGAACTTCAGTTTATTATTTGAAGAGTTATACGAGATTGATAGTTATTGGTTTTTATCTCTTTTTAAAATCGACTGTATTACATCTGATGAAATAATTAAAGGACTGAATGAAATAAATGAACTACTAAATGAATGTCGAATTTTAAGTAATTGATCAATTGTAATTGATTGCCTTAAATAAATATTTGAATTTACATATAAATGATTTTTCAGAAGATATACTATCTCTTTTTAAAAGTCGTTGCCAGCTTATAAGATCTAGTTGGAAACTCGTCAGAGTCGACTACAACACTAACTGGCTGACAGTAGAGCTAATAACGCTGATGAAGAGCAAAAAAAAAAATGCCAACTGGTTTTAAAACTTAAAACTTCAACTCCACTCTTTTTCTCCGCGAAATTAAAAAAAATAATTGAGTGAGTGCTGGTTCGTTGGCTGCGTGTTTGTGTAAATGGATATTTATGTTTCTAGCAAATGAGTACATAGATTTGAGCTATAGCGAAAATAAAATAAAAAAAAAAAAATAAAATTAAGACAAAAAGCACTCCAAGTTTAAGACTTTGAAAAGAAAATGAAAGAATAAAATAAATAGAAACCACAATTGTTTAACTATAACATTATGATGGTTTTCGGTAAAAGCATTTTATTATATTTTCATTGCTTCTTCTTATGCGACTCAAATGAACTTTGTGTGAGGGGCTCTTTAGTTTTGTATCATAAACCATGAGAGTTAGTTAAACAATGTTATTATATACAGAAGGTTTTTATAATATATTACGTTTTGTCGCTGGCGAAGAAGGCGAAAATGCTAACAGCGGTCACAGAGTTCAAAAGGTACAAGTTACAATTCAAATACACTTTTTAATGAGAGCTATTGTATGCGTGCGTGTATATGGTAGAGAAGATGTTAAATTGATTTTCAATTATGATGCTCTAGTAGCGTCCAGAAGTGAAAATCAACTTATAAATCCATCAAATAATTATTCTTTAAAATGCTACCAGTTAGATTTTGATAGAATTTTCCTATGAAAGCTGACAAATTAGATTTGAGCAGATTTCCATTTTGCTTCAGTTCCGGTTTGTGTACCATTAAATTTAAATGGAACATGTTTTTCTGTACATATGTATGTATGTATGTGCATGTAAAAGTTTAAATTTATAAAAATAATGTGTATGGTGGTGGCATTAAAGAGTTTGCTTAATATACAAATTTTCCAGTTTGTAATGATGGCAGTCGGTTCAATTCTTCTCTGTTCGTACATAGATCAGATTCACAATTAGTGCAGAACGAATGTAAATTACAATACACCTTTGTGAGTTGATACAAAAAGAAATATTAGTTTACAAATATATTTAAAATATTTGCTTTCGCTTATTTTAATGTTTTTTTTTTTCGTTTTTTGTTTCTTTGTAACTTTCCATTTTAGACAACACAACATGGATTTCCATATAAACCTTCTGCCCTGGCATACGATCCAATATCACGACTAATGGCTATTGGAACTCAAACAGGAGCGGTGAAAGTGTTTGGGCAACCAGGTGTAGAGTTTTATGGTCAACAAACGTTTGAAAATAATTCTGGAGCAGAACTTAACATCCAATTAATCGAGTGGGTTTATGGAACTGGTCGCGTCTTATCCTTAACTGCGGCTAATCAGTTAATTTTGTGGGAACCATCGGGTGCAACGTTAATGGCTGTAAAAACATTACCTTTTGATGGCAAATTAAAGAAAGTATCGTCTTTGTGTTGTTCATTAAATAAAGATATAGTTTGGATTGGCACTGAAGGCGGTAATGTGTATCAGTTTGATTTGGAAACTTTTTCGGTCAGAGAGCCTGTCATTTATCATGATGTTGTGTTAGAACAAATTCCATCGACTTACAAATTGAATCCGGGAGCCATTGAATCTATACGCCAATTACCCAATGAAAGAAATAAATTGTTGATAGCTTACAACAGAGGACTTTGTGTTCTATGGGACTTGGAGACATCAACCGTTGAACGATCGTATGTCGCACCTGGACATGGTCAAAGTGTTGGATTGTTTGTAAATTCTTCTGGGTCACAATTTACTTGGTACCATGCTGATGGTTCTTTTGCAACCTGGAATGTAATCAATTCCGACCCACCAAAAAATGTTAATTATGTTCCATATGGTCCCGATCCCTGTAAGAGTATTAATCGCTTATACAAGGGCAAACAGGGGTAATTCAAAGTTATTGTTTTTCGAAAACTCTGAAATTTAAGTTTTATTCTTATTTTTATAGATCTGTTGATTTGTCTATTTTCTCTGGTGGAATGCCAAGATCAGCTTATGGTGATCACAATTGCATATCAGTACATGCCTCAGATGGTAAAAAAGTTTGTTTGGATTTCACTTCCAAAGTAGTTGACTTTTTTGTATCGTATGAGGAAGGAACGGACGATGCAAACGTATTGATCGTTCTACTGGAGGAAGAATTTTGTGCATATGATCTAACAGATCCGAATATACCCCCGATCAAGGCACCATATTTACATTCTGTTCATGCATCCGCGGTAACATGTAATTATTTGTCGTCGCAAGTGACACAAGAAGTATACGATAAGATTGTGAAAGCAGGCGAAGAACAAGATCAATATTATAGTACAATTGAATGGCCCATAAGTGGGGGAACATTGCTGGAGAATGAAGACGATGAAAGTGAATCAACTCCACCAGAATACGAAATTTTACTGACAGGTCATGAAGATGGTTCTGTTAAATTCTGGGATTGCACAGGAGTTGTACTAAAACCGATTTATAACTTTAAAACTGCCGGACTTTTTGGGTAAGTCTTATGACAAGAAAAAAAAAACGTAGTACTGGCTGTTCGAAAAAATTCGGTTACAACAGAAACAAGACAAATGTTATGTACCATCATAACAGCGGCAGTGCAAATTGACTTTTGTGCGTCCACCACAAAGCAAGACCCTGCACCTTCAGGTGCATTTTACTGTTGGTTTTTGCAGAAGCCTACTAAACACAGAACACCTGCAGAAAATGACCAAAATGACAAAATGTTCTCGATCAAAATGTATGTTACTCATTTGAAATATAAGAAAGAAGAGTTTAATTTTTGGTCAAATAGTAACTGAACTTTTTCCAACGCACAATAATACCATTCATCATTCAACTACTAACATTTTATTTTGAAATTATATTTAAGTCACGAAAATCAAGATGACGCACCTGTTGAGAACTCTGAACCTTTAGATGAATCTGAACCACCGTTCCGTAAGGCAGGTTTGTTTGACCCGTATTCAGATGATCCTCGTTTAGCTGTTAAAAAAATTGCATTGTGCCCAAAAACTGGCCGTCTTATTGTTGGTGGTACAGCAGGTCAAGTTGTTATCGCTCATTTTGAAAGTGATGATGAAAACAAGACGCCATTAAAAGTGAGCTCTATGAACTTGGTTAGTGATCGTGATGGTTTTGTTTGGAAAGGACACGATCAATTGAATGTGCGTTCCAATTTGCTAGATGCTGACGCTGAACCCGTTGGCGATGAAGGCGTTCACATAACGGGAGTTTTACAAGTATTGCCGCCAGCAAGTATTACTTGTTTAGCCCTGGAGGCTTCTTGGGGCCTAGTTGCTGGTGGCACTGCTCATGGTTTAGTATTGTTTGATTTCAAGAATTTCCTTCCTGTCTTCCATCGCTGCACGTTAAATCCTAACGGTACGACTTATTAAATTTTCCTAGAAGACTTAAAATTAATCTTATTTTTATTTGAAGATCTTACCGGTGCTGGTGAGCAGCTGTCGCGCCGCAAATCATTTAAAAAATCACTAAGAGAATCATTCCGCAAACTGCGAAAAGGCCGCTCAACACGCAATAACCCATCGAATCAACCTCCAACTACGGTACGCTAACTGATTTGTATATATTCGATATAAACGTATAAAAACCTGATTATTAACATATCAATTATAAATTTCATAGTTGGAAGCACGTCCTGTTGAACGACAAGTTGAAGCAAGATCCTCAGCAGATGATGGAATGGGATCTATGGTTCGTTGCTTAGTTTTTGCTAAGACTTACATAACAAATGGTAAATCTAATTAATGAAGAACATGTTTGCAACTCTAAATAAACATAAAAACATATATTTCTAATGATATAGTTAATATCACCTCGCCTACTTTGTGGTCAGCTACAAATGCCAGTACGGTGTCAGTATTTCTTTTGTATTTACCACCCTCACAATCGGCTGCTACTGCTGTACCACCAACAGGAGTAGATGCAGCACCTGCACCACCTCGCCGAGTATCTGCTCAGTTGGCTAAGGAAATTCAACTCAAACATCGGGCACCTGTTATTGGTATTGCTGTAATCGATTCAACTGGATGTCCGGTAGAACAACTAGGAGGAGGAAATGGTACTCCGCCTCATCGTGTCCTTATTGCTTCAGAAGAACAGTTTAAGATTTTTTCACTTCCACAATTGAAACCTATCAATAAATATAAATTGACAGCAAATGAAGGAGCTCGTGTTAGACGTATTCACTTTGGCTCTTTTTCGTGTCGAGTACCCAGCGAAATAATACAAGGTGCTATGGCTAATAATTCCCCAAGTAAATCTACTCGATTACAAGAGAATAATGAACCAGCGAATACAAGTTTAACGTCTGCTGGAAACCTTGGGGAACATTATCATGAAATGGCTTTAATATGCTTGACCAATTTGGGTGATGTTATGGTTCTTTCAGTTCCCGAATTAAAGAGACAACTAAATGCTGCCGCCGTCAGGAGGGAGGATATTAAGTATGTGAGTTTTAGATTGTTTAGATAATTTGTTTAACGAATACCTTTCTTTAGTGGAATTTCCTCATTGTGTTTCACAAATGCTGGTGAAGCCTTATATATGATGTCTTCGTCGGAACTTCAGCGTATTTCTTTATCAACATCTAAAGTTGTAATCCCAGATGGCACCATTACTCTAGAACCAATACAATCAAGTGAATCTAGAAAAAATGATGATGCAGAAAATAAATCCACGAAAGAAGATGGCGATAATGCCGAAAAACATTTTTTTACTTCCACATCAACTACCACTACAGCTAAAAGAAATGATACCAATACTGATCATGCTGGAGGGTTGACAAATGGCATTGATGAGGGAAATTCGCCCAACCGAGCTAATGAAACACTTACAAGCTCAATGGGAGATATAACTGTCGATTCCGTAAGAGACCACCTGAATTCAACAACAACTACGTTATGTTCAACCACGACTGAAGAAACAGTCGGTAAGTAATAGTAAACTTTTACATTTATTATCATTCAAATAATCATTCATAAATAATTTTTAGGATACATTTAGTTTTTTATATTCTTTCGATGTAAAAAAGGAATTCAATTTATTTTACCTTTATTTGTTTGCTTTTTTGCATGCTAAAATCAATTTAACTAACTTACTTACTTACTTAACTTAGTTGTTGTATTCTATTTATTCCGGGTGCAGTGTTTTTAATTTTTTTTATTCGTTTTGTTGTCTTAACTAATTACACAATTTGGTTTATGTTGTAATAAATCCAAAAAAAAAAACAAACAAACAAAAAATACACTTTTCTTTCATTAAGACTTACTTAATGAAAAATTAAAAAAAAAAGATACTTTGCGAATTGAAAATGTATAACAAAATATATGTACATATATATACATATCATTCATTTGAATGTAGTAAAAGGTTTATCATTTGCGAATATGAATCGTTTTAAAAGCGAAAAATGTGTAAAACTAGTTAAATCTAGAAAAGAAAAACTAGAAAAGTGGTGATTCAAATGTGGTCACTTTTCGATTATTACAGGATGATTACCGGATCGCCAAAATCGACGTCTTGTGTAAGGAATTAGAAAGATTATGAAGAAATTTGTAGAGAATGGAAGCGTACAGCTCAAGACTCAAGACTGTGAGTCATCGCAATGTACGGACTGCTTCTGTTACAGAAGGTATAAAGAATCAGAATTTATCAATCCCTCGGGGTTCTCAGAAATTAAATCTATTTTACGGCTCATTATGTCGTATTTATTCGTTTTGTTTTCTTAAACTCACCATTCACGCCGCCGTAGATTTAATGCTCATTTCTCTTTGAATAACGACATCAACATGGAAAATTGTCTCACAAGGGCCTGGGTGATTGTGTGAAAGTGATTTTGTGAAAATCATTGCATCCGGAAAAAGATCGATTTTCTAGAGCATTATGATCTGCAGTTTTCATTGTACCGTATATTTTTTCGAAAAACGTAGAAGGCCCGTTACCGTCAATTTAAAACGGTATGGTCGTTATGGCTTACCTTCGAAGATTATGAACTGGGCGATATTTAGTTTCGACAAGATGTCGACACAAACCCCTCAATACGATTGATTTTTGAATTATAGCATGAGTATGCATTTCAATTTATCGTATGATCATGTGATTTTTGACTATTTTGTGAGGCCACGCCAAAGACCGCGACATTTTAAAACATTTTAAAATCCACATTCGTCAAATTATCGCCGAGGTAACGACCAAAATGTGCGGAAAAGTGGTTGACCATCACCTCAAAGTGAAAAACTGTTGAGATGAAATTTCCAAAAAATAAATATTTGCTCATATTTCGTTTTATTCGAGATGTCTGAGCTGGGAATTGACCCATTATTTGACTTTATTTATACAAAACCATATTATATTACTCTTTAATGCTGTGTTAATCAATTTTTATAATTGAAAATATTAAATAGATGTACGTACATATATACATACACATGTATATACATATGGTATATTGCATTTATGTGACTATGTGTAATTGCTACTAGTATACTTAATTCGATCGTAGGATTATTGATTAAATTCTATGTTTTTCTTTTATAATTAAATACGTATGGATATGTGTATATTGTATACATAGTACATACATACATATGTACATATATCTAACATTTAATAACTTTACGTAATAAGATCGATGTAGAAATTAAATGTAGTCGAATAACTTTGTGTTTTCAAAAAGTATTTCTTTTCATCACACTCATACGATTTAGTATTTAGGTATTTTCCCTATTTTGCTGTTGGCTTACACCTATACTACTTACACTTAATATAATTTGCTTTGCAGGTAGCAGTAGAAGAATGATTTAATTGCTTTAATTTTAATGTTGTTTAAATATTTTTCTGCATGCTAAATTTTCTATTTAAGTTCACATTACAAACTTAAGGTAATTGAAATTTTTATTTTTTTTCTTATTTTATTAAATTATTAGCTATTATATTGCATTATGATGATATCTATCTATCCATGCATTTCATTTTATGATAAAATATTAATTAAATTTAACTATTTTCACAGGTCGTCTGTCCGTTCTGAGTACACAGACAAATCAAACTCTTACAAGTGTTAACATGAAAGATATTAACGACATAAATATACCTAATCTAATGGATTTGGCACCGTTAAGGTGAGTAAAAGAAACTGTCTGGTTTATATTTTTATTGAAATATGTATGAATTTTATTTCATTTACTCTTTAGTAATACAACTGAGACCAGCACAAGTTCAGTAGTAATAAAATCCGTAATAACCAGTATTTCACATGAGAAAACAAACGGAGAAACCGAAGTTACAACTACAAAAACAACAACCCATGAAGAAAGCCAATTCTAAATTACATATTCAACTATATTTAGTACACCTTTCAGACACCTGCATGATAATGTATTCTACAATATGTTAGTTACAGTTACACACATTTATATATTTGTTTTTCTATATCAAATATTTTCCATTATTTCAATTTTATTCCATAGGATATACACATGCATTTACATTCTTAGAATTAGACTGTTTGCCCTTTTCACTAAACCTTTAATATTTTTATATGTATTATGTACATGCATCTATATAGTCTTTTTATATTTAAATTTATGAATAATGATCGTTCAAAGTGTTTTATGGCAAGCTTGTGAAGATCTTAGTCTTATTTTGTTTACTATTTTTATCTCTCTTATAATATGCACATTTCATTTGAAACACTTATTATTATGTCTTATCAAAACAATGTATTAAATTAAAAGAAAAAGAGCATTTATCACAAAAATACTAAAAACATAGAGTACAACTCCACAATTGCCTTATGTACTTTTTACAAAAGATTTTTTAAAATTAAAATAACCGAAAAACAAATGAATGTAAGTGAATAAGTGAGCAAGTTATCGTTGTTAAATTGATGCATTCGATCAATCAGCAGTATATAAAATTCATGTCTATTGTTACGTATTTGATTATTAATATTATAACTTTGGTCCGAGCCTCATTTACATATTTACTTATACTATTAGTACGCATTTTAAAAATGTATTTTCTTTTAAAGTATTTTATTTTGTATACTTACTAAAATCAAATATATTTTTAAATTTACCAACAACACAAACTAATAAATCAATTTATATGTGGAATAATATTTTTTGGACTTTTTATGTATTTAAAAAAAAATATAATTTTTTATATTTATATTATATGAATAAAATAAAATAAAATTAAAAAAAACTTTAAATTCCAAACAATTTTGACTGTGTTGTTTCTTATTGAAATATTTATAATATCCATAAATGTACATATAAAAATAATCAAATCAAAATATCAGTAATACATACATACATAATTAGCTAATTGACATCTTTTTGATCAACAAATAAATGGGTCGAATTTTAGTCGTGTTACCAGCTGGCAAGAAAAAATTGTTAGCGTTGCCGCTACTTTTATTAACAATAAAATGACAAACGCAATTTTGATCGATTCAATGAAAGCTAAAGGACTCATTTTACCTTGTGATCTTCAACAAGAGACAATGGAACACACACACGTCATATTCGTGATCTATCATGTTCATGGATAAGACTAAAATCTTACTTTCGATATAATTTTTTAGAATGTTAAATAAAAACTTTACATAATATATGTTTCAAGAGTGATTTACAAAACAACAGAATAAAAATTTACAACAAAAAAACGATTAAAGCTCGCTAGCGGTTTTTATTTATTTATACTTGTTTTTCTTTTTACATATAAAGCGCTTTTTCTCTTTAATACATATATACGGCATTAATATCTAAATTGCGAAATACATTCACGTCGGCATTCTTCGTATGTAAGGAAGTTATTTTGCGTAGATCCACAACCGGAATAATAAAAACTTATGCAATTCTTGGTTTTTTCATCGTATGCATATCGCAGCAATTTGCCACGACATAAACCTGAAGATTTCGGTTCCAAACAATCTAAAAAGATTTAATTTGTTAAAATCACCAAGTGAAGAGGTAAACAAAAATATATTACAACCTACTTTTACTCGTAACTATCTCACTTGCACTGTCCCAGGTTTGCATTGGCATTACAAGACGCCATAGGTTAATGTTTATCAAAATAATGATTATTACAAATGACATGATGACTATTTGCATGTTTTTCTTTTCTTTAAGGAATTCGAAAGATTTTTAAATAAACCGTTCTTTTGACTGTATAAACTATATTAACTTGTCGCTTGCTAAACAATAATGATAACGCAAGTTTTAAATTCTGAAGTTTTCTACGTGTCTTTTGCATTTATTTAATTTTATTTTAAATATAATTGAAAATTGTTAAAAAGAAATTTACTTGTTATTGATTGTTTGTTTTTACTATATTCGAAGTCACGTAGGGGGGAGTGGGAAGCAGCGACGAGTCAATAGTAACATTTTACACGACATTCAAAAATAGTATTTATCAACAATGCCATTTTAAGATAACAAAATCTTTTAAATGTTAAAAGAATTGAGTTCAAATTTTATGAAATGGTTATGAAATATACAAGCGATATTAAAAATAAAATGCAAAAGTTTGACGCTCTTCGCAAATGTTTTATCTTAAACGAATGAAACCTAATGCTCATTACGAATCTAGTTTTGGAGCAAATTGTCTTTTTTAGTTCCATAAAACAACAACTAAAAAAGTATTTTTTTTTTATTAATTTTATTGTTTATACGAAAAAATATACAACATATTCATACATATGTATGTACATACATATGGATATAAAAAAATATGGGCTATCGTTCTATTATTTATACATAATCATTTATTAAACATTTCGTTTTATAAATTCTAATTAAAAAGCCATTACACAACCTTCCAATGCAAGTTATATTGCCTGTATTATAAAGACATGAAATAAAATTAGACAAGAAGAAGAAGAAGTTGCATTAAAAGGTTTTTTTTTTTTTAATTTTATCACTAATAGTTTATTGCATCCATTCTTTAAGGATAAATTGGAAGACATTTTTAAACAATAATCCTTATTAAAGAGCAATTAATAAACAAATAGAAAATTACAACTTAATTAAAATATGGCTTTAGAAAATAAATCCGTTTTGTTTTTACACTTTTTTTCTCGTTTTCATTCTGTTTTTTTTTTGTTTTGTCCGTCTAGAAATCTTTATCCCATCCTGTAATGTCATCTGGTGGTGGTCCTTCTGGATCAGGTGGATAATCATCAAAATTAGCTGTATCGGTCACACTCTTAACCGTTGGTTTAATAGGAGGCTCAAGTGTACGATTTTGTAGTCCCCACCAATAAAATCCGTCAAACCACCTGAAATGAAAAATAATGAACAGAATAAACTTTAACTAGAATCGTTGTAAGCTTTTCAGTTAATCATTAACCCGTAATAAAAAAAAAATGAAAATATTTTAAAATCTGTTATCGAGTTTATGTGTATACACAGTGGTGGTCAAAATATTTGCAACTGAAACCACATTTTAACTTAACGTTGATTTTTTAATCAAAGCACCTTAAATAGCTTTAATAATTAATATTTCGATTAATTCAATTCATTTTTACATTATCAGGATTACGAACTTTGCTTCTCATACCAATTATGTTGAGCTTGTTAATTTTATACACGAGTGACGGGACCTACAATCTAAAAGGGCGATTCCGTACCACAGATTATTAAGAAAGTTTTCATAGCAATTTTGCAGAGATTATTCCAGAAATTTGCTGAAAGGAAATTCACCGAAGAAATATTTTTGTGTATTTCGCTTTGTTGTTCTTTTTGAGACATTGAGGAAATAAGCTTTTCGACGTAGTCGTTTGAAATTGCATTTCACTTCTCTTCCAATTCGGTGAAAAGTTCTTCTCAATTTCGGAATACTTTATTTCCGATACTACGTTTTGCTATCATCTACATGTTCTCAATGGGGTTTAGATAGGGAGATTGCAGTGCCTCGAATTAAATTTTTCATATCGAGGGCGTCGTACACAGGATCTTCTAATTGATCCTTGGAGATTAAACGTACGCCTGCCGGAATAAGATTCTTCCATTGCTGAGGAGTCCAATTTAAATGGGTTCGAACAAAATTTAAGTGAGTTCTACGGTTTTTTTCTGACACTTAGGAGTTTTTGATGCATCTGTGTCTTTTAAGACAGTGTCTAGAGGCATTTCTGTTTTTGCTCCTCTGGAAACATTCGTAACATTTTAGGAAATTTCATAAAAAATTCTTCATTTTTCGATCTGCTCATGCAGTTGTTATACGAGGCCTTCCACCATTATGTAGTGTTTGGATGTTTTCATTTTCAATTACGTGACAAATCGTTGATTTATGAATACATATCATATTTTATAGAAATTTATTTTTCGTGACCAACATCTTTTCAAAAAAATCACTAACCTTTATATATACATATACATACATACCTATATATATATATATATATATATATATGTACATATACGATATTTTGAATAGATATGCTTAAAATCTTAAATGATGCGAGTGAGGTATTCCTTTAGCTGAGACATACAGAAAATGCTCTTTGGTAACGGGTATACCGTTGACCATAGCATACAAAAGTACATAATTCTCAAAAGTTGTTGAATTCCTTTGTTAAAGTTTATCATAAAATATTTTCACTTACTTATGCTTTTGAATCTCACTGATACCACCACGTTGGTATCCTAATCGCTCGGCAGGATTATCCCGACACAATTTCTTTATAAGATTGCGGGCATTACTCGTAATATTGCGGGGAAATTCAATAGCGTCGATTCCCTTCAATATTATATTGTACGTGCGCATGGGATCCGAACCAGTGAACGGGGGTGTACCTTTAAGCAATAAATAATTTATTAAGATTTCTCTGTTAAACTGAATTGTTAAATAATGAATACACACTTTTGAATGCATGTATATACTATACATACCTGTTAATAATTCAAACATTAAAACACCCAATGACCAATAATCAGCACTGATGTCGTGGCCACGATTTAATATGACTTCGGGCGCAACGTACTCGGGAGTTCCACAAAACGTCCATGTTTTACGACCAGATTGAAGCTTCTTTGCAAAACCGAAATCGACCAATTTCACATAACCCTTTTCATCCAATAGAAGATTTTCTGGTTTTAAATCTCTGTAGATAATATTACGTGAATGAAGATAATCGAAGGCTTCTACTACACAAGCTGTATAGAATCGAGTAGTTGAATCATCAAAATTGCCTTTGTCGCGTAAAATTGTCCACAGCTCACCGCCCAGACAACTTTCCATAAGCATGTACAGATACTTTTTGTCCTTGAATGTTTTAAACAACTTAACAATAAATTGACAATTCGCTTCGCCCATTATCTCTTTTTCAGACATGATATGCTGCTGTTGGCGAGTCTCCACAATTTGGGCTTTTTTCATTTGTTTCAGAGCAAATGAACGATTACTCTCACCATTGATCTGCACTAATTCCACACGCCCGAAGCCGCCTACTCCCAAAGTTGCAATAACCCGTAGATCAGTAAGTTTGACATCACGAAACTCTTCATTGATTCTTGAATGAAACAATAAAATCATTACAAATGATCTTAACTTTTCAATGATTATTCACTTACTTTCTTCTCTCAAGGGTTCCTTCATCATCATAACGGTGTTTAATTTCATCTAAATTCGATATCAGCTGATTAAATGTCTCACGATCAATGACAAGACATGTCACGCCTTCTGGAGAATCACAAATAATATTCGCTGTACGCAAATCATCTCTGAAAAAAATACAAGGAAAACATAAATAAAAAACGCTTCAGACTCCTCCTATAACACGGACAAATTATTCTTGTGCCGGACTTACCCCTGCAAAGCCTTCTCTCCGAAGAAATCACCTTTTGTTAATGTACGTATGAACTTTTCTTCCTGTGTATTTGGCTGTTTAATCGTAACTCTAACTTGTCCCTTTGAAATTATAAAGAATGTATCACCTCTAGCTCCTTGACGTACTATGTAGTCACCTTGTTGATAATGAGTCTCTTCCAATACATCGGAAATTTTAATCAGAGTGTCTTCCTGAAGATCTTTAAATATTGGTACGCTGTATTTCGTTGGAAAAAAATGAAATATAAACAGGAAATTTTATTACAAAATCATTAAAATCCAATAAAAACAGTTAAAAGAAAAATATAGAAAATATAGAAAAGAAAAAATAAATCATAGAAAAGTAGGAACCAAAAATGTATTCATTTGTTTATTTGCTTTTGGCATAAACGAATCGTCGTGCATTATCTCATACATTGATAACATCCTCAGTCATCGAACTTTTTCTATTTCAAGACTATCACCTCTAGATGGATCCGTTGTACAAGTTTTTTTTTTTGTTTTTTTTTTATATTTTATTAATGAAATTAAAAAAGAAAATAATAACAAATATGATAGAAATGAGAGAAAGTTTTATTTGTAAACATTTTTAACCATCATTGCTGCCAGCGGTAACCAACTATTCGATGATGCCTGTATATGGTTGGGCTGGCTGCCTTTGACTAGTTGGTTGTTGTTCAGTTTCATTTATTTGGTTGTTTAGGCCGGGTTCACCCACAAGTTTCTGAAACATTTTTGGTTCGGAGAAATTTCTTGTTTACTGAGAGTTTTCTGCAGCATGATTCACCCATTTCAGAGACTTTGTTCGTAAAAACAGTGCTGCCATATTTAATTGAAAAAGAAATAAATGCATATGTGCATAAACTTAAGAAAGTTAAAGTTATTTGTGTCAAAATAAAGAAATAAAAAATTAATATTTTTAACAAAAAATAAACAGTATTTGTGGTGAATTATTTGGTAAGAATAAAAACATCTTGTTCTGCGATGGGTATAAATCATTTGCTACTTCTGTTCGCCATTGAAGTGACCAAAGTAAAGTTACTTGCAAAATATATTTATGAAAAACGAAAATCAAAGATTTGAAACAAAGATAAGCTTTGGCTTTGGGTATTTTCACTCACTAGTTGCCGAAATGCGTTTAAATGACGTAGATTCATTTATAAATTTTCATCGCATGGACCCTGGGACTTTCGATGAACTTCTGCAAATATTGGTGTATTGTATAATTTTCATATGGTGTGGCAACCTTTTCTAAAATGGTTCGGACCAAATTTAAAATGAATTTAATTCACACTGAGAGTTGTTCGCACAAAATAATTTCTCTCGCTCTCTGAGAGAAACGTCAAACTCCATATAAAAAAAATTTTGTGCGAACCAAAAATGTTTCAGAAACCTGTGGGTGAACCAGGCCTTACATGCACATACATACAACAATGCACGTGTGTATGATTCGTGGTAGGTTTATAAGCCAACTATGTATGTATGTATGTATACGCTCTACTAATGTTTAATCATGATGTTGGTTAGAGGATAGCGCTGGTTTTGCTAACGAAGAGCGAATACTACAATTCCCGTATCTACATATGTGTGTATGTATGTATGTATGTATGTATGTGACAATAAAATGACATCAAGTACAAATCCCAAAAACAGCATTTAACACCAAATATTTAACTGTTACAGTCAGACGTATTTACGTTATTTATTGCAGAAAACATTTACGTATGTATGTATGTACATTTGTATTGCAAAAAATAATTTGCGGCGATTTTGATTTTTGGTTTTATAGGCGTTTCTTCATTAATTGCTCAAGTCATCTGTATTTGGATAAATTGTTTGTAGTTTTTTTTTTAATTTTTTTTTTGGTTTCCTTTAACTACAAATAATATTTAATAATATTACCCCCGCCCCCCTCTAATAGTAGTTTGTTCATTTGTTTATAAATGTTTACATATACTTGATTTCACTTTTATAGTTTTAATGTAATTTTGTGGTTGTGGTTGGTACGAAAATGAAATGCGAATAAGTAGACAATCAAGCACCCAGTAATTTAAAGAAATGTCATCATAAAAGCACTTAAAAAACATGTTTACGCTTCAAAACATTGATAAAACGGTCGTACATAATTTCATTACTTTTCTTCGGACTCAGTTGTTATTTTTTTTTTCAAATTTAATTTTTAATTTTTGTAAACAGTCTTTGTACTCCTATAAATTGCACAACGAACGATTATTATATTGAACGTTTGAAATCTTAGAATTCATATCAAAAATATGCTGTTGATAGAAAATCTACTGCTTAAAATTGTTAAAGATGAAATTCTGAACTTCAAAAGTTACAAATGACTCACCTCTTAAGAAAATCTGTGTATTCCGCTTGGCGTATAAGACCGGTACGCATCATAATAGTTTGGAAGCATTGTCGCTCGATGGCCCATAATTTGCACTCGGATATTGCCGTTATAGTTGCTGTACGCTGGCAATTGTATAAAATTGCCAATTCACCCAAAACTTTAGCTCCGGATAGAGTTGACAAATATTTACCTTCTCGGGAAACTTCAACACGACCCTCTTAAGAAAGTAAACAAAATAGAAACAAAAATAAAAAAATTAAAAATTTACTTGAATTGTTTAGTATTTCTAGAAGATAAGATGTTTAAGAAACATTTCGTTTTAGTGAGTGAAAGGATTAAGCCAAAAAGTCTTACCATCTGAAGGCTTACTATCTTCATTATTTATTGTTTCTATATCCTGATCCTTCAGGTTACCGGTGCGTCTTTTACGAGCGTATGTGTGTACTGGAACTATAAGTCGTGGCCTTGGTATTACAAAATGATCGTGTAATTTCTGAGAACTTTTCGAACTTGTGCTCGACGATTGGGCAGATGATGTGGAAGAATCACTGCCTTGACGCACATGTAATGTTGTGGGACTCTGAGAATTTAAATTTAGTTTTTTCTCAAACGAAGATCCTAATAGGTCAATATATGAATTTTGTTTAACATCTAACGATATTTTGCGTGACCCACTTTTGGTCATTGTATTTATCGAAAAGCCTTTATAATTATTACTGGCGACATGCGAGGAAACATATTGCCGTTGGGAATTTACCGGGAATCGTAC
Source organism: Sarcophaga subvicina (assembly GCA_936449025.2). NCBI lineage: Eukaryota > Metazoa > Arthropoda > Insecta > Diptera > Sarcophagidae > Sarcophaga > Sarcophaga subvicina. The sequence goes on along the minus strand of OW388082.2, from coordinate 121,615,132 downwards.
TGATTTGGAACGATTAACTGTTGTTGCAGTCGGAGAACGAGGTAGTGGAAATGCTTTGCATTGTTCTTGATTTGATTGTTGGTCATCCGTAGCAAAAGTCCTTAAATTACTATCACAGGTATTGGCAGGTAACGATGTTGTTGATAAATTATTTGTCTTTTGGGGTTGTGGTTGTTCTGATATCACAGTTGGATTTGTTTCACTAACTTCATCAGGCGAATGATGAAAATACAATGATGATGACGATGACTGTGAATAGAGAGTATTTTTATAATTCTTTAGTCTCATATTATTTAAACTCGGATTAGAGGCCCGAGTACTGTAAATCATGGTTTGTGATCTCTTTAAAGAAGGAGGTTGAATAGAGATTTGCTGTCTAGGTCTTTGTTGTCGTTTCTCTGTGCCATAACCACTAGTATGTGAAGTATCTTGAGATTCCTCTTTGTCCGCCAATGTTGACTCCACTGTTGAAGAATCATCCCAATCAAGGTTGAGTCTTATACTTTTTCTTTTTAATGTTGAGGGCTTATAACCATTTAAGTCTTTCAAAGTATTAACTACAGATTCATCTGGACTTTGTCTTTCCAATGCTCGTACCTGCTCCAAATTCATTTGATATTTACTAAGCGTTGACACTCCATCTTTGAGGTAGCTGCCTCCACTGTATATGCCATTTGTATTTTTCGAATGGCTCTGTATTGAGAGCAAATCTTCGCTTTGTGACTGCTGATCGAAATTGTTTCCATTAGAAACACGTTGCTGAGTGACATTTGTTCTCGGCTGTCCGAAGTTCTGTTGGGCGTGATGCCAGTTAGCTTCATATAACTCAACCATTACATTGTTGCGATCTAATGACAAACTAGCATCTACCGCCTTGCCAGGATATCGTTGAATTTTCATTTTTTTGATTCGTTCTTTTTTATTTCTTAAATTTATTCATGATTTTCCCGACATTATTGGAAATTTGTAGAAATCAAAAATAGAAGTCTAATTTCTTTCAAAAGAGATAATGACGTATTGTAATATCATAATAATCATTATTAACAATCATTTTCACTACCGTTTTATATTTTTTTATGCGCGCTCATCCCCATGTATATACATACATACATATGCTAATCCCTTAATAATTTCTATGTTACATATATTTGTTTAATATTCGTTTTTTTTCTTCAAAAATTTCTAATTGTAAATGCCTTAAACAACGCTATAAAAAGTCTACATACACCGCTGTATATGTGTATGTATATTTATGTACACTGACTCAAACAATTGTCCAGATATCTCTGGTTATCTATTTCCAGAATATTTCAAAAACTATTTACCAGCTTTCGATAAAATAAATGAAGTTCATTTTGTGCTTATAATAATAAGACAAGATACATAATTGGTCATTACAACTCTACAGTCAGGATTACGACCTAGTTTCTCACACCACTTATGTTGTGTGTGTTAATTTTATACATCAGTGGCGGGGACCTACAGTTTAAAGTCCGACTCCGAACGACAGATTTTTTGAGAAACTTTTCATGGCAATTTTATTTACTCTCAGAGTTTTTGCCAGAAATCTGTTGAAAGGAAGTCGCCGAAGAAATACTTTTTTGTATTTGTATTTTCGTCTAATAAGCCAACACACTACCTACTAGACCACGGCGACTTCAATTAAACTCATTAAGTCTTTTCGAGGTTGAATAAAATTCAACTTCAAATCATTGAAACGACTGGGGAAATAAATCAAATAAGTTCTGGTAAATATTTTATTGACACAACGTAAGTGGTGTGAGAAAATAGGTCGTAATCCTGACTGAAGGGTTGTAATGACCAATTATGTATGTATGTATGTATCTGATTTATTAACATGTTCTGTGCCATAATCTAAACGTAGTTATTTATCCTTGCTGAGATAAAGGGTTTCTTACGTGGAAAATGTAAAATTCTGTAAGATTTGTGGATTTAATAAAACCTTTTCATAAATTCGATTTGTTTGTTTTATTTCTTGACCAGAATTAGTTTCTTTTAATCAAGTTATCTGTTCGAATTTCCTTTCCAAAGAAACATATTTCGTTATTGCTCGAACTCTTCCCGGGGAATTTAAATGTTAACGCGTTCTCTTCTGTTACCTTTCTGTCACACATTGAACTGACGATCTTGGTCTAATATTTTCAGCAATTTCTTGCAAATTTTTGGCATCATTATGCAGTTTAATAATAAACTCTGTGACGTCAATAAACATTTTTTGTGAATCTTTATTATTTGCACTTACTTTCATGTTAATTTTTATGTGCCATCAAACCGACTAACTATAAATGGAGAAGAATTATTAGATTTTATGAAAACACACAACAAATTTCACAAAATCGTTATGTTTGAGAGCGATACGTTTGTCTCTATCTAAGCAGTACACACAATTCTTTGAGATTATTTGTTGTATTTTAAGCTTATTGTGTTGCCTCAGTTATTAAAAGATTTTCTTAATTCTCGAAATTTTTTAAATGACTCAAATCGAGTTGCTGTTTTCTGAATAACATTGTAAAATATTTTCAATAGCATGGTATACGGACAATTGTTTGTGTCAGTGTATATTACAGTTTTTGATAATGTTGTTTTTAATTTCTATACCGAAATAAATACTTCTACCATTACCAGAAGTACGGATTTAATTTTTTTATTTTATTACAACCAACGCCACCATTGCTACCATTTGCACATCTACATACATATGTACATATGTGTGTGGACTTTTATATTTTTTATATTTCAATAAAATGACGAGCAGTACATACCAATGTATTAGTAACAAAAATCGACTAAAAACAATTATTAAAAGCCCAAACGAAGTTTACGTAATGTAAAGTTCGCATGTACAACATGGATTGCATACCAAAATTCTCTTACTGTGACTGAGTTAGATGTGTTCATTAATATGCAACTCTCTCTTTTACTCTCGTTATTGTCGGTGTTGTACAATTTCTTTGCTTTAATGCATTTGCATACATACATACATACATATGTATATATGTATGTACATACATACGTATGTAAGTATGTGCATGTGCAAATCATTATTTTGTTTTTGCAGAAATTCATTGTTACAACATCATGTAATTGTAATAATAATAGTAACGCATCATCAATTTTACAACAACAACATAGAGGAGATAAAAGAACTCAAGAAATTCATTTAAAATGCCCCTACATTCGTATGTATGCATATAAATTAAAATACATATATACATATATGTATGTATGTGTTAATGAATGCATAAAAGTGGGGTAAAAAGGATCACATCAACTCTCTTCATTATTCTAGAGAGTTTTTTTCATTTGATAAAAGAAAAATCAAAAAATAGAAAACTGAACTGATCATTCATTGGTTCTCAAATTGTTAAATTATTTAATAAGATGATGACATTAAAGGCAATAAAGTATAAAAATGCTTGAAGTACTCGTACGCGTCGCATCCTAAGAATACAATATTATTTAGCAGTATGAGACATTGTTTCATATAAGAAGTGTTTAAATTCGAATTTATTCATTTTACTCACTCGAAAGGAGCGTATGTATACATACATACATACATATGTATATACAATAAATATTTCAATTAATTAGCATTAGAAAAATAAAAAAAAGATAAAATAAAGAAAATATGAAATCAGACTTTAATTTTGAAGCAAGTTTTTGAATTTTTATATTTTGGATTGTATAACTCGATTTAATATGACTAACAACCATGAATGTGACGACGAGTAAGAGAACTAATTAATGACTGGACAGTTTTGTGGAACCAAAAATACTAAAACTGATACGACTGAAATATCATGCAAGAGGCAGAAATACAAATTACCAACAACAACAACAATAATAACAACAACAGCACTATTTATTTTGCAAGGTCAACAAGTCAGTTAAAATAAAAATAAATGAACAAGAGTAACAAAAAAATTCGTTAAGAGTTGTGACGAATACACACAACTTGTACAATGAAGAAAAATAAAACCTGTTTTCAATTTAATTTACGTGTGGATACGACTACTCAACACGATCGTTGTTAGTAACGGTTCTTAAGTTACTCTCTGTTACAGAGGTGGCACCAAATCCATTCTTACGTAATAATTATGAGTGGTAAGTTTTATTACGATCGAAATGTCGCTACCAATGCAACTAACTGTTGTAATTATTGGCCGAGATGACCACTTGAAGGAATTATAAAATCACACAGCACAGTCTGTCTACGATCAGTAAATTCAAAAGATGATTGATTTTCTTTTATCTTTATTTCAGTGAATGTTCTGTTTACTTGCTGTATGTTGCATTTGTTAACATATATATATAACATACATATGTATGTATGTATGTATATAAACACATGTATATATGAAAATCCATATTACTTTTGAAGATTCTTCATCTTTATGACTAGATATAGTTTCATTACAATTTTTGCACAATTTTGATAAAAGGTAATTTGGTTATTGTAAACGTTTAATTTTTTATATTTTGTAAATATTGAAAAATGCTATGCATAGTATTATTAGGCTATTCCAACGTATCCTATACACACATGCATACGTAGTATATAGTATGCGCATATAAATATAGTACATAATTTGATAAAAAGACGACAGACGAATAAACAGACCTTCAAGGCTTGAATTCATAGTTAGTAAAAAACAAAAACAAAAATAAAAACAACGATAATCGTTACTTATATTTTTTTTTTGTTTTTTTTGTGAATAACTTCTCCTGGTGGTAATTAAGCGATACAAAGCCAGTAACGATAGAAACAAATTTGAAGATGATTAGAAAAGTCAGAGGTTGCTCAAATTCTATTTCATACATGTGTATGTATGAAGAGAGATACATACATGCATGTATATACATACATATATATGTATATACATCTGTGTATGTGTTTTTATGTAAAATATTTTAATAAATCAAACATTTAACTTTTTCAAATTACCAAAGGTAAGATGATGCGGGAACACCGAGGAAACGTGAGGGATAGATGGAATAAATGTATTATCGTTTGAGTTTATATTTGAAACACACCTTAAAATTTATTTTGCCATTTTTAATCTCCTACTAATGTCTACTAAAGTTGCTTTTGGCTTGTTTTTATAGGCATGCTGTTGTTGTAGCATTTGTGTTGTTGAGCCGCGACATTATAAAATTTCCGAACAATGACCGAAATATTGATAGAAAACCGGAATTTAAATGCTACAGTAACTCGAAATGTTACAACAAAAATCCACAATTTTGTTTGTCTTTTATTTCTTAAATATTGTTATTGGTTTCCTGTACACTCCACTCTCTCTCTCCTTCTTACACTTTATCTCTCTCTTTCTATCCTTATATTTCATTACGATCTGTCCATCGATCGGTGATTGAGCTAGAGGGAGGGAGGTTGGTAATTCTCGAAAAGGTAAAGACAAATCAGAAAAAAAGAAAATAAAAACATAATTTGATAGAAGAAGAACAAGAAGAACGAATATGAATATGCATGGGCACAGATAGACAAGCGAATAGATAAGAAAATACACAGAAACAAACAAGCAATACAATAGGAGGACAAATCAACTAAGCTCATACGCACACATACGAGTACATACGAGTACATAGATACATATATGTATACAAATACATTTACATTTTACACTTTCACTTTTTTGTTTTTTTATTTTTCGCAAAGAATCAATTACCATGTTGAGCAAGATAATATTCAGACCAGAATTCAAGCCAAAACTCAGAAACGTGTTGTGATAATTGTATGGAACACATGTATACAATTGTATTCATCATACACACATTTACATGCACTATCACCGAAGATTACGTTTAAAACGGTTTTGAATAACAGCTGTTGCATGCATTGTACTGACTGAAGCCATAATGATTCTTCAGTCGACAGCAGCAATAGCGAAAACAATGAAATGAAAAGACTAAAGGAACACAATGTATCTCAGAATTTTGAAATCAGGAAATTTTATACTTTAATTTTATAAATCAACATCAGGTAAATAAATAAGCATCCAGTACGTAGAAGAGCACACATATACATATACATACGTACATACCTACATACATACTATATATATATACATATTTATATACGTGTGTAGAGTACATATTTTATAACAATTGAAGTTTAACAATTTCTGTTTACGAATACGTACAAATACAAATACATATACATATGTATGTATGGATATGTAAACGAGCGAATAATTATTTTTTGTTTTATTTCACACATACAAACAAATGCACTTAAAACACTTTTAATTTCATTATTCAATTTAAATTTTTTGCTTCCGTGATATTTTTTTATTTTGTTTTTAATTATTTTTCAATTTATTATTTACACTTTTTTTTTTCTTATTTTTTCGAAAATAATCAAGAAAACAAAATGCGTCCGGTTGGTAGCGTTAAAAACATTTTCAAATTCTTCTTTCACTTTCAAACCAAACCGTTATTTAAAACTCCGAAAACACGTTACACGTCAGGCAGTGATCGTCAAGCGACTGACTGACTGATCGAAAATGAAACAGATTTCGGATTGCTTATAAACAATAGCAGAACTCTTCGAGCAGCGTGTGAAGACCAGACCAGTCTAGGCCAGACAGATCAGAGAAGACACAATAACAATAATAATTACTGCGAATAATTAATGTTTTTATGCCGTTTGTATTTGTAGTTTGAATGTGTTTCGAATTTGTATTGTTTGAAATTGAGAGTAATACAGAGCCAGAGAGAGAGAGAGAGCGAGAGAGAGAGAGAGAGAGAGAGGAAGAGAGAAAATAACAAACAACTTTGAGCATTCTCTTTATGTTTTGTTTACAACGATCATCAGAGTGTTGCCAGAAATATTTTCTTGTTGGAAATTTATAAAATTCCATAAATATAAGAAAAAATCGTTAAAATCATATGAAATATAATTAAAAAAATTTATAAATAGATACATACTTTAGTACATTAGAAGTCAAATTTTTGTCAAACAGTCATATTAGTTCAGATCTACTTATGTATACTGTTACCTTTAAATATTTATGCTTAAACTGTCTATTTGATAAAAAAATGTTAATTAATTGGTTTTAAGACATAATACATACGTGTTAGGAATATACTATACATATACTATGCATACGTATTATTAATAAATTATAGATGTATAAGGTGGCCGCAGTAGAATAAAGTAAAGTTCTAGTTCGTTTTATGACGTTTTCGACATAGTAAACTTCACTTTGACGGCTATAGCCGCATATGTCCGTCAACGTGTTAAAATTTGTTTGTATTTATGCCAAAAATGATTTGAATTTTAAACAAATACGTATACATAAGTACAAGGGAATTTAAAATTGATATGGTGTTTTATCAAACGTTAGGCATTGAATATCCTTCCCCTATTATTATTATTTTTATATTTTGTGTATATATTTTTTAAACAGTTCAAAATATAGTCTAGTTACTAGGTTTTCATACGATGATAATGACTTTTTGGCTTAAACGTAACATTTTGTATCTTTCTTTGAATCATACCTTCCATAACGTAAACAATACTCCCGACATCTCCCTCCTTAATGATAAGACTCTTTGCGGCATATTTGACTGGGTACATACAATCCACAATCTCACGTATTTGTGTGATGTCAAGATTTTTCATAAAATCATTATCCAATATGGCAGATTTGATAATTTCTCGAGATCTGAAAAGAGAATAAATTTTGAATAAGATTTAATCAGTGGAAAATATTTATCAAGCTTATGGATAATATTGTAAAAATTTATTGTTTTCTTTTATGTGTGTATGTATGTATGCCTGTGTGGTCTTACTTTGGCGATTTTGGAATTTTCATTAATTTATCTTCAGCTTCGACTAAATCTATTAAAGGCTCCGCACTATAACCTTGACGTTTGATACGTTTTGGCTCAGAGGTGGAAGAAAAAACTCTTGTGGATTCCATGCCAATTGTGGTACAGTTAAATTCGTCATAGTCTGCTTTGTGGTGCTGAAGAAAGACCTGGGTCAGTGGTTTCACCACTTGACGAAATTTATCAATTTCATTTTGTAATTCTACAACTAAGGCATCTTTGGCTTGACATTCTTCCTGCAAACGTGAAATGCTCTGACAAAAGAAACGATTGCGCTCTTGACACTCAATGAGAGCGTTTTCTTTTTCCTGTAAAGCCAAACGTAAATGTTCAATGAGGTCAGCCATTTGCTGGTACTCCTGTGTTTGACTGAAATTACATATCGCTGCATGCTGCTGTGACTGATGATGATTTTGCTTGTGATGATGGTTCTCAGGGCCATCACAACCGGACAATGTTATCTTTCCTGAGCAAGACGTCTGTAAAAGTTTCTTCAGTTCTTGTATTTCGTTTTCTTTATCGTCTATCAATAGACGTGCAAATTGTAGTTCATGTCGCAATTCTGTGTATGATTCTCCCATTTTACAACATTCTTTGGACAAATTGACGTGATGTTGATGAGTTTGGCTCATGTTGACCGATTATTACAAATAAAATTTTTAAAAACAAACTGATCGAAAACAAAAAACAAACTACATTGAAGAAATCATACGTAATAATTTGTTTAGAAGAGGAAGTTTTTAATTATTTTTTTTTGTTTATTTGACTTGTATACTGTACGTAATCCTTTTGTATTTCAATATTATTGGACACTCTCTAAATTGAATTTTTTTTATACGGAAGTATAAAACATTTTGTAACAGTAACAATAACTGTCTGTCTACTTTCAGCTTTTGTATATACATACATACATACATATGAATAACCATCCTTTGAATATGTGTATGTATGTACATAAGTATAAGATTAGCTCTAAAGGACTGTATGTTTAATTAACTAAATTAAATAAACAAACATATTTTTTTTCTGTCAATTATAACGATTACAGCACAAATTATATAAAATATTGTATTTATAAAGATGTTGGTCAGTTTATTAAAAAACTGTACGAGAAAGAATCAATTGAATGAATATTTTTATAATTCCAGGCACTACACTTTCTTACTGTTATATTCATTTCTGTTCTACTCAAACATGCATAATTGACAGATGTTGATAAATATTTCTGCCACTTTAGATTCGGATTATCCTTAACTTCAACAAGTGTAATGCGTATAAAAGGACTAAGAATTAATTTAAAAGGGCAACGATCACACTATCATATCACATCGAAATCGCATCCGTTTTAGTATTTAGTTGAGCTTCAATATCATTGGCATCATTTAGGGAGGCCGACATATTTAAAGTTTTCGTAAACGAAATTAGTAATTAACAGCTTAATCTACGCTAATCATGATCACTTTACATATGTACATATATCCGTGCAAGATTAACGAAATCGTTATTTGTTCAGGTAAAAAATATAATTTTTCATCAATCACTAAAGTTATTTACTATTCGTTCATTACGTTTATCTCTTCAAATACAAACACATTATTTGTTGATTTCATTTTGACTTTTAATTGATTAAATGAATTGAAATTACTCGTAAAACTGGCAAAAATTGAATTTAAAATTTTTAACACGTTATTGTTGGTATTTTCATTTCATTGCCTTTCACGCCACATATGTATGTATAGTACATACATATGTATGTATATACATATATGACGATGTCATTTACGAAGTGCACTCTTTGTAATATTTTGTGTCAACAAAACAACATTAAAATTCGGAAAATTCACACCCCCATGGTTTTCTCTCACTGTCTACCATCTACAAATGAACAACAGCAACAATAACTATGTAATAGGAATAGCCTTGTGATCGATCAAGACCCTTGCGGACGACACGACGACAATGAAGGTACACGAACAATACGAAACGTTAAGGAAAAAATGATTTACGCACGGTGAAAAGTTACAATTCGAATCCGTCCATTAGTGTTACCAACGAAAGCGACTGTTCAACTGGTAGACCGACTATTTTGCGACCATAGACTTGTTTGTTTGTACGTTTGTGCATCGGTAACAAGGCAGCAACAATCTGGCAGCAATATGAAGCGAAACAAACAAATAAATATTTGCGTTTGATACGTTCGTCAGTGTTTCAGGAGGAACGTGATTTGAAAATTTTCAGTCTAAAGCTATACATACACACACACAAAATGGCTCTCATACTCTACCCAACAAACAAAAATTCTAAGATAACACTCGCATAAAAGACTTAATTTTTACCTTGATCGATATACATACATACATATATAAGTACAAAAGACATTTCCGATGTTATAGAATAATTAATAAATTATCATTAATTGACTAAAATATGAGTGAATAAATTCTATCTATTTTTATAGCCTAATTATCTCTCGATTGGGCTGATAGCTGTGAAGTGAGAGTAATATTTTTCATTCATACCCCTTTGATCATAGAGTGTGTCCTTTGAAGACGGATGAAGGATCACTCGCATCCAACCTACAGCCAATCCCCGAATGAGGTTGTGTGAATGTAGTCGATTCTTATTAATTTTAAAATATTGTTTACTAATATGCCGCCTGCAATTATGGCTAGTGTAAATAATAATGAATCCAGAGGCCCATGATGTCCTAAGCATAAAAATTCAATGCACTCACTGTTCTTTGGAACCAACATGTTTTCCAATTATCGAAAAAAGCACTTTGGATTCTTAAGACGCTGCAAGATCACTATATATTATGTTTTTGCCGTTTACACCGGTTATACATATAACCAACCTATTTTGTCACGAAGTCTCTTTTAAGGCTTCTCAGAAGAGGGCGAGGCATGTTATTGGTAATGGCAGCGGCTCTATTTTTAACTCTATTAAATCACCATTAAAATGGGGCTAGTGTTTCACTCATCTATTACAACAAATAATCGTATAAAGCATTACATAGAAAATTACTATGTACTTCAGTCGTATTATCATTCTGTTTTTCCATATATTTTACAGTCTCATCATGTATTGATAATTATGCAAATTTTATAACATCCCAAACGTCCATCTTCAACGCATTTATTTGCAAAGTCTCAATCAGACAAATTTCGGCTATTAAGCAGTTTGCCAAAAAAATTGTCAACTGAATGATGTGATCTTTTAAAGGATTACTGTGTACTTATTATTTTTAACATTCGTTATCTAATCGAATTGAGAATTATAAATAATTCAAATGGAACTCATTTAAATGCTTACTGGGTGTGCTAGTTTACATTGTACAAGTACGTACGAATAAAAAATATTAATGAACAATTAATAAATGATGTTCATGGTTTCTTTTTAGCTTTTAATTTTTAAAAATACATAGACTTTTATATATATACTATAAACATAAATAAAAAAATATAATATATATATATATATACATATGTATGTATATATGTATATTCAAATGGGCACGAATACGAAAAGAGTCAGCTGGTGTAATCAAGTTTTGAAAGTTCGTGCGGTTTAGCTTTTACAGTTTGGTATCGTGTAATAAGCTTTTATTAATTGAAAACAAAAGCTTTTTCGAGCAGTGCATTTAAAAGTGTACATTCAGATCGACAAGATTTGATCAAAGTGTTCAGATTACAAAGTAAATTCAATGCGATCTATATTTAACGCTACAATTTCCATTTAATCTGTATTTTTTTTTTGTTTTGACGGATAGTAAAATGAATTTAAATGTCATTTAATGACATTGACTATCTTTAAATATTAGAAAACGCCTTGTAATATTCTTAACTACCTAAATAGATATATAACGGGCAAGTTTTTAGTCATGTGGATTTGGAAAATGGAAAAGTACATAAAAAATTTTAAAAAATTCTACTGTGGCCAAATCACACCATTTTGGAGACCAAACACGCTTTTCAATGGGTCGAGTCGAGTGTCACGTGCCGTAGCGTATTTCGTATTTCGCCATTTTATTAAAGGAATAAGGTCCGAAGATGCCGCATAAAAAGTGCATCTTTTAGCTTCGTCACTGAAAATAATTTTTTGTTTGATCTGCAAGCGCGTTGTTCATTTGTTGAAATGACTCATGCCTTTCAGCATTGAAATATGTCATGAATATTTTTTTAAATTGAAAAACTATGTAGCAAAAAATCTCTCACGCATACACAGATATTTTCGATAATTTACTACTACCACAGAAATCTCGAGAAAATAAGTTCGATTCAGAAAAAAATTCATTATTTGCATTCATTCTTCTCATAATAAAATCATAAAATTGAATTTGTTGTCTTATAATGCAACAATGTTTAGGAATTAAGATACGTCCACATTTAGCAAAATAATTGACAAAGAAATCCGTAACTCCTATGTTCGCTGAACATATGTATATGTAGTTGACGCTAAAGACAATAATTTTATTCAAAATCGATTTATTACAAACAGCAAGTAATACAGGATGCTGTTTTTTTTCTCGTACGTAACTGCCACAAGTTTTAAATAATATTTGGCCACGATTGTTTATCCATATTGTCTATGTTCCTTATCGTCAGTTATTAGTTGTTTTAATAGCGCTTTTAATTTATCCGCATTGAATGCAAATCGTTAATTTGGAATATGAAATCATAAACTTTTAAAATTTATGAATTTTTTTTCTTCAATTCTACATGTACGAATATGTATGTATGTATGTATTTAGTATGTTTGCCACATATATTTAACTTTAATTCAAAAACTTTTCTTTTACATTGAAATAACAACTGCATCCGTATAACAATTTTCTTTGCATGAATTAAACGTAAGCCGCCAACTCAATCATTTAAATTCAGATTTAGTTAACGTGATAAAATTAATGCAGCCTGCTTGCTACACTGTCTGTCCGAACATCAATAGCAACAACTTAGTCAGCTATAATCATTGTATCCACTTAATATAAACCCATATCACTCCATCAATAGAGAGCAAGTTTATTAAATATTTTACTTGAGGTATTTAAACTCGCTTCCGAATTTGAAACTTAACGAAGCATTTTCAATTCCCAGCGGTAGCAATACTCAATTAAATAAAATTTACCACATAAACCGGAGTGCAGACGTACGTCATATGCACACTTCCAAACACACCTAGAATACTGTTTCTAACGACTATTGGGCCTCTCATGCGTATAACGAACGGTGCCGATACAACAACTGGTAATTGAAACCGTGAAGAAAAATTAACTTTAAATTTATAAAAAAATCTTAAAAAAAAAAAACGCTGTCAGCGTGTGAGAAATTTGTTACCCAATTTTTTCGAATTCCTTTACATATGTTCGAAAGTTTTATTCGCGTTTCTGTAGCTGCGTTTAAAGCGAAATGGTGTGTAAAATTCAAAAACGTCAAGGGTTAGACATTTTTTAATACATATGTAGATACATACAAACGCCAGAAAAATAAAAAAGACTGCCAAAGTATGTACATATGTACGTATATACATACGTTTTGTTTTTTTTTGTTGCATCTAATTACTAACGATCTTACACTTTATTATCGTAATTTTTGGCGAAATGTGTTGTAGTATTTGTTGTAGCGATGGAATATTTTTTTTAATCTATAACAACTAAATTGACAACCTGCACACTTGCGATTAATTAGGAAGACAAAACGGAACGGAGGTAGACACGACCAAGAATAACATAAGTTGGCAATACGCATTTTTGCACGCTTTACGGTCAAGTTACAGAGAGTATGTGTCAAATATCGAAAATTGCAATCGCCTATACATGTACATTCATTGTCTAGTATCTATGTACATACATATTTATAGTATTCTTTATAAGCAATTTGTATCAAAGCCTTAATTCACAATTATATTGACAGTTTATTTAATTTATAGAGAAAATACAAAAAAAGGAAAAAGCCATCAATAATAATCAAAATATTTAATGGTTCCATATAGTCTTGAAATACCGTTAAGTATTTAAATTTCAATAAGAAATATGCCTTCGATAATTGTATGACCTTAAAAGTTTGCCAAATGTTTCATTTCAGGTACTTTTTATTCTAAATTTTTCTTGTTTAATCTAAACATTTCAATTATTGCATGGCGGCATATACAAATCTATTCGTTTGTTGGTTTATTTTAGAAAATATATTTTCATAACAACTAAAAGTCTATGCCCATACGCGATTTAAATATGTTACACAATAAATTAACGTAAATACACAGAGGCAAATGGGCATTACGTCACATAAAATATTGAACATCCATCGTCTTATTGCAATGCAAGAATCTGGTGATTGTTCTCAATCTACGAAAGGATACAAATTTATATTAAGCAACTGATAATGAATTCAAATATTAAATAGAAAATTTGTTTTTATTTAGCAAATGATTTCATCTACTAGCGGGCAGCTCCTACTTTTACCAATAATTACTTATATTCATAGTCAAACAATTATGGAAAATTATTCATAATACCATTTGTTCCCGCGTAATATTCATAAAGTTAATTTTCAATATTTTAATGAAAATTTTATAAATGGACATACAAAGACTACAAAGTTTGTTGAAAAAGTTACGTGACTATTTGAACCTTCGTGACCTTTAAAGTACAAAATCGCCTGAGTTTCAATCATTGTATCAAAGTCATTGTGTACAAAATGGAATTAAGGGACCCAAAACATTTGATATGTAGTAAATAAATAAAAGATGAATAAGAAATGTATACAAGTGTTGAAACTCTTTCAAGAAGATACCAATTAATCAGCTGGTACATTAACGAATTTCTTCTACAAACACGATCTGATGACAAACTATCCATTTCATCTAATAGGGAAAAATTTATTATCGCAAACTTAATTTGATGAATATCAAAAATTTTTGATATTTGCTGGATAGTGTAATAGCCGCTTAAGTATTTCTTTCGTTACCATTCCACAATGAATCAGAACTTTGAGTGCCACAGTCAATTAATGATAGAAATATATATAAATAATGAAAAGAAATATACATATTATATCTAAAGGAATTGCTTCGCAGCAAACAAAATTCAGTTCCTGGCCAAAATTGTTAGGCACTCTTCAGCTATCTATGAATAATTTTATTTATCAATTAATATTATACAGCTTCATTTCTTTTACTAGGACCAATGCTTTTTTTGCTCTTAAAATATATGACTGTTATCACTTTTGGAATTCAAAATAATGATTCTGTACATGTGTGTTATTTTTCCAATGGTTACGAATCACATCTTTAGCCAATTTTATTTTCATCAACTTTCAAATATTTCTATTTTTTCTATTAATTTTTAAGAAGACAAAATTTTCTGAAAAAATTTGATTGAGACTTTGAATATATTTTTGAAATTGTTTACTTTATTTTTAATATTTATAGGTGGCGATATGATTTTATTTTTACTTAATATGTAAGCGGTTATAAAACGATCGCCACGAACTTGTCAACGTTTTAATTTTTTTCTTTTTTTGATTTTTAATTTTCCACATATTTGTTAGGGTGTCCAAGACTTACAAATGTGCAACTATTTTCAAAAGCACAGCGTTTTTAACTTTTTATTTTCGATATATGTACGTAGGTATGTGTGTATGTTTATGCGAGTCCGAAGAAAAATAAAGAGTCTATGAATTGTTTCAGATTTGGATAATATGGTGAATGCGAAAGCAATTCGAAGCCCAAAAGAGACAAATAATATTTATTATTCGAATACAATTTTAAAGCACATAAATGAACATCCTACATGCATAAATGTTTTTATGTAGTTTCCTTAATCAATTTATGAAGATATTTTTGAGTTGAGTTCAGATTATTAATTTGCTATTGCAAAATAAAATTTGTTCAGCAAAAAAAAAAAAAAAAAGAGAAAAAAAATGTGTATGAATTTTAAATATATATGTATATATGTATACGATATACATACATATATATGTATATACTACGACATTGTATGTACGTATGTACATATACATGGCCTAAAATATACGCATGCGTATACCAATCTCCGCTTATCTACTATATGTGATGTAGTAAAGTAGTGCGTATATTTTTTATTTTCTTTATTGCATTTTATAAAAAATTATTAAATTTATTTCTATTCACTGATACATAAATATTTTGGACAATAGTCAAGAGTACATGTTACATGTGTCGTGAACGAGATAAAATATATTTCTCAACTTAACTTGAAGATATACAGTGGTCGTCAGAACATTTGCAATACTTACGTCATTCTATCCTGTCACAAAATTCAGTATATTATCTACACTAAACGTGATGAATCGTTTAACACTTGAGCAACTTTGGGATTTATTGGAAATATATAATAGAATGAAGCTCATTTTCATCTTGGTGGATACGTTACGTTAGTAAGCAAAATTGCAGTATTTGGGGCTCAGAAAACTCACTCGTGGTCTTACAGAAATAAATGCAACCATTACAAGTGACTGTTTGATGCGGTCAATGGAGACATCTATCGCACCATGATAATCGATTTTTTTGTACCCGCTTTTCATGGTGTTTATGTGAACGAAGTCTGGTTCCAACAAAATGGTGCGACTTGCCACACATCGATTTATTGCGTCAAACGTACGACCCTATATACTCAAAAAAAGCACAAAAATTGGTCGGTCGAACGAGGTACTGTGAGGCCAGCCACGGCAGCCATCTGAGTGAAATAATATTCCATTTCTAACCGGAACAATAGTACTTCACAACAAAAAAATAAATTTGGCAAAATTTCAATTTTGTTTTATTGCATTTTTAAATGGCCCACCCTTTGAAATATATGTATAATATTAAATCTTTAATATTTTGTAGCATATGCTTTCTTTTTATTAATCCACATTGTGGCATATCCACATATTCTCAATCGGGTTGACATTGGAAGATTGCGGTGACTAGGACTCAAGGAATCTGATGTTCCTCCAACCAGCCTTTAACAACCCTGTCCATGTTCATTATCGTTCTGGTAATTTCACGTAAGCGGCATTTCCCATTTAGTGTAGCAAAGCATAACTGAGTTTAGGAGGTCTCTTTCCATGCTTAACTGTGTACACCTCGGATTAGACTTTTTACCTCGGGTATCTTCCACCTGATTCTCGGAGATTAACCTTAGACTCGTCTGACCATATCATATTTTTCCATTGCTGTGGAGTTCAATTTAAATGGGTTCTAGGCGAGGGTTTTTGATGTATCTGTAGCTTCTAGGACCATAATTTCTGGCTCTCCTTTTTATAGTGGAAGAACAACGTCTAGGGGGATTTATGTTTTCGCTTCTCTGGAAACGAGTTTTTGAAAGTTTCGTAAATAAAATTCTTAGTTTTTCAATCTTCTTGTGCAGTTAATACACGAGGTCTTTCACCTTTATATAGTGTTTGGATGTTTTCACAATTACGTGACAAATCGTTGATTTATGAATGAATACATGTCATATTTTACAGAAATTTCTTTTTGAGAAAGTCCATTTTAAAGCCTTTTAAAACTGTTGATTATAACAGCGAACAGTATTTGTTTCCACCCATTTGACTCAAAAATTAATAAATCAAGTTTAACCTTCTGAACTCTAAACTTCAATTGCATAAACAATATAATTTTTATGAAATTTTTAATAAAATGCAAAAACTTAAATATAAAATTTTTAAAAAAGAGTTTGATTGCCATTATATCCTATAATTAATCACAATCACAATAATCAGGAATAAGTGAAAGAAGGATTGGAAATGTTTTGAACACTTCAATTTCGACTCTCTCTACTAATTTTGATTAAACAGTGAATAGAGTTAAGAAATAAACAAAAAAAAAATGTTTGAAAATAAGTAATTAAAAAAAGAAATAAATAAAGCAAACCACATACATACATATGTATGTATGTGTTCACAGTTGCAATCGTTTTGACCACCACTGTATGTTCTTATGCCGAAATTCGAGGGGAGTAAATAATACAAGTTTAAGCCATACATAGTTTTATAAGCACATTTCCTTCATCATTATTATAAAAATCAATTTCTAATTCTATTCTATTTTTCATTTTGATTCCACATAATCATTTTGTTATCAATAAAAGCTATTAAGACGCTTTTAAAGTGAAAAACAATTCAATTAGTTTGATAAATAATATTATGTTGGTTAAATGGTGCATAAAGAATAATCCATAAAACAGTTGTTTATTTCATTACATAAAAGTTCGTAATTTCGAAACGAGTTTAATAGAATAATTATAAGATATTTTATTTGAGGATAAGAAAACAAAAACGCCTAAAAACACTAAAAACGCTACACATATCGATTGCAGGCAGTATTATACAGTCATACGGCTATTAACAACAGTGGTTATTATAAATAAATTTTTTATCCAAAGATTAGTTTGACTCTTGTTTTTTTAATTTTGAACAGTAACAAAATGATAATAATTAATAATTAATTAATAATAATTTCAGTTTAAAATACTTTTAACAGTAATTTTATTTTGCAATAACTAGTGTAGCTATGTATGTATGTATATTGTAGATATTGAAGATACCCGATTATGATTTATGATATCAAATATAGGAATTAACGTTTACCACGGCATTTCGCTCATAATTAGAGAACATCTTATTAATTTGTATAATAAAGTTTAATTAATGGTTAACTAATCGATAGAATTTTAATTTATCCGCTTCTTTGACTCAAGTAATCATTTTTGAGATTTTTTCTTTATACAGAATATAATTATACAGCCATGAAAAAATTTCGGTCGGTGCAAGTATAATGTCATTAATAGTAATTATTTAAATTTGTCAATTTGTTTCAGAATCCAAATAACTTGTAATGGAACTTGTAATTTGTATCATTACGAAAAGTATAAAAGTGCACTTATTTCAGACCACTGTAACAGAAAATACAATATTATACGTCGTTGTCTAAGGTGCAGTTGTGTGAGATAACGAAATTTAAAACAAAAATAACACAAAATATATTCCATAGGCATTTATAATTAAAAACATTTCCATCTACAATGTAGTTTTTGTAATATCGTTTAATAACAATAATAATAATAATAATAATAATAATAATAAATAAAGATACAACAACCTTCAATAAAAATTCAATTACTTCCTAATGATTGTCAACGATATTTTCTAATAAAATAAAATTTAAAAAAAATTAATATGTTTGCAAATGGCAGTAAATTTCTTAAAATATTTTTATTCCAAGTGGTCAAAAACAATTATTCTTTCTAAATCGGTGGTTAATATATTTATATTGTATATATATATATATATATATATATGAACATACATAAATCTATATAAAACTAGTTGAGTTTAATCTCTAATAATTTATTGGAGATTATTAACACGATTTGTGGACGAGGAAATTTATCTTGAGCTTAAATTACTCAAACTCCATTATGTTACCACAAATTGGCTGTTATGCGTAGCAACAGCTAAGCCATGAAAGAGTGTTATGGATATTATCGTTGTCGTAGTCGTTTACAATAAATAAAAATTCAAATATGTACTTAAAAATCATTCTGTAGGATGGAATTGAAAATAGTCTAAATTTTTTTTTTTTTAAATAAATCCATGAGTTATCTGCAATCTAAGTTTTCCACAGAGTTGCAGGGACGTTAATTTGGAACAATGGCGTTCAATTAATAACGTATGTATTATTAATATACATACATACATATGTAAGTGGAAGGAATCAAACTATGCTCAACCAAATTTGGAAAACCGTACCGACGTATCCAACATAGTGTAGGAATCAAAAGATTATTTTTTCATGTTGCTGCTGTTGAAGACAACATATATTACATTAAACGCCACGACCCCGCTTCTGTCCAGTGGCTCTATCTAGTGTTTACGTTCTAAAGTCGGTCCAGTGTTGTAGTCATTAGAACTATTAAAGCCGGCGTTAAACCTCCGTGTTAGACCATACGTCTCACGGGCAAGAATAGTAGCTTCGAGGGTGGACCGTATCGAAATAAAAAGTACCAATTTTAAAAACTAAAAATACGTGGATAGGTACGCAACTTTAGCGTCAGCTCGCAGGTGCACGTCACCTAAATTAGATATTGCTGGTATGGTATGGACTGGTAGTCGTCTATATCTGAGCCACTTACGGCAACATGCTACCGGCTACCCGAATCATCTCTAAAGGGCTAAGCTAAATGCTATTCCGATCCATTCCTCGAAGACCACAATCAAGAGCTCGCATTCCTGGTTCACACTCCACTATTGAAACTAAACTCCGGGTAAACGCCGTATACCAACGGTGATCTACCCTCCGATGGTTGGAGGGTAGGGAAATTAAGTGAAATGCAAGGTATCGCACGCACTTCCATTGATCAACACTCAACCTGCTACACTTAATGTTTACAAGGCTGATATTCATTCTGGGTTGTAGATTTCGCTCTTTTAGGATAGTGACAATTTTCCCGGAGTCTCTTCTCCACTGACATTGTGACGATGCTGATCAACCCTTCCGGATCGTATTTTGCTCACGAGTACTGTAGATATCTTGTAGGAAAACTGATGAATGGAAACTTTAAAATGTAAAGAAAAAGAAACTCAAATATGCCATTAAACGAGCGAAAAGGCGTCATGCAGTAATTGAATTCTCTACCAAACCCAACTGCCTCAGAAAAATATTAAGTTCCTCCAACAGATCAACACAATTCAGAATTCAAAGACCTGGTCTTATTAGCCTCAGACACTGAAATGCTTGACCTACATAAAACTTTGTATATGAATAGTTTATTAAATCTTGCCATTCGGAACCGATGCTATCCATGAATAAATTTAACACGCAGAACATGATTGGTGTGAGGTCTGACTAAATTCGCAGGACTAGAAAAGAGATCCTCTTCTGTCATCCAAATCCAATGGCGGGGAATTTATTCTTCAATGGCTGAAAGCTATTTTTTACTGTTCTAAACTTGAAAATAAAATAGGCTGTGGAATTTTAAACGAAAGGCTTGCTCTCAATACGTATCTCATTCTTCCATACTATTGTAGTGTGGTTCAAACTGAACATATGTCTTTTTCGGACACAACCTTGGCTTTCATGTGCAGTGAGTCCCACATGAGAAAATAGGTACACCTCTGTTTATTGTCTACTGTCAAATTATAGGCTAAAGAACAATTTTCATTCACAAGATTATTGAACTATTTAAACTGGACCGTACGTATGTACATATATCTGAGTCACTGTATCTATCATACCCTTCCGGTTCATTGCGTCATGGATACCCATGCTGAGAGACTTTGCTTATCTGGTAATGACTTCTGAAAGCTTTTACATCAGTTGAAGCAAAGTATTATCTTTTTCAATTGCCAATGTCCGTCTACATCTCGGTACAATCTAGATTATATCATTTCCTATCCAATGAATTACTTAAACATTTGACAAGTTATTTCAAAATTCTACTTCGGGCCATAAGGGCATGATGCTATAGATTTCTATAAAGTTTAAATGCCAACCATATGTATGCAATATTATAATTTTCTTTATCTTCTGAGACCTAATGTATGTGTATGTAATATTTGCATGAAATGGATGCGACTAATGTTGATGTTGAATTTAAATTAAAATTTCAAATGACGCCGTTAACACTCTGCCGTCAGTTAGTTTTATGGTCGTGGCTGGCTTGGTTAAGACAGTTTAATGATTTATTAAAAAGAGTATGTGGCAATTATATCCTGAGGACAAAGCCAGAAACGACTGGATATTGTGGTATAAAATAAAAACTGGATTGTTAACTGGAGGTGCACAATGTTCCACGAATTAGCGTTTATTGTGTAGATTTGTATGTATGCATGTATGTATGTATGTATGTATGTATTAAATGCCTCATAAAGGCCTTTTACTACTGCAACAATTCTATTGATTTATTTATTAATTGCCGTTTATTTAATCAATATTTATCCACGTGTCATATAAAAATATCCGCTTTTGTCAGTTTATTTACCTTGGCAACGTTGACTGCGTTTAGTAGCAGTTTTTTTGTGATGTCGTTCGTTGATTCACGCCTTTAGCCCGGCAGCCCGTTACACGTCATCACAATTCAATTGTTTATTATTGACTCTTAAAATATTGATCTTTTAAGAGTCAAAATCAAAACAAATAAATAAATCGACGAGGAAAAAATCTCAAAATTGTCTTTTTTAAAAACCCCACAAAGTATTTTATGAGTATCATTTGATTTAATATGTTGATAATAAAAAAAATCAATTTGCAAGTGTCAAATTTATTACAAATCCAAATAAATTGATAAATAATTTATAGACACAGTCATGGAATGACGTTAACAGGCAAACGGGCAGACAGACGGACGCATTGGCATACGTATGTACATATGTACCTATCCGAAGACATGAGTAGTGTCGACCGTTAACACATACAATTTGACAAGCAAAAAACAAAAAACAGAAACGTCACGTCAAAATATCTGACAATTAGTTTGATTGCTTACTGACTGCATTTTTTTGTTTGTTTCTGGAGTCTTTTTTATTGAGTTTCATTTAAAGTGATTTGATTTTTTGAATTTTTTTTTTATTAGGCATAAATTTGAAAGGGAGGAGGTATCTTTTACGCACCTTAAAGAGAGCAGTCCGCCTGCTGCGATTGCTACAATTGGCACACAAACCAGACAACAACAGAATCCATTACATAGTTGGACAGATTAATTGAGAAAAGCAAACGTTTAATTTTATTCACAATTCAAAGCACTTGCTGACAGCCAGGGAGTGTAAACGCCTACATTAGCACGATGCGTTGCGATGTGTAGCGTATCAATGCGAATTTGTACGTTTTTCTGCATTTTCTAATGACTTTTGCTTGCAAATGTTTTTCAGTTAAAACAACGCTTTGGAATGAATGAATTGAGAAAAGACTGAATGGATCGATGGATGGATGGGTGGGTAATTATATGGTTTAACTAAAGTATGCGATTAATGACGATAATTTATAAACGCTTGTAGTTGCAAATTGTTTTACAAAAAAATAAGACATACTTTTCCTCTTAATTGCGTGTTTAGTGTGGGGATAATTGCACTGTTGATAATCTAATTAGATTAACGTTAACGGTTACTTTAATTAAATGTTAGATCATAATATACAAAAAAAAAAAAAGACTACGTTAGTGACTACATTGAATTCAATACATTTATTCTCAAACTCAAATGAAAACTATTAAAACAAATTAGTAATCTTTACATGGTAGATATTTAATAGGTTTCTTTAATTTTATTTAGAGCCTATTAGAAAAAAATTTGTTATCATTTATGTTACAATGATGAAAAAAAAAGAATGTAAGTAGAAATATATGTATGTATACAGAACAAGTTTAAGTCACGGTACAATCAGTTAATAAAGGGAAAGAAAAGGTTTTTAATTTTAATTACAAAACTGTAATATATCCTTTTTTTGTTTAGTTAAATAATTAGATGCGTATGTATGTATGAAACAAAATTAGTTATTTGTTTTCTATTCCACTGTTAAGCACTTTAAATTTTATTGTGATATGATAATACAATACTGAAGACCATTAAAGACGGGAAGTTTTAAATTTGATTGGTTGTTTATTTGTCTTTAAAATTCAAATAATCATTTGTTTTTTGTTAAGAAACCATTTCTTTTTTTTTAACACTTTGAAAAACATAAAACTATTAAGAGTGCGTCTACATACAGACGTACATACGTTTGTATTCGATCGGTTTGTTTCGTTTTCGAAAAAAAAAAAACGAAAATAAACTCTTGTGTTATGGATTTTTGGATTTTTCATTTTCAAATATTATTTTTCCTATTTTTAATAACACAGTAGCACATTATTTTTTCTTTCTTTCGAATATCTTTATTATTTCCGATTTTTCTTTTTTCTATTTACCCACATACATATGTACATACATGTATATATTTCAAATGAACTATGAAACTATGAAAAGAGTAAAATTTGAAAATTTTTATTTTTATGAAGCATTGAACTATTTAGATGTGACCCTAATTATGTGACCTATTTGAGTTTATATTTTTACAGACATGATCAAATATAGCTTATGTTGAATCAAAGTTACTAGAGAACTGGAGGGAAATAATTTAAAAATGTATAATAATTTCTACTTACTTTTCGTCTTTTTCGTATTTCGGGAAGGTAACATTATCCAATAGAACTGATGACTCATTTTGCGGCTCAGCTGATATACCCTGAGCACGTTGACGTTGAAACGATTGACCAGACTTTCGTACACCGCCTGCTATTAAGCCGCCTGTGGCGCCACTGGCCATACCGCCGCACGGTGTTGTGGCCCCACTGCGGGAGAATGGAAAGACACTCTGAAATTTATCCAGATGAGATTTAAGTTCAGCTATTTCCGTATCTTTGTATTGTAAGGCACGTTGCATTTCTTGGATTTTGAGATCCTTGGCATGAATTATCTGTATGAGACGTTCCTCTTGCGGCGTGGCCGGCACATACGAACTACTAAGTAAATTAACGCCGCCTGTGGTAGGATCCATAATGGAAGAGGAGGGTGCGGCATTCGACTGGTTTGAAATGCACAAACCCTGCATTTGCGCTGCCAAATTGTATTTATGTTGGGCGCAAAAATCTGCTGGGGTGGGGTAGACAGCCGTTGGCTGACCAGATGCGGTGGGCTGGATGACTATAGGATTACCGGTAGGCGACGAGGCAAAGAGACCCTGAGTTTGAGCTTGTAACTGTTGAAGTTGGTGATAACGTTGTTGCAGCTGTAACTCTTGCTGGTGCAAAATGTTTCTAGTTTGTAAGTTGGGATCAGCGCTAAGTTGGGCTCCCGATGGTAAAGTGCCGTAAATAAGCGTATGCGTTAGCACGTCTGTAGTATGTAAGGGCAATGATAAGCGAATAGCTCCCGGCGTATTACTGTCTATTATTGTGCCACCCAGCGCTTGCAAATTATTGTTGTTCACTAGACCCAGATCGGGTTGAAACTGTATGTTGGCGTTCGGTTCTTGCTGCATTTTAGCTGTTTTCTCTTCTTCGTTTGTACTAATGGTCGGGCTCTGCTGCTGTCGCTGCTCCTGTTGTTGCTGCTGAAGACAATATTCGTTGCGACGCAATTCAGCTTTGTCGTGATAGTGATCTTCTTGATTATTAAAAGTCTCTTTTTGATCTCTTTGCTTTTGGTCCAGTTGTTGTTGCTGTCGATTTCTACTGCCAATATCAGCAGATGTTGTTTGATTTTCTGTTCTCTTCTGAAGAAATATTTCCGCCTTTTCGTTCGTTTGTTTTTCCAAAATATTTTTAATTGACGTGGGTGTTATTGAGTTTTTCTCAATGCTAAGGGAATTTAATGAATCGCCTTGATTTTGCCTCTGACAACGTCTACTACGACGTTCAGTGGCTGCTGCCACTATTGAATTTTGTTCGTTATCGCTGTGTTGATGTTGCTGCTGGTTTTCTACGTCTCGTGTCGTATTTAATTGTTTATTTATACTGTTTATATTGTTTTTTGAAAGAGAATCGAGTGGATTTATTAAAGCACCATCAGTTGGAATAAGTGCCGCAACAGATCTGTGGTTATTAATCAATGACTCGGCGGTTAAGGTAGAAGTATTGGCGGTGGATGTTTCTATATCGGGTTCTCTTGTATTTCTATTTGTTGTTGTGCAAGAAGGAATTGTTGTGATAACATTTGTTGTTGCTGCTGTTTTATTTGTTCCAGTTGCTGTTGTAATCTTACTAACATTATTTGTATTACTGACGTTGTGATTTGTAAATGTAGCATCATTGGCTGTATTGTCTGATGAGGCTGGCCTCTGTCTAGCGAAGCACAGCCGATCAAAACAAATACGCATCCAAGCGATTTTGTCGATTAAACGCCGGCAATGAGTTTATCAACACAAAAGCCCTACAAATAAACAAGAAGAGAGAAAGAAAATTAATTACAATCCTATCAGTTACATTTACATACAGATTTATGTACATACATATGTATGTATGCATAAATAGGCTGGAGTAAATACAATTTCCATCACCAACAAGAAAAGGTATGAACTAGATTTCTGTATATTAAAATATATACATACATACTTATCATATATAGTGGCTTCCAGCTTATTTCAACCGGCACCTTTAAAAAAATTAAACTCATATAATTTCCAGAAAAAATTGAATAATCATGGAATATTTTAATCAGTAGTCCCAAATGCAATGGAAATGAAAGAGGAACGGGAAAACCCCAAAAATCATGAGTGTGAAGTTAGCTACGAAAGTTATATTCCTTTTTTTGTACAGTGATTATTAAGTTAACACAGTCTCGTGGCTAACTTCAAACGCATATTGGAAAACATGAAAATGAGCTGAAAGCTGTAACAAGGAGGTCATATTAATTTTTGATTAATACAAATTTATTTATTAATCATTTAATTGTTTGTTTATAGTAAGTGATTGTAATAAGCAGTGAATAATTGCGTTTCTATATGATTGGTTTTTAGGTTATAAGTTTTTCAGAGTGTGAATTTTAGACAGAATAAAACTTTTTTTTTAATTTTTTAACATGTTCTATTAACTCTTTTGCAAATTTTTAGCTTCTAGTTTCGTTTCGAACTTATATGAGTTTAATTTTTTTAAAGGTGCTGTTTGAAGTAAACTGCGGATTACTATATAATACAAATGTACATATGTATGTACTTTCAAAAAAATAGTTCAATTATATTTTTGTTCTACTTTAAAACCAACATTATCATTTGAATAGAAAAGCCGCCTCTACTTTTAATAGGAACATACGTATGTATGTACATATATTATCAGGTTAACCTGAATTTGGAGTAGCAAGTCAATGACAGCTACGTAAAATGTTAAAATTTAAAACAATAAAATAAATGCAAATAAATTACTTGATTAAAATGTTTTTGTAAATATATTTGATTCACTAAATTGTACAAAATGTATTTCTAAAATTATTACTTTAAACTTTGAAAACTAAAGAGCAATTAATTTGACATGTAATCTTAATTGTTATTGTCAATTTACGAAGTTATCACACTCAATCAATCATTAAGTTACGTTTACATTATTTACAATTCGAAAAAATTATTGTTGCTCAGTAAATTAAATGTTCTTTATTCCATGTGCACAAAACTTAAAAAGTATTCTCTCTCTGTTCAGGAAGCTTACAGTAGGAATAAAATAAAAAATCAAATTCAATAATAATGTAAAATTATTTGCATAAAGAGACCACAACTCTATAAGAAATATTTACGTTGTTCAACAATTCTATACATTTTCATAATTATTATTTAAACAATTTTGTTAGATTCATTATATTTTCTTTAATAAAAAAACAAGAAACAAGAGAAAATATATTGTAAATACAATCCCTTGAAACAGCATTTTTGTTTTCGAATAAAATAATTAAAACGTATTATTGCGATAGAAGACCTATTTATAGAGTTGCTGTATTTGAAAAAGAAGTACAAGGTACCGGAATATGAACATGTTCCATAGGCATTCCATATTCTCTTTTCTTGTAATTTAATTGTAGATTTCCAGACATGTAGAATATTGAACAACAACAACAACAACAACACATTTTTCATTAGCACTCAGCTTCCGGTCGAATATTTTTGTTTAATTTGAGTTTTAGCGTTGTAGACTCAATATTCAATGTTATCGCCCTCGGATAAAACAATGGATCTGTAGATATGAGAATTTGAATTTTAATTGAAAAATATAACCAATCACATGCTATTAATAAACGTACTAAATTCTGATTGGGTGCAACAAGGCAACAATTATTTTATTGCAGCCACAACAGCAACATAAACATAATCATGACAATCGAAACACTAGAAACGCTGTGACAAAGTTTGTAAAATTCCAAGCCAGAGTTTCCCAAACGTGTTAAAATAATTCAAAATAAAACATATTTAAAAAAAACGGATGCCAATTTGAGAATAACTAAAGAAAATATTACATACACATGTATGTATGCATTCGATTCAATTATTGATGATCCATAAATGCAATCAATTAATAATATTTGAAAGATTTTATAACAACACATTTTAATGCGACTATGCTAATGTATGAATAATTCTAACATACATATGTATGTAGCACATATCAGAATCCAACATTTATTATATTCTTCCTAAAATCAATGAAAATTAAAAAATTTCATCTGATGACTAAATAATATAAATTATGTATGGTTTAACTGCAATTGTTAATATTTAGAAAAGACGGAAACATTATTTTTAAAAACAGTTGCATACGTGATTTGTTATAAAACCCGTAACAGCAATAAATATTGAATTGCTGAATAGTTTGGCACAGATATTGTGTTGCCATTGAGTTTATTTTTAAGATAAACCTGTAAGACGAATAAATTTTATAATTCGGTTAAATCTTTATTGCCACAAAAAAAATATATTTATGGCAACAGCATGCAACACAAACTCCATATACTTTGTGTATGAACAATAAAAAAAAAAAACAAAAACGCATAGAGAATCACACACTAACTTAAACCAGTAGGAGTGAGAGAGAGGTACTAAACTTTAACATAAAATTTTAATAAATGTTTTTTTTTAATTTGATTATAAAAAATATAATAATAAACAAGAATACTTTATTTTCAATATAATGTATTGTGTATAAACACGATGTTGTGTATATATAGTTGATGTTATATGTATAACAGAGATCAGCAATGAGTATTCAAAAAGATGAGTAGAATTGATTGATTGATAATTTCTGATACTTATACGCATTCATATATATTTTAATATCATGGAACTTCTACTCATATTCAAAGTTTGAAGTAGTTATCATATTCATACTTAGCAACACGTATGATGTTGTTGATATCGACTCTCCATAACTCAACATATACACGAATCACCAAATAAGTATGAATTGCGTACGAACACTAAAATACTTACTAGAAGGTTGTGAAAGTGCAACAAACTGCTTGCTGCTCTGTCTTTTTGCTTATGGGTCTTTTTTCTTTTTTTTTTTTGTAAATGCAACAACAACGCTGTAAATTTCAATTAATGATTCGAGTCACTCGAATCATTTATAAGTATTATAAGTATTTTTCTAAAGTTATGAATCTAAATGAGTAGACTTATGAATCAAACATATTTCGAATGGTATGAGTTTGATGTCACCTTTGTACGCATACTCATTGCAACCTCAACTTATAAATCAACGTTGTAGTGAGTACGAATGAATCAGAGTAAATTAAATTAAAATTAAATTTCAATATTCTTTTCTTACTTATATTCAAAATTTCATGAATGCTTATGAGTAGCGAAAAAACGATCTGATCTCTGATATGTACATATATATACATATGTATGTATATAAAAATTTCAAATAAATTAACATTTTAAAATATCATTATAATACTTCATTCAAGATTACTAAATAGCTTCTCACACCACCTATGTTGTGTGTGTTAATTTTATTCATAAGTGCCGGAGAAGCGTTTCATAGCAATTTTTAAACACACTCAGAGCAGAGTTTTTGTCAGAAATCTACCGAGAGGAAGTCCTCGAAGCAATATTTTATTCATAATTCGTTTTGTTGGAAATGTCTGACCTGGGGTTTGGACTACGGTGACTTCTTCACAGATATTTAATGAAATTATATTTCAGTTTTTTTTTTAAATAATAAACTGTAATGACAGTTATTTCTGTTGTGCATACTTTTTGTTAATGTTTGTTTTCGTATTAAATGTATCGAAAATTGGGAAAACATAAATGGTTTAAACGGTAGTTTTAACACCTGCTTGTCATATGCTTAATATGAATGGTAATAGTTGATAAGTGTGCTTTTTATATTCTTCAGTTTTTTTTTTTGAGTTATTTATAAACGACAATAAAAGTGTAAAACTTTTTCATAGCCGTTGCTTTGTAATTTGACAACGAATGCTTCTTCCGCTATTTAATGTCAATACCTCCGCAATCTTTTCGCTTTATTTTATTTCAATTTAAACAGATACGACTAAAAAATTAAATTACGCCTTGAGAGTTGGCTGTTTTTACAATCGTAACCCCACCGCATACATCGAAATTCCTACTCACGATACAAATGACAAAACAGAAACCTTTTTACATGGATTTTACAATCGAATTAAGATGATGATTTATGAGTGTGTGTGTGCACATACATAATTGGCTAGTGGCGTATGAACAATTTGAAATACAAATATGTATGTTTAGCACGACAAACAAGCACATTTGCCTGTAGAATCATATGTATTTTTATTTTAATTTGTTTATGGCAACTAATTGTTATAAATGTTTTTCTTTTCCTTCAATTTACTTTATTCGGATGAATTAAAAAAATGCAATCAACTAAAACTACAGAAAATTTGAAATTAATAAACAAACTAGCACAGCAATTGATATCATTTGTATTTTTGAAATACATACCATGAAAAAAAAAGAAAAGAAACAGAAATAGATATTTCAGTTTTCAGAAAAATTCAAAAACAATGATCATATCTCATAAGTGGAGCAAAAAGAATGTGGCATTGATTTCAAACTTTTTAACCAGTAGGTGGTGGAAAGCATTCTGATTGAAAAACAGTGAAAACCACAGTAAAGTTTTTCAAAAGTGAGTTAAGTCAACTAAATGCCGTATTCATTAGTGATATTTGGTGCGATTCAATTAATGTACAACAAATAAAAGATTTGATTATAGAAATATCATCGTTGTAAGTATGAGTTATATCATGTAGTCTCATATATACATGTATGTATATGTACATACATAGTATGTATTTATACATTTTGTTCTAATAATGAAAAAAAAAATAATTATTAAAATTGATTTTATTTTTAAATGTATTTAAACTCATATTTAACTATAAAAAAAACACGAAAGGAAAAAGGCTTTTTAAAAGACCCAGAGTTGAACTGCTATACTCGTGTACACTGTACATATTCGAATCAATTAAATGCCAGCCATTGTTAAGTCAAGAACAACAACCACATCACTTGAGACCTTCTTGTGTGACAGTGCGCATACGCAAAGTGTATGGTGAGGAGAAGCAGTTTTATTTTTAACTTTAAATTTAATTCGTATTCATTTCATTGAATTTTAACAGAATTAAGTTGAACGTACTCATACAATTAATATTTTAAATAATTGCAGTAAATAAATTTGGAAATTTTTAATAATAATTTCATTATTTTTGAAAACAAATACCACAATGTCTTATTTTAATCAGGATATTGACTTATTTATTGGATGAGAAAAAAATAATTGACAGGAAAAATAAACTTATTTTTGTATTATTTTCGATTGCCCTGGTAATAAGTAATTTGCTCAATTTCAATTACTATTATACTTTATTAAATTTATTGTAATTCCATAAAAGATAAACAATAGAAAGATAAACAAACAATGTCATTGCTCACCGTTTTTTCAATAATTTGAAATTGATTTTATATTTCAAAAAAATAAAAACTCTTATTAAATAAGTAATGAAATAACACTTACATTTTTACTAACACACAAAATGCCTATTAAAATTGTATCCAATTTGTTGCAAATAACACTTTAAATAACCAATCGACCAACCAACAATCCATTTATTAGGAAAAATTGCAATTGTTGAAATCGTTAATGAGTAAAACAGACAAAAATGTTTGGCAGGCTTGTTGTTAATTTAAAATAATTGTTTTACAAACAATACGGAATGCGGATTAATTTCCAATTGTATTTCATGATCATATTTTTACATTTTATTCTATATTTTACTTTGAATTCCGAGAGTATTTGGTTTGACAATTACTTACAATTTGCAAAATGTTTCGTTTAAAATCAAAAAGAGAGCACAATTATTAATTAGTTTCCATCGCAATCGCACAAATATAAAATACATATGTATGTATAAAGCAATTGAATTGAATTGCATTCATTTTCTTTACATATTTTATTCTTTTTAAGATGAATTGTTGAGTACATGCGTAAGAAATCAGTGCAAGTAACTCCTCAAATGATTTTTCAAAAAATTATTTATTAAAAAAATTAAATTTGATAGAATTTTTTTCTCAAATGTCTAGATGGATAATGTAGAAAAAATAAAAAGTATATAATTTTGAAATTCTAGAAAAATTCATTATACGAAAACTGTCTGGAGAGGATGTCAGATATACTGGAAACATTTCAAAATAGACTCTGGTTTATCACAATGTACACATTTAAAAATTAACATTTCCAATTAATCGATTTTGTCAAATTCTAAAATTATTTGGGTTATTTTTTTATATTTTATTTGTTAGGGATCTAATGGATCAAATTGTGAATCCTTTAAGGCCGATTTTCTGAAAAGGGACACTTGCAGTACACTTTTTAAAACTATAGTGTGCTGTTTACAACTTGGCACAGTTTTCCCACAATAATCTCGTATTCTATAGACATTATTAAAAAAAAAAAAACGGATGTAATTTTTAAATCTATTTTTCTCAATTTTGAAAATCATATTAACAGTATTTATCACTGAATGCGTTTTATTTAGGAATATCTAAATGGTAGTTTCCTGGTACCATGACCATAAACACTTAAGAATTCTCTGTTAACTTTAAAATTATTGAATTACGTTTTTACTAGACAACTTCGGATTTGTCTTTATATACAAAACTTGAAATTTTTATTACAACAGCGTAAACTCTCCTTTAGAGTTACTTTTTTTTCAATTATTATAGTACGAGTACATATTTGTAAAGTGTTTCAGCAAACCTTGGTAAACTTCGTTGCAATGACTTGTGCGTGAGTTGGTGTAGAAAATACCTGATTTGTATACATATAATGCCCGATCGTAAGCTGTATCAGATCAGATTAAATGAATGTTTAACGGAGATCTTGCAAAGTAATTAAATTTGTTTTTCATTACTTAACATCTCATCACGAATACTTTGTTCCTACCTACTCAATGGAATCCTAAAATGAACATTTAATTAACTGTGTTATTTATTAATGAATAATATGTATATAAAACGGAACGTAATACTTGCATTAAATTTTTTTTTTAATTAAAAAAAAAATAAAAAAACTTGTTGAAATTAAAATTATTCACAACGGAACGAACTTAACTGCGAACGACGTACGCTGATGGTGGTTTATCGCTTTTGACTAAATTTATAAAAAAAAAAACATACTAAACTATAATGAAAATTTATAACAAATATAGTGTAGAAGACGAAAAAAAAAACGGAAAATACAATTTAAAAAAGTGTTAAACGTTTATCAAAATGTGTAGTGTTTGCAAGCATTTGCTACGACAACAAACGAAACAAATGACAAATGATCGATCTGGTATAAAGTGCCCATAAAAATTGGCAAAAATTGCTACTAAAATACACAGTGGTGTTGGTGGTGGTGGTGGTGGTGATGTTGTTCTGCATTCTTCTTAGTGATATCGATTATGCTATGCATACATAGTATGTTTATAAAGAAATTTAATCAACAATGAATTAATAGATTTTACATGACCAGAAAGAATAAATGAATTGGTGGCTGCAACACCAGACATGGTCCACCAATCGAACAGTGCTTATATTTTAGATACATTTGAACACTGACTGTGTTAAAATTTAAACATTTTTCTTGTACACCTGTAGACATTTTTTTTTGCACATTCAGACTGTGGACGCATTGATACGCAGACTTGCTCTCATACATACATATATTAAATATGAACTGAGTAAACATCTATTGAATATATGTACATATGTACCGTTGGCTGGTCGATTGGTCGTACATAGCACACACAACAATAAGCGCCAGGGGCTTAAACATGAATATTTTTGTTTTGGCATGCCGTGAATATTTTTCTGGTTGTTTTTATCTTGCTTATACCAACCCCCTTCCCCCCTTCACCCGCCTCCCAGTACACTTAACTTGAAAAAAGACAAAATCTCTATTTGTAGCAATTACTAGGCTTGACACAAAAATATAAGAAAACAAAAAGCAAATGATCGATCGAAAAAGAAAACAATCGATAACTCTACGACACCTTAGTGTTAAAATAAAGATAAGCAGAAAAAGCGAATATGAAAAATTATTCGTAAACAGATATTGACAACTGAAAAAAAAAATAATAAATAAGAAAAATAGAAGAATCACTCCCTCAACAGCTTATTAAATCTACCAAATTTTATCGACCAACAATCGTTTTTAAAAAAGATTTATTTCATAAATGTACCAAATTTTACTGAAAGAAGAATGTAAATACTTCTACTGAGCTAATAATAGTTGGTAGTTGACTGAATATAAATAATAATATTCGGTAAAATAATGATGACTGACAATAAATTTTCTAGATCGTGCAGTTTAAATTTGATTCCTGTTCAGAAATATCTCCGGCTCTGTTCGTTTCGACAGCTTTTATGTTGTTAACAATTCAATTCTAATTAATATTTATTTTTTAATTTTTCCCTAGTTACCATGACTTGAAATTGAAAACATTCTAATAGAATACACTCAATTAAATGAGATTAAAGAAGATCATTCCTAACACTCTACATACATATGTTGTATGTACATATAAAAACAAATTCTTTGGATCTTCCAATCAAAATTTCAAGCAGTGTGCAAATAATTAAAAAAGAAAACGAAAAAAAAAAACGAAAGAAAATTTATTTTTATTGTTTAAATAAAACTTTATTACTTAGTTCTGTTTATTTGTTTATTTATTCGATTTTGCACATGATCCCGAAATAATTGAATGAAATTAAAATCAAACCCCATTTATTTTATGGCGTTAAGTACATAGATATTTTGTATATGTATGTATGCTCGACTGATAGGCATTAATGTGAACGAGTATATCGAGGATATCCATTAGTGTTCATTTAAAATAAATTCTAAAGTAAAGAAAGAACAAAAAATAAATAAATTTGTAAATATGAAACACTTGTCATAAAACAATGATTGCCGATAAGTAATCAAATCAAAAATCTAAAGCCCTGAGCAACAACAATTACAAACGACAAGAAAATTAATGAATGAACCGACAAACATACGGACAAGCAGACAGGCATTGATACGATATTCGTGTCTAATTGTATGATTACAGTTCTAATGATTGTCATTCCCCCTTTTTTGTTTCTTTTTTTTTGATTAATTCAAGTTGTTGTCATCTTTTTGAGCAATTTATAGAAAATTTATCGCCAATATATACGATAATTAATTTAACGGTCGTCGTGTATTTAAATCGAGGGTAACGCCAACCACCACTAAGGAAGAACGAAATGATAGAATCACATGATCTTCAAGTATAATATTGTTATTATTGTAGTTGTAGTTGTAATTGTAATTGTAGCAATCACTATCGTTTATAATACTGTTTAAGGGAAGCTTAACTATTGTTTTCATTTCTGTTCTGATTGTTATCGGAATTTCTATTTGTATGCATTAGTGTATGTATTTAAATAGCCAGAACGATATTTCAAAAGTTCCTGAGGCAACAGTGTTGCTGTTGCTATCGTTGTTGTTGTTGCTATTGTAGTTTTGCAAATAAAGCCGTAGATAATAAATAATTTCATTGATTTCTGGTGTATATTTTGCGTACATTTATTTAGGAGTTCTTTATTTACATTTTTAGACAAGAACTGTAAGATACCTTTTAGAAGAGCTTCTCTTATTCTCTCCGTTCTTACTTTTGAAATACTGTGATGGCGATTAGAAATTATTTGTTTATAGAGTGATATGGTTGCTGCACATTTAATTGATTGATTGATTGATATAGGCGTATGACAATTGGTTTGTAAACACGCGATCACAACTTTATTTCAGTTATCGGTTGTAGTTGTTTTCCGTCGTTACAAAAAGCTTTTTGTTTTTCAATTTTTTTGATTACAAAATTGGAAAATATTCAACAAAAACTTCCGTAAATATTTGAATTATCACGTACTGAATGATTTCTTATTTTTTTTTTTGATATTTATTTTTTATGTATATTTTTTACACTTTTTTATTTTTAATTGATTTGTTTTAAGACGGCATTTATTTATTATTAAATATTTATTAATTCTAATTGATGTTGCATTTCTTTTTATTGATTTTGTATTGAATTTATTTTTAAATTTCTTATTATTTATTCATATTTATTTATATAAACTTCTGATCTTTCTTGTTATATTTCTTTCTTTTTTATATTTACGTTGTGTTCATGAGGAGGGCTAAAATGATACTGTTTTTCCATACAATATTGACAGAGAGAGCCAATCAGCAGTAAAACAACACAAACGAAGTTAATGTGTATCGGCAACAGGCATTCTTACTTACACACACACACACACACACACACTTGCAAAATCATGAACACAACAAAACAAAACATTGCATATGATGAAGTATTTTTAAGTTCGATCACTCTTTCGGTAATGCTTGAATTAAAATTAAATTTAAAAAAAAAATGGCATTTAATTTCTTCTTTACAAACACGTTCGTTTGTTTATACACAGATTACAATTCACGGATACTAATGAGAACGTGTTATGTCGACGAAAGTATTGAAGTTGTTGTTTGTAAAAGTAAGTTGCGCTTTTATCCCCTAAATTTTTAGCATGAATCTTTAATTATGCATTGTTTATTAATCTAAAGTGACAGTTCTACGAGGGAAAAATTTCATGAAAAAAGTAACCTATTTCTGTAAGACGTACATCTTCAGACAAACGTCTATTTGTATGGAAAAGATCTTTTTACTATTGCGATGAGTGAATGAGAGCGTGGGGAGAGTATTGTGACTATTTGAGTATGTATAAGTGAGTAGTTTGTTCACACCACGTTAATTATGTTATTGTTTACATTTAACGGTATTTATTTTTTTTATTACTTGTTAAATATTTTTAATATTAAGATTTATTTTCCAGAAAATTTATTAAAAACTTTAAAGGCGTTTTTTATCGCCTAAGACCGCAACAAAAAGTTTATTTATTAATTAAGAATTTTTTTAAATACATATATTCAATTAATTTTTTTTCTTTTTTGTTGCAAAAATGCGAAACGAAAAAACAAAAAATTTTTGAAACATATTGTAGATATTATTGTTTTTCATGTTTTAAAATTGCATACGCTTTTTTAACAATAATTTTTACTGGTAAGTATGTAAATACACTGAGTGCCAAAAGTGAGTAAACACCACTGAAATAATTCATTTTCTTAGGATAGCGAGAAAAGTAAACGAGAATAGTCGAATAAATTTCCAAAAATAAAAACGTTTATTTATTACTTATAAAATGTTAAAACAAAAACAACAATTCATGATAAAGGAACCTTTTTTATACTTAAGGACAAAACTGTTTTATACTTAAAAGCAAAAGTGTTGACTCACTTATGGCGCTCACTGTATATGTGTATGTGTATATGTATGTGTTTAGAACTTGACCAAAATACGTAGATGAAGTTAATTTTTTAAAATGTCCACATTCCGAACTTAACTCTCACGACATGGTGTTGAGTTAATATCTACTCTGTTTGTATAGGTTAAATCTTAGCATTGTACAATCCTTTAATTTTTCTATTACACAAATAAGAAGTCTTTTGCACGTTCTTGAGTTTGTTGAAACGAAGAGCTACCCAATCGGATGAAATCAGTTTGAGGTACTCGCAAATTTGCTTTGCTTTGTTCTTAGTTCCTCGCTTATAAATGGCAACAAAATGTCAAGAGTTTACCAAAGTAATACTTCAGTGTATGAAAGGGTTATAAAACAGTGCCTCTGTATATTTTTATATAAATTGTATATTTTTTATAACTCCTTTGAAATTGGAAATATCCAAACAGAGCATAAAGCTTTGAAAATATTAACAATAAACAAAAATCGAGAGTGCAATATAATCGGCTATCTATCTTGTTAAACTTACTTACTTTTCCAACACTGTATCGGAAAAATACATTCATTTCCAGGCACATTGTCGTATACTCATAACTAAACTGCACCAAAGCAAAGAGCAGCCTCTAAGAGCAACAACAATTATAAAAGAGAATTTAAACAGCAATTGTGTGTGCAAGTAATTATGCACATACATACATACATCCATCCATACATGTAATTATTTTATTTTTTTGTAATGGAATGTTGAACAGCTGATGTCGTTGTTGTTGCCGTTGTAAAAATGACATTCCAATATTATAATAAAATAGGAAATACATTGTAAAATTGTTTTAACGACAATCATCCGTCCGTTTGGCTGACTGTTGTTGTTGTACTAAATGAATATAATACCGGGGTGTGCGTTTCTACAAATTCCGTTAATTCCGTTAACGCAGTGAATGAATACATGAAGCATTCGGCCAGTTTTTCTATTTCCCCATAGAAAACAAATAATATTTATTATTTTATAAGAAACCAATTGATGTCGCAAATGATTCATTTCTGTTGTTTGTCTGTTTACATACTCTGTACATACATATGTATGTATGTACATATGCATGTATTTATAATTGTAACATTTTAACAAATTAGAATAAATATGCATTCATACTACATATTTTCAATTTTAAGTCTTTGCATATCCTCTCTACCTAAAGGATTCTTTCTGCAGAAGCAGTAACTGTAATAAGTTTAACATCGTCACAATTTTTACCTACAGATCACCATTAAGTCTCTAATAGCCCTGATCTTCCGCTGTCTTGGAGATTCCATTCTCTAGCAGTCCTTAAATATACTATAATATAAATCTATTAATTTAATAAAAACGAAATTAATCAGCACAAATAAAATTAAAAAAATGTTTCCAGTGATATTACGACTACACAATTGCATTGCAAAAAAAAAAAAGAACTTAATCCCAAAATAGTAATGAACTAAATAGTGTAGTAATTAAATCGAATTGATAAGGAGAAAAAGGGAAACAAATAATCGATCGATCAATTTGACGAGAAGTAGAACAAATTCATGGTGCTGTAGTCGTAAAGCAACAGTTTTTAAATTTCAATACTATCGTTATTTCACAATGATATTGTACGATGGATGGATGTAGGAAACAGAACGATCAACGAATTATAGTTTGCTAAGTAAATAATCAAGAATCGAACACGGAGATCAATCGACGCGAGGTGTGATTTGTTTTTTATTTATTTTATTTACAATTTACATGTTATTCGTATGGTTGGATAGATTGTTGCGATGTATTCTTCACTACTGCTTATTAAATGCAGAAATGGAAATGTAAAACAAACAATTCCCTTTGAAATATTCTAACAATGGTTCGAATAATAATCTGGATCAAAGGCAGACAGTGGGACAGAAACGGCAGTGTTCGGTCTCCTAGCAAAATATTCAAATTGGGACACTCGATAGTTGCTTCCAAGCCAAAGTTTACGAAAGCCAAAGTCATCGAAAGTTGACCTCAATTCATTTTGGCAGGAACTACAGAGAGCGCGACATAGCAATACAATCTGATAGTCAGTCTACCATCCGAACACTAATTTCCTTTAGTTAAATTTAGATTAAAATGCGAAGCTATATCAACTAGCAAAGATAGATCCCAGGTCATATGGATAATAGATTAGCTTACGATGAGGATGGCATTCATGCCGGGGTTTAGAAACGTTTTCGTGGTGGAAGGAAAAATGAAGAGGTACGAATACTCATATTAAGTCAAACGGTTTTGAGGCAATTTAAAGTTTTGTTGTGTAAGTACGATGGGAACTGGGGTACAATTAACCTGAGGGTAGTAATAGACGTATTAGACACAAAGAACATTTGTTTTACAATCGGAATCGAACCCAGTCTTATATTACAAATCCGTGATGAACAAAACGAATCATCAGAACACTTGCTGGGACCTTGCGCATCTCAGATTTATTAAGCAATAGACAGAGAGTAATCCTTACTGAAGATTTTCAAGTAGAGGGCAGTAAAATATGTATATCGTTTGATAGCGGTACTCTATCATCTCTATGCAACAGTATTATATACATATGTATGTATATACATATATTTTTTACGTATATAATATATTTCAAATAAGAAGACTAACTTGTCTCTTCATAATCAATTAATAATATTAATTAATTGATTAATTAATTAATTAGTATTAATACTTTAATTACTGAAAGAAAGAAAAGCTCTGCAAATGCCTCATCAACCATGTTTTGTTTTTCTTCTAATGTTGTTTTTGGAGTGAAATGATTGACATATTTATTGATTAAAAAATTTATTTTTTGTGACGCTGCTCCTTTAAAGAAAAAAAATGAAAAAATATCTTAAAGCTCTATTGCAAAAAATTCGTTAAATAAATGGGATCGTTTTATACAATCGAATTTTTTTTAGTTACTTTAGCTATTTAGTCAATCGGAGTAAGAAAGAACAAGGGAAAGACAAAACTAAAATTTAAAGTTTTATTTTTTATTTTAAATTTTGGCGAGCTGGTACATTGTATTTATATTATTTTTCCTTTCAATAATAAAGGTAATGGAAATTCGTACTCTGGAAACGAAAAAAAAGTACTATTTACAAAATTTGTTTTACCATACCCGTGTGAATCTTATTTTTCGTTTCTCCTTTATTATATTTCTCTTAGTTTAGATTTTAGTTTAGATATTCTCTTAAAAAATTGCTATCTCCAAGTTTACGACTGTGGCTGAGAATGGATGAATAAAACAAAGAAGAGAAAGACTGTTGTTGTGTTGTTAGTTAGAAGAGCTGATTGAATGAGAAAAAGGGCATAAAACATAACAAAACAAAACTAATAAAAGATCTAAAAATAGAAACAAGTGGTTGTGTGTGAATAAAAATGCAAAAACAAAAAAATAGGTAAAAAATGACAACACTATAATAAATAAAGTAATGGAATGAAATAATAAGAGAATCTAGAGTTGCCGTATTTTTTTTATCAAATAATTAATTGTTTTAGTGCGATCCCTACACGTTGTGACTATATTCGATGCTACTAATACGACCAATATGATGCTAAAATAACAATTTATAAGTAAATTTAGTTGAAAAATCGAAATGCGTGCAGAAAACAATCAACCGTTGATTCAACGGGTTGTACAACTAATTGCAACGTGTTGGGGCCCCGTAAAAATATAGCGATAATTTAATAATGTAAAACGTTATGGAGTATTTATTTTGAATTGGAAAACAACGATAAAATTTCATATTTAGATTTTTTCTTCCTGATTTTTTTAGATTAAAGCATTGCAGACAAATAATGGCGTCTAGATTACTTATAGAACAAAAGTACTTTTTCGTTTGGGTGGAGAAGAAAAAAGACATTAAAAGACTTTTAAAACATGCCGAAACGTTTTGAGGTTTAATATATAAATTTTAATATGTAATATATAATTATATGTAAATACATTGTATTGTAAGTATGTACGATATATAATATCAATAAATTATTATTCAGAACATATAATTAATTTTAAGAAACATATTCTGTAAGAGCTTTAATGCTGTTAGAGCTTTAATTTAATATTACTATGAGATTACATGAGCATCAGGATTGCAAAGGATCTATCTACATATACCAAATGAGTTATTAAATAATCTGTTGATATAAATCCCTCTTATTCATACAGTATTGTTTGTAACTAAAGCACCTTCAACAAGGTTTTTAGATATAATTTTTTATGAGAATGGCTTTTATATTTGGTTTTGAGTTGTATTTCCATTTTTTTTATTTGTTATTGGCGAACACAGATTTTTTCCAGGTTATTTTCATAGCGCTACATGAAGCAATCCCCGACTAATACACCGCCCCCATCTTGATTCAGTTGCTTTACAATGCTTAGGATTCAGCCTTTTAACTTTTTACCTTCGTACTCGTCCGACTCCATTTTAATTTTTTATTGAATTCGAATTCTTAAGAAAACAGGTCTGTTTTCTAACCGATAATGCGGCTTCTACGAATTGTTTTTCGTAAATACGCAAATAAAATTAATTTCTATTTGTTTGAGTTCTAGATATTGCGGTATCGTCTTGAATGGCTCTATTCGACCGGCAAAAATTTAGATAAAAGCATGAAAATTATTAATCGTTGACTGGAATATGTTTACTTAATGTATACCGTGATAGGCCAAATTTCGTCAGCTTTAATTTTCAGCTTTAAGCTGACTTTAATACTTGTTTCTTGCCTTTATTTGGTTTAATAATTAATTTAAATTTTTAGCAATCAGTAGCGTAGCGTAGCGTTATAAATAAAATGATAAGCTGTTAAACTAATGTTTTTTTAAATAATAGACATGTAATATAAAGTAATAGGCAACTTATACAAAAAGGGATATTTCCTTATAAAACACATTGTTATAAAAAAATCTTACAAGTAAGGTGCTTTAGTTACGACCGAAACTGTACATAAGTAATGTTTTAATTAATTCGCTTAATTTCAAGTGCAATTTATTCCCACCAAATCGTGGCAACCTTATTCGAAAGAAGACAAGATCTCAAAGAAAAAACTATCATTGAGAGATATATTTAACGACATGCAATGAACAACAACAAAAATAAGAATTGAAAAACAAATCATGCAGGAATAAATGAATTGATGTTATTTTCTTTCTGTTATAGTTTCGTTCAGAAGGAAAATTTTAAAATTTTTATGGGGCCTTTAAATATTTTTAATAGATTTTTGGCATCAAGTTAAGGAAATTCTTGTTGGTATTGTTTGAAAAAAAAAAAAGAAAAAACAAAGAAATATACATACAACAACAATAATAATAATAATAATTGTAATATAAAAACTTACATGATTGCAGTGGTTTTCAAAATAAATAATAATTATTAAAAATTATAAATTGTAAAATTATAGATGATTTTGGCAAGAACAGCAGCAGCAGATTTGGCTTGTTGTAGGGTTATGATGAAGGAATTTTAATTTTTAGTCTCAAAAGAGTCAAGAAAATGAAGTATTTCAGGTAAAAAGTACTTCAAAGTATAGTCTATTTAAAATTTTTAGTTAAGTTTTTAATTGATCATTTATTTTAATTATGTACTACGTATATTGTATAATTTAGAAATGATTGCGTTAATTAGTTACACTATATTTTTTTATCTTTTTTCACGTTTTATTTTTTATGTTATAATAGTCAAATACATTTGCTTCTCCTCTTTTATTGTTAATCTCTTTAGTATCTATAATTGTTTATTTTTATAAAGCAGGAAATGCAGCCTTCGTAATTTTTTTCTCTTTTAAGAATCAGAACAGAATGCAGGCGGAAAAAATTATATTCAATAAAAAAAGACTTAATTCATTCATTTAAAATATTTTTTAATGAACACAACACACAAACAACACCCATTATAATGAAGTTTTATTGCGGTTGGTTTTTTTTGTTGTGCTTAAAAAATAGGAGTTTTTTTCTTTGCTTTCAATCAAATCTGCTTCCAGTCTCAAGTAACATTGTTGTCGTCAGACAAGACCCAACCGTCTTGCCTTCTTTTTCACAATACTGAAGTAGAGAGGATCAAGTACGTGAAGCAATAATGAAATGAAATGTTCCGGGCGGGACTGCACGACGACAAATATAGAGATTATTTATTAGGCATTAAAAATAGCGGCAATGTAATAAATATTTTAATAAGAATTATTTGTTATTATTTCTGTTTTTCTAATTGCGTATTAAAAACAAAACTTTTTAAAATTCTCGTCGCTGTTGTTAAGAATTGAGCATTTTTTGTAAGTGTGTTTGTTGTCTGTTTTTGTTAATTCTTTATTATTGTTTTTAAAACTATAAATTTGTTGTAATT
The DNA here is from genome assembly GCA_936449025.2 of Sarcophaga subvicina. Taxonomy (NCBI): domain Eukaryota; kingdom Metazoa; phylum Arthropoda; class Insecta; order Diptera; family Sarcophagidae; genus Sarcophaga; species Sarcophaga subvicina. Next base: position 121,571,533 of record OW388082.2, on the reverse strand, counting down.
TTTACAATTATTTATAACACATACGAGAGGTTGTTGCGGTGCTAGGGTTACCATTGCAAATTTAAAAAACATTTAAAGCCTTTTTGAGAACGGTTCATTTTCTCTATTTATTTATACAGATATAGATATATATGTATATAGTACAGCGCAAATGCACTCAATATTCAAAATACGAATATTAATTCCAGACAAGTACGATATTTTTCAATCCTGCGGCCTCTATTCGTCGCGATTTGTTATACAACTTGATCAAGTTGTGGGAGTGGTAGTCGGTTGGATGAAAATTAAAAATATTTTTAATTGCCATTACAACACAATCGTACTACATATTTATTTAAAAATCCAAAACTGCATTTAGCATTTTCGATCAAAAGAAAAAAAAGAAAATAGGCACCAAGAGGCTAAGAAATTTATTAACCCATTTGACAAAGTTTTTGCTTTGGATTTTGTCAGCAGCTACAATATCTGATGCAAATTACTGTTTGGGACTTAATCGGAAATCTGATTAGAACGGTAACCCTGTTTAATGAATAGAGACAGAGGGAAAAAGCCAAATGTGGCAAAATGACTGTTATTTTTATTTTTTTGTTTTATTTTTTGGTTTTGTGTTTGATATAAACAAAGCAATAATGGTGGGGACAAATAAGTAAGAAAGAATAAAAACAAAAATCAAATAACAATAAAAAACACACACTATTTTTATTCATTTATTATGAAAAATATATTCAAATCAAAAGCAAAACAACAACCAACAAAATTGACTGCGACAACTTACTATAGTACAAGAGGAGCTGAGACGGATAGATCACTCATAGCTTTGTTTTTGTTTTTGGCTGATATACAGCCATAGTTGAAAGAAAGAAAAAAAAGAAAAGATAAGATACGCGTTGTAGTTGTTATTAATCCACGAAGATTTTCGAGGGGGGCTGGCTGGCTGACTAGCTGCCTGCTCTCTTCTTTATCTTTTGTTTTCGTTTCAATTTTTTTCGTTCTACAATTTCTCTAAAAAATATTCACTAATTTCTCATCTATTTATTATTTTATATACATATTTATTTATTTTTTTGATCTGCTTTTGTTTTTGGACATTTTTTGCCTAACCATTTTCCTTTTTACCGGGTGGAAAATTTAAGGGCCGCTTTCAACAAGTCTTAATTGAAATTTCTATTCATTTTTATTATTTTTCTTCTCTTTTCTCTTGTATTTTCTTTATGTATTTTTAATTATTTATTTCTTACAAAAATATTATAAAATTCCATTGGAAAAAATGTGCTCTTTTTTAGAAGAAATGTAAAATAAAAACACTTGTTTTTTCATTTTCTATTATTATTCACTTTCTTTCTCACTCACATTTTTTTCAGTTTTGATGAACTTTGAGTTTAAATTCAAAGATTCTTTATAAAAATATAACTTATGTTGATTTTTGCATAAAATTGTAAGTATTCTATATTTGTAACGTTTTTTGATGATCTACCGATCAGTTTTTTTATTCCATTAGGGTTTCGATGCACATAAAAAATTCCACACCTTCAAAATACACAGAAGACCCGTTTGTTCTAAAACGATGTTGTTAAAGAGGCTTTTCGTACTGAAACTAAAAAAATTCCTCTGATGATGGGGGCCAGTATAAAAAAAGTAAAGAAGAAATAAAAAGAAAGAAGCAAAAAGAAACAAAAAACACAACAACAATAATACAGTGGTTTTTTAATTAATCATTGTGTGTGTTAAATTATATTCTTTGTTTTCTTTCTACACATAGCACGAATGCACACTTCTCTCTCTCTCTCTCTCATCCATTCATTCTCTTTTGTAGTTTTCATGTTATTTTTCATTTGCTAGAAAATGTCTCTCGCTCTTTTATAATTTTAAGAGACAGGAAACAAAACAACAATCATCAATTTTTACACTCATTCACATTTGTTAAAACTTTTTAGATCAGTGTTGAAAATTCAGTACATTTGTTTGTACTTTCTTCGGTACTTTTTCATTTCAAAAATACAATAGTACCCCCGCTATGCGCTTTTCAACTTCCCGAATGATTGATTGAATGACCAATTATATATATGTATATGTATATATCTTTTACAAAAGTACTATTTGGTGCAAAAAAGTACTTTTTCAGTACCATTTCAAAATTTCAGTTTTGTCAACACTGGTCATGAGTTTTTTAGAATATTTTTTCCTTCCTGGCAACACTGGTGGTTGGAATAATTCGTTTTTGTTCGTTCAGAAAAATAAACGTTCATTAACTAATTCGCACATTCTTTTTCCGTTTCTGGTTTATATAAGTAAAAAATTAAACCCTGTTTGTTTATAGTAATTTTATTTATGGCGTGTGTGGTGGTGTGTGTGGATGGATGAGAAAGTGTATGTGGGATTGCTCTGCTGGTTTGATGTGTTGGATCGAGCCTTATAGATGGGTGGGGGGATGGGGTTTGTAGTGAGTGGGTGGGTTTGTTGGTAGGAGTAGCTGCAGGGTAGTGTGAGAGGGCTTGGGGATTGAGCAAAAGGGGAAAAGAAAAAAAAGGAGGGTGTAGTTGTTGTAATTGTGGCTGGCTGTGTTGCTGTTGCCTCGCTCTTCGTTGTTGTTTGGAGTTTTGGGGTCCATATCGACGGACGGCGGAGAAAATAAAAATAGCTTTTTTAATTTTTTTTTGGAAGTGTGATGAATTGTTTTGTTGTGGTGAGTTTCCAGTGTGGTGAGTTTATACAAAGTATGGTGAATTTAGCTGGTGTGGTGAATAAAATCGAAACTCACCGAAGTGTCGTTATTCGAATTGGTACTGTATTACCATAGATCAATGTACTGGGCGGTGTGTGTCTAGAATAAATAATGTTCACCTCTGCCAGCGGAGACATTCATCGACATGTTTGGTTAGCATTATACACTGTATTACCAACGATGTGGTTTGTGTTTGGATTAAGGATAATTAATCTCGTTTAGTGAATAAAAAGGGAACGAGTAAGGCAGAGTTGCCATTTAATCATTCTATTTAAAATTCTAAAAAAATTAAAACTACATACAAATAATTAAATTTAAACTGTTTTGCAAACGAATTTTTGAATAATTTCTTTCTTTTATATTTTATCCAAAATGCTTGCAAAAAAGCTACAAAATGGAAAGTCTTTGTCGAAATATTTTTAATTTTTGTGCTTGGTTTGAATGAAAGGCAATCGGATCTAAATTTAACATCAGGAAACATTATTAAGAGATGAATTAATTCATAAGTTGGTTGAATTCTTTCCTCTTTGGTGATTGTAAAATTTGGAAATTTGTTGGTGAAATTAGATGAGACTGACTAAAATTGAAGGTTTATGTCTAAAATAGATAGATTTTAACCATGATTAGTTGATTCAAAATGAATTCGAATTGTGTGTGTACTAAATTTTTTACCCAAAAAATATGCAGCAGAAGAGAAGCATTTTTAAAATTTTACCCAGTATTATTGTAAAAATTCCTTTCTTTACATGTATATTTTGTTAAGCTCCGCCCATTTTCTCTTACTCATCACAATAAGTGATGAAAATATTCCCATCATTTTTGTTTTTTTTCTCTTGTTTATTTTCAAGTGTGTTTGTTGCTGTTGTATTATGTGTGTACATATGTGAGAGACAAGTTCTATTTATACATCTCTCTCTCTCTCCCCATGGTTTGTTTTTTAAGGCCACCCAAATGAGACACCTACACCCTCTACTCGAATTAACATTTGAAATTCTACTCTAGCACGCGGTGTACAGGGCAAATGGCTGATGCTTCCGGTAACCCAAAGGATGGGTGGTAGAATGGAACGATGCTATATTAAGCGGCAGGTATGTATGTTTGCAAGTTAAGGAAACGATATTTATTATTGTTCTTGCTTGTGGTTACAGAATGAAGCAAAAAAAGAAACAGAAAACTAACAAAAAAACGTCGGTCGTTCGCTTGGAGCTGGAGAAGAAAAGTTGATTAGATGGATTTCGTTTGGTTTTTGTGTTTTTAATCACACACCAATTTCATTTATTAAATCTTAAAACATCATCAGCAAAAAAGCAAAAAAAAAAAAAAAAAAAAGAAAAAAGACTGTCTCTCTCTTTTCTCCTCGTTTAGTTTTCTTTTTTGTTTTCATGTTTTCATGTTTTGTTGTTGGTTGTCGGTTGTTGCTTTGAGTGTCTGTTTAGTGACAAACTGCTGTTGCTAGAGCGCTGCCATTGTTTGCAGCGGCAATAAGAAAACGGTAGTGTGACTAGTGTCAGCATTTCATTTTCCTTATTGTTTGTTGTTGTTGTGTTTTTCCTTGTGTTGTGCTCTTATTTTTTACATTTTTTCCAATTTCATTTATTTTGGCTTTTATTTTTTTGTTATTGCTATTGTTGTTGTGGTTTTTTAATGGTTTTAAGTGTGACAAATTATTTTTTGCATTACTTAACCATTAAATTTCTCTCGTCTTTTAATCGGGTGCCCATCTTTCTTTTTTCTCTTTTGTTTTGAGAAATGAATTGTTTTTTTTGCCTGGTTTTCTCGATCAGTAAAACTCATTAAATCGATTAAAATAAGAAGGAGAGGAAGAAAGTTGAGATTTTTTATTATGTTTTTATTCAATTTCGAATCCTATTAAAAGGAGAGAAATAAATTGTTTTCGCTTTTTTAATTATTATTTATTGTATTCGAAAGACAGACGTTTGCGGGATTCAATTATAAAATTTAACATTTTATTGGATGATTTAATTTTAATTTTTTCCCCCCATTTATTTGTTATGAACAATATTTTTTTATATTTACAGTTCCTGGGTGTATACACGTACACATGTATGTACATAAAATACATATTGTGTGTGCTTTTTAACTTTCATATAATTTAATGGAAATTTTAATTGAAATTGTCAATTTTCATTAATAAATTTTACAGACTTATTTAATCCTTAATGCTCCTACATTCAACAAAAATGCTCATTCTGCTACACCAACTAGCTAATCATCAAAATATGTAATGAACTTGTCAAAATATTTGGACCCGATATGATTAAATGCTATTCTTTTCCTAAATTAATTAAATAATTTTGCCAACATACGAAAGTTTTATTATAATTTCATTCGAATGATAGAATCCGTAAATACATTTTTGTAAAGTTTCCATTGTACATACATATTATTAATAACATCATACAATAACATTCCATTACATATTTTCACAACTACAAATAAATCTTCCTTATTTCGGTAATTTTTTCGATTTATTTTCATATTAAGAATCTCTCATAAGTTCTCAATATGTCAATATGAGGTCAGGAGATTGAGAACTTCGATCACATTTTTCATTAACCGTCCTTTTAACCGTTAATCGTTATCCTGTTGGAACCTACATTGTAGTGGCAATCATGCTACAGTAGTTAACTTGATAGTTATTTCATCGATCTAAATAAATAGTTTCAGTTACTTGGCCAGAAGGGCAACACCAGACTATTAAACTGCCGTGCTTAACACCTACCATACTTCGCCATTCAGCTTTTGACCGCTGGATTGATCTTATTTCATCTGAATTTTGTAAAATAAACTTGAAGTCATCAGAAAACATAACTGTTTTCCAATCGATATGGGTTTTAGTGAAATCAAGTCTACCTCAAGTCTTTTAATCAAGAAATCTTCATATCGCGTTATTTTACTTGGGCGTCAACGAGAATGTAGCGCTAATATGCGCCCTTACGGCAAATCCCTGGGATAAGCCCAAAAATTCGATTGATTGATGGAATATTTATTTGCTCTGATAGGTCAGTCGTTAATAGTTTTAGTTTTAAACTGACATCGTACAGTTAATTTAAATTTTAAATAATCAAAATAGGATAGTAAAGTTTTTTAACATTATATGAATAGATGCAATAGTTATGACCGATACTGTATACAGAAAGGAATGTTTGAGAAACAACAGAAGAAGGTTTTTTCTTTTTTTTTTTGCACAGAAAAGTGTATTGTTTGATTTGACTTTAAACAATCAATTAGTCCGGCTCTTTCCGCAATACAAGCAAGGCAGTTCATATAAACATATATACGTATATATGTATTTAGTATATAATATATGGTGTTAGTTTCATCGGTAGATCTTTATTAAACAGCTTTGGCAGGATTGGTAAGAAGCTAACTGAAGTAATTTAGGAGTAAATTGCTCAATTTGTTCTAAGCGCCAAGTGAGGATGTGATTTTGAGATTTTTCTATTGTCCTTTTTTAATAATAACTCTCTTATAGGGTCTTCGACGTTATAAAATTTTAACCGGATATTTACATTCATACTCCGCTTGCAAAAAGAACCAGAACTTGAATTACGAATATAATCTGTTTTAAGGTAAGAAGCGTTGCGTTAACTTTGAATTTCAGTCTTTTCATCCAGCAATCGTGTCTTTTCATATTTTTGTAGCTTTCCAAAGACTCTAATCCATTATTTTGAGATAATTCTAAGATGAATCTGACTTTAGAGCTACATTTACTTTCTTCTCGCAGTCCTTAAAATTTTCTTCTTAAATATGGAGTGTGTTATCGAGAGGGCATTCATTACTGATTAAATCGTTCATTTTATGACTTTGCGTTGTTAAAATACGTATTTGGTGGTCCCCAATTACATAGAAATGGATTTGATGTGAACCTCCTATTCGACTTTAATGTTTATTACCACCCATCATATTGGGTACTTTTTATTTATTCATTTTTATTTCACTTATTTATATCGAATATTTTAAGTCATAAAATGTATTTATTGTATTCTCCTTTCCTTACATTTCATTTCATTTCGTTTCATTTGTTTGTGTCTTACTTCTTTGATTCCTTCCCTTCTTCGTCTTCGTCATACGATAAACATCTTAATCCTTTGCTTTTTTACCTATTGCGATAATATCGTAAATATTTCAAAATCCAATTGAGAATGTTGAAAACGAGAAGAAGAAGAAGAAGAAGAACTCCATAAATGGAAAGGATACAAACAAAATACCATTCATTCATCCGTTTAAACACCCATCTATTCTTACGAATATTTTGCACAAAACTACCATCATCCGATCAACCATTCCAACAAGCAAATGCAAATAAAAAAAAAAACGACTTTTTTATTTTACATTTACAATTTACGGTTATAAAATGACAACAACAACAACAACACCAATAATAACAACAAAATAGTAATAATAATAATAAGAAAAACATGCATTATATTTAAAGTATAAATAGTACTTAAAATATATGTACATAACACCGCTACCCATTTATTTATTATAAAGACAGTCGAGCAGGCTTGCAGGCTGGCAGACAATCGGACAGGTTGGCATACGTTTAATAGCGTTAAAGCGTTAAAGAAATAGGAGGGGGACGTATAAAATTGTCAGTCATAAATAACCAAGAATTGCAAAATGAATGCACACAACCATTTAACTTAAAATAATTGAGAAAAATATATACGAGAGAAGTATTTTAAAAACGACAACAACAGCAACAGTATTGTTGTATGAATAAAAAAGAAAGAAAATATATTTCCTCAACTATCCTCGTTACCTTTCTCCTCCTCATTCTACTAAGTAGGCTCTACCGAATTCTGGCCACTTTAAAATGCTTTGAAAGAACATGTTTGTGAGAATGAATAATTTACCTCCACCATGTCTTTGCACAGCATCACAAATATTATGGAGCATAAAAGCCGGAGATGATGGCGACCGCAATAAAATTTAAACAGTCGTAAACGATTTACCAGCAAGCGAATGGAATCAGCAGAAACAGCAAACACACACCATATGTTGCAATAAGAAGAAGTAGATGGGGAAGGAACGGCAAAAAGCTCAATTTAGCAGTCATTTAAATAAAAAGTATCCTGGTCCGAAAATGCCACAAAAGTAATGCATATTTGAGTAGGGAGAGAGAAAGAGAAAAAGGAAAGCGGGAGAAGAGAGAGAGAGAGAAAGAGAGATGTTTTAGGATTCAAATTCGGTGTGACCATATTTCAAAATAATATTAAACCAAAAAAAGATAAAACAACAAAGATAAACTATTTTTTTTTTTGTTCTACCTTAAACCAAAGGCTGTCAGGCAACCTCATGTCTATAAATGTTGTATCGACCATGCTAACAGACAAATAATCTGTAGAGTATACATAAATCATCGCCCCTTGCCAATACAGTAAAAGATTTCAAAAGACCTTTTGTCACCTTAAGTCATTCTGCCGTGTGAGTTGTAATGGAATGTAAAGATGTTCCTCCCCAAAATTGTTATACTCTTCGGGGATCTGTATTCAAATGCTAGGTGCTGAATTCTTCACGATCAACAATTAAGGTGCTCCTCTGTTTTTTAAATGTGTACTCCTATTCAATAATGATGGAAGCAATGCCAGCGGAGATAAATTACCAGGTGTCTTCAAGACAGACTATACTGACATCGACTTTACTGACGATATCTGTTAATTCATTCATACCTCCGCAGATATGCCAGTTAAATTGAAAATAAATTCTGTTAAAAACTCTGAGCGTAAATAAAATGGCGGTTAAAATGGTGATTAAGTGGAAAATATGAGAGGCCATGTTTGTTTCTGCTATTTGGTCAGCATACTAGGCAAAAGTGGCGACTACGAAGCTGATATCAATCTCTAGCTATGTAAATAGGACCCGTCAAAAAAAAAAAAAAACGATCGTTTAAAAACAGTATGAACGAATGAAGTTGAAAATGTTCAATTCAAGCGTGAAATCCCCGTAATTGTATACATGTGAGAGTTGAAACACCATCTCAAGCGAATGCATACGAGATTCTGTATGTCTACACGTATTGTGTTTGACTGATAACTTCATTTCGACTTCAATGTACAATTACAGTTTTTACTTTTTACTTGATCATCATCTGTTACAATTAAAAATAATACTTTTCCTATTTTAATTTTAATCTTAGCTGGGCAAAAAAAAAAAAGAATCTAGAAAAGCTAAATGCAATTAAAAGAGCTTAAAAAGCCAACAACTTGAAATATTTCTAGCAAATTTAATAAAAATTTTGCTAAATGTAACACTAAAAATTTTTATCTGGTCACACTACCTATGATACTCAGTATGCATAAACAACAACAACAACAACGAGTGCCAACACTAAATGAAGTCAAACTGATAGTACGTACCAGCCAGCAAAATGAAATTCTTCATTCAAAATTTCAATATTTTTTCTTTATGTTGTTGTATGTGTTGTTGTTATTGTTGTATTTGTTCAAAACAAATATAAGAATATAGAAAAGCGAGAAGTCATTTTCAGTTCAAAAAAGGCAAAACGAAATGGAGAAATTTGAAAACGAACGAACGAACGAAGGAAAGAAAAAATCTCCATAAAAATAAGAATAAAATTTTCATAATGGTTGGGTTGGTGGTGGCCCATATTAAGCGCCAAAATGTGATACAAGCCATGCCATGGCATGCCATTTATTTTTATTTTTTCATACTGAGCCTAATCTCTATAACAGACAAACGTATTCATGTATGTCTGCACATGAAGATCTTCCACACGGATTTCAATACATTTGAATAAAAGCAAGCCCTGCCCTAGTTGATGAAAAAATTGTCGATATCATAAAATTTGTTTGGAACTGCCAAAGAAGCTGATTAGTTTGGCAAATGAGGACTCGAACATTGAGTCAGTGTTGTTGTACGTCCAGTTGCGAGACCTGGATAATGACGAAATCACCTGCTAACAAACTCTGAACTTTTTAACAAAAGACTGAGAAAAATCCTCAAAATTTGGGGGCCGAATACAACGCCTAAATGTAAATGTAAATAAATTCAATATTTTTTTTCCATTACCCTTCTTGGGAACATACATATGTATGTATATGTATCTTCCACAAAGCATTTCCATCTTATACGGTTGACTGCTGCCAATTTTGAGTCTTCCAATGTAAGATTGCACTGTCCTAGATCTTTGAGTACCAAATGTTTCTAGGCTGGCCACGGTTTCTTGAGCCTTGAGAATTCTGCTCAAGTGCCATTCTCGTTATTCTATCCGGATTCTTTCTGATAGTACGGCCGATCCTTCTCCAATTCCAACATTTTTTTATTAGCGGCGCCTCTCTCGTTAGTAAGATTCCAAAGATCCATGTTGCTGATATTATTAGGACAGAATCTTGCATATGAATCTGAGACAGTTACATCTTAATGACGGTAGTTTTTGTATGATGGTGTTCGATACTAACCAGATTTCACTTCCGTACAACAGAGTTGATTTCACTCATGCGTTGGATATTTTGAGTTTGGTTCGTTTGAATATTTGCGAGCTTCTCCATATTGACTGCAGTCGTCCGCATGCCTCTATCGCTTTATTAAGCCTATTATTTGTATATCTAGGCACTATACTGCCCAGACAGCAGAAGCTATCGACGTAATCGACTGGTTGTCGGTGCTTACGTTGTTAATTCGCATGGCTTTGGTTCTTGTTTTATTTAGCTCAAGCCCAACATGGCGTACTTGTCTTTCTAATTCTTCTAGCTTTGTTTGCATATTCGAGAGTAGACAAACATCATCCACATAATCCAAATCTTCCAGTTGGTGTGAAATATTCCATGTTATTCCTCTTCTTTTTGAATAGACTTTGCTCATGATATCATCCTGCACGGTGGTGTATAACTGGGGTGATTGAAGGCATTCTTGTTTTACTCCAGCATTTGTGTGAAATTGTTGACTTATAATGAAATTCAGTATATCTAGAGGTAAAAACTAGAAGGTGAGTGAAACGAAATTGTGTACAAACTTCGAAAACAGCCAAACGGCATCTGGTTGGCAGGCAGCAGTTCTATTGGAACAAACACATGTATGGAAGCGTTCAACAGTCTAAAACAAAGAATCTAAATAAATATGGGGGTCTTATGATCCACAGTTATCCAATGAAGATATAAGAAGAAGAATAAGAAATTGATGACTGATTAAGAAATTATCGTTGACTTAAAGATCATTTTTCCTTTTATTTATTCCACACGGAAACATCTCAAATCTTCTATGAGTTATTCCAAGCAATTTCCCTTTTATTTGAATTGAGTATTTATTAATGATTTCGTCATAAATTATTGCGCATAGCAATGGTAACAGTGGGCTGTGTCTTTTGCTTAAGTTTGGATATTCTATCCATTATGTTTGGTCTTAAGTGCAAAGTTGAAATACGATACGTTGAGTGTGCAAATTATTTTCTTTATACGTCTCTCCAAACATCGGACCTAAAGCTTCCCGTGTTAATGATATTTGAGTGATTCAGTTTATGCATGATCTAGGCGAAAACATGATTGCCTGATGCACGCGGAAGCGTATCGTTCCCATAATATCGAAGAACATTCTGCCGATTAACATCTACTATCGGCACCTATATTGTCAACTATTTTTCGTTTTGAACCTAACAGGCGTTTGATTTAAAAATATTTGTGTTTATATTACTAAAAAATTGTGGACGTTTGTCTAAAGGATGAAGACTGAAAGGTTTTAGAGCTGTTGTCACACGATTCTTTAAAATTCGAGAATTTAGCAATCCCCTGAACTCCCTTTCAAAAGTTGTAAGTTATGAGAGAACCTTTAAAGACGGGGCCTTTCCATCCCACCGCCTGCTATGTAAATTCGTAAATGTTCATAGACTCGGTAAAACAAAAAACGAAAAAAAAGGATGACAACCAACAAAATTTACTGGTTGATGAGGACAGCGGTAACATCGTCAAAATGCATTAACATTCTCTGAGGTAAAAGTGTGTGCGGCTATAAGAACTGAACCAACCTTGCAAACATACAAAAAAAATTTTGTTTATATTATATATTTTTGGATCAGCTTTTCAAAAGAATGTATTCACTAAATGAACACATTTGAAGAACTTCAGTAGGAATACACTGAATTGAAAAAATAAAATTTTTTCCCATTCATTACCTCTTTTTTACGAATTTTTTTTTATATTGATTTGTTTATTTATTAATTAATTACAATGCAATTACAAATTATATTACAATAATTACGACCTACATTTCGATGTAGTGTAATAGACCAGTCTCTGGTGATAATCGAAAACACGTTCCTAGCCTAGCACTAGGCTACCAGGGCAATCTTTTAAGAAATTTAATTTAATTACATTTTTACTGAAAAAATTGAATTGATTTTTGACTGATTTTCTTTATTTGGCACAATTTTAAGTAATTTCGCGAAATGTGGTTCCATCACAAAATAGTAAGAAAATAATTGACAATCTCAATTCGAAAATGATACTGATTTTGTGATTTATTCGTCATTTAAGAATTGACTGTAAAGAGATTATTTTTTGCAAGTCTGTTGACGACGAATTCATTCCTTTGAAGAAAAGTTTTTGAACAGGCATTTGGGTAAAGTTGAAGCGAAATTTTAAAACAATTTACTAAATTGAAAGCAAAACATGCCTCTACAAATGAAAATGAAGGCGAAGATGGTGGTGACACACAAAATAGAAGGACTCTAAACGCCCGTCCCCTCTGTCCCCTCGCTCCCCTCTGTAACTCGCACGTAGATTTGTAGCAATTTGTCGTATAAATGTTTGTAAATTCATGCGTTTGAATGGATGTTCATTCGTTCTCATATCCATTATTTGGAATAAGTAGCAGTCGGTTGGTCATGTTGGAAGACAATTTAACTACAGTTTCTCTAATTTAATGTAAAACAACATTAAAAACAACATCAGCAGCAACAACAAAATTGTAGACTTTTATTACGTTGTAGTTTGGCTGCCTGCCCTGTTTGAAACGATGGTCCGAGTTGACACTTCCCATAATTCATTGGCCACAGTAGTCCACAGTTCCTTCTGTATTTGAACAAACAAACAAACAATAACGGGCAAACATATGTATGTACGTCCGTCAGCACACAAATATTATAAGTATAGGCACTGCGTATCATCTGCATTCGCGTTGTGGATATTTCTCTTCTATATTCACATTGTGAGGGAAACAGCAACACACCACGTACCCTCACTCATTTAAAAGCAACAACGGCGCTATGAAATTAATTATTTTCCATTAAAGCCAAGTTGTTCAGGAGAACACTGGAAAAAGAAAGAAAAGCAACTCGAAAAGGCAATTTACCGCGTCAAGTGCTCAAATAAATAACATCAATTTCATTTTCTCCATTTATTTAAACCAGCCTCCTCCCTCAAGGTTTTTTTTCCTTTCCCACCTTCTGCTGCTACTGCTCTTCTCTCTCTCCCCAGCATACTTGCAATCTGATAAAATATTTTTCATTTCATATTCACAGCTAAAGAATAAAAACGAATAAGAAAAACAAAAAAGGAAGAAAGGAAAAACGGGAACAAGAACAAGAGCAGCTGGAGAGCATAAAGTATTAGATAAGGCCAGAAGATGTAACAAAAGAAGAAAGAGAGGACAAAAGGGAGGAAGATAACAACTTAAACGATATTAAATGGCTACCGGATATGGCGAAAAAAAATGTAATAAATGGAATAAAATAAAATGAATCCATCCATTCGCCTACCCACCGATACACCAGTCCCACAAATATGCTCGCATAAGATGGCCTCATCCTTTTTTATGGCAAAAAAAAAGAGAGAAGGAAAAAATGAATTAAAACTTAATGAAAAATGCTGCAATAAAAAAATATACACCCGTATTATTTTGAATAAATAAAGAAAGATCACATAAAATAAAACAACAATAAAAATAATTTGTCTGACCGACTAGCTAGCAGACTGAGGCTAACCATGTACCTTGCCTAGGGTACATATACATTCTTTATTCAAGGCACGAAACAAAAGTACCACTTTATATAAAGTTTACAAAAACTTGACTACGCTACTGATTATTTACAATTTAAATCAACGATACATTGCCTACACAATTTGTAAATCAGTAGAAGAAATTAAAGAAGAGTTAGTGCATAGTAACTGAATTGCTACACAAAAAATAATAATGACAACAACCATGCAAACAAGTAGCCTAGACTGTTTTAAAGTTAAAACTATTGATGATTGGCAGCCTGGCGTAATGCAGCTTAAATTGATTAAAAAATATTCACAACAAAGATTACTTGATTAAAAGAGACATTCGAAAAGATTTTACAATATTCGCATTTGCGTTTGCGACGCGTAGAAGAGAAGTTATAGCCGCATTAATTAGTCGATAACGGATCAGAAAGTCTTTCGTACCACCAAAGATCGAAAGACTAACAAGAGTTCGACAAAGCCCATATCGATTGGAATACAGGTTAGATTTCTGTTTTTAGAAAGATTTAACTCTAGGATAACTGTTAAGCACATACATATTACAATATGTGGATAAATACATCTCGTTTGCAAAGGACCTACAATAAAAAATAGAATCGAAGTTCTCGGGTGGCCGCTCATTCTTCTTATTGCAGTTCTATTGAGGAAATAAATCGAAAAAATTTTCGAAAATGGCCTGGGCAGAAATATTGTTTGACGTTATTTATAAATTGGTAACCTCCATGCCTACCATATATTCACATTCACGTACATATGTAAATAGCGAAATACAATAAAAATAATAAAAATTACAAAATTTTAATTTACTGAATTGGTTTCTCCATTGGTTTAACGCTGATAGTTATGAAGTTTCCTTATTTGTAGCAATGATGGTGAGGATCATGATTAAAGAAAGCAGAAAAAGAATCAGAGTTGATGCGATATTCTTAGCAAAACGAGCTTAAACGTGTTGATGAACTTATAAATCCCTAAACAGATTTTACCAAAAAAAAAGAGAAAACCGAAAACAATATTATCAAGCAACAATAGCAATACAATACAACAACAATCAGGCAAAAGGAACGCCAGCAAGAGAGGGAGAGACAGAGATTCAAATGTACATTTTTAAAAAATTCGCATTCCTTCACATACTATTTAACAACAAAAATTAATTTTCTAATTGCTCTTCTACCAAAATAATGTAAAAACCGTTTTTGAAGTGGAAGTGTAATAAGGACTACAACAAAAAGAGAGAATTTCTTTTTTAATTTAAGCCGTAATAGAAAACAGCACAGAGACACACAGAGAGAGAGAGAGAGAGAGAGAGAGTTGAGAAGAAAAGAAAAGAAAAGAAGGTGGCTGAATCAAAAGTAGCATTTAAACTGTAGGAGGTTAAGAAAACGTATAAAACTGATAATAAAAGTCAAATAAATTATTGTTTCTTTCCTTGGCTAAACGTACATACATACATATATGTACATGTGTATGTTTTGTTTGTATGTGTGTGTGTATTTGTATAACCGAATACAAAATTTTGAAAACAATAACAATAAAGGCAATAATTTCCGATAATAAATTAACTGAATTCACTTGCGTCGACGAGAAGCTCTGTAAAAAAAATCTAACAACACCAACAACAATAATCATAATAAATTCAATAAAACCCCACCTACTTTAACATACATAAACATACATACAAACGTACATGCACACTCAAATACACAGCTAAGGACGTTCAGTTACAGTATTCGCACGCAACATTTGCACAGTCACAATAAAAATCGACTTTCCATTATCACGAGACCGATTTAATGGTCCATGGGAGGTATCTGAACAAGCTACAGCCTCTGAAAGTTTTTAAATTACATAAAAGACAAGAATTTCATAAAGTAACGTCGAGGCCACTAAAATTCTAAACCCAAAATACTACAATCTACATATTTATGGATTTATATACATCCAATATGTGTATTTATGTATGTATGCATGTATGTATATTAGTAAAATGGTTTTCATTCCAAATAGAACTTTATATGCTTTATATTTACATACAAATGTATGTACATACATACGTACATATTTGCAAATATTTATTGAACTAGAAAAAGAATAAAAATTATAATTCCTCACTAGAAATCGACAACTTCAGCAATAAAATTTGTATTTGTATTGTAATTATATTTGTAACCAATACTGTATACCTACAATTCCTGTGTTGTGTATGAAAATTAATGGTATAATACAATGGCTTGTATATTGCAACAATACGTATGTATGTATGTACGTATGTATGGATGTATGTATGTGTATGAGTGTTGGTTGTTTGTTGGTTTGGCGAGGAGAGGAAAATTAATAAAAATAAATTGAGTTGTCAAAAATGATATTCGAAATAAATTCCTCGGTGAGTAATCGTTGTGAGCGCCAAGCTTTACTCTAAAAACAAAAAAAAACAAAAAAAAACTGAAAAAAGAAATGAAACGAAGTAATAAATACAATGACCACCCAAACTGGCAGCCCAAACCATACATTCGAACATTTACCAGAGAACAGAAGAGCTCAACAAACCTCAGCTTTATGTACACAAACACACGTGCCGTAATAGAATGGAGAGATGATACCCAAACACAACGATAAACGTTTTTATTCTCCTTAACACTGCTAAAAATGTAAATGCCTGACGATGAAAATCCAATTTTTCTTCCCTTTAGTCTGTCTGCCATCTCTTTTGTACTCATTTTGTGTTTTCTCTCCCCTGTATGGCGGAAGCAGGAGAAACCCCTAACATAACTGTAATAAAATAAAGAAGTGTTTTTGCCAAACAATCTACAAATGTTCCGCCGTCAAGAGACTGAGAGAGAGCGAGAGAGAGAAAGAGAGAGGACATTCAGAATATATTCTGCCATCACAAGGAGGCCATTGTCGTAAGTAACTCACACTACATTTAACAGTGCCAAACACGCACATCCATACATACACTGTGTACAAGAAAAACAACCATCTTCCATGTTCACCTTCATCAACATCATCATTATTATGTATGAAAACAACAACACCAATAACAACATTAAAGGAAAAGGAAGTGTGTATAAGAAGAAGACGAAGCTGTAGGAAAAATTGAATTTTCCAACGAAACGTGAAGAAAATTCACACAAAATAAGAAAATTGTCTTTTAATGAAGACCCATAACAATGTTAAAACACAATTGGAGAAGCAAAGAGAGAACAAAGATTGTTGTTGTTGTTGTTGTTGTTGTTATGAAAAGGAGTTGGCTGGTGGGAGATAAAGCAGAAAAACAACTACAACAGCAACTACAACTACAACAAATTCCATTAAATTAAATCTATCACTTAATGGAATCAAAAACAGAATGTGAGTGCGAAAGAGATAAGCAAATAACGTTAAAGAGAGTATCAAAAGACACACACACAACCAACTTTCAATAAGATTATATGGTAAGAAAAAACAAATAAAATGAAACAAAATAAAAGTATACGATTCTGCGCTTCTTTTATAAAATACAGGGAAATTTTTACTCAATTCTCTCAAAATATATTCATAAACTGGGCGGTCTTTTACTCGGAAACCCTTTTCAGTATGCCAAAATCCTTATTGACGCCATTTGTGTGAATCATGTGCGGTGGTGAGTAGTTAAGATTCAAGCTACACACATTTCTTGTTGTTGTTGTTGTTGGGGGGTTTTTTTTTAATCACCAGTTGAGGCAATAAACGTTTCGTTTGTGATATTTTTGTTGATGAAAGTTAAACCGTTAGATCATTCGCCATTCAGCATTACAACGAAACGGTCGTGTGTAAAACTGCTCGCTGCTCAATGTTAAATGATAAATAAACAACTGAAATTTAAATGTGTTGAATAAGAATTTAACCGTTATAAATCCTGTTTGTCTCTTATTATCTAACGGTTAAATTAAAACGTTAAATCAATGTCAGAATAAAATAACTCCAAAATAAAAAAATGCAATTAATTTGTTAACGTTTGAACGAAACTACAACCAAAGAATTGAAGAATAATGAAAAGTCACAATAATAATAATAACAACAACAATAACAACTAGTGAGTGATTTGTAAGGTGTTCCATACTATTAATTAAATTAAATTTTGGTACAACAACAAAAACAAGTGATTAATAGAAAAAACAAAAAAGAAACCTGCATGTCTTCAAATACAACAATTTTTGAAAAGTATCTCCTTCAAAAATCATAAACACACACGTGGATGGCTGTCTTAATACCGTATGTACATACATATGTAGTATGTCTTTAGACACCAGCATCATCGTTAAAACAAACTTTTCGTCAAAAATTTTAAAGGATAATTAAACTGCAAATCGAGTTTGAAAGTCAAAAGGGGAGAAAAATTACGAAAACTTTGTTTTAAAAATCTTTTTTCAACGCTTTTTTGTTTTATTTTTAACGGTAACCTGAACTCTTTCTGAAAGTTTAAATTGTTTCGAAAGAATTAAAAAAAGAACGTGCCAAACATTTAAAAAAGAGTCTATTTCAACTCCAATACTCACAAATAAAGTGCAAGACGAAGAAAAGTTTCCATTCTTATCGAACGACAGGTTGAGTTTCTTTTTAAGAAACTCACCGAACTACTACTGCCAACATTTTCACAGACGGGAATAAGGTAAACACACCATCATGCAACATTACAACTTATGTGTATAATTTCAATTGAAAGTAATGTTTAGAATTACAAATTGAAATCATGCTCTTCCATGTTATCAATTGTTATGCGATAATTCCATGTTTATACAAAAGTCAAGCGATTAAAACAATCACAAGTTACTTAGCATAACATCTTCAAATAAACAAACAAGAAAAAAATCATCAAAAAATTTTAATTCTTTAATGCATTTGATTGAAATTATTTTTGATTTTTTTTAAGAATTACATTATCAGAACGAGCCCTCATAATTCCATCGAGGGGACCGCCACCTCTACCTAAGAATTACACGCCCACAAGATTCCAAGGTAGATTTTCGAAATACAATCTTAAAATGCATTCAGAACAAAAAAAAACTCTTTATTTGTTCTCAAATGTTATTCGAAATTTATTGAAAATTGTTTTATTTTAGTCATGTTCCTACAAATTCTATCAAATTATAGTTTTTTAAATTTGATTGAGCTTAGGTCCTCTACAGCACAGTTTTAAAATAGGTTTGCTGTGTTATATGCATACGTACGTAAATACATACATATTTATATTGTTTTATTAACAAAACAAAAATTATGTAATTATGTGTTGCTTAAATATTTTGTTGAGAATTGTTATTGAATTAGTTGAAACTGGTTGCATTCAACTTTAATTAAAAAGATATATAAAAATCTGTACAAGTTCTGCATTCTTTAGATTTAAGAATGATTAAAAAATCTATTAAAACATTTCATTCATAAGAGTCACGTTTATTATTTAAATCCTGCTAAAACTAGTTCAAAAATTTTGTTTTAATTTTTTGTTTGTAATTTATTTTCAAATATTTTAACAACCTGGCTGAGTTTTCTTTGTGGTATTTGGTGGATTAACACATACAAATTACTGAATAGATTTTCGCCAATCATAGTTTCACGAAGAAAGCAAAAAAAAAAATTGAATTATAATCGATTCAACGAAATCCGAAAATCCAAAATTTAAATTCAGCGACAAGAGATGCAGATATTGAGAGTGAGAAATAAACGTGTTTGTTTTTTGTGTTAAAAACCCTGCTAGCATTTCGAGTGGTAACCTTTACAACAGCCGCAACTGATTTGTAATTTGTGGAATTTTATTTTGATTTATTTATTTATTAATTACACTTACAATTACAGATTGTACTACAATTATTACGAGCTAAATAACTTAGACCTTATGCTCGGTATAGAGTAACATACCAGATTCTCTGGTGAGAATAGAACTCACGACCCTCATGTTAGTAGTCTAGCACACTACCTACTAGACTTCCAGTTTACCTAATTTGTGGAATTATATTCTTCGAATCTCTGAAATTTTGTGATTTCTTATTTTTTTTTTTTTTTGTATTAAAGACCACAAAGACGGATTGAGTCAGGGGTTGAATAGCTGGTTCTGGTCTAATAAGCCAATACTCTACTCACTAGACTATGGTGACTACTAGTCACTGTGGATGTGGTTCCATCAAATGAGAATTGATCCATTTTGAACAGTTTTCGTTTAAAACACAAGAGTATCTTAGTAAAAATGTTAAGTACTGTTAAGGCCCAATTTTTCGTCAATTAGTAGTAAATATTTTTAACCATATTCGAAACCATATTTCCTTAACATTAGATTACATACACCCATGATGGCCAAGCAATCACCAAAACATTTGCTTCGAATATTTTATCATTTTATCTGAGCTAAAAATGTAAATTAAAGTTCAATTTCAATTTATTTATTAATTAATTAGAAATCTAAACCTACTGAAATATTAGTAATTGGAACCCTTTAAGTTTAGTTTCATCAAATAAACTGATAATGACTGTACATACTGTAGTATGGTGTATGGATTCATTTCAAGGATTAGCGATGTCATCATGCATAAAACACTGAAATTTATCAAACACGAACTACTAAGTATGTTTGGGCCAACTTTTGTCAATAAGTATGGATAATGTAATGGTGTGTGAATGTCGTTAATAATCCCGATTAATATTACAAATCTAATGCCTTAGCTAGCATCAGATCAGCTAAATTTTAATCAGGATTTGATTACTAATTTGATTTTATCTCGATTAATATTATGTTAATCGTTAAAGTCGCCGGTGTCTAATATTAAGTGAGTTGGCTTATTAGAAGAAATGCTGTGGTTCAACCCCTGGCTCAGACATTTTGAATAAAACGAAATTAGAACAAATATTTCTTCGGCGACTTCCTCTAAGCAGCCTTCTTAGAAAAACTTTGAGAGTAAAATGAAAACTGCCATGAAAAGTTTCTTAAAAATCTGTCCTTCGGATTCGGTATTAAACGGTAGGCTCGCCACTTATGAATGAAATTAACACACACAATATGGATAGTGTAAAATTCTAGGTCTTAATCCTGACTAAGGGGTTGTAATGATCAGTTAAGTAATACTTCTTGCGATAAGCGCACGGAACGGAAGAAAATTGCCTTGAAACGAAACTGTTCGCATTGTGGTCGTTGATGCTGATGAATTTCATTATTTTATATGATTTTGAATACATGAGGAAGATTGTTTAAATTTCTATTGATTTTATTAATATAATCTGGTTAAGGTAGCCTGATCATCGTCTAATGATGCCCACTAAACGCGAAATCGTAAGTCCAAACCTCTGATCTGAAATCTCGAACAAAACGAAATTAAAAAAATATGTATTTATTTGGGCGACTTTCTCTCTGCTGTCATCTGTCAAAAACTGTAAGATTAAATCGAGTTGCTATAAAAAGTCTTTTAAATCTGTCAGTAAAATAAACATACACAACATAAGATGACTATGATGACTAAAGGCTTGTAATGGCTAATTATAAGTAAGTTTCGTTATAAAATAAAACGTACATATGTTGTATACGAATCCTACAACACAAAAAAAAAACTTCAAAATTTTATAAAAAAACTTAGTGCTGAAACATTTTGTTTGATTTGTTAGAATCAAAAGAATCATCCTCTTTATCTGAATTAAACTTCTTTTGGTATGGAAATATTGTCGTAAACCACTTCTCTCAATAGTAAATATTGATTTCTGTCATTTTTTAATATCCAATAATTAAGAGACTGCGTATACGCCTTCTGTGTGTCGTTGTTGTTGGGTTCATACATACATACGTACATATATGTATTGTTTTAATTGTAAAAAAAAAAATCTAGCCACACATGTTGCATCAGTGGCAGACAGCACAACAAAGTGATGCGAAAAACATATGAAGAATAATAAATAATTTGACTCAATATAGAGTTAAATTGAATCCACTCCATTAGAGATCCTTTTTTATTTTTTCAATTAATTTGTGGTTATCAATTTAATTTAACGTTTATTTGACTCTCTTGTTGTCCAATTCTCATCGTTTTTCTGTACACGTTATGGGTACATTGCAAACGTATGACGGTGGACGGTCGAGAACCATTTCGATAAAGGCAGTGCATTGTGAAGCATGATGGACACACATACATATGTACACTGGCGTGCAAAAGTGTTTGATGGTTGATGCTTTTTATTGCTATGTTAAAAGTTTAAAATTTTTTTGCAAATTTATATTATTCACTAAACTACGATTGTACACAAAAATTTTTAAATAATATTATATTCAATATTGTATACATATTTAAAAACACACGCACGCGTACAAATTAAACCTATGCGAATACTTTTTCACGTTATTGAAATGTCATTATTTAAGGCGACTATTATCATTTTATCCACGAACCATTGTTCTCTTTAACACTTTCAATATAATTGAGCATCTCCTATACCAAATAATAAATAATTTGATCTGAGATATTTTTTCATTCCTCTTGTACTTGTAACCGAAGTCCATTAGTGTTTTTTTTTTCTGCTATTTCATATACTTCCCGTTTTCCAATTGGATTAAGATCCCAGCTATGAACTGTGGGTCCTGCCACTTATGGATAAACACACATAACATGTGTGGTATGAGAAGCTTGTAATGGCCTATTATGTAAGTAAGTAAGTTACATAATGGCTGCAATCAAACCGATTTTACACAGAGCTCTATGTACAGTTTGTTGGTAGCCCTAGCAGACAGTTTACCGGGTTTTGCAGTCATTAATTTTTCAATGTGCCTAGCGTCGGCTTTTCCGAGTAATCGTTGTTTGCTTTTTGAAGCTAAATTTGATATTTTTTTGGTTACTTTGTGTGACAGTACTATGGGCCACAGTTAGGGATTAAGTTCTCTGTCTGCATGATTCGACCCACTCTCCATCAAATTAACCTAATGATTTCATCTGCCCTCGAACACTTTTGTTCGACAGTGTATGTACGTTCTTATGTATGTATGTTTGCAACAAATTGAGGCATATTGTCGGCTGTGTGTGTGTGGGTGTGTGTGTGTACTCGTAGAATGCCGGAGTATGTAACTGCAAAAAGTAAATTCAAGCGATATCAAAATAGAAGAAAAAATATAGTATTTATGAAATGGGTAACAATGTTTGATTGGAATAATTTAATATTGATTTCAGCCAATGGATAGAAGATGAGTCCAATAATTAATGGCGGCGGTTGCCAATTATATTTTCAAAATAAAATGATGATAATAATACACATACTTTTTCATATACTACATACATATGTATTTACATGTATGCATACACACATACATACGTGCGTTTATATTTCAAAAGCAAAGCGAATAAATAATATCATGCGTGTGTGTATTGGTTCATACCAATTAAAATTAAAAACAAAACTGTCCTCAATGGTATGCAACTCCTGGAATTGTGTCATGGCAGGGTTAATCATTTTTGATGGGGGAGGGGGCATTGTTGATGTTGTTGTTGTTGTTGTCATTATTAATAAAACAATAGGCAAAATTAATTAAATGTTTTGTTTGTTGTAAATTTATTTTTACAATTATGGTCGGGCACTTGAAATCCGTTATTAGATGAAAGAGTGGATATTTTAAATTCTACATTTTCGTCCCTGCGTCCTTTAGTTTTTTGAGATCTTTTTTGAAGTCTGAAGAGGAAGTTGTTGAAAACTTTATGAGTAGTTTTCAATTGTCCTTAAGTAATTTGTTTATTTAATTTGGAAAGACGCGTTTACTTTCACAGGGTAGGTATGAATTTCAACACTTCATTCAATTTTTATTTTACTTCTTTTGTTTTGTGTTCGTATTGTTTTATTAATGGTAGGAAACACCATCTAAATTGGAATAATCTTGGTAGGAAGATGAAAAAGTATTTTGTAAGTAATAAAAAGTGATTAAAATGATTATAAATATTATAAAAATGTATGGAAATTATGCTGAATACGTATGTATTCCTTAAATTTATCTTAAAATTTAACTCTATTATGAGTTGTGAAGTCATGTGACCATATTTAAATTGTTTCCTCATCGAAATTTTCTACCAATTTTTTAATTATTAAAATATCAGTCGTATGTATATATTGATTGTATGTAGTATATAGGCGAAAATTATACACTTTTTGATATCATATGGATGCATGATCTCTCTTCAACATGGAATCATTAAATGTATGTATGTACGCACGTGTGTACATATAAATTGTAATTATATACATACTACATACATAAATGTACATGTACAATGCACACATATGTACATACCATGTGATATGATTTAATTGAGGATCAGTGATCTTAACACTAATTAATGCAACCCTGAATTATTTTTGTTTTTCCACAAAAATTTATTCATTAATTGCAATAATTTAATGTTTTCCTAAGATTGTATTTCAGATTACTATCCAACAATTGCCTCACACAGAGACAGAGACAGAAACAGAGAGTGAAAGATATGAAGAGAATGCAATAAAGTGCATTTAACACGTGCTAAATTTATTTATTTAGCCAGCCATTGCGGATGTTGGCACTTTTTATTTGAATTTAGATGGACGTAATGAAATCAACGCTATACTTAATTTAAAAATAACGATATGATTGCTAATGTCTGTCTGTCTGTCTGTCTGTCCATCTGTCTGTCCATCTGTCTAGTGTTTTTAGAATACCATAAACCATAACTGTCTACGTTGTTTGTTTCGGATCGAATGTTACCGCGTAAATGCAATTTTAAACCCAATTATCACATGTAGTCTCAAATACAGTATCTATGCAAGTTTTTCTAACTGATGATAGTGATGATATCACTTGAAAAAACTAAAGCGGGAGAGCTAGTGAGAGGGTAATGATAGTGTTATAAATTGAGCGGATGCAACACCCACCCACCTCTACGCCTAATGACATGACATACATTTGTTTAAACTTGAGAGAGTGTAAATAAATTAAATAAAACACTTTTTTTCTTGTAAGTTTTATTTTTTTTTTTGCAACAGATGCTGGTCACACACAAACACACACACACACAGACAATAATTTAGTATATATGTATTTTTTTTTTTTTGCCGAATTCATAGTTTTCTATCTTGCAGTGATTTTTGCTAAACTACTAAATTTGAATTGTCCATCCACAGTTGTGCAATAGTAATAGCAGTCATTTTTTTCATAAATTTTTTCGCCATAAATGATATGCCGCTCTGCTTTTCTACATCATAACTACAGTCTGTAAGTCTATCACCGGCTGTGGTTTGTGAGTGTAAATTTGATGATTTAAAAAATATTAAAGAGCTGATCACGCTTTGTTTTCGTTGTTGTTTTTTAAATTCAATTATCACTGGCATCACTTTAAAATTGCACACAATCACACTCTTACTCAGAACACTCAGAACAACAGACTGATTCTCTTTTCTTTGCTCGCAAACAAACCATCGACGACGACAACTCATTCAACATTCAAAGCACACGTTGTTGTTGTTGACAATGACACTTTCAAAAAAGGAGAGAGCAACAACAAACAAACAAAACAAATAGACTGACAGACAGACAGACAGACAGTCACCGATTGGCAAACAGGCAAATAAAGACAAAATCAAGCACAACATGTTGTTGTACACATACATACATATAAACAGTTGTTGGTATTATTGTTGTTAATACCACATTGAAAATGATATTGAAATGGGGTTGATTGCTTAATAAGTCCTTTTGTTCTTTAACTATCCTTCTGTTTTCATTCTTCTCTCCAAATGCCTCTCCAACTTAATCTATTGTTTTATAGACATTGCGTTTCCTCCGATTTTTAATAGTTTGTCTTGGATTTATTTTATTTGATTTTTATTTTCTTTTTTGCACAAAAACAATCGATATCCAACGTATTGTGTGGCAGGCGAAATTTAAAAAATTCTTTTTTAATAATAATTACAAAATAATTTCAAAATATTCCATAGTTGGGGTAAAATTGTATCACATACGTACATACATACGTATTTCTAAAGAATATTAACACTCAATATTAATTATCGAGTCCAGAATCTTTGTCCCAATTAGGTGGATGATGCGGGTGCGTCTCAGAGTTGAATAATTTACTGCCTTCGCTGCCAAGAAGCTAAAACTACCTAATGGTAGACAGTCTGAAGGTCTGATGAAAGTCAATCGTTTTGACTTATGCATTTAAAGCAACAGATTCCATACTCTGTCATACTAATGTCACGATCTCACTCTCAACAAATCGGCGTATAGAGTTATGATGGAATTAGCAAAACGTTCACGGAACGTAACGGAGCATATGTTCGTTCATTTCAAGTATATACATATGTATGTATATGAAAAACAATGAGAGCGATGTAATTTCGTTAAGCATTTGCATTGCTAAAACCGAACAAACAAACGTACATACGTTTTGTTACGTTCCATTAACGTTCGGTTAATTCTGCAATAAACCTTTTCAATTATAATTACAATAACCGTTTGTGTGTGTATTTGTATTAACGAATAAACTTGGTTAATAATTTTTTTTATTTTATTTTATTTCAAACTTTTTGGAATATGTGTATGTATATACAGTGGACAGCAAAAGTCTTAGTACGGAAATATATTTTAGCAATTTCATGAATTTTAGCCAAAAGTTTGTATAAAAATTTATAATTTATATATTTATATTATTAATTTAAAAACAAACAATTTTTTAATGTTTCTCATAAAACAAGAGAGAAATAAGAAAATGTTTCAAAAGCCTCCATAGGTATCCCAAGGAGAATCCTAAGTAAATTTAAAATTCAAATGGCCTAATATATGAAAATGTTATCCCTTGTATTTAGTAGAATATCCCTTAAGGCATTTAATCCATTTGGAATTGAATGTACAAGTTTTGTTTAGTGTTTTCTGGTGGCATCATGAGCGTGTTTTTCGGTTGACTTTTGTTTGAGGTTTAGCGATTACGTAACCGTTCTTTCATATGATCTCCTAAATACTTTCTTGAAGTCATATTGCCGTACTAAGACTTTTGCTGCCCACTGTATATGTATGTATGTATGTATGTATGCGTACGTGTGCAATAGTAACATTTAGTATTTTTAGGCCTTAAATGCCACCGCATTTAATTCATTCTTCGCACCATTCCTAATGGTGGGCGAAGCAAGGGAGAGTAAAACTGGTTTAATGGCTAAAAATTTAAATGCAATTTCAATTTGAATAATGATGACACTAAATATAACACTATAGAACAGCCATTACCACATATGGATGTACATACACTGTCACTCACGGATATTTTTATATTTAGTTGTACAACCAGTCTGTGATAGTGATAAAATTTTCCATCAATATTCGAGTAGATGTAAAGCGATGATATGTGATGATTGGCTGGTGTTGGTGTTGGTGTTGGCGTTGGTGATGGTCTCGCTATTATGAATGAAAGAAGTGATACATGGTTGAGCTGAATGATGATGTTTTGATTGAATTTGCATTTGAATTAGTTTCTGTAAATGATATGCTATTACAGATCCTAATACACACACATACACACACACACACATAACAATGTGTTTAGTGATAATGAAGCGAAATGTGAATACTGCACTATAACAAGCCAATACTGCTGCTAATGACGAAAACTACTCATGTTGATGTTGAGGCTGTTATGCAAAATGAACAAAGTGTGCCACAAAATTTAATCTTCCCCCCTAAAAACACGTTACATCATTTAGGGAATCAGGGACACACGGTAATTCAAGCAAAAAAAAAAAAAAAATTCAGAGAAAACAGTCTGGAAATGTTTGAAAACCAGCAACTAATTGAAGCCAACAACAACAACAACAATAACGACAATTGTGTTAAACGTTAAAAAGTTTTGCGCACTATAACAACAACAACAACAACAGTAGAACAATTTTCAACTGAAACCTCTTTGTAACAGGAATAGATAAACAAGGAAACATTGAAAAACATTGAAAATAAATTTTATGAAATTGTTAGAGAAGCTGCGATTTAAGCCGATAGGCTTGACGTGTTATGGCAGTAGTTTGCTGAAATTATCACTGCTGCTCAACACTTACATAAGTCGTGTTGATTTCGCTGATTTTCATCCTGATTCGGTGCCTTTATATTTTTTTTAATATTTTTTTTTTTTTTGTTGATGTTTGCATTGTTTCAGGATTGTTTGTTTTGTTTTTAATGAGACTGATGATAGTAAGGGAGACTGATGACGTTGGCAATTGTTGTTCGCGGTGTGTTCTGAAAAGTTAATTGAATTTCGCGTGTGCGCAGCATTCACTCATTCGTTCATTCGTTCAATCATTGTCTTGTTGCAAGTCTCGGAAATGCATTACAATTGAATAATTGCATTTATTTCGTTAATTGAAGTCATACAATGGAGAGCCATCATAAAAAACGCGTGCTTTGGCATTGACAATGATATTATTTAACATAGGAGTTTTAGCATTATATGTAGTATGTATGTATGTATGTATGTATATGTAGTATTTTTAAATCGAAAAAAACTTTAAACTTTTAAACAAATCATTTTCGAATACATATACATACATACATATGTATGTACATCCTATTTTGTAATATTGCTTAAATTTATCGCATTGACTCCATGTGTTTTAATATGGATTTTTGAGGAAGGTTTTTCGATTTTTTTTTCTTTTTATTTCTATGCAAATACCATTTGTCCATAATAAATGTATAAATAATTTATTTAAAATTAATTCAAACACTGTAAAGAAATGTCATGTCATTATGACATCAAATGTATCCATACGCACGCTCCCATTCCATTACAAAGTCCTCGTAATTGCAGTCAACATATTAAATGTGTTTATGTGTGTGTGTGTGTGTGTGCCTGTGTAAGTGTGAGTTTAAAAAGGGCTCTTTTTAGTCTAAATAAATACAATATAATAGAAATTCCATTTGTAATAAATTAAATATTTTCCACTTCATTCTCTCATTCATTCATTCATTCATTCATTTATTTAATGAATTTTACATTTTTATTGCAACAATTTACACGTGTGTGTTCGTGCGTCTGTGTGATCTTTTGTTTCGATGGAACAACTTATTTCACCTCAACGTAAAATATATAAAATGAAATGAAATAAAATAAAATAAAATAAAATATAAAATTATTATATGTTATGTTATGTTTTGTTGTTCAACACGAAATTATGCGAAATTTTTACACACTCATCACTTCAGCTTTAATGAAATTTTACATCATTTTACATACACACACACACAGTCGAATAAACATACAATACATACACATGTACACACTACTATGAGAGAAGTTAAATAATAATAGTGAAACATCAAATGAATCCAAGACCCCAGATGCCTGGTTCGTAATATAAAACCAAAAAAATATTCTCCAATATTTAACTAAAGTGAACCCAAACATGTACGAGTATACACACATTCACACACACGCACAAACTTCCATACACGTTACTTTTATGGTGATGGTGATGGTGATGGTGATGGTGATGGTGGTGGTAGTGGTAATGATGGTCGTGCTGGTAGAGTTAGTGTCGTGTTATTGTTGTTTTTCACTACACATAACCACAATACTTGGCGTTATTGGTTTTCATACAACATGGGAATGCTAAAATGACCGGCCGAAGCATTCATATGGACTCAGGTGTTTTATTAATATGGTCGATGGTCGTGTGTACGTATGTATGTACATATGTATCTACATGTCTGTGTGCTAGTATTTGTTGATTTTCATTTTAACATTCGAAATGAAAAAAATGGAGAAATATGTATTAAAAAAATAATGTGTACGCTTTCAGTGGTGTTTTCAGCATATTTAGACGCAAGAGGAGCAGAGGTGTTAAACAATTAGTTTTAGTTGATTTTAAATGAATATTTGAAATAAACTCACATTTTTGTTTTTGTTTTGTATTTTTTTGTTGTTTTTTTTTTAACTCTAGGAAGCATACACATTACAAGAGTAGACAGAATTACTTTGTGATTGTACAATAGTACATACATATGTGTGTATGTAGACGATAGACATCCTTTTAAAATTAATGAAAAATTGAGCTAATAAACACAGTCAATTTACTGCAAATGGATTGTAATGATACCGGAATAATCAACTTGGTACAGAAGCAGTTCGCAAATGTACTCAGATTGTAAATAATATACATACTAATGGAGGCATCTATAAATTGTATTTCCATTTAATTATTCGATATTTTAAGTACATAATTGGTTAAAGAATGAATACGAATGCAATATGCACTGTGGTTAAAAATTACATTTTTTTTGAACCATAAAAATAAATCGATCATATAAAAATTTAAAAAAACTAATCTTTTATTCCTCTTGAAAACAAAAAAGTAACTCCGTTAAGGGGAGTGAATATGATGAATATGTATGAAACTGTGATCAAATCTTAACATTTTGCTGTATTTGTTGCATTTTTTTCCTAAATTTGATTTCAAGGGTTTTTCCAATGAGTCAATAAGCCTCGATTTCCGTTATGAACTTTTTAAATAAATCATTAGCAAGATTTGTACGGCTGTCTATTACAATTTTCAACATTCCTTCAAATGTTTTATAGTTTTAGACGTTCTGTGGCGTTATTTGGAAAAATATGTCGTCCTTAGAAATAAGATCTGTTTGTATCTTACAGTATACCTGCAACTGTTGGCATTTCAAGTACATACTGAGACAGATCAAAGACGAAATACAGACAATATTAAACAATTTTTAGTCTACAAATATGAAAATTAAAATTTCCAATATAATATAATATATGCATACATATGTGTGTATATGTACATATGTATATGCATACATATATATATGCATACAAAAAATTCCTATTTAAGAATTTCCTTGAAAAATTGCAATATCGATTTCTTACAAAAAATTTTCACGTAAATAAAATTCGACGTGAAATGAATTTCATTTTTTTGTTAACGCAACATTGTTTTTATCAAAATTTAAATGCATTTAATTCACATAGAGCGCATACAAAGACAAGAGATAGAAAACTGTCGAAAGGGAGACAGTAAGACAGAGTGAGAAAGAGATAAAAAGAGAGAGAGAGAGAGATAGAGAGGGAGAGAGAATGGAATGTAATTTGTAAGCAGTCACTTCACTTACAATTAATGAATTGAATGCATGTGCGGTGAAAGAAATTTTATTAAATGAAATTAATTTAAAGCAATTGCTTTGTTTGAGGACAATTTAATCAATTTATATATAAACTGATGAGTTAAGAAATTTACAAAATGTACATGATGATGATGAACATACACAGTCATTCACAATAATGTAAACATACATTAATATATATGTATGTACGTACATAGAGTATTGCATAAAAGAAACAACTCGGAATATTGTGCAATAACGAGTAGGACGTCTTTAAAATAAAAACGAAAACAAGAAACAACAACAACAAAAAAACACAAGAAGGAAGAAAACATGTAGAATATCAATTCAAAACTGCATTTAATCATTATCATTACCCAGTGTAACACACAGCCCCCCCAAATGAATGAAATTATCTTAACAATATTTACATGGGGAAGAACAGTCGGATGCCAAATGAATTTATTGTCGTATGTATACATTCGCAACCCAGTATAAGCTTGATGTATACAAAGCAAGTTTATTTATAAAATAAAAACCAACAACAATGAAAACGATAGTAATAATAAATATTATGGATGAAAAAAAAACAACAACAAATAATTGATTCTAATTGAATCGAATTAAAGGTGCAATTGACAAC
Source organism: Sarcophaga subvicina (assembly GCA_936449025.2). Taxonomy (NCBI): domain Eukaryota; kingdom Metazoa; phylum Arthropoda; class Insecta; order Diptera; family Sarcophagidae; genus Sarcophaga; species Sarcophaga subvicina. Next base: position 121,540,088 of record OW388082.2, on the reverse strand, counting down.
ATTAACTCACTACTGGCAAAAAAAAAGAAATTTAAAATTAAACTCAAGCCATTTTATTTCATTGCATTTTTACCGCCTTTCATTTCTTCTATTTCATTTCATTTCATTTCATTTCATTTCATTTCATTTCATTTGATTATTTATTAAAAATTCATTTTAAAAAATTTGTAAAGAAATAAAAAAATGATTCCAACAAATGACTTGGCATTCGTCGAAAATATTATCGACATAGTAAATCTCATAAAATGATAGATGATTTGTTTCTATGTATTGTTATAATAGTAATGAAAATGTATCGCTTATGTTAGCCCCTATTGAATGTGGATTCTTCTCTATTCTTCTGCAGTCATTCGTTTGAATAGTCAATTGCCACCGGGCTTTCATTGATGTAAGTTTTTCAATTACTTTAATATTATGCCGCCGCACAGTAATTGAATATCAATTGAATTTCTAAAACAAATTATTATTGATTCAACTTATAAGCGTGATTGAAAATTATGAAAATTATAAATAAAACAACAAATAAATGAAATAAATCGTAGAAGTTTGAAAACAAAATGTAACTCTTATGAAATTATTATCATTATTACAACAAATTAATCATTAATATAACAAAATGGAAAGAATTTTGACATTGATTGGTGTTTATTATTAATTACACGATGTAATGTACTAAGTTCAACCAAAGAAAATAAAGTATAAAGAATGTGCATTTTAAAATATTTTGGAATATTTTTCAAAAAAAAAATGTCCAATGTCCCTCAGGGGAAGAACATATTCGGCTTTTTACACACATAGGACACGAACATCAAGAATGTTCGTTAAAAAGAGCGTAAAAATCTTGTCAGTTTTTAAAGAAGAAGGTTCATATCGCTTTTATCAGACTTCAATGATACACCCAAAGAAATATCACAGTAGTATTCACTAATATCAATGAGAAATGATTTCGATTTTTGGAAGAATACTTGCCAAGTTAAATACGGTGTCTTAGTGTCTTAGTGCAGTACAATTTTTCTATATTTTCCAATCATATATACATATCATTGGGTTAATAAGTAGACTTGACATTATTACTAACAATTTTCCTCTAGGTTAACACATGCCCATGTAGTCGCCGTGGTCTAGTAGGTAGTGTGTTGGCTTATTAGACGAAAAGCCAGGGTTCGAGCCCCATGCCAGACATCAAAATAAAATACAAAAAGTATTTCTTCGGCGACTTCCTCTCAGCAGATTTCTGGCAAAAACTCTGAGAGTAAATAAAATAGCTATGAAAAGTTTCTCAAAAATCTGTCGTTCGGAGTCGACTTTAAACTGTAGGGCCCGCCACTCATGTGTAAAATTAACACACACAACATAAGTGGTGTGAGAAACTAGGTCGTAATCCTGACTGAAGGGTTGTAATGACCAATTACGTACGTAACACATGCCTATGGTTATGGATTAGTGAGTGAGAGAGAGAAAATAAGTTGAGAGAATTTATTTATTTACAGCCATATAAAAGTGTTAGTAATATACTCTATTTTTATTTTCATTTCATCAACATACATATCCATATTCTTTGGTTGAACATTTAGTTGAATAAAATTCTAAAATGTTTTTTTTTTTATACATATTTCTCCAACATTTCATACTTGTTTTATTTCAAAAGGAAACTGTTTTTTGTTTTTATTAACTTTTCACACAATATTATTGATTAGTTACATATTTTAGTACCGATTTTGTTGTTTAATCGACTAATATTTACGTTTTTGATTTCCATGAAAGTGCTTTTCGTTTGAAGGCGTAAAATTAGTAAATGTTGTGGTAAACGCCAGAGATCCATCAAATTTGAAATTATTTACAATGAAAGTTTTTAATAAATAAGCAATACAAAATACATAACGTGACGTATACTCTCTAAAGAAAACTGCGGCAATTTTTGTCTGAATTTATCAAACGAAGTGAGAATCTCTTCAGAAGATAATTCACCTTAAGAACATCGAGACTTATTCTACAGTTTTTAATTAAATTTTGCAATTAAGGATAGTTAAACTTATAAACATAAGAACAAAAGCACATTTTACATGTTTTCACGATAAAAACTCATAACATATAAGTTGCAACAATCTAAACCGTTTTAAAAGGCTATCGCTTGCCTTTCCATAAAACTTTGAATTTTTAAAATCGGTTTAAAAATTATTGAGTAATAAATCAATTATTGTGCAATCAATAAATTTTTGTGAAAAGTTAGAAAATAGATAGCCTAACATTGCTAAATTGGATTTCTGAGAGTGTCCATTTCATATGTATTGAAATTTATGGTAAAAATGATATTTGGCTCCTGGATTTTCTTTCTTTTCCATTTAAATTTAAATACAATATTAATTGTTATTATTTCTTTTTTTTTCTGTAATATTTCTTTCAGTTGGGTCCTGCAGCTGCGGGAAGAGGCATGTTTTGTTATCAATGTCCGCCCGCCTTACATCCTTGTGGTCCGCATCCACCTCGTTTGCCTACTCTGGATTATCCGTTTGCCGCAACACATCCATGTAAGTACAATAGCAATTACAAATATTATCTGCACCATCATCATCATCATCACCGTCAGCATCATTATTTATCATCGTAATAATTATTAAATCTTTGCTTGCAAAATAATTTTCAACAACATATGTCAACGAATTAAGGAAACTATGAAATCGAAAGCAAAACGAAACAAAACAAAAACAAAAAAGGACAATCCTTAATAATAAAATTATTATAAATCTTCATTTCTATTCTATTCAACCAACACTCACTCATGCAAAGAGTGACGAGGAAAAAAACAAAAACAAAAAACAAAGATAAAAAGCTACAGATAATTTTTACGCCAATGTGTTCTAAATGGCAAACAAAACAACAACCAACAACAATAACCATAATAATAATAATATTAAAGGAAAGGAAAAAGAAAAAAACAAAAGCAAAAAGGAAACATTTATTGATGATGTCTCTTCCTTTTTGATTTGATTTGACTCAGAGTTCAGCATTAAACTAAGTCAGTCAGTGCTCGTAACAGATGCATTAATGTTTTATTCTATTAGCGTTACGTTCCAAATGTTCCAAAGGGTATGAGTGGGTCGCTCATACTGTATATACAGAATGGGAACCAAATAGATAGATTTACTCCACATAATGCTTATGCCAAAAAATATCCGATTACCATTTTAAGATAATAATTTATGGTGCTACAAATTTAGACCTTATCACCAGTCCTTTACTTGTTGTTCTTCTTGTTCTTCTTGTTTTTTTGTTTTTTTTTTTTGTTTGATGATTATTGCTCTTTTGTTTGTTGTTTTTTTTTTGTATTATTTTGAGGGGTTAATTGTTTAAGGGTTGTTGTTTACTTATTCTGCTTATTTTATTTTATTTTATTTTATTTTTTTTTGCTTTTTTAACTAATAAAATATTCTACTTTTTAAATGCTTTTCTTTCTTTCTTGTTCTTGTTCTCTTTTTTTTTTTGTAATTGCCTTACTTTTTAAGATTATGATCGAAAAAATATTTTATTATGATTTAATTGAGTTCAATATTAAATTAAAAATGATTTCTTTCTGTTTTTTTTTTTGTTATGCAAGGATTATCAAAACGAGAAAGGTTTGACAATATGCTAATAAACCGGTAGCAACAACGAAACAAAAGAACATGTTACTGCATTTAGTTTGAATTGAACTAAAAGGTTTTTCAAAATCAAAAAGATTAAAATTCAAAGATAAACATACGAACAAACAAACAAACCACTTGGATTTGATTCAATTCAACTGATACACATGAAAATAATCAATTTTTATACGATATTTTTATTTATTATTCAATTATTGCACTCTAGAAGCCAATAATAGCAGAAAATAATATAGACTTACGCATTTTTGAATTTTTAAAATATTCACAAAAATGATTAGTTAAATATCACATACATACATGCATACATACATACATATGTACACTGGCATGGAGTAGTATTTTTAATTTTGGAACTTTCAGCATTTGCATGTTAAACAAAACAACGATTTTATACAAAAGAAACGCAAATTAAATGCATTCGAACACTTTTTCGCGTTGCTGAAATTTTATTAATTAAAAGAGGATCTTCTACCATTTTGGCCACAATCCCTTCCTTGCTCTCATATTAACGTACCTTGTACCAAATTGTAAATAATTTCATCAGACATATTTCTTCAATTCGTTTGGATTCGTAAACGAACTTATTTCATATTTTCTAAGGTCATTTAATTTATTGTCAGTCTTCTCTTCAGAAGAGCCCATACATTTTTATTTGGATTAAGATTTGGTTTTTATACTGGTCACTCAATCACTTGAAATATTGAGTTTGAAAATCAATTTTAAATCATTTTAGATGTGTGCTTCGAATAGCCAAATGGAAATTAAATCTTCTCTTCAGGTTAGACACTTTTCTCAATAAATTCATGAAAATTTGGCACGAGAATAGTTTTCCTTTTTCATATTACATTCTATTTGAATCAATAGACCATAACACCCTCAAACTGGTTTGCATCATTTGATGCCGCTGAAGATTTTTATGTAGACAGTGCCAGTAAAATTGTTCCTCATATGACAGAAATCGAGTGATTTGTATTTCGTCCAATCAAATAACGAGTTTCCTTCCAATCGTCAATTGTCCAGTTCGCATATGCCTTACAAAACTGCAGACACGTATTAAAACTCTTATTTTATTTACTGTCTCGAATTTGTATGCCTTAAGACTGCAACCAAAGTGATTTTGCGTAAAGTTTTATGCACAGTCGATTCACATTTATTTTTATTTTGTCAACCTATCACATTTCATTAACCGCTCAATGTGCCAAGCATCGGCATAAGAGTGGTCTACTGGATTTTGAAATAAAATTAATCTGCTTAAAACACATTTAATTTTCTCTTAATACATGGACTTTAAAGTATGTTTTCCAACATAAACACCAAACTGGTCATTATAACCCTTCTTCCAGGATTACGTCCTAGCTTCTTATACTACTTATGTTGTGTGCGTTAATTTTTGAGATTTCAGATTTTTGAGAAACTGTTTGAGAGTTTTTATCAGAAATCTTCTGAGAGTAAGTCGCCGAAGAAGTCTGTCCACACACTACCTACTAGACAGTATGAGTTCTGAATGAATATTTAATTCGGAAACGATATCTGTCCAAAAGTTCACATGTATTATGCTATTGATTCACAAAATTACGGCGAATGTTGGCTATTAAGTAATGCATAAATTCTATGATTTTAAGTTAAATACGATTTATCTGGCTCTATGAGGTTTGTTAGTGGAAACCTTTTTAATTTTTTTTTTCTAAAATATTCATAAAAGACTAAATGACTTTATTTATTTATTATTTTCATTTTGAAATAAAAAAATAAAATATTTATTGACATAAAATTGAATGTTTGCACAATAAAATGAAATAAAATTTAAACTGAATTGCGGTTAAGTTTGTAACTTTAATTAAAGCTACGAAAAGCCGCTACTATTATTACTGGTGCTAAATGACACTCAAATTCATTCGTAATGGGAAAATCATATGTATTTCCAAAAGAAAACATCAAACGCGGTGTTATTAAAACAATTTTCTGTTGAATATTGTGATTTTTTGTTTTTGTTTTTTTGGGATTTTGGAAAATTTTCTTTGAATGCAAATAAATAGAAAAATAAAAAATATAAATAAAAAATGAAATGAATTGATTAGAAAAAAAATTGATTTGTATTCGCTCTTACTGCATAAAATAATGCATACATACATTACATTTTTTTTTTGGCATAAAAATAGTCAATTGCGACAAACAGACGTTATGCCATCACGTATACTATGGAGTACTGTATGTGCAGGATATTTGAAATTTCTTTTTACAGATTCTGGAAACTTGGATGATACTGCATAGATTTTCTATTAAAGTTTAAGAGAATATTATAAATTAAAATATGATAGCTTTGAATAATGCCATATTTTTTGTATATAATACAAAATTTAATTTCTGCATAATTTAATTTATGTTATATTGCCCTTTAGCCAATATTATGTGCATATGTATTATTGCCGGCGTGGTTGCTATTGCATTTTTTATATGAATACATACTGGATTAACTGATTAATGGAAATTTAATAATCACTCTCATAAAGTCAGATAGACATAGAGACACCTGAATACTATTGATGATGGTTGTCGTTGTCGTTGTAGTCAGCAGCAACATCATCATTATATGTAGTCGTTACGAACAGCAACAACACCACCTTCAATCAGTTTTAAATGTATGACAGTAAATTTTTAAAATCATCAGTTCGATAATTTACATTCCAATGCAAACATAACAATTTAATTTTTTTTTTTTTTTGATTTTCAATATTTATTCTCAGAATAATTGTATCAGAAAGGGAGAAAACAAAAGGTATGGAAATTGAAACAAACAAATAAAAAAAACAACTTCATGGCACTGGCACTCCTGTATATTTTTTTCTGTTGTTGTAGTCATTATCATCATCATCATCGTTGTCACACATTATTGCTGCTGTTGTTGTTGTTGTTGTTATTTTCCCAAATCATAGACGTTAAGTCAATGTTATTCCTGGTGACGGATGGTTAGTGTATCTTTTGCGTTGATATAAAAAAAAGATTTTAAAAATCGAATCAAATCGAATCCCATTCAATCAAATTGTTGGCAAATTGCATTCATTCTGTCTCTGCTAGCGCATAGGGACGAAAAGGTACAAGTACGCTGTCTTTTTTATACTCAACTTTACGTTTTTCAATATTTTTTTCCCTTGAATTCAATTTCACATGCGCTTTACTTTCGGTGTTTGGGATTTACCAAATTGAAATGACAATTTCATTACAGCCACAATCATTTTCTTTTACCATCTCTCTGCTTTTTTAGTTTTAAATTGAATTTTAGAAAAAGCGTTCAATTTGGATATACATTTGCACATAGTTGTTGTTGTTGCTGTTGGAATAAATAATTGACTGCAGAAGATTTTACTTGTTCTTCTTTGTACGTAAATAAATATTTAATTTTGGTCTAATTTGAATAGGACGAAACAACAAGTCGGGGCATTAAAATGAGTATTTAAATTGAAATTTCTCTGTACAACAATCAAAAGAATTTCCAGAAGAAAGTAATATGTAAACGTGTAATCACACTTGACGTGACATTTCGAACAAAAAGAATTATGAAAAAATATTTCTTCCGCGGCTTCCTTTTAACAGTCTTCTGGCAAAAACGCTGAGAGTGAATGAATTCCTTAAAAAGATCTGTCATTCGGGGTCGACTTTAAACTGTACGTCCCGCCACTCTTTTATTAAATTAACACATACAACATCGATGGTGTGAGAAGCTAGGTCACAATTCTCACTAAAAGGTTGTAATACAAATTAAGTAAGTAATGATACTTAAATATAGAATATATTAAACAAGAAAACGGATTTTTCTAGTTATCTTTTTTAATAAAAATATATTTGTCATCCATATTGACTTGATTGAGAGTAAGCAAAAAAAAGGGAAAGAAATAAAGCAATTCATATAATATTTTAAACAGCGTATAGAAACTTCTAATTCTATTCCTATTAAAAATGTAACGTATACAATCTCAATGACACACTTTCTTGGAAATGGTGATGAGTCGATTCAAGAAATACATTTTACAACGGATTTAATATATTTTGGATCCACCTGGGTGATGTCAAACAATGATAACTGCAATCACAAAGCCGGTTAAAATATTCATTCATTTATTCAGTTTCATTTATTCGTAAACCTTTTCTGAATCCTTTTTTTTTTTGTTTGTTTTTTAATTTCGCTTTTTCTATCACTAATATTTTTAGGAAATCGAAAAAAGAGAAAAGAGAAAAGAATATATTTCAAAGAATTTAAGCGAATGTGTTGCAATGTTTTAATCTAGAAAATCTTAATTAGTAACACGTTATCCTTAACATTAACTCTGCTAAAAATGAAAATGAAAATAACTTCCTTAAGTACAGATACACAGTTTCTTATAGACGGACAGCCTTACAATGTAGTTAAACCGGAGAATACATACACAAGTATTTATACACACGTACATATGTATGTACATATACGTTCTTAGATATGTAATACGTATTATTAATTTATATCTAAATGTGTGTTGTTTGCACACCTAACACATCTAACTAAATCTGTCTAACTAATACTCTAACAATTCCGAGTTGATTTTCTTCATCATGACTGTGTTCTTGTGTATGTTTGTGTTCATGTGTATATATTTTAATACCTTAATAGACATTTAAGAATATATGTATGTATGTATGTATGTATGTATGTATGTATGTATGTATGTATGTATACATACTTGTAGGATTTATAGGTATTTTAGCACATTGTGGAACTTGAGTTACTCTAAATGGACTCTAACCAACCATTTACTACGTCGTACTGTTCTGTTCTATCCCCAACCAACCTAATCTCAAGTATTCGAGAGAGTCTATTTGAATTTGTAAGTATGTATGTGTGTTTGAATTGATTTTTTGTAAAACTATTCGTTAAGATTAAATTTCACTGGAGGTGTTTTAAGTGAATAAATCATCTAGTATTTTAGTAGTCATCATATATTCATACAAAACTAAAATAATACATCAGAGATATGTACATATGAATACATGAATAGATGAGAATAAATTTAAAGATAAGTATGTATGTAATACAATATTATGAACATTATTGCTCTTCTTATGAGATATACACACTTCACAATGAATTACGAAAGAAATTCTAATACAAACTGTTTTGTGCATTCATTGTTTCCTTGGCCAAACTAATTTGCTGCACTTTGTTTTCGGCAGTCCTTTTAGTCAAATTCTATATTCTAAATACATAGGCCCATATACGATTACAAACAAAAGTTGCTTTTATTGATGTTACTCTGCAAAAATTTCAACAAACTCCCGTCCCAAGCGTATTAAATGGAATTCGTCATGCGTCTGGGAAATTCGGTTCTTGCTATCATAATGCGCCCATAACATTAAAGAATCATCATCAAAATTTCTTTTAAAGAAATATCGTGATTCAATTCATAAATATCTACATTAGCAATTAAAACCATCTGGAGCATCAAGATTGAAAGAAAGAAAGTGTAAAACAATGAGTTCAGTTTTAATTGATTATTGAGAATTATTAATTGAACTTTAAACCAAAATGTTGAAGCCTGTGAAAACCCCATTTTGAAAAATTGCGAACTTTTTCAAATGTATGTGACAATCGTTCAAGCGTTGAAGTCAATTAATTGGACCTTAGGCCCATTCACGGGAGGGTACGATATGTCACATAGCCCATGAAATCATAAATATATTAAAAACATAATTCATAAAAAGATTTCTAACAAATTTTCCGGACAGATTTCATACAAATAAGTCCAAACATTTAAAGTTTTTAAAGACAATAATTGCCGTAATTTCACTATAGAATCAATAGTGTGTAGTTTACCCTTCATAACTAGTAGATATTCAATCGAAACGTGTATTTAGTTCGTATTTGAGAAACAAAATTAAAAGAGGTGAGCCTAAAAACGATTTCTCTTAATATAATATCCGTAAATATCACACGGATTATACCGTATGCAATACAACATTTTTTGTATTGCAATACAATGTGATAGAACGTAATTGAATTGTAATAGACTTCGACACAAGAGTTGTATAACTAAGTTAAAGCAATTAATGAAAATTGCGTAAATATAATTGATATTTTGAAGAATTTAATTATTGTATTACAACAGGATCATCTGTTATGCATTCCTTTGCGATAATAAATTCATTCATTCAGTTACGCACAAATTTCCATGCAGATAATCATCATATCTTCAGACAAATACCATAAAAGGTGTAATTATTCAATAATTATTCTTGCTAATTTACTTATACGTACTCAATTTCATTTTATTTCTCATTCATGATATTCATTACCATAAACACTTACACTTGCATCACAGGCATACGTGTACTTGTACGTGTGTATGTATGTATGTATGTATGTTTGTATATATGAATACGTTCATAGATTTATGTATATCCTTATGAAACAATGAAATGGATTGAGGCATTTGTCATCAGTAAAATGAGTCAAGTGTTATTAGGGCCTCTGCTGTCAACTGGGTAATTAACGCAAATTAAGTTTTCCAACATGCAAATCCTCTAAGTATACAAAATATATTTTGGACAACTAGAGAGAGAGAGAGAGAGAGCAACAATAGAAACAATAATAAGAATAAGATAATACCAACAATAACAACAGCAGCAGCAGCAACACACCCTTGCACAATTCCTCACAAAGAATACGTTTTCGAGTATGAATTTAAGAGTACACAAACACAGCATCGCCAACATTTATTTGTTCTATAATTTAACACAGGATTAAATACCACGAACATATATACATACAATAAAGAAATCCTAATGCCATTTAAAAGCAATGAACTGACAGAAATCAAACAACATACAAGAATGTTTATCTATGTATGTATGGTAGATGGATGGTGTTTGCCGGGTTTAGTTCGCTTCAGTTTGGTTTGGTTATGTTCGGTTTGGCATCAAACAAACCGCACTTGTCAAGAAGACACATAAGGAAGAAAGGATTAATCAAAACAAAAAAAGAAAAACAAAAACCCTACACGAGTATTTGCAAAATTGAATCAAAATAGACAAGAATTTTTTTTCGCTGCCAACAAATACACACGCAGACAGAAAGAAGTCTAAAGATATTGCCTACCCCCATAAATGGTTTTCCTCCTCATAGAGATTTGCTATTGAAATTGTATCACAATTAGGATAATGATGAGGAAAATGATGTCGAGTGACGGTGACGGTGATGGTGACGGTGACGGTGACGGTGACGGTGACGGTGACGGTGACGATGTCAATGCCATCGATGATGAACAACCCTTAAAAAGTCAATAGTCAAGCAGTCAAAGAATATGATCAACAACATGAACAAAGTTATGACAAGAAGAGTCATTTGTTTCTTGTACACTTTGACTTCCGTTTGAGTAGTTCGTTTATACGAAATTTGCAGACTTGAATTCTTTGGAGCTTATTAGAGTCGTTGGGAAGGGAGATGGATACGCATAATGACAGATAATTCAATTTTCTGTCAGTTGGTTTAACGTCAAAACCATCATTAAAGGATTTTTGTTTTCATAAAAGTAAACGAAAATGATGATGACGAAAATGTTTTCTTCTTTTACTTACCTCTGCAAGTAAATTTCATCTCATTATCATACATATCTTACAACGAATCCATTTAGTAAGCAAAGCAGTCTAACTATCTTCACGTTGATGATGTTGATTATGATACTGATAACTGGCTATTACTAGCAATCATGGAAATTATTATCATCGTTTTAATTATGTGATAGAAAGAAGAATTTGTATTTGTGTTTAAACTAGAAGTGCGATTTTTATCACGATTATTGAAATATTTAAATGTTATAATTTTCATAATAGACATCTAACAATGAATGTTAAGTCAATCATCACTATCTAATGACTATCACTGTTTTGAACGTTTATTGGCGTATCGATTAGCCGGATTATTTAAAAAGTAAAACAAACCCTAAAGTATTCAAGTTCAAATTTATTATCTTGCACGAATTTGAATATAAAAAACCGAAAATAAATAAATAAATGAAATTTAAATATAAACAAAATAAACAAAATTAGTGAAATTCTTTTACCGATTTTGACAACTATTAATTGTTTCATTAACAATTTATGACTTTATAATGAAGTTTAATAATTTAGAACGATTAAAAATATTTAAACAACTACCTCTACTAAGGTATCCTTTCGAATTAATAAAAAAGTGAAAAAAAATGTAAAAAAACTTGAAAAGAATTTCTATGTGAAATTTATTTTGTGAACTGAGAAAGCCAACACTTATCTACACTAGTAGCCTAAAAACAGGCAACAATTTGAATTCCAAATGGTATATACAGACACTAATACATTTAAACATAAATACTCGTACTAATGCAAGCTGTTGGCAACTAACAGTATTACTGCGCATTAAAGTATCCCCAGAGACATCCAGACTACTCTCACTTCTGCAAACACACACACACTTACCCATACACACATACCCATACACTCGTATTAACAGCAATGATTTGTATTAAGTTTAATGTTTTTTCTATTCTTTGCAAGAGCAAAAGAGAAAGAAGGAAAGAGAAAGAGAGAGAGAGAGAGAGAGAAAAAGTGAAAACGAAAGGCATAAAAGGGGAGCTAAAAAAGGAGTTGAATTCAAACGTTAATGGAAGCCCATATTATAAATAAACAAACAACCAAACAAACAAACAAAAATATAAAAAATGGCCGTTTGGCGTTTGTTATTTAAGTAGGTTACAACAAATACAAAAACATTTGAGTTTATACTTAAATATGTACATACATATACGTGTGAGCGTATCCGAGCAGAGATATATAAAAGCTTTAATCCGATTATATTTAACAGAAAATTACAAAAGTACACAAACAACATTAGCTGCTCCATAATCAGCAAACAGCAGTCATAGCAAGAGCAGTAGCACATTGGCAAACAATGTAACAGTATTTACAACAACAAAACAAATTGTTGGCATTTGCTTTTAAAGGTTTTTCCATTTCGACGTTTTTTTTTTTGTAATTTTGATAGAAAGTGCCTGCTTGCCATAGCCTGCCTTCAGAGCCAAGACTGTCGTAAAAAAGTTTACGGTTGACTTACTTTTGCAGACCTGCTACATTGCTGTTGTCTGTCTGTATGCTGTTATCGTTTTCGTTACTTTACTTGTTTTGTTTTTTTGAAAATTTTCCAACAACAGCATTGAGTGTATATTCTTCATTCTCCAGCAACAAGATGAGAAAATTAAAATTAAATTTTGTAATTTGTAAGTCATTATTTATTTAAAACAAATTGAAAATTAATTTCGCATAGAGTCAAAAATTTTGTATTGCTGTTGCTGTTGTTGGATTGTTGGATTGTTGGATTGTTGGATTGTTGGATTGTTTATGATGGTTGGTGCGAAAGGAATCGAAGAGAAAAAATGGCTGTTTTCATACAAAGAGTGGTGATAGAGAAATGTTAACACTCTCATTCTTTTTTAAAGCACTTTTCATACAAACTTTATTATAATTTCCTCTGATTGTTGATGTTGGTGTTGTTGCTGTTGCAATAGAGATCATTATAAATATTTAATCATATTTAAGATTGTAATGAAAGGCCCAAAGGTCAATTTGATATCATGGCCAGAATATAATGAAAAAAAAGAACGAAAAAGTTTCTCTCCTTGTTTATTTGTTTATTCATGTATTTTACATCAGCATCATTATTATTATTATTATAATTATTGTTATAACATACATACGTACATACATATGAACGTGTTTACATGTGTAAATAATATTGTATGAATAAAGAAATACCCACATACAGATACACATAAAAAGGGATATGCAATTATACAGTTATTTTTACGTACCACACATATATACAACGACGATATGTACATATACCGAATAAAAAGTGATGAAAATATGATATGATTTAATTATTTGTAAATAAAAACGAAATGACTACAAATAAAATTAAAAAATATAAAAAAGGAAAAAAAAAACAAATGAATAAATTTCTATTAAAATCAAACCTACTAATTGATAACTTTTTCAATCTTTCTGTGAATACCTCAACCATATCTCTGCCGTCATGACCACTAAAAAGGAAGAATTAAAGATCATCACAGAGAGGTCATTATAATAAGAGTTTAGCAAAAGTCAGTATATATTCCACTAGACCATATTCCCTGTTGCGTTAAGCTTAACAATAGACTTAAAATTAGATCATTAGACTATCTCAGTATACATAGGTCAGTGCGATTAATACGTTTCACACACATGTATGGAGTAATTACTACTACAAAAAACCACAGCGAGCATCTGAGATGTTGACTTTAGATAGTTCGTATAACATTCCTAAAGTCATTAATAGCAGTGGAAGCCTTGAACATTTCCACATAAATGTTAGGTTCTTTGGAGAGTTTGGAATTCAAATTGAGACCTTAATACCCACATACCTAACTGTATATACCCCACTATATGCATCTACACTAAATGCTTGCCACGTATACCGGCAGTGGACAAACCAAATAGTTCCGTAGGTAGATTGTTTATACTCAGATTTTTTTAAGGATAGTGAAATAGTGCTTAATATAATGGTTGACATAGTCTGAATCCAGGTCTAGAAACAAAAACAAAAGTGATCATAACATCGCTGAGAGTATTGTATTATAAAGCTCATCCTCAATATCAAGAAAAGCAGCCAGTATGAACTAATTTTACTCAAGTGATCTTTTGATGCAGTTCACAAAAGCTTATAGTGCGGTCTCAACGGATCTGCAATTCTTATAATAATGTTTGGAAACGATGAAAGTATTTGATCAAAGGATATTCTCAGATGAATGCCAATAATACTTTCCGGGATTTTCAGAAGGAATGAAGATTGACTTGACTAATAAGTATAAAACAACATCTTCCTCGTCTACGAAATCGGTACACAGGAAAGTTGTGGGCAAACATTAATGTAATCTTTAGCCGCCCATCTAATTATTTTGTAATTAATCGGGACAATGCAGATTGAGGCACCCATTCAGTGTTTCTGGTTACAATTCCTGTTCCATTCCCCATTTCTCATTCATACTTCGAATCAATCAAGCTATATACCGTGTAAAGTATTAAATTTTAAGAAGTTTAATATCTGCAAAAACCTCATACTTCAACATAAATCATTCCATTGCTTATGATGTTTCTGAAACTATTGTATGCTACCAGTCACCTAAGCACCAATAGTTCTGATCAGTCTGATCAGTGTTGTGGTTGTCATAACTACATTTTTTTTTTGTAAGTTTAGTGGTATGCTTAGGGTCGTTATCGTTTTGGTTCCCGGATTTTGTGTATTTATGTATTACGATACAAATACAAATTATATCTAATTATTGCGATCTGAGTAACTTTGACAATATGCTCAGTATAGTGTAACAGGCCGGAGTCTGTATTGGGAATCGAACCCACGACCCTCATGCTAATAGTCTAACACACTACTGACTAAACTACTAGGACACCCTGAAAGTATAATTAATCGATTTACTTTAATAATTTCAAAAGTCTAACAAGGAGCATTTAAAATATAGTTTAAACACTCTCATTAAATTTAATTTTTTTTATGATTTTTTTTTTCAGATACAAGTTATTCATACCACCCTGCCATACATGATGAAACTTTTGTGCGGCGTAAACAACGTCGAAATCGTACAACATTCACGTTACAACAGGTAAATATTGTAGATAATTTCAGTATCATTATCGTTTGAAAACTTCTATAAGGTTTTTCAATTCTATCTTATCTTTCTTTCTTTTTTCTTTGTTTTTTTCCTTTCTTTGTTTTGTTTGTTGGAATAGTTGGAAGAATTAGAGACTGCATTCGCCCAAACCCACTATCCGGATGTTTTCACACGTGAAGATTTAGCAATGAAAATAAATCTAACGGAAGCAAGAGTTCAGGTAAGAATGATGGATTAAACATAAAATGAATTTCTTTTCTGTTTCCTGCATGATATTCTATTCTTCTCATTCATTCATTTCTATTTTCAAATGCAAATACAAAATTTATTCTTTGGAAAGTTATTTCAAACAAAAACGACCCCTTTCATGTGATTTTTGTGTCCATATTGATGTTGATTTCATTTGATTTCATTCCATTTCTTAGTGTATGTACATCGAAAATATGTCATGCATTATGATCAAAAGGATTTCTTATTCTTATTGAATCTTCTTTTTTTTTCTTCGTTCTTTTCTTATGCTTTTTATTTTATTTAAAGAATATTCAATTTTATTAATGTTTCTGCATTAAGACCCCCTCCCTTACCCCCTTCCACACCTTGTTGAAGAACCCAATGAATATAAATGTTTCTTTTTAACTTATGGTAAAAATATATATTTTGTTTTTGCTTCAAATGAACATTGAAAATATTGCTGGGATTCAGTTGTTATTTTCTTGTGCACAAAAGTAAAGAAGTTGAGATAAAGTTGAGGCGTTGAATGCGAATGAACATTTATTCTTCTTATAAAATTCTATTTTTCATTTTAATTTTATGCAATTGATTAATTATTTAAGACAATAAAATTGAAAGATTCGTATTCCGGCAAATAAACGTAAGAGTAGCTTAAATTTAATGCGAATATGAAATTCTGGAATAGAAAATGAAATGGCATGAGCCTTTTATCAAACATAAAGGATTAGAAATCTTAAAAAAAAAATCTTTTAAAATTATGGAAATAAACCTTTGTTTTATTGACTATTCGTTTATTACATGCATAATCAGAAGAATATTTGTTTTAGTTAAACATGAAATGAAAATGAAATTAATTAAATTATGACAAGTCATACATACAAAATAGCACGAATTTAGATTTACGATTACGATTATTATAGAAAATTTTTTTTTTTCATATTCGTAATTGGCGGAAACACAATTTAAGCGTTATGGCATTTTAATTTGTTTATAAACCCAAGATGATAATTGGAAAATATGAACATGTGTTCTTGACTTTAATCATAAATGTCAATTTAAAATAGGTATTTACCAATGGTTTATGAATAATTTTTGAGCCACTGTAAGTATGAATTTTCAAAACAGTATTCGAAAAATGCTTGAAATTTAATCAAAGCGAAAGATTGATGTTGTACAGTTAAGAGAAATTATTGTCCTCAACTACGGTGTACTCTGTCCTAAAGCACACCTCTCTCATAAGTATATGGACACTTTTTTATTAAAAAAAAAATTAAGGAATTATTAAAATATCTTCTTAAGCGGGTAGGGATGTCCCTGTAATTTAATTAAAATAAAAAATTGTAAGAAGAAAACATTTTAATAATTCCTTACATTTTTTTTATTTGTAATTAAAGGACAATGTCACTTCTTTGATTGTTTTTTTAATTAAATTTTGATTATAAATTAATTAAAGCTGTGACAACACTGTTCGTAATGTTTTTATTATTCAGTAATACGCGGATGTAAATGGGGGGAATCCCGAAAATATAAAAAGCCTATTGTCTTGAATGCCGTAAATAGTGTGTGTCCGTTTAAGAGAGAGTAGTACACTATACATACATATGCATGTATATGTATAGTATTCCTTTAAGTTATATTTTGATTACAAGAATTCCTTTGATAAGCAGTTTTGATCTTTTTCATACATCATGCTTCTTTCAATTTATTATATTTCTTTGAACATATGTATGTATTTAAGTATCTATGTATATAGACATACATATATACATATGTTCATAGATATAATGTAAATCAAGTTTTACATAGCTTAAGTTAAAAGTGTTTGGTTATATACATACATATGTATGTACTTGTAACTTGTAACATTTATACATACATATGTATGTACATATGTAATTGCCTATTGCATTCATTGCAGAATTGAAAACAACGTACTATAAAAATAACTTTATGCAATAATTAGAGTAAATGTAACACAACTTACGTTCTTCGTCACTTATGCCTGATAATTGGTCCGGAAATAGACTTAAAATCTACCACTAGAGAACCCTAATAGCTTTATATTCACTCATTCGCACACCTACACACACACATATCCGTACACAGTCACACACAGTTTATGTACATACATATGAGTTTATGAACACTCATTTAAAATTGTATCTCGTTTAACACGGATGTTTTAAGTGCTCAAGAGTTGGCTACAATCAACTACACAAAGGATCATGGAGAGAGAAAAGAAACGAAAAGAAAATGTATGGACACTAGTGTGTGTGTGTGTGTGTTATGGTTGGAATAAAAATGTGTCTGCTCGTTAAAACGACAAATGTTGGCAATTAAATGTAGCCATTTAAACCAAATAAAAGCGAAGGAGAGCAGAAAAATAAAAATATTTCCTCCTTTTTTTCCTTTTCCTCTGTATTCTGTACTCTTGCGTATCTACTTTAGTTGTTATAGTTGTAGTTGCTTTAGCTGTAATTGTTCTTGTTCTTCTTCTTCTTCTCGTTGTTGTTTGTGTAAAGCAAAAAGGATAATTTGTTTTCACAACACATCTGACGAAAAAACAACCGCTAATGAACGTTTAGAACATTTGAGGAAATAACGTGCACGAGTGTTTCTTTTCTATCCGCTTAAATCCTCACGGAAAAAGGATATAAGCGCTATGGCTGATGAATCTTAACAAGAGATCACAGCAACATAATTACCGTGTTGTTTGTATTTTCCAAACAACATTTTCCGTTAATTGCATTTTCTCTTCTAACTGCTACAAATGTTCATTCTCAACATTCGTGATTCGTGACGTTATTGCCAGCCTTGAGTCTTTGCCTCATTTCCATCCAGTACATAGCGACCACTTAGGGCATCAAATGTACAGATGAACAGATGACTATCAGAATTCCAAATTATGAATTTGTCATATTGCGGCCAATAAATTTTAATAATCAGACTCATCATCAGTTTTGAAAATGTTTTCCTTGTCCGTAAAATAAACAAATTAGCAAATACTAGATGAAAAGTTAAAAAAAAGACCTGCGATCTGCCACAAAATACACTTGATACCTTCACTTCACAAAAAAATTAGAAAAATTCAAAATTTACATCTTATTTTGCATAGAAATGAACAGAATAAGAAAAAAATGAAACACATGTACATATACAAACATACATACATATGTACATATGTATGCTGAAGTAGAGGGATTAATTGAGGATGTGTGTGGATGGATGGAAGAATAAAAGAATGAATGAATGAGTACGATACACGTATGTACTTGTGGTTGTGGTGTAAAATTAAAAACAATTGACGTCAAATTTGAATAAAGTTTAATTGAAGACAATTGAATATTAAAATCAGGTAAGAAAGATCGGCGTAGAGGTATGTATACATACATACATACATATGTAAGAGTAATGGAGACATAAACACGCTCTATTAAATAATTTGAATTTTCAAATTCTATTTGTGTGATATTCATTCGAAAATAAAACTATTTTACATGTAATGAATCTAAAAATATGCATTTTTGTTTTGTCATAAAGCAAAACATTAAAAATACACAATTAAACTTCAGAAGACAGGCAATGAAATATTCGTAGAATGAAATAAGAAACTTAATTACAAATAAATTATAAAGCTTACAACGTTATAAAGTAGTTTTAATTAAAGCTTTTGCTCCAGAAACTCCAAACTTTGAAAGCGTCTATTGATTGTACGTACGTATGTGATAGCGGCGTCTTCAATATACTTCAATGTATGTATGTACATATGGTAGGAAATAGCGTATGCTATTTAAGAAGTCGACTTGGTCTAGTAGATAGTGTGTTGAGTTATTAGACGTGTGAGTCCTCGGTTCAAACCCCAGAACAGACATCCCCTAAACTAAACAATTTATGAAAAAATATTTCTTCGGCGACTCCCTCTCAGCAGATTTCTGACAAAAACTCCGAGAGTAATTGCAATTGCCATGAAAAGTCTTTCAAAAATCTGTCGTTCGGAGTCGACCTTAAACTGTTGGTCCCTCCACTCATGTACATATAAAATAAAATTAACACACACACACAACATAAGTGGTGTGAGACACTAGGCCGTAATCCTGACTTAAGGATTGTAATCAGGAATTATGTATGTATTTAAGAATATTTATTGAATAATCGATTTTAATTGGGAAGTTGTTTAATGGTTTATGAAAATACACAAATTTTTTTATAACTTTTTCATTCCATTTCATTTAGACAACATATTAAAATCAGTGTACTTTCCGATTATTTAAATACAATTTTTCTCAAAAAAGGCATATTCGAACATAATCAATTTATTCTCTGACCTTCTTTTTAATTTTTAATAATTCAATTTGTTTCAACTAACCTGCTAACCTGCCACCTTGATCACATACATATCCTTAGAGATTTTCAGAATGCGGCGCAACAAAATGTATCCTTAAGATATAATTTTCGTTAAATTTGCAAAAAACGAAAACATCTGAAAATAAAAACGATTCACATGAATCTGTCGTAACATCAAACAAAAAGAAATGAGGGAGTAGATAGAGGAGGCAAAAAATATTTTTTAATATAATTGTTAACAATAATTTTGACACTTGATACTTTGAATTTAATTTAGATTTAACAAATAAAAAAACAAGCAAAAAAACAAGCAAAAAACATCCATGTCATGTTACAAACACGTGCTTCTGTCACGTAAAGGACACAAGATTCAACCACCACCTTAAAACTATTTGCCAAAGAAATAATTTACTTGAAAATTTCAAGCATAAACAATGATTTGTAATGGAATTTTTTATTTATTCTCCATTCCATGCTATAGGATTGGCACACAAACCACAAATTCCTTAAAGAAAGGTAAATTTGGGAACTCCATCCATGCTTTAGACGAGCAAAGGAGGATGGATACAGTGAAATAAAACTCAAAAATCATAATGACATAAATGCCAAACAGTTTTTCTTTTTTCTTTTTTTTTTTCTTTTTGGCATAAATTGACAAGGGTGTTGGTTAAATTCAACATAAGCCGAGTCAAGTTGAATGCCAAACTGAGTGACTGACGACTGGTTGCCTGAGTGAATGTGTGTCTCTCAGTAGCTTTACCAAAAGAACTTAAGCTCTTCAGGGGAATCTTGATATAATTTAATGTACAAGTGGCTTCGGCAACGGTTATGTACTCTCATAAAAAATGATTTCTTTTCTCTCGCTCCTAACAACTTGAATGTAATAAAAATAAAAAAAATTACTGGCTTAAATGTACTATTTAACAAATCTATTCCCATTATATGCGTAAGTAGGCAGCAGTGAAAGGATATGGCAAAGGATGGTGGCAATAGGGTGGCACAGAAGGCAAAAAGTCTGTAACAGAATTTATTGCAAAGCGTCTGCATGAAATTTGATACCGGGTATCATTTGCCAGTTTAAATTTTCTCTCTTATTTTTAATCAATTTTAGTTTTGATCTTTTGTACTTTATATTCATAAAATTAATGAAATAATGTACGTAATAAAAACCAATTAAATTTGAGAATAATTTTGAAAAACAGATGATGCCAAACTATTAAGAATGAATATTTTTTTTTTGCCGTGATAAATGTGAGACCTGTATAAAGGATGTATAATATTGTGTATCCAGTGAGATATTATAGTCACCAGATTTCTAATTACATAAGCGGTAAAGTCAAGATGTAGCCTTCAACTATTTTAGGCTCAAAGTATGTCGAATAAGTAATAGAAATTCATTAACGTACACCCGATAGGAGGTATCCAATATAAGAATAGGAATTAAAATTACAATTATGCGTGCTCTGATAGTCTGGTAATGGTTGTGTGCTAGACTATTAGCGTGAAGGTTGTGGAACTTTGCTCTGTTACACTACAGCGAGCATAAAGTCGAAACTACTCAGCTCGTAAATAATTAAATATAATTTGTAATTGTATTGTAATTAGTAAATAAATGAATAATAGAAATTTCTTGTATTTAATTGTTAGAAATGATATTGGGAAAATAAAGAAGAATAATTAAAATTTCGATTAAAATTTGTTTATAACACTTTGAAATTTGTGGGATCCCTGGAATTTCTTTCAAAAGTCCTTGTCATTAAAAAAAAAAAGAAACAATTTGTTTAGGTACAGAAAGTAGTAACATATTTTTTGAATACTCTCAAGAATATAAAATTTAAAGAGGAAGAATGGAAAATATACATATAATCTGTTTTTGTTAATTTTTTCAATTTTACTTTTAGACGTTGGCAGTGGACATGAATGAGTATGCAACTGAGGATGAATATGGCATATTTTTGTGTCATTTGTATAAATCTAAAACATTTAATTTTTTAATTCTTGTTCTGTAACAAAGGGTATAATTATTTAAAAAAAATAATCCTGTAAGCACTTTCCTGTATCTGCCAGTTTTCAGCGAGTAATACAACAACAAAAAAATCCACCTTGACTTTATTATTTATTACCAAATAAAACAGGCGAAGGCTACTGTAATTTCGTAATTCATGATAATTTTTCCATTAAACAAATGCATGATTAAACAATTTGTCATATTAAATTGGCCTAATAAACCATAACTTACGGTCCTCCCCCAACACTGTCACACACTTGAATTGTGGATTCTGTTCAAAATCGTAAATGACTTAAACTATTACCCGAATAATACTTAGTGCTTGAGGCACTCCATAACAAGAAACATCAATATTACAGCCCTCTTTAATCGAAACAACAATGGAAATATCATAAGCATCGTGATCATGATAAAATAGTTCCTCAGTATTCCATACAACAATCCGGAATTTAATATTCATGAAACCAATGTATTGGCCCGAGGCCATTAAAAGCAAAAAGCAACAAGAAAGGGGAGGATGGGGTTATACTTGTCGGTCTAACGTTGTAGTTGTAACAGCAAGGGATTGGATATGTATGAATAATTGCATTTGGTGAAATAATCCTTTAATGCCACTCTTTCTAATACCAGTTTCCCTTTAGTGCTACCAGCGATGATGTTTTATTTATTTTTTTTAACCAAAATATTCATGTAATAAAGAAGTAGGAATACAAGTCGTTTGGAAATAAAAAAAATTAAACAATTTGAACAGAAAGGGTGTTACTTACTCCTTGTCGAAAAGCATTTGTGGTTAACCCTTGTACGCACTCAGTTTAGAAAGGGGGCAGGCATTAAAGAGTTTGTTGAGTGGTAAATACGCTTAAAATTAACACATCTGTTCATTCGGTCGTCCGTTATTCATTTATTCCTTCATTACACTTGAAATGAAATTTTGATTTGGAATAGGGCGCAAAAGACACGAAAGGACGAACGACAGAATACATTGTTTTGTATACGATAAATAGTTTCGTTATTGTTTCCCTTTTATTTTTCTCAAAATTCTCTCTTTTGTTTTGTTTCTTTTGTTTGTTAACAATTGCAAAATATTTGTGTAAAACCTCAAATATGTTTGCTTAAGCAGGCTTACCAATAATGATGATATTTGTTGGTTGTATGATGATGTTTGATTCTCTAATAGCGATAGTAATGATGATGTTTACTTTCGCGGTACATACATAATTGTTATAACAATATTTTTTTTTTTTCCTTTCCACTTGTAATTATTTTGAAACAAGCAAACAATTTAAAATTGTATCATATTGAACAACATATTGTTTATTTTTTCAACGTGTTTCTTTTTTTCATAATAAGAAATGTTTAAGTTTAAAAAGTTTTTGAACATATTTTTTCTTGAGGCGTTCTTCCACATGTCTAAAGTAATCAAAATCATAAGATCTGGCAAACATGATGATTATTGATTTTTAGAACTGTAATATATATTTATTAGATGTAACGCCACGGCTCAAACCCCAGGTCAGACATCAAAACGAAATAAAAAAAAATATTTCTTCAGTGACTTCCTCTCAACAGATTTCTGGCAAAAACTCTGGGGGTAAATAAGATTGCCATGAAAAGTTACTCAAAAAATCTGTCGCTCGGAGTCGTAGTTAAACTGTATGTCCCGCCACTCATGTATAAAATTAACACATACATTCAGATTAACAGATTATCAGCCAAGTGTACGTTTTTGTAACAACAGCATTTTATATTTATTGATTTATTTATTTATTAATTACATTACAATTACAAATTATATTTTAATTATATACGAGCTGAGTAACCAGCGATCAGAGTCTTTGGTGGGAATCGAACCCACGATCCTCACACTAATAGTCGAGCACACTACCCACTAGACTACCAGGGCACCCAGTATGTTATAATAATTAACAATACTCATAATTATTAGTAAATAATAATATTTGCGGAAAACACAAATGTTAGCCAACAAAATTTTTGATAAACAACCAAGATCCATCAAAAAATTGTGAAAATTTTTATATTGAAAGTTCATTTGATAACTACACATATAAAAAAGATAATGACACGAGTGTTATCCTTTTTAAATAATAACTGTGGTAATTTTTGTCTGATTTTATCAAACAAAATGTCAATCTTTTCATCTTAAGAGAGTGCACTTTAAGAATATCAACAGTTATTGCATATTTTTTAATTAAATTTTGCAATTAAGAATTGTCAAACTTGAATAAGTAAGAACAAAAGAATATTTTCCAAGTTTACACGCTCAAACCTCATAAACATGTAAATTTGAACAATATGTCATTCAAAGGCTTATCTCTTCTCTTTCCAAGGCACTTTGAATTGAAAAAATAGGTTCAAAAATATTTGTGTAATCAATCAATAAAATAAATTTTTTTGCAACTTGAATAAAGTCTAGGCTGTTACAATTATCGAAAAGTTGCAAAAATCGATCATTTGTTTTTTTATATTTTTATGACACTTAAAAATAACAATGGCTATGCAGTTACTCATTTGTATTTTCACTGTCGGACCGTGTAATCATTTATTCGATATTGAACTTATAAGATTTTACAACTTTTTTTGTCATCTAATTATTCGCAGTCATGTGTTCAAACTTAATTCAAAACCCCAATTTCCTCCAATGGCTTAGTATATCCTCATCTTCTCATTAAAACTGAAATAAAATTATTTCAACATTTCATAAACTAACAACGGAAATGATGAAAAAAAATACAATACAGAAAGAAAACATTTTCAAATATTAAAAAAAGGCGAAATAATAACGAAGAGGAAGAAGAAGAAGGCAAATCAAAAAAAAAAAAATTAAAAGAAAGTAAAATAAAATATAATTTATAAGATTATTTCATTTCATATTTATAAGTAACCAACTAACCAAATTGAAATCGATGATTCCCAAAGGCTAACACACAACAGGAAAAGAACGAAATGAAAGCAGAAAGTACAATAAAAAAAAAAAGGAAAAACATGGAGCCTTGAAGCAAAAACCCCAAACCAAACAATCATAAAAATGGGGAAACATGCGCGGCAAAGGGCAAACAACCCCAAAAAATTGCACACAATCGCATTCGAAGAGAAAAAATATAGGTGGGCGTTACAGAAAAGTAGAGAATTTAAAAAAAAAAAAAATTAAAAAAGAAATAAAGAAATAAAAATAATAAGAAATAACGGTAAAAAAAGCCAATAATGGTTAAATTGGTGGGTGGTTAAGGATTCAGTTACTGTTACATTATACACCCAACCTCCCGAAAACATATACATACATACATACATACATACACACCTAAATAAGTATTATAAACGAATAAGTGGAAAAAATATGAATAAAATAACGAACAGAATAACAACAAAAGGATAAAGTTGAGTCTAGAAAAGAGATAAATGGCAGGAGAGCAGGAGGCATGCATCCTATATTAATATTTGTGTGTGTGTGTGTGTGTGTATGTATGCAGGGTCTCAAGTTGATTGCATTATTTTATAAAACAAAAGCATTATGAATCCTTTCGAGATACATTTTTTATTGTTACATTCTTCTTCTAACCCAGAGTACCATCATCATTCCGCCATACTTTTATCCTTAAGGCGTACAATTCAATTTCGTCTTATATACTCCCATCAAAATCATGATTACATTTTAGAATATTTACATATTATCTTGTATTTTGTATATGTATAAAGGAGTGTGTTTTTGTTTTTGTTGCTGTTGTATATTGTATTTTCCCAAGTAGAAAAAGATTTTGTAGACAAACGAGACTTCTCTAAACACTGAAAGTAAATGAAGTCGGAAAGAAAAAAAAAATTTGAATTTTGATTAGAAAATGAACGTTGCCCCTCTTCTTTGTTTCTGCATACAGTAGAAAGGAAGACTGGAAAATATACGTATGTATGTATTAGTATTTGTGTGTGTGTATTCTCTTATTTGTGTTTTTTTTTTCTTTTTTGATATAAAATGTCTACAGGAAACGGAAACAGAAGCAGAATGAATAACCAAACACAAGAAGAACAAGTTGAAAATATCGACAAGAAAAACAGGATATTCAAACACACACACACACATTCACATACACAAGTAGTATAAAGATAAATAAAGAAAACAAAAAAAAACCAAAATGATAATTTATGTGATTGTCATGAATAAAACAAACACACACTGAGTGGCACACACACACACACACACATCTCACATCATACTCACTTTTGCATATAAATCGTAAAGCTAATTTTGTCTCATTAGACAAGTAACATAACAAGTATTAAGAAGAATGAATGAATGAATGAAGGTTACAAATTGCCCATAATCTGGCACAAATAAAGTTTAGAAGACAATGACAATTTCATTTCGTTCATAATAATAAACACCAGAGGATAACTATATCAACTGGAAATTTATAATACAATAGTTCCTTTAGAAAACAAAAGATATGGAAATTAATTTGACTTTATATTGTAATGACTGGGGTTTTTTTAAGAATATTAATATTTCAATTAGTTTGACTTTAAAAACACATTTTCAGTTTTGGTAACACACCATGCCATGCCATGCCGTCTATAGTCTAAAAATTTTATGTATTAAAGAAACGTTTTCAAAAATCAAACAAATTTCAACATGATAGCTGAAAAAACGTGCGGAAATGTTACATCGACTGTTGCGGAATAATGACACAGTACCTTACATGCTCACATGAACCGTGTTGGCGTGATGGAAATTGATGAATGTAGTGTATGCAGTGAAGACGTCGAAATGATGGAGCACTTTTCGTATCATTGCCCAGATTTAGTAAGATCGACATCTCAATATTTTCTGGATGATATAATACCAGACATACTATCTCATCTGAGAGGAGTGGACAGGAAGAAGTTACAGAAGTTCGTACAAGACAGTGAGTTCTTATAGAAAGTAAGATGGTATTCCAAATGGTGAGCGTACATCAAGCCTACATGATAGCTTAGGTGTATGGCAATACTCTTCTCTTCAACCTACTTACCTACTACATACCTAATGAAGAAAAAAAAATAGAAATTTTCACAAAATTTAACAAAAGCTTTTTTACGTTAAATACTTTTTTCTACTCATATATTTGAAAGTCCACTCGTTGTTGTACCTGTCTACATGAAAGCTCTCCATGTCTCTTTCTTCATCTCTCTTACTCCTCTTTTTGAATTTTCAATTTAATGTTTTTTAAGTGGAAAACTTATTTAAGCGTAAAAGTATACATACATACATATTTTTAATGTTTCAAAACTTTTTCAATTTATTTGAAAATACTACCGCCCAAGGCATTTGGAGAAAAACAAGCCATCCAAACAATATCTATGGTTTGCTGTTCCTTTTTATTTATTGCGATTAGTTTTTTTTTTTTTTTTATACAACTACTCACTCACACACACACACACACACCCATGCATGCAGTACAAGTTATTATTTTTAATATTTTGTTTTGTTTTGTTCGAAATAAATAAAAATTAAAACTTACAAATACACGTACCATCATACCATATGTACGTACAATTGTTTAAATATTATTTTATTGAAAATAATAAATTCTGTGTATGAATATTTTTTCAATGTTTTACTTTTCTTGTATCATTGTAGGTCTGGTTTCAAAACCGTCGCGCCAAATGGCGTAAAGCGGAACGCCTTAAGGACGAACAACGCAAGCGTGAAAATGGCGATTGTAGTAGCGTTTCACTGGACAAGGTACAATAAATGCTAAATGAAAAGAACTTTTGAAAAATTAACAGAAAATATTTTCAATCAGACAATTCTATGCACAATAAATTTTTTAAAATAACAAAATTACATACATATGTATATATGAAGACTCTCAGAAATTCCTAAGCAAAAGGTCATAACAAACACAATCACCACTTATGGTGTGTGTGTTAATTTTATCCATAAGTGAGAGGCGACTCCGAACGACAGATTTTTGATAAACTTTTCATGGCAGTTTAATTTACTCTCAGAGTTTTTGCCAGAAATCTGCTGAGAGTAAGTCGTCGAAGAAATATTTTTCCTATTCTGTTTTGTTGAAGATATATGACCTGAGGATTGAACCTTGGCCTCACACTACCTACTAAACTGCGGCGACTTAAAAATAAAGAATAATTATGTTTAATTTATTTTAAAAAGGGAATAAATGATTGAAAATATTTCAATTAAGTAGTGCGCACTAATAAATTTGGACGAGTGTACGTACCTCCAGATATACATATAGTATGTATATGTATCAGCTGTTTGAATAAGTTTTTTTTCTTTTTAAAGCCGGAAAAAATCTAAAATTTAATAGCTCTGCCTCTCTCTCTCTCTCTTTCTCCGTATATTTACATAACTACATATTAGAATCAGATTATACTATGATGATGAGTGAAAGTCATATTTTGCACGTCCGTTATTGAAACTTTATGATTTCGCTCAATATATGTACATACGTATATTTGGTTCAATAAAAGTCATTTCAACTATAAGAAAATGTATTCGGCAATTATTTTAACTGAGATTGAAAAATATAATTATTGTCAATGAAATGATTGCAATTGCGTAGAATTGTGCGAATAATGTTATCAAGTACTCAGATGAATTGAGCATTAGTACAAAAACTCTCTGAATTTAAAATGTGAATATTAACTTAAAAGTTACTTTCTGTAGTTTAAATTAAGAATAGAATGATTTTACAATTAAGTTTTGTTTTAATAGCCAAATAGTGTAAATCAAAATTTTTTCGTGCGTTCTCCTTACTTTAGCAAAATAAAATCGATATATATATATACATATATACATATATTGAACGGTTTATTTAAGAAAATTGGATTAAAATTGTTACTGACTTTTGTAAAGACGTCGAAAGTTACCGCACATTCTACATTTTATCTACATTTTATTTTAATACAGTTTTATTCAGTTTGTTTTTTATTTTTTTTTGTTTTCTTATTTCAAACAATTTTAATAAATTGTAATTTTTGTTTTTAATTTTCAGCTCCATGATAGCCGTGAGTCATCACCTGATATTACCGGCGAAATGGATGATGATGAAACACATCATCAACGTTCTCATAGCCCCGGTCCGGGCTCATCGCATCGCAGTCCACATGGTGGAATGGGTATAGACTCTGACACTGAACGACCTCTATCGTCGAATCAAATGAACAGTGCTCATTCGGGCTCACAATCAGTTGGCTCTATAAGTGCCGGTTCTCCCTCGCCTGGAACTCGAACACCACGCAATCCTACGAATAGCCCTTCTAACTCTCGCAACACTGATTCCCCAATTGAAGTGGGAGGACCTATATCATTATCAACGCGTTCGAGTAGCGCCTCAACGACTCCCACAGCAACTCTAAATACAGCAACAGCCCAACCATTTGGAACGCATATCTTTGGTACATTTGGCAGTTCGAACTCAGCGGGTATCAACAACAATAGCAACAATCATGAAACGTAAGTACATTTACAAAGATTTGTTTCTCATAACAAAAAAAAGGTGATTCCTCAATCGATCTTAATGTATAACACGTGACGGTCTATTTGAGCATCATTACACTCAAATAAAATGTATGTATTATGGACGTATTCTTAATGTTTCCGCTGAGCATAATGCTTCCTTTCGTATCCCATCTATATCCGTTTAGGATTAACACTGACTTTGTTTACTTTAGTAGCTACAGCAGTGACCCATTCCATTCGAAGGCCACAAAATAAAGCGACAAAAGAAAACATTAAGGCTGATATTTACTTTTAAATGCGATGAAAGTGTAATTGTACAAACAGTTTAAGTTCAAACCAACACAGACAGACAGACAGACAGACAGACAGACATTGTTTCACAGAGGCTAATCAAAACACACCCACCCAATCAATTATAAACGAAACAAAACGTTGCGTTTTAAAGTGTCCTTCTTCGTTTTTCCACATTTTTTGAAAAGCAATTTAATTGCTGTTGCTGGTCGCTTTTACCACAAATATTCTCTCTCTCCATAGCAATCCAATTTAAGTTTTACACCCTCTTTTTCAATTCGCTTTTATATTCGAGATAAGGACTCAAGCTAAGGGATAGTGATGGTGATGGTGACATTGATTCTTAAATTGTAAAATAAAAATACCAACAAAACTACAAGAAGTACTTGGACAAAATCTAAAATAAATATTTTCGGAAACTCTATTCAATCAAAACATTTGTACAATGCATTCATACATACATATGTATGTATGTATACATATATAATGCAGTTGCTGCTGCTGCTGCTGCTGCTGCTGCTTTTTCACCCTCTTTTCATTGTTGGTTGGTAATAATCTGAAAGTAGCTTAATGACACGCCAGCAATTAGCAGATCAAAAATGACGAAAATGTTACAATTCCTAATTGTTATTCTACAAATACAAATTTGTTTTCATCTTTCATTTATTTATTAGTCCTTTAATGAGTCCATTATAATTATTATAAATTTATTAGCTATCGTTTGCGACTTGCAGTAAAGATCGAGAGAGGGTGCTGTTGTTAATTTTACTGTTAATTTAACTGTTAAAAACTCATTATCAGTAAATTTCAAAAGAAGATGGAAATATTTCAATTGAGATTCATTTATGAACTGAAAAAAATAACATAAAAATGTTAAAATGCGTAATAATGTATAAATTTTGGTTAAAAATAAGCAGAAAAATACCACCAAAGAAAAAATATTATCCAGTTATCGAAATTTAATTACTTTTTATTTACAACCATGTGTGTTCTTTAGGCTTCAAGGCTAGTAAGAATGATTAAAGATTTCAAACGCAAACAAATTATGGAATAATAAAAATAATTTTTGGATTTTATAGGGTTTGTGGGCATTTGTGAGGGCTTGTAAACAGCATACTTTCTGATTCCATACGGGTTAATTTTTTTTTCGATTCGATCTTCCCAACAGAACATTTATTCCTAAACTAACTAAAAATTGCATTAAAACGGTATTGCATTCGCTAAAGTAACATTTAATTCGAGGAAAAAAATGTTCATCTTAGAATTTTATACACTTTCGGATGATATACTAGGATATTCTCCAGTTAATGCCAATCTCTAATTTTATTCTTATACATATTTACCGTAATTTTCTATTTTTTTTTTGTATAAAATCCTAAGTATCGATTTTCAAAACCACATAAAAATTATTATTTAAAATTTATTTAAAAATTTAATAAAAAAAAGTCCAATAATTCCAAATTGATTTTAAAAGTATCATTTTGGCTTTCATTTTAATAAAACACAACTATTTACGATTAAATATCATCAGTAGATGTCGAATGAAAACACCTAAATTAGAGCAATAATACTTCAGAATTAAATTGAGTGAATGTAAACACGTATTACAGTCCATTAATGATGTCAACACAATCTGCGACGGGCGTATGGTGTGCGTTGCAAGTAAATTGAGGCAAACAAAACACAATTATTGCCAACTTAACGCCTTTTGGCGCACAGTGGGTATGCAAAAAGCACTTCCTTGCATTTGTTTCCATAGAACCCCCACTACAAAACGGTACTTTGCAAACGAACACAGCAGGATATCTAAACCAATGACAAAACACATACGCTGCAAAAAGAAAAGGATCTGGAATTGCCAAAAGGAAAAATAAAAAAAAAAAAATAAAAAACGAACGAACATGGCTATTGTGTGACATAAACAAACAATTGTTTAACAAAAAGAGAAAATGGAAAAAAAAAGTGAATTGAATATTGAAAGCAATGTTAAGCGTGAACAACATGACATTGTAAATTGGGCTGAATGAGGTCGACCGTCAGACACGATGTATGACTGTTGTATTTGCGTATATGTAAACAAAAACGTATAAACAAACCGCAAAGCACTCAATGTTAAACGGCTATAAATGATCCCCGTATTTATGCTTTGATTTTTGGCTGGTCTCTATTATTGCCAGCCAGGATTATTATTATGTTTCACTTTTTTATTATGAAATTCATTTGCAAATATGTCAACATAATTGTGAGGGTTGGAACAGAACAACACTGGTATCGAACACTAAATAAATAATAAATAAATGGATATTTTTTGTAAATGAGACAAATAATGTACATATTTTGCATTTGAATTGAATAATAATTGAAGGATACATTAAATAATCATTAACTAAACGATACATATACATATATTAAATGATCTATCGTACTTATACCAAAAAATCCCTTTTCAAATCAAATATATTTTACAATTTTTTTTTTTAAATTCCATTAAGCAAAAAGATAAAGTAGACAAAAGTAGCCAGCCGCTCTAGTTTTCGTAGATTAAATGAAAGGAATGATCTGTTTAATACTTTATTACACTTTAAATTTTCGTAGAAATAGTAAAATGTTTTAATACTATTTCTTCTAAGATTTTGTGTATACCTTTTTCGATCATAAAGTATACATCTTTAACATCTTTGTCTTTAACTGTAATTAATTACGAAAACTGTCTGGAAATATCGACAGTGAAAATGCACCTTTTAACATTTCTATTCAAAAATGTCGAATATAATCAATTAGCTCAGTTTGTTTGTTTGAACTTATTTTTATTTTATTTTCATTTTTTTGTTGCATAGTGTAATTTGAGAAATATGTAATATAATTATTTTAACAACTGTGTGTTTTTTTAAAACGTCTTGGAAGAAATAATGTTTATTTTAAGTATATTTTAACAAACACGTTAAAGGATTCTTTCATCGACTTAAATTTTGTTGAGGAAAACAAAACTTCCCCTGACGTTTGTGATAATAAATTAAGAGCAACAACAAGAAATGAATTTTTTCAAATAACCAAATTAAGCCAATATTTAATTATTCATTAAGTAATTAATAAAACGCGACAATAACAATGGCGAAGTACGACTACAAGTATGAACATACATACATACCCATACAAATAAAATAAAAACAATAAAGATAAAATAACTCAACATGAACGAGTTTTTTTTTGTTTCTCTTTTAATTTATCATAGAAATATTCATGCGACATGTGAGTGTATGCGAGAATATAAATAAAATAATACACAGAGGTACTCATACACTCACTGGTAGTCATGAATTTTCCATTGGTTTGATTAAAACGGAAATTAAATTTAACATCCTCTCTCAAATTTTCACAAAGAGGCTATACATATGTATGTATGTATGTAGGTGGATTTGGATGGGTGTATGAAAAAGATTTTTTTTAACACAGACGCTCGCTTTTGTCAGCGCATGCATGTATGTATAGGTGTTTTGTTGATTAACCATGTGTTTGGCCCAAAGGCGTTGATTTTATAATTAAAAATAAAAAAAAATTATTTCTCTTGCGTAGGAATGTATGCGTTCATGTTATAGGTTTTTAAATAAATTTTATGTTGTTTTAAAAAATTTAGAAAATGAAAAACTTTTTGATGAGATAAACTCGTCAATCTTTTAAAAAAGTTTTGTTTGATTTTTTTTTTTTTGGTTTTATACAAAAGTTTGCGTGTGAAAATTGTTAATTTTATTAATTAATTACAAAAGGAAAGCTGAAAGTTTGTCTTGAATTCATGAACAAAACCCTGAAAAAAAGAAACGACTTTAGCAATATTTCGTCTTTTATTTTCTATCCTCCAGACCAATTAGTTCTGGCACAACGACTGTCGCAAACACTTGAAAAATCACAAGATTCTTCTTTTTTTTTTGTTTTGTTTTGTCTTGTCTAGTTTATTTCATTTCATTTCTTTATTTGTATAAATTCTCTGTCTTCTTATTTATTCACATTTTTACATATTCAGGCATTAACAGTGTGTAGAAAAAAAGTTTAATATGAATCTGAAATGCATACATATGTATGTAATATGAAATAAAATACGTAAATATGTCAACATTGGATTACGAACATCTTAAAATCTTAAATACGAACTCATTATGAATTTTTTAATTAATATTTTTTTGCTATCGAAATAATTATAACAACAATACTGTGCCCTAATATATTATACACGCGTTGAACAAAACTTTTTAGACATTTTAACGTGCGAGTATAAAGCAATGTTGTACACTGTAATAGGGCCTAAAGGTAATTGTTGTTGAAAATTAAATTTCTGAAGCTTTTTCAGCTTGTTCCAACATTTGAGTATTAAACTGAGTTGTTGACGATATTGTTGGCATTGCCTGCAACTGCAACGTTGAATGTATACTTGCTGATACGTTTGAATGTGCACATGGAAAATTTAATTACGACCAAAGGATGAGTGCTTAATTATACGCAAACAGTCTTGTTTTCACTACGAGTATCTCGTGCAAGTGTGTTCGAAATTCTCCTACGTTGCAGTCTGTATGCAATCTCTTTGAACGCAAATCATACACCAGTAGACAGTCAGATGTTAAAAACATTATCTTCCACATATGTATAGCATAAAAAATAAGTCCTTTTTTGGTTGTGATTGTAATAATAACAACGCTATATATACTCTTTATAAACGACGCTATTCATGTTGCACAGAAAATATACAATAATTGAAGGATATTTTCTAAAAAGAAAAAAAGTTTTGTATCTACATTGGGTGCCTTGTTAAATCAATTTTAAAATAAAATTTTCGTCTGTACTAATTCTTTGGCTAAAATTCTGGATGAATTTCAAATATAATTGAATATCCTACGGCCCCCACCAAACAACGCTAGCAATGATGAAAATGGTAGTAAAATACAATTATTAAATGCAAAAACCATCAGTTATTACCCAAAACATCCATTCACCAAAACAGCATCACCTTATCATGACCATCATCATCGTTCTCGTTATGATTCTCATTTTAAATTCTGTTTCTTTCTAAATTCTAAATAAAGTGAAAGAGCAGAAAAAAAATATAAAATATTTCATTGAAGAAGACGAGTAGAGTAGAAGGCAATAAATAAATGAAAAAAAATTTTTTGTTTAAACTTTCTAACCACTGTGAATACAACATGAAAAATAAAACTTCTACAAAAACCTCGAATACGATTAAAGAAAAATGGAATAAATCGCGTAAATATGTGTACATTTTTGACATGAATAAAACCGTGGATTTACGTAATGAAATTTTCATTTGTGGCTTTTCTTTTTATACTTTTGGAGTTGCCGAAAAATCAAAAAAAAAATAAGGAAAATAATGTGGAAAATCCAACTAAAAAAAAATAAATTAAATGGTATGTTTTACCGCAATCACCATATTCATCAAGCATTAAGTGAATAATACCAAGCAAGCACATCAATTTCGTTATTAAATTTTAAAGAATTAAAAATAATTCCGTACATTCCCAAAACGATCATAAAATAATCATAA
The DNA here is from genome assembly GCA_936449025.2 of Sarcophaga subvicina. NCBI lineage: Eukaryota > Metazoa > Arthropoda > Insecta > Diptera > Sarcophagidae > Sarcophaga > Sarcophaga subvicina. The sequence goes on along the minus strand of OW388082.2, from coordinate 121,504,828 downwards.
AAGGAGTTGATGAACAGCATGTTTGCAGCAAAGTTTTTGAGTTTTTTTAATTAAACATTAATAGAACATTATTTAAAGAGCAAAGAAAGAATAAATTTTTAAATTTTATACAAGTACTCACATATGTTTGAGCACTCACACTACGTGGACTACATATGTATGTATGTAACCGAGATGTATGCAACTGTCCTAATTCAATAGTTAACAACATGGCTTTCGTGTAAATCTTCAATAATATTGGTTGAAACAATTATGATCGTTCTATTGTTTTTATTGTTAAGTTTGGCAAAAAAAAAAAAAAACATAATAAAAACTAGGCGAGTATTTGAAGGAGATTAAGTCCATCTTAATAATTAAATACGATGAAGAAGTGCATACAGAAAGTTTTAAGAGTTTGAAAGCGCTGCAACGTTCGTTTCTCGGAACATTATAAGTAAGAATACATAGCAAGCGTGTATGAACTGGAATTAGCAAGTTTAAGTCTGCTTTTATGATATTCGTAATTTTAAATTACAACTTCTAATTGAGTACTTTATAAGTATTTACAATTATATTTTATTTATTTATTACACATATAAGTCTATTTATATAAAAACTAATTAGTAAATTTGAATTTAAGTAAAAAAAACATGTTAAAATATTAAATTAAAATATTGCGTACATGTATACATGCTTACGTACACATACATACATATATTAAAAATTCTTTTTAATAACATTTTGTTAATTGCTATGTAAACAGAAATTAATTCAATTTCAACAATTAATTAATAAAATAAAATTTATAAAAAAATAAAAACTCAAACAATTATGAAAAATAGGAGAAAAAAAAACTTGTTTAAATAGACAACAGTCTGATAAAAGGCACATTTCAATTAATCACAAACCGTCACCATCGTCATCATCATTATTATCATCGTCGTCAACATCAACATTAACGGCACGAAGAAATGTATGATGAAATTATTGCAATTGAAATTTATGGTATGGAATATGAAAAAAAAAATACCAGACTATCGCAGGCATTCCGCCACTATCGCCATCAAAGTAGTCCCTTATAAAGGCATGATACACTATAATTTCTAAAATACACACACATACGTATGTATGTATTATTGTATGATGACATTTATTATTATAATTTGTCTTTTCTCCTTTTTTTTGTTTGTTTGTTTTTATTTGTTTTTGTTTCTAAAATATAAATTAGACTAGCAGTCATTGTTTAAAGAGTAAAAGCATTACGATATAAAATCGTATCTGAAATGAAAACATGTAAATTGTTTAGACCCTAATGAAAAATATCAAATATTATAAATCCATCCATCCACCCATCCATCCATATGAGTATGTATGTGTGTGTATGGTATACATACATATGTATGTGTATACACAATATAATTGAATGTTTATGAATAATACGATTAGACAGTAAAAATATTTTAATTTATTTCAATTAAGAATTAATTAAGAGCCATATAAATATGGGAGGCCTTTTAATAATGCAACCGTTTCCACTGGCAAAACACACTCATACATATGTACATATACATGACAGTGTGGCAATAGTGGAAGAGATCATTGCCACTGTTTATTATGAAAACTTATAGAGTCGATTGGTTGCATATGAAAACCCCTTTCAGCTTATACACTTGTTCTCCACACAATGTTTAACAATAATTATAATCATTTAAGTGTTTTTAATTATTTAATTGGAAAACATAATAATTGACACGAATTTGGATTTTATTTTTCTTTTTTCTTTTATATGTATGTATGTATGTAAGTACATATATCATGTATTATATGAATTTTATTTGATTATTTTAAATGCGGGCATTATATTTTTCTTCTCCTATAGATGGGAATTACAACAATTTTGAGCATATGCATGTGTATGATTAATAGATTCTTATAAATCGAAAAGAAATCAGTTAATTCTGAATTCTAATTGAATTCGTCGTTTTTTTTTTCTTTCAGAAATTGTGGTTTTCGTCCTGTTCTAAATGATACACCAACATCGATGGCAAGTGGAGGTTCAACGGGTCGTCCAAATCATACCACATCATTGTTTTTACCACCTCATTTAGCTTCCCTTAGTTCACAATTTTCACAGCAGCCACTGTTTCCAGGTTTAAAAGGTACGTGTGTTTATTTATTGTATGTTATCTCTCTTCGAAATAATGAAATTTGATATTTTTCTGAAAATAAGCAACCCCCAAAGAAAATAAAAGTAAAGCTTAAAGATTGATGTGATTTTTCAAATTTCATCATCTTTAGTTATTAAATTAATATTCTGTATTATTTTGTATGTTTTACTTTTTTATTTCTTACTTATTTGTTTTTTTTTTTAATGGGAGCTCAGATTGTCAGTATCGACATGATGTGTTATGAACAACAGGTATAACACAACAGACTGGCTTTCAAGCACTCAATCACTGTACATATTTGTAAAGATAGATTATTTTCCACCACATCAAATACAACTAATGTCGTACAAAAAATCTTTTTTTATCGATTGATTATTTTCAATTTTGACAATTTTCATAAAATTGTTGCCACACGAACTCAATTTGGCAGTGAGACATGATTGGTATCAAGCTTTTAGTTAAATTAGGAAAGCAGTTGCTTAATTGGAAATATATACATATACATACATACATACATAATTGGCCATTACAACCCTTCAGTCAGGATTACGGCCTAGCTTCTCACACCACTCATGTTGTGTGTGTTAATTTTATACATGAGTGGCGGGACCTACAGTTTAAAGTCGACTCCGAACGACAGATTTTTGAGAAACTTTTTCATGGCAATTTTATTTACTCTCAGAGTTTTTGCCAGAAATCTGCTGAGAGGAAGTCGCCGTAGAAATACTTTTTGTATTTTATTTTGATGTCTGGCCTGGGGCTCGAACCCTGGCTTTTCGTCTAATAAGCCAACACACTACCTACTAGACCACGGCGGCTTCAATATATACATATATTTGAACGAAATTAATATGCAATAGCAACATTAGATTTCAAACAATGAAAATAATTTTCATAATAATAATTTCATAATAATTTTATTTGTAATTTTATTTATTTTATACGTTGCCTATTTACAGGCGTACCATCATTCTCTGGCCTCTGCTCTTGTTGCACTTTAAAACCATCTCATTCTACAGCAAACTCTGTAACTGTTTCATGTTCTTCGGCGACCAGTTCTCCTGAGTCTCCACCTCATACAGCTCATGGAAATTGTGATCCACGTTCTTCATCAGTTGCGGAGCTAAGACGTAAAGCTCAGGAACATTCCGCTGCCTTATTACAATCTCTACATGCCGCCGCCGCAGCTGGGTTAGCGTTTCCAGGTCTGCACTTGCCACCGCTTTCTTTCCACCATCACCCTTCGTTAAGCAATGCTCATCATCAGGCAGCTGCTGCTGCTAGTGTTCGTTTGAAAAACGAAGCCCAAGATATGACCGCCAGTACAATGAACGGCTTAGTGGCCAATATGATGCCTTCGGTTACCGCTTTAATGGATCAGTCATCACCGAATTCGAATCAAACACCACCTTCGTATCAACATCACCACCAGCAACAGCAACAGCAGCAGCAACAACAACAACAACAACAACAACAAATACATTCTGTATCACAATTATCACCACCAACAACTCCAACTCAGATATCGAATTCGTCAAAGGACACACCATTAAACTGCACAAACGGCGCGGTTATAACGAAAACCGAATAAACGTAGTTAAATGAAGAATATTCTTTTTATTCGTCTTCGAAATTTGTTTTACCCCCTTTCCGGCATTGATTTCGAATTAATTAATTAATAGAATTTAATACATAAATAATATAAATAAATAAATATTAACTTTTATTGTATTTAGCATATACAATAAATAATTAAAAATTAAATGTTAAAATAATAAAAAAAAAACACAAAATAACTATTATTATTTGCTTACAAATTTATAATAAGTTCGATTCTTTCATCATTATCACATAAAACAAAAAAAAATACATTTCTTTTTAGATTCCCCCTAATAAACGGCAGCATTTAGTGCTGTCTGTCATTTATAAATAAATAAAAAAAATAAAAAAATTAAATAAAAAATCGTGATTATTTGGTCCTTACAAGAAAATATTTAAAAAAATATAAATATATGATTGTATATTTGTATATACTTAGTACGGACATAAATACTGTTACATACATAATAAATACATAAAATTAAATACAATAGATATTTATGAATCAATTTTATTTCATTTCACATTTTTATATAATATATATTGGCCTTCACGCACAATTTAAATGGAACTGGCCAGTCATCAATATCAACACGCACCTCTTCAATTTGAAAATTAGCTACAGCACGAATTAAATCTGTCTGAAGGATGTCTTTTATCTATGTAATCTAAAAATTACTACAACTTGTGGTCAGGCAGGTTTAAATCAAGACTGCCAGAGGACGATTCCTTTTAGCTTTAGGAGCTATCGTACAGCTTCCCGTACGTTAAACATTTTTTTTTATCGGTAAACAAAATTTTGTTGTTCAAGTTATCAGCGTGTTTCACCAAAAAGACGTTTGCATTTTTCAAATCTTCTTTTGTTTCAAAACTGCTGTCAACAAAAGTTCGATATGGCGTCTGAAAGCGCCAACTCCCAAATACTTTTTAAAAATTCGACTGACGGACTTTTGCGAGATATTTATCTCCCAGACCATTACATTTCGTTCAGGAAGCGTATTTCACAGAACTGTACGTAGATGATCCTTTCTTAACATTTCCTTTCTCAAATAGTTTTATGTACCGGTACACAAACAACAACGAATCACGAATGGGCGAAATGTTTTTAAAAATATCAGCTTTTCTTATATCGCACTTAAATATGTAGTAACTGTAACAGTGATACGGTTCTTTCTTATTGTATGGAATATTCAGACAACGAGAGAAAACTGTAAAAATTTAGGATTCCCAGTACAGAACGAGTGTAGTGTAATAAGTGTAACAATATTTATGTACGTCCCTACTAAGTAATATTGAAAAATATTTCTTGGCCGTAAGTCGCTGTATATGGAACCGATTATTTAATATGCTAAGGGCCTTAGACAACAACAACAAAAAAAAAACATATTTATTATTTGTATATTAAAATCGAAATGAATAAAATTTTAAAACGGAACAAAATTCTATAAAGAATATTCAATTCAATATCGAATTTGTTTATATTCTAATAGAACTTCTTTTTGCAAAATAAAATATTTCGAAATCTTCTATTTTTATGTTGAATCAACGATATCACACAAATATAAAAAATGTTCTTTAAATTAAATTTAAATGTAAAAACATGGCCTATTACAACCAATTTAGTATTTAGAAATTTAATAATTTAGACATTCTCATATATACATATATATATATATATATATATATTTACGATTAATTAATTAATCATATTATAAAATAAGTATATAAAGTATAATAAAATGATTTCGAATATACCAATATTATGCGAATATAATATATTATAAATTTTAGGAAATCTAACAAATGATGATTAGTTAATAAAGAGATAAATAATAAAATTCCACTAAAAATTCTAATCGATTTTCTGTTTTATTTAATTTTTTTGTTTTTTCGAACTGTTTGAATGAAATTAAGGATTAAGCATCATATTATCTGAAATTAAATAGAAACCATTTGACGTCGCATTGGCTAACTGCCACAGAAGACAAAATATATCCGTATTTGTTGTTTGAAAATATGAAACAGTAGCTAAGCTGTAAGGAAATTAGCAAAATGGTAAGTTAAGTCTACAGATCTGTCAAAACTTTTGCGAAACAGTATTAAAAAGAATTATTTCAATATTACTTTTATTTTATAGAGGACGAAAATATTTATTTATTTATTAATTACAATACAATTGCAAATTATATTCTAATTGCATATATACGAGCAGAGTAACTTGACCATATGCTCGGTGTAGTGTCACAGACCAGAGTCTCTGGTGGGAATCGAACCCACGACCCTCACACTAATAATCTAGCACACTACCCACTAGACTACCAGGGCACCCAGGACGAAAATATATTTTCTGATTTCTATAGATTTTGTATTTTAAAGTTTAAAACTGTTTATAATTATATAACTAACATCTTTATTTATTATTATAAAGTAAACTAAATACAAATTTCATTGCTTAGTGCTCGGTTGAGTTAATATTACATGTAAAGCTAGAGTCAGGTGTAGATATGTAAAATGCTAAGTGCATTTTAACTAATAATGAAGTTGCGAAAGAGTCATCATCATAAACTATTATTTAATGATTCGTTTTCTATTTTAATTTTTCTATAATAATAATAAATAATTATTAAATATTTTTATTTAAATTTTTTTATTCATTTATTCTTTGCACATGTCTTCACATTCCTTACGGGAACTGAAACGGTTTAGGTTTCCTCCACAGCCACCATAGACAAACTCAACACACTCGTTGGAATCAGCCTTATATGACCAGGATGGGATGTAAGCAGCACAAGCAATTAGGCCATTTCCGTCAACGGAATTTTTCAAACCGCAAGCAGCTTTGAAATTCAATAAATTCAACAATTATTTATTATCCCATACTAGTACATACATATCTATGTACATATGTACATCACTCATATACACTCACCATTTTTAATAGCAATTGCTGAAGAAATTAAAGCAAAGATGGACAAAACTAAAGCAAAAAATTTCATTTTTTTTTTATGAGAAACGTTTACAACGGAGTTTAAAATTTGACTGTGTTCTAATCTGGAAAGGCTAAATTTTTTATACAAATCGGTAGAAAGATGAAATCACAATTTGTTGGACTTTTTTTATTTTGTTTTCCATTATAAAGTGTTTATTTACTTTTTTCATACAGATTTAAATATATAAACACATACATACATGCTAACATGCATGCATATAGTGATGAATATATGTACGTACATGCATACATATGTATTGACGAGTAACATTATTAATGGCTTTGATGTGTGTCATTGTTTGAGTTTCTGATTAGAGATAATAACTTTCTGTAGCATTCTTAGAATAATCAGAGGTGGCGGCCTTCAAAAAAAATTCTATTATTATAAAGAAAAAAAAACCAAACTTTCGGATCGCACTACCAGAACAAACTGAAAACGAAATGTTATCAAAATCTCAATTTAGAGTTCTACTATAATCGTTCTTTAAATGTCTCAATTTTGTGTAAAAGTAAAACTAAAAAATTTCCAATTAAATCTAATTTTTAATATAACAAAGTATCACTCTAAGCTAAGAATTTTACAATGCTACATGTGTACATATATGAATGTATAAAACTTTTATATTTAATTAAAATTTAAAAACGAAATTGTTAAAACATAGTACGGGTTCACAAACATCAAATCTTAAATTTTTAAGGGAAAGAATAGAAAGTTGAACAGACTTGAAAGCACTGTCACGTTTATTTTCTTTCTCTCTTTCTGTTCCATCCGTAATATTCTACGCAAAGTCAAAAATTGACGAGAAGAAACAATTTTGTATGTGAACGTAAACGAAAAATTCAAAAGAGATTTCAAGAACAATTTATGAGCGAGATTTAATGTGTGGCTTAGTTTTTGGGAAAACTTATTTTAAACAAAGAGCAATGCTATGCATAAGAAATTAATACATCCCCCGGCATTAGTAATATTATATCATGATCAGTGTTATATTACTTAGAAAAAGAGCTTTTAGAACTACAGCTCTGAACCAAAAGAGCAGTCGACAGTAGGGGCGTCTAAAACGCACGGGATAGGGTAACGTACATACTGTAACATTATAGAATCTTGAAAAACAATAAATCGGTATTCAATTAGAAATTTGTAAGTAAATTAATGATGAATGGTTTTTGAATATATAAAACTGAGTGACTTTAATCGCTTTCAAAAATCCCTCTTGTGAACAATTCTGACTTCTGGCTCACACCCAGAGATGATAGCATCAGTAAACAACTTCATAGTAAGATTTGGCAGCGAACCACCAAAGTAAGATTCAGTCCGCAAAGTTAATCTACATTACGCCCAATACATGTTAACAGACGGATTTCTATCAGTCTAGAACCTATTACAGTAGATCAAACAACAGCTTGCCTGGATAAACGTTATCAATAAAACTGAAACAAATCAGCCATAGGTTCCTTAAGCAAATGAAAAGGTATATACATAAATACATATAAATAATGATTTGATTAAAGCGATAATGTAACTGGCATACAATTGCCTGCATAGATAAAATAAGTTTACATAGATTTCTTTCATTAGTGTTTCAAAGTATATTTTAAATTTAAAAGAAGTTTGAAAAGAAAAATTGCCTTCAATTTAACGTTTAAAGTAAACATTTTTTATTCAAAAACTGCTTAAATGTAATGATGTAACTTCAGTATACCGCATTATATTTTTTCTGAAAATATTGTTGTATCCTTTATACTAATTGTAAACGAGATATTCTTACTGAACTCTGATACAGCCAATTATGTATATGGACCTATCGTTTTAGCACTCATAAAAAATAACAACAAAATAATTACGTTATAATGATAGGTTTTAGTTTATAAACTTTGACTTGAAATTGTATTGAAAACGTTTGAGTAAACAAACAACGTATCAATTAGCAGAGGAACACTTTCTACAATTTCGTAGATTAGTATTAAATGCACAATATTGTGTTATAGATTTGACTTATTCAGATTTTTATTTATTTATATTACTTATTCATGTACAAATATACGAGTACAGAGAGAATGAGAAAATAGAAGAAAACGTAAAGAAAAAGAAACTTATGAAACTAGACTATCACACTACACATACTTATGTACAACCAAATATTCTAATCATATTAAATTTAAGATGAGAGACTTTGTTCGGTTGTAGACTCAGATTCTGAGAGTGACAACACAGTGGTGTTGACTTCTTCACTATCATCTACAGCTGATGACTTGTTTTGTAAACATTTTTGCTCACAATCCTCTTTAGTTTCGAAATTATTAGAATTTCCAGCGCAGCCTCCATATATGAACTCTACGCAGTCGCGTTTTTCCACATCATATGCAAAACGATAGAATAGGGCAAAACAGCGTCCCGTTTCCTTTGGTTGGATGCAGTCTGTAAGTTGCAAAAATTTATTTATTGTTTTCATTAAATCATATATTAAAATAAAATATAAAATCAAACCAATTTTTACCTTCATTTGTTGGCAACAACGATTCAGTTGTTGCATTTTGTGAAAGATCCTTTGGCACTTCAGCAACTACATGCTCTACAGCCGCAGCATTAAATCCAACAACTAAGCAACATAAGCTGACAATTAGCACAATAAAAACTTTCATATTTACAAATGGTGTGGTTGTACTCTTCGCAGTTAAACTTCGAATGTGTATATTATTTCGGCGGAACGTATTAAATACCCAACTCGTGGGTAATATTGTTCAGAAAATATTTGTTAATCAAAAAAATCAACACTGTTATTATATGTATTACTTGTTATATATTTTGTTCGTGTTTCATTTTATTAGGCAATGAGTTTACTTATCGGATTCTATAGAAAATTTGCATATTTTCCATATAAAATTAATAACAAATTTAATTTTAAAGCAAACTTCTCCGAACACGTCTTTTTTCGCCTCACATACGGGAAGTAATTACACTGAATTTAAAGCTTATATGTCGCGCTAATGTCACTCAATATTTATCAAAACGATATGATGGCAGGTGTAAACTAACCACAAGCGTATCAGTTAAGGAACTATTAATATATATAAATCACTGTTCATAGTATAGTACTTAAAATTGTTTAACTAAAGTAAAATTCTCTTTGTTATTATTTTAAATGTAAATAAAAAAAGAACTTAATTTATAATACACATTCTGAAATGTACATAGGTAGATGATGTAAAAGTGGTACAATTTGTTGTTTGTTGCAAAAAAGTTCAAAGTTAATATTCGAAAATATTAGAAAATACGTTACAATTAAAATTAAAAAATAAATAAATTAACTTAAAATTCAGTATACCTACGCCCTGGTCATTATAGGATCATTTAGTTCACGATAAAGGGAATTACCCTCTAAATTAAGCGCGAATCTTCAATGTCGTCATATACATACATTTATAAACGTTCAATAAACTTTAGTACGACTACGTATTAAAAAATAGACGCGACGTGATTCAATCAATACAAGTGACAACTTCCAAAAAAAAAACAAAAACAAAATTATAAACAATAATGAGTCATGACTAATATCGTTTTATTAGCACTGTTGTTGGATTATTTATTTAAATTTCATGCAGGTATCTTCCTATATTGTACAAACATTATCTTCACATGCTATTAACACACTATCTATGGTATAAATCCGTGTATGAATATTTTCAATTTATTTTGATTAAAGAGCTAAAATTTATTTGGTTTTTGTGTAGCAGTATTTAAGCTTCTTGCAGTTGGAGACGATTTGGATTTAATTGTTGTACGCGATAATCGAGGCTGTGGAGTAGTTGTGGTTGTAGTAGAAGTGGCGTCGGCATTAGTGGCCAATGTCTTAAGAGTATCCGATCTTAACTGTTTATTTACCAAAATATTCTTTTCTGTTGTCGATGATATTGAGCCTGCACCAGTTGTCGTTGATGCACCAGATTTTTTGCAAGCTGCTTCGCAAGTCTGTTTAAATCCAAATTTATTATCATTTCCCATACAACCGCCAAATTTAAATTCTTCACAATTGTTTGTTTTAGCGTTATAATAAAATCGCGTCAAACTCATGCGACATGGACCGGGTTCCATTGGTAGCAGACATTTTGCATCTTAAAAAAAACAAAAGGGGATCATAAAATCTACATTAAGAAAATAAAATTTTATTTATCTACATGGGTACCTTGTTTTTTGTTTTCCGATGCAACGGTATTACAATTTATTACCGTTAACAGCACTATTACGAATATGAATGAATATTTTAAACAAAACATAATTGTTGTTGTGTTTTAGATTTTTTCCGTCAATAATTTTATTGAAATTATTCGTACACTCACTCACAGTTATTATTAAACAAATGCAGATGACTTGATATTGTGAAAGAGCTTAGACTGAGCCACTAGTCATTTTCAAATGCTCAATAACGGATTCTCATGGTTGATTGTATAAACAAACACATATGTATGTACTCTTGTTGGCGTGATCTTTAACGCGCACATAAGAGATAATTTTACTAATTAAATAAATTATTTTATTTGCGTTCACAGTACCGAAAACGTAGCGTAGTATATAGTGAAACACTTATTGTAAAATGTTTTGTTTAATTTAGTAGTTCATAATTTATTCCTTTTAAGCGAACAATTAACATGCTGATCGTTTTGGCTAAACATTTATTATAATTTCTAAATTCTATAATTTCTAAATCAAGTAATTTTGTCCTGATAGAAATACGTCAAGCTTCATTTATGAGGACGGTTTTTTAATTTGTTCGAATAAAAAACTCTAGGCGAAAAACATGCCAAAAGTTCTTTATATGAGTAATTCTGATAATTATACTTGTCCATGAGTAGTTTGTCGATTCGATTACGCAAGTTTCGACATCAAAGATTAACTTTGCTTTGGTTAGCCTGGTCATTCAAAAAGTGGAAATTTTACAACTAGTACGCAAGCAGTCACCGACTGCTAAACGTCAACCTACATGTCAGTTTGGAATCATTTGAATAAACTGGACTAACACAAATGAATTTAAATGACCAAATTACCATCAGTGGAAATCTGATGTAACTTAACGGAATCGAATCGTTTTTGAAATCGATCATTATGGCTAAATAAAGGAACAAGTCATAGTTCACTGTAGTTTTCCTCAAATGACATTAAAACCTATCATTTGTTTGGGCGTCTGGAAAGTTCTGGTAATAAGTTGGCCGATCGAAAAATAATTGAAAATTAAAGCCCATTATCTATGAAAATTATAAACCACTAAAGTTCTATCTGATATACGTACATACATACATACATAAGTAAATAAGGGAAGTTAAATAACTTTTAATGGTTTCATTACCCCTTCAGCTTTTGCTTTCAAACCAACTCTATTTCAGTAGATAAATATCAAATTAACAAAACAAAACATAAATGTATTGGTTAAAGATCACGTTGTAGGTAATAGATCTTATTTTTAAAGAATATTTATTAGAGCCCATTTTTAGACCTTAATGAAAGAGCATCTGATAATGACAATGTCTATTATACTATAGAGATTTTGTAGTCCATTACACAGATAAAATACATACACATGTACATACATTTTATATTTATATAAGAGATTCCAACATAAATTTAATCTAATTTAAATGTTTTCATTCTTTTAATACTCACAAGTATAGTTATTAAATTAATTAATTTAAATAGAATGGAATTATGAAAATTAAAAACTTACATACCTATGTATGTATGTATGTATATATACGTATGTATATGTATATAAATTTTTTATAAATGTTATTGAAAATAAAATGAAAACGTACAATATACGAATGAGTATGTTTATTTATACAATATTTTTATTTATAAAATAGCTGCATATTTAATTTACTTGAAATAATTGAAAAAGTGTTTAAAAATAAATATAAACATTTAACTATTTATATCAAAAAACAAAAAACATAACAAAACATATTACATACATACTTATGCATAAATATGTTTTCATATTTAATAAAAAAAAAAACAGTATATTTTAACCATTGAAGCCTATCTAGTACACGTATGTACGTGTATGTACATACATACATACATACATACATACATAAGTAAGTTTATCTCCATTCGTATAATGATTGAAATATTTAATAATTCATTTAATAATTTCATGACATTTGGCACGTTCCAAAGACGACACATTTAATTACTAAATTAGAAAATTTGCATGAGAAAATTAAATTTTAACAGCTTTTGTGTGGTAAGTTACAATTTATTTAATCGTAAACACATCATACAAATTCACAAATCTTACTCTATACTGTATGGACTTTCTTTGTATTACAATGTGTATATAATTTTAAGCTCATATATATGTATGTATGTACGTATGTATGTATGTATGTATGTATGTATGTATGTACATATATAATTATATATATTATTAGACACAATGTTCTTCTTTATAAAATTTCAAAATACATAAAACATTTTATGAGCATCGAATTGCGTGCATCTTTGCACGTACGTATGTATTTGTACGTACTGTTTAGTGTTTACTGCCTACTGTTCACTGCTCTTTGAGATATAATTTAGTCTTAAACCATATTAAAATTAATAAGTTTCATTAACATCTATAGTTACACAATAACAAAAACATTGAATTCCTTGAATTCCAATGGCATTTTCAAGTATGCATGTGTTAATTATGTTAATGCAAAATACGTAATTGTATTTAGAACACAGAAACGGATGTGTATTGTTAATAAAAGAGAGTTAAATTAAACTTTTGGCAATATCGTGAAATCTGTGTATATTTCATACAATATTGTATGTATGTTATCTTATCTGTAAACATAGCTGCCTAAACATAAATCTCAATGCCTAAAGATATGCAATACAAATTAATTTTTAAACTTTTGTTATTTGATTTGTTAACGAAATTAAAAAATTAAAAATATTCTTTTAAATAAAAAAAAAACCATGGCTATGTAATGTAATATTATGTAACATCTGGCATGAATTGATTTAACTTAAACTAGAAAGATGCATTGGACTGAAACGACTAAAATAATACGACGAAAGAATTATAGTATTAATACATTATATTAACTTTTAATAATAATACTAACAAATCATAAGATATGTATGTACATGTTGGAGAGTTATTCTAATATACATGTGTATCTACGACCAAACAATACAGCCAATGAGTAATGAAACTACGTTTTAAAGAAATAAATTATTTTATTTTTATAATATATTTTTCAACAAAAAGAAATACATAAAATATTTTGCTCTTTTTCGCTTTTTTGTATTTTGTTTTTATTATTGAATTTGATAATTTAAATTTTTGAATAACGTACTCGTCTATGGCGGCGACGATTTTTTCGGTTGCAAATTTTTTCACAATCTTCTAGAGATTGAAAAATTTTCTTATCCGGACTGCATCCTAAATATTTGCAACGTTGAGTTTCTGCATCATAATAAATTCCTAAAGTTGACGAACCACATAAACCATTTATTGTAGGTTGACGCTCACATATATCTACGACAGTACCTTTTAAAAAAAAGGAATTGAAAGAAAATCCATAAGAGCGGTTTCCAAAGCAATAAATTCCTATGACTTACGCGTACGATTTCCTGCTCCTTGTGTTGGAAAAACGAAATGTAATAATATACAAAAAAGAAGTACAAAATATTTGCCGTTTAATGAATTCATTTTTTACAAAATACTATTGTGTGGATATTATTTGCCAAACTTTGATAAAATTCTATCCGTTTTCTTGTTAATGCTATTGTATTAAAACAAAAACAATTGCCCATTTGATTATTAATAGTGCAGTAGTAATTGTAATTGTAACGAGTTTAACTTGTGTTTTAAATTTTTTTTTTTTCTTGAGTATAAGATTAACTTCCACTCACAAATGTATTCTCAAGATATTGTAATTTTATTTAATATATTATTATTATTATTATTGTTTTTTTTTTTTTTTTCAATGAATATAAGAAATATTTTACTTAAGTATTTAATGTATTTTTTTAATTTTATTTCTTTTACTTCCACTGCGAATGTTCGCATGTAATTGAATGTCTGCTGAAAAGATTTCGTATTTTTATTAATGGGGTTTAATTGTGATAAGAGGATCGTTACTTCTCAATATTAAAAATTCTTGTAAGAATCTGAAATTGAAAGCATTGTTTTGAAAAGTAAAAACATTCGAAAGAACAAAAGCATGACATCTTAATAGGCAAATGATAACACAAATTTTATTTGTTTGTGTTTTTTTTTCTGAGAGCAAAGAGCACTTTATTAGGGGAATGTATTGATTTTTTTTAGCATTTTTTAATTAATTTTATAAAATAAATTTTTTCGGAAAAATACCTTAATTAAATACTACCAGCCTGTGTTATTCGATGGAACTTTAATTATGAATGTTCGAAATACATACAACGGTTCACGTTCTCATGTTACCTCGTGTTTATAATGAACGCAATTTTAAATACAATTTAATACCCCCAATACAACAAAGAAAAATAATTTAATTAAAATATAAATGATAAGAAGTATGAGCAAGATTTAATAATATAAAAAATTAATATAAAAAATAAACAAAACCAGCTATAAGTGGTTAGAGTAAGACTCCAAAATTTTTCTTTTTTATTTAATTTGCAACCAAAGTATTATTTCAATTGTCATTCTCGTCTTAAATCTTGTATACGTCGAGTGCCGTGGACGCAAGTGGCTAAGCAATCCTGGAGCGAGCCAAAGCTTTGTCCACCCATTAAACGACAGCCTCCAACGGTGTATTTCTCACAGTTATTCATTTGAGCATCGAAATAAAATCCTTCAATTTCAATTGTACATATACCTTCAGATCTGGGCGGAGGTTGTAAACAAATATCTGCGTACACAAGTTCAAATGCTCAATATTACATTCTCGTACTCGTTATATGTTTCATGAGAAATTAATAAAACAAAAATTGATTACAAAACTTACTTGGAATGCCCCAACTACGTGTTTCAATATTAATAAAGCAATTCGATGCGATTGAGAAAACTAAAAGTGCAGTTACGAATTTTGGCATTGTATTCTGTTTAATCTGGATGATACCAATTAAAAGCTCTTTTTTTTATTATAAAAATAAAAATATCAATAATTTTCTTTTGCTCGCTCTCGGAGAATACTTGACGCAACAACGAACTGAGTCTTACTCTATATAATATCAAAATAATCAGTGTTTCAAAAACAAGCTTCACACTATACACAACGTAATAGAGACATCATCATCTTATCAGCGCAACAAGAAGAACATGAGCAAGAAAACACTTTTAATTGAAATACAGCGAATGACCGCATGTTCGGACGTATTACGCACATAAACTATACTAATCACAAAAAGTGTATAGCCAAAGATATTAAATCTATGTCATAAAAGTATGTACATGACACACCCTTGACTTAATCTAGTAAATTAACGCCTACAAGAGATGCCTTACTGCAGATGTAGTATGCATATAACGAACATGACAAAATAAAGAAAAATCTAAATTAGATTAAATTTTTTTCAAACATTTGTAGGCTATTTACAGTGACAGTGATAGTCTTTATTGAAAAAATTTTTGTGAAAACAAAATAAGTTTTTCAAATTTTTAAAAACAATCTAACCCCTTGAACTAAGGGGACTTGTTCCCGAGAATCATGTATTCCTACGTAACACCTGTCTTTTTCGCCGAGCACATCTGTTTATGGTGTATTGGGCAGTGGATCACACACTTGGGCAGCACTATTCATATGTGGAACTGCCTTCCTGCAGGGGTCTTTCCTGCCACCTATGATACAAAAAGATTCAAACCTAGTGTCCACAAACACTACTCCCTCCTTCCTTCTTCCCATAACATATTTTCCTAGTTCCAACACAATGCACTGCATGAGTAGGGTCCGTCCCCTAAGTGTTGGTAGTACAAAAAAAAACAAAATTAATAAAATTAGGATTTTTAGACTCGGTTTTACAATATTAAAAAAATAAACTTTATTAAACAAGTTTAGCTTTAAAAACAATACAAAAACACGAAATTAACTTACTATTAACAGAGAATGTACGATACTATATTAATAGAGAGGGCAATCTGTGTGCCAAAGTTATAATTACTTATTACAGCAACTCATTCATATGAATATCTTTGCGAACGGCATTATTAAAACCTTCCTTGTAACGATACCAAATGGGACTTTTAACAATTGGATCAGATTTGGCTAGAAAACAAAATATTCAAGCGTAAAATTAGCATTTAATAAATATACACAATGCAAACAAATGCCTCACACTTAACATTATGATTCAAAGTTAACCGGCTGACTATAAGCACACATACAGAGCCTTAAATTGCCTAATTCACAGAACTCTTTTATCGAAATTTATTACAATTCGTTCGTATTCGCTTCGTATATTGTATATTATTTTCAAAAACGATCAAAGAATTTAATTTTTAAAGCTCTGTACATGTACATACATACATACATATGTACGTATGTATTTGAAGTCAAAGTAAATAAACGATGTAAAATGATTACAATGAAAATAAAGAACAGAATCGAAAAGCAACAATGCAAACATACAAAACAATATTTATTCGTTCTTTATTGTTGAACAACAACAATACTTACATTCTTCTCCCAACGCGTGTGCGGCAGTTTTACGTTGTATACGACCGAAGAAATCCTTAGAGACCTGCAACGTTAGATATTTAGTGCTTGTATTGAAATTGATTTTATTATTAGCATTAGTGTTAGTATCCACATTTATAACATAACCAAACGAGAAAGAAATGTGATTGTAGTAGATAAAGTAACATTTTATATTAAAATATTTTTACATCACTTTTTTTTATTTAAACAATTGTAAATAATATCTTGTTGAACTTGTAAGTTAGGAGCAACTTTATATGGAATTTTATTTTCAATTTAACTTTAGAGTCTCATTTGAAACCGAGCATAACATTGTTACTCAATGTACAAGCTATCTTGGCACGAATACACCTTTTTTTGTTAGATTATATGTTTTTTTTTTGCTTTTTTTTGCATTTTTTTCTTTTGTTTACACAGCAAATAGCACTGAGATTTGATTTCAATTTCACAGGACAATAAAGACAATGAATTTTTACGAGCTACTTATTATTAAGACAATGAATATTTATTTTACACTTTTTCATTGTTTTACGATCTCAAATTTTAATACTTTATTTCGCAAGAAGAATATATATATGTATGTATATACATATGTATGTATGTACATATCGCACTTGTTTCTCCAAACTGAGTTAACTTAAAATATAGAAATTTTCAATAGGAGCATAACAAAACATTTTTTGGTATATAAGTTTAAAACAAAAGGGGCAAAAGAATATAGTTATATACACATATATGTATATATATATATACTAATTATTTAAGTTGTTAATAGGTAGAGTTCCAAAAGCAATTTAGAAAGCAAATGATAAATTGATAAATAATCAATATGAAGGGAAAATAATTCATATACATATTCAGACTTTTCAGACACGGTCAAAATCAAAACTTCAGAAGCCTAGAAAACAACGAGACGATACAATCGATACATCATAAAATTTTAATTACAACTAGGATTCTTAATGATTTGAAATTTTTTTGGCAGCAAAAACATCAAAATATATAATTAAAATAATTTTCACAATTGGATACAGAGAAGTACAAAAAATTATATTTTTATCATAATAAAGGTTTTCATTCTAAATCTACTAGAATTCAATTAGATTCCGACGACGTATAAGAAGTCTTGATGAAATCTACTAGATTTTGTTCGAAATTTCATAAGTAGATGATTTCATTCAGTAGCAAACGGAATGTTAAACTTACAATTATTTATATATAATTTTACGTTCATTTTTATTTAGTTCTAAAGTAGGTTCATTCCGCTTGAAATACAGAACATGGATATTTGATTTATTTATTTAGATTGTAACTAATGGATATAAACCAATATTTTTAAGCAACAACAACATATAATATATTTATATAATTTTAATAAAATATGTAAGAGAAAAATCTGAAATACTGAACTCTTCTATTCTAGCCAACAATTCAAATACTGCACGCACTTTAAATATTGTATTTGAAAACTTTTTAAAATTTTTTCTGAACACGTTTCTACTAAAAATAGTTTTTTTCTTGTGTTCACAAAGAAAAACTAAAATCAATCCATAATCCATGCATTTCGCATGTAAATGGAGGGCAAGTAATTTTAAATTTTTACGTCAATGACTGTAGTTTTAGAGAATAAATGGCCTTATAAAAAAGCCAACATTGTGTTAGTGTATGCATGTCTGTGTAACAGATAAAAAGAAGTAATGAAAAGAATATTAAATTAACTTACCGCATCAGTATTTGCGTTGCTTTTAGCTGTTGCTTCAATTCGTTTCGGTTTAAGTCGTTGCAAATGATTGGGTAAATTTGTAGGTGATGTATTTTTTAATGGTTGTTGTTTCGATGTTGCACTCTTATTTGGTTCAGATGTTTTTGGTGTAGAGCGATGAATGCGCTCTAATTCTACTTCACGTGCCACTAGCTGTCTACCGAAATATGATAGACTGACGCCAGAAAAACCTGGAAATTGCATAATTGCATCGATATCTGGTTCCATTCGATATATATAGGGACCATCTGCCGATTTAACTTGTGTATATGTTATTCCCAGATCGACCATAATTTCCACACAATGTTTCAAATCCAATTGCTCCCTGAAAATGGTTGTTTTTATAAGCTACGTTTAAATTCTATTAATTTAAACAACGATTACTTACTTTTGTGATAATAGCTGAATGGCAACCGATCTCAACTGCGGGGACAATACATATTTTAAGAGTGGTACCGTTTCCAATAATATTACACTGCCTTGACCAATACCTACTGTACTGCTGGTAAAAGATTTGCGTAATGATTGAAATATATTCTTTTGTGTGGTCAATTTTTGCTGAAACTGTAACAAAAAAAAAGGAAAGATTTCAGAACGATTTGATTATAACTGGCCTCAGGAGTAGAAAAGTAATTAAAAAAATAAGTGTAGATGAGATGACAAACTGTAAAAATAGAATGAGTTGATGGACAATTCTTTTGAAAAGGCTGAATATGAAATTACAAAGTGTAAAATGAATTCATTTTACTTCTTTCTTTCATTTTATAATTTTGTTGGTCCTCTTTGTTTTGTTTTTTGTTTTTGATTTTCTCTTTTTATATCATCTTATTATGCTTCTGCAACACATTTAATATCTTGATTGCATTTTATTCATTGAAATCCGAAAAAAATCTACTTATACATGTCCTAAAGACGCAAAGATTAAAAAAGAGACTTTAGAAATAAAATGACATTTACAAAATGAATTGAAGTCTATTCATTCGCATTCATCAGCCAGCAGTTATGGAATTTTAAAATATTTATAAGCATTCACAAAACCAACATACGAAATAATGGTACCATAAATGATAATTGTACTGATTGTGATGATGGTTGGAAATGACAGAAATTATGATATAAAAGCGAAGAATTTAAAATCATGACTTGTTTTTACCTCGTATCCTTTGGTGGGGAAATTTATTTTAGGCCATGCCAGTGAAGCAAAAAGTAAATGCCATACAACGAAGCCATATTGTAAATAAGGATAGACGACATAATTTTGTAAATGATTAATTTGATTCTGTATTGTATCCGAGAAACAGAACCACTGAGCAGCTTCGACAACACCTTTTAAATTTGGATCGGGCATTTTTTGTTGCAAATAGTTTTCGAAGACACCTTGTAAAAGACTAATGGAGGAAAAATAATAGACAATAATAAAATATAAATCATGTTGATAAAATAAAAAAAAAATACCGTGGGTAATCACCGCCTGCATGTACAACATCGAGAGTATGTCGTACTCGGGTGCTTATGGACATGTCAGTCATGGTAACTTGAGCCTCTTCTTCGCCACGTACTTGCGTTAATTGCCGTTTCGGTCGTTGAATCTAGTTGAGATAAATTTTAAAATTTTCACTATTAGATTATTTGTTCGATTTGAAAAATATTTCTTCACCAACTCTAAATATTGAATTCCAAACATCAAATAAACCCTGATGACGATCTTTTTGCCCCAAATTGTTGTTAAGAACATCTTGTAACTTTAAAGCATTTTTTT
This sequence comes from Sarcophaga subvicina, assembly GCA_936449025.2. NCBI lineage: Eukaryota > Metazoa > Arthropoda > Insecta > Diptera > Sarcophagidae > Sarcophaga > Sarcophaga subvicina. The sequence goes on along the minus strand of OW388082.2, from coordinate 121,483,904 downwards.
GGCCACTAAATTTAAATGAAAAAATATATATCTTTAAAGGGACTTTTATAATATGAATTTAACACTGATACAAACCTAAAAAATTGCATTGTTGATATGCAACACCGTACATCGTTGCCTGATTTCTCAGCCAAAGCTATTAAAGTACCAAAATCAGTTTTTAAACGTTCACTTTGAGCTACTTGCACTAAGCGTTCAGCCAAACGGGCTGAATCGATGGGAGGAAATGTAACAACAAACGCTATTTGTCTAAGCGGTCTCAAAGCGGGATCATAAACGTCATTACAAATACAAATTATTGGTCGTTTTAGCACATTGTGGTTTGCTTTGCTACCTTTAGCTTTACCTTTAAGCTGAACACTATCGGTAACGAATTTTACGAGAAATTCAATAGATTGACGTGGTGCACCGTCAATTTCATCTAAAATAGGATGTTTTAAAAATGAGTACATTGTATGCATACTTTTCCACATAGGCGTACATTACCCAATATAATACAGTTTGGTTTTTTGGACTCATTCATAACGGATGTCATTTGGGTACCATTCTCAAGAGCCATTTTAAAAGCTTCAGGACTTCGATCATCAGAGGCATTTATTTCACGTACAATGTAACCCGCATGTCGTGCTATAGTGTGGGCTAAAGTTGTTTTCCCCAGTCCAGGTGGCCCACATAACAATGCTACTTTCTGTACAGGTCGACCAAGTTCATCGACATTTGTGTTAAGCAATTGTTTTGATTTTCGAGAGCGCCAACCACCAGTTGATTCAAATCTACCAGTTCGTTTATTAAAACTATTCAGTTCTCCACTACTGTTTGCGTTGTCCTGCAATGCTTTGAATTCTCTGAGTGGAAATTAAAATGAAATCAAAATATATATAAATTTATTTAAATATTGAATTACATATCAAGTAATGTTAAAAGCATGTAAATAAATACTGGGATTTAAGTTGTCGCCACTGTATATTGTACGAACTATTTAAATAGTTTGTAATTAAAATATATTTTGGAAAAACTCACTTGCCAAATACTACTTTATCCCACATTTTCAACCAGTACAATAAGCTTCGATTTGTCATTTCATCTGACAAAAGATCCACATATTTTCTTGGTTTATATTTTTCTACCCATAAACGATTTTCTTTATCAGCTGTTGGCTCAACAACAATTGGTTGTAGTTGTTCTTGAATGGAGACTTCTTTATTATTTAACCTCTTTAGTGTCAGTTCATTTGCTTCTTCCCAAATTTTTTCTTTATTTTCTCCCAATAAGCTGCCTATACAAGGTGCTGCTTTTATTTCATTGATTGCCTTCGTTTCATAATCGTTTGAATGAAAGCGAACGTATACAGTTTCACCATCACTTCGTCTAAGAGGTATAAATGGCCACGGGGGTACTGAATAAGACAGATTTCTCATTTTGAACGCATGCAATGCCTCTAAACGGGAAATATCATCTTTACGGACTGCTTTGCTTTGTTCTTGTAATTTTTTGCGAGTTTCCAAAATTTTCTCAATCATTTCAAAATCGCGCTCTTCCTCTGTGCGGGCCTTTTTGGCTTCGGGATCTTCATAAGTTTCGTCACCAAATAAATCATCAATGTTACCAAAAAGATCCCTTTCTAGGCGTTTGCGTTTGCTTGAAACCTTTTGTAATTCTTCCAATGACTTGTTGGCCGTCGAAGGTGTGATATCGTCATTGTTATCATCATCTTCGTATTGGTGACTCTCCAAATCAGTCACCACTTCCTGTATGGGGGCCAATATGTTCTTCTTCGAGACAATGGGCGTAGAAGCTCCTCTGGTATGGTGTTGTTGTTGAGGAGTACCAAACAAACGCCTATTAACGGGAGCGCTCAAAGATGAGATAAGAGAATCATCTCCACTAAAACTAATGTGTGGCAATTGAGGAGAATTCAAAGTGATCTGATTTGCCACTGTGGGCGTTCTTGTAATAGCTGGTTGAAAATCTGAAAGTATATCCCGGTTATAAATAACACTTGTGTGCTGGAAAGACACAATTCACATGCATTACCATTTTGTTCCTCTTGGGGAAATTCATTCATTAACTCGAGTTCATCTTGATATTGTAATTCAAATTCCTCATTCTCATCAGGATACTGATCCATTTCTCAATTTGTTTATTTGGTTGTTGATTGATGTTAATTTCTTTTTTTAATTGTTTGATTGGTTTATAAGTTTAGGACCATTTTGTTTATTTGGCGCCTTTTCCATGTTTTGTTTTGCTACATTTTCATAACATCTTAGTTTTGACACTTCTTTTACCAAAATTTCTTAACAGAGTTGATTTACATTGAAGGGGATGTTGTTGTCATCTATGGCTCCGCTAACTGAATGGGGAATTACTTATTCCAGACACACGCCGATTAATTCATCACAGACAGTACAATGAATTATGAAGATACAGTACCCATTTCGAATAGCAGCACTTTGGTGAATGTCGATTTTATTCACCACACCAACAAAAATTCACCACACAAAAAACTCACTCAATAGAATCTCAGCTCACCATAAAAACTCATTACACCCACCTTTAAAAAATTCACCTCACACGCTAAAAACATGCACACAGAAAACCACTTCAGCCACACCATGCATGTATAATCACAGACACGAACCTCACACAGCGCACAAACACAACAAAAACCACCCATCAAGATACAAATTTTTCTTACAAGAAAAAGTCGTCGGGTGTTTTATTTATGCAAACAAAACACGAAAAAAGAATATGCGAATTATGTGGTGGCTGGCCAACAAATAGAAGAGATGGGCATTTATTTACGAATTTTAAAACTACCAAAATTTGGTTCAGAAAAATAATTCTTCTGATATATATAGGCATTATATTTTCTTTCAGGTTTTCCAACGGGAACATACAATATGTATGTGTGCGCATATCGCTATAAGAAAACAGAATTTTTTGCTTCAAACCATATTAACTTTTATTAGGATCCATATTTTTTGACATGATTTTTTTTTGTTTTTTGAAAAGTTTCCTTCACGCTTTCATAGTACATTTTCCTAAGTTATTTTTATTTATAACAACATTTAATTTTTATATACTTATTAATCTATGTATACATACAGATTTGAGTAATGTAACAGAGCAATTAACAAAAAATAGTACTCATTTAATGCGAAAATATCACAATATGCAATAAAATACATTCTTACGTATACACACATACAAATTGTTTAATTGGCATAATTAAAAAAAAAAATTATAATATAATAAAAATAAATCATATACATACATACATATATGCTAAAAAAATATATTTATTCTACATAAAAAATATCGAAATGTATCGGAAGTAAAAATGAAATTTTATTAGTAAACCGACCGACACATCATTATTTGCTTTCATTATAATCGAGACTAAAGTGATGAAAACGATTTGGCAACAAATTAATGAGGGCACCACAAAGCACATTCAAATTTATTTCTTCATTTTATAACCCTCAGGAAAACCGTAACTGTCGGCTTCTGGAAATATCAAAAGAAAATTTTATTAGTTGCACGTACAAAGTAAAAAATTATTTGTATTTGAATTTACTTTCAAAATCAGGAGTATAAGAATTGAAAAATTCGCCTAACAACTTGCCGGGCGGCAATTCCCAGGTAGCAGTACCGCCATATTTCGCAGGTAAAGCTGATGCATCAATATGATTTGTCAATGATTTGAAATCCTTGCCGTGGAAGAAAATCTAAGAAGATCAGCAGCAGAATATTATTAATAAAAACTAAATGTGGTTCGAGGCTAAAAAAATGCTTACACGTTTCCTAAGTTTCTCTCTGATGAAGGGCTTGAATATGTTAAATAAGATATTGAAAATGTATGAATTGTTGACAATATGAACGCCTTTCAAACGCATGCATATACAATCCTGTACATAATCCAATAACATGGCGGCAAAATTTGGTGTAAATTGCATAACATGACCCATAGGAAGATCTTCAACATCTATGATAACAACGGCTCCACATATTTGTGAAAGAGGTTCAGCCATTGAGCCCAGCACTGTTAGTTGTATGCCACGGAACATATCGTTTAATGGAACTTTCGAGGGTTTCCATTTCTCTGTTAATGAATAAAAAAAGGCAATTTTTAAAGAGTCACATTATGCATATTGGTTTTCTAGAAATAAATAAATTATTACTTCCGGCATGTAAAACTAAAATTCGACGTCCATGTTGATCTCTGTTTGGCAACAATTCCAAGAGTTCAGCTTCGAAAACATTTTGCAGTTTGCCGGGTAAAACGTTACTGCATGCATCACCATATTTAAGTTTCATGTTGAAGAAATTTTTTATCTAAAAAAATAGCACAATAAGTTATGTTATGTTGTTATACATATACGAGTATGTATGTATATAGATAATGGATATGGAAATATAGAAGAGGTAAGAAATTATTTTAAAATGTACAAAAAAAAACATTTTCCCGTTCAACGGGAAGATTACATAAATTTAGAAAATGTTTCATCAAATTACAAACGCTGTGAAGCGAAGAATGTGTTCTGGTGCCTAAACCGATATTGTGGCAGTGTTATTATTATGAAAACAAAATACTTTATTTCAATATTTTATATTCTATTTTCGAATACTTTTGGATCTAAATTGAAAAAAATTTTAAATTTATGTATATCGAAATCTTCTCGCAAATTGTTCGTACTTTTGACCTAGTGAGAAAATTTAGCGGAAATTATACATATCTCCGAATGAAATAAAAACAGAAGAACTTGATTGTTTTCTATCGATACGTGAAATTTTTTTAATTTTATCTGAAACCTGGATTTGTAAAATTTTATTCACAAAAAAAAAATAAAAATTTTATATTTTACTCACCCGTTTCAAAGCACTCTCTGGATAGAAGTGGGTCGGTCTTAAAAACATTTTCATATATTCGTCATCCATGGGCAAATTTAAATGTGGTTCAGCTGAAATAAATGCAATCAACAAAATTAGTTAGGTACGCTGTTCCGTTTATACGACGCATGCTATAAAAATTGTTTACCTTGTATAAGTTCTCTAAGTTTCTTCATCGCCTCTTCAACAACTTCGGGTGTTTCGCGTAATTCTTTTTGTGCAATTTCCAGTGCCCATTGCGGTGGTTCTTCTTGTTCCATGCGTATAATTGCTGACCCCAAATCAATATAGGCCATTTTGTTATCATCGTAACTTAAAGCTTCAGGTTTTCCCATTTTGAATTAACGTACTTAGTATATTCAATTGTAAAAATCTTTAAAGAAAAAAAAAATTTGTTTGTGATTAAATACGATTTACTTCTTCTTAAATATTATATACGTATCGTAGTTAACGACAATATTTTTTGTATGAGAATACGAATATATGAAATTGTTCATTCGAAGAACAACAAAAAAAGCTTTAAATATCAGCATAGAACAAAAAGGATAGATTTGAGAGTTCACCAAAAGTCTATATCGATTGTAAAACAGTTCTGTTTTCTGACGAATACAAGATCGATTTAAAATATCCAAATTCAAAATAATACGGGTACGTCGCGTTCATCAAGGCGTTTGCTATTAAATATTAACTTAAAATATTTGTTTTCTCAATTCCAAGGAGCAAACAACAGCATTCGTACTACATCCAAAGGGTTTCGTGGCACTTGATTCCTCGTATTGTTAAAAAATTCAGACAACCGTGAATTTAAGTTGAGCGATTTTAGTGTCTGTCTGGTGTTCTTTGATTGTATAAGAAATTGTCTCGTCAACTCGGTGGAATTTTTTGTCTGAGTCTAAAGTCTATATGGCAGTTTGATTAAAAATTATAGGCTTCGGATTTGCAATAAGGATTTCTTTCTCTCTCTCTCTCTCTCTCTCTCTCTCTCTCTCTCTCTCTCTCTCTCTATCTGTCCCCAAATAATATCATATTGAGTGAAATTGAAAAATTTGTTTAAATTTAAATAAAAGTTTTCAAAAAGTTGACTTTGCTATTTTTAGGCATCGTTATTATTTGTTAATGAAGAAAACCAATATAAAAGAAACATTTTTGGTTTTTGTTTTCTAGTTTTTGTACTTTGGCCCTGTATTTTAAGTTTGAATTAATTAATGATTTCTACTCATTTACATTAAATACAATGAATTTAGGAAGATATTTATTATTTCGTTAAAATCAAAAAGAAGATGAACAAAAAACAAAAATAAAGAAAATTTTTGCAATGTGTATTCCGCACAACTTTAAAGTGTTAATTATACCATAGTACTACAGTACAGCGAATGGCGTTTTTGCTTTTAAAATATGAATTTTGCTTATGAATATATATATATATGTATACATATATCGGTGAATTATAATGATTGATAATAAAATGTTAACTAAAATTAAATCATTTTAAATAAAATTGTACATTTTTGATTATTTAAAACGAGTGGAGGATGAAACGATTGTACTGCTTTAGTTTTGCTTAGCCAAGAGAAGCTATGGATATAAATTTTTGTTTGTTGGCAATTTTTAGATCGTATTTCAAATACTTAAAAGTATGGCACGCATACAATTTACATGCATACTACATATGTACGTATATATCTATGTATGTACATAAAATAACATACCCGATTTTAGCGCAACAAAACAAAAGATATTAATTTAAATACAATAAATAAATAAATATATTTATTTATTTCAAGATCAATGTTCGTTCGTTCGATAAAAGTTGACGGCATTAACCTAAACCTGAATTTTTAGTAGCTCTTTTCCACTTTGCGTTTAGTTTTGTTTTTAATTGGTTTTGTTTTTTGCAGACAATGTGATACATTTTGCCATTTAGTGTTTTCATTCATATATTAATTATGTTTATACCACATACATAAATAAAAGTATGTACATCCATGTGTTCGATTTTCGTATGAAGTTACGAATCGTATGAATTGTGAATCTTAATAGTGAGTGATAAAAGTCTGTCGTCGTTCATCTTAAATGCATGCACACAATATAATTTGATCATTTCCGAGTATAAGTTTTTGTGCAAAATCATTTTACTTAATTAAGGGATTTTTTCATACACTTATTGAAAATTTAAAAAAAAAAAAAAAAACCAGAAACAAAAAACCTTGATGATGAGTTTTGTATTTTCTTACTGATGTCTTTTTTGCTGATGTCTCTGTATTTTTTTAAGGCCGATGCCAGTCAGTTATTCGCTATTGCTGTTTTTATTGTGGTGGTTGACTAAAAGTCAAGGTCAAGGTTTTGTAAATAAAATTGCTGATTGAAATATTTCGGGTGATTTATGGGTAATTGAGTCGTTAGTATACACAGTCTACATTTAGTAAGTAGTACAACATCAGTATCTTTAACCGTCACAGATCATCATCGTAACACTAATAAAATCTTTAAATATTCGCTTTATCACACGTACAAACGTTTAAACGTAAAAATTATTCACAATTATGAAGAACAGCAAAAAAAATATTTGTTTTGCCAATTCACTTTCATTACCAGTTTTGTTACTATTTTTATTGGCATGTATATACTATATACATATGAACATATGTTGTGTATATACATATGCATGTTTCTGTAGTAATTGTTTAATTAAAAATCAATCATATTTCGAATATTTTCTTCTTTAATCGAATATTTTCTTCTTTCTTAATCGAAATCGAATCCGAAATTATTATTATTCTTTTAATTTTCTTATTTTCCCTCTAATATAGTCAATATATGTAGTTGGTTAGTTATTAAATGATAACTTAAATATTTTTAAATAGTTGCGAATATAAAAACTTCAAGAACAGCTTTTTCACATACAAATACACACAAAAAATTTCTTTTAAATTCGTCGTATTGCAGTGAATAGTGTTTTGGCTTACTAGACGACAAGAGCTCGAGAGTACAAACCTTAGGCTATAATGTACGTATGTATGTATAAATGCGAGTACATATGTAGATAATGTCTTAAAAACGATTACAAATACGAATAATTTTAAAATGTTAACACTTAAAATAAAAAGAATCCTGCAACCATTGTAGGATGATAATATTTAATTACCACTTTTGTTTTAGTTTTTTTTTTAATTTTTTTTTATTTTTTTTTTTTTGTACAATTTGATCTTGTTACAACAATACAAATGATTAATAAAATTGAATACGAATTATTTTAAATTCACATTTTGTTCATAGAACAACAATACAAAGATTTAATGTTAATTTAAAAGTATTATACGCGTTCAACGTAGTAAGAAATGTGGTTTAATTGTAAAAGCTAAAACAATTAATTATGAATTCAAAGCAATTACCGGATTGTCAATTGTCGTTGAAAACACTTTTTTTTTAATCACTCTGGCTGGAAGTGTTCGAACGAAAATGCAATAAAACTTTAATCAATTTATTTAGCAAATGCAATCTATAATTGAATAAATTTCAAAATATATCAACGGAAAATTATATATTAATTATTGGTATACGGATTATAGGATAGAAATCGAGCGATAAGATTATTCATTTTTGATTAAAGCCAATACATACATACATACATATATAAAAATGATATTATTACGAGTATTAGCATCAAAATGGCATATTTTATTGTATATTTAACGGCGTTTCGAAATGGCAAAATTTCTAATTGTCAAGAGAACAAATGTAAAGTGCATGTACATATGTGCGTGATCCATCAAAACAACAAATTCTCTTGTGAATAACATTGTTTAAGAAATCATTTCCAATTCATTTTAAAAAGAATTTATTATTACCAGATTCGTGTGTAAGCCGCTTTTTCAGCTTTAGATGTTTATTTTTTATTGTCTAATTTCTTAAACAACCATAAACTGTGCAATTTGTATAAAATTTATTTCTATTTGCCACGGGCAATTTTAATCCGACTAGTTCCTTGGGTCAGTTCTGTTCATTTAATTATCGTATGACCACCAATAACAAACTGGTTTAAAAACCTTTAATTAATTGAATTTAAAAAGTTGTAAAATTATTTCGCAAAGAAAAAAAGTGTTTTTTTTTTTTTAATTACACAAAGAAATTTTACATTAATCTCAATAATTTCATAAATTAACTGAAATTATTATTGATTTACAGTGTCTTTCATTTAAGTAAGATAAATTCAATTTAATTTAATTATACCATTTAAAGTGGTGATGCAAAACCAATTACTGAATAATTATTATTTTTATTTGGATTCGTTCGTTCTCTATTGCTTTTTAACAATTCATTTTTATAGTCGAGTTAAGAAATTTATTCATTTTTTACTACGCACATGTAAGTTTTGTGTCTATAATTATACTTTAATTTAAATAATAAGATTACATATAATGATTTATAATAAAGTTTTTAAACGAAACGAAACGATACGATCAAAGTTGACTACAAATATAATTTATATACTGGATATATGTATGTATGTATTTATTATAATGCAAAGTGCTGATATTAAAATCGCTTCTATTATAATCTATTTTTAAAAAGTACTTCCGTTTGAAAAGAGATAAATTTCCCGAAAAGAAAATCTTTTTATTTTTGCAATATGATTCGTTATATCCATATATCTACATGTGTATATACGTACATATGTGCATATACGTATATGTTTGTATATAATATTTTATTTGCTGTAATAACTCTAGAGTCTAGAGTCTAGATTGTGAAAAAGTTGTTGTGTACGAGAGTTTGTTATTCGTTGTATGTTGCATAAGAAATATTTCGTTAAACAAGTTTCGATTGTTGTTGTATGAAAAAAAAACAAAAAGAATTAAAAATACACAGAATAAGTTTAAAAACAAAAGCCATACAATAATAATAATAATATTATTATTTCAATATTATTGTAGACACACAAACACTCGCTGACAATCACATTCAGAAAGATACGATTTCTATAACATATGTACGTATGTTGTTGTATGTTGTTGTTTTATGAAGAAGAAAATAAAATATTTTTTTTTATTTTTCAGAATTTTAAAACAATAAAAAAGAAAACTGGTTAAACACGATAAATTAATTGTTTTCATATCCAGCTCTTAATCATTTTGCTTTGAAACAGTAATAAAAAGAATCTAAGAAATTTATTCACTCCGACTATCAAAAGCCCTTTGATCTCTGTGTTACGATTATTTGGACTGATACAGAGTGGATATCGTGAATTAATCGGCTGGCCAAGGAGAACCACTTGAAGTTGTAGATGAATTAAATCTAAGCAACGTCTCAATGGAAAGCAATAGATGATGATGCATGGTATCAGTACAGTACACATAAATAATTAATAAGAGTTAATAATATTCGATCAATAGTACAGATTTCAGTTGAACATTGATATTGTATTGGAATTAAATTGAATGAAAACAATCAAACAATTAAATGTTTTATAGATCATATGAAAAAATTAACTCTTATGCGATGCCTATACGTTACGATTTGTTATACAACAAAGTTGAATACACAGGTTGGTCAATTGCTTCACACGTTTCGAATTTACAACCAACTTTACTTATAAATTGTTTTTGTAGCTATACTGGCAAATATATCATCAGGTTTTTCTATTTTCTGGTTCGATTTGAGGCTTTGAGAAACTGAATGCTACTGAATTACTCGGGGTTTTAATTGAAGAAGAAGTTCTTAAATTTTAATAATATTGATGAATATATAAACTAACGTTTACGGTTATTTTATTGTTTTTGAAAAATACAATAAAATTCAAAATTTCAATGTGAAACTTTTTTAAAAATCAGCAATTTGAGGAAAATTAATTAAAAAGTTATTTAAATCAAAAACGAAAACTATGTAATTAAAAAAAAACACATTTTGTTGATCTTATTCAACACACATTGGAGTAAAAATACACAAAAGACACTATCATAGGCGTAGGATTATTAGTAATTGTGGGAATGCTCAACATCGTCCCGGGTTAATTCATTAGTAAAAACCGATGGCAAAATTACTACGGAAATGTACCACTTACAAGGATATTCCAGCAAGTCAACAACGACCCGTAGCATAAATCTCGAGTCGTAAAATGTTGAATTCAAAAAAAAAATATGTTTCTGTTTACGTGTAGTGGAGCTCAAAATCTCGTTTAGGAAACTGCAGTCAATTAACCTAATAATAATTTGCAATCTGGGATATTATTCAGGCAGAATGGAATAATATTACAGCTCAGCAGTGTTCGAACTTAGTATAATGTCAATACAATCACAGACTCAACATAAAAGGTATGCAAATATTTTCGATAAGAAATAAACAAATTTAATATTAAATTTTTCTTAATCATTTTTCATACGCATTAATTATTTGAATGAATAATTGTTTGAGAAGAATTTAATCTATTAAAACAAAATACCTTCAACCATAATATTAATTTTGTTTCTGTCGTGTAACACAATTTTTTTTTTATTTTTTTCCCTTAGGTTAAGGATTACATTAGATGACAGCAAAAAAACTGTTGCAGGTAGCAAAATTACAATGATTCGTTGCCCTGCTAATGAGATCATCTAAACAATTATTTCTAGTAACATAGACCCTTAACAATAATCATTGTAAGAAAGATTTTTTCTATTTTGATATTCGAAAAATGTTCGAATGAGTAAATATGAAAACGATAAAGTGTAAAATGTTACATAGATAGTGTGTAATAAATGTTATGGCACACAAAAATCGTCTGTTTTCGATTTCATGATTACGTCCATATTATTACAATATACCTGTTGAGTGAAAACTTTTTATAACGAACAACAAATACCATTCATTCATCCATTCATGGTTTCTTTTTTTGCGTACAAAAGAGAAAAAACTAAAAAACTTAAATGAATTTAAAATAAATAGAAAAAGAAATAACACCACAACGCAAAGCTAATGTAAATTGTAGCGTTTCAGTCAGTCAGTCAGTCGGTAGGCAATATCATAATAAAATTGTATACATGTGTACACGTTGCTGCTGTAGATGGCTAGAAGAGGATGAATGTAACTCTTGAACACACTTTTTTTCAATTATTCATGTTTACGACTCCGAGTCGAGTTGAAAACACTTTGTGTGTCTCGATTTTATTAACAGCATGAATAAAATAACTCTGCGGAAATTTCGTAAGATTATAAATAGATAGAGACGGTTTAGGCCAGTTTTTTTTCTTTCTTTAAACGCAACATCACGGTTATATTCATATGGTCACTTTGCTACGACTTACCACACTATTTATAAATTGTTGTTGTACTATCGTTTGTTTCTGTTAAAACTTTTTAATTTTTTTTAAATGAAATTAATTTCTTTTGTTTTCTTCAGAAATAGTTACTAAAAATTAACACACTGTCGTTGTGTTAATTAATCGATCGCACGTTGTAATGGTTAAAATGAATCTTTAAACGATTTATATATTATTGAACGTATTTAAACGAAACGAATTAATCTCACTTGAGGTGAGCAGGTAACTGACGTTCTACTCCGTTAAGCCACTGATGTATACAAAAATAATCAAAGTCGTATCAAGGCAAAATCGTACTTAGAGTGAGATATTGTGGAAAAAAAAGAAAAATAGATAAACACACTCAAATTGAGTCATTTCGATTAACAATCAACTTCTTGAGTAAAGAGAAAACTTTAATAAGAGCTGCCAAACTGTTGACAATTTTTAAAATGGGTTTGAATTCCGTCTTACAATCTATTTTAGTGAAACAAGAGATTTTAGATGATGATGATCTCAAGAAAATCTCAAAGTCCGCTGCAATATGTTCACAACCGACAATATCAAATGTGCTTGTCTTTAGCAAACTTTTTATTATCAATTCTCATGAAATACTATCCAATGGCAAGTACATATTCATAAATAAAAATAACTACAAACAATTATCAAGAACTAGAACTGCTAGCAATAGCAGTATCTTGGATTAGTTATTTAAAATTATTCAACAAATTAAAATTAAACCTAATAATAATATATGTATCTCCAAATACAGAATAATATAAATACATACATACATACATATGTATTGTTCTTAGTTTTTTTTCATGTTAAACATTTTTACATAAAATCGTTTGAATAATTGCTTAAACTTTTTATCAAATCGCATTCGATTAATAAATATCTAATTCCAACTACACTTGGCAACTCTTATTTGGAAAGCACATATTGAACTTGGCTTATATAGTTAAAGCTACTCTTTTATCAGAATTTCTCTTTCACAGAAATACAACAAGAAACAAAAGATTTTTGAATATTTTAAGCCTCTCTTTTATCGTCATTTGTTTATCTCTTTTACAAAATTACTGTTATTCGTTCTCTTTTAAACTTATCCCCCATTTAAAGAATCAAAAAAAAAAAACTAAATTGTAACGCTTAGGTGTCTAATTTTCTATATCCAAACAATTTTTTCGAAAAAATGGAAAAAAACCCAAACAACTGACAACAATTCTCCAATAATTATTTGACGAATTAATAAAATAAAATTTTTAGTGTTAAATTGAATGGATATTAAACGAAAATTTTATCATCGAAAATTGTTAAAAAAAATTTGAAACACTTGTTCAGTTCATGTTTAATTTTGTTTTTTTTTTACTGTATATTTTTAATTTTGAAAATGAACCGCTTCGTCATGAAAGGAATAAAAACGATTTTTATTCTTAATTTTGCATTAATTAATTAATTTCGTATTGTAATCGATTTATTTCAAGACAAGAGTTGACGATAAAAAGTATTTACGTATTTCACTTAATAGGTACATTAAATTTAAATAAAATCAGCAATTCTTTCAAACAAACATTATACTGCAATAGTTTTGTATACAATTTAAACCTTTCGCTACATTCTATCCATATGGACATGGCACATAATAACTCTCCATTTTTTCTTTATCCTTTAAAACAATTTTCAATTGAATAATAATCCCAAAATTGTCATTAACAATAATTTTTTACCAAAAATCTTCCCCAAAATGAGAAAATCCCAAATATGCGTCATTAAGATTTTTTTATTAAACGATTTTATAAAGTCGAACGATTTTTATAAAAATGCCGTCTTGTATTCATTAGGCTTCAAATTTAAACTGTGGTTGCATTTTTTTTTAATAAAAAAAAAACAAAAATTATAAACGCATATAAGCTGATAGGGGGTATTCCAAAAAAAAAAACTGAATAATTTTAGGTCTCTCTTCTATTGGATTTGATAAATAAAAACATATAAAAAATATGACACGACTGTTAGTCATACTCTCTAAATTATAACTACGGTAATTTTTCTCCGATTTCTACAAACGAAGTGTCAATCTCATCACAAAAGAATGGACTTTAAGAATATCAGTACTTATTTTATTTTGTTTATTTATTAATTACAATACAATTACAAATTATATTTTAATTATATACGAGCTGAGTAACTTAGACCATATGCTCGGTGTAGTGTCACAGACCAGAGTCTCTGGTGGGAATCGAACATACGACCCTCACGCTAATAGTCTAGCATACTACGCACTAGACTACCAGGGCACCCGACTTATTTTATATTTTTGAATTAAGGCTTGCAATTAAGAATGGTCAAACTTGAACAAATAATAAAGAAAATCATATGTTTCAAGTTTACCCGATCAAAACTCTTAACGTATAAAGGTTATCTCTTCGCTTTAAAAAACACTTTGATAGTTCAAAAACATTTGGCTAATCAATAACTTTAAGTTAAAAAAACAGTTCTTGTCAAATAAAACAAATTTACAGGGTTCGAGAAATACAAAAAAAAAGATTTTTTTTTTAATTCTACTCAACTAAATTTACAACTTAGAGTATGTAGTTCCGAATGGTGTATTAAATTTTAGGTTTTCTTTTTTGTCGCATAGAGGACATAGAGGAATAGAAATATAGAAAAATTAAGTTTGAATTGAACGAACAAAAAAAAATTTCTTAACAACAGATACGTAAGTAAATTGGAACCTTTCAGGATGTGTTGACTAGAATAAACACTAATATGGGTTCAACATGTTCCGGATCTAGTTTATTTTAAACAGTGAATCAATTTCGTTTGTGTTCGAAGTCCTGTCGTAAATATATAATATAATAGAATATATAATGTCATCAATGTCAGCGGAATTAAAAATGCTTAGCTTTCAATTAACACAACTGTTGACACAAAAGTTTTCGGTAAGGACTTTAACTTTATTTCGATTTCTCAATAGATTAATGAGACAAACTTGATACCAATTATAAATATTGAAACCAATGGCAGTTGATATTAAAAATGTTCTACACTTGAATGCATATTCAAAATATTTTACAGTTATTGGAAAAGGAAATGAATTAATAAAATTTAATTGAAATTATATCTTCTATGGAAGTAGTCGAATGATTTAAGTTCCTAATAATCATAAATATTTCAAATATTATTTTAAATAGAAAATATTATCACAGGAAAAGTGTGTACGAAAGTGTTCAATCCCTATTAAAGACGTATCCAAAGGCCAATTTCTTTATATTTACATATGAATGTATATACATATGTATGTATGTATGTATACAGAGTTACTATTACATATTCAAAACTAGGAGGTGATCTCTGCCTGTGTCTAAAGCGATATAGACACAGGACAAGTTCATTTTAATTTATTTCTTAAGGTTGTGTCGTCATATCTTCAGTATTACAATCAATCAACAATGATGTAATCGTTTATTTTTTTTATTGATTTCTGTGTATATCTAAAACAACATTTGTATATTTCCTGAAAAATTCCTCTTTTCCCAATGTGAGACATGAAAGTATAAAGGTTTGGACCCAATGCTGAAGGAGCTTCAGGCTAAGCCAGGAGGTGTCTACTATAGAGGAATTATATTTTACAGTCTGTGCTTAGTAGATACGGACGATTATCTTTTAAAAGTATTGGTATAAGGACTACATAAGTCGAATGTAGTTACTTTAAAATTTAATATTTTTAAGAAATGATCGCTTGTAGGTCTCCTTTCGTATTCTGCCAAGACTTTATTTTAATATCGATTTGTTATTCATTCTTTTTAAAATTGTTTGCTTGTGGTCCGATGATTAACTTGTCAAATTGCTTTGTTTTTATTTATTTACTTTTTAATTTCTTTTTTTTTTTGTCATTACTTTAATCATAATTATGTATTTGTATGTAAATATTTTTGTGTTGTTATTTATATTCGAAATTATCAAAAAGTCGCCATGAAATAAATAAACCCAAATATCTTAACGAATTTTCCATTTCTTTTCTTGTTTTTTTTTTTTGTTATTATTTTGATAATTGAATTTCTAAATTTGTTGATAGCACATATATACATACATACATACATATGTACATATTATTTTCGTATTTCTAGATTAGTTTTTACTCAAGTAAATAAATTACATTCGAACTTATCAAAACTCTAAAAATTTATATTTAATTATCATTGTCGTTGTGTGTGTTGTGTGTGTATAATTATTTTTGTTCTCTTGACAATAGGACTTTGCCCTATGAGTGTTAAGAGCTCCCCACTACCTTGGTTTAGAAAAGGGGGGGGGGGGGGGGGAATCTACTCGAAAATGTACACCCCCTTCTTAGTTATATGAGTTTCATTACTCAAGTTGTTGTTTTCAATTCAACTTCGTGCCCGTTCCTTATGTATCGGTCTCATCGTATCGCATATACGTTTCATTATTAAAGCTGTATTCAACGAAACAAAGAAATTTTGAAAACTCGAAATGAAATACAAAACAATGGTAAAAATATAAACACGATCGCAAAGTACTGAATGAGTATAGTGACGATCACATACGGAATATTTGTTAATATACGACTAGGCAATGTTACTACTGCCATAACCAATGGTAGATGGATGTTATCAGTTGCAGAAATACCCTACAAACTTTAGAGAAATTGAGTTTAAAAAATGTACTCTTTGGGAATGCCTTTCACACAAATCTATAAAACAAAAGAAATTACAAAAAAAAAAAAAACAAAAGAATTGCATATACATACATACATGTGTACAATGAAAAATATTTCTTTTTAATAAAATTAACATAATAATTTAATGTAGATACTATACTATATAGGGAAGCCAAACGGGACTGATTTTTAACAATCCCGAGATTCGGGATTTCGGCATCCCGATACCGAATTATACCAAAAAATACCGGAAAAAATCTCGAAATATCCTGGGATTTCAAGATTTTCTTTTATAAGAATAAAAAAAAATAAACTGAAACCAATTGATTCATTAAAAATTTCATTTATTTTTAATCTTTATCACAATTGCATGTGTATAAAATAAAAAACAAAATAGAAAGTAATAAAAAAGTGTAAATTAACAAAAATAAAAATAATTTATCTGTGTCTACATATTTATGTACATATATTTTAGTGAAGAAACAAATACCTACCCTTTTAATGACACTTTTTAAAATCCAAAATATTTATATTAATTACACGTGTCCTTTGACGTAATTTTTTAAAAAGATCAAAGCCTCTAATATTTCATAGAAGAGCCTTGAACGGATTTTGTTGCAAACATACACTGCCCCTGAAAACATCTTTCGCAATCTATACTTGTGGGCAAAATGGTTTCAAGATGACTATGTATGTATATGCAGGACATAATTATTCAACTCTAACACCACGTGATACAATCAAATTTTTTTTTTATTTTTTAATCTAAAAAACATGGTCTAATTTTTAAGCCGAAGATGGATAGCTTTATGTTCTTTTAATAAAAAATTGGTTTCTTATTTTATTTTTATTTATCTAAAATATATAAGCCAAAGATCTATAGCTTTACATACATATGTATATTGATGAAATGAAAATCAAAATAGCGTATATTACTAACACTTTTCGATGGCTGTAAATAAATAAATTCTCTCAACTTATTTTCTCTCTCTTACTCACTAATACACAACTAAAAAAATTTTGTTAACCTCTGATCTAAATCATCAGCTGTATTAACAGATGTAAATGGACTTTTACATTCTTCGAGGGCAGCGTTTAACTTTTTAACAATGGAAGTTGAGTTCACGTTCAATTCGATGTCGAGTGATATAGAATATTCACTTAATTATTGCATGATAAACTTGAAAAACTACGTGGGTTTCATATAATGTAATACTAAGTAAAAAAAAAAAAACAATGCCGTAAACTCAATCCCGAAAATCCCGGTACAAGTTTTAAGAAATCCCTGGATTAATGATTTGTAAATTCCGAAACTCCCGATATTTCGCGATTCGGGATTTCCCGATTGGCATCCCTAATACTATATGAATAGTCTTTAAAATTAGAAGTTAATTTAATGACTCAATTATATTTGTACCTTATGAGATATAAGAGTTATAATACTTATCTCAATATTGTACCGAACACAACACCTCTAGAAGAAAGGCGGTAAAATGCAATAATCAAATGAACGGTATATTACTTATACAACCTTAGCAATAAATGATAAATAAAATAAGAAAACGAAATCAAATTAAAAAAAAAATTCGTTAATTTTCATTTAATAACGAAAAAAAAAGATAAGAATGTCAAAAATGTTTGATATTTAATATCCTAAATGGCAAATGGCTCAGAAAATATGTTTAAGGAATGGAAAAACGAAAATTGAAGAATTGAAAATAATTGTTTTATCAAATAAACTAACTTACACCATTTCCATTTTAAAAACACATTTTTACATTTTATTTTACTTGAATGAGGTACAGTGTGTTTGTTAGCAGTCAATTTAAGCTTGCTGCTTGCTCTCAAAATAATTCATGGAGAGGTACCTTATGTTAAAGGTTTGTGCATTGACGAAAAGAATGTGTATAAAGAAGGAACGCAAAAGTTTTACCAGATTAAATCTCGCTATATTAATTTAAAAAAATAACAAATTTTTTACAACTACATCGAGGAAGGTGCAAATATCTGATGGATTAAAACTCAAAAACAATACATACATGCATATATCCAGACATACATATGTATGTATGTATATGATTAATTTATACAGTATTATCTTGTAATGATAATTAATTGTTAATTATTAACTTTCATTCAATTGGCTTGGCACTCCTTCGAATAACGATGATGCTGTGAATCAATATGTCCAATGTCCAATGATGACATATCGACTAAAGTGTAGATAGATCGTGATTTTCATTACCATCACAACATATACAAGCGAATACACCTGAAAATTTGGCCGCTTTTTATAAGTCGTAATGTAATTACAAAATGTGACCAAAGAAAACTAAAACAGTTAAATTAAAATTGAAATGATATTTTAAAGTAGTTGCTTAAATACATATGAAATTTGATGTCATGGTTTCTTCTTTTTTTTTTTATTTGTTATCAAGTTGGACCCCTGGATGACCCTTGATTATGTTTAGCCTTTGGACTCTTTTGTTACCTCATATCCATTGTAGTGTGTTAATTATTTGCTTCTGTTTTTATTATTATTGTTGTTGTTGTTAATAAAATTTCTTAACTAAATACTAAAAAAAAAAGAAAACAAAAAAATAAAAATAAAAAAATAAAAACCAAAGAGTAAATACTTTAACAAAAACAAAAGAAAAACACAACAACTTTCATGACATTATTCTAAACGATAGTGAGCGGAAACTTTTTTCTGCTCGCTCTCACTGTGGCTACAATAGGAGCGAGATTGTAATTAAACAACAACAAATACGAATTTTATTTGTTTTAAAATAAAAATTAAATTTAAAGAAAAAAAAATTATCGATATTGTATGCACATACACATGCACATACACATACATACATACATAAGTGTGTATGACATACATAGTATATATTGCATCCAACGATAAGAATCCATGAAGCTCAAAAGTCGAATTCGTCCCTTCTTTAATTCTGACGACGACAACGACGACGATGAAGACAACAAATACGGAGACGAGGCGATAACACAACACCAAATAAATAACTGGACAAAACAAACATTCACTACTACTACTACTACTACTACACATGCATGCCACTTGTATAGTAAGCATGTATGTATGTATGTATGTACATATGTATGAGCATTGGTATCAATCATATCATTTGTTTTGGCTATAGTTTATATTTTATTTTTAATTTAGGGTTTACTAGGGATCCAGTGTCGCATTCAAATATCAGTTGTATGGAATACCGTGAAAGGTATAGAAGCATTAAATCAGTCGAGCAATTCAAATCCGTCCTTTTATACGAGAAATAACGTTACAATCTCTACAAGTTTGAAATCTCTGTATTATACACATCATTGTATTGCATATACATACATACATATGTATAAATCGTTAATAAATTCCAAATTATAAAACATAAATTGAAATTAAAAAATAAACTGCAAAAATTATCGTGTAAGTGTTGTTTGAAAATCTAAAAAAAAAAAAATAAATAAATCCTAAACAAAAATAAAAAATTAGACTCTTAACAATTATAATGATAAACAAAAAGAAATAATACAATTTCTTATTTGATCGTCAACAATAATAATGTACAATAATAGAGCAATTTTATTGTTTTACTGTAATTGCGTAAAGTATAATTCTGTTTTAATTTTTTTTTTTTTTTTTGTTGTGAATTTTTATTATTTGATTTGCGAACGTTTTAAATTGAATTAATTTTTGATATGTTTTGTTTAACATTCCTCATTCGTTTTTTTATTACAACGCAGTCAACATGTCGAATGCAAACAGCGAAGAGGCGTTTAATATCCGTGTGGGTTATTTTAAACCCGACACTATGGAAATAGCCAAAACTGAGTTGCGCGAAACACCGGAAATCAGAGAGGCTGCCATTAAAGAACTGCGCGAATTGCTACAATCCTGCTCAGAAATCTGTTACAGAGACGATGATGAATTTCTAATTATTTTCCTTAGAGCGTGCCATTTCTATCCAAAGAGTGCTTTTGAAAAGGTAATTAATTGTTCATTATATATTTGGGTTAATAACTTTCGAAATGTAGTGAGTTTCCTTTATATTTGATTTATTGCTTACTGATTGTATCATTTTTAAATTATTACTTATTGCTTGGCAGTTAGTTAGTTGTTAGTACATGTACGAGTAGCATCCTAAAATTTTAAAAGTGCAGAAAGACAAGAAGTAGTCTCTTCTTCACTGTTTCGTTTAAAATTCGGTTTCAATGTTTATTGTTTATTGCTGCACTGTTGAACTTTTGTCTCAAGATGTTGATAAGCTCTTAGCTATTTGGGACGGTACAGTTGTTACTAAGTCGATTATTTCAATTTTCCTTTGATTAAAATATTGTATTTAGCGCCAATTTTATAAAAAGAAAAAAGAAAACAAGTGAAAAACTAGAATATAACCGACGTTCAGTAAGTTTGATTATCTAGGAAATAAAATTGAATATTTAAATTGAATATTCTTAGAAAGGAATGTGAAATAACTTTCATCTAAATTTGAAATTAAGTTTTTATGTTGTTGCTACTGCTAGCTCTTTAATTATAATGCGATAAATACATACGATACATACATGTACATATATTTTAATAGCGGCACTTACCCAACCGATCAACGGTCATTGAATTGAAATATTTTAAATTTTCGGTGTTTAACAATCAGCAATCGATCAGATAAAAGAACGTACATTTATTTTATCGATTTATTTGTGTAGTACTGATAATAATAGATGAATAAAATGTTTTTATCTTCGCTTTCGATTATAGATGAAAACAACCGCTACATTCCGTAAGGACAATGCCGCACTTCTACACGGTCTGCTAATTGATCACGTGAAAGAAAAATTTGTAAACTATGGTATAATAAATGTTTTGAAGAACTGTGATCAATTGGGCCGTCGTGTATTGATTGTAAACTGTGGTGCCATATGGGATCCAAGTTTAGTGCCAGCTGATGATGTCTTCAGAATGTTGTATATGGTACATATTGCTGCTCAGTTGGAAGAAGAAACACAAATTCGTGGTGTCGTTTGCATAATGGACTTTGATGGACTTTCCATGAAACAAGTAAAGGCTTTGTCACCTACTTTCTCGAGACGCTTATTGACTTTTATACAAGACGCTATGCCTCTACGAATGAAAGAAGTTCATTTTGTTAAACAGCCATTCATATTTAAGATGGTTTGGTCTCTCTTTAAGCCATTTGTTCGCGAGAAATTGAATAAAAGAGTAAGTAAAGTTATTAAAACAATAATCAATTATGAATGCACGTTAATATGTTTGCACCCTTTTTGCAGATGCATTTCCATGGAAGTGATATGAAATCATTGCATAAATTTTTATCGCCTGATGTATTGCCTGAAAATTATAAAGGAAATCAGCCAAAAATCGATTATGCTGGCAAGGATTGGCTTCCAGCTGTAGAGAAACACACAGACTTTGTTAAAGAATGGTCTGAATTTGGCCCCTCTCAATGGTAGTGCCCCTTTTGTAGATGTTTCATAGCTATACATATATACATTCCTTAGAATTTTATAACAAACCATTAAAATAACCTATTTAGAATAAAAATAAAGTAATAAACAAAAAAGTTTATAAATATACATATATTTATATATATTTTAGTGATTTGTTTGTCTATTTGTTTATTCGTACATGTTTCATTTTGAATGCAATACGATTAGCAATAACAAATTATGCACGATTTTTTTACATTGTTAGTCGATGATATTTATGAATCCAAATTGGTATAATTTTTCTAAGGTATATGTGTATCTCTTTCACAGGTAAATCTTAATTAACCCCTTTGATTAACATAAAAACTTGACATAACTTGAATGAACATTCAAATCTCATCATTTTGTCCTATTCAATAACAATTATGAGTTTTACCAATTAAATCCTTTGTTTTCTGATAAAAAAAATAATTATAATAAATACTCTTCTTTTAATTAAATAACAAAAAATCATTATTAATAAATCCAATTATATTCTAATATTAAAAATATCGAACAATATGCTATCGGTGAAATCTGTTGGTATAATTTGGTTTTGCTTCTTTCCTTTAAATTCAGACCATATATGGAAATATTTACGGCAGGATGTTGAGATGACACGAAAAAAAAATTGTTTGCAAAGGTAATGGAGAAATGTAGATCCTTAAAGAATCATTGTTGAAGGATCTTCAACAAATTCTTGGAAGTATTGCAACCATTTGGCAGCTATAGCACCATCAACAGTTCTATGATCGGCTGATAGAGTCACCTTCATTACATTAACTTCCTTGAATCTAAAAAGTTAAAAAAAAAATTAGTTTTATTTGCGGGATAAAATGAATTTAAAAATTTTACCCTTTGAGGCTGTCAGGATCTGCAATAAGTTTCTTTTCAGTTGTTCCTACAGCTAAAATGCATGACTGTGGAGGATTGATAACAGCACAAAATTGTGTAACCCCTAAAAGTATACATTAAAATATAGAATTTTTATTAGCGTGAATATTATGTTGGAAAAAAATTATAAAAACAAATAAATTATAAATAAAAACAAATAAATAAATAAATAATAAACTTGTTTTATAACTTTGATATATGTATCTATATAACCTATAAAATAAAATATTTATAAAATTAAAGAAAAAATATTTGTAATCAAATTAAATATGTATTAAAAGTTATTCAAATCTCAAATCAAAATATTTTAAATGGAAACAATAAAAGAGTAAAAGTGAACATCTGTGTGAAAAATGTGGTAACAAAATGGTGATAAATGGTGACAATGTGGTGATAAAATACAATGATATGACAAACATTTTTAATGACGCAAAGTTGGAAAATTAAATGTTTTATTCCATCATTTGTAATACGATATTTATAATAAATACAATTTTGATTTGCATTTAAATTTTGCTTCCTATGTCAATCTTTATAGCTTAAGACCAAAAAAAGAAAATATTGTTTTATTACTTACCAAACATTCCCAAATTTGAAACGCTGACTGTGCCTCCTTGGAATTCGTGAGGTTGTAGTTTATTATCGCGAGCTTTACCCGCTAATTCCTTCACATTTTGGGATATCTCAATAACACCTTTACGGTCAGCACTGAAAACGATGGGTGTAATCAAACCTTTATCGGTGGAAACTGCAACAGAAACGTCGACATTATCGAACCTACAATTCGAAAATTATTCAGATTGTTAAACACAATTTCTTAATAGCTTTATCATTGTTTTAATAAGCCATCAGCCAAGTAATCAACTTACTGTCTAATAACGTTGCCCATCCAATAGGAGTTTGATTCGGGTACTTTACGACAAGCAATGGCAGTAGCTTTTATTATAAAATCGTTAACGGACACTTTAATGCCTTTTTTCTCGTATTTCTTGTTTATTCTGGCGCGAAGTTTCATAAGCTGTTAGAATTTTGAAATATAGTTGATATGAAATGAAAGTTTTCGTAACTATTTCATAAATACTCACATTATCCACTTGGCACTCAACAGTTACATAGTAATGAGGTATTGTCTGTTTCGATTCCAAAAGGCGCTTGGCAATAACGCCTCTAACATTGCTGACGGGGATGTCGATGTAACCGCCCTGTGGAGCTGCAGCCCTGGCTGCAGCTGGTGCAGTTGCAGCTTTAGCTTTAGTCATTCCTGCAAGATCGGAGGATTTAATCGAACCATGAATACCACTGCCACGTCCTGCATGCAAAGGTACGTAATTAGTGCAAAGCAGATAATGGTTAAAAACACAAAAGGGAATTTTTATATTAAACCTTCTAAACGTAATTGCTGGGCCTCGGCCAATTTTTTTGCCATTGGGCTGGCATAAACACGTGGACCACGTTGTTCCACAGCTGTTAAAACCTTACCGCTAGGAGCAGCGGGTGGAGCAGCGGCTGGTTGGGGTGGAACAGCAGCAGCAACGACTGGTGGTGGAGGAGCAGCTGCGGCAGCTGGTGCTGGTGCTGGCGCTGGGGCAGCTGCAGGTTTAGCTGGACCTGCTGTGTCTTTGAAATCCTTAAACGCTGCAATATGAGCTTCATCTTGAACGATAATGCATACCAATTTACCAATTGGAACATCTTTCGTTCCAGCTGGAATTATAATCTTTGCCAAATAGCCCTCTTCGGGTGTTTCAAAACCCATGGTTGCCTTATCAGTTTCGATTTCGGCCAGTAAATCACCTAAAATTGTTAAATTCTTAAACATTGAATTCTTAAATATGTGACCCTGCAATTTTTTACCTTCATTCAGCTTATCACCTTCCTTCTTTTCCCAACTTACAATAGTACCCTGATCCATAGTGGGCGACAAAGCTGGCAAGTTAACTTTTATATGGTCAGGATAATCGGCGTAGGCGCGAACAAAATTTGTACTCCATACTCCTAAAGGCTTTGGTTGTTTTGATAAAATGGCTGCTGACGATCTGAAAAATACACAAAACAGTTAATAAATCAATCACAAAGAAATACGTAACTATATACATATGTATGTATATCAACATTACTTCTTAACAAAATATATTAGAAATATATCGTAAACAAATGTGTACATCTGCAAATGAACAAATTTAAAATACTCTTTTTTTTTGGAAATATTTTGTACCACACCATTTGATATTATATATAGATTTCTTTATATGTATATTATATGTGTTCATAATTATTTTCTAGTTATTTTATTATTTATTATTTTTTACGAATATGCTAAGCTAAAACAATTAATCATTAACTTGTTCTTAAAATTATTTAAGAATAATATTTACTCATTTAATATTTATAACCACAAAAAAAAATATTTCTTTCTGAAACCTTTCCTCAGCGGTATCCTGGCAGAAGCTCTGAGAAAAAATAATATTACTATGTAAACCCTTTTATCGTATGGAGTCGACTTTAAATCATACACCTCGTATATAAAATTAACACTCACAACATGGGTGGTTATAATGGCCAAGAAAGTAAATAAGATTATAAATTTTGCCTTATAATTTACGTGGATATTTATATTCAAGAATCAAATCTTTCAGCTTAGGTCTACATTTTTGTATCTTTTAATAAGAAGCATAAACAGGCGTTAATCTTTCTTACTTTCATACTTTTTCTTCCGATTATATTTGCAATACTAGCTGATATAGAAGGGAATAGAATATTGCTAGCGATCTTTCACAAAATAGCTTACGCTTAGAATTGAGAGTTCAGATTACTATGAAATAATATTAAAAATTGTCTTGAAATTAATAAATCCTTACAATTGCACTGGAATTGTAACTCTTGATAACATAGATTATATAGTGACAAGCTTTGAAGAAATTTAGCAAAAAGTAAAGCTAAAATTTACCAGAAATATTCCACAATAAACATTCAAATGCAAGCACAAAGTTTAATGGTATATAGAAAACGGATTTGGTATTATAAGTTTCAGATTCTCCTCGTAGGTTTAGCTATTGATTCCTCTGAATTATGTTCAGATTATAACAGAAGCCCTATATTATTTATATGAAATTGTTTAAAATAAACTCGAATGAGAAATATCGCAGCGTAAACAAATCGTTGAAAGAAATTATATGTACATCTTTTAATCTTAATGAAAATTTGTCGAATATAATATATTCTGATGTTTATTTGTCCTTAGATGATGAAAACAAAAAAATATCAATTAAACAGACCCATAGTGTTCGATAGATTCAGACAGGTTTGCTCATGCATGTGCGAACACGCACACATATTATGACTGCGAAAATAAAATGCGTGTAAACAAAACAACAAACAAATGATTTTAAAAGTACATTTTTGTTTTTATTTTTGAGGACTGTTATAAATCTAATTTCAATTTATGTCTTATCAGTGTCGTCATTTGTTGATAGCGGTGGTGGTGGTATCATTCGACAGATGAATGTTTAGACAGTTCAGTGCGTAAATAGCCCCACAATGTCTTTTCCAAAAACCAACTTATATCACATCTTATTTACTTCTCACTTGTGGCATAAAATAAGTATAAATAATTTCTGGACAAAATAATAATTGCATTTTCTCTTTTTTACGTATCCTAATTGTACGTGGTTGTCTGTTACGTCGTATATTTACTATTTCCATCTCTAATGTAACAAATTAAACTTTTTTTAGTTTCGAACGAATTGACATTGATTGTGGGTTACACAACAACATTTTCATAACCTTAAAAAGTGCATAAAAATTTGCATTTATATTCACTTTTGCTGACCAATGATTTAGGCTTTACGTTAATTATAAAAATTTGTTAGGATTTAGGATGCCCACCTGCTTAGAGATAAATTCCGAGCTGCTTGAGTGCTAAGAACGCGAGCAGCTGAACGAGATGCATTGGTAACTGTTCGACGGAAAATCCATTCATTGCGGCTGGCAATTGTTCTCAACATTTTCACACTGACTGGATGTCAAATTAGCTTCCTAACGTTACTTTGTTTACTTTTTTATATTTGAAGTTGTTTGTTTAAACTATTCAAATGAGTTTAGGTGCCGTTCGAATTATTTTAGTTTTATTATTAACCGATTACCACCGACCTTTTTACACCTTCACTAGGTCAAATCGTATCTCGAATCGAACTACAGATTTTATAAACCAATTGTCAAAATTCGCAAACTCGTCATACTGCTTCTTTTCCCTGCATTCACAAGAAAACGATAACATATGACTTGACTTTTAAAATCAGTGTTGCTATAAAATTAAATCAGGGATACACATTCAACTAAATTTACGGTACAAATTTCTGTACATTTTGATCGACTATGTGTATTCCAATTAGAATTTTTGTAGATGAAAAAATTTAACCCGATAAAAAGAAAACGTCCATAAAATAATTAATAGGTAAATATTTTTCTTAATGAGAATTTTAAATTTTGATATGCGAGGGTTGAAATATGGTCACTAGCAGAATTAAACCAATTTTATGCTTTCTATAAAAGGTATTGAAAGGACGAAAGTCCTCGCCTCTCTCGCCTATAAAGTAGCAAAATTAAAAATAAAATTAAATTCAATTTTGTAGGCAGCCATCTTCACAGTCATCAATTTCTTGTAATTTTGACAGGCAGTATTGTATATGTAAAAAAGAGAGAGAGAAACGAATGTTAAATTGCAGCGTTAATAATATTCCTGTAATCAATTTCAATATGTACAGTGAATTTGTTTTATAATAGACAATGTTGAGAGTGCGCATTTTTCATTCCGCATAAAAAATTGTTTTCTGCTTCACATTTTAGCAATAGAGTGCGCCTTTACTAGTCACAGTAGTCGTCGTAGTCTAGTAGGTTTAAACTCCAGGTCAGATACTCAAAATGTAGGTCCTATGAAAAATGTATAGAACGGTTTCTTTTCTCTCTAATTAATGAAAATAGATCAAATAGCGTAAATTATATATTTTTTTAAATTGATAAGACGCCTTTTACACTTTCAAAGTACTTTGCGAAGAATTTTGACAAGCTCTTGATATTTTGCTGTGGTGTATACAACCATGGATAGACGACGATCGAAGAACAAAGCAACTTTCCGAGTACATCAAAGTGTGAACTTAATCCCGCTCGTTTTTCCCTTCTCTTCAAAAAGCTCAAGACTTTTCAAAGTACTAAACCAAAGAAATAAAATCGAGAAAGTTATACTGAGGTATTTTACTTTGACTGTATATGCACATACATACATGCATACATATGTATATAAAATCAATCAGATCTATCTCTTTCTCTATCCTAGTCGCAAAATCAAGAATAGCCATCTAGAGTTCATATCATATTGCGGAGTTTATCATAACAACATTTAGGTGGTTATGATTTCAATTAAATTTTCTTGTTCGTACAAGTTCAATTGTTATATAATAAATGAAGACTTATTGATTACACTGATTGCAAAATATAAGTTCGTAACATTTTTATTTCAGGTCGCCGTAGTCTAGTAGGTAGTGTATTGGCTCATTAGACGTAAGGCCACGTTTCAAACCACAGTTCAGACATCAAAACGAAAATATGAAAAAATAATTCTTCGGCCATTAAAAGTTTCTTAAAAATCTGTAGTTCGGAGTCAACTTTAAACTGTAGGTCCCTCCGCTCATGTCCATATAAAGTAAAATTAACACACACAACATGAGTGGTGTGAGAAGCTAGGTCGTAATCCTGACTGAAGGGTTGTAATGACCAATTATGTATGTAATATTTTTATATGTTATCAGCGTGTGCCTTGGTAGTCTAGCGTGCTACCCTATTAGCGTGAGGGTTGTGGGTTCGACTCCCACCAGAGACTCTGGTCTGTTACACTACACCCAGCATATGGTCTATGTTACTCAGCTCGTAATAAATAGGTATAATTTGTAATTGTATTGCAATTAATAAATAAACAAAATAAATAATATATATTTATTATATATACATACACATGTATACGGAAAATAAAACTGCGATAAGTACGGTTCAGTAGCAATTAAAACGCCAAACAAAAGGACACATAAAACCTAATCAACTCTCTAGAGCCTAAATTTTTTTTCTTTATTAAAAAATTATTTCTGGGTTTGATATGTTTTAAAAGTAAAGGATATTTAAAATTTAGTTTTTTTTTTGTCAAATCGGGCTTTAGATGTTGCAAATATAATAAAAATAATTTTTGGACTTTCCTGAATTAATCAAAAACAAAAAGAAAGCAAATGAATGGTCATTGAATTTAAGCAGTCTGCAGGCGGTTTAGGGCATTAGAGGGTTAAAGGATTTTTCTTTAGACTATTTACTACAAACCATAATCAGTTTATAAAATATAATAAAATATAAAATAAATTTATTTTTATTTTGATAGGTATTCGTTTTTTTTTTTTATTGAACTTTAGATTTTTACATAGCAGAAGAAACGATGGATTTTTAAAATAAGTTTTTCATTTACATAAATTATATTTGAGAATTTTTGTTTTAATTAATTAATATATTAAAGATTACATTATTTGTGAAAACAATAGTTTAACTTGAGTCGCTACATTAAGAGATTAATTCCAATTTGTCCTCCTGGAAAAGAAATTCAATTATGATTAGAAAATATTGGAAAGAAAAAAATAATACAAAATAAAATACAAATTGTTGGCACGCGTCTCATATTGAATGTACTTCAGCATGTGCCGGGTTTCCAAATCACCAGAGCACCTGATGAAGTACAATAGACATGGGACATCACTTGTCTATAATTAACCACTAGATTTATTTATTATTTTTCACTTAATTCACAATATACTCTTGATAATCATTTAAAACTGAACTTTTTATCGTAAATAAAATCAACATGATGAACATATGACGTAGGCAATGCAGATGAAAATGCTATTGGGATGACTATGATTATGACTAAAATGGAACAGATAGTGAGTGATAAATATGATGTCAGTGCCTAAAACTTCGCGCGCTACTTCAGGTACCTGACTGCAGTTTATTAAATATTCAGCCCCGGTCTCTGATTAGCGCGCAGAGTGCTAGACATGGTATATAAATGCGCTATAATAAACAATACATAAATATGTACATACACAAATACTATACATGTATTAATAATGTAAAGTTGATTGTTAGGTTGGTAACTTTGATAGCTTAATGAATTTAATCACTTTATAAAAGCATATGGCTTTTTCTCTCTCATGACTGTCACTGTGTACGTGTATGATGTGTTACCTTTCATATGTATGTAATCGCGAGCAATTTCTTACAGCGACATTGTCTTCTTAGGTAGGTATTCACTCTTATTAATATTTGCAGTGTTGGAATCCAAGTTGAGTTGCTTCAACTATATCGCGAGTATAAAACACTGAGAAAGAGTTTTACTCTCCTCTCACTATGTATTATTGTATGACCTTGCGTCTGTGGCATGTAAAAAATATTTTAAGGTTAATGATCTGGAATTTATTCGTGTAACAAAAATGCAAAGCCATGCACGTACGACTATCTGGCTATATGTAGTATGTCCGTTTATATTTTGCCAAAACCGAATGAGTAAATGTGTTTCTTGTTAAATTGCTTACTCACCACACTCGGTTACACAAAGTTTGCAAGTAAATCAGCCAAACACATTCAAACTTGCGTATTATATTAATGAAAGGCTTCATATTAAATCAGGGTTGCCAATTGCTGCAAACTCTATTGTTGAGCTTTTTTGTTCATTCTCTTTTCGTGTTGTTCATGTGATCTTTAGCCGTCGCTTTTCCAAGTTAAACGGGAGCAATTGCAAAGAAATGTATGGGAGTGTTATTTCCTTTTTTCATTTCATTCATTCGTTTCGTTTTTGCACACTCTCTGGATGTTCGTTGTGTGGTAAATTCAATGACACAGCAACACAACTACAGCTGAGCACAACTTGAAGTAAAAAGCAAATTTTAAACTGCTGAGTAATTTTTCTCCCTAATCACAATAAAAAAAATTATGACGTCATTTTGTTGAAATTTTGCAAATTTTCAAACAGAAAATGAAAAAGAAGGAGTACCTAATAAACAGTAACACCTTTGTTTGTAGAGCGCATTCAAAGACCATATGTATGTAGATACGGACAAACACATTGATGCAAATACACTTGTGTACAGTAGAACGTGTCTCTTTTTTGTGATTTCTTCCTTTTTCTTGGTCTCTTTTCGTACGTAATTTAGATTTCGCAGTTTGTATAAGACCCAGAAATGACCCTGGTTTTCTAAAAATGAATTCCGTCCGTTTAGATATGTACATTTATCCAAGTATTGGTGTGATAGCAGGCAAAAAACAAAATAAAATAAAAAGAAATGGCAAGGCAGTGATCAGTTCTGTTTGTCGTTGTATACTGATGTATGAATTCTCTCTTCTTCTATGCTCTCAAAAGATAAAAAAAAAATAAAAATAAAACAAAAGACAAGACCATATGTTGGTTGGGTGTATTGGTATCATTCCTCCTTGTTGCACTGTTCATTTTGCTCGAATGCTGCAAGATTAACGTTTGCCTGTTTTATTTGGTTTGAATTAGTCTCAAAATCGGAGTGCTGTAGTATATATATGCCTGCTGTTACCAAGCAGCAGATTTTGCTGGCAGTCAATTTTTTTCTTTAATGAGCGCAGACGGCCTCAAATATTTATTTATGTATTTTTTTTCACAGATAAAGAATCGCATTTGCTCACAAATACAATGAAGAAAAATGTGATACACGTGCCCCACTACATTGATAAAGCCAAATATTTTTTAGACTTTATGTTGATGTTTGTGTGAACGTACATATGATTTTTGCACAGTCTTCACTAGATTTCTTTGCTAGCGAGAGGCTTGCTAAATACAATTTGTCCGTCGGTTACTCTTAAAAAAAAGACACAAAGAATTAGTCATTGAAGAGCAGTTTGAAGCAAATTTCAAACGTAGATCGGCTAGAAAATTTATTATTTAAAGTTTAGAATTTTAAACCGACAGAATATCATTAACTAATCAAATCAGCTCATGCCAATTTATATTAAAATGATTGTTTAATTATGTATTTTGTATGGAAATTTACACGATCTAAATTTTGTATGAATTTTGTGTGTGCATGAGAAGAGTAATTTTTGTTTTGAAAGAATTTGGCGTATTTTTTTTTTTTCATTTATTAAAATGAATAAACGTGTTGGTTCGATACGTTCATTATATTTATTTTTGTTAAAATTTTAGTTCATTCCATTTGTTAGCAACGATTTTTGTATGTACTAGTTGTGTATATATGGGGAAACGATGTGATGTTTTTCATAGCTCGGCTGGGTGGGGCACTCGGGAATAGTATAACCTCACTTAACATAAAAAGGCTTCTCATATATAATATATAGCCAAGTACATGTACATATATTAGTTTGTGTGATAGTATTAGTTTTTGCACTGTTTAATTAAATTTTTTTTCTGATGTTACTTTCAGTTATATTATGTATGAATGGATGTATGTATGTATGCATGTGAGAGTGAACATTAAACTTACCGGCAAAATTTTAAACGTTTAAGATGATCAAAACCACTATTGTAGAAACAAGAAAAAAAAACGGAAAATAAATATATTTTCTATAAACGACGCTCACATTGTCAAGAAAAAAAAAACCCAGACATTCGGCCATATGATTAGCTGCCTCTTGACTGGCACTGTGGTATTTGCGAGAATACAAGCCCAACCTCATAAAAAGATGAAAAAATAAAAGTGAGAATACCGGTCGTTCATTCTTCATTCGTTTCATTTTCCTCTCTCAGTTCAGTTTTCTTTCAAACATTCAAGTGCTTCAAAGAAAGAAAGACAAAAACGAAGACAAAAAACGGCTGCGATGACGAATACGACGAGTCAGTCATGTACATATGTTTTACCGAACGGAACAACTGTTGGGGATTTTGAACACCCCACAAACGGATATAGCATAGTGAGAGAGAGAGGGAAAAGTAACAAAGAGACCTAAAGTAATAGCGTAAAACTGAAAATTAAAAAAATTAACGAAAACGATTTTTCTGTTTTAAGTTTGGGTGTTTTTTTCTTTTCTTTCCAAAAATGTTCGTTTACTTGGCATCTCTTTAATGAGTTTTACAACAAAGGGTTCCTCTTTACGTTAACCGTCCGTCTATCAGTCAAATGCATTTCTTTCTGATGGAGCCGGCAATTTTTAATGTTTCGGATTTTGTTTTGTGCTTTTTTTCTGAAGTTTTTCCTTGAGAATATGAACTTTTTTGTATGTCGATGTCGTTGTCTCCGCGATGGTGGTGTAACTGTATGGTCGGTTTATGGTTTGGTGTGGTATATTGTGGTGTACGTGATTTGAGGAGATGGATGACGTGTGTGTTGTATGATCTAAACTTGCAATTATTCAACATACACATACTCAATAACGACTAGGGTATACAAATTTGTTAGAATAATCCCAAAAATGTGCATTCGCTTCTGCTGGCGCTATTTGAAAATTTTACCATGAGGTTAACGCATGATTTTGTCTCTTTTTTTGTTCTCTGAGATACATATGTATGTAGGTACCTATGCAAGTGAATAATTCTATGATTATTAATAAACGCATAGATTTGCGTCAATTTATCTTTTGAAAGTATGAACATTGAAAAAATAATTTTCCTTTTATCTGAATATAGATTTTCAATTTGCGTGTTTGACGATGGGAACAGTGATGAGTTAAAAATAACTTGTTAGCATTATTGTATTTTCAATTATCGGGAAAATTCCATTACTCGGTTCCCACTTTTCTGGTCTGGTCGAAAGGCAACAAAAAGAAAAAAGTTTTTGCAATTCTTGTTTGTTGCTTTCCAATTTTTCTCGCTTGGTTTTATTTTCTTGTCAATTCTCCTTTCGTTTCGTTTTTTAGTCGCTGAATAATGCCGGGTTTGAATTTCACAATTTATTGCGTTTTAGTTAACTAAACAAACACACAAAGTTTTATTGTTATTGCTGTTTTTTGTTTCTCTCTTTTCGTCTTTTTTATTTAAAATTTTGGCAATCTTTTTTTTTCGCTCACCATGCGTCACCACTCCATATAAAACTTTGAAAAGTTCACATTGCACTCACACAAGCTTACGGTCATACTTAGATGACGAGCCACAACAACAACAATATAGAGAGCGACATTCATTTGTTAAGTGGTATACATATATATGTAAGCATGAATATATATGTGTGTGTCTTTTATTGTTTTTGTCATCTCATTTACAATTCGTTTTTGTTAGTTTTATTTTTTTTATTATTATTATTTCTTTTGCAAAATGTTCTATTATTTTCTTTTTTTATGAAATCACTTGAGTTATTAATTCCTGTTCTCAATAAAGTTCTTTTTATTAAAATACAAACTATAATTAAAATTTAAGTGTAGTATGGTTAAGAAGACACAAGCACGGAGGAACTTTTGCTAACCAAACCGTTCGAACCGGCTGTTGGCGATCAAATAAGTCCTATTGAATGTCGTCGTTTAACCAAAAGCCAAAAGTTTGCAAAATGAAAAAAATATATGTATAAAAAAGCACACTTTGTTGCCTTCGCTGCTGATTGCTGACTGCCTTGCTGGCTGCCTGCCTGGTGGCTCGTTGGCTTCTGGCTGCTTGACTCTATTGCTCGCTGGCTGGCTGGCTGTCTGCCTGTTTCATTCGTATATAAAATTTTGTTCGTTGAGTTGTTAGTTCGGAATTTTAATTCTCCATGTGTGTCGTCTCACTGTTCTGGTATCAGTTTGTGTATGTGTGTGTGTATGTTTGTTGTTGGCATTTCTTTATTAGTATTAAATTTTTGTTGTTCTGCACTGCTGCTGCTACTACTATTCTTGCTGTTTGTTTGAGATGTTGGTGTTGTAGTTGCTGGCAGTGTTGTTGCTGCTTTATTGCTGTACTGTTGCCATATGTCTGTGCGAGAAGATGGAGACTAGACCAGACATTGCCTATAGTGATATTCAAAGGCGAACATGTACTACTTCTCGCATATGCCAAAGAAACAAAAAAAAAAATACTAACAGCAACAACAAACATTGTTGGTGGGATTTAATGTTTATATTGTTATTGTCGTTGTTATAATTTTCG
Organism: Sarcophaga subvicina; assembly: GCA_936449025.2. NCBI lineage: Eukaryota > Metazoa > Arthropoda > Insecta > Diptera > Sarcophagidae > Sarcophaga > Sarcophaga subvicina. The sequence goes on along the minus strand of OW388082.2, from coordinate 121,448,539 downwards.
TTCCTGTACTCACCCGTGATAATAGCACCGAGCCAACAATAGATGATTGTATGCATATACTATATGTCTACACACATACATATGTATGTCGGTATACATGTATGTATGTATGTATGTATGTGGTTTTTATGTTATTTCTTTGTTAGAAACATGCTTGCGTACAAACAGACATTTTTGCACATTTATTTATTGTATGTAAAGTGCATGGTATTAATCTATTCACAGATCCTCCCATCCCACTGTCTGTCTGATGCATATTCTCATTGTTTCGATCGGTTTTATTAACTAATTTTTATTTCATTACGTTCTAATATTTATTAAAATATCAACGTATTTAAAACATTTTATATTTCGTTTCGATTTTAACTATGGAAAGAATGAAAAAAAAAATATATAAACAAACCGATAACCCCAAACGATTACTCTTTTTCTGCCGGTGTTCAAGACCAACTAAATTCATGCACCATACCAGGCAAAAACCAAACCTACAATTACGAAAAAAGCTCACTGTAGGATTTTTTTCTTCGCTTCAAACGTTTGCCCTTTCAACCCTCTTTTCAATTCAAAAATTGTTAAACCCCAACGTGAACATATTTATGCTACAATTTTGTGTGAGTATTTTTGCACGTGTGTTGAGTATGTGCTTGTGTGTGTATCATGTTGCCATGGATATGCGTGTGGTTGTGTGCATGTCTGGCAGACTGGCTGGTTGAGCAAATTCTCTCATATTCTTTTTATTTTGTTTATTTTTGCCAAAAATGCAAATCGTAGTGTTGCCAACTTCTTAAAGAAATTCACCCCAAATTTATAAAATAAACTTCCTCAGTTCTATTAGAGCATCTTTTTGCATTATATTCCTGTAAACGTGGTTAAGTATTTCACTTTTAGCTAAAAACGAATAAAAGTAACAGGCCGCAAACGCAAACGAATGCAATGATCGGTAACAAATTAAAGTTTGTTTTATAATCGCTTAAACACCTGCATTAATTGGTATGACGGGCTTAAAAATAGGATGGGACGATCAATGGTCTTAGCGCGATTCGTGCGAATATAGCGACAAACACACATTATTGCATATTCGATCGTGCAAATCATAAATGTGGAGCTTACTAAACCTTTGTTTTTATATTTATACAAGTGAGTCATAATTGAATCGCAAGATTCTTGTAAATTTTTTTTTCTAATATTATATTTTTACCCAATATATGGTCAGTTTTAATGGCGAATTAAATTTTAAATATTTTACGGCAATTCAACTGATCCATATCTCTCGTAAAGCAGTTTGTTACCTATTTTAAGATATTGGCATATTGGCTCAACGTATTTTAATCTGAAAACTTTATTTTCCGAACATAGGAATGAACGCAAAAATATATAATATATAATTTTTTTTTTGCGCTAAATGCATGGTCCATGGAGTTAACATTGGCTATAGATACTCAGATATTTATTGGTTTTTCAAATTTTAATTCACTCGCTACGTACTTCCGTACAACCCAAGAGTCAGGTTGGCGTTTTCACGTATGAGCTGAAATCAAGTGGATATCAGTCCTTTCGCTAACCAATAATTATTTACAGGACATAAGATGGAATAGAATGTCGACTTGAGGAAATTCAAGACTTGTAAATCAATGCAATGTGTAATCTGTGTAATCGTGGTATTGTATTAATTTTTTTCTTTTTTCAAGAATACACTTTGCTGTTTTGGGAATATGATTGGGAAACTCTGAATTTTGATTTTATAACCCTCTCTATGTATATAAAAACGTTTGTATGTAATATTGGCGCAGTAGAGATAAAGCTTCTTGCATATGGTTTTGGTAACAACAGCAACAACAATGAATATGAATAAAAGCAAAAAATTAAGACAACAACAAGAAAAAAACATGTACAACTGATTGACAAAAAGCTTAAAGTAGGAGTTTGAAGTCAGTAGTTTTCATTGTCTAGTAAGTAGAATGACTGATTTTATGTACTTCTCTGGTCCCAACACTTTATGCATTCGGGTGTCATTGCTGAAATATTATATTAGATAGACGTGTAGACAAATAAACGTGTGTTCTTTTTGGGATTTATGGCAATTGGTTTGAGAGAATCCTCGGCAATATGTATGTATGTATGTACATTGAGTGAGAGAATGAGAAAGTGAACGAGCGACCGAGTAAGTATATAATGGCAGTAACAAAGTGATGACTCCAATAGAATTTCGCGATTGTCGGCAGAATGAACGCAAATATATATGTAATTATATGTACATATTTACTTGTGCACAGGCATATCTACTACATTCATTTATAATTGTCTACTTACAGTCGTAGACAAAATTGTGCCTACAGAAACTATTACAAAATTACCGATATTAGTACGATATTGTAATGAAATTTTGCAAAATATTAAAATAAGTATATATGTATGTATGTATGTATATGTACCTTTAATTTAATTAATCGAATTTTTTTGTAACTTAGAGAAATAGAGGACTTTTGCGATAAGTAGTGTTCACAGATCAGTAAACTAAAGATTTTATCTTAGTAATTTATTCTAATATCAGACCTATACGTGTACGTACACTTTTGTTAGATACTGAATGTAAGTTATTTATGTGTCTGCTTCTGTACTTTAAGGTATTTCTGATTGTACATAACCGTACAGACGGCGGCATTACAAGTAAGTTTAAGAGAATGACGTGCCTCAATGGTCTGATGAATAGTACAACAATTTTAGGTGTTTAATATACAGTCTAACGTACATACATACATACATATGTACATATGAACACTGAAAGAAAAAGATGCCATACCGTGTAGGGTACGTAATAATGATTTTTGGAAATTTAAATGCTAATTTATTGTTATTTTTAGGTTTACATTTTTTTTTTTTTTCTTAAAAATACATTAATTAAACACTTACAAATTCTTTATTTAATAATGCATTTAACATTCATACACATTTGAAATATATGTAGCTAAATCTTTATATTCCATTCAATAATTGTATCTGTAGTAGTAGTATATGTATATGTATATGTATTGTATGTAGTTTGTATGTATGTACTTAATGTTCAGCAGCTGAATCATTGAGAAAATGTCTGTATCGTGTAGAAAAATATATATATATGTTTGTTTCTATGTATATATGTATGTATGTATATATGTCCGTATGCATGCATGTATGTATGTACATATATTCGAAATACAACACCTGAAGAAGCGCATGTGCAACTGGCTGACTAATAATCATTGCCGAAACTGTCAGTCACAAACTGTAACTTAATGACTCAGAACTCTTAAAAAGTAATGGAAGAACAAAGAATAATTTCTGCAATGATTTCTTTGTTTCGCATCTTCTGTTGGAAAGAAGATACATTTTCTATTTTTGAATGCAAAATAAAATTGTCTTGAACAACATGAGTATGTTTCCTAATTAAGATTTTAACAATAATCAAATTTAATCATAGTTGGGTATAACCCTTTTTCAGGGGGAGTCGTTATTTTGCTGCGGAACAAAAGGTATCCAACGCAGGCAAGTTTCGTCTATTTTGGGAAATGTTCCACGACGTTTAATACGCTCCTCATAGTCATCTAAAACATCCTGTAATATTACAAGAAAAATACAATACAATACTCAATCAACTGACGTACGAATAATTAAGCTTACAGTTATTTTAATACATACCTGCTTTTTAAGTACAATATGTTTACCTTTCCAGTATTTCATCATACCCAACGCCTGTAGCGTACTGACAATATCATACGAATAAATGGCCATTTCCTATTCACATATAAAGTTAATAAACAATAAATCGTATTTTTTACGTTTTTTTTTTTACTTTTGAAAATGGCTTACTTGTGATACATCCTTGATGCTCAATGTATTTCCCGTTCTTTTGCAAAGATATTCCAAGAGAACGTCTTTCCAGTAGGATCGATAAGATATCAAACCCAAATCTGATAGCGGCTTTTCCGGTGAACCGATTTTTCGTTCGACTCTCGTTAGCAAATAGCCTACAAAATAAATATTAAAAGTATCACTAATAATCATTTTGATCATTTGATTGAATCACTATTGAGTAAAATAGTGGAACACTCGGCAGCACATCTCGGAGAGTAAGGCATATGCGATAAAGTATGCGTTCCACTAGACTAAATAATTATTTGTAAGAAGAATGAATTGAATTGAGTTCAGAAAGTAGATTTTTTTTTATCGTGAATAGAAAGTTTTCATTTAATTGTCAACAACTGTTGTGTTAACGTTCATTGAGGAATGTAGAAATTTTTGTCGAGCTACGACCGTCATCACAATTTTCATAAATCTGGACGTATGTATGTATATGATATGATAAGAATAGTCGATTAACTTTCCCTCATTGAGGTTGAATGTCATTTTCATAGGAAACATTTCTGTACTGTTTACAGAAATTATACAGTCATTTAAAATAATTAAATATACAGACTTTTAAAATATCGAAAAGATAAACAATTTATTAATGAAAAAATTATATTTTGGTTAGTTTTTCTGTTCTTATTTTTCTTTGTAATTTGATGAACTTATAAAATCAAAATTAATTTTTTTTATTTTTGCCTTGTTTAACGAGTATTTTGTCTGTAGCACAGTAAATGCTTTCTGCTTTCCTCTCTTTGTTTTAGAAATAAAAGATGAATATTAAATTAATTTTAACTTTAACAAATTTATTTTTATTTTTGTTCATACTCTGATTAAATCAAACAATCACGTATTTCACAAAAAAAAAAAATTGAATATGAAAAAAATGTGCATTGTTATCCGTTGGTAGAAGCAAAAAGAAAAAAATTTGTTCACTAGTCTAGACAGTAACGAAGCCGCCATCCTTTGCTCTGCGTTAAATCCTAAAGTATGAGAAACGAACAGAAACAGCAAATGACCTCTTCTCAGTTACCACGGCTATTTGACTGACTATCTCCTTATGTATTCGCATGATAATAATGATGATTACTCATTCTCTCATTCTCATTATTTTCCTCAATGTGACTCAGTCTACGACAACAACAAAAATAATAATAATAATAATAATGACAACAATAAAAACAATAACAAAACTCGGTTTTACTTCAGTCCATTCAACCCAATGAGCTCTTGCACACTCTACATACTTCTTTTCGACTGCAAAATATGCGAGAGAGTTGCAGAAGCCCAGAGAGTGTTATACTTTTTGTTCCCTACACGCTAATGCTACTACTGAGCGGTATGTGAACGAGTTGCAGTAGTATGGCCATATAGTCAGAAGCATATAGCCATCCATCCATCCAGCCAGTCAGTTATTCATTCAGGCATACGACCAGCCAACCCTACTATAATTTCTTTTACGTCTACTTAGAAGCACATCGCTACACTAATACATACGCGCACGCCAAAACATGTGATATGCATTTACGTATTCATACATACATACATATGTACATACTATATACGCTCGTATGAGAAAAGTTTGTATTCGAGTGTACATTACTAATAACCCAACCGTTTTTGTACATTGTGGGTACAATAATGTTTTTTTTTTATTATTATTACGGAGGGTTGTTTTCTCCCTGGTTAGGCTTTGCATGCACGCTCACTCACTGCAGACACTCAAACGCAAACACAACCACGACTTCCACATTCATACATCCATAAATGTTTAAAGCTTATGATATTATTTGTTTATTGCTTTAAAATTTTTGTTGGCGTCTAAATATCTACGAAGCCCCCGAATACTCATTTTATATTTCAATGAATTACTGTTACAGCCTTTGGGGTTGAATGGAATTGGTTCGTCGTCGCTTTCGTCCCCTTTGCAACATGACTGACTGAACCACCGTCGTTGTAAAAGTTCTTGTGCGTTACTATACAAATTGTTAAAAAAAAAATCTACCCCCCATTATTAAATGTGGTAGAACGTCAACGTCACCATCATTTTTCTGATTGCAATTTCGTTTGTATATTCGTATGTCTGAAAGTGTATGTCTGTGTATTCATTTATTTGTTTTTTTTTGTATTCATATACAATAATATATGAGAATGGGGAAAAGCGTCGAGACGACTTTATCGATCCATGTTTAAGTGTTGACATTAAGAAACCAACAAAGTTTGAAATGAATAAGTAATCGATTATGAAACTTTCTTATCCTACGTGGTTATTTTCCTTTGTATTGTAATAACACATTTTTACAATTCGGTTAAAGAATAGTATTGATTCGTTTCACAACTATCTTTTGTTATAAAGGGATATTTAAAAATATATTTTAACATTAAAAGTGTATGTCTAATATTATATACGATATATGTATACCCACAACCTAATTGGTATAAGAAGCTAGGTCATAATCCTGACTGAAGGGTTCTAATGATCCATTATGTGCGTATGACTAGCTATTACCTTTCCTTACAATTACATACTGATGGTGATTTTTATTTTTTCTTGCGATTGCAAGTATGTTTTCATTCAAGGTTAGCTCACTGTAGGAAAAAAATAAATACCTGATCCCAATATAAAATTATTATTATCTTATATGTAAGTATATTAAAAAACATATTTTTTTTAAAATAAATACAAGTATTTAACTCTATCGATATGCATTTTTCACACATACAATATACTGGGTATCTAGTTGTTTATATTTGTTTTCGTAAAAACGTATTATGTATATTACATTTGACGTATACATAGATGTTGGAAAGGAATCATACGTACTTAAAGCATTTAATCCTTTTACTCGAATAGTCGAATAAAATGAAACTTTAATGTTGCCAACACTAATAAATATGGACGACGCCTTTTTGCTGTGACCTATCCTGACCTTTGTTGCATGTTACAAATACATGCACACATACTTACAAACATTTGTAGACTTGCAAAACAAAACCGAACAAACAATGCAAGTATACTCATACAAACATTCATTCAAACACATTCCCTGTAACAATGACAAAAAAGTGCGAGTTCAATTTATTTTGGCCAAAATGAAAATTAACATTTAACACACACACACACACACTCACGCACTGATGAGAATGTCTGCATCTGAACACGCGGGCAGACATCTGCTCAAACATACATATACTTAAAAGTATTTATTCATCATACATGGTATGATATTACAGATTTAAAAGTTTTTAAAGGAATTCGAAGAGAAAATGAAGACCAATTAGTTGAACTTAGAAAGATTCTAAGATTAAAAATATTTGCATTAAAAATGTAAAAATGTTAAAATGTATTTAAATGTTGAAAAATAGTAGTTAATTCCATGTTAGTTCCGAAAGAAATCTATTTGTATGTATATTTTATAGCCAATATCTATTTTATTTATTTATTTATTATATTGGAGTGCGTTCTGAGGTATAAGCTTATGAGCTTTAAGCATCAATCAAATTTGTGTATATACATACATACATATGCACATACATATTTTATTTTAGAAGTAAGTAGTAAAATAAAATATTTTAAAGTAAGTAAATATATAATATTTTTTAAATTTTGTTGTGAAAGATTTGCTTATAATTTTTGTATAAGTGATCATTGAAATACATTTTTTACAATTTGCACAATTATATACTAACCTAGTCTAACATACATATGTACCATAAAAGGTTGGTGGATTGTTTTTTGAACTTGCCCATAAGTACATATAATTAAGTAAAGGAATTTTGAAAATCCAGCCAAGTTTGTTTGAAAATCAAAATGTGTAAAAATGTTGTCACATTTTCAATTGTTTGTAGAAGTAGTTACTTGAAGGCTCTGTTAGAAAGTGAACAAATTATTCACATGTAGAATATTTTAACACGATGACCACCGTGTGCATTAACTGATATACGAATGCATACATACATACATATGTACATATGTATGTAATGTAATGAATTTAATCGGAATCTTTATATACATATGTACGTATATATCTACATTCTGTTCCAGTTGTATTTTTTGTCCGTTGGTAATGCAATTTTTATTTTGGCTATTTTCAGAGGGACATGAACTTTTTATCTTTTGTGAGCGAATTACAAAGATACTAAATACTATAAGTAAAGCTTAACAAAGCATTTTTAATTATAGAATAATAAACTTAAATTTTAAAACTTCGTTTTTTTTTTGTTTTCGGTTTTCTTTTCCTTTTCCTAGTTTCTTCACCAAGTTAAGATAAGTGGCGGATGAGTGGTTGGGTGAGGTGCTCGCCAATTTTGTGTAATGCAAGTAGTTGTTACGGATATTAATGTACACATTACGTATGTATGTATGTATGTATTGTATATAAATTATATTGCATATGCAAATACATACATACATACGCAAATATAGATTATATATGTATTACATATAAATATAATAAAAATTAAAGCTTGGGAGAATAGATGTTTCGTAAACTGGTCGGTTAGCAACATTTACAATAAACAAATACTTGATCAATGGGCAGAGAGCGGTCACTATAATTTTTATTACTTTCACATGAAGTCACTTACCAGTAAAGAATAAAGTAAGTAATCAAAATGCATATACAAATTCACACGGTTCATCCGTAAGTGTATTATAAAAAATAAAATTCAAAATTCTCAGCAAATAAACCCATGTTTTAAAATTATTATGTATTTAGACAATTATTTTTTATTTTTATTTTTTAGACAAAATAAAAATATCGACTTTGTTGCAAAGAGCCAAAACAGAATGCATAGGATAAGACGTTATGCCATTATAAATAATAGTAACTTTTTGCTTTGCGTTCCAGCTTATTTCAATGTTCCTTTTCGACATGGAAAAACCACATTTATTAAAATAACTTGGAAAGCCCATCAAATATTGAGTGCAAACATTTACTTTTTATAAAATACAAATAAAAAAACTCATTTGAATATAATAAGTTTTGGGATCATAGTACATGTATACAGTTTTCCCGTGCGAAATTGTAAGGGCGAAATTAAAAAAAAAAAAAAATTTAATTATTTTTACTTTTATAAGTGATTTCTTTGTGAAAATTCATATAAAAATTATTATTGAAATTAATTAATCCAAGATGACCAAAAACGGCAAAAAAAATGCAAAGCGTAAAATTTTGAATTGTGTTTGATAGCTCTGCCTGTTACATGATTTGAGTAGTAAATAAGAAAAGGTGTATGTATTTCGTAAAAAAAATACAAAAATCTATGAAGCTGGCTACGAATCAATTCCTCATCCGAAATATATGTACATAGGTATATTTTTTTTAACGGATAAACAAATTGGAGAAATGTTAGGTAATGTACATAGAGCACAATGATATTTTTTTAAAACTGTTTCGTTAAAAAAACGATTTTATCGACAACATCCTATCGTGAATAGAAATTTTAACTCAGCTTGTATTGACATAAATTTGTAAAAAGAGCAACAGAAACAACTTTCATATTTTGTCTCGAGCGAATGCTTTGGTTTTTTTCAATACTTTAACAAGGAAAACGCACTACAAAATCAATCTTAGCTCTAATTAATGGTCTGATTAAGAGCTACAAGTCTATTGCATTTAATTTTTAATTTTTTCACTTCAAATGTGTTCGACTGTCACGTTCGACATAAAAGAAATGCCCATATGCCAATTACATGCAATATAAATTCAATGTTAACGCGTTTACTCGCCGTTCTTTACCATTGGTTTGAATAATTATATATTTAGGTTGATTCCCCAAGTCCACGCTTGCAGAATGGGGGCACAAACCCAAAACAAAAGGAAAATCAATGAATGATGATAGACGACTTATTTGGAAAGAACATATCATAGGTAAATAAATACAATTAAGTAACTCTTCTGTGTTGAAGCCTGCCTCGATGTATGGATGGTATCCAGCTAAGAAGAGCCGTAAAATGTGAATCAGGAACATTATATTCAATACTTGTTGTAACGTGGTACATGTGAAAAACGGTTATTAAAGGGGATCAATTCGTCAATTCGTCGGTTCGATATAAAAATAAAAAAATAAGTTATAATTGCTCCGGCTCTGTGTCTATGTAAATTCTATTACGATATATTTACTGAACGCAGAACTAAATAATTAAGTAAATAAGGTATACCCAATTTCAGTTTCATGACTGTATTCTTCTTTAACAATTAAAATTTAATTATGATTTGAATTAATAAATAGAGCTATGTATGTATGTCTTTCAGTTGTACAACAATTGGTTATTGCTTCGTTTTTCGGTTTTAACACAAATATTGTGTTTTTCGTCTCCAAATATTGAATTAAAATATGCTGTTACAAGAGAAGTCATACTTCAAAAATTGGCAGTTAAACATATTATAAATTTCCATATCGAAATCAGTTCCAGATCCTTTGTCTTGCGAATACAATAGCAGATAATTTGTGACCATATATTAAGAGAACCTCATAAAGCAGCTAAGTCATAGTCAAACTGATGTGCAAATTAGGAATACTGTTTGAGTTACATATTTCTTATTACTCATGTACATACATATATGTATATGTATATGTATGTATGTATGTACAAGAGAGAAAAAAGTAGGCAATAAAATTTATATTTATACCAATAAAAATTACGTACTTTTTGATAATAAATTTTGCAATAATTTTACACATAAAGCTATGTCTATTTCAATTCAATATATCATCTGTAATCTTAGGATAAGCAACCTTCTACGCTCTAATAATTAAAGCCATTATGATTAGTTTGTTCAGATTATACTAAATTGTTTATTCGGAACATTGATAATAAACTCTAATTGTTTTAATAACATAAGAAGTTTGCTTGTAGCAACAGGAACACGGTAATGCAATGTTATTCAAGGTCAATGTCATTTTAATACATTCCTTACGTCGTATTTCATTTCTTCTTTGCATGTATGCTTACTTGGGAATCTCAAATAGCAACAGAAGCATTTTTTTATTTTCTTTCTATTTTCAAGTTTTTTTCACTTTGGCAGGTTGACTGACTCATTCGTTCAAAATTCTTGTTTGCTATTGCAAAACTCAAGAAAGGAATGGCTAAATTCATTGTCTTACCACACATGCAAACGTTGGTTTTATTTCATAAAACTTGAAATTTTTTTTTTCAATAATTTATTAACGAAAATATATTTTTAATATTGTTTATCTACATATGTACATATGTATGTATGTAAACTTTGAGAAACAAAAATGAGTGTCTGCTGCGTGACTCAATACAGTTTTTCCAAAAATTTAGTTGGTAACGATTATTGATTGATTATTTAGAAACGAAATGCATTCTCTAAAAATTTTCCAAATAATTTATTTTTAATTATAAATAAAATAAAAAATATATTTTTAAAATTTTATTCTGTTATCGTGGAGCATAGTAATAATGGTAATCATTGAAAAATAATTAAGCAGACAGAAATAAAATTCAACAGCTATAATGTTAAAACTGTTCACTCAGCCGCCCCCTCAACCCGTTCCACTCAAGAAGCCCATATTATATACAATATTAGGACCCTTTAATGTGTTTGTACTTTTCACTAGAAAGTAGAAAGAATTAAACTTTCCACTCCCTAAGCTAAATTACTCCCGTTTTGCATGTTTGCAAGACTTTCAGTGCCATGTCTTTCAAAGGCTGTAAATCGCAAAATGCTGAGAAAGGTACAAAGATCTTCTAATTTTCTTGTTACAAAGTAAATTTAAAGCTCCGCACCAGATGACGCTGATTGCGAAATATTTCGGGGTTTAGACTGAGCATTACAGGAATATGAAATAGTAGATCATACGGTGACATAATTATACATAGAGACCGAAGTTCGTACTCAAGCAATATAGACGACTGCATCCTAACTAACATCTAATGTTTCTACTCAGGCCGGTTTAACCTTAAACGAGACGGATTGAATTCAGATCAATACGAATGGATCTTAATCGAAGACTAGACTAGAAGGTAAATGCCACATCAATGAAATGAGCAAGAGGATTATCTTCAGGCTAAATACTGACTGTTGTATTCCTTAAGACGACTTATATTTCATTTATAGTGCTGTAAACTGTATTATCAAAATTACGACAAAGACTTTCGTATAATTCAGATAGTTAAGTAAAAAACATTAAGTGGGGTCAACAAGTGGAGGCCAGGCACCCTAGAAAGCGATGACATAACGGTAGTGTTGTAATAGCCAATAATATATGTACATATGACAACATGAAGCGCAGTCACCTCAGTCACTACTTATTATGCAGTCTCATCAAGGTGTGCAACGGTTTTTAGAACCTTACACTCCGATTGGTGTTTCATTGACCAATAGTGCAATACCCAAACATAAGACGATTACTTTTTCTTCATCCTACAAGAATATCACGTATTACGTGTCTATATCTCAATTTTAGGCACTAGTCAGGTTTTTTATGAATAAATTACTATAAATAGTAGTCATTTGATACAAGATTTAAAACAAATGATAATTATTTACTTACTGAAATCAATGAGTAGTCTTCCGTATCCCTTTCTTTGATATGGCGGTAAAGTAAGTATGCAGGAAACATTGTAAAATGAATTTTTTTCCTAAAAATAAGTGAAATTAAAACCAAGTAAATAAATATAGTAATACTGTCGAATTTTGACAATTTATGATATACATATATACATATAGGGCCAGTAATACACCTTTTACTAATTACATATGCTTTTAATACAACTAAAGATTATTTGTATAGGCGTATTTTTTTATTTTTTTTTTTATTTCTTATATAAAATATTGTTTAAATCGAAATTTATATAAAAAACAAATTACTAGAAAAAAAAATTGATGATACTATCATCCTCATCGTCGTCATCATCATCAAATATATGTATGTATTTACATATCTGCGTATGATGTATTTTTTGGGAGTTCAATGACCACAGATTAATATCTATCTCGTTGGCAATAATGTCTGGGTGTACCTAATATAGTATAGACGCAGAGAAACTTTTGTAATTGTGCGCAGAATAATATACATAAGTTGTACATAGTAAACAAGGATGCAGACACATAACAGGACAGACATTCCCAGACATAAACTTTAAAGGACAACAGCCAGCATCTTTGTATAGTTTTATTCGCTGAAAAAAGCAGTGAGAGATGGGTGTTTGAAGGCAAAAATAATAGAGAGAATTTAGTAAATCGATTTGGGAGGAGGAAATAAAAACTAAAAACGAGCGGCATCTGCATTCTGAAGAACAACAATAGTTTAAATAATATAATAGTAATAACAGTTTATGCCGAACGCCATAATGCCATAGCCGTAGTTGTAGACATAGTACATTATATAAAATAGTTCATACTCTATATTTGTGCTAATCGCTGTACAGAAAAACTACAAATGTATACATACATATGTACATATATGTATGTATGTATGGAAATTATTCACTATGCAATAATATGTAATAGACTTATCAAAAGTATGTGGGAATACGTTAATATATAGTATAAGGATATGCAAAAGAAGTTTTAAAACATTGAAATCACATAGACCAACGAAATTTACTATTTTTAATTATAATGTTTATTTTGAAAAGGAAAATTTGAAAAATTATAATTAATATTAAATTGATAATAAAAAACATTTGAGACTGCTGTAGATGTTTCAAATCAATACCGCCTGATTTTCACATTTAAATGATAAAATTAAACAACTTTTTTTTATTGTTTAAACAATTATAACAATTAAGGAATAAAGAAGTTTTTCTTATTTTGCCCTTACATGTCGCGAGTATTCCAAAAATTACAAATATTCTGCTAAAAAACTATAAACATAGGGAATAACTTCTGTGCACATTTTTGTTTCATAATTCCACTTTGGTTTTAAGAGGTTTACGACCTCATTACGCTGCAATATCAAAGAGTAAATGCCGTCTACGCACAATCAACTATTGTCTGGATATAGAGTTCACTTCAGACATAAAAATTTCTTTTACCACCTTCAATCTCACTGTCTAACTAACTTTCAAGTTCTGCCAAAATTTTGCAATTTATTAGCAACACACAGGGAATGTATATTTTTTTTTTGCAAATACAATACATATGTATACAACCATTGATTTGTGAAAAAACCCAACCAAAAATTGAAAAAAAAAAATTGAATAGTATTTATTTTTATTCCATTATTAGCAATTTTGTAAGGATTTCCTTGTACAATTTGTGTTGGTTGTTTAAAGTTCATTTAGAATAACGTACACACAATGGTATGGTGATTTAAACATTTCATATATTTACTTATTAAAGGTAACACTATTTGGAAAAAATCCTAGACAGTTTAAAAACGTTTTAAAGTTATAATAGCAAGAGGGGGGTGTAGTATAGAAAAAGTCAACGGCACGACATGCGCAATTTGTAACACAAACCCAGTCTGTTCTATGTGCAGTGTCGTTTATTCTTTCATTGTATTTGACGGCATCGTCCCTTTGAGGGCCGCATTACATTACACTACATTGCCCTGCCCTACCTTACTTTAGCGTCTGCATATACTTTTTTTCTTTCTTTCTTTTTTGCTTTGTAAAACAAAAATATCCAGTTTGTTGTATCCGCAAGTCCTACAACAAGTCTATATGTATTGTAGTATGCAGCTGTTGGCAGTTAGGTTAAAGTACTTGAAACAAAAGATTTGTTGTATTTTTGGGAAGTGTAAGTTATATACTGCTTCATTTATATCCACATTCATGGGTACAAGTATTTTCTTTTTTTATGAATGTATGTATGTATATAAATATGTATATAAAAAGTAGACAGACAAACCCGAAAACTCTAGCTGTAAAGCCAGCAAAAACAAAAATAAAAACAACAAACATAATAAGGTACACAGACAAAACAAAAGTACTCACTCAGTCTACACTTCAGACTATACTACTTAACTCTTACTTTGTATGGAAATCGGATATTTTGGGTATGGTCAGGAATTTAAATAATAATGAGAAACAAGTGTATGCGATTTTTATTAGTAAATTAATGTGTTTAAATTTGGTATAAATGGTAGATTTTATCTCATTCTTTGCTAATTATTTTAATGAAAAGAATTTCGTGTCCATAAACATTTAATACCCACACTTTAATTGACAAATTGGTAGTAAGAATCGTCAAAAAAGAAAACTTATTAAACTCACCTTACTAAAGTAGCCTACAGTATGGCAACCATCTACATCTGCTAACGTCATAATATAAAAGAGAAACGGTTCCACGTCATAGTACAATGTTTTGTGGTCCAGAAAGAACTTGGCCAATAAGCATAAATGTTGACAGTACTGTTTATGGCGTTTGCCATCTACTTGCCATACTTGTAATTTGCCTTTTCGGTAAATCTCATCGCCAGGAGGATGTCGCCAAACGCACTTTTGAGCATGACGTTTAATTCCTGTTTCAGATTTTTGATAGCGCAAACAAAATTCACAAATATACATTTGAGGAAGCCTTGACACGTCTTCGGGATATGGCGACTGGTACCATACTTTCATTTTATACTTTCCCATCGTTATATATCTGTAATTCAAATGATAAGTTTAACATAGATCATTAACTATTTTTGATTTCTTACTTTATGCCTTTTCCAATGGGCAAGTCTTTGACTTCTTCTTCGATTTTTTCACTAGCTAGAGCCTGTGCATCTCTGAATAATTGCAAATCATAATCGGGCACTAAACCTATCAAATTAGGCTCACGGTCTTCGTCATTACAGTCTTTTTCCAATTTAACTTTATCACAATTTACCACTTCCGTCATGGGTTTAAATCGAGCTCGCGACTCTTTAAATTTACTATAGAATTCCTTCTGTTCAAGGGTTTGCTGATGCTTTGTAGACGACTGAGTATTAGTTTTATGGTTGTCTAAATGATTTGAATTAATCGAAGTCTTGTTAATAGACTCGCTGCGTAACTTTCGTTCATTTGCTCTTTCCTTGCATTCGGACACAGACATGTTATGGTAAATTGGGCAAGCTTCTGGCAGGAAGTGGCGATCCAAATTTCCACTTAAATGACCAGAAGAATCACAACCATCTACTGGGCACCTTTTCTCCAGCTGAGGTGGAGTTGGTGCTCGCGACATATTTGTGTAGCCATTATTACTTATTTCCTTTTTCACACTGCATTTACTCAGACCCGTTGCGCCGAACCCGATGTAGGATTTCTTTGCAGGGCTCTTACAAAGTGATCGTTTAACATCACCTATACCATTAATAGGCTCTGAGTCCGTCTCTGAACCCATGCCTTGTTGACTTACGCCAGCTGATGTTTTAATTTGTTGTTTACTATTGCGTCGTGTGCTTAGGGAACGAGTTAGTTTTCTATTTCTAGTATTTTTTGTGGGACTTTGACCTTCTTCTGAATCGAAAAGTTCATTTTTATTTTTTATACCAGTTTCAACGAGTCTATTTTTGGGCCGCCTTTTGGCACCAACACCCCCACCCAGACCTTTATCTGTCTTTGAATTGTAAGAGCTATTTTCACTGCTTTCAGTTTCGCTGCTGCTGCTAGAAGTTTCGTCTTCAGTACCTGAAATGCTATCGTACTCTGAATCGTCGGAACATTTTTTTCTTGTAGAAGACGTTGTTGCAACTGCTGCTGCCCGAATCGGTTGTGTTGTTCCACTATTTCGCTTAGTTTGATTTGATTTCACTTTAGCAGATGCAGAGTCGGAGACGGAGTTGGCATTTGACGGCCTTAGTGTAGGCTTTACTGTTTCTTGTTTAAGTTTCTTTACAGGAGAACTAACGGCTAACGGTTTAACTGTGTCCTCAGCATCTGCAGACGTCATGGAAGGAGCTTGTTTGTCTTTTTCATTCCCTTGACTTCCCTTTGTTATTTTCACATCTGGCGTTGACGTTGATGCAGCCGTGGTAGCTGAATCGGACTGCGTTTTCTGTAATTTAGATGCTGTAAGGGCGAATGGACCAGAAGATCTTCTTCTTTGACTTGTTTGTGTATTAGACGACGTTGACAGTGTTTTAAGAGGTTTTTTTGTTGGCGGCGTATCATCATCACTAGAGTATGCAAATGATTTAGTAGGTTGCTTTTGTCCCGCTGTGCCATTAGCTGAGCAATTTTTTGCTGTTGTCTTTTCAGAGTCCACATTTGGCTTCTGTTGATTTGCTTTACTTTCGGAACTCTTCCTTCTTGTCACTACCTGTTGTTTGGTCTTGCTATCATTTGTGCGAGACGAATTCAGTGGTTTTGCATCGCTCGAAGTGGTGCTATCCGAATCTGTTGAAGAAGATCCACTGTCTGTACAACTTGAGCTGCCACTGCTTGTGGTACTACCAGACGATGATGTAGAAGTAGAATGACTTGAATTCATTCTGATATATTATAGGAAATATCTTTTATTACACTTATGGCTACTGGATTCGAACTATAAATAAATTTTTCTAATTAACTTCTTAATAATACATTACTTTTAATAATTAATGTAAAAAATTCACAAATTTTTCCTCTATTTTCTTTTTTGTATTTTGATTTCTTTTTACGTCTATTTCTAAACAATCGCTTATAGTTGCATTACAAAGTACTATTTTAAAATCAACACTGTTTTTAAAAGATTATTTCATCCACTTTGAAATATACATAGAGAAAAAATTTAGCGCTTTATTGGTTACAACTATTGAAATACAGTTAAAAAAATTATGTTTCTGGTCTAAAACAAAACATAACTTTCTTCCATAAACAATTGTCCATTATGTATTTTTATAAAAAAAGAAATGAAACGAAATTGATAATCGAGTGTCGTTCAACAAAATAATTGAAGTATGTAAACCGGTTTTCAGAATAAATCTAAGGCTGAAATTTGCGATTTATCGTACATTCTATTACTCCCCCAAATTTGTTTGTATGCCTCAATCAAATTAAACATTTACTTTTCCACTTTAACTCATTTTTTGTCTACCTGCTATGCTGCACTTGTAGCGTCAAAATGAAAATGGTGAACTAAATAAAAAATCACTCTCATACGTACCAATGTGGTTATTCAATTTAACCTCCAACCGACGATGACCAACTGTTGGCCAAATAGCTCTCAAACGTTACAATTTGTCATACAACTTAATCCAGTTGTACAACAAATCACAACGTGTATGGGCTGTATGTGTGGAAAGATTTAATACAAACTTTGAACGTGAAACTGCAGTGCAAATGTAAAGTACCATATGACCAATTCTATTTCGGATTCATAGTGCGCAACTGATTTTAACTCTGATATGATATGAAAGATAAAATATCCATTAAGACACGGAATTGTCAATGAAACAATCTTTATGTCTCAAAAACATATTATTGTAATAATTCAAATTTGATTGCATTGGTTGCACTATCTGAAAAAAAATTTGTATGTTTTCAAAGAGTTTTGAGTTTATATTAAAATATTGTTTTCAAAACATATATTATAATATCCATAACTTAACAGTTTTTAGGAAAACAACAAAATTCTATCGACTATTGAGTTTTGAGTTTGCGTTTAAATGTCCAGCATTTAAAAATTTTTCAATTAAAACTTTAATTTTTTTATGTGTAGTTAAGCAGAGTGTATCTGATTGGTATTTTAATTTCTTTTTGTAAAATGAAAAGTAATCGGTTTTGAGTTTTACATTTTTGTAGTTAATTAAAGCAGTGTGACGTGCTGATTTACTGTGCTGTGGATTAGTTTTTAGTTAAATTTTAGATAAAATACGTAATTTGTGATTAGATTTGTTTTTCTCATGTACCACTGGGGAGTAACAAATTCTATTAATTTTTTAACAACTCTATTGACCTGAATTTGAAGTTTGAGGTTATGAGCATAATAATACTGTGAAGAAAATCTATTTAAAAAAATTAGAATAAAATGAAGCTGGCAAAAGCTTTATTAGTTACACTTGTTTGCTGTGCTTTATTGGTTTACGATTTGTCTCCTGTGGCTGCTTTCGAAGACAATGACTTTGCGGAATTTGAAGATTTCGACAGTGACGATGATTTTGTTGAGGCACCAGCTACACAAAGCGTTGACAGCGACATACAAGCTGGGTCGAACGAAGCTGCACTAGTTAAGGAAAAGGAGTCTGTAAATGCTGGTAAAGCACATTTGCAAGATGATGAAGAGGATGGTATAGTCGAAGATGAAGATGAGTTTTTCAAGGACGACGAAGAATTTGAAGGGTTTGATGGCGGCGAAGCGAAAGAAGATATTGTAGACAAAAAGGGACCTGAACCAAAGCTTACTGTTGCTAAAATTCCTATGCATTTCAGGTAAGTAAATTGATTTTGTAAAAGGCGTATAATAAATAGAAATATTTGAATATATATAAGGACTCACTGGGATTCTTATTGGATGGAAATGTTAATGTTAGCTGGCCTAATGGTGTATTTTACAAACTTTTTTGCCGGCAAAGCTAAAAACGCCAAATTAGCACATTTATGGTATAATACTCATAAAGGATTACTCGATGATAATTTTGTACTTGTTGGAGATGATGGAAAGCAAGATAATGAAAATCCGGGCTTGATGAAGGAAAGTGAAAGCTTGTACACTCTATGGTGCTCCGGTCGCACTTGCTGCGAAGGTATGTTGGTAGAACTGAAAATGATAAAACGCCAGGACTTGGTGTCGCTGGTAGCAGGGTTGATGCGGCCCCAACATGATCAACTACACATTAAAGTTGACTTGACCCGCGGTGTAATGGATCCATTCGTTTTCTGTGTTGGTTCCAGGAAGACTGTCACAAAAGCTTTTAAAGAATATTCGGATTTAGTATGTAAATCAATTGATTGAATTTTAAAGTTTTTTAATCTACCTCGGTTTTTTTAGAACAAATATTGCACTCTAGTCAGTAAGCCAGAGACACGCTACAACGTGCCAACTGGTTTTGTTGTACTTTCTGAAATCCCAGAAGCAACATCTGCCATACTTGAGAACCGTGTTATAACGGCTCTAAGCAAATATCAACAATTTATTGATTATATTCATATTTCGGATCAATTTAGTGGTCCTATTCAACAAGACGAAACCACCAGTTTAAAGCAACCTGAGACTAAGCCAGTATTAATGGCAGGTTTTAATTTACCGAAAGATGGCGACATGGAAACTGTAAAACCTCTCCTCATTCTAATTTTCTATTTAATGGAGCGACTAAAAGTTTTGCGTATTTCGAAAGAGGTAAATATGATTATTCACAATTCTATTCTATCGATGTAAAATTAAATCCTCTCTACTCATATGTGCATAGTTTTGTAATGGTAACGTGTAATTTTTATTAACTGCTATAAATACTCGTACTAGTTTTGGGATCACTATTCATATCACCAATGTTATGTATGCTTGAAAAACTTGCCCTTAAATCAAACTCAAATCTTAAGAACTTCATTCAGAAAACTTTATTCTATCAGATAGTAGATTATATAACTCAGAAAGATATTGTAAAATAATTGAAAGTGCCTCGATTTCAGATGTTTCTTACTTTTTGTAGACCACAACGTAATTTTGTTATATTTCCATATCTTTCTGTATTTTTAGGGTGTCCAAAAAGCTGAGAAGAATAGGAGTCGTGTCGAAGAAGAGTTTTTAAAAAGCACTCATGCCGCTCGTGCAGAAGCTGCTGCTCAACGTCGTGAGGATAAACGCAAACAGGAGAAAGAACGTATTATGGCTGAAGACGATCCCGAAAAACAACGTCGTTGGGAAGCAAAAGAACAGAAACGCCAAGCTAAGAAGAAAGCCCCTAAAATGAAACGTTTAGCGGTGAAATCACTTTAAATTATTTGGTAGGAAACTACCGTCTTTCACTTTTAACTTGTGTTTTGTTGAGCACAAAAAAGCAGTGAAATCATAAATAAAATAAATTTATTTAAATCTTTGTTCGTATTTACCAATTTAAAAATTAACAAATAATTTTAATTCAACAGATAATTAAAGAAGAGAAAAAAAAACCGAAAACAACATTTTTGTATATAATTATGTCGTTTTAGCATTTAGCAGGAAAGCAATTCTCGTTAGACATGTAGGCAATATGGTTGCGTAGAGTTTTAATTTGTTTTTGTGCTGCATCAAAGCTGTATGATAGTGTATTTAACTGGCCTTGCATTTCACGTATTACAGCTTCACGATCACTCACAGATAGGCAGGCTGTCGCCCGACATTGTGCTAATTGTTTTTCTATACGATCTATGTGTTCCTGCTGTTGTTGCTTAATTTGTTCAGCCCTTTCTTTGGTCCTCGCAATGATTTTAGCAGATTCGGACCGCAAGGTGTCCAAGTCTTCCATAGTTTTTCTTAATTGTTCACAGAACAGATCTCTTTGGTTTTTCATTTCTTCCAAATTTTTCTTCACTATGCACAATTCCTGCTGACACCTCTGTAGTTCAGGTTTGCAATCTTCTTCTGTGGTTTGCGATTTCGATTTTAGATGCTTCAATTCCTTACATACAATAACAAGTTTTCCTTCAAGTTCTTCTTTTTCTTTGAAAGTCTGAGCTAATTTAATTTGCTCATTTTCTAAAAGTCTGGGAAATTGCAACAGATCATTCAGTTTCTCCTGAAACTTTGCACGAATTTCCTTAATTTCCATATTGATTTGTTTTTCAATTCGTTTATTATTCATATTGAGCTTTTCCAATAAAGCACACTGTTCCTCTACTTTTTGTTGGGCTGATAGATATTTGTTGCGGTACTCCTCTAATTGCAACGACTGTTCCCTCATAAGACACTTGAATTCGATTTGCTCTTCATTCATTTCATTGATGCGATTTCGTAAAAGATGTATTTCGGACTCATCGGCGCTAGTGCCATCGACCTTTCCAATACTTCCGCTTCCACATTTATCACAAGAGCTTTTCAGCCTGAAAGTGCGTTATAGTACGTTAGTTTTAAATGTTTTCAATAAAAAAAAAAAAGAAAAAAATAACCTTACTTCTTAACCAGATCTTTCAATTGCTCATCTTTTTTGCTGTATTCAGTCAATAGGTATATGTAATTATCCTTAAGCTTTTCAAAATTTTCCGCTTTAGATCCACCTTTCAGACATAACAGCGTTGGATCAACTGCTGGCTTTCCGCAAGTGGTGTCCTGTTTCCTTTCATGACTACAAGGAGCGCAAGGAGGTTTTTTATGTTCCCGGTTAGAAAGTTCCTCTTTAAGTTTATTTATTGTTTGCTGCATACAGCATATTTTATTTTTAACTTCTTCCATCGAATCGTGCTTCTTACAAGGCGGACGTGAGTGTTGTTTACATGGTCGAGGTTGTTTTTTATGTTCGGAGCATTTTTTTAGAGTTTCAAAAATGTCTTTTAATAATTTTTTCTCTTCGGCCTCACTTAACTGACTGTCTTTTTGACAGGGATCATGTACGTCTGCACAAGAACAGCTTTTATCAAGTTCGCTTGAATCTCCGCCAGACGCCCTCCAGCAAGGATCGGCTTTGGCTTTGGCTAGACCTTTTGCTGTTTGAACTTGCATATTTTCGCATGTGCGCAAGAGTGGTTTCATATTGTTGTCTTCGTCAAAAGTAGTGACAAGCGGAAATTCTTTGTAACGTCGTCTTGATCCAAAATTTTGTAAATGAATTGCCCTCTCAATGAGACAGCGTAGCTTTTGCATTTCTTGTTCCAACCATTCGTACAACTTTTTCAAATCCTTCTTTTCACTAGGCGTTGGGCAACTCTTTTGAGTTATATCTTGTATTTGGCTTTTAATTCGTTCCAAAAGTTCATTCTGATGATTGATATCCCTTACAAGTCGCTTATATTCCTTGTAGCTACGTTGTTTCTCAGGATCTTCATTAGAGCTTAATGGTGTATAATCTTCTCCTTCTTCCTCTTGTTCTTCATGCTCAATTTCACCTTCGCCCATATCTTCCTCGTTAGCGGTATATTCGACGGTAGTTTCCTGCTCCGACGGAGCGGCGAAACTGTGAAACTCATCAGTAGCCATAATTATTTATTTTTGTACTTGTAATTTTAACAAATCAACGACGACCGACGACAATACTTATTAATTGCAATTACTGAAAATTTAGTGAGAATTATAAACTCTTTTTTTTCAAATAATTTATTTAAATTGAAAATATTTTTAATAATTTTGTAATTAATATGTTTCTTTTTTTTTATTAAATCAATTTAAAAACTGACTTTTAAATATCAGCTGCTTGATTTATGAAAATAATTTTGATTTATAAAAAAATTTCTATAAAAGATTCCTTGTTGAACAAAGTATATTATTTGGTAGTTGTTGATCTGGTATTTGTGTTAGTTAGGAGCGTGAATATGTTGGATATGAGTTTCCTCTTCTCCCTTACACCAGTCGAAGTTACTTGAAATCATTGCGTAAAATACAAATAAATGTGAATATGTCTTAAAAGTTTATTTGAGCAACTGGATTTTTAGGATATCTGTACTGGGCAGACAGTACAAGTATATGTATACATACATATGTACGTATTGTGAAGTAATGAAAACAAGTCATTATCGTAAAAATAATACACATTAGAGTTATTGAACACATGCGGAATATATGTATGTATCTTAATGATGACTTTCAATATTTTTTGTTTAATAGTAGATGTACAGAAGTTAAGTCAGTAATTAGATGCGGTATTATAATCTTTAATGTAGTTGTTCATAATATTCATTACTTATGAAATTTGAAAATTTAATTTTGAAAAATAATGTTGTTTATTGGATTTAAAACGAACATTCGAAAATCACTGTTCACTCTGTTTTAGATAATTTTTGAAAAACATTTCATCATAATTGTTGTAAATTTTTGAAATTTAGTTTGATTCATCGAATATATGTTAAAATTTCCTTTTTAATAAAAGTGAACGTTTTGTCCGAAAAATTATCTGTTGAGTTATTTCGAAAATATCTTCAAATACTAAAGTTTCACATGAAATTATGGAGCATAAAAATTTAAAGTTTACATCCAAATTGACGAAACGTCATAAAGTATTAATGCCTCCTTGCAGTAGCTTCCAAAAAGCCGATTGTACTGATGATGACTATGAAAAATCTGACCTGGACTATCAAATCGAGAGTTTAGAGAAGAAAACAAAAGCGGAAGATGACATGAATTCGAAATTAAAGGCGGAGCTCACAAGGTACAGAGACGAATTGAGGGAATATACAAGCAATACAAAGGATCTCGAGGAAAAATATATGAAAATAAACATTGAATTGAATGAAATGAAAGAGAAACATGAACGATTGATTTCCGAACGTAACTTGCCCTGTGGGGATTTTGAGACTCTTTCAGATACAAGTTCCTGTGGATCTGAATATTCGCTTCAGCCAAAAAATACTCAAGTGTTTCACCACAGTAATAGCTTTCTAGATTTAGTTTCAAGTGATCAACTGAAATCCATGAAGTATAAACTGCCAAAAAAGTGTGGAGAGCAGAATCTGGACTCGGATTATAGAACAGCTGAGAACGTGGCGAGACGTCAAAAACATCGATCTGAGGATAAAGAAAACGTAGATCCTTCTTTCTGTTGCCCTAGTTACGATAACAATTTAAAAAACCTGTACAAGACGCTGAAAAATGTAATTGACGACAATACGAAAACTCACGAGTGTCCCGAAGTGAACACTTTGAAAAACACTATTTCAAATCTTAAGAATGACAGCGAACGCTTCTGTTCTGTAATCGAACAACAGGAAAATACATTGAAAGATTACAGAATGCGCTTCATAAAAGCGCAAAAAGTAATGAAGGAGCAGCAAATAGAAATCGAAAAGTTAAACTCGAGCAACCAGCAGCTTGAAAGGGATGCCTCAGCCAGCATTGATCAGTTACGCATTAAGGTCGAGAACAAACTAAGGGATGTAGCTCTCCTGTCGGAAATCATGAGAGATGAACAACTCAAAAAAGATCGAGTTATTAAGGAAAACTGCATTCTCAATGAACGCATACAATCTATTCAACTAGAAGCGAATCAATTAAAAATTAAATTGGAAGAAATGACACGACGTAAAATCGCAACCATTACTCGTTTAAAGGCTGCTGAACGAGATTTGAAAATATTCAAAAACTACAATGCTGCATTGAAGCAAGAAAAGCGTAAATTAACCGAAGAAATGAAGAAAATGAGCGACCAAATTGAGAATATGCAAAATACCAGCAAGCGTAACATAAATCGTCAACGCGAGCATAACGAAAAGCAGAGGCGTGAATTGCAAAAAAGAATCTTTGAACTTGAAATGAAACTAAATCGCAGTCAAAGTTCCACTACAAGTTTAATACAAGAGCGTGACAGTTTAATTGCTGAACTACAAAGTCAGCTGAATAATTTGGTACATAATTTTGAGGTCTCACAAAAGCATATACGAGTTCTAAGGAGGCACATTTATTCAATGTCTGGAAATAATAATCGCCAAACCATTGTCCGTAATCGTATTATGAATGCTTCATGATTGCCGTAATATTTCTTCAGTTTAATTCGTAAATATTTGTTTCTTTTAAATTTTCTCACAATTTATTGTATAATGTTAGTGATTCCGCATCTCTATGTTTGGACTCACCTACCTTGTACACTAAATTGTGTGAAAAAATTAAAAAAAAAAAAAAAAAAAAAAAAACAAAACTCGACCAAAAAACAAATCGAATGTAAGAAGATAAAACCAATTTTGTAATAAATCTGTGTGTAATATGAAAGTTGTCAAAATTGCCGTATAATATGAAACTAGTCTAGTGAAATGTTATTTTAAATGTACTATGCTGAGGAATTCATCCAGGAAAACATGCCCAATGCCAACTTCTATTGTATGAATGTGAACTGTTTGAGTGACTGGACTGGACATAATGAACACCGTAAGATGACAGAAACCGATATCTGGAAAGCATTTTTACATCAATGTTAGTCGCCTGTGGAACCAACGTCCATCAGAAATTCACTTAAGAAGGCAACGCAATGCAATGCAATCTGCTGTAATTGCAGTCCACTTTTTAAAGGTATAAAATCATCCAACTACAAACTTACATAACTGCTAATATGAGCAGGGTATATACATATCTGATTGCATCATTCGATTTTATGTATGTTATGTTATGTATAACAAGCCCATTTCATCAATAATGGAAAACTCTTTTCACATGCTTCTTTATATTTTTGTTTGTACTTTTTTTTTTGTATTGTGAGATCGAATAAAACATTTATTTGTTTAACGTGTGTATTTAATTTAATACCTGAATTTGCAAAGGTTTTACTTTATTTGTTAATACGATATTATCTTATAGGTACAATGTATGTGAATTTATATGTATAATTTGTAGGTTTTTTTTTACCTTTGTTTGTTTTTAAAACTTTTTATATGAAATATGAATATGTATCAGCTCAAATGAAAGGGGATCGATCATAAGTTTGATTATTGTTTTCGCGATTGACAACACCATCCAATGAATCATTACAGCGCGGGCTATCTTCAACATGTATTATTTCTTCATAATAAGCTTCATGGGGAGCATCTGATGGCGACTGTTCGTATGTTATGTGAACGGACTTTTGACATTTTATTATGTGGTCACTATTCTGGCCGATGCAGTTGCAATCGGCAATAACACCATTGAGTGGTATTTCATAGCCTTGATTGTTGATGTCAGTTATTTGGTTTAGAGGCTGTCTAGGTGCAGTTTGAATGGGACTAGGACTAAATTGTCTAACCACATCAAAACGTTGATTAGGATTCGCCACAGTTGAGCGACGCATACAAGAGAAATCCTGATAGTATGACAAATGAAACATTTTCTGGCAATAAATCCACATATAAAGTAGTAAAAAGAGAAGTGCAATGCCTAAAGGCAGCATAAACACAATAATTAATGCTTCTGCTCTCTGGTTTCTTTTGAATTCCCAAGGACTGCCATAAATAAGGGTATATGTCGATACGTTCGCAGTCTGTTCCGTTGCTGACGTTTTTGACAAACTTTTATTTGTGAACTTAGGGTGCATTTTTGTCGGTGATATGGATTTTTCAGCTGGTATACATTCTAGACCATTTACATTAATTTTTGAAATAAACTTTTCATATTGTAAAATTCGAAAAGTTTCGGGATATAGGCGCGCGAATTCGTGTAGCCACAAACAGTCCCATGGATTTTGATCGGATTTCAAACGAGCCTGATGTAATGACACATCTTGATGACTTATATTATAATCTTGTAAGAATTGCAAATGATTTTGGCTTACATCGATAAAGTGGCCATTGGGCACCACATGCAATAATTTTTCTAGAGACAAACTTTTTATGCAATTGCTCTTAAGAATGAGTATGTCCAAATTAGTTAGATTTGATAGCCATTCAAACGGTACCCACTCCAATTTGTTGTCGCTTAAATTTAATTCTTTTAAATTGTTCTCATGAGCTGTAAATATTTTCATGACATTGCCACTTAAATCAATGCACTTCACGGTTGAATGAACATCGTGTAGACTGAATACGCGCAGACCGCAATGTTTAATCGTGAGATTTCGTAAAACTAGAGCATTTACCGTCACTACGTCATCGTTGTCGAATTTCGTATTGGCAACATAGAGATTTTGCAAAGACTCTGGTAAATTTCTAAAAATATCTGACGTCATTTGCTCTAGCGTCTCCAAATGTATGGCCTCGACACTTGTATATTTAAATATATCGGCGTATTTCAACATTAGTTCAGGCTCATTGACAATGTGTAAATTTTCTAAAGACCTTAGCGATCTGAATGCATCTGCATGTATTAGTTTTAATGAATTTCTTTCTATTAGAACACCTCTCAGATAGGAATAGTCTTTACTGAATGAGTTTCCATTGATAACAGCAATTTCATTGAATTGTATATTCAAATATTCTAATTGCAATATCTGTTCTTCATGGTTTTCTTTGCATTTAAATGGCTTTAGAATATCCATATGAAAATGTCTAATGGAAACCTTTGTAATGTTGACACATATTGGCAGATATTCCAAACCAAATGTTTGTGTATTTAGTGGTGTTTGGCAGCCATCCAGCATTACAGATTGTACGCCCGTGAAACGATGTATAAGTAAGTATTCTTTTGATTTTTGAAAATCGTTTTCCTCTTTTGGCCGATCTTTGTCGTTCTCTTTCATAACTCCTCGACAATCAATTTGCATCGAAATGCCATTCAAAAATTCAAAATTTCTAAACAATTCCGTTTTAATATTACACTCATTTTCATTATTCCAGCACGATTCGTTTCCCGATGTTTTTCCTAATACATTCAATGTCCAAATTATCACAATTAGCTTGAATATTAAATATTTATTTAACATTTTTCGTTTTAATACGTTTTATTCAATTTTTTTTTTTTTATTATTCTTGTATTGAATATTAGAATGCTATTCAAAAATCACTTGCCAAATAATTTCCAACTAAGCTCTTGGCGATCGTTTGAAGAACTGAAAATATTTATTCTCAAAAAAACTCTTTCAGTAAAAAAAATAGATCGCGCAAGATTCACCTTGTTAATGTGTTCAGTTTGCTTTGGTTTTTCGCTATAAATTGAATATTTTTTTCTCGGTTTAATATTAAAAAAAAGTTGTGAATGTTTTTGCGTTTGGTAAATAATTTTCTCTGTTTTTCCTCCAATATTATTTATTTTCGTCATCATTATCATTCAGTCATTTGTTTGTTTTGTTTGTTTGTGTATACATGCCTCCATGTATGTATGTCGGACAAATTAATCATCAATTTTAAAACAGAAGCAAAATACCCCCACAAAAAAAGGAGTTCGTAGTATTTTGTGGATATTCTGTGAGCCCAGCATAGATGGCATATACTTTTGTTAGATATATGCATACACACACATATGTATGTATGTTTATATATATGGGTATACACACATTTTAATTGTTAATTGTCTTTTAAACTATCTCACAGCTTCTGTTTAATATATTTAATTAATTTTCTTCCATGTTGGACATGTCCTCTGTGTCCGTTAAAAGGTAAGATAATTATGAACATATTCGTATTGTAAAAAATATTTAAATTAAAGTTTTCCTTTCCTATGAGTTTTTCAATTCCTGAAAATACGGAATAGATTTTGGAATTTTGCTGGGTTCCTTATAAAAAATATTTTGTATTCAAAAGTGATATGTACATACATTTACTAATGTTTTTTATATATAAATTTTGCACAAGCCGAACTGTTTGAAATGTTTTGTGTTATGTGTGTATACATGTATATACTAATGATTTATTTATTTTAATCCAATTCCTATTAATTATTAAGTTCTAGTGGTTCAAGTGATAAATAAAGCGTCGTAAAGCTTTGTCATCATCGATCAAATGTTCATATTTCGAAAAGAGCGTGTGTCAAAGTAAAAATTCTGTTGATTTTCTTTTATTATAACCTGTGGTCCCAAGCAACAACAGCCTAAGTCGACTTGAGTCAATTTGAGTTATGTTTGCCATCATATTCTCAACCAATGTTTTTTTTAAAGTTTTTAATAAAAACATGAGTCGTAATGAAGCTCCATTTCATTTATATAAAAACTTAAGTATAATTTTCGACTTGACTTTTTGATTGCTTGGGACCACAGATATATTAACGCTTTATATTAGAAAATTTTTGAATATATTTTTAAAATTTTCGACACTATTTAATAGATAACCTAATAATTATGAATAGTATTAAGGTAAACGGTATAAATAATTCGTTTTCAAACGTTATTTATTAACGGTAAAATATCATGCTAAAAAATGTAATTCTAATAAAAATTTCTTAGTTTAAATAAACATGTTTAATCATGCTTAGAATTTAGGACAACGCGCCGAACAACAATATTTGATTTCGTGGAACGCGATTGTTTTATAACGGCTCTGTTGGATATTTTATTAGCGGTAATATTGACATCTGTTGTGGGATTTATTACAGTATTACAATTAGACGATGAAGATTCAAGGCTTAAATTGTGTACAATATCTTCTTTTTGTGAAAATTTAACATTTTTGACCGAATCTTTTACAAGTGAATCTCTTTGTTTCGTGAGAATCGATTTGGCAGGAGGCGTCGGACTATTACTATTAATTTTCTTTGAAGTCCTTTGAGATGGACGCATAGGTGATGGTGGTTTAGCTTTTAAGTTGGCAAAGTTATCTATTATTGGAGAATCTTCTAAGCTGCTGTTGTTATTATTTTCCTTATTTTCATTTAATTGAAGATTTGAGTTTTCATTATTGTCTTTGATATGTTTTTCATCTCCCGGCGACTTAGTTGCCGATGTCACTATTTGATTATTATTTAATATTGCATTTTGTTTGCTACATTCAATAAATTTGATGCATTCGCCTTCACTTTTTACCTCCGGTTTTAGTATCGTCTTTGGAGTTGTTTCAATCTCAATATTTATACTTTTTTGGTGAGCCAGAGATTTATTCTCAAAAATGTTATCGAAAGTACTACTTCTGCGACTACTTACTATACGCGGTCTAGCCTCTTGTTGTTCCTTTTCACTTATATTATACTCTACAGCCATAATTGATTTAAAACTTATGTTATTTTCAGTCAAAAGTTGTTCACGGTCTAATAGAATACAACGTGATTTTAGTGATTCAAACCGCCACCTAATCGTGTGGAATAAATGAGAACATTTTTGAATGTAAACAAAACTCATGATTCAGAAATTTACCTGGCCATATCTTGTTGAGCATTGCGGAGCTGTTCCTCCAAACTGGCCTTTTGTATGCGCACACTATGCAACTGACTCTTAAGATCGTCTGTTTCTTTTCTATACACAAAGATATCATTTCGTTATCGTGACATTAAAACTGTTTCGGACTTATTAATTATACTCTTATACTAAACTCTATATATTCTGTTCGTTTTTCCTTATTTCCTTATTTCTATACTTTCAAAAATATGTTATTCGATCGAAAAATAAATAACTTAATACTAAAATTTAATGGGAATACATTGACAAATGTACTCTTCTGGCTAAATACTAGGTGAAAAGCAAGCTTGCAATAGAAAAGTAAAACGGTTCAAAGTAAAAAGCGTGTAAATGGTATGAACAGCAAACCCGATTGTTTTATAAAACTTCCTATATATTCTATACAAGTTGTAACGCGTTTTATTATCTCATACTTGCAAAAACTGAGCATTGAATCAAGCCATATCACTCCTTTTTCGCAAGATAATTCCTTAAGCCTGTCTTGGGTCCACTTTAGTTTGCGTTCTAGGTCTTCGTTCAGGTTGAGAAGATGACGAACACGTTCATTCAGTTTTTCTAAATAACGAAAAGTGATTTTCTTACGTATAAAGAATTTTTACGAAAATTTTCCATTCAACTTAAATACCTTGGTATACTTTATCGGCATTACAAAATATTGAACTACAGGCTTCAAGTTCGGTATGCATTGAAATATTTTCACGCTTCAAACGTCGAATTTCGTGTTCACTTTCATTATAGATTTTTTTCATTTGTAGATAACTCTTCTTTTGGGCAGCCAGCAGTTGTTTCATAGCTTGGCGCTGATCATCTACTTCTGCGAATAATGAGTTTCCTTTACGGTCTTAAAATAAAAGATTTACATGTTTAACGCATTGTAAAACAAAATTTGCACGGATTTGCACATTTGCTCATGAATAACAAACGATTTCAATATTTCAATAATTACCATTACTATCTGGCGCTGAAGTAAGCATTGCTATTTTTGCATTGGCTTCGGCAAGTTGCTCCTGAGTACTTTCAAGAATCTGCAATTTTTCTTCCAGGTCTATACGTTTTGATTGCAAATTTTCCTCCAAGCATGTTATTTGATCTCGCAAAATTTCTATGTTTTTCTAAAATAAACCAATTTCGTCTTTTACATTTAGACGACGAATGAGGAATACATGCCCGTGTGGACTATTTACCTCACATTCAGCAACCGCCAGTGTATAACGCACAGAGCGCTCTTCAAAACCTTCAATCTTTTGCAACAAGTCCATATTTTCGTTTTCGAGCATTTGGATGCGTAACGCATCATCTTCGGAAGTTATTGGTTCGTCCTTAGCAGAAGCTAGTTCTTTATACTTGAGAGCCTCTTCCAAGTTTTTAGAGATAGTGGAGTTCTCATCCAGCAATGCATTGTAATCTTGCTGGAGCGTATTAAAGGAGACTTCTAGTTTTCCGTATTTTTTCTTCAATTCTGCCAATTCGACTTGCGTTTTATGGAGCTCATTTTCAACAGTGCTCTGGTCCGAATTTGAATATTGCTCCAGTTCTTGGGACAAATACGACTGGGCAGCTACAGCGGTATCCAATGAGCGCTTTAATTCATGTATCTTTTGAGTGTCCGACTCATTCGCTTCACGTAAATCCTGAAACCTATCGAAGAGTTTGCAATACTCAATGAGCAGCTCATCTCGCGTCAGGTTGACGATATCGTCATAGTCAACCATTTCTTAAAACAAACACGAAACAATACACACACTTTTCAAATTTGTACGCGCACTATAAACAACAACAACAAAAGAAAAAAGAAACGAAGACTGACAGATACTAAATATTCTATACGAACAGTCTCCAGCTACTTCCTGACGCTCCAGAGGTGATATTTGTGCATCGTAGTCCAGTGTTGCATTGTGGCTGACATTGATATAAACAGTACCAGTGTTGTATTATTCAGTATTTAGTATTAATTAAAACGAAAATATTTAATTTAAAAAACCTGAAACGTTTTCAAACGTATTGAAATACTTTAATTAATAATAAACTACAACACAATGTATTATATTAAAATTTAAAAAAGGATATAAGTAATAAAAACAATTATAATAACCATATAAAATTCCATTAGAGAAAATACAGCAAAAAAAAAATCAAATCAATTCTAGCATTGCCAGACTAAAAGAAACGGAAAGAGTCTTCGATAAATCGCCGATATCACTGTTTGTTATTGCCTTGGTAACCGTTAACAAAAACAAGAATTTCGATATGTGAAGCAAGTATATTATTGGTTTCTTCACTTAAAACAAAAATTTAAAAAAAAATATCATTATGGACGAACATGAAAGTAGTTCATCAGCAAATATTTTACCTGTGACTAATTTTCAATCTGACGATTTACTGGAGAAGTTAAAGCTTTTGAATTATGATAAAACCCTATTGAATGATTTAAAAATGAAGCCTTTATCGCGTTTTTACTTTGTAAAATCTGTAAATCCCGGTGAACAATTTTTTATGTTCACCATAATATGTTGGTGGCTGTGCCAAAAATTGGGTATAATTATGGAACGGCCGCAGGAGTACGATGATCCTAATGATGTTATTTCCAAAATAGTTAAAATCCTTGACGAAATGGTGAGCGAAGTAAATTCTAATCAATGAAACCTTTTTAACTGACGAATTCGATTGATATTTAAAGATGACAGTTAGTCGCACGTACTACATATATAAATATGAACATACGAGTATATAGTGTAAATGTTTGTATTCAATTTAAAAATGAATTTCCATTACAGGATGTCTCCATTGACTTCAGCCCAAATAAACTTATACGAGGTGCTGGTCCTAATTGTATTTTTGTCCTGGATACTTTAGCTACACAGGTATTAAAGGTAATGAAGTTGTCATGTCAAAAATTGCATATTACTCAAGAAGATGAAGTCGCTAACGATTATTTGGAAGACAATGCCGAAATAATTCTTGAGAAAATAGAAGATGAACAAAATGATGCTCTTAGTGATGACAGCGAAATGGATATGAATCACAACTCTTTTAGGCAATGGGGTCTTAAGAAACACACCAATAAAATAGCAGAGCGAGACAGTGTAGGAGGATCTGAGACCAATAGTTTAAAAGTTACTGATAATCTGACGGATCAGCAAACATGGCGTTTGGAGTTTGAGGAGGTAATGCCGCAATTAAAGGTATACGTAAGCAGTGACGTCAGAGATTGGAGAGCACATCTTAATCAAATGGATGGACTGAAATCTAATATTACAGAGTTTACTGAA
The DNA here is from genome assembly GCA_936449025.2 of Sarcophaga subvicina. Classification (NCBI taxonomy): domain Eukaryota; kingdom Metazoa; phylum Arthropoda; class Insecta; order Diptera; family Sarcophagidae; genus Sarcophaga; species Sarcophaga subvicina. The sequence continues at coordinate 121,414,682 of OW388082.2, read as the reverse complement.
GGTACTCAAAGTGAACTTAAAAAGCTACACAATGAATTCACTTTCAGTTTGGAAAAAATCGAAAGTCGCGAAAAACATCTAAATAATGAATTGCACAATTTAATCGTTCAGTATAAGGATATCTCCATTGAATTGTCCAACATCCAATATGCCCAAACACAAGTGCTCGAGGAAACCGAACGTGCAGTGGATCAACTCAAATTAGTAATTGATGAAAATGAAAGCAAAAAAGCTGAAATGGAACGCAGAGGCCAAATGATGTCGGACAGCAGTAAGAGTCTGATTAATGGTTTGATGATTGTTCAGTTCTACAAATATCGAATAATTTCTAATTGCAGGTTTTGTATTGCAAATGAAAAAAGCTGTTGCGAAAGTTAAGGATGATGTGGCCCATTTAAATTTAGAAGTGGCTCTCTTAATAAATAGCATTGATAGGGACATTTTAAAAAGAACTGGAACTGCACCTGGAATGGAAATGGAAAAATTTATATAAAAAATAAAAAAAACTGTCTTGATATTACAAATGTTTAAAATCGATTGATTTTTAGTTCAATTACTATGATAATTCTAATATACATATGTATGTATTTAAACAGTAATTTTGTATTATATGATAGCAAATAATCGGATTAGATAAACTATAATTTCAGTATTTTGTTTTAGTTCTTTCAGAATCTTGCAAATTTAATGACATTATTAATGTCGTGTTAATTAATTGACATTTAAACTCAATTCGTGTTAAGATTTCTCAACACATTTATCTCTCAGATTCCTTAAGTTTCGCTCTCAATATGTTTCCTTTTGTGTGTTGCTCCTGGCAATATTTTTCCATAAAAGAGTCATGAGCCACACAAGGCGTCATTTTATCCTGTAAAATGAGATAACAAAAAAAGAAGAAACCCTTAAATCATGATATTTTGTTAAGGGCATAACGTTGTGTTACATACATACATAAAAAATTTGCTATTGCTTTCGGTCTCTAAAAGTTATCATACCTAAATAGTTGCTAACGTACACTCGTTTATGTATGTACGATTGCATATATGTATATGTATGCATGCATACATACATATGTACAATATGTACATAGACAATAATCCAAATTGTTGCCTTATTTTCAATTAACACTACGAACTATTAATTTGTTCCTAAGCCAATAGATAATTAGCACCTCTTTGTTATCAGGGCCACAATGTAAACAGAAATGAAATTAATTTTATTGCATCCATTTTGCTAGCCAGCCGCCAATTGCACCCTGCCACAATACAATGCCACCAGCCACCATTAACGATAGATACATATGTATGTACATATGTATGTATGTATATGCGATATGAAGGCGATACAACGAATGCATTCGAATGCGCCTTAACAAAATATCCGTTCATGTGCGGTCAGAAAACTAAATCGTCTATTCCTCTTTGTTTCTTGTTTCTTATTTGTTTAGTCATTGAATACAAAAATTAAAAATTAATTTGTAATCACAGGTTAACGTCCGTATCTGTGAGCAAACAAATTAAGGTGATTGAAAAAATAATGTGCTGGTCCTGATGATGAGTTCGAGTGGTTGTGAATGTACGGTTCGTGGTTGTACGCATGAGCACGCGTATTTGTTTAAGAATCTCAACTGCAACAGTAACAGCAAAAACCAGTGATAGAAATCCATGAAAAAGAAAAATAATTTCTTAACGAGATAATAAAAGGATGCAACACATTAAATAGCAACAAGGATTGCCACAAAGTTGTGAAATTCTTATCGATGTCTTGGACAAATAACAAAAAAAAAAAAAAAAAAAAAAAATACGAAATATTGCTGTATTGATTGAAATCATCTCTTAATGATTATCCTTTGCAGCACGTACGCATACAGTTTACACTCGACATGTGAAAAAACTGATGGTTATTCTTGAAGATGAATTTACGTTAAAGAATATTTAAGTACATATGTACGTACGTACACGTTTATATAAACAATGATAAAAATAGAATAGACAATAAAATAGCACTTGTTTATTTTCTTTATTCTCCAAAGGATGTTTATAAATGTCGGGAGGAACATTTCTTTACGGCATCTCATGATTAACATGTGCACATGCGCACAACGCCACGCAGTGCAACAGGTTGTGCCAACTATGAGTCTTGACGTACATATATACATATGTATGTGGAACAGTTTTCTTAAACTAAAAAGTTCTGACCTTAAAACTTTTGTAAATATTCTTAATCTAGAAAACTTTTAATTCATCAGATTTATACAATTTGTGGATCGAGCTTGCATTTAAATTGCAAAAATAATTTTAGTCCGGATTGTAACGTAGCTTCTCTCACCACCCATGTTGTGTATGTGTGTTAATTATGCATGAGTGACGGAACATAAAGTTTAACGTCAACTCCGAACGATAGATTTAAGAAGAAGATTGCTTAGAGGATTTATTTTTCCAAACCGTAATAACTAAGGTTTGAATTCACAAAGCTTCGCGACTAGTAAGCCAACAAACAACCTACTAGACTACGGTGACTGGTCTGGTCTAATGCTAACACACTACCCACTAGGCTACAACTGATTGTAGTTAAGCTTCTAATTTTGTTTTTTCGATTTCTATAATTTCTTGTAATCGAAGTAATCATAAAAGCATATATACATACATGTATATGTATATATAGTATATAAGTCTACATGGTATAAGTCTATATGTTGGTGGAATTAATAAATATTTAGAAATAATGTTCCCACCTTAACGACAAACGTTAAGGATTTTACAGATAAGTTGATCATTTATGTGGTAACACAAATTCATTCCTTTGTAAATATTTTTTTCTTTTTAATGGACGATTTACACAGAATTTGTGGTTGTTTGCCCATTGAACAGTTTCACTTAACCGAAAATTAATCTCACGATCGATTTATCTTATCTTTTATTTGATTTGGATTCTGCTTTTCATTTTTGGGTATTATTTGTTCGTCATTTTTCATGTCATTCCATGAAGACTTCAGCATAATCAAACCATTTGAAATATTCCGATTTTTACAATACATATTTACATTTTAGGTACTCATTTACAGCCTTAACAAAAACTCTTGCAATACAAAAATATTGAAAAAAAAAATCAAACATGAAATGAAGGGAATTGAAAATACATGAGGTTGCCACCTCTCATGCGAATAGGCTGCACATGCTGCTTTAATTGTGATGGTATTTTCCCCCATTCTGGGAAAGAACAATTGGTCCATTACATACTTTTTAGATGAGATTTCTTCATTGTCTTTGTAGGTATTGGAAATGTGTCTCTCTGGTGAGTTCAATTGTTTTTACAAGATTGTCTGCGCACCCAGGTTAAAACAAAACATATTTTTACGGTTGTTCTATTGATTTTCCTATAAAGTCTGTTCAATGAAAACACATGGCTTGGCTATCGTGGCCTAAGTACAGGGAATAAGGGAATAAAAATGTTGTGCAATTTTTGTTTTTAAACTTTCTCGTTAATCGTTTGTAATCGTTGTATGTACTAGGAAAATGGAAGCTCAAGAAATCCTTCTGATATCGTTTCATTAATCATTTACTGAATCCGATTCCTTACTTTACTAAACAGTAAAGGATTTTGTCATTGATGTTGAAGTGACTGAAGACTTGTCTGTATCACAATTGCCTGTGCTCGTATAATGAAATTCAAAATATGCGATAGCAATTGATGCTGCTTTTAAATACACTCAAAGAAATATTTTAGTGAATATATTAATTAGCACAGAAAAGAATGTTTAACGTTTTAGAATCGCAATTGTTGAAAATCCTTCTTTACTTTTCTAAATTGAATCAGCTGGCCTCATGGCGAGAACGTTCTCAATAATCCAACATTTTCCCACTGGCCGATGTCAAAATGCAATGGCGATCGAATAGATGCTGAATTCTCTGAAAAGACAATGTATACATACATATACGAGTACATATTCAGTTATTCTTTTAATTTCATTTGTAAAGTCTTTAATGATTAAACAATTTTTGTGAGTTTAAAAATGTTGAGAATATTACCGAAGGCTACATATAAAAGAAGTATTTTTACCCATACAATTGCTCTTTTGCGTTCATGAATACATATGTACATACATATGTATGTATGTACGTTCCATGCTAAACAACATCATCACTTCTCTCGCACAATCAAACCAAAGAAAAACTGAAAAGATAAAGCAGACAAAAAAAAAAAACACAATAAAAACAAAAGAAAAAAAATAAAAAAATAAACAAAAAAACTAAATTCTAGTGTTCGTACTATAAGCTGAATTGAATTGAAATGAGTTGAGTTAAGCTAAGCTAAGCTAAGCGAAGCTGAGATCCAACTCCATTCCTTCACTTACTTCAACAGTACTACTGTTCATTTCCCACGGTGTGTCAGGTTCAGAGAATAGAGCGGTGTAGAGTGGTTGTGTAGTGTGGAGTAGAGTAGAGTGAAGCAAAGTGGAGTGGAGTGAATTATTGTATGTGCACCACTGTTTGTTTGGTAATCTTTAAAAGTGTTGGATATAAGCGAATAATAATAGCAACAACAACAACAACAACAACAACAACAACACAAACAATAACCACATCAACAGCAAGAACAACAACAACAACAACAAAATAAACATTAAGAAATAGGCTCCAGAGGAATGTATGAAATGGGTTGGAGTGGTGCAGTTGAGTATGTTGCTGGTATGGTTTGACTTACAACAATGCAATAAGAGAGAGCCCGGCAATAGAAAGATTTGTTTTTGTCTTTTATTGTTGTTGTTGTTGTTGTTGTGTAAAGAGTTAGCATTCAACGTTAAAATCAAGTGGAGAGGCGGGGTCCTGTACGATTTCTTATACATACGTGTTACGACTTACAGAGCATACATACTTACACATGCTCATACAATTGCAATAGGCTATGGTGGAGTAATTTTTTTTTATTATTTCTTAATGTAATGCTTTTGTTTCAAGGTTACCAGCCTAAAAATATAATGTTATAAATTAAATTCCATGCTATACGTGTACATTTAGTTTATTTAAACCGCAAATCGATGTTAATTTATGACATTGATCTAAAGCTGACACCCGAAATTTGATCAAATTAAGAGACGAATTCTTATTTTGTTTTAAAAATATTTATTTGTGCATCAATATATCTATTTTATTCCTTTTATGGGAAGCTCTCTCTCTCTTTACGTGCTTTGGGCAAAGCATAAATTCACGGGGCCACATCCAGTAAACACCGAGTTGAAGTCTGATTTTCGATCGTAACCATCAATTCGGATCGGTAACAGCTTAGCTCATTGCGGTTAAATTCATTATTAAGTTGTCATCGTTAAATATGTGAAACCCTGCGTCTTTTGTGTTTAGGCATCTAATTGATCGGTGAGAAACCAAAATTGCCTATTTGATGTGATACTTGGCGAGAATTTCCTGAGGTTAACGATAACAATTATGTTCTGTGGTGTCGAATTGCAAGATTTGTAGGTGGATTTGACGTATCAAATCAAAAATTATTATTTAATTAGCTTTTAACGATTTGCATTAATGAAAATACAAATTTTTGTTAAATTTATTTTTTTCTTTTTGTATTTTACTAGCAACAAATTTCTAAAAAATTATTTGGTCACCTTAATCGATATATCGAATGTATTACAGTAGTACCTGGTTGGTTAATTTGTTCAATTCTGTATATAAATTCGATTCGTTTTTTCTTTTTTTCTTGTCTTTTTTTTATATTTTTTTGTTTTTCTTTCTGTTTAGTGCATACACCCAACATCGTTCACCCTGCTGGACGAACACTGCACACTACTGGCAAGTGAATGAAATTATTTTTTTGTTTTTTTTTTTTGTTTAAATTCTTTTTCGATTTTGATTATTTTCTTTATTTTTAGTTGATTTCAAGTAGAAGTTTTGCCCCCGGGCCTATTCACGAACAAACGAACGAATAACGATATAAATTGTTGAGCTTAATTTTACAGTCATCGTCAACCAGGCGGGCAGACAAGACATATGATTGGATGGAAAAGCTTTGGCTGCCCGCTTCATTTTATGAGAAACATTTCCACAACGGCGAATTTAAGTCGAATAACAAGAGTAGCAATTTTAAAAGGATTCTTGAAAAAAAAAATAATTTTTTTTCTGTTCAACTTAAGGAAAGAAGAAAAAAATAACCGGGAACAACGGCAAAAATATTTTTTCTTAATTATTTTTGTCTTTCCTCTTTGCAAAAGATAAACTATTTGAGAAGTAAACAAGAAGAAAACAATCTCAGTTATTCTCAACTTTGGTGGTTTTGCTGAAAAAAAAAAAACATTTTAAAATATGACTGCATGAATATGAACATGAATTGGATTTATTCATAAAGGAGAACACTACCTCCATCAAATAAAGGCAGATGGATGTGTACGTACCATTCACGAATCCCATACACAAATCCATTTATTTTTAATTTTTAGAAAATTTATTTAAAAGATTATTTAATAAGAGCAGCCGCGTATTAGCACAGCGGGGTGTTTAGAAAGGCTTTTTTATGCGAACTGAAAATGTGTAGACAATGCAGCAGTATGAGCGTTTTTATTTTTAACGAAAAACAACAAAAACATCTGCTTTTCTAGGCAATTTTATTGGAACAACATTGAGACTATACTTAAAAAAAAACACTCTAAGAGTCCCAATTCGTTTATTCGCATTGAAGAGGAATATATATTGTGATGAAGTTAGGTTTGAGATTCCCTTAAACAAAGAGTGGACCGGAATAAGGGGTTTCGTTTGCAGATTGCGATTTCCCTTCAAATTACGCTTTTTATGACACGTTAGATGCTTACGTGGCCTCAAGTCATTTGGAATACAGTAATCCCTTGATTTATGTTGCTATTGGTTTCGAAAAGAAAGAAAAATTTGAAAAGAATAACAAGTTATTTAAAATAAAACTTTAATCATCGATGTTTCTTATCACGGTTTGTACAGAAATTTCCAGTAGAATTGTCGATGGCACTGATTTAAGAAGATATTACATACATATATGTGTAGGATATAATCAGGACATCAGATGTGTGTGAAATGCACTGCATAATAATGAATCAGAAATTAAACATGAGCTTAAATGACTTACATCATGTTATATACAAATGTACAAAGCCTGATAAATAATTTAAATCAAATAAAAAAAGAGAGAGCTGCAACGGAAAAATCAATCTTATTCACATTAACGGAAACATGTGTATATGAAATCGCTGTACAAGATTACAATCAAATACAACGTATCATTTTGAATTTTCATTTAAGAACTGTAAGTGTAAAAATGTATGTAAATACATTGGCAATCAAAGAAATAATAATGCAAAGGACCAGAAGCAAATGTGAAGGTGAAATAAAGGACTTGGTAATAAAGAGAGAAGAGAAAATAAAGTCGCAGTAGTCTAGCAGGTAGTTTGTTGGATCATTAGACGTGCAGTCAAGGTTCAAACGCTGAAAAGTATATCTTTCAAGACTTTCTCTCGATAGATTTCTGACAAAAACTCTTGCAGTAAAATAAAGAGTCGACTTTAAACTGTAGATGTCGCCGCTCATGCATAAAATTTACACACACACAACATGTGATCAAATCTGTGACATTTAACCATTAAAAGAAAATATGAAAATTGCAAATAATTTCAACAGTTCTTCCGTAGATAGTACACATTGCGATAATATCTGAATTAATTGAAAATGTACAACATACATATGTACGTACTAGTCGAATGCTTATGGCTAAAGTCTAAAGGCTAAAGGCTTAAATTTTATGCAATAACAATTGCGGACCTAACGTAAATAATTATTGATAGTTGGCATGTAATGGCTCTAGGCAAATTAAAATAATCATCAATAATCGGACGCAGTTAATCCTACTAAGACGATAATTTGCCATTAAAAATTATTGACTTTAAAGTTATCACTTTTGTTGTTATAAAGACGACATAAATTGAATGGCAATGTAAATCTATATGAGAAGGAAGAAAAATCTGACAACGTAAATTGAAATGACGGAAATCAAGACGACATAAGTCGAGGCATTACTGCAATGATGTTTCAGTTGCCACGACTATTGCTATAATGGATGAAGGAACAAGTGCTCGTATGTTCAAGTTTGAGAAGTTGTGTGTGTGTGTATTTATAGTACATAATGAAATAGTGACGAATGCGTGAGGAAAGCATCAGACCTGAGGCACGCGTTATATTTCGAATATGTCTGCCAAGTAAGTCCAGCAGAACCCCTGATATAAGAACTTTTATTGACATCCAATATTGCCAATATTAATTATTTCCTATTATTCACGAAATAAAATTAAATTAATTCCAAAATTGTAATTGTAAATTAAGTTCGATGACATTAAATGCACTCAACATTTCTCACAGTGTAATTGTAGTTCGCTAGCCCACACTAACAACATTTTTATTTAGGACAGCCTTATGCTTAGAATTAGCTAAACGTTCACGGGATGTAATAATTACCACCGTAATTATGTTCAAATTACATATAATTTGAGGTGGGCTTGTATAGTTGTTAAAGTGATCGAATACAAACTCGTGAATTTCATGCATATGTATGGAATATTCTAAAATTAATTTAATCAGGGAGAGTACAATGACAATAACGAACATCATAGGAAGGTCAGGGACCATCACGTCTTGAAAAAGAAGGATTCGATTGTCAAAAAGAATCTCGCCACTACACTTGCATTATGTATTATATTCACAGTGGACGTTGTTTGTGCGTCAAGCCTTATATCATTGAACCAGTAGCAGTAGACCCCTCCAAAAAAAAAAAAACATTGTTTGATGAGATGTATTGTGAGAACCCTATGGCTCTTTAAATGAACGAAAAGCAATAAATAGACGGCTAAGAACATTTTGAAAAGCAAATATCCTTTAGCGATGATTTGCTGGGATATTATTCTTCAGATTATAAAAAAAGAAACGCTTAATTAGCCACATGCTAAATGAGCGAAAAATGTTTTGACCACATTTTAAACTTGCAAGTTCGATTTTTTTGTTCCTGATGGTGTTCTTTTTTTCTCTCCATTTATTGTTGTGGAAATCTCTATACCGCATCAGAAAAAACAAAACAAAACAATAAAGTCAACAAAATCAACATTTGAATATGGTTTACATATGTATGTACATATATCTCCACCGCCTGTCTATTCTATCTATTGAGTCATATTTTTGCTTCCATTTGTTTATTTAACATGTTTCACTTCATTTTCAATACGTTATTGTTGTTATTGAAATCATAAAGAGGAGCAGAGATGTATGTATGTATGTATGTATGTATGATGGATTTTGCATAATTTATGGTTTAATTTATGTAACTAAAAATAACCAAACAACAGCAACACCAACAATGAAATGTATTTGGCTAGTCCGTCTTCTGCTTATCAAATTAATTCACAAAGTCAAAAACAAAAACAAAACAAAAGGGATTTTAAACGTAATTCATTCAGTATCAATAGAAATAATACGTCAGATACGCGGAGTAGTACTTAAAATCAAAGATATAAAGAAGCTACAGCAGCAGAAGCCAGTCATCCACATCATCTTTAGCTTAAGCTCTTATTATCAAAACACCACCACCACCACCACTACCACCAACATAGTCATCATTATCAAAAAACAACAACAACAACAACAACAACAACAGCAACAATAACTAAAGCAACCATAACATTAAAGCAGAAGTTGTTTTTCTTTTTTTCTTCTTTTTTTGTTATAATTTAAATATATTTTTCCTTTTTAATATTATTTATAGATTTCTTTTTATTATTTATTGTGTATTTAATTTGTTGTTGTTGTTGTTGTTGTTGTTGTTTCTTTTAAATTTTATTTAAAATATCAACCGCAGCAGAAGCGTGATTATGATCATCGTAATCATCATCACTTTGGTATTATTGAGACCCCCTACTATTGTGCGGAACTCAACTCGATTTAAATGCAAATAAAGTGTAATAAAAACGTTTCTTTCGTCTCTTTCATCAAAATGAATGAATGAATGAACAAACGAACGAACGAACGAACGAACGTACGAACGAAAAACAATATTTCATCAAGTCAACTAAAATGAGAAAAAAAAAACTTTTTTTTCAATTCGAAAAGGTGAAATTCGTTGGTTTTTTGTTGTTGTTGCTGTTTTCTTTTTATTGTACATAAAAGTATTAAATTTCATTAATTGCCATAAAATTCAAAAATCCAAGAAATTAACAAAAAAAAAAACAAAAAAACAAAAAAAACAAGGAGAAACTGTCTTTTTGTTTTATTTATTCGGCAGCAGCAGCAGCAGTTACACTATCGACAAAGTCGACTACTTTTCTTTTTTTATTGATCAGCATAATGCACACATTAAAATTCGAAAAAACGTTTCTCCTTGTAAAGGAGTGGGCGGTTGACGGTGGTATCGAATTTCTACACCTTCGCATAACTCAACCAACCACTACTACTTATAAACGTTGAAAAATGTATAGAAAATCGTCCACTTTACTGGTATATTATGGTACTTATGATGGTAATTGATTAAACCAAATATAAAAAGGAGTGGGAGCTTCCCCTCTCCTTGCAAGCTCTTTGCAGAGAATTTACGAATAACCTGAAACGCAACAAAGTCTTTAATCCTCGAATGGCAGCCTGATTGTCAGTTAGAATTGCTTTGTAACGTCATTTGTACGTTCTATCCAAGTTGTATTGAGCACACCATTGTATGGAATATGCGCGAGCGTTTCCCATGGACTCTTGATGCTTTTCTTCTTTGACCTTTTACGGTGAGTTTGTTAAACCAGTGCTGATCATTAAAATCGCTCAATTTCGGCTGGTATATGAAAGTTTAACGAATAATTTGTCATTTATTGGTAGAGCCGTTGCAAGGTCTAAATTTCCTAATACATGGCAAAAGACGAAAAAAGACGCCGTAGTCTAGTAGTCAAACCCCTGGTCAGACATCAAAACGAAATTTAAAAAAATATTTCTTCGGCAGATTTCTGGTAAAAACTCTAAGAAGTAAATAAAATTGCCATGAAAAGTTTCTTAAAAATCTATCGTTCGGAATCGACTTTCAATTGTAGGCCGTAATTCTGACTGAAGGGTTGTAATGCCAAATTATGTACATACATATGTATGTATGGAAATTCTACCACAAACCTGTGATCCTCGTTTGGTCACCTCACCTCTCTTTTGTTTTCATTCATATTCACTTTTAAAATATGGTTTGAAGTTGTGGGGATTAAAACTGAGGAATTTCAGTTCATGGCGATTTTCATGACTGAGCAATCGAAACAATGCCAAAACGACGTATTTAATGATTTAATTTTTTTTATAGCGAATTATCGATATTCTACACAATTTTAGATAACAAGAAAATGTTGAGCATCTTCGACATTAAAACTAATCAAAGGGAAACGGTGGGGACAAAAGTCCACGACAATTGTTCAAACAACAGAGATTGATGCAAGAATTGGAAAAATTGAATTGAGGAAGATTGTTTACTACATACATATGCACATATGTATGTGCATTTAACACAAACATCACTTAACGTTTTAGATCTTTAACGGACTATATATACATATGTATATGTGTGTATGTATGTATATTTTCTAATACATACATACATACATACATCAATTATTTGAATGTATTATTTTAATATCACAGATTAATCGATCGGAGAATATTTATCGCTTTACTCATCGGAAATTTCGTTTGTCGAGTGTATTGTATGTAAATACATAGGTACATACATATGTATATATGTGTGTACAGTGGTGGACATATAATTAAAAGATAGGTAATGTAATCACATTTGTGTAATTTTTTTTATGTTTAAGCAATGTATGGTTAAGGAAAAAAAAAGTTTACGAACGTCTATAGTGTTGTAAGGCTCGAACAGTTCAATTGACAATTGAAAAAACACTATCGGATGAAATGAAAATCTATCGATTTTTGTCAGATGAAGAAGAATTTTACTGGCACTGTCATCTTGAAAATCTCCGGCGAGATCTCAACTAAAGCAAACAATAAAAATGGAGAGGATGAGGCTTTCTTTGCGTATTGGAACATTGGTCGATTAGCTAAAATAGAAAGCAATATAAAGCAGGATGGTTGTGCATCATTATCCTCCTAAGCAAATTAACTCAATTTTGTTTGGAAAATTTGGAATGAGGGATTGATTATTAAAACTTGTTTATTAAACTAGAAATTTGAAATGATTAAGTGCAAGGCTAAAGTACAAGGTATGGTTGGTCTTAAACGAATTGAAACGTTTGTAGATTCTTTTGAAGAGAACACAAATTATGCAAAATCATATTAAAAGTGTTTAAAAGAGCAAAGGTTTGTGGATAAAAATTAATTTTAATTGAATTCTTTTTTTTTCGTTTGTTAAATATATGGAGTACAATTGCTTAGTAAATAAATTTGTACATAATAATTCTAAAATTGTATGCTTAAGTTAAATAAGTATTCATTATATGGAAGATATTTAAATATTGAAAGCGTTAACAATCAAACACTTTTGCACGCCAGTGTAAGTATGTGTTATGAAGAATGTTATTCGAATAATTATTTTTTTTTCTTTAATTTAAACAAAAATGTATCTTCTAAAGCAGAAGGCATTTCATACCATTAAAGAGGTTTTAATTTATTGTTACCAATTCCAGAAAGCTATAATTCAATATCGAAATTTTTGTTACCATTATCATTCTAATCATCATCATCATCATTCTAATGAACATCGTCATCGTCATCGATATTATTATTATTATTGTTATCATATTTGTTGTTGTTGCCATTTTTGGAAAACTAGTTTATTTCAAAAAATTTTTTTTCCATTCTTTGGGGGTCTATAACTTCGTATCAAACAACACACGCATTTACAAATTAGATCACACCAGCATCGACGAAATCATTGATGATCATGCCGATGATGATGATGATGATGATGATGATGAATATAAAATCACTGTTTATAATTAAATTAAACAAAATTTAAAAAAAAACAGACAAAATGAAATACAATGTGTGATCTGGCTCATATTTTTTAATTAATTTTTATTGACAACATTCATAATTTTTAATGAAAATGTTTAAATTAAAAGAATAAAAAGCAAAATCAGACAAAAACGAAAAACAAAACAAAATTCATTTGTAAACAGACTAACAGGCGTTTAAATGGGCAGACGAAGGAGAGTCACAATCGCAATTTTTTTTTTGAATTTTTTCCTGCTGAATTTTTTTGTTGTTTTTGTTTTATGTCGTTTCTTAATATTGTGCTGACTCTGAAATGTGAATATTTAATGAAATGAAGTGAAATTAAATCGAAACGAATCGAACTGAATCGAATCGAACGAATCAAATGACTAATTGGGAAGTTTTGTTTGTTGTTTTTTCTGTTCTGCTTTTATGGTCACATTTAATAGGATTTGCATTAATTTGTTAATGTTATTATTATTTATTATTATTGATGTTGCTGTTGTTGTTGTTGCTGTTATTGTTGCTGTTTTAATGGCACTTTTATCAGCAATAAAAAACGAAATTTAAAATATTTTTGTATATTTATATGTTATTTAGTGCCTTAATGGATTGCGTCGAAATGAAATTTAAAACAAATTTTTCTATTTTTTTTTTAATGATTTTGACACTGAATAGGTGAACTAGGTGATCTACTCAATGTGTGGCTGTTTTGCATATATTTGTGGTGGAAACAGTGGAAGCAGCCACGGCAGTTAAAAAACTTCGTACAGGTAGGAGGATTATAACTGTGAAATTGATTTGTTTGATATTTATTTGATGGCTTTTAAGAAAAAAAACCAAAAAAAGTTGACAATAATATAAATCAATAATCGCATAAAATATTTAAACGATTTGCGGGGGAATTAAAATGAAATTATTTTTAAAATATCGAAACATACATACATATGTATGTATGTATGTACGCGTAGGATGGAAATGTTGATGAAAAACACGTATACAATGTACATGTGACATACATAATTATTGATGTAGCAAAATATTAACTAACAGAACTTATTTTTACTCGTAATTACCATTGTGTATCAAAGTCATTACACGATTTCTGGTCTCAAATGCTAACAGCCTAACAGGATGATCATACTTTCGAGAAAAATCACTTTTCGGATACAGAAGTGTTTCCGAAAAATTTGTGAAAGTGCATTAGTAAAAATTTTTTTCAAAACAAAAGATAGTTAGGCGCTTATTACAAAAATATAATGGGGCTTCATTGTGACTTAGGTCAACATATTTTTCTTAATAACTGTTTTAAAAAACATTATTAGTGAAATGGGATTTCATGTAAATAGAAAGTTTTGTCAATAGACTGTGATAGGATACATAACGCAAATTGCCATAAGTCGACTTAGGCTGTTGTAGCTTAGGACCAAAGATATATGTACATACCTAATATAATATGTGTAATTCAATGATGTCTATTCAATGATTTAATTGACTATGAAAAAAAATGCAATTCAATACGATTTAGTTTCTGTCATCAAAAGAATCCTATTTGTGCCGATTTGAAATTCATTCAATCCATGTTAATAAATAGTATTAACGATTAAAAGTATATTCTAAATGCCGCACAAGAGATTATCTTTGGGTACACATGGTACACATTGATTTACAAGAACACCATGCAATTGGAAAAACCGTGCACCAGACAACGAGATGTTTTTAATACACAAAGAAAGACAGTGTAGACAATATTTGCAATTGCTTCCGAAATGGTAATAGGCTATGAACTAGTCTTACACACAAAAGTAAATGAACAGAGAAATTTTACAAGTGAGCACCAAAAAATATATAGTGTAACAGCATAAAAGGAAATAGTTATTCTTAAACGAAATTACACGAAAAAAAGACTCTGTTTAATAATCTGTGATAATTCATATTTAAGAGTTCGTCAATCACAAGAAAAATGAGTTTTTCCTCGATAAACCGAAAATGTTACATTGCTATAATGATGAACCTAATAATGTATGAAGAAAACCTTTTAAAAACCACATATTTTATGAGTTGTCATTACTAGAACTTATGATATAAACACAATAGACGCAACACAGCAAGCACAATAATTTTGCAATTGCAGACTAAGGTAAGTTGCATGCGTATTAATTATAATAAAGGCAGCAGCGGCAAAGCATAAGTAAAACAAATAAATATAAACACTTCGGCTATTTTAACAATAGTTTTTATTTTTTGGTTTTTGTGTCTTTAAAACCTCTATTTTGTGCATGTTATTGTATTGACAGCAATCATCCTCTCATTGCCAGCAAAAATACTCTCTTTGTCAGCACTAATTCTCTCACTGCTGAGTACTAAAAGTAGAAATTAGCCTAAATGCGAAGCAACAGTATCGTTGCGTATTGTCGCGTTGCCTTTAAAATAATCAATTCCATACACACACATGTATTCTTTTTTTTGAGAGATTGCTGCGCTTTCTGTGCTGCGTCTATTGTGTTTAGAATGTGTATTGTGTCATTAGTATGGTCGATACAGTTAATACATTCGATAAAAAGTGTATGAAAAGATACACGAACCTTAAAAAAGAATCTAATCGATTAAAATTATAGGTTATGAGATATTTAAAAAACAAACGTTTTGTTATGACGTTTCCAATGCACCGTTCTATACACATATGTACATACCTACATACGCAGTTATATTAAAACGAATTAACATTAAATTCTTTCGATTACTTTCGATTTACTTTTGTAATCGCAATATCACTAAAGAACGTACCAACAGAAGAAGAATCCATAAATAATTCAGAAATACGTCCATCGAACTAAATGTTTTTTTTCTGCACCGAAATTATTTTGTATTCAACAACAACAGCAACAATAATACTACTACCACACATTGTTCTCAGTTATCAGGCGTTACGATGGAGTTTTTCGACTCATTTTCAATATTTTTTTTTCGTTTTTCTTTTCTACTCACGATCATCGTCTTACAGTGTGCGTGTGGAGCCCAATCAGTAGCAGCAACAACATAATGTTGTCGCAGAGGGAAAAAGACAAAAACAAACAATTCACGAGTGAAAATAGTGGGGCTACCGGTTTTACACGTTTTCATTGGCTTAAAAACTAAAGAGACGGAAGACAGAAAGAAGCATTATTATGCTGAGTTCCCCTTTTTTGAAAAGTAAAACAGAAATGGCAGATGTCAGTCAGTCAGTCAGTTCTTTTTCTTGAAGCGCTTTTAGTGTTAATGTTAGTAATAATACAGAAGAAGTGACAGAATGACATAAAATGTTCGTAAATTTATTTATGCTTCTTTTTTTCGATATTGAATTGAATTAAAAGAAGTAAAAATTAGGTAACGAAACGTTTGAAATATATTTCACTACTCATAAGCATTCATGAAATTTTGAATATACACTTACTCAATAAAGTCTGCGTTCACACCACAAAAATTTCTGATTGATACAAAATAAAGCAATAAATATGATATTATAACTAATATTTTTTAACGTACTTATCGCTAACACCTTTATGTTAAAAAGTGGTAATTAAGTCCCAGATTGTCCCCTTTTCTTTATTGATAACGAGACTTGAGCCTGGCAACACTTGAGTATAGCAACCAAAAAGTCTGCGTTCACTTGTTTTGTATTAACATTACCGTTAATTTTTTAAGATTTTTTCTTGTTTTTGCTAATTTTGTCTTCTTTTGTGTTCCAATTGATCTTTTAATGAGCTGATTTGCACATTATTATTTAAAAGTAAAAGCAATTTTAAAAAATGGATAACAAAGGCAACAAAATTGGTGTTTCAAAAGAGAAAAATAATTATTAAATTGTGGAAAGAAGGAAAAAGCTTCCGAAAAATTGGCCAAACTGTTGGGAGAACATATTCGTATGTCCAGGAGTTTTAATCTCAAAACCGCGGTCGGGTCGTCCAAAAATTTTAACAGCACGGGAAGAGCGCAAAATTTTTAATATGGTGAAGGTAAATTCTCGAATTACATCTTCGAAAATTGTGGAAAATGTAAGCCAGTCATTTCAAAAGAGTATTTTTTAACAGACGGAAGCGCATTGAATTTGTCCACAATTACATAGATAAGCAACCAGAGTTTTGGAAACAGGTTTTATTTTCAGACGAAAGTAAGTTCTGCATATTTGGAATAAAAGGTCGTCAAATGGTGTGGCAAAAACCAGGAACTGCGCTCGATAAACAAAATTTGGTTGGCCCAGTAAAACACGGTGGTGGTGGAGTTATGGTATGGGGATGCATGGCGGCTTCGGGGGTAGGTCAAATTGAATTATTGAGTCCACCATGAATAAATATGGATACCTAAACATATTAAAAAATAATCTAAAACAAAGTGCGGCAAAACTCAAGCTACCATCTACATTTTGGTTCCAGCAAATTAACGACCCAAAGCACACTGCGAAGGGCGTTCAACTTTGGCTCCTGGATAATGCCCCAAGACAGCTCAAGACACCCTCCCAATCTCCAGATCTCAATCCTATTGAGCATCTGTGGGATTTATTAGAAAAAAAAATTCGCCAGCATGTAATTAAAAATAAAGATACCTCGCGAAATATTATACGGGAAGAGTGGGAAAAAATAAGTGCTGAGGAAACTGAAAAGTTGGTGAATTCCATGCCAAATAGATTAAATGAAATAAAACAACGTTGATATCCAACGAAATATTAAATTTAAGATTTAAGTATATTAATTTCATTTTTTTATGTATTTTAACAGTGAACGCAGACTTTTTGGTGCCTATATTTTATTATTGTTTAACTTATGATACTTTAGTTTAAAAATGAATTAATATTTTTGTTTAAGTTTTTAAGTAATTTGTAGAAAATGATATAAATAAAAGAATCTATAAAGAAATTTTTATTTAAATTTAATACTTAAAGTGGATTTTTATATATTTTCTAAAAATGCATTAGGTGAACGCAGACTTTATTGAGTAAGTGTATGTATATATGTGAGTCAACAATATTGAAATTTAACTACTCAGATTCATTCGTACTCCTTACAACGTTGATTTATAAGTACAGGTTGCAATGAGTATGCGTACAACGTTGACATCAAACTCATACCATTCGAAATATGTTTGATTCATAAGGCTACTCATTTAGATTCATAACTTTAGAAAAATACTTATGAATGATTCGAGTGACTCGAGTGACTCGAATCATTCATCAAAATTTACAGTCTTAGTTATTGTTGCATTTACAAAAAAAAAAAAAAAAAAAAGAAAAAAGACACACAACAATACTTTCACATGGAGAGTCGAAATCAAAAACATCATACGTGTTGTTAAGCATGAATATAATGAGTATTTCAAACTTTGAATATGAGTGGAGGTTCTATGATATTAAAATAAGTATGAATGCGCATAAGTATCAGAAATTATGAGCATGATTCGATTCTACTCATCTTTTTAAATACTCATTGCTGATCTCTGAGATAGCCAGATACTAAGGCCAAAGAGTGTAAGGCTAACTCCAAAGTATTGCGAAGCAACTATTAAGCACAATGGTTTATTGCGTCTCTGTCGTTACTGCTTCCTCGGCCAAGAGATTTTTGCTTCGATTTTAAAGATTGATTGGAATAATTGATCGATTCATGTATCGTGACAAAACGTACCAAATGTAATAACTCTCCGCATTCAAAGCTGCAAAGGTTCCTCTAAACTTTGTTGCTTTGGTTGTTATTTGAATGGTTATTCCTGTGGCAGTCGCCATAGTCTAGTAGGTAGTGTGCTGGCTTATCAGACGTAAGGCGACCGTTCAAACTCCATGTCAGACATCAAAACGAAATTTGAAAAATATTTCTTTGACAGATTCCTGGCAAAAACTCTGAGAAGTAAATAATATTGCCATGAAAAGTTTTTTAAAAATCTGTCGTTCGGAGTCGAATTTAAACTGTATGTCCCGCCACTCATGTATAAAATTAACGGACACAACATAAGTGGTGTGAGAAGCTAGGTCGTAATCCTGAATGATGGCTTGTTATGACCAATTATGTATGTATGTATTCTTACGGATTCCGGGCTTCAGTGGTAGTGATGGAGTTTACAGTGCAAGTGCAATTGTCCTATTTCTGTCTAGTTTTGCATTGAGGTCGCATCAGGGTGCGTTAGACTATGCATATAGGAACAACGATCATTCTAATTTCCTATGACCCATAGGCAATAATGAATAATTTTCCTGGATCCTGAGCTCATTTGGTCGAAAAAATGATTCGACAATACAAGAAATGTTAGTGGGAGGCTTACTTAAGGCTTTATTCAATATACTCTCTGAAAACTTTAAAAGTTTTATTTTTTTACAGTCAATGATTTGACTGAATCTAACAAATATGGACTCACCACTGAAGATTTAATACGCAATCGCAGACGGTCTTAATATTCTAATCAACAATCGTGTAAAATTGAAAGCCAGTTGTCAATAAAATATAGAAAATCATAGAGATCAGTTGCCAACATCGCACTGTTGAAAGAAATTACCATCAATAAGCATATTTGAAAAGGAGGAGAGAAATTGTGTTCCATTACGACAATCAATTCACAATTCAATAGATTGTGGAGATTAATTGAAGATACAAATTAATGAGAATGAAAATAAATCAACATTAGAGATGCGGCCGATGTTGGTATCTTGCCGAAACTGCTGACTTTAGACCTATGGCCATGACGTCTAAATGGATAACTCCAAGAACAAAAACGATCGAATTTCAATGCTTTAATCACTGCTTCCTGACGAAGATCAGTTCTTGTCTTACTTGATTGAGCGAGTCACGATAGTGATGTCAGCAGATTCACCGTGAAAGAATAGAGATTTACAACGATTGCTGAGATAAATAATGCAACGCTGAAAGAATTCAATTCGACAAACAGACGGGGTGTTCTGATTGACGTCGATTTTAATACGGCCTATAATTTCTGAGTGCGTGTGTGGTAGGTATTAATCGAATTCGCTAGAGTTTCTCCCAAAGTTCCGTGGTAAATGGTTAAGAATTCTGACAATAATAGAATTCATTTTGTGGTGTTACTTGGTTTAATACCAAGAAATTAAAATTAATTAAAGAAAACAAAAATATGGAGTTGAGGAATATTTCTGTACTTTGTGAATTCTGTAGCACAATACTTTAAGACTCCTTTATCATATAATCGCGTTCATATAATCAATTGCAATACAAAAAAACGTATAGAATGTGTCATTTAAGGATTCAATTGAAGACAAAGTTAAAGTCTCTCTCTCTCCCTCAATAAACTTAAACATCATAATCCTTAATGGAGGGAATATGCCTGTTGCCGTATAAGCCTTCTTCTGTTCCTGAGATACCTGAAATGAAAATGTTCTCCTGTTCAGTTCTTAAAAATATTCGGTCGGTCGGTCGGTCGGTCGGTCGGTCGGTCGGTCGTAATCGAATCAAAGTCAATGAAAAATAATTTCAATGTGTCTGTCAGTCATCAGTGTCTTCTTCTTCGTTGTTAACTTTGCACACTCGTTTTAATGTGCGTAGGCATGCATAACAAGGGCAGTTTCATGAATTTTATTTCTTTTCTTTTGTTTTAGTTGTTTTAGTGTTTGTTGGGTTAAAAGCAGTGTTTGTTGGGTTTGAATTTTGACTGTGTTGGTTTTGCTGTATAAAATTGTATCAATTACTTGGGGATCACAATCGAATTCCGGTTCGTTTGACTGTGATTGGTTGTTTTGATTGGCATACAAGAAACGCCTTCAAGTCCGTATCTGCACATAAGCCTGCAAAGTAAAGCTTCACTGCTGATGAGAACAGTATCAAAGCAACCACCCACATACACACACTCAAATGCATTTGAAAAAGTGTTGAAGGTTTTAGTGTGGTCCTTCGCAAAACACACACAGTAGCTGAGTGTATCGTGGGATTTGAATTGTCATAAGCACAGTAGCCAAGAAAGAGAGAGAGAGAGAATCACACACAGTCATAGAAAGATAAAGAAACAGACAGACAGAGAGAGTGAGAGAGAGAGAGAGAGTATGAATAAGAAAAGTTGCCTAAACAAGTAGTTGTTGCAGTAGGCAACTCTCAAGAGAGGGGAGCACTTGGGCATACAAAGACAAAATGAAGTCTGAAGCTAAAAGCCCCGACAACAATTGCTACTCGTTTCTCGCACACACAATTCGAAAAGAACCCTAAAGGAGAGAGAGACACTCTTAATTAAAATGTACATGTTGAGATGGGTTAAACATTGTATACGTACATATGTATGTATGTTTGTTAGTACACGTGCATGTGTTCGTATGCTTACACTCGTTCGCATACACACACACACACAGATAGATACCATTGTAAAATACGAACAAACAAAAGAACTGCTCTTCTCCGGTAGCCTTTTATTTGGACATAATTACCCACCGAACCAATACTCCTCTGAGCGAAATTGTGGCGTAGGTAGACGCCCCTTTTAAGACCAAAACAGTGGTCATACAAAATCAAACGAAGAGACAGACCCTTCATAACACACTTGCTGTGTGTGTGTGTGTGAGAATGAAAAACTCAATTGCTGCCTGCCTGCCATACAAAATTTATAACACAGTTGAAGCTCCTGTAGTTTACGTGCAAAATATGTACGACGAGTAAATGACTCACACCGTCCATCCATTATCAACACCACCGAGGCCGAAAACTCTCTCTCTTTCGAAAAGTTATTTTCGCTCTTTCTCTTTACCTTACTTTGCTTCGCTTTGACTAACTCATTTTATTTGTTTTTTCTTCTTTTTATTTTATTTCTCTTCTTATGTTTTAAGGAACGAAGAAGAAGGCTGAGCTCAAAACGATAGTTTAAAAAGGTAGCCACACTACGACGGAGGAGAAAAAGAGAGAGACAGGCAGAGAATGCAAGAACGACAGAGAATGTCGTACGTTGTTCTAATGTTTGAAATTTCGTTTCATTAGTATTTCTGTTTAAGGGAAGGTGCACCTTATAATGAATGGATGAATGAATGAATGAATGGAATCGAATTCAAGTCCCCCTTGTTTACTATCTTGAGTGTATGTATGTGTGGATGTGTATGTGTATGTACCAGTAAGAAACAGAATATAAAAGTGATAAAAGGTGGTGATGATATACGTTCGTGTCTTCATTTATTTCATTTTTATGTTTGAAGCAATAACAACAATTCACTTTAAACGCCACACACACACACATACATACATTAGAGAGAGAGAGAGAGAGAGAGACAATAAAAAGATCGATTTGAGAATTGAAATCAGAAAGGAATATCGACGAGAGCCCTAAAATAACCAACCAAAGAGCCACAAACGAAAGATTAGAGCAGCGACAGTTGTTGTCAAAAGAGTAGTGCGAACGATATGGAATGAATGACTGACTGACAGGCAGACAGACAGATTCACAGACACACACATGCTTACTTACATATGCATGTGTATGCGTATTCCTATACAATTATACTCAACTCAAGATGATAAAGACGAAGAAAAAAAGAAAGAGTAGCCCGTATTTAAGGCAGAAGTAAAAACTGAAACTGTAATAACAACACAGACACACACACACACACACAGATGCAGAAACAACACACATACCGAAACAGAAACGTTTAACGAATGATATGTGAAGAGATTGGTTTTTATTTTATTTTTTTTTTCTGTTTCTCACCGTCAGATCTTTCGTTTGCTTTTGTTACTGTGGCTGGTGTTGTTGTTGTTTTCTGTGTGTTATTCTGTATTTGATTTCTTGGAAAGTGTACGAATCGTTGACGACGAGCCAGCCTTATGTCCATACATACAATCGCTTACTGAGCCAGACAGAAGAACAGTCTCTACCAGCAGAAGCAGAAGCCACTCGCGCGCTCAACACTGGCAGCTGTTAAGCTGAAATTTCGATCGTAACTTTGCAGTTGACTGTCGCTTACGGAAGCGTTCGGAAGTGGAATATATTTTATTAATAATATTATAACGTCTCATCTCTCTACCTGCCTGCCTGCCTGTCTATCTACCTACCTACCTAGCAGCCAACCAACTGTTTAACCAAACGGCCAAATAACCAACCAGCAACCGATCAACCAACCACACACAACAACAACAAAACTCCCAACCACAAGCAAGCACTACTACTGATAGACTCAGCCAGCCAGCCAGCCAGCCAGCCAGCCAGCCAGCCAGCCAGCAGCAGCAACAGTATTTTACTTGTGATGCGATGCGACTTGATTTGACTTGTTCACTACCAAAAGAAGCCTGGCTTATTTAGTTTGTTAGCAATCACGCACCAACAAGTAGTAACAACGCGTAATCATCTCATCATTACAAAAACTAAAACTAAACCGCAAAGCGTAAAGCGAAATTATTTCAAAATTCAATTGAAAAATTGTACAAAAAAAGAAATTAAAAGAAAAATTAAATATTTTTTTATCTTGTTATTATCGTTCTGTCTTTAACACTAAAAATATAAAGTTAAGAGTGTGTGCATTTAAAGGAACAATCGCAGAACAGAAATCATCATAAAATAACAGAAAAACACAAAAATAGAAAAGAAAAGAAAAAAAACGAATGTAATAATAAAACATTATTAAATACAACAAACACAACAAACAAGTGTCATCAATGAAAAACTGTACAGAGCAGCAAATGTTTAAAACTTTTGATATTCATTTGATTTAAACGGCAGCAACAACTTTTAAAATCGTTCACCCATCAGCAGCAGGTAAGTCTCTCAAAACAATTGTTTTTTTTCTTGTTACCTATGTATTCTTCGGTTTTTGTTTTGTTTCCAAAGTGAAGTAATCACTGATTAAATGGAATTTCCAACAATCCTTAAACATATTTTCGGCATATTTCAACATTATTTGTATTATTTTGCAATGGCCAGTAGCAATTTAATGTTTT